>CM053787.1:931713118-933167284 GCA_028749045.1 Cupressus sempervirens
GTATCATGTGAGGCTATTAAAGCCATTTACTCTGACCCAACTACAACAACGTGGTGGGATGTAGTAGACGAAGAAGAAGATCTTTACATGCAAGATAATATTTTTGAACCTATCTTACAAAATATAGAAGAAGTTCTTGAAGAAGATGAAGAACTTCTAGAAGATCTTGCCAACACTCTACAAGCCATAGAACAATAGCTTGAAGCAAAAGAACATGAGGATTTACCTGGTGTATACATGAACCATTCTAGATGAGGACAATTTCAATAGCAATATCTGGTGCAATAGCAACAACAGAGCAAGAATAAGTTATAAATGGCAGTACAATGACTATGAAGATGATGAAGATGAACTTTTCTATTCTTCCCATTGCTACCAGTAGTAGCACCCACCAAAGATGTCATATCAGCCACCTTTCCAAAAGAAGCCTCAATTTGACAACCTTACAGAAGAATTTCAGAACTTGAACATGTATCAAAATATGGAGCATTCTAAACAGGTATGTCAACAAGCTCATGTATTTAATCTTGTCACAATAGAAAAAAGGCAGAGAAAATTCTACAAGTTTGAACCTCAACTAGACCCCATTGTGCAAGCTCTGAATACATACCAAAATATCTCCACTCCTAGGATAGTAATTCCCAATAAACATTCTAATGTTATTATTAGAGATATAGATGAAGGACCCTCCTACTCTAGTTTAAGTGTTGATGAATTCTCCTCTAGGATTAAGGAAGACTATAAAGATGAAGAAATTATCAATCTTAATATTCATAGTCCAAGTACAACAAGAATGGTGGTGATCATCTTACTTGAACCTACTCCAAGATTAGAACCACAATACTTAGTACATCTCCTTACAGGAAAATTTTCCCAATATATTACTGTTCTAATAAATGGCAAATAATATGATGCCCAGATTGACATTGGAGCCTCTCTCTCTTTCTATAAAAGGAAAATCCTTAATAATTGGGAGCAACTAATAGAAAAAACTATGTACACTACCTGTGATGTCCAAAGAAACCAATTTAGCTGTGATAAATATTGCCACCAACAAGCCTTGCAGATAGAAGGGAAAACCTTTAAATGTGATTTATTTTCCATGCAATAGATGTCTGTAGATGTACTACTTGGAGGAAACTTTATAGATACGTATACCCATTATGGCTATATAGTGAAAAGTATTATGTTTACCCTACAAGGAGAAATGATAAGCACTCCTAGATTGGTATATGCAACAAAAAAAATCCCTCTATTAATATAATCTAGACTATAGAACCTCTTGAAAACTTAAAAGCCTTGATCATACAAGATGTTTGTTCTGATGATCCACAAAACTTCTAGGAAAAAGAAATGCCAGAAATGGAAATAAAAATCAAGCCTGAAGCAAAGATGAAGAGTGGGAAAAAGATTCATATTCTAGTGCATGACTATGATGATATGCAACAAGCAATCAAAGAGCTCAAAAAAGGGAAGTATATTGTTCATTCTTAGTCTAATTTCAATTGTTATGCATTCATGGTTAATAAGGAATTAGAGAAGAAGAAAGGAAAGAAAAGAATGGTTATTAATTATAAACCATTAAATGATATAACTATTCCCCTCCCTTACCCAATATCAAATAAGCCTTATCTATTGCAAAAGGTTGCTAACTCTAAGATCTTCTCACAACTTGACTGTAAATTAGGTTTTTACCAGATCCATGTAAAGAAGGAAGGTCAACATAAGACTGCATTAAGTTGCCTGTTTAGACACTTTGAATGGACTGTCATGCCATTCAGCTTCATGAATGTACCATCATACTTCCAATAGAGAATGGATAAAAATTTCAATGGTTATAATGATTTTCTTTGTGTCTATATAGATGACATTTTAATATTTAGCAAAGACATTGATGAGCATAAGTCTCATATAAATATTTTTTATAAATTATGTTTGGATTCTAGGATTGTTTTGTCCCTATCAAAAATCTAGTGGTGTCAAGACTCTTGCAATTTTTTAGGTATGGTAGTTAACGTAGGACAACTTGAGGTTCAACCTCATCCTAAGAATAAAATCCTTGAATTTCAGCCTCCATTAAATACTAGGGAGCTGCAAGGATTCTTAGGTATATTAAATTATGTAAATAATTTCTATCCAAATACAAGTTTTGATAGAGAACCCTTACAACAACTTCTCACCATGAGAAAACCACAATGGTCTGCAATCGACACTAAAGTAGTCTAGAAAATTCAACACAAGATTCAAAATCTCCCTACATTGACAATGCCAACTACCCATGACTTCATCCTATATACATATGCTTCTAATGTAGCATGGGGAGGACATCTATGTTTTGTTAAGGATGATAAAGAATACATCACTGAATACACTAGTGGAGTATTTCCTATAGATATCAAAAAATGGATTTCTTCTGATAAGCAAATTTATGGTGTTATCTATTGTCTCAAGAAATTTGCATTGAGATTGATGCATCTACCAAAATTTATCATTCGCATAGACTGCACTAGATTCTTTACTTTTAAGGAAAAGGACCATGGAAGGAAAGATGGAAGGGGGAAATATGTTAGTTGGCAAGCATATCTAAACTAGTATAATTATGAAGTCTAGCATATCCCAGGAAAAGAAAACATTGTTGTAGACTATCTCAGTCAGCAATTTCCTAGAGTCTTTATGGGCAATGCCTCTCAACCTCCTTATTATGGTTTTCATATAGAAAAGGAGTTCAATGTTCTTTTTTCTTCCCTACATTATATTTCCCAAAGACAATGCTTGCTCCAAGGAATGAACCAAAAGTTTCACCATTCTATACAATACGGCATTGATACTCTGGTAAATTTTGGAAGCATGACATAGCTAGAATATCTCAATAGTGACAATAGTGGAGAATTCGCTATTCTTTGAATTTAGAATGATCACCAATATCTATTATTTCTTGCTGTTGTTTGAAGACCTTTCTTCAGATGGTGGATCCAATGTGCGGCCCCACGTACTCAACAAGTAATTGATTTCTTTAATTATGTTGGACTAGACAAGGTTAATCTTGATCATCCTCTTGATCTTGAAGTTTTTGTTCGTGTCATTACCAAGATGCACCTACAATGGGAATCTTATTTTTCTCCCCACTTACAATATGATGATGATCAACATGATTGGAATATTTGTCACTAGTTTACTTCATTGGCAATGTGGAGACCACTCACATGGGAAGATGTGTTTGATCATGGTGAATTGACCCCTACTTTGCCATCGCCAACTAGCTCATTAAGTGGAAGTACAGGAAGTTAGTGGGAATCTACTTTTGTAAGAGGTCATCACTGTCCTACTTTAAGGACATACCACCTTACCTAATCATCAAGTTCTCGGTAACTTTTACCTACTAAGATAGCTATAAATAAGTCCATGCAGAAACATAGAGGGCATCAGGTCATTAAGCTTTCCTTGTATGTTTAGAGTTTGTTGAGTCAGTCAACAAGTAGAGAGTATGCTCTTCTCTTCATAGAGAATTAAAAATTAGACCTTGCAAGTCCAAGTCTTTCTATGTATGTATTAATATATAAATATTAAGAAATATTGAAGCTATAGCCATTTGGCCAACAACCTCCATCATTGGTTCTCTTCACCTCTCAAGGTGGTGAAGAACAACATGTCCCACAACCTTATTGAGAAAATATTAATTCAATTCAACAAAAACATGGAGAGAATTAGGACTTCAAAGAATAACCCATGTAGGTTTTGTTCACTCTTAACCTACTTATTCTTCTTTGTGCAAAAGTTTATCCCCTCAAAAAATTTAGTCATATGGAGACAAGATGTACTAGTACTTTACCAGAACAATGGGTATATAGTAGAGATGGGTGAGAATTTTGTCAATATCATGGACAATTATTTTGATTCATTCAAGGAAAAGATGAATAACAGATTTAGATTTCCTAAGAAACTTGTAGAAGATTACAAGGATGATGTTTGCTTTATGGTAGACTATGACAAGCAATACAATTCAAGAAATCAAACCTAGAGTCATGTGGGTTAAGCCTCTAAGCTATGAGGTTAACATTGATAACACCAAGGATGTCATTGAGGAATTGTTGAATGAATTGTGGATCCCAAGGCTACATATTTCAATACTTATGATGAAGCTGAATCCATAATAGAACTTGAAATAAAGCTTCCTCAAGAAATCAACAAAGGAAAGAAGAGGATAGGAAAACTAAGGTAAACAAGTTCTACTCTCCTACTAATAGAAGGTAAAGGATATGATGCAGAAGAAGATGATGAAAAAGATGAGGTAGAAGAAACTAAATTAGAAGAAGAAGAGCCATTCAAGAAGAAAGGTAAGATTATCATAACCAGACCTACCAAATCATCTACTACTATATTCACCAAGAGAGCATCTAGATTAGGAAAGAAGTTGAAATTAGATGAAGAAGAAATAGATGATACCAATTTGGATGATGAGGAGCAAGAATAGGAAGCTACCAAAGAGAATCTCCCTAAGATTCAAAGTATTGAGGAAACTGACCCTGAGAAGATTGTAGTAGTAGTTATGTCCTCATTTCCTCACCCTCTAAAAAAAGCTTTAAATCCATCAAACTTAGAGAAAGCTTCTACTAAGTTGGTTGTAGAAACCACTACAATTCCAAGTACCTAGCCAATCTTTACACCTATTCAGCTAAGTACTACATTGATTGAAGTGATCAACACTTCATCTACTAAGTAGCTAGTGCTTCCTCCTTCATTAAATTTGGCTCCATAGAAACTAGGTATTACTATCAATGCAATATCTACTTTTGTTTCTATTCCTTCTATTTCCACTATTATTACAATCCCTAGTGTACAAATAGTTAGTACAAAGATAGTTGAGAGTAAGTCTCAACTAAGTACTAAAGTTTCAAGGAAAAAGAAAAGAAGAAGACATTGATCTTGATGAGGATATAGTTATCCCAAATTGGGATATCTCTACTCTAAATTCTGATCAAACGCACATAGTAGGTGAACTATTGTAGAAGAAAGCTAAGCAATAGAGGCTTAGAGAGGAGAATAATAGATAAAATCAAGTGCTAGAAGATGCAAAGAACATACTTGCAGATGCACTCAGTACCGAGGTTGATACTACTCAACCTATTTTGGTTTAGTTAGTAGAAGTTTCTTAGAAATTTAATGAAGATCTGAATGGGCAAGAAAAGTTTTTGCAAAGAGAAAAGAAGAAATTTGAAAATAAAGTATTGGAGCTAGTTGCACAGAAAATTGCAATATATCAAGTAGACTTGTTTACTATCATCAGCTCATTGGAAACCTATGCCAATAATGTTACTTCATTATTTAGTAAGTTATGTGATAAATCTATCTTTACTCAAGAAATAAAAGATAAACTCTCCAATATAGATGAAGACTTGAAGGGAAGTGCACACCAATTATCGCTTGACCTGAGCTACAATTCTGCTCATTACTCAAAGATTAGATTTCTGACCAATATGCAAGCAAAATTATTAAGGGAATAAATGAGGATTAGGGCCACACTTGTAGACATTCAAGGCATGATTCTTTTGAACATGGATGCATTGTAGAAACACATTGCACATGCTAAAAAATTTATCCATCACAACAACTTCTCCATAGCCGATCACATTTTGGAGCTATCAACAAAAGTATAGATTGTATTGCATGCAAGCATTAAGGTTTTACAAGAAAATTGGGACAAGATAGTGTCACTAATTTTAAAGGTACATTTTGACTTATTGTCACATTTTGGAATCACCATGTAGCATACACCTTTGGAATTAATGTCAAAAGGGGGAGAAAATGAGACAATGTAATATAATATTGTGATGCAAGAAAATGAGAAGATGCAATAAAGGGGGAGAAGATGAAAAGAGAAAATGTAATATAAGGGCATGAGATATATAGTAAATAAAATGTATATATGTATGGGGGAGCATCATAATATTATACATATACATGTATAGATGATTAGAAAAAATCTCTTACAAAAGAAATTTTGAAAAATCTCAAAAACATAGTATGTTACCGAGTTGAACACACAAAATGGAGACTAAAGATTCTTTTGAACTTAAAATTTTGAGAATTCAATTTTTGACTGATAATTTTTTTTGTCACTAACACCATAGGGGGAGATTGCTGACATTATAATCAAGTTTTTTTATTAGTGATACAAACACAATCAAATGGTTAGCAACTATGAAGCTTATTTTGTAGTTTAAAATGTTAACCAAGTAATTCAAGTTCTATTGAGTTTTGTAGTTGTTATTGAGTCCCACAAACAATATTTAGTTTGCACTGAGCAGTATCTACCAAGTTGGTGATTATCAGTATCAACTAACATCCATAGTGTTTACCAAGTTTCTCAGTACAAACTGAGTTCTCCAGTATTTATGGAGTTCACAATTTAAGTGATGTGAATCTAGTATTGACCAAGCTAGGATGTATCAACCAAGTGATTCAATTTATACCAAGCTCATAGTGATACTATTGATTGAGCTATGCAGTGTCAACCAAGTGATTCAATTTATATGTCAAGTTTTGTGGCGTTCACTGAGTCGCCAGTGCAGACCAAGTTTAGACTACTTGGAAGTGATTAGTATAAACCAAGCTTCTACATCTACTCAGTGCATGATGATTTCGAGCATTAACAATGGTTGTCAAGTATCAGAACCTTATCGAGTTTGTCTTCAGAACTTGACTACTAGCAATTGGGCTGACTTTATGTATTTTGGTAGAACTTGTATTGTATTCGAGTTTGATGAATTGTAATTTGGATTGGTATATATATAATGTATTGTATCACATCCAAAAATATAAGAAAGTAAGAATGGCATAAGTAAAGAGAGCATAAGTGTGAGGTAAGAAGGGTACAAGCAGTATGAGAAGTAGCAATGATTTATTTATCATAGCAAGGTGATCATTACACTCCAAAGGAATCTCAACCATCAAATCAGAGTTGTAGATTAGAAATCAACCACTAGTTCATCATAACATGTGGAATAGTTAAATCCTTTCACAAGGTAGACTTAATAGTCTTTTGTAGATCTCTTTTCGAAGTGCATACTTTATTGTATGTTTTCTAAATCCTTTTACAAGGTGGACCTAATAGTCCTTATTGCTCATAACAGGTCAGATCATAAAAAGTGATCATTGTAGGCCTTAAAAGGCCAACTTTATATTGCAATATTAAAGCTTATCTGTATCATCTCCACCACCATTTTACTTTCTATTTGGAAGGTTTCTAGGTAACCATATCTTGTGTCAAAGTGTTATGAATTTTTTAATGCTTTCAATTTCCCATACATAAAATTAAATCAAAATACAAATGAAGGATTAATTGGTGAAGTAAGAATAAGTTTTATTGGTTTTTGATTCACCCCTCTCATCTTAGTAACCTAGTCTATCTTATATTTCTAATAGTATTTATGAGATGACATCATATTATATATTTTATCCAAGGTTGTATCTATTATTATGTATATTTAAATACATGCTTTATTTGGAAGATTATTTTATCTTCTTGTACATGTACTTGAATGTATGTATAAGATAGAATCTTGTATAAAAATAATATTATTTTGTCACCTTTATTTCTATATCTATGAGGACATAAATAAATATACATTATAATGATGTGGCAGAAAAGTCAATTAGAAAGCCATTTGAGGTACACATTATTTTTAATTTAAAATAACAAATATTTTAAATGTTTATTTAATAGATCATGTGTGTCTATCGATTGTATCTTGATGTTCAAGTCGCTAGGTCCTTGCCAAGATAGTTAAAGATTATACTTATTGACCTGATAATTGGACTAAGTTAGTACCCCATTCCATTGATTATATTAAGCAATGCTTCTCCCCTTCATCTTCTCCTACAATCACCCTTACAACATTTTACATGATAATAAGTTCCATAATAAATCCAAAATAACATTTTAATGTAGATTTTAGCAAGGAATTTAATTATTAGCCATAGTTTCAAAGCCAAGCTACTACTAAAATCATCATATGACAAATAATGGACAATGACCATCATCAATAAACAGTTAGACAAACTTTTTCATAGAGTACAATAGCTATTTGTAACTACCTCTTTCACATAACTATGAAGAAAATCCATTTAATTAAATGGCTATAATAAATTTAAATTAGGCCAAAATTTGGGTTGTAGCAATTTTTATATTTCTCTACTAGGGATGGAGGAATTCTAAACCTTTATTTCATTGTTTCGTGGAAATTCTTCATCATTCTAGAATGTCCTATGTCATTCTATCCTATGATTATTTTTTGTAATGGTAAGTGATCATACTCATTCTACAACTATTAGTATCCCATTCACAATTTAACATTCCAAGAAATCTTCTGATTATCTAGAAAAAAAAATGTGTTATCAAGGACTCAAATCTAAACATTGCATTCTTTGTCTTCTTAATTCTATCATTGTTGTCCAATAAGTGTTATCCTAGGATTGTTGGAAATATTCAAGACTATGCTAGGTTATTGAGAGGGGAGGGGTAAATCAATAACATTAAAACTTTATCAAATTCAGATCTTAATTGTAATAACCCAATAACCATTTAATTCATTAAATCAGATCTAATTGCATGCAAGAGAAACTAAAAGCATTAATATTCATGGCACATGAACACAATGATTTGGTGACCCAAAAACCTTCCGAACAGAAAGTAAAACTAGGATGGGGATGATACCCATAAAACATCAATATTGTACCATAAAGTTGACCTTTTAAGACTTACAATGATCACTTATGATGATCTACCCTATTAGGAGCAATTAGGACTATTAGGTCCACCTTGTTAGAGGATTTACAAACATACAATGAAGTATGCACTCGGTAAAGAAATTTGACAAAAGACTATTAAGTCTACCTTGTTAGAGGATTTTGGATTGGTTCACCTATTAGAATGAAATAGTAGATCTCTAACTTAAAATTGATTTTCTAATAGAGATTTTTTGAAATACTAATCACCTTTATGTGATAGATATGATTCTATTGCTCCTTTGCTGATATGGCGTTACAATATACTTGTTGTTGATTCACATTCGCATGCTTCTTACATATTCTTCATTCTCTCTTTTTATTCATGCATGCATCTATCTATCTATATGTGTCTCTCTATATGGATATGATACAATACAATACATTACATATATATATATATATATATATATATATATATATCCAATTTACAAAATTACAAAGTCGACCAATATACAAGTTAACACCAATAGTACAAAGTCAGCTCAAATGAAGACACTTAGGTTCTGAAGACTAACTTGGTGAAGTTCTAATAGATGGCATCCACTATCATTACTTGAAATCATCATGCATTTGATAGAAGTGGAAGCTCAGTCCATACTAAACATCTCAAAGTAGTCTCGAACTCAGTCTACACTAGCAACTCAGTAGAATTGTGCAACTTTGTAGAAACTAAATTCCATGTTTACCATACTTGAACTAGGTAAACACTAATAATATCATCACTCAATTAACACTAACTTTGTTTCACATGAACTGATGGCTTCGTAGAAATTGTGAAGCTTGGTAATCACTAAACTGCTTAGTAATAATTGTAAAGCTTAGTGGCTACTAAATTACATGGCAAACAATATAGACCATTGAATGAGCTCAATAACCATACATAATTTGAATAAGTGTTGTCACTAATAAAAAACTTGACTTAATGTCAACAAGTATTTCCCATGTATTTATTTTCTGTCTTTTACTATCATCAGATGGGCTACATGGATGAATTTAATAGGTACTAATTATAACCTATAACTATAGTTCATCTTGTATCCAATGTCATACTTATCAGTCTTACTAAATAGTCTTTATTATCATGTCCAATCTCATGTTTCTACCATCAGACTACATTTTTAGGTTAGTCTCAACTAACTTCTTCATATTTTCTCATTTGTAGGATTTCTACCCTTATTACTTAGTCTAGTAAGCTTATGAATTAGTTTGTATTTAGTCATAATAGGTATATCACCTACGTAGAACATGTCTTCATGAATTCTTCTTAGTATATTCTAGTCCATTCATGGTTATCAAACTTAGTGTAAAATATGTACTTGATAATGTTCAAATCATTCAAGCATTCTATCACCAATACTCTGAAATTTGCAATGAATATATGCCTTAACATCCTCAACATGTAAAACATTATGGGGTACTTGCAAAAATTCTCATAGGGGATCATCCTCCATAGTAATATATGGGTGTCTCTTAAATTTGTACTTAGGCCTCTCCCTCACATCATATTCTATGGGATTTTCTATTCTTTTAAATTGAAACTTGAAAATATAAGTATGTAAAGGATAAATAGGTCTTGATATCACAAATCTAGGGCTTTCTTCAATTTTCTCTTTTAAAATACATTAAATTTTACTTAAATAACCATACATAATTTGAATAAGTGTTTTCACTAATAACAAACTTGACTTAATGTCAACAAGTATTTCCCACGTATTTATTTTCTGCCTTTTACTATCATCAGATGGGCTACATGGATGAATTTAATAGGTACTAATTTTAACCTATAACTATAGTTCATCTTGTATCCAATGTCATACTTATCACTCTTACTAAATAGTCTTTATTATCATGTCCAATCTCATGTTTCTACCATCAGACTACATTTTTAGGTTAGTCTCAACTAACTTCTTCACATTTTCTCATTTTTAGGATTTCTACCCTTATTACTTAGTCTAGTAAGCTTATGAATTAGTTTTTATTTAGTCATAATAGGTATATCACCTACGTAGAACATCTCTTCATGAATTCTTCCTAGTATATTCTGGTCCATTCATGGTTATCAAACTCAGTGTAAAATATGTACTTGATAATGTTCAAATCATTCAAGCATACTATCACCAATACTCTCAAATTTGCAATGAATATATGCCTTAACATCCTCAACATGTAAAACATTATGGGGTACTTGCAAAAATTCTCATAGGGGATCATCCTCCATAGTAATATATGGGTGTCTCTTAAATTTGTACTTAGGCCTCTCCCTCGCATCATATTCTATGCGATTTTCCATTCTTTTAAACTGAAACTTGAAAACAATAGTATGTAAAGGATAAATAGGTCTTGATATCACAAAGCTAGGGCTTGCTTCAATTTTCTCTTTTAAAATACATTAAATTTTCCTTTAACTCTTGTGTGATCTAATGGTGCTCAATAGCTCAATTTTGACCCTTAAATTATATCTAATTCAATTTTGCATTAATTGTGCAAGTATGCAATCAAAAAAAGTTGTTTTTGATTACTAGGAGACTTTTTTTCTTTCATACACTCACATATGAACTCCAAATATTCTACACACTTAACCATAGAACTCTTCAAAAAATCATTTTTTACCTCATACTAACTATGCATACCTTAATTCTTCTTCTAACACATCTCCTACCTTATTGATGCTAACTCCTTTGTAAAATGCTCAATTTAAGTAGGACAAATGAATCACTACAACTAACTTAAATCTACCTTTAAGTGATTCATTTAACTATTCTTCCAACAGCACATATGAACTTGATTGATCTTTGGCTTTGACAAACACTTTGATGAATTCTTCTGCATGTTCTTTCTGGAAATCATTTGTGTTGACATTCTTTTTGAAATTTGTGTTCATGTTCCTTCTAAAATTAGGAATTGTCATGTCATTCCTTATTTCCTTTCTACATAATCTTTCTATGTGATCCTTTTCATTACATACCTAGCATACTAGTGCATTGTTTCTTAATCTAGGTCTAGCCCAATTAATAGATGTTCTGCAATTTATAGTAATATGTCCAAAGTTGTCACCCTTATAACATACAAATTTTCTTCTCATTCTATTTTTTCCTTCATTAGATCTTCTTCTTGCATGATTAGTACCTCTAAACATTCTAATATTGCTATTACTATTATCAAATTTAGGCTTGTTAGAATTAACTCCTTTATCACCAAAATCATGACAATTATAACAATAAAAATCAATAATAGGTCTAAATGGCTTCATTGTACTATCTCTTTTGATATGACCAATTCATTACATGCATGACGTCTACCTTTGAATTCATCTCTTACCTTTTCAGGTGAATTAGTTTGCTTTAGCTATTTAAATTCATCAACTTGTTAAAGTTCTTTAGATTGCTTAACTTCTTTATTAGATTGACTTGCCTTAATCTTTTACAAATCATCTTTTTCTTGCATAGGTTGATGATTCTCAAGATGTAGTTCCTTTCTTGCTTCAAACTTCTTAGTTTACTTTTCTCCAATGAAATATCCAAGGCTAGTATTATCATAAGAAGGTCTTTGTATACAGATTTATTCATCCAGCTTCTCACTACTAGAATACAATTTCTCAAGTTGTTTCTTGGACTAAGTTAAATATTCTTTCACAATATTATTTTACTTTTCAAGTTCTCCATAGTGTAACTTGGTAGACTCAAGCCCATAGGCCACTTTGGCAAGGTTGGATCTCAGATCTGCATTCTCATATTTTAAATTTGATTCAATTTTACTATCATCATCCTTCAAACTTAACTTCATATTTGTAATCTTTAGTTTATGCTTTATGATCTTATTTTCTTTCTTCAATCTTGAAACTTAATCACTATCCTTGATATAATCTTTAGGCTCTTTCTTGGACCTGAAATGACCTATCTTATCTTTCAACTTTCCAATGTAGTCTTTAGCATCTTCATATCTTTCTTTCAAAGTATCTTTTTCTTCAATAAGAATATCAATCCAGTCAAGAGCTTCTTCTAGGTTAATTTTTAATTGTTCCATATCCATAGGATCTTACTAAAGGGATCTATAACTATGTTATGATACCAATTGTTAGAAATATAAAATGTTGAGAGGGGGGGTGAATTGGTATTTCAAAAACTTTTGCCCAAAACTAGATATCACTAACAACTTTATAACATGCATAAGAAAGTAAACTAACTATATTGAATAGTGAACATTACCATACAATAAAGTAACTCATAACACCATTTTTTTTTAATCTATGGAAACCTTGGCCAATGGAAAATCCTAATGGGAATGGTACCTACAAAATAATTCACTAATCAAAAGTATCTAGATAAAGATATTGACCCTGTTTAGAGTCTATTACATCTATATAGCATCTTGGTCCTTGTTAGAGAACTTATGCCTTGTTAGAAGTGTCAACCTTGTTGGGAGTTTTTATATAGAATTACAAAATGTATGAAAGATAATCCCACTACCCAAACATGCAATTTACAATAAAGTTCTTCAATACAAGAGATAGATAGAAAAACCTTTGCATTGCTCTTGATATCTTCAATATATGATATTGCCTTTTCTAATATTTCAAAAAAATTTATTACAATTTTTAGTCCTCTAATCATACATCAGAATTTGTATCATATAGAATTTCATTCAATCTGACAATTACTACGCATAACCTCACATTTTCAATCTTTCATTTATACCTTGGTAATTAACAAATATATGAGCAATCAACCTTCATACCCTTATACACTTTATCAATATACAAAATCAATTCTTTTCTACTTAGGGTTAACATCTAGTATGTCATCCCTAATTAGTTAAGTAATAATTTTGTAAATAAAATAATGCATTCACACCAAAATGCTTATTTCTTTATTATGCTTTACTCTGTCTATACAATACCATGTCTAGAAAAATCAATATAGCTCTATCTATACTAACTGTATTGTTCTACAAAGTTACAAATTTCATTATCATAGTCTCTGGTAGACATACCTAACTCTACATGTGTCCATAATACACCTATGAAGATCACAAAACAAAACTCTATCTATTCTTTCAGATAAATTGCATAACACTTAAACAATTTTCTATGTCTTACTATCATAACTTGATCTTCACGTGTTGCCCAATTCATATGACTAATATGTTGTCATAAATGATAGCTTCATAACTTCTAACCTAGCCAAATTGTCAATAATCCCCACTCTGTTTGGGGTAGGAGAACTTTTTCAAACTTTCCTAGATACTATAGTTTATGAAATGTTGTAAGTAAAGTTAGACTAGATACTATTAATACTATGCAGACTAGATGGTTGTTGGTTACTTTTTTTCTAGTGGGACTCAAGTGGTTTGAGCTTCAAGCTTCCCTCTCTACTGTTCATTTGTAATTGCCTAAAGCATTTAAGAGTGCATGGTAATTCTGTTTCGAGGAATTAGGACCTTTATCCTTCCTTTTTTTATAAAAACAATGGAGAATGCTTCGATTATTTGGACCACAAAGAACTAAGAGGTTATAAAATTGGCCAATGAATACCAATGGGTGGACCTTTTTTTAAAGTATTATTTGAATCAATTCCTTATAAATTAAAAAATTGAATAATCAATTTTAAAAACTTATCATGTGAATAATCACTTGTTTTAATCATCTATACATTATCTGAAAAGATTAAGCAAGATTAAATAGTTAATCACTATATGTATTAAAAATCTCTTACTAGATTTCAAGCCAATAGACAATTATATTAACAAAATAAGATGGCAAGAGCTCATAGTTACGGTAATTTCTTCACATTCCATTAAGTTGTTTAAAGTTCATAGCTTAGTTGTCCTTGAACTCTCCAAATTTTTGTTTGCATTCAATTTGTGTGAAAATTGTTTGGATGACTATTCTCTAAGGTTTTTTAATTTAGCATATAATTTTCAAGAATATTTTAGAGTGAAACTATATGTTCCATTTGTGTTCCATCATGACCATGACCTACCCAAATTCATAAATGTCATTTTTCATAAGTTTAAAGTTGAGTATCTCTTCATGCTAAATTGATCGTATTTACTTACCTAAACTATTTTAATTTATTTCAACATCACTTTTGTTACCAAGAAGACTTGTGAAATTTTCCTTGTTTATAGTTGTCTTTTTTATCTACTTCTTTCTTGTTTCCAACTATGCTACACAATTAACTTCTTGCATAACAAAACATTAAGAATCCTATCAACCAAGAGAATAATCTTTTAGAGTATATTTATAGAAGATTCACATTGCCACATTCAATAAAACTATTTGAGTACGTTGCAACTATTTGGGCTGACATGTTGTGATTAATTATAATCCTAAAGTGGCAAAAATCTTGTATAAAAAGGGTTAGGGTTAGGTATTTCGTAATGTGTGATGTGATAATTGCTTCTTGCGGCGGTATTGAGCTGTAAGGGATTACATATTGTAATCAATGGATAGTAATAGTATTGGACTTGTTGTTTGATGGACATAGCCCAAGGATTGGGTGAACCATGTTAAATCTTGGTGTCTTGTGTTCTCTTCTACGCGATTTATTATTTTATGATATTGGTTATATTTGCATGTAATCATTATTTCTGCTCATGGTTAATCCTAACATATACATCATTCATCTAATAGATTTTTTGTTTCACCAAATATTTTGTAAGAAACCACTAAACTCAATTTAAGGTTGGTTTAACTTAACATTTGAAATGATTTTAATTTTTGTACTCCAATTGGATATAATTTTCCTCTTAGCCAATTGAATATATTATTTCTTCTTACAATTGTAACCTTATTCTTTTAATATTATAACCTTATTCTTTCAATATAAATATTAAAATTTACAAATAAAATAAATACATATTTTATAAATAAGCCAGTTCAAATAAAAAAATTAATATTCACTAATCATTTAATTGTTATTTTAACATGATTATTATTATAATTTTATTCGATAACATTAGACCAAAGAAGAAAGCAATACCTATAATTTTAAGCTACCCATAAATGGTTGGGTTTTTCAGTCTGCCAGTAAAAGGAATGGCAGTCATCTCTATGATATTCTTACGAAAGAAAGTATCTTCGGACAATCAAATTTAATGATAAATTTCTTTAACGTGGCATGTAACTCTTTATTCGTGCAATGCAGCTTGTTGACTGTTATTTAATGATTTCTACGTTCTAAGATTGAAGTGAGACACTTGTCATTCGATAAAACCCCTCCCCGTCAAATGGTTTAGCGACCAGATGCCACTAAAAGTAATACGATTAGAACCTTCACTTTATTTTCCCTCCCCGACGAAATAGATAATCTCGTGTTTGTGTTCCATACGGTAACCAATTTGTCTGTTGACGAGGAATCAATGCAAACTAATTTGCGCAGAGAAAGTGAAAGCCTAAGAAAACAAGAGAACAATAATGGAGATGGCTGTCTTCAAAGAGTTGAGTACTGCAGACTGGAGCTTGATTGATCACAACTGCAGAGTGGTTGAATGGGTTTGGCACTTACACGGGCAGCACAGGATTGTTGATGCAGCAGACGAGAAACTGGGTGGCAATTTCAATGGTGAGGAAATGAAAGTGGGATTGCTGTGCTCTCACATATATTTTGTTGTCCAGAATATCAAGCCATCTTCTAAACTAGCAAAGAAGTGTAGTGATTTCATTCTGCTAAATTGGTTTTTCTCATATTTTCTACTAAAAGAGATCTAGTTGTTTGATTAAAAATTTTAAAAATATTTAAGCCTAGCACCTTCCTACAGTCCATACGAAAATTAAAAATTCATCAAGCAAATGCAAAATAAAGTACAAAAATTAAAATATCCACAAATATCCCTCTTCAGCGGTAGTATAAAAAGTTTCATTCGAAACTTGAGTTGTACTTCTGTAAGTGCTCATTGTGCTATTCGAACGGCAACAGCTATCCACGCATGAATTTGGTAGTGCCTGGATGCCCATGTCTCATGCCATCCATGCTTGGCTTCATAATACTTCTGATAGTCGTGTGCAGTGCCCGTCCTTCATTGTCATTCGTAATTAATAAATAGTACTAACAATATTTGATTTATATTTGGTTTATTAACTCAAGCTCCCTCATTCTTACACTTACCTTTTTCGTACTTTATTTTTTTTAATTCATCCGAAGGTTTGCATAATATTTCATTAGTGTAATATGTTTAATAATATTTTTTATAAAAAATTAATATATTATTATGATTATATTATTTTTTATTTATTTCAAATATTAAAAAAGTATATATATATGTGTGTGTGTTTGTAAATACAAAAGTGAAATAATTTGTCATGTTTTTTTTCAATTATGAAAAATTAGAGAAAAAATCAATTTATTTAATTAGTGAATGTAAATGAAATTTCTGTAAAACATTTGTGTAGTAGATCAAATTTTAATCAAAACTATAATTTTTTTCAATTTCATTGTATACAATTGAAATTTTATAATATTGTTATGATTAAGATTATTTTGACAAACTTTTTTGAATCTTTTAGTTTTATCTAACCGGATTTCCAAGAAACACTACCCATATAAGTAAGCAATATTTTTGGATAGGCAAATTACCCAATTGGTTTTAAAAATCAAGATTCACATAACTTATTATTTAATTATATTTAATTTAATTAATGCGATCAGATTTCCACAATCCATCATAGTTATGTAAATCAGTTTCTGGATTAGATTGTGTGGAAATTTTTACCATCAATGTTTCAAATCAGACTAGGTGATCCATCATGAGGATGAGAGAGCAAGAGATTCAATTTGTTTATAAGTATTAGAATCTATTTTAATAAGAGTATAAATTTGAATCCTTTTAAATGTTATAGTTGGTATTTTATTTGACTAATGTTAAAAAGTAAGTAATCATTTAGATTCAATTTTGTTCAACGTAAAGAAACAAATACTTGAAAAATTAAGGTAAATGATTCTTTATACTGAAATTACAATTAGTTTGTTTACAAAAATTTTAATTTATTTTAATTAACTTTAGTCTTTTTTCCAAAATATTATAGGTACTATTTTCAAGGATTATTTTTTATTTAATTTAATGTTAAAGTGAAGAAAACATTTGATTTAAATAATTTCAACTTAAAAAATATTTCAAAAGTTTCATCTAAAATATAATAACAAATTATAATATTAATTAAATTATAATTACAACAATTTAACTTTTCTTATAATTATTAATTTTTTATCTTAAAAAATAATTTACTATTCTACTTAATTAACTTATAACAATTACTGCAAATACAAGCTACAATGTGGCACTTGTTTTAATTTCCAAACATTTAGTATTTTAATTTTAAATACAAATTTAATTTGTTGATTAAATTTTTTATAATAGCTATCAATTTATATTTGTTAAAATTTTTAATTTAAAAATAAGTAAATTTTGATGATATTTATATATTTAATTTTCTAATATAAAAAATTTTGATGTAAAATTTTGTTTATATATTATAAGATTTTCTTTTGTTTGATGTTAAAGGACTTGAGTTTGATGTTAATAGTTTTTATGTTCAAAGTTAATTGATTTAAACCTATATTTAATAAAAAATACAACTAGACATATCATTTATAAAGTTTAAACATTTTTTAAAATAGAAATATAATAAATTCAAAATTCAAAAATTATTTTTTTAAATGATACTAAGCATAAATTTGATAGTTTGACCTATAAATAATTGTAATTCTCAAGTTGCATGTCATCATAATTTTTTTTTAAAATAGATAGGAAAATATATATTACTTCTCTTAGTTCTCGACATTTCTTTGTTGTAAGAAAAAATAATAGGATGTTTATTGTTCTATAGTAAGCATATACAAAAGACGCACTCAATTAAACCTAAGATATAATAAAAATAGATTTATTGTTCTATAGTAAGTATATGTAAAAGAGACACTTAATTAAAGAGATCTATATTAGATTATAGTGATTGATTTATGGATTTGGCACTGTAATCACACTTAATGTCATTATATGTATGAAACCTCTATTTACTAAATATAAAGTGGAAAAACAAATTAAAAGCATAAGATAGATAATAGTAGTTTTTTATTTTTTATTTATTAAGTATAAAGATTTCAAAAATTACAACAAGAGTCATAGAGCATCAAAACAGATTTACAAAAGGCCTAGCCTCACATCAGATAATAGTCTAGAGAACATAACCAAGTATCAAAAAAAGACCATGAAAGAACGACACTAGTGGAGAACATCTTCAAAGGTATCAACCCAAGCTATCTAGCCCATAGGGCCTTCCATCCAGACAATGGTTTTCTAATCTTGAATTTGCTTAAGCATATATATCATTTCTCTGGTAGTACCATGATTATTCCTTTTAATTTCCTTGCTGAGAAGATCTATGGTTTGATTAAAGGTCTAAATGTTATTTGTATGCAGCCTCCAGAAGTAACCATTCTTCACCTCATTTGCAAAGAAAGTGGCATGCCTGTCTTTTAGGAGTCTTTTCAATTTTGCTTTGTCAACTTTCATAGTGCTTTGAACCTACAAAAAAAATTTAAAATGTGTGAGACTTCAAAAAGACTCAGTAAGCAATTTGGGAATGTTTTGAAACCTTTCCTCATTTTTGCATTTCCAAATTTGCCACAAAATTTTAGATGAGAGAATATTCCAAAACTTGTTAGCATCCTTTTTAGAATTTATAATAAAACCACTAACAATTTCAAAAATGCTAAAGGTAGAAGGGATAGAAATGCCAAACATCAACCAAACCTCTTTAGCAAAGTTGCAGTCAAAGAATATATGTCTTCTTGTTTCTAGGGTTCTGCAAATACTACAATAATTAATATCAGAGAAATTGTTCCTTATGGGAAGCTTGTCCAGAATAAGGAGCCACTTAAAACATTTAATTTTTGGGTCAATAGAAATTTTCCATAATTTATCAAATAATTTCTTCTAGGAGGAGACATCAAGATCTGTGTACTACATTTTATTAACATGAGTGATAATAGCTTCATTATTATTGATAACAGAGTAAACATTTTTATCTTTTAGCTTGGTAATGATGTTCCCATCTAGCCATTTAATTTTCAAATAGCTATTGGAATTAACATGACAGGTAGTGGGAATATCCTTACTAGCTTTGATGATCATAATATAAGTTTTCTTATGAGAGTTAGGAAGGTTAAATTTATTTTTAACTCATCCCATAGGATAAGTTTATCCTTCTCAAATATATCAATAAATTGCTTGATCCCACAAGTGGCCCAGTGCTTGGCAGAACATCCTTGGGTAAGGGCAAGCGGCTTATTACCTAGCTTAAGGTTCCACCAAATGGATCTTTCACCATGGAGGGTCTTGTTAATCATGGAAATCTTTATTTTTTAGGAAATACATAACATGGTTCTAGGTTTTCCAAATAAATTTGAATATAATAGAACCTTGAACAACAATAGGAAAATCACCACAAATCTTATCTGTAAGAAGGAGATTTTTCTAGAATTTAGCTTTCTTGGGGTATCCCCTTTCAATATTGCTACAAATTAGAAATTTCCAAGGATCATCTCCCTCCAAAGCATGAAAGATCCATTTGGAGGCCAAAGAAAGACCACATAATTTGAGGTCTTTTAACCCTAATCTCCCAAGGAGCTTATCAACATGGCACAAGCCTCACTTAACCAAATGAATCTTATTGTTATCTTTCCCATTTGACCAAAGATGCTTGTGGATGGCTTTATAAATTTCAAACACCTATTAGTCATTGAACATCTAAGCTGAAGCATAATAAATATTGTAAGAGAGAATTTTCTAGCACACCTAGATCCTACTAGCAAGGGAAAGAGATCTATTGTGCCATTTATTAATTTTATTATGGATCTTATCCTTGACACAACTTCATATTTCTTTCAAAGAAGGCTCTATGGAGAAGGGAATACCTAGGTATTTGAAAATTTTATAGGAGCCACCTCATTCGAACTTGAATTTATAAAACCAGTCTAGAGGTTGATCTGTCCATCCAAGATAGATAGATTTAGACTGAGATAAATGAGCTCCTAAAATTTTATAGAATAGATTAAGTTTATTGATCATGGCCTCAAAGTTGGCTTCCAAGGCCTCATGAAACAAAGAAGTATCATCAGCAAATTCGTAGTTGATAGTCTCCTTGTTATCAAGGAGGGTGATACCTTTGATTGTGGGAGACAGAGAATTATCTCTTAGAACATAAAAGATAGCATCAAAAGAAATCACAAAGAGAGAAGGGGCAAAACAACCTTGTCTAATGGATCTTTCCCGAGGAAAGGGGTCTGAGAGAGATCTGTTAATGTCAACTTGGGCATGAGCATCTTTAAGAAGCATTTGAAAAATGTTACAAAAGAAAGGGGGGAAACCAAAAGCTTCTAGCTTCATGTTTATAAAACTCCACTCAACTCTATCATAAGTCTTTTCAAAGTCTAGCAAGAAATAGAAATGTTTTGTTCCAAATGCTTAGCCCAATCAAGAGCCTCCTAACTAGTAATCAAATTCTCTAAAATGTATCTAACCTTAACAAAATGAGTTTGGGTAGGATAGACAAACTTAGGGAAGATAGTTTCCAGTCTACGAGACATAATTTTAGCAAGAATTTTATATGAAACATTCAAAAGAGTTATGGGCCTCCAGTTCTTAATAAGATTCTTATCCCCATCCTTAGGGATAAGCTTGATAATTCCATAATTGACTATTCTACCTAGAGAATCATAATAAATAGCCTCATTGTATATATTAAGCATATCCTTGCAAATCCATTTGTTGTTACCTTTGTAAAATTCCACCGGCAGCCCATCAAGGTCAGGAGCTTTATCATTATTGAAGGATTTTATAGCCTTCTCAATCTCTTCAATAGATGTAGGTTGGCTAAGAGTAAAAGCATCATTATCCAAAATCCTCTTGGGGATAAGGGTCCTACAATGCTCCATAAGAGAACTAGCATCATGAGAAGCTTCTGAAGTGAAAAGATCCTCATAAAAATGAGCAAACTCCCTCTTAATAATATCCATAACCATAATCTCTTGATTATTAATAAATAACTTATCAATGGATTAATTGGCTTGCTTTTATTTGATAAGATTAGTGAAAAATTTAATTCCTCTATCACCAAATTGTAACTAGCAAGCTCTTGAATGAATTCTAGCTCGAACAATTTTGTGATGTTTATATTTCCTTAGAGCATTTTTAGCATAGGAAAGTTGTTGGATCAATCATCAAAATTATTTTGGATATCAAGTTTAGCATTATAAAGATTAGAACTAAGCCACGTCTAAAGTCCTTGGCCTTCTTTTGACCAACACTCTTAAGAAAATTCTGTCAAGCAAAGATATTCATGTTCCATCTCTCATCATGCAACATGAAGGGATAATGGGACTAGTTAATAAGCCCAATGATGGAGATAGTTGTAAGAATATCTTCATCATCAAGAAGGCTAGTATTAAGAATAAATTTAGGATTAATATGTCTATTAAGGAGAGGAGAGCAGCTAAATCTGACCAAGATAGAGATAGGGTGGTGATCTAAGAGAGTGGTAGGAGAGACCAACAAAAGGTTATTATTCTTATCAGGAATCATAGAGAAAAAGTTTCTACTCAGGTAAAATCGATCCAATCTCGAATAGATTCTAGATTGGCCCTTCTAAAAATTGCACCAGGTGTGCCAAAGCCCAAGATTGATATTTTTATTCCCATTAAAGGATCAAAAAGAGATTTGGATTGCTTAAACATATTCCAAGGAAGCTTTTCCTATTCTTTCCAAGAGAAATGAAGACCCCCAATTTTATCTTCTTGATCCTTGATCATGTTAAAATCACCTCCAAACAACCAGGAGATGTCTGGAAGTGAATTGACCCAAGACCAAAAATTAGCTCTTTCAAAGTAATCATTAGCAGCATACAGGGAGAAAACTCCAAATTCAAAATGATTGTAGCTAAATATCAACCAAAAATCATTGTTGCACGGAGAGATTCCAAAGCTCTCAATCCTAGGACCCCATTTTGGGTTGACCAGAATAGCAACTCCCCCTCTTCCCTAAGGATGATTAATGGAGAACTTGATGACATCTTTCCAAAGAAAGTTAAGATTGGATTCAAGGGTGAATCCAATAGATTTAATTTCTTGTAACATAACTATATCCATATAATTCATAGAACTAAGTAAACTTTTAATCAAAAAATTTCTATCAGGACATTCAAGTCTTCTTATATTCCATGATAAACAATTCATTAAGAACCAATATTAGCATTAGATGCTTCTGAGCCCATAATGTCTTCCATAGGAGTACTTTCTCCAGGGTCCATGGGACATGGTTTTTGTTGTTCGAGTTTTTATTTTTGGAACCAAGAGGTCTCCGTCTCTGTTTTGAAGTGAGCATTTCTTCACTGTCTGAGAGATAAGGAGAGTTGATATCCAACTCAATAATTGGGGGAGTAGCAACATTTTTTATCATAGGGATGACTTGCACAATGAAATCATCAATGATTTCTCTTTAAAAAATTAGTCGGTAGCTTCGGTCCTAATGAAGGAGTTGAAACCTAAGAAGGGCCTTTGGTAGTAGCCATGAAAGTAGTAGCTCCACATATCTTAGGTTTGAACCCTACACCAGGAGGAGGCAAAAAAACATTAGGTTTATTAGAACAGTTTTTTCTTTCTCTAATAACCTTTTGAAAACCATCATTATCCTCAACAATCATCACCCAAGCTTGCAGTAGGAGAGAAGAATCAAGAGAGGGGGGAATCAAAAGAGAGTTAGTAATAGGTGAGGGAATTGGGTTATTTTTAACAGATAAAGAAGGACCCATTGGCAAAAAAATACAAGAAGACGAAGGGGTTCTAGATTTAGGGTTTTTTTTTTATAATGGGATAGTCCTTCCTAAGATGCCCCTCTTTTTTTTAGAGGAAACATGCATTAAGTCCTCCCAGAGTCTCAATAGGAAAAAAGAAATTTTCATTGGTAATAACTATATTAAGAGTCTTAGGCAGATCTTGACCTGGTTTAAGAGATATAAGAACCCTAGCATCTAAATGATAGACTAGACAAATAGAATCATCCATGCAGACTAATTTTCTAATGGGTTCAACAAGTTATGGCATAAATCTCCATTGAAAAGGTGATATTTGTTTAATAAGAATCCATCTAGGGGCTGAAAGGGCCAAAACCTCATCTAGGTTAGCATCTAAGGTCCAAGCCCAGGCTAAGAAGGTAGTGCTTACAACTATCCAGTATTATTTTTTAAGCACCATAGATTGATGTTCTATTAATGAAAAAGATCACAAACAAGCCTTTTTGAATTTGACGATAAAAAGAGATATGAAAACCAACTTTCACATTCCAATAATTGTGGAACTAGTCATCTAGGAATTTCCTAGGTGGGACTTTATCAACTTCAACAGTAGAGAAGAAAATGGCAGAATTCCTCAACCTATCTTTTTCCTTCAAGATCTCAACCAACATTTCAGGGTTTGGAACAACATTAAATGAGCAAGGGCTCCTAGATGGCTTACCTGCTGGTGAGCTTTCATCTTGAGAAAAAAAAATGGGCACCAAAACCAATCATAGGGGTCAAGCTTGTGACTGCCTCTAGGAAAGACTTGGGTTTATTAGCAGGAGCAGAAGAATTTTTGTCAACACTTGAGACATTGCTACTATTACCATTAGAAACTATGGGGGAAGAAATCACATATGGTTTAATGGTAATGGTATCAATCTAGGAGAGAATTTAAAAGATGCATTAACTTTAAGGTTGTGGGGATTAGAACGGGCACACCTATTACCGTCCTTATCAGCCATATCACCAATGTTGTCGCTATCACCACCGATCATCCTAGTGATGCCAACGATGCCCAAGTTAGGAGTGATGCTAGCTGCCAGAGAATTCAAGTCACCACTAGTCATTTTAGCATCTCGTTCACTGCCTAATTTGGCCGAAACCACCAAATTTTGCATAAAACCTCCGTTCTTCACCACATCGCTAATATTCACAGTTTTTGCTATTTTTCACAGAGCTTTCAAATTAAATATTTTTTTCCAAAGTCCAATAGAATAACATAGTTTTTAATTTTTCAAAAATAAATCTATGATAAAATCTTAATGTCAAATCCATACTTATATTAATCTAAACCCAATTTTTTCTATATCATATCTATAATTTCATTAAATTCAACTATAAAATTAAAAGAAATTTTTAAATGAATTATTAATGTAATATAAAATTAAACTTAATAATATTTATAACATTAATACCCTATTATATATAAATAATATAAAAGTTAGATAACATAATATTATATATTTATATATTACACAATGTAACATATATTAGTTCAACAAATATAAATGACACTTTAAATAAAAAATTAAAGATACACATTTAAGCATAAATATAAGAATATAAATATTAAATTGCTACAGTCACTAATAAAATCGCATTGAGTACCTGAGTAAAAAATCTGACACATAAATGGTCTGATGCATGACATTGGATGTATGGGGATGTTGAACACATACATGGTATGGGATGGATGAGCGGCATCCAAACACAACCAAATTCATGTCTGGATAACTAGAGCCCTTTTCAAACACTATCCATATTAAGTATATTTGTGCAATCGCTTACAAGATAGGCAATGGATAGTTTACAAAAATGATATTACCCTCTCATTGTAGGTTCATCCATTATTGGGAACTTTGAAAGGCAATAGTTTTTTCCAAACTATTTTTTGTATTATTGAAGTTCTAAAAGAAATCAAGAGAAGATATGCATAAGGTTTATACCATCATAACATCATTTAATCCCTCATTATAGTCTTTAAAATGAGTGAATCTTCTATAAATCTATTCAAAACTTCTTCCCACATTTTGTTCCTGCAACAGAGAAACTACTAGGGGAGAGGAACTAGTAGTCATGAGGGCTAACTTCATGAACATGTAGCCACTACATGGGATGTCGTAAGACCATCATTTTTTTTTTGAAATGTAAAATAGATATAGAACTACCTGCAACCAAGGTTTAAAGGTGTGACTCATCATGCAACTCGTTAAAATAGTGCAGCTAGTGAAATGTGTCTTAAAAATGACTTTTTGAACATTGGACCAAAGTTTAATCTAAAAATCTCTACTAATTGAATTTAAAATTATCATTTGTTGGTAATAGAATATTGTATAACTATATGAAATGTAACATGTATGCAACTTAAATGGACCAAATAGTTATTATTAATCTTAATTTTTTGTTATATATATCTTCTATAAATAACACAAAAAGACAAATACTTTAACACAAAAAAATTGTTTGTTGTTATAAAAAAAACACATTATTATATAAAATAGAACATATATCCAACACAAAGGGACCATTAGTTGAACATTAATTTTTTTGACAATCTCACACTTTTCATAAGAAAATACAAGACATTTATTGGTATTCACCTTTTATATTTGTGATGATACATATTATTGATATGGTTTACTTTATGCATATACATTGCTACCGCAATAGTTGTACACATAAGAATAGTATGTGTACACTAAGATATCAATATTTATTTAAGTGAGCATATTATGTTTTGAGTGACACACACATATTAGATAGCTATGATATTTTGTTTGAGACAAAAAGTTATTTATTTCACTCATTAATGAATTCATTTATTTATTTTTCTGTAACATTTATAATTTTTCATGTGTTCAAGTATTGGTATTTTTTTTATCAATATTTGGATTTTTTAATATTTAGAAATAGATCAATTAATTACAATATATAGTAAAAATGTGTTGGAAGATTGGACTCTATGTTCACGATAGGGTGATCAACTATTGGACCCCGCTCAACTATTGGGTCCTCTCCCCTAATGAAACCTAAATTTATCTTATTTGGTCTAAAGAAATAGATTTCTCGTGCCTTAAAAGAGGACATTGTTTTATCCATCTGGTTCATTATAGAAGTCTTGGACCTGTAGCCACCTCATTTCCTCTTTCTATTGGCTTTCTCATTTTTAAGCTACTATCTACAAAGCATTCATCATTCTTTAATGATGAAGCATAGATATCATCAAAAGCATCTTAGGCCTTTTTTTCATATATTCTTTCCTTCTTTCTTGGCTTTGATCTCTTTCTCCTGGCCAACCTCTCTTCATCCTCTCCTTCAATCTCTTATTCTGGATATAAGGAGGAGAAAATCTTTCTTCTATAAGATAATTTTTCCATCAGTTAAACCCCACAACATCCTTTTGCCCTATACATCTTTATAGAATTCTCTATTTCTTGTTTTTACTAGTTTATAATTTTCAAAAGCCCTTTTATCACTTATGATTAAAATAGACCTCTTCTGAAATTCATTTTTTGTCGATTGGCCAGAACCATCTTTAGATGTGCTATCCTCAGTGTAATGAATATGTAAATTGACATCCAAATTGTTCACAACCCTCTCAAAATCTTTTTTTTTTTGGTCAAACACTCCATTACATATTTGTGTGGCTTCTATTTTTGGCTAGTGTAATGTCATTATTGACCATAAATTTATTATTTTTTTTCATAAACTTCTTCCCCATTATTTTGTGCATCTCTCTTGGAATTAAAGCATCGACCTCTAAGTTAACTATTCTACCCAATCTCACTTGAGTACATCACCTAGGAATGCCATTTCTCTCAAACTCTTTACTGGTAAAAACTCAAAGAGTTGACTCCATTTGCAATGATGAAACTTTTGAAAAGCTTGCTGAAGAAGATATAATAGATGCATTCTATTGGTGATGTAGGCTTCTAGCCTATCCTATTTTTAATCTCCCCTACCCTTTACTTATTCCAACTACTTTATTTATTTTTTTCTTTTCATGGAGATTTCTAGATCTCTTATTTTGTAAATTATATTTTCTGGATTGTTTAAGATTTATTTGGAAGCTTCTTGTGTTACATAGAAGACTCATTGTAAATTGGAATGCTCTATTTTATGAAAATAATATATGAGAAGAATATAGTTCTATTTTATAAGATTGGCCACTGGCTGTTCCACAAAGAAATATCTAGAAAATCAATATTTTATATTTGAATCAGTATAACTTATCTATTTTATATGTGTGTGTTTTTTTTTGGTTTATCTCTGTTTTATGTGAGCAATATTTTTTTTCTTTGTCTTTGCTACAACAGATTGGTATTAGAGCTATAGAAAATCAGGGCATTATTCTTATGGGCAGATGTCATTGTGGGTGAAGGGAAAATGAGAGAAAAGTTGAAGATCTAAGGAAGAGATCATAGTTGCCATGTGAAAAAGGAAGAGAAAGGGTTTGTAGTTGTTACAAGAGAGAAAATTTTACAGTTAAATTATGGGGTATTTCACAACCACAAATTCCAACTTTTAATGGCAAAAATTATGATTATTGGAGAATCAAAATGAAAACTCTTTTCCGTTCTCGAGATGTTTGGGTTTTAGTTGAAAGTGAGTTCCCTGAACCAGCAAACCAGTAGGCATATCAAGCTCTTTCACAAGATAATAAGGATTTATTAAAGGAAAATAGGAAAAAGGATGCTAAGGCATTGTTCTTTATTTAGCAAGCAGTGAAGGAACCAATATTTTCAAAGGTAGCTACTGCCATAAGCTCAAAGAAAGCATGGGAAAACTTGCAATCAACATACTAAGGCATAGACAAGGTAAAAACTTCAAAGCTACAAAATTATAGAAGAGATTTTGAAAACTTACAAATGAAAGATTCAGATTCAATAGACTCATTCTTCACTCAAGCAATGGGGATAGTAAATTAGATTAGATCTTATGGAGAAACTCTTGAGGATCAACAAGTTGTAGAGAAAATACTTAGAATTCTACTGAATAAGTTTGATTCAAGAGTTGCATCCATTGAAGGATCTAAGGATCTCTCCCTACTTTCAATAGATGAGTTAATGGGTTCTTTGTTATCACATGAACAAAGGTTGAATCATTCGAGAACTTCATTATTGAAGAATGCTTTCAAGACTCAACTTTCATTTGGAAGAACAAGAGGAAGATCAAATTATAATAGAGGTAGAGAATGTTTTACACCAAGAGGATGAAGAGAAAATCCATAGTTTGAAAGTAAAAGACCAACATCAAGCTCACAAACCCATTTCACATCAACAAGAGGAAGGGGGAGCAACCATCCTCACAACCATCATCAAGAAGAAAGGTGCGACAAATTTAACATCCAATGTCATTATTGTAATAAATTTGGACATTTTGCATATAATTGTAGGAAAAGACAATATGACATGAATTGACAAAAGGCACATTTTACAAATGAAAATTAGCCCAACATTAGTGAGCAAAATACCATCTTGATAACATGCAATGTTGCACAAGAGAGTTCTAAAGAAGTTTGATTCTTAGATAGTGATTGTAGTAACCATATGAGTAGGACTAAGGAGATATTCTTAACAATAGATGAATCAGTAAAATTATAGGTTAAGTTAGGGAATGATCATCAAATTTTAGTCACAAGAAAAGGGTCAATTAGCATAAGAACTAAGAAAGGTGAAGAATAGAAAATTCTTGATGTATATTATGTTCTCGGATTGCAACACAGTCTCATAAACATTAGGTAGCTAGTATAAAAGGGATATAGAATACATTTTGAAAATGGTGAATGTGTGATTCTACATTTTAAAAAACCAAGTAATAGGTTGATTGCAAAAGTTGAAATGACCCAAAATAGAATGTTCCCACTTAAAATCTAAAGAAAACTATTCCTAGAGCCAAATGAATTGCAAAAAGTAGTTGAATCAGCATTTAAAGCTTCATAAAAAAATGAATCTTGGCTATGGCATTTAAGGTTGTTGGAAATATTCAAGATATAACAAGTTACTGAGAGGGGAGTGGTGAATCAGCAACAATACAACTTTTCAGTTAATTCAGCATAAACTAGAAAATCATGCATTCACCTGATCTGATGCATGCAAGAGATAAATAAATATTCATAACACATATGCACAGATATTTTGGTGACCCAGAAACCTTCCAAAATAGAAAGTAAAACTGGGGTGGTGATGAAACCCACAAAGCTTCTTTTCTGCAATAGGAAGTTAGCCAGTTAAGGCATACAATGATCACTTCTGGTGATCTGCCTTGTTAGGAGCAAAGAGGATTGCTAGATCCACCTTGTTAAAGGATTTAAAACATACTTTACAAGTATGCACTCTGTTAGGAGATTTATACAAAGACTGTTAAGTCTACCTTGTTAGAGGATTTTTAGATGATTCACCTGTTAGGATGAACCAATCAGATCTACATACACCTTGATTGGATCCTTTTCAATAATCACCTCTTGTGATTGATTAAATCTTTACTGCACCTTGTGAACCTTGCTAATATACTGCTTTGCTGCTGAATTCGCATATGTCTCTTGTATCACAATATGTACATATTCATACATGTCTCTTATTGATTACAACAATTACAACTCTGTATTATACACATATATACCATTTCAGTAATTATAGATGCAAGGTCGGCTAAACACAAGTAAATAAAATATAACTGAGTCGGCCAAATAATAAAATAAACTCGGGTTCTTCAGATAGACTTGATGACCTTCTGATACACGGCATCCACTATGTTACATGGCATCGTCATGCACTTGGTAGAGGTAGGGGCTCAGTTCATACTAGTCATACAACATTTCCTGGAACTCGATAACCATTGGTGACTCGGTAGATATAGTGTCACTCAGTAAAAACTAATTTCTTTGTTAACCGACTGAGCTTGGTTAACACGGAGTCCTTCATCACTTGGTCAATGCTGAGTCGATCTTTACTTGGTTAACACTCCACTCGGTTAACACTAAGTGCAACTTTACTTAGTTTGAACTGTGTCTTTGACGCTCGGTTTGAACTTTGTCTTCAACACTCGATTTGAACTGCGTCTTCGACGCTCAGTTTGAACTGTATAATGAGTGTTTTCACTAATGAAAAATACCTTTATGCCAACAAAGGTTTGGTCATTTAAAGTTCAAAGGGTTACAACTCTTATATAAGAAATGAATGGTCCATGGGTTGTCATCAATAGAGCCACTTACGACAACTTGTGAGAGTTGCATTTTTTGGCAAAGCAACATAGAGAAAAATTTCCAGTTGGAAAATCTTATAAAGAAAAACATCCACTTGAGATAGTCCATTCAGATCTTTGTGGGCTAATGCAAACACCATTGTTAAGTGGAAAACTTTATTTCTTGACATTTATTGATGATTTCTGTAAAAAAGTATGGGATTATTTTATGAAGTATAAATCAAATGTATTTTTTCTCTTTAAGGAATTCAAGGCAAAAATTGAAAAAGAAAGTGGATACTCTATTAAAACATTAAGAACTGATCAAGGTGGAGAATACATATCAAATGATATTCTGAATTTTTGCAAAGAAAATGGTATATGGAAACAATTTACAGCAAGGCACACTCCACAAAAAAATAGAGTAGTGGAAAGAAGTAATAGAACAATTATGAAGATGACAAGGATTATGTTAAAGGAGAAACACTTACCGAATGAGTATTGGGTTGAAGTAGTTGCATGTTTAGCATATATACTAAATAGATGTCCAATGAAAGCAGTAATAAATAAAATACCAAAAGAAGCTTCGAGCAAAAGGAAGCACAATATAGCACATTTGAGAATATTTGGTTGTGTGGCATACTCATTGGTACCTCAAGAAGTGAGACAAAAATTGGATGATAGAGGAGAGAAGTGCATATTTGTGAGATATAGTGAACAATCCAAGGCATATAGGCTATGCAATCCCATCACAAAAAAGTTAATAACAAGTCGTGATGTTGAGTTTTTAGAAGAAGAAGCATGGGATGGTAGCTTGGATAAGTCAACTATAGTTTTAGCTAGTGTTCCACAAGAAAATGAAGAAAATAAAAGTCTAGATGTGCATTCTACAATGCAAACAAATGTTCCTAAAACACCTACAATGGCAACTACCACTCAAAACTCTACTACTCCAACAAGCACTAACAGTAGTGAATCATCTAATCCAACACTTGCATCATTAAGATCAAGGTCTATAAATACTTCAAGGAAGACATGAAGCCTTAAAGACACATATGATTAATTACAAGAGGCTTAAAATGATGATTAATGCATAAATTTTGCACTCTTAGCACATGCCGATCCAATTTATTTTGAAGATGCTATTAAAGATGACAAATTGATTTCAGCCATGGATGAAGAAATTCAATTAATAGAAAAGAATGATACTTGGGGCTTAGTTGAAATTCCTAAAGGCAATGATGTGATTGGAGTTAAGTGGGTATACAAAACAAAGTATAATGCTGATGGAAAAGTAGAGAAACACAAGGCAAGACTAGTAGCCAAAGCCTTCACACAAAAACCAGGCATAGACTATTGGCATTAAGTTATTATTGCCATTAGTGACAACACTTATCTATTTCAATAGTGCTACTGAGCTCAGCTCTAAATTTTCTACACTCACCAAGCATTCTAGTGTTAACCAAGCTTTGAAGTAGTCAGTAGTTTACACCGAGTAGACAATGGCTACTGAGTGAATCAGGCAATGTGAAGAATAGCAGTGTCTACCAAGCTTCATAGTGTCTATCGAGTAGTAACTTTGTGTCATGGAAATTCAGTGTAAACCAAGCATTGGATAAAGTAGTGTTTACCAAGTGAAGCAAGGTAAACCCAATGTGTTGTATCTACCAAGTGACACTACATCTACCGAGTCACCAGTGGTCACTAATTTTATAACTAAATTGATTGATTAATATGGACCACGCTTCACTTCTATTGAGTGTATGACGATGTCGTGTAATGTAGTGAATGTCGAGTATTAGAAGGTCACCAAGTTAGTTCAATGAACTTGAGTTATTTACTATTGGGCCAACTTTGTAATGTGTTGTTCACTTTTATTTAGGCCGACCTTGTAATTTTGTATATTGTAAAGGTATATATGTAAGGTTTATTGTAAGATATAATTGTAATTGAAGTATTCGAGAAGTAATGTGAAGTATTTTTGAGAAATACATGCTAAGGATTATCAGTATAAATTAAGGAATATAGAAAGGTCAATATAGAGGCAAAAAAGTTATAGCCATCACATAAGGTGATCAGTGCATAAAGGATCTTATCAGCAATCAATTGTAAGTAGATCCACTACTTCATCTTAATAGGTGAATAAGTTTCTAAATCCTTTAACAAGGTAGACTTAGCATTATTTGTATAAATCTCTTAACCAAGTGCATACTTCATTGCATGTTTGTAAATCCTCTAACAAGGTGGACCTAGTAGTCCTTTGTGCTCCTAATAGGGCATATCACCAGAAGTGGTCAATGTAAGCCTTAATTGGAAAACTTTATGCTGTAGTAGTGAATTTTTATGGGTATCATCCCCACCCTAATTTTACTTTCTATTTGGAAGGTTTTTGGGTTACCAAAACATTGTGTTCTTTTATGTGATGAATGTTTTATCTTTTAGTACTAATGCATGTAGTAGCATAGATTGATTTGTGGTTAATTTAAATGAAGAATTTTAAAGTTACTGATTCACCCCTCCCCTCTCAGTAACTTGTCATATCTTGAATATTTCCAAATATTGGTATCAGAGCTTTGTGGTTCTCAAGATAAAAGCTTGACCAAAGATCTAAGGACAAATGGAGATATTCAGACTTGACAAGGCAATTGAAAATGAAAAGATAGATCTAGAGATGGCCATAGCTCAACTCAAGGAAGCAAAGGAGCATCTTTACCAATCCCTAAAAAGAAGGAAGGAACTTGCAAGACAAATAAATGACAATCAATATATTGAAGACCTTTTCCCATAAAGTAATTCAGATGAAGCTAATGAGGCAATCAAAGAACTCCTAGCAAAGAATGGCTCTCTACAAGAAGAAGTAAGGAAACTCAAAAGAGAACAAGAAATTCAATCAGTCAAGCTATGTGAGATTTTTGACCAAAGGAATAAGGAAAATGAAGACTTGGAGGCAAGAAACAATGAATAAAAAAATCAACCTAATTAGCATGAAGACCTCATTGATCAAAGCACTAGAGTAAATGAAGAAATCAAGATTCTCAAAGCACAGAATGAAAGAATAAGTAGTGATCTAGATTATGAAAGGGAAATTAATGAAAGAATAATGAGAGAATTGAGATGTGAAAAGAAAATCATTGAAAAATTGAAGAATGATCTAAATGCTAAAAAACAAATCAATGAAAGGATGATGAAATCACAAGAAGACGTGAATCAATTGAATCGGCAAAATGAGAAGAATCTTCATAGGCAAAAAGGTAAAGTAGGACTTGGATATAAAGAAGAAGAAGATGAATCTTCCAAGCAAGGTGCAAAAAGGAATCAAAAACTCTCATGCAATCATTGTGGAAAAATTTGTCATACATCAAACAAATGTTGGACCAATGGAAAAAAAAAATTCAATGGAAAATGCTACAACTGCAATCAACATGCTCACAAAGATAATGAATGCAAGGAGAAACCAAAGTTTGAAGGTAAATGTCACAAATGCAAAAAGAATGGTCACAAGGCATGTCAATGTAGATCAAAATCATTCAATCTAGTTGAACAACTTGTAAAGGCAATATTTGGATGGGACTACAATAACTAGTGTAGATGTCATTATTATGGAGAATATGCACACGCTGGCATAAATTGTGCAAGGCATCATCTAAGAAAGAAGGATACTAGTGTAAGGCATTACACATGCACTGAACTCAGTCATATAGCTAAAAATTGCATGAATATAAGCAAAGTTGAAGATGAAAAGAAAGCAAGGGCTGACAACATAAGGAGAAAAATGAGGCAGCAATGGATTCCTAAATCTACTAAGGATACAAGCTCAAATCATGAAAGTGAAGTCACTTAAGAACTGGGTGACTCTATCCCCTCAAACTAAATTCCTAAGAATGTATTGGCTATACTTAGCATGAAAATCATAAGTAGTTCTAGCAAATATGAGGAATGCAAATGATTCAATCAGTATTCAAGATACACAGGGATCACAAAAAGGTTATCTTTTGCTGAGTTGCATCAGAGTCCATCAAGGAAAGTTGGTTAAAGACCTTGCTGAGCGAGGTTTGTCTATCGAGTTGATACACTTACCAAGTTAGGTCAGTGGATGGTAGTCTATCATGCACTATGTCATTATGGCACTAAGAATTTATAAAATTTTCTCAACAAAAGGGGCAATTTTGACTTCATTTTTCATCGCATTCACAATATTTGAAGAGCAGAGCAATTTGAAAGAGCATTATAGTATTTTCAAGCAATTTAGCAGTGAGATCTTCTCAAATTCTATCATCTACTGAGTAGTGATGGCATCCATGAGTGGAAGTAGCACAAAACCAAAGAAGGGTTTCAAAATGCTAGTTAAGGATGTCGAATGGAAAGCACCAAACTTCAAGATCATTTCGGCCATTGCTAAATTTCTTGATCCTTATGGAGCTCAATCACAAATCCCACCAAAGGTACTCCTAATTAAAAACATAAGGACTCATTTTAAATGTACTATTCAAGAATTAGGGACATTAGAAATTGATACTAACCTAGCTGAAATGTGTGTTGATGGAGTTTCAAAACCTGAGCATAAACATTTGGAAACTAAAGGATTAACTCATATCCCTCACATGTCTTGAAATTTCCAAGTAAAATGGATAAGGTACATATTGAGTCAATTCCACAATGGTCAATTATGGTTGGAGCAACCCATTCTAATTACAAAGAAGATGATACACAGGGTTACGGGTCTGCCAATACTGAGCATAGCTAAGGCAATAAAAACCCTAGGTTGGGAGGAGCTGCAAAAGAAAGCCCTAGCTAAATGGGATGGTAGAGGTTTAAAAATAAACAATTTCACTGACATAGAGCTTAGGTTTGGCATCCACATCATTGCACACAAGATCTATAGCTCAAGTCAGTCAAACAATGTTTCTTGCGAGGCAATTAACCTAGCATACAAGGTTATAAAGAAGAACCTTGAATTTGATTTGTCAGATGTGTTGCTGAAGAAATTGAACAAAAACATTGAAAGTGTGAAGACTTCCAAGAATAATTCCTTTAAGTTTGGTTCATTGCTTTCTTGTTTATTATTTTATGTTCAAAAATTATTTCCATCTAAGGGCATGGTCATATGGAGGAAAGACACCCCTGTTCTTTATCAGATAAATGAATTTATTGAAGAAATGGGTGAAAATTTTGAAAGGGTGTTTGATAACTACTTTGAGGCATTCAAGGAGAAAATGAATAATAGATTTTGTATCCCACCTAAGCTTGTAGAAGACTACAAGAATGAAATATGTTTCATGGTAGACTGGGACAGAGTGTACATTCAAGCAATCATACCAAGAGTGGCATGGGTAAAACCATTACCTTATGAAATTAACATCGATGAAGCCAGAGACACATTGAGGCATTGGTAAATGAGGAAGTCAAGAAGAGGATAGATCTTAGTATCAAGATTCCTCAAGCTCTTAGCAGAGGCAAGAAGAGAATTGCCAAATTAAAGACTACTGAAGGTCCTCTAATGCTTATCGAGGGCAAGGGTGAGGATGAAGAGGAGGAATATGAAGAAGAATAAGAAGAATAATAAAAATAGGAACTAGCAAGGAAGAAAGGTAAAGTGGTTATCACCAAAACTCAGAAGAAACCAACTATAGTGTTCTCTAGGAAAGTGAGGAAAGGTAAAAGTGAACCAATATTCATCTGCTCTCCACCTACATTTGAGGAAAGGATGAAATAGGTAAGAGTTGGAATAGGAATTTGCAACTTCAAAGTTCTCAAATATGAGACTCAAACTCTAGCTGAGGAAAAAGAGATTGAGGACTTAGTCATGGAGAAGATGGGTATTTGGAAATGCTCCCTTGCTCAAATTCAACCTCAAATCCATGCAGATCTTTTTGCCAAGATAAAATTTAGATGGGAGAACACGGTGCAAACTATAAAAGATATCTTTGAACAACGATTGAGACAGTTGGTACCAAATCTGACTAATGTAGAAGTAAAGAAGGCAATAAAAGAGCATGAAGACAGAATGATTCTAAAGCCTAACACTTGCTTCGTATCAATAAAAAACATAGAATCAGTGGTTAAGCATGCCTTAGATGTTTGGAAAGATATATATCATCTCAACAAGCCATAAGAGGAAATTGTTAAAATTAAAGATGATGATAGTGATGATGATGACAACACTCCTTCAATCTCAGTTACTATAGGAGAGTTGCATGCTCTAATGGAGGAGAAGGAAGTAGAAGAGATGGATGAAGAAGGAAAGGAGGAAGAAGCAAAAGAGGAAGAAAAGGATGAAGATGATTTGGTTAGAATAGAAGTAGAAACAATTACATCTCTTCCTCACACTCCACCACAAATTATCACATCTATGGAGATAGCTTCTACTAGTGAGATTGTGAGCACAACAGCAACATCAATTGCTCAATCTTCACTAGCCTCCTCCCAACTCCAGGTGTCTACAATGGAAGTGTCAAGCACTTCATCTACTGAGCTGACTATCACTACTTTAGCTATCGAGTTAGCTCCCTCTACTCCTACATCATCATCAGTATGTGCAAAAGTAAGTTCTACAATTTTGTCTTCATTAATTCCAGTTAGCTCTACAGTTTTGTTTTCATCAGCATTGTCTACATCCACTTTGATTCCAGTTAGTACAAACATTTCTATGTGTATTCTACTGAGTGTGGCACCATTTTTGGGAAATTTTTTAGTTTTTGATTTGGTTAATACTTCTATTGGTATTCAATCCTCTAGTCTTATCCCATTTTTCACTGCTAGTCCTTCTATCTCCACTATTGTGTCTGTTCCAAAGGTCAAATTAGTAATCACTAAAGTAAAACAAAGGCAACGATTGAAACTTTTGATCACTGGAAAAGAAATTAAAGAAGATATTGACTTAGACACATAGATAGTAATATCTAAGATTGACTATGAGACTACTACTATTGAAGAGATGAGGTTAGCTAGTCAACTCATAGAGAAGAAAGCTATGCAGAAGCAGTTAAGGTTTGAAAGGGATAAGGAGTATAGAATAATTGAAAATGCCAAGAATATAATCACAGAAGATATAGGTGTTGAAGTGGATTCCACTCAACATATTTTGATTTAGTTAGAAGAGGTTGTGCAAAAATATAATGAGGATTCTTCCAAGCAAGAGAAATTAATTGAAAAAGTTGAAAGGAAGTTTGATGACAAGGTGCTAGAGCATATTGCTCAACAAATTGCAATCAAACAAGTTTAGTTGTCCACATTTTTGGCTAAGTTTGAAAATTCTTTTAATAATGCAGCATCACTTTTTGCCAAACTTTGTGATGTTTCCGATTTTACCAATAAAATAGAGGAGAAGGTCAATAAGATTGATGTTGACATGCAATATAGTGCATCAAAGTTGCAGGCTGACCCCTCCTCCAACTCCTCTCATCACACCAAGGTGAAATATCTAGTAGAAGTGTAGGCAGAACTTCTAAGAGAAGAAGCAAGAATAAGAGCAAACTTGATTATTATTCAGAACATGATCTTGCCAATAATGGATACAATGCAGAAACATATTGCTCATTGCAAAACATTGGTCTAGGATCAAAACTTCTTAGTGGCTAATCACATGATCAAATTATTAGTAGAAGTCTAGATTGTTCTCTCCACATGTCAAATTTTGCAAAATAATTGGGATAACTCATTCGCTCTCATTCTTAAGGTTCATCAAGAATTTCTCTCTCATTTTGGTGTAACTATATAGATAGTATATGTAGCCCTTTGGCATTACTGTCAAAAAGGGGGAGAGATATTAGGATACGCAATAAAGGGAAACACTTTATATAAGGAGAGATTTTAGTATTAATGAAAGGGGGACATAGCACTCAATAGAGTCAGCATGTATATGTGTATAGTTATGTATATAAGTATCTTTGTATATACATTATGTGTCGGGTAAGTGCACCAAGTTGTGGTGCCAAAAAGACACCTCTTTTTCTCATTCTAGTTTTGCAAAGTGCACACGTGCTATAGTGCATACACACTATAGTACACATGCACTATGGCTTGGGTGTGCCAAGCCATAGCGCGTACATGCTATAGTGTGTACGCATTAAAGTGCATGCGCACTTTTCAAAAAAAAAAAATTTACAAAGCGCGTACGCGATATTTAAAAGTAAATTTAAAAGGCTTTAAATTTAAAGCTTTACATTCTACCAAGCCTAATGTTTGGCTTTGCCTTGGGGATCCAACCCAAAGCTTTAGAGTCTATAAATTGGTCTGAGATGTGTTTTTCTGCAAACATACAAAAAATGATTGATTTTTCTTGTGTGCTCTCCTTCTAGTTTCCTCATGGTTGAGCATCAATAAAATCAGGTTACATGACATTATAGGTCTCTGTGTTAGCTACACAACCATATAATTTATTTTTTATTTGAACTATTTCAAGCCTTTCATCTATAATTTCTTTTGAATGTATGTCCATTTTTTGTCAAAAACCAACATGTACTAATTGGGCTGTAGATTTTAGCTCATTCATCAAATTTTGCAACAACTTAGTTTTTTAGAAACTAGACTCCATTCTACACACTTTGAAAAAAAGAAGTTTTGATTTTAGATTAGTTTTCAATCATTTCTAGGGGGAGCACACAGATATTTCACATTTTTGGGATATGTCTGATTAAAAAATTCATTAAAAAAAATGCACATTATAAAATTACCCAAAAAATCTAGGATAAACTACATAGTGTTAGGTAACTTTTGACTGGAGCGATTAAAGATTTTCAAAAAAAAAAGTTAAAATTTTAGGGGGGCCACACTTTGTACTATGTTATGTTTTTCTGGAATAAACAGTACCACTTTTTGTGGCCCCCTTTTTTGAGGACCTAAAACTAAACCATTTTGAAAAAAAATTAGTAGTTTAGAAACTAGATTCAGAGGACTATGACTTTTATTTTTGTCATATCTTAAAATTTTGAGCGTAACCATCTTCAAATTCTTGTTGAAGTCCAGAAATTGCTGATTTTAGGAAAAAGGTGTCCACTTATACCCCCCTTTTGGCACCACAACTTGGTGCACTTACCCTGTCATCAAGGAGATATATGTAGGAATGTATATGTAGCAACTTTACAAAGATCAATTTTGAAAAACCAAAATTCATTGAGTCAGATTCTGTACATATGTTTTGGCTTATAAGTGTTTTGTCACTAATGCCAAATGGGGAGATTGTTGATATTAAGTTATTATTGCCATTAGTGACAACACTTATCTATTTCAGTATTGCTACCAAGCTCAACACTAAATTTTCTACACTCACCGAGCATTCTAGTGTTAACCAAGCTTTAAAGTAGTCATCAGTTTACACCAAGTAGACAGTGGCTAACGAGTGAATACAGGAAATGTGAAGATTAGAAGTGTTTACTGATCTTCACAATGTCTATCGAGTGGTAATTTTGTGTCATGGAAATTCAGTGTAAACCGAGCATTGGATAAAGTAGTGTTTACCAAGTGAAGCAAGGTAAACTCAATGTGTAGTATCTACCGAGTGATACTACACCTACTAAGTCACCAGTGGTCACTAAGTTTAGAACTACATCAAGTGATTAGTATGGACCATGCCTTCACTTCTATTGAGTGCATGATGATGTTGTGTAATGCAATGAATGCCAAGTATCAAAAGTTCACTGAGTCAGTTTAGTGAACCTAAGTTATTTACTATTGGGCTGACATAGTAATGTGTTGTTCACTTGTATTTTGGCCAACCTTGCAATTTTGTAAATTGGAAAGGTATATATGTAAGGTGTTTTGTAAGATATAATTGTAATTGAAGTATTCAAGAAGTAATGTGAAGTATTTTTTAGAAGTACATGCAAAGGATTATCAGTGGCAGTTTAAGGAATACAACAAGGTCAATATAGAAGCAGAAAAGTTATATCCATCACATAAGGTGATCGGTGCATAAAGGATCTTATCAGCAATTAGTTGTAAGTAAATCAACTACTTCATCTTAATAAGTGAATCAGTTTCTAAATCCTTTAACAAGGTAGACTTAATAGCCTTTGTATAAATCTATTAACCGAGTGCATACTTCATTGTATGTTTGTAAATCTTCTAATAAGGTGGACCTAGCAATCCTTTGTGCTCCTAACAGGGTAGATCACTAGAAGTGGTCAATGTAAGCCTTAATAGGCCAAATTTATGCTATAGTAGTGAAGTTTTGTGGGTATCATCCCCACCCCAATTTTACTTTCTATTTGGAAGGTTTTTGGGTTACCAAAATATTGTGTTCTTTTGTGTGATGAATGTTTTATCTTTCAGTACTAATGCATGCAGTAGCATAGATTGATTTGTGGTTAATTTAAAAGAAGAATTTTAAATTCACTGATTCACCCCTCCCCTCTCAGTAACTTGTCATATCTTGAATATCTCCAACATAGACTACAATGAGACATTTGCACCTATGGCAAGATTAGACACTATTAGAATGATTTTATCCATAGTAGCCTAAAATAATTGGAAGGTTTATCAAATCGATGTGAAATCAGCATTACTAAATGGCTTTTTACAAGAAGAAGTGTATATAAAACAACCACCAAGATATGAAATTTTAGGAGAAGAACATAAAGTATACAAGCTGAAAAAGACACTATATGGCTTGAAGCAAGCTCCTCGAGCTTGGTAAAATAGAATAGACTCTTATTTTGTGAATAATGGTTTTAGTAAGTGTGGCTATTAACCAAATTTGTATGTCAAAGTGACCAATGAAGGAGAAATATAGATAGTTTTCTTATATGTAGATGATTTGATATTCATTGGTAATATGTCAATTAATAATTTCAAGACAGCCATGAAAAAAGAATTTTATATGAATTATTTGGGACTCGTGAGATATTTTCTTGGGATACAAGCAAATCAAAATGATCAAGGAATTTTCATCTATCAAAATAAGTATGCTACTAATTTGTTCAAAATATTTAAAATGACAATTGTGAATTCAGCCCCTGCACCAATTTCATTGGGTTTAAAACTTAGCAAGAATGATGAAAGTCCTAATGTAGACACAACTTTATTCAAAAGATTAGTTGATAGCCTTTTTATAAATGTCAGCTCCAAGACCAAATATAATGCATGGAGTTAGTTTCACTTTTAAATTCATAGACAAACCAAAAGAAACTCATTGGAAAGCTAGAAAGATGATTTTGAGGTATATAGTTGGAAAAAAGAACTTTAGGATCTTATATGTGCATTCAGATCATTACAAGCTAATTGGTTATACGGATAGTGATTGGACAGATAGCTTAGATTATAAAAGAAGCACTTTAGGATTTATCTTTCACCTAGGATTAGGAGCTATTTCTTGGGCATCAATGAAGCAACCGATTGTGACATTATCATCAGCTGAAGCAGAATATGTTGTAGCAACATTAGTAGCTTGTCAAGAAATGTGGATGAAAAGAGTACTTTCATATTTGAAGCATCCACAAGAAGAACCTAAAAGAATATATTGTGATAATAATTCTGCAATTGCTTTATTAAAAAATCATGTCTTTCATCAACGTAGTAAACATATAGATATAAGATATCATTATATTCATGAATTAGTAAACAATGGTGATATATGTCTTAAGTTTTTTAGGTCCAAAGAACAATTAGTAAACATTTTCACAAAGCCTCTTGCAAAGAATTTTTTTCAACATCTTTGAGAAAGTATTGGTATTATAGACATGCATGGTAGTGAAGATTAAGGGGGAGTGTTGGTGACATAGGCTTCTAGCCTATCCTCTTTTTAATCTCCCCTACTCCAACTACTTTATTTATTACTGTCTTTTGATGGAGAGTTCTAGTCCTTTCATTTTGTAAACTATATTTTCTGGATTTTTTAAGACTTATCAAAAAGCTTCTAGTGTGAGATAGAAGACTTATTGTAAATTGAAATGCTCTATTTTATGATAGTAATATATGAGAAGAATATAGCTCTATTTTAGAAGATTGGTAGCTTGCTATTCAACAAAGGAATATGTAGAAAAATAGTATTTTATATTTGAATCAATATAACTTATCTATTTTATCTCTACATACTTGTTTTTGGTTTATCTCTATTTTATGTCAGCAATATTTGTTTCCTTTGTCTTTTTTGAAACAACTACACTAAAATATTGGAATTAATAATGAAACTCAAAAGGGTTACAATTGTATTTATAATTAATACTCTGAATTAACTCTAAATGCACCCTAGAAGGGTACAATACATCTAGATTGTTCTAAATGTTGTAAATAATGATTTCATTACTTGTGGTGTAAATTTTCAACTCAACCTTCCACATCATTAATGATATAACATACTCAAACATCCACTTCGACTTTCTCCCATATCCAAAAACTTTTCAAATTTCTTATCATCATTTTCTTATTAAATCTAAAATAGTTCCTAACAAACTAACTTTGTAGACAACAATTAGTTGGAATTTCAAATTTGAATTAAGAAAAATCCAACTATCTAGGTTTTTAATTCATTGATCTTTTTGTTTATGATTTTTTTTTGAAAAATCAAATAATCTGTATTTACAGATAAGGGATAAGACTTCTTTTCTACATTTACAAAATTCTAAACCTCCCTAAAAGATTCTTTGACTTCTCTACATTTGAAACATTCTTTTATGTGCACCGTGTCTTCGAGAAACTTTGAGGAATTTGATCTCTTAACCTTATTCTAGAAAGAAGTAATCTTTGCTTGGTCTAATCCTCTCCATCCAAATCTCCTAGTTGATATTTTGATTTCCTTCATTTCTTTTTGATAAAGATTTGTCCACAATCTATCTTTTCCTTCCTACCTTTGTTTTCCCATTTTAGATTGATTTAGTCTAGCAATGCTTGATCCTAATATCTTCACAATGTTGGAGTATTTTATCTCCCATTCTTCCCTCTCTTCAATATTGTTACAATTTGGAAGATCAAACAACCTATATAAATAGCCTCTAGATCCATCAATCTACATCAATTAACCTTATGTCTTTCCCTTCAAAACAAGATTCTCCTTCAAATTGTGATTTCCATATGTATCAGTTGTGAGACCTCTTGTTCTCTTTCTTAGATTCTAATTATTATTCAAATTTAAAGGGAGAAGTCCTATTACCTTAAGCCCATTTCCTATCTTCTCCACATCTTGCCAACATGTGATTTCATCATCTTTCGATGAAAATACTATTTTTTTTCTTGTGTTGTGATTGAAGATTCATGTAGAACTTAATTTTCCAAATCTTTTACTATGGAAATATGCCTTCATTTTTGCCTAATATCCTCATAAATAAAATCTCTATTCTTTCTTTTGAAGGGTTTTCTCCACCTTTGACTATAGCTTCCATACTAAGTAATAAGTTCATAATATTTCTTCATAGATCTACCAATGGGTCTACCTTTGCCTCTTCTATTAGTTAATGTGTTTGCATTGAATCTTTTATTATCCAATAATTTTTTCACTTTTAGAAGAATAATTCATGAACCTCTACTCCTCTACCTCTTGTATGCAATCATATAATGCATAGTTATGATGATCTTCTAAAACCTGATCCTTGTTATCTTCCTCCATTGATTTATCATTTAAAACTGAATGTTCAAGAACTTTACCGATTGCTTCTTTTATGCTTTTAGTATCATGATAATAACCTTGAGCTTCACTTAGATATTTAATATTAACTTCCAAACAGGCTCATCCCTCAATTTCTTCAATAATACTGACTTTATTCTCTAGCCAACACTTATGAACATAGTCATCCATGTCTTGCATTAGAAAGTGATTACTATCAACAACTTGTACTCATTTTTCTAATATTTGATTATTTCTTAACCCTCCTTTAGGATGTACCTTTATATTATGGGTTTTCAAGGAAAATTTTGAAGTCCTTTCCAAAATGATTACTAATGGCTATTTGAATCTATTTGGAGTGTTTCCTTCACTCAATAATAGATCTTGTTTATGAATTTCCAAATATCACTAGTTAATTACTACCCTATTCCTTCGTTCTTGTCCATTTATTTGTTTATTTTGTAATATATGTGATCCACATATCCAACATTTTCATGGTGCATGATGGAAAGCTAAATAGTTTCATGATTCCAAAAATTGTTTTCCACCTGGTTGTATACTTTCAGTGGTAGATTTTTCTAAGAATTATACATTTGCACCTCAAATAGAGCTTCAAGGGCAATATTATCATTCTGAACAAGTTGCAATATTTTTGCAAGTGACCTATATACATGCACAATTTGAGGTGGATGAGATAGAAAGGTTGGATGAAAATGAATGCACCATCATCAAAAAGGTTCATTTCTATATTAGTGATGATAGAGTTCATTATAGGAGTTATGTGGTTCGTGGTTTTGCAATATTCTCTGAAGATCTTAGAAATCACAAAATAAATGTTTCAGAGCACTAGATTTGGTCTGATGGATGTGCAAGTTAGTATACATGAACTTACACATTTATTTAACTAAATATTTTAACTTATATTTATTTTTACATGCCTATTTTAATTTTATACATGTACACAGATAATTGTTTCTACTTATCATTTCATGCAAAATTAGACATGTTTCAAGTTATTTTTATTTAGATTAGACATGGATATCTCATTTAAGACAACCTCTTAGGACCTCCCCTTAAGACAACCTCTTAGGACCTCCCCTTAGGACTACCTATTACCTAACCTCCCCTTAAGACTGCCTATTAGGACATCCCCTTAGTACCACCTTTTAGGACCTCTCCTTAAGACAACCCCTTTAGTATTTGTATGTATTTATATATATTGTTTATGTTTTCTTATGATTGTTAATGCTCTTATGTATTTATGTATATAATCTTTATTTTCTTATATGTATTAACTTTTATTAATTAAATGGTGTAACATACATTCTTTAGGTCATACTCTTCATATGTTCTTATCTACATGTATGTGTTATATTCTTACGTGTGCATTAATCTACATTCTTATATATGTATAATTTAGGATCTCCCCTTAAGATATGTCATTAAACATAGTTAATTATACTTAGATTAAGGCATTTTAAAAAACAATAGCACATACATAAACATGAATATTGAAAACATACATGTCTACATTTAACATGAACATATTTACATACATCTATGAAATAAAATATACATTAATTTGCATTCTTATGTATAATTTAGGATCTCTCCTTAAGACATTTCATTAAATATAGTTAATTGCACTTAGATTAAGACATTAAGATGAGTAACATATACATAAACATGAATATTGAAAACATGAATTTAAGGCATTAAGATGAATAAAATATACATGAATAACACATACATAAACATAAAAGATTAAGACATTAAAAGATCAATAAAATGTACATAAACATTAATAAAAATATGAATATTGAAAATATTTATTACATTCTTTATGTTCATATGTATTCTTTGTTTTCTTATATGTATTAAATTTAGTGACTAAATGTTGTAGTTCACATCATGTATTCTTTACTAATACTCTTTATATTCTTAAATATGTACTCTATAATAGCACATAGTACATTCTTTATGTTCATATGTATTCTTTGCAGTCTTATATGTATTAAATTTAGTGATTAAATGTTGTACTTCACATAATGTATTCTTTAGTAATAGTACTCCTTATGTTCTAATTTAAGACAACCTCTTAGGACCTCCCCTTAGGACTACCTATTACATAACCTCCCCTTAAGACCACCTATTAGGACATCCCCTTAGTTCCACCTTTTAGGACCTCCCCTTAAGACAACCCCTTTAGTATTTGTATGTATTTATAGACATTGTTTATGTTTTCTTATGATTGTTAATGCTCTTATGTATTTATTTATATAATCTTTATGTTCTCATATGTATTAACCTTTATTAATTAAATGTTGTAACATGCATTCTTTAGGTCATACTCTTTATATGTTCTTATGTATATGTATATGTTATATTCTTACCTATGCATTAATCTACATTGTTATATATGTATAATTTAGGATCTCCCCTTGATACATGTCATTAAATATAGTTAATTATACTTAGATTAAGGCATTAAAAACAATAACATATACATAAACATGAATATTGAAAACATACATGTCTACTTTTAACATGAACATATATACTTACATCTATGAAATAAAAAATACATTTTAGTCTACATTCTTATGTATAATTTAGGAACTCCCCTTAAGACATGTCATTAAATATAGTTAATTACACTTAGATTAAGGCATTAAGATGAATAACATATATAGAAACATGAATAACACATACATAAACATAAAAGATTAAGACATTAAAAGATCAATTTAACATGTACATAAGACATTAACTAATACTCTTTATGTTCTTAAATATTTATTAAATTTATTGATTAAATTTATTGATTGCGTGGTTTACTAGTCACTTAGACTAGGTCAATGTTACCTCCTCAGGTTGATGATGTTGGCACAATTATATTAGCCAGTAGGTCACAATTGTTAAATGCTACACATTGGTGCCAAGATTGACAGTCATTAATGTCAAGACATCAGTAACTATATTTTTGTTGTTATTAGCTATTGTGTGTCATGCTTTGGTGTATAACACTTAAATGGGTGATTGTATGGTCATCCTAATAGAAGCATTACTCATAGTGAAGACATCTTACATCTTTTTTTCAAATTCGTCTCATTTGTGTATCCATACTCTATTAATTCTCCTTGTGCAATGATCTTGATATAGTTTAGTTGGTCATCAATATAAGTATATCTAACAATGAACATTCTAAATTTTTTAAATTTTTGGTGAACTTGTGCAACTAATTCCTTTGATCCTACTTATTAAAACGCATGTTGGATCTTGGCTAGTTGATTAGGATTGGTGTTGACCAAAAGATTTTTTCTTGGTGAATAACTACATTGGTGTTGATGAATATATAATTTTTTAATTTTTTTCATAAATTGAGAAGTTATTTGTCTCATTTTATTTATTTTTGTCCAACTTGTGTGGTGTTCATCGCAATTTAACGAAGAAGTCACTTTTTAGAGAAGTCATTTGATCTTATTATAGGTTTAGTGTGGATTTTTATTTAATCTTAGAATTATGCTTTTGGCAAGTATTTTTCTCTTAGATTGAGTGTATGTTCCACTTTCATAATGAGCTATGTGTAATCCTTAGCTTAGGTACAAGCATAATTGAAGCAATTCACAAAGTTTTCTTAACATGTAACTTGTGTAGGTGCATTCATACCTACTTTGTTCATTATCTTCATCCCTTAGGAAAATAACTTGAAATATCCTTCACAAGTCTATGGATCTCACATTAACATAGGTAGGGAATCTATAGGACCCAACACTCAAAAAGCATCATAATACATAAAATGTCCATATCCAAGCTCTCAGTTTTACCCAACATTATTGGCACAGTTGTTGGGGAAGGTATTAAAGGAACAAAACCATAGTGAATTAAGATATGAGCATTGCATTTGGGAGAGCATCCGTGTAGAAGTTGATGAAATCCAACTTCATAGTGCACCAAGATCACCTGCATTCAAATAACCTGTTGAAGAGAAATCGAAGAAGGAAGGAATAGGAGCTTGAAGCAACAAAGAGAAATTATATTGCAACAATGAGAAATGAAATTGTTTTACAAAAATGCAAAGGGAAGGCCTCTTTATAAAGGCCTCTAGGAAGCTTGTAGAACAAGCTTAGAAAGTGATAGGAGGTAAGAATGATAACTAAGCATACAGCCACATAAGGTGGGATATCCTCAATCAAGGTGAGAGGATAAGTATGACTTAGGTAGGAACAAACTGCCATGTTGTCAACAACTCCTAGACTACGATAAATAAATAAATACATTTAACTAAGTAAACTTAAGTAAAAGAGTAAATAATAATTATTTACTCTAACACCACTCCTTAAGTGCAACTTAGGGAATACACTTAAGCTTACAAAAACTAAGATGAAATGAAGAATGGGTCCTAGCAACAAGGCCATGTTAGGTACCCATATACAAATGCAAAGAAATGCATCCTCTCAAAATGAGGAAAGAGAGAAAATCACATGGGAAAAACCCTCCTCGAAAAAGAGGTATGTACAAACTTGCTAAAAAAAACATGAAGGAAGGCCTCAACAAGACCCCCTAAGGACAACTTCCACTGGAAATGGCTCAAGAGACTCTCTCAAAACCATAAGTACAACCAACCCCCCCCCCCCCCCCCCCCCCAATGAGAGATAAAAAGGACACCAAAGCCCCCCTAGAACAATGGAGCCCCTAGAGAAAGAATCGAACCAATGAAACTCCAATGTGGAGGAAACAAAGGAACAAAAAAAGGGAACCCCTAAACAAGAGGGAAAACAAGAAGGCCTAGCTAATGCTCAAAGGATAAAATATGAGGATCCTGAAAGGGAATCCCTAAGGTAGGTGTGATGACACTATCATGAATTTCCATTATAGAATCCGTAATAGGTGCACCTGAAGGATCAATGAATGGAGCTGGAGGATTAGGCATAGTAGAAGAAGAATCTCCTATAAAAGAGAAGAAGTGTGCTTTAATAATGGAGATGGTGGACCAAAGTATGAGAAGGTGTAGAGATGGGTGGAAGGATTATCTACCCCTATAGCAATAAGGCCTCCTATGGCATGATCTCAAATGAAGGTTGAATCTATAGTGAACTTAATTTTCTTCCCTAATCCACTGTGTGTAATCTAAGAAATTGAGAGAAGGTTTTCATAAAAAGATGGAACATACAATACATCATTGAATGTACCATCTTGGATGAAAACTAAACATTTCCTATAGACTAGTAGGGCAGTGTTATTCCCCATAAGAATATGAAGAATGGGAGAAGCCTCAAGAGTAGAGAAGACACCTTAAGAAGATATCATATGGTGAGAAGCACCTGAATCCAATATCCAAGGGACCTGTGAAGGGGATGCAAAGGATGCTTGTAATGCATGACCCTTTCCAAGATTTGATGTAGAGGTCAAAGAAATGGAAGAAGACTAAAAGGAAGACCCTTATGAGGTAAAAGAGGATGTAGATAAAATAATGTTTTTCTGAAGAAGAGATGGTAAATATGCAATTTGTTTCTCATAGCCATCAAATCTCTTATGAAAATAATGTTCCTCATCATGAGATCCTTTCTAACAATAGGAACATATAGGAGTCTTAGTCTTCTTTTTCTCCTTCTTAGAAGAAGAGGATGGACCAGTAGAGTGCTAAGAGGGGGAATCAAATATCTTCTTCAGCTTCTGCTCATGTGTATCCTTAGCAAGCAATGCCTATAACTGTGAACCTATAAGTGAATCCATCTAAGTGATCTTGGACTATTTCTCTATCAAGAAATCACAAAATGTCTCAAAATATGGCATCTAATGTCTGTTAACCAAGGCATCCATAGTGGAGTAGAAAGTGGAAGAAAAGATCTGATATTGTTTGAACAATTTTTAGAGTATCAAAAAGATACACTCATTATTTATTTATTTTACCCACATCCCTACAAAACTCTATGTAGAGATTTGAACTTCATCGAGAAGTCCTCAATGGTGAGAAATCTATCAATTATTAAAGAAGTCAACTCTGCATCAAATTGCAATGCCCAAAATTCATTCACTGTGCCAAACAAGTTATGAAAACTAGTCCAAATAGCCTAAGGAGTGGTCAAATGATCTAAGTGAAATAGTAGACTATCGAATATGTTCAATGCAATCAATCTCATGGCTTCATCCATTTTTTTCCTATGCTAAAGAACCTCAAAAAGGCATTGCAAAATAAGTGGTTCTCATCTAGACATGACCATAAACCTCATGACATGAGAAGCCCAGTCATTTGTGCTTTCCAGGATTGATAGTTGTGTGGCATTATCTAGGTCACAGAAGGATCTGACATTGAGAGAAGAAGATGGAAGTAGAAGGGTCTATTCTGAAGTAAATTATAGAAAATAAAATGCTCCCCCCCACAACATATAAAGATATCCCTCAAATACCAAAGAAAACAACTATAGGAAACACAAAAACTGAGAAAAGAACCTAGATTTTAGATGTAGAGAGGGAGGAAACTAAAGCCCTCTAGTTCAACACCAAAAATAGGAGATCAATATTACTCCAAACTAATTCTAGATCTAGAAAGTAGACAATAAATCATGCACTTTTAAAAAAATAGCATTGAAATACTAGCCCAAATGAAGCCTTTGAAGGTGCAAAAAATGGAATTTTCAAGTTATAGAAAAATTAAGGAATAGAGATGTCAAACTTCCTACACCAATGAGTAGATCTGTTAGAATCTGAAAAGATTAATAACCCAGAAAACTAGTGCAAAGAGTAAATATCTAAACTATGAATGCAAATGATACAAAATCAAAATAGCATCATAGAGTTAGTCTCCAAGAGAGTAATGCAAATGCTGGAAGCAAAATAGCATTAAGAGGATGCAAAAATAAGAGATATGCAAATACAAGCCAGGTAGCATGCTTATATAGGCTAGGAAGAGGGAGGAGGTGGCAACACCAACCAATGAGGAGCAACCATCTATCAAACTAAAGATAGCAAAGTATCTTCCCAAGATAGCTAATGGATGCTCACATGTAGGAAGGTGACACCTCACAACCATTCACCTAATAAGACATGCTTTATTAACCTAAGCAAGATTATTAAAAGTGTAGGAAAAACTTAGCAAAATAGAAAAAATAAAAAGCTACACTAACACCCCCCCATAAGCGAAGCTTAGGTGGATGTAGAAATGGGTCCCGGCAATAAGGCCATGTTAGGTACCCAAGTACAATGCAAGAAGATGCAACCTCTGAAAGTGGGGAAAGAGAGAAAACCACAAGGGAAAAACCCTCCCCCAAAAAGAGGTAAGAACCTAGTGAAGAACTGAAGAAGTCTCCCACTAGGTAAATTGTCCCCTAAAACAGGAACAAGGAGTGATCATGAAGAAGTAGCATCACTGAAGCATGAAGAACCGCAAAACTCTGTCAAAATGCTGATCTGTAGAACCCCCATGGAAATAGAAGGCACGAACCATCAACCAAAGGAACCTCCATGGAAATAGAAGGCACGAACCATCAACCAAAGAAGCATAGAACAACAATATAACCTCCCCTTAAGGTAGGTGAGGTGACAGGCAGCTGAAAAGATGGGCCAAAAATCTCCTACAACACAAGAGCCAAACTCATCAAGAGTGAGGTACAAACACAAATGAAGGCATGTGTCGTCGACACTACATGATGAATTAGAGAAAGAGAGCCTATAAGTGGCAAACAACTATCCCCCCCATGGCACTTTATATAACAGTGCGAGTACAATGAATCACAATGATGAAAAGGATCCCAAAATGCAAGAGTGGCACTTTATCTCAGTGTGTTGCATAAAGATGCTTACAGTGAATATCAACAATGATCAGAAAAAACATAAAGATGAAACAACAAAAGGTAAAGCCCAAAACGAAGCAACTGAAGCAACAAAATCGATCTCCGGAGCTGAAACAAACAACATATCTACCAGAATGCTAAAATGCAAAAGACTGATTAGGATGTGTCTGGAATAGATTCTAGAACAACAACCAGCATCACTGGAAAGAGCACAGAAATATCTTTCCAACGATATAAAGAAATCCAAAATTGGAGATCGAAAGCTCAAGATACGCCTCCTGAAGTGCAAAATAGAACATCTGGCTTTGACTGCCATAATAGGCAACCAAACTGAATCAAAACTCAAAAACACCTATACTAGCATCTCCATCTTAGAACCAGCTTTCCGGCGCTTCTTTCGGATCAAAAAAATACCTCCGTATGCAAAAGTTATGGCCAAAAAACCGAAGGTAGGTCCAAAAGAGAATTTGAAGGAGAGTGCAAGCAAGGCTGATGATGTCAGCAATTTAGGGCATTAAATTTGATGGCTAGACAGCCGTCATCGCAAAAAAGAGTGCTACGTGGCATCGCCATGTGGCAGTACGGACGACGTGGCAGGGGTGACGTAGCGGGTCCACGTGGCAGTGTGCCACGTGGTGCCCATGCCACGTGTCACCCCCGTAGTGGCTGCAATGGCTGACGCGGCTGCAGAGCTATCGGGCTGAGCGGAGGCTGCCGGGGCGGTGGAGCTACCGGCGGAGGTGGCCGCAGGGCGGCGGACGAGGAGGAGCCGCCGGCGGAGGGCGGAGGACCGGAGGCAGCCGGGCCGCGGCTGAGCTCGGGCGGCGCTGCCTGCTGCAGCCACTGCGGGCTGCGCGCGGGTGGCGCGGTGGCGCGGTGGTGGCCCAGCGGCGGCGCCCAAAAATTTAAATTTTTGATGCCGAAAATCGTCCGTACAATCCGTACGGAAGCCCTGCAACCAAAAAAAATTTGCCTCGCGGAGCTCTGTCTCCAAAAATGACAAGTTTTATATGAATCTTGACTGCAAACGGCCTTCCGGATCCAATGGTGATGTCCGTTTGGGCCCAAAGTGCTCTGAAAATTCGCTGATCCCCTAATTTGAAGAAAAATTGCACTCAAATCTGTGACTGCCAACGGAGAGGAGTATGGCTGTAGCTTTGCATGCTTGATTCTGAAAAATATACAGCTTGCATGCAAAATCTAAAAGATACCCAGATGGTTTTTCGGTGCTACGAACAAAACCCAGAAAGTGTTTTTTGTCAAAACTTTTCTGATTCTCAGGATCATCCAAAGATGCAAGAGAAGGGCATACTTCGTTTTTCAAAAAACTACAATAAAGTTTATTTGCCCCCCCCGAATCTCTCAAATAAGGAAACTAAAATCTACTCTTGCACATAGAAAAGCTCTGATACCATGTTAGAATTTGAAAAGATTAATAACCCAGAAAACTAGTGCAAAGAGTAAATATCTAAACTATGAATGCAAATGATACAAAATCAAAATAGCATCATAGAGTTAGTCTCTAAGAGAGTAATGCAAATGCTGGAAGCAAAATAGCATTAAGAGGATGCAAAAATAAGAGATATGCAAATACAAGCCAGGTAGCATGCTTATATAGGCTAGGAAGAGGGAGGAGGTGGCAACACCAACCAATGAGGAGCAACCATCTATCGAACTAAAGATAGCAAAGTATCTTCCCAAGATAGCTAATGGATGCTCACATGTAGGAAGGTGACACCTCACAACCATTCACCTAATAAGACATGCTTTATTAACCTAAGCGAGATTATTAAAAGTGTAGGAAAAACCTAGCAAAATAGGAAAAATAAAAAACTACACTAAGAAGATCACGAAATTCTACCCCAAAATTTAAAAAAAAAATGCTCAAAAAAATGAGTCCGTATGAGGGAGATATCGCTATTTGAAAATCACCTCTATAGTTATTTTTTCTGAATCACTGGCATTGCACCTGCAAAAAATAATGAAAAAATCCCAAAAAATGTTAGATCTATTATATCAAACCCTCTTTCTCCTTTTTCTCCAAATACTAAAATAATGCCCTTTCTCCCAATTGAAGAAAAAATCACAAACAAACTAGGGTTTGTGTCTCTGAATTGCAGCTTCAAAAATCCTTCCAACCAAGAAGTAGCAAGGAGGCTCTAATACCATGTAGAATTTGATGAAAGCCAACTTCACAGTGTGCCAAGATCACCTATATGAAAATAACCTACCGAAGAGAAATTGAAGAAGGAAGGAACAAGAGCTTGAAGCAACAAAGAGAAATTATATTGTAACAATGAAAAATAAAATTGTTGTACAAAAATGCAAAGGGAGAACCTATTTATAAAGGCCTCTAGGAAGCTTTTAGAACAAGTTTATAAAGTGCTAGAAAGTGCTAGGAGATCAGAATGACAACTAAGCATATGTTCACAAAAGGTGAGATATCCTCGATCAAGGTGAGAGGATAAGTATGACTTAGGTAGGAACAAACTCCCATGTTATCAACAACTCCTAGACTACAACTAATAAATAAATGCATTTAACTAAGTAAACTTAAGTAAAAGAGTAAATTATTATTATTTACTCTAACAGTCCTTACAATACTTAACCCCATTAGATAAATACACTTAATTTTCTTTGTAGTAAGACATATAGGTTCATGAATAGACCTAGGGATAGTCTAGGAAGATCTAGTAAGAAGGATTTAGCAAGTAGTTCAAAACCTCAAAAAGAAACACAAAGAAGAAAACTTAAGAGTAGACAATATGATTTACAAAAGCATAATAACAATCTATATCTTAATTTCCCATCTCTAGTATCATTTTTCCTCAAGATATAGCGAAGAAATTTCCTAATTCATTCAAGTATCAATGTAGTATGCCCCATGAAAAACTATTCTTTGTCCTTTATACTCCTTGTGCATTAGAAATCATTAAGGAGATAGAAAATATGAGAGACAATATTGGAGGTAACATTGATAGAAGTAACCTTGGGGATGAGAGCTTAGGTAACAATGGACCTAGGAAAAACATAGCACTAGTAGACTTAATAAATTCATAACTTTTGAATTTGCTATATCTCGTCTAGTAGAAGATGCCTCTATGAAAAGAAAACCACATTCTAATTTACCCATTTTTTTGAGGATTAACTACTGACAATTAGATAGGTTCTTGTTTGAATTTGATACTCTTTGTCACAATTATGACTACCATAGTTATGCTTAAAATTTAAAGTTATTTCTACCTATATTGAAAGATGCTACTCAATGGTGTTCCATGAGCCTAGGGTACATTAGAATGCAAGAACTATATAAGGTGAAATGTGAAGCAATTCAAAAATCTCTTAATTTCTCCACATTTCATTTTGGGGATTGACCTTATACCTCGAAGAGAAGTTAAAGAAATTAATCCACTAGTACATTTGGGTTGCATTTTTTACCTAAATTTTTGACAGTATCCTAATTTGGTTTATCAAATTCTTTTATTTTTTAAATATGATCCTGATAATGTCAAAATTGTGATGACAGCCTTAACTGTCATCAAAATTTTGATGTTGTCAGGGATTTTTTTTTTTTTTTTTGTTTTAAAAAAGTGAAACTTCATTTATTCACATGGCAAAGTGTGAGTGGGATTCTTCAAAGGCATGATGAAGTGTTGTTCAAAGTAAGGGTTTTCTTGGCTTTGATCTTGCATAATGGAACCTTATTTTTTTGGAGCCATTTATTGCATATATGACATTGTAGGATTTGACTTGGCCCATCAATAAAAGAAAATTCAAATGGTGAAACCCATGCTGAATAAATAACTGACATAATCAAGAATGCCTCCCATGCCCTACAATATTTTTAAAAAATTAACTCTTCAGATATGTTTGAGCATGAATCAACATAGTCACTTTCTCAGAAATTTTTGCATTCACCACTTATTAAATTTATCTCATAGCCCATTGGTATTTGATGGTTTCTATAGAGCTTTACTATTGTCATGTTTTGCAATCTATATTTTAAAAAGACAATATATTGTGTGTGTGTGTGTGTGTGTGTGTGTGTATATGTATGTATGTATGTATGTATGATTTTTTATAGGTGCTCATAATTCAAATATCTTTGAGTATGAATCAACATCGTCGCTTTCTTAGAATGTTTTGGATTCACCACTTATTAAATTTCTCCCATAGCCCATTAGTATTAAATTTTTATATAGAGCTTTACTGTTGTCATGGTTTGCAATCTATAATTTAAAAAGACAATACATTGTATGTGTCTATATATATATATATATATATATATATATATATATAGATATGTATGTATGTATATATATAGATATGTATGTATGTATATATATAGATATGTATGTATGTATATATATAGATATGTATGTATGTATATATATACATACACATGTATGTATATATATACATACACATGTATGTATATATATACATACACATGTATGTATAAATATACATACACATGTATGTATATATACATACACATGTATGTATATATACATACATGTGTATGTATATATATACATACATACATATATATATATGTATGTATATATCTATATATATATACATATGTATATATACATACATATGCATATATATACATACATATATGTATATATACACATATGTATGTATATATAACATATGTATATATACACATATGTATATATATAGATATGTATATATATATACATATGTATACATATATACATATGTGTATATATACATATGTATACATATATACATATGTGTATATATACATATGTATACATATATACATATGTGTATATATACATATGTGTATTTATACATATATATACATATATACATATGTGTATTTATACATATATATATATATATGTATGTATGTATGATTTTTTTTAGGTGCTCATGATTTCCATACGCCTACTTCTATGAGGCTGACTAGCACTCTGAGATTGTTGACTTAAAGATCAACAACAAGGGTCTTGCAAACATCCTCCCCTACTAAAACTAGAGATGGTAAGTCCTTATTTTTCTACATTTTGTTATGTGTTAAATATGATTTGATTTGTACTTTCTTTTTTATTTGAGTATAGTATGATATTGATTAACATTTTGTAGGGATAGGTACACCTTTAAATAGATTCACCTCCCTAAAGTATTTAAATTTAATTTAAATGCATCCCCTCTAATGTGTTAAATTTATTTAATGCATAGTTTTCCATAAATCCCCTTTTAAATAAATTCCAATTTATTTAATTCCTTCCACTTTATTAAATTCTATAATCCTATGATTAAATTAAAACATATTAATTTAATCATAATCCCACCTAAAACCTATTCTACCACCCATCACTCTAATCCTTCTAAGCCTACCCACTATTTAATCCCACTTTATTATCCTAAACATCTTTTAGCCCCTCAGTGGTTGCTCACACATGTGTGAGTAACTCAAAGCCCAAAAATACCCCCTTGAATTAATTTCTCCAAAAGCCTCTTACACACATACACACTTGTCCCCCTTTCCTTTCTCCAAGGTTTCTCACACACATGTGAGCACAACTTGAGCCATCTTAATCACAAAAAAGTCTTATGTTGACCTTTGCATGGCTTAACCCTTTATCCCATGTGCCTCCCTTGTGGACCCTATCTGAATGCCACATAGATGCCACCTCCTCAAGGCCTCTCTCAAGCCTATAAATAAAGCCCTTGTCTCAAGCATTCTTCATCTCCTCCATATGCATTATTATCATGTTAGTTTATGCTTAGATCTTCTTAGAGATTTTCATGCATTATTGCTAACTCTTTGGTAGTTGTTTTAGATTTCATTTCTTGCATTGATAATTTAGTTTGTTTTCTTACATTCAGCTCCATTTTCTAGAATGTTTTAAGAATGGCTTCTTCCATAGCCTCCTCTTGAAGCATTTCTCACTCATCTAGCATAGGTTCATACCTAATTTTCATACTTCCATCATCGAAGGGATTCATCAATAGTTGTGTTTGAGGAGAGCACATCCACATCCCTCATCATTGAGCACACCAACAAGGCCTCTTGTGGGTGCCCTTGTTGAGTTTCTCTGAGGTTGCATGATGATTCTTATATTTCAATTGCATGGTTTTTAAACTCAAATAGATTATTTGTATTTTGATTTTATTTGAGTCTTTGATATATTTGTACAACTAATGTCAGCTTGTTTACATGTGCTCCTGACAGGTTATGTTTTCACATATACAAATAAATTCATTCAAAAGTAAACCATGGTCACAAATCTTTAAAACATAGTGCACAAAATATTAACATAGCCTTACTAGATATAAATATTAGAAAAGCTTTACTGGGAAAAAAATCATAAATATAATCAAATTCTAATCATTATATAAGTAAAAAATGTTTTGTCATGTAGTGCATATGTCCAAATTTAAACAAAAATCCACATAATTAGATTATACCAACAATGAAGGGAAGAGAATATAATTAACCTCTTCTATATTGATTATAATTTCACCTAAATTCCAAGAAACCTTAATGATGAGATCTCTCCAAAACTAAAGCCTAGCCTCCCAATATGACCTTTTCCCACTAAACACCTTCAATCTTGCACTTGTGATCACATCATCATCCAAATCTGCCAAAAAATGGTTGAACAACTACATAACTACATCAATGAATGTAGCTAATCAGAACTCTAATGGACTTTATAATTTATATTTTGATATCAGGTCAACACTACAAACATAGGAGCTTTAAAATAGAAACAAAACTATCATGTACAAACAATAAAAGTGATGTTCAATGGAAAGGTGCACAAGAACAAAATTAATTGAATGAAAATTTTAAAAATAACCTATATCTTGAACTTAGGACCTCTATCAAGACCATCAATAATTTTTTCATCAAGTTCTTTGATTTTTTTATCAAGGTCTTGTTACAAAATAGATGATACCCATTCAACAATGAGCCAAAAAATATGGACCATCCACACTCAACAAAGAAACCAAGCATTAAAACCATTATAGAATATGCAAAAATAAGCCAAAAGAATACATCAGACCTTAAATGTGTTAAAAAAAGTTGTAATTTTATATCAATCAAACTGTGGCATCAAAAAAGAACAAAGCATACTTATGACAAATTATTGTTGTCACATCTAATTTATACTTAAAGCATGTGTCAAGAAGTGAACAAAGGAAACAAGCACATTACTCTTTCTAGATTTAGCAACTCTTTCTAGCTGTAACCACAAACAAATATCTCAACAACCAATAGAGAAAATTGACCATTGTCAAATTTTCAATTTATAATAAAGAATGAAGAAAAAACTATACCTTCCCAAAAGGTTAAAAAAACTTTATTAAAAAGTCTTCATTACCATTGTTTGGAAGATTGCTAACAAAAGCAATTTTAACCTACATAATTTCAAAAAGAAAACCATATCAAATTGGAAACACATGATAGTTGATACAAAATTATTTGTCTCAATCATGTATGAAAAGCATATAACCTATAGATGATCTCTTTGCTCATTCATTTAATTCATTCAATTATTTTGACATCTTCTCATTGAAAATTTAAATTAATGTGTTGCAAATGTGTTTTGATATTTTTTCTTTTTTATATGCCTTAAGCCAGAATTTGTTTGAACACACAAATTTCCTAACCAATGACTCTTCTTAAGGGGTGGGGAGACTATTTGATTGCCTCTCTCTATCAAATAGTATTAATTCTACATCAAATTATTCATGACCTATTTATCTAAATTCATGTCTTGAACTTATAATCAAACCTAGCTTTCACAATCATCTTCCACATTCTTCAAAGGCATAATGACTACTAGTGCTTCAAAAAATCAACAATCTTAGGTAATTTTAGATGACTCCTAATGACTCACATCCTATTGGAAACACAAAACTCATACTATTTTTTTTCTCTTCAAACTAAACACACAACTTTCATAATAGTGGGTTACTCTGTAATCGATTATTATAGGAAGCATTAATGACTTTAATCCACCATAATGTTGTTTGACTTCCAACCTCATCTGGTTCAACAAATACCTACACCATATTTGCTCTAAATTTTAATGATATAAGTTCTTTCTCTATGACATGCTCCTAAAAACATAGAGGTTCTAAGGAGAAGACACTATTTTGCACATTCAACAACCTATAATAGTTTGATACTTCATAAAGACAATGAAAGCTGAAAACAAAAAGTTTTTACTCGTTGATTCAATCATATTCAAATGGATAATCTTTTCAACTATTAAGAGGTGAATTTAAACAATGATCATAATTGATCAATAGTTGGATGGTTACTAACCGGCGAAAAAAATCTACAACACAACCATTTGAGAGGTTAATGATATGCAATATCATTGTTTTGTGAAATTGTATCATTTAATTTTAGTCAAATGTCAACCACAACGTGTACAAATTTTCTTAAAATATGTTGCAAATGTGTATATGTGTAATTAAAATCTAAATGTGCAAATTCATTTTCCCTTGGTAATAGATCAAGTAATGATCTGATATTCATGCATAGAATAAGATTGCTTTCCAATGTTTATTTCTATTATCCAAGAGTATATGATGGAATGGATAATTAATGAGTGGGTGTAATGTTGGTAGTAATACAGAGATGATCATGGATGAATTATATCACATTATTAGAGATTTACGAGGTTTTTGCATCAAATATACTTGACACTTTGCCTCTACCAAGTCATCTAATGCTATTTAATTCTCTATAGGTGTAATTGAGATATATTTTGGCTTTACATGGTTACAATAAGGTGGTGAATAAAATGTCACTTTTAGATTTCATGATTCTCATTTTCTTTATAGGAATTGCTTACAAGTAGATTTTGAAATCAAGGGTATGAATACAAATTCAATGATACATTTTCTTTCTGCCATTGAAAAATTCCTATATTATACATTTAAATATAACATAGAATCTTTACATGTTGGATATATAATTATAATCTTTATTAAAGGTTAATATCTAACATAGAATATTATACATGTGAGATATATATATGATTATAGTTATTGTAATCAAGTCAAGTATTTTAATGAATAACTAGAGATCACTAATTTGTGCATAATTATATTAATACTACCACATACCTATTTTTGTTAGGTGGTGGGTTAGTTCCTTTATCTCTTAGTCTCATCTCTTTTGCATCTTCAATGATTTCATTCCACTCCAGTTGTGGCACCATAGGAGGAGGCTTGTAGTTTGGATTGAGCTTTAAAGCTCTTCTGTACTAGTCTCTCATAGTCTTTAGATGTTTGCAATATTTTTTTAGAATTTGGGCTCTATTAAAAATATTTTGACCAAAGAACTCCTCCATAGTTTTTATGAGCTGATCTTTTAATTTAGGGCCTTGCTCATTCCACCTTTTAACAAAAAACAAAATTGTTAGACAAAAAAAATAGTTCAAGCTATGTATGATGGATATATTACATTAAATGGATGAATGGAAAAATGTAGCAACCAATTATAAAAAGCTACATACTTTTTACATAATGTGGGCCCAAATATCTTCAATGTTAAATCATAAAAAGTTTCATGAAAAATATTGTTTCCTACAAAATCATCATGAGATCATTTGATGAAAATGAGATATGAATAAGTAAACTACAATTACACTCTAAATAATTATAATTTTAAAGTACCTGGAAGCTTAGGAAATTCTAAGGGATTTATATCTTTCTTAGCCATCAACAATGATGCCTCCAATGATCTTATACAATTAACATGGGCTCCTCTAGGAAAGGCTAGTAAATTATCACCAGTACTGGTATCAGTTCTATCACCATGAGAAATAAATTTAATTCAATAAGTAGAAGAATATGACAAATATAATTAATTAATAAATAATCAATTATAATGTCAAATAAAATATTAAATTAATTAATATAGTTTTTGGGATGATTTTAAGCATCTACACTATCAACCGTCCTATAAAAAACCTCACTAAATGTCTATTTGGTGGATTTACCAATGTGGCTAGATTCATACTTGGTTCATGGTAGAATTCCTATCCATAGCCAATAGGAAGATCTGTCTTAGTCTATATATCCACATCATGGCTAAACATAGCCTATCCTCACCCTGTTTATATTCATATATAGCTAATTTTAAAATGATGTAATCCTATTCATAGTGATGGGGAGATAATCATACTAGATTATGTACACTTGAGCAATGGGCCCTCAAACATGCTTAAATAGGAAACTAGGTTCATACCATTTGATATGGTAACTCAAAACCCAATTATTCTCGAAGCCAATTTAGATGCAAACAACTTTAGAGAGCCCTCTTTCAGACTACAAGACTCAAAGTTCAACCTCTTAACTATTTGTGTGACAAGATCTAAAGATCATTATCCCTTGAGTGTATAATCCTCTCCACTAAGTGCTAAAAGAATAATTTAGTACTTCAGGCTTGGGTAGACCCTCAAGTTTTGATTCTCATCAATTATTTGGATGCAAAAAACCAAGGTTCCCAAACCTATTCTTCCTTCAAGATTTGAACTCAACACTTTAGGCCTAAAAGAGACCTAATTCTAGGTGAACACCTTTAAATGGTCTTAACAATAAAGCTATTGGGATGTTCATTTCTAGGGATTAATATTTGTATTGGATATTGAAGTTGCATGCTATATTCAACTACAATTTTCCACCTCTCACCTACGTATAACACAATATGAGCTTCAAAAACTGGTAAAATTGAGAGGTGTTGTAATGATAAATGTCAAAAATGATGTTATTATAACAAAAAAAAGAGTCAACAATCATAAATGTCTAGTAATGATATTATTAGCCTGCTATTAGCCTCATATATACTGATACTATTTGATTTTTTTTTTTAAACTCTAGTTGTCATCGATATTTCGATGTGGCCTACAATGGATGGTATGACAAGGCCATCAAATCATCTTTGGATGTCATCAAATTTTTACATGTCTAGACATCAATGATATGATAAACTCAGAGAATCTTCTCTAGCAGGAGTTGATATTTTGATGTGGCCTACCGTCGATGGTATGACAAACCGGTCGAATCATCATTAGTTGTCATCAATATTTCAAGGTTTTGAACTAGATGTCTGATGGCACCATGTTACATAGATGGGAATGATTTTTGACAAAGTTGTCCATTTATAAATCAATAGCCATGGAGTGCATCAAAATTTTGACAAAATTTTAGATATGTTGTTTTTCAGTGTCAAATCATCAAACTTTCGATCACCACACATCAAAAAATAGGTCCAAATTTATTAGTGATCCTTTCAATTCCATCTCTATGGTTATGACATTTATTCAAATGAATGACATCCAAATGATGAAGGGACACTAATGCAAAAAAATATCAAATGATTATAAAATTAGAGAAAGAATACAAGATTTTTTAAACCCCAATATAGAAAGAAGCTTTGAACTTAATCATTATGGATCTAAAAAGTAAATTTGTTGAAATGGGTAAAGCAAATAAGTGACTAACCTTGAAAAGTGAGTTGAGAGTGTTACTACAACTAATATTACTACTCAAGATGATATTGATGATGATCAAGCTTAGCAAATTGAGTACTAGAAGGAATGTAGAAGAATTGTATGAGTTGTTATTTTGTCAATGATGTCAAGATTATTGACAATACTAATTTATGTAAGTTGCCAAATCATTTGAATGATGTGGTGTTGAGAAATGAAAAGGTTGGTAAAAGTTAGAAGATGAAATCATGAATTAATGTTTAAGTATATGAGTTTCAATGGTAAACTGATGAACCCATCTTTGATAAGGTAATATTGGTTTGATTATTTCATATGATTTAATGAAGAGTTAGAAAGATGAAGGAGCTAGTTAGATCAATTGCTAAGAAATATTTGAAGTTATGAGGTGAAAAGATAAGGAGTAAGTGTGTTCTATTAATCTGGGAATGGTGGTCAGTAAGAATTGATAGTGATCGATGAAAGTGTGTCAAGCATAAGTTTGTGAACTAAATTTTGAAGTGTTACTAAGAAAGATAGTATTAACCAAGTGAAAAATAATGACAGAGTAGATGAGGTTATTCAATAAAAGAATAACACAACTCAATGGAGGAGACCAATTTTGATTAAATCAATTGTGGGACAACATTAATTACAAATATGGATTAGTCTAGAAGATTCTATGGAAGTTAAGAAGCTTGTTAGTTAAATAGACAAAGGAAATTGTTTAGGTAAAGATCTAATGGAAGAGATTCAAAGGAAGGTTTGTGATCAAAGAAAAAATTAAGTTTCAAGGTGAATTACAACTAGTTTGATGCTTAATATTTTTTTACCTAATGCAAATGTATTGTATTAAGGATGAAATGTGATCAAATGGATGAGAGCACTAGTAAATTTGGACCTATTTTTCAATGAGTGTTGGTCAAAATTATAACTCTCAAATGTCAAAAAATATCATTTCTATAATTTTGTCAAAATTTCAACATAATAAATGGTTGCTAATATATTGGTAGACCACTCTGTCAAAAATCATCTAAATCTTTGTCATAGGGTGATGTCAGATCACTAGTACAAATTGTCAAAAGTTCAAGAATTTAACAAATTTATTATAAGTTGAGCATTCTCATCAAAAGATGGATAAAATCATCTCAATCTCTATAATATAACGGTGTCAGACCATTAGCATGAAACATCAAAAGTTATACAATTCTAAAATTGTTATCGATGAGCATTCTCATCAAAAGATCAACCTTAAGAAAATTATAATCAATGACCTTTTTCTACCCTTGATGATAGATGACATGGAGATTTTTATCAACAAGTTTTTCATGTTGTCCATAGTAGGCATCATCAAAATTTTGATGACAACCATAGATTTAAAAAAACAAATAGTTTGTGATTAGACCGAATTGTATATTCACCAAATATGTTGTGATTTCTTATCATTGTATCGAGCATGGATGACATAATATTGCCACTAAATGGGCTAACTGTATTAGGATAATAACATTCATATGAGTGTTGACCCTTGGTTCCTATTGAACTGAGAATCATATTACTGTTACATATGTTATTGGCATGTCATAGTCATTAATAGTACTATTTGATTGAGTCAATTAACATATGTATATTGTGCCTTCATTGTCAATACTCCAAAAACCCTTTAATCATGGGGTCTAACTTCCATCTATCTCCAAGTCCATTTCCACTCCTTCAATTGTCTTCATCTTGTTTAATCTCTCTTCTATCGGCCTCAACACAACCCGATCTCTTTTGTTTAGCCTTTTGGCTTAACCTCTCTCCTTATCGATCTGCTCTCTTTCATCATTCACATCCAATTATTTTATCATCAAGCAATGCATAATTATTTTTTACCACAATGCTACATTTATGAGTTTAATCAAGATTTCAATGTAATATTTAGATGATTGAATTATAATTCTCTAGGGATGCCCAAAAGAGGAACCAAAAGGTATTACCTCTACATTATTGCAATATCAAATAATACAACACTTTTTAACTTCTCTTCTTATACCAAAAATGAGCACTCACAAGCATATCGAGATTCAACTTTTTAGATTATAAGTCAAATTTGTTTACCCAAATTTTATAAATAGAAGTTCAAATGAACCACATGAGCTCATCTTTGATAAGAATAAATATTCCACTATAGTAGTCTTGGTTTGAGTGACATCCTTGACCCCTTGGGCATCAATTAGATGTAGTAAGTGCTAAAAGACAAAATTTCAAATTTCTCTCTGAGGACATTCTTGTCAAAGTCCACCACAAACCCTAATTTCTTGGGCCTTATGAGTCCACAACCTTACCCTTGTTTTAGATGGAAAGTTTCTAGGAGAGACCTAATTGGAAAGAAGGCTAAAAGCCACAAAATTGTAGTTTGTGTGTCCAAAATTTGCAAGGAGTTTTGATTGTTTCTATTTGTGATAAATCAATTATTTGAACAAGTCAAGAGTGTTGTAGGACTTGAGTCATCACTTTGAGTGTTGTTGTGACTATCATGGAAGGCAGACCGTCGGAGTAAAAGGGAAACCTAGAAAAGAAAAAGTGAAAGTTTGAATTAATATTGGAGTTTCATATTTAGTGATTGTTTTTCCACTCAATGGTACATTTTTGCTTATTGGAAGATTGAACAAGGTCATAGAAGTTTTTTTTGTGTGCACTTTGCATCAATTTGCATAAATAAAATGTAGCATCGAACAATTATGGTGTCTCAATCATAACTATTGGTCAAGATATGAGTTAGTCAATCTTGATCAACACTAGGGTTTGACCAAAATTATGCATTTTTATGTTTATTAGAAGTCTTATATGTTTTGACATGTATTTTTAGGGATTTGAAGACATTTGAGGCATTTAGAGTGAGAATTAATAAAAGTTACAAAATTGACAAAAAAGTTGTTATGCAACAATTTTTGTTGTTAAGAAACTTTTGCAATTCTACTAATAAACATAAAAACACATGAATTTGTTTAGAAAACACCTTTTATGTTTACTTTTTCAAATTTTTGTAACAGCTAATTATACTTAGAATTAGATTTAAGCACTTGATTAGACTCAACTACTAATCATATTTAATTTGAATGAAATTCTACTTGAGAAGAATTAGGATGAATAAACATCTTCTTAAAATAACATCTTCTAGTGGCTTTTTCAAACTTGGCCCTTGTTAGTAAGAATCTATTTTCCCTATCATTTTTATAAAAGCATGCACATATTGTTGGAATTTGCAAGTGGGAAGTTTTACTTTGGAGGCCGCGGGGGGGAGTAGGGTGGGGGTGAATCAAAAGTAACTAACTGTAACCTTTTACAACTTTTAGTTGAGGTCATTCACATGCATACACCATATCTAATTAACATAAAAGTAAAGGCATGCATGAAAATAGATAACACAAGTTTTGATCACCCAAAAACCCTCCAAAATGAGAAGGTAAAATTGGGGTGGGGATGACACCCACAAATTATCTCTACAGCAATATGTAACTATTTAAGGTTACAATGTTTGACCACTTCTAATGGTTTTCCCTGTGAAAGGCCTACCCTATTAAAGGCTTTACACTCCATTGAAAGTGACCTACTTAAAGGATTTACAAACACTCTCTTTGAATATTACCTTTTTGAATGATTTACAATCCTATTAAGGATCTACAATATGGTAGCCAAACCAATATAGCTTGCTAAGACAACCTATCAACATAGTATTTCCATTCTCATAATACAATGGTTAGAAAGTATAGTAGAATGTCTTGACCTAATGACTTGCAATCTTCAATTGATGATTCCATATCCTTGTTCTGCTCTGTTATTCTGATCTTTCCTTGATCTGATATGTCTCTCCTCAAAATTCTGATATTCTATTATGATCAACTAGATTTTGCAATGTTTCTTTTCCTTCTCTGAGTCCTTATACCCTTTGGAACTTCACTAGAATTCTCCCATAAACTCTCTATCACATGGACAAATAATGGGGTTTTTTCCTCCTTTTAAAGCCTTCAAAGACTTAGGGTTAGGTATGAATCTATGATCAAAATTCATCTTTCTTTTCCCACTCAAATCTTTCACTTTTTCTATTGGTTGCATGCCTTCTCCATTTTTCTTATTGGTTGCATGTTGATTCATAGGGAATGCATAAGATTTGATCTTATCTTCAAGATCCTTTAAGATTCATCCTAAGTCAGCTTTAAAATTGGTTTATATCTGAGTTTATGAAGGCACAAACTCATATGTTGATTTTTTGTTACTCGACACTTACTAATTGCTGATGGTTGACACATATAGGAATTTTGTCTCACTCAACTTCTATAGCAACTCTATTTTACTCAGCATCAATACACTACTCAGCACCTTTAGTGACTTGGTATCACTTATCACTCAACACTTGATACTTTCTTGGAATCTAAGGTTTACTTGACACCTATTGAATTTATGGCTCGACACATACTATAGCGTGGCATCTGAATTATACTTGGCATCATCATAGAAATTAGTTAAGTGTGTTGACACTCAATTGTCAAAACTAATATGAGACCAACAATCTCCCTCTTTGACACGAGTGGAAAAAACACTTAACTAAGCATTATGAATTTGGTCTCTATGAGTATAATACATATTCTGTACAAAACTTCAAAACTTGTTCAAAATTTTGTAGAAGACTATATACCTTAAAAACTTGTATCTCCCCCTAAGCTGATGTGCCATTTCTATATCCAAAATCTCTTATGCTAAATTTGTCTCATGTTGATGTTTCCATTTTATGCCTTATCATTCCTTTTCTTCTATTTCTATCTACTCTATTTCTAGTCTATATCTGCTCTGTGTGTACTCCCCTTTTATTTCTGCTCCCCCTTTCATACATCTTCTTGCAGTTTTTGTTATCATTTTGGCTATATCTCCTTATTTCTCCTCAAAACTTCAAAATTGTATTAACTCCCCCATATCTAAATAATATATTATCTCCTATCTTTATTATATCTCCCCCTTTTTGACACTTATGTCAAAGGGTCCTAAGAATGAATGGAATATTTAGCCAAAAATGATTTATTTACCTCTATTATTATTTTTAGAGAAGCATCCCAATTTTCTAAGGAAATTTCTAGTGCTTTGAGCTAGATAGTGATCTCTAATTCAAGATGTACTAGGCCTTCTAAGGTATAAATATTTGGATCTTTCTTCAAAACATTTTTTGCATAGGTCATCTCTTTATGCAATACTTCTAGGTGTGGAGTGATTGCAGATTGTATCTGTATTAGTTTGGCCTTAACATTGGCCTCTCCTACTATCAATACAGCTAACTCCTTCTTAGTGTAAAGTGTTGTGATAAAATGCTTCTCACTTTGAGGTGGATCCTTGGGTAGCTATTTTCTTGATATTTTAAGGTTCCTCTCCAAGCTCAATATTCTCTGGCTAGTTTCTTGTGTGAAATATGAAGAGTCACATAGTTTGGAGTACAATGAAAATATCTTCTCAAGTACTATTTAACCTTCTTAGTCTTCTTAGCCAGTTCCACTTGTGATAGTGCTATTGCACTAGATATCTTCTCATTAACTTTCATTTGAAACTTCTTCTTAGACCATTCCAATAATTTGACATTGGTATCAAAGTCTTCATTTTGTACCTAGTCCACTATGTTGGATAGTTGCTCCATAATGGGCTTTGTTTCATCAGGTACTAGCAAGCTAAATGCATCAAGGAATATTTCTTTGATTTCTACTAATGCTTGCCTCTATCTATACTAATTTTTGAGTATCTCCTACTTCTTCTTCCTCTCAAGTGCCTCTTGTACTTCATTTATCTATGCCAAGTTCATTATCTTGTAGTCATAACTAGGTATGACTATTTCTTTATCAAGTGTAGGGTCTCCACAATGAAGTATCCTTGCTACCTTGGTGGAGCTCAAGCCTAGTGCTAAAACTTGCAGTGCTACTACATTAGTACTTGGCTACTTGGTAGGAGTTCCTAAGGTAGGCAAATTAACTAGTGTCTATATTGCTTCTTGCTCTCTTTCCTTGGGTGTTTTCTCCTCTTCCTTGTCTTCTTCTCTTCTACCTTGATCAATTATGGTGATTTGAGGAGGTGCACCTTGGCTTTGTGCTATAAGATCCTTTTGTCCTATCTACTCCTTTGCTAACTCCTTGACAGTTGAAGTTATTGTCACTATAGAATCAACCTTAGAAATTGTGTCTTGTGCTACTTTCTCTTTGAGTTGATCATTTGTAGATGTAGGAGGTTGTAAAGGTGCTTCTTGTGTGTTCACCTTCTCCTTAGTAATTTTAGCTACAACCTTTTGTAACTCTTCTAAACTCACATGGACAAGATTAGCACACAACTGTGCTTGTAAAGTTGTTTAGTGAAGGATCCTTTTGAGATCTTATGTAGTTAATGGATGGATGTTTTGACCTAAGGTGTCAAGAAAATCCTTTACAGTTACATTTTTTGCAGATGTAGGTGGTGCATTTGGACGACTAGGTGGTGGCAATTGGATTTCTTGGACACTCTGTTCTTGTTGCTACTCCTTAGCTATTCCCTCATCCCCTTTCTATGTCTTCTCCTCCACTACAACCTCATCTTTCTCTTTCTCTCCTACTTCTTCCTTCTCATTTTCCTCTTCCTCATCATTGCCATTTCTTCCCTCAAATGGATCTTCTTGTCCTTATTTGATTGTTTGGAGACCATATATAACTTTCCACATAAGAGTAGATTTGTTCACAACATCCTCAATTTGATTTTGTAGAATAATAAAGGCTCTATAATTGGGTGCAAATTTTTCCCCTTCTTTTTTGTTAGCCTTGCTTATTTGACCTTTAGTTAGGTTAGGCATTACATGAGCCAATGTTGACTCCCTTATTTCCTCCTCCATTTTTAGGCAATAATGCCATTTATTTTCAACTATTGAGCTTTTCTCCTTAGGCATTCAATTATCTAGTTCAAGTGGAGTAGTCTTGAACTTGGCCATCATAGTGTAGATAGATTCTTCCACTATGTTTTTCTCTTCTCTACTTAACTTATTAAAATCAATGGTCTTCAAACCAATTAAATTTGCATTATCACTTATGTTATCATAGATATTTTCAAGATCAGATTTGGTGGTGTGACTTACCACTCTGAATTGCTCATTGTTAGATTTTATCCTTTCTTCATTTGACTCTAGAGCTGCTCCATATTTTTTTCTTTTATTCTCTACTACTCCTCCTTGCTCAGTGGCTTTTTGTTTCTCCTATTCCTTTCCCACCTTAGTTGTAGCCTTTGTGTTTTCCCTTGTGGTAGGCTTGGTTGGGCTTCGCTTTGTTGTTTTTTTCTTCTTGCCTTTGGGTTGTGCAATAGGTTATTTCTATTCCTTTCTCTTCTTAAGCTCTAGCTTTGGTGCTTCCTACTCAGCACCTTCATCTTTTTCTACATCCTCACCCATGCCTTGGGTTAATGTAGGTGGCCCTTTTGCTTGTTCATCTTCATCATCATCTACTTCTTCACCTTCTTCTTCTTCTTCAGCAGTACCTTCACCAAATTTTCCTTTTAACTTCTTCACCAATTTTTCCTTTTACTTTAATGTGGAGGTAATTTTCAACTCCATGTCCACCTTTGATTTGACCTTGTCATAAGTCCCAAAATATGGTGCAATTTTATCCACTTCTTCTGCTAGTAATGCAGTTATAGCTACAGATGCCTTGTCTATATTTATTTCATAGCCAAGAGGTCTTAGCCATCTAACTCTTGGTCTAGCTTCTTGAATATAGGTATAATCAATATCTACAAGAAAACATTCATCATTTACATGCTTCTCTACCAATGAAACTAGTATCCTTAGCCTCTTCTTCATCAATTTCTTGAAATCCTCAAAATAACTTGTCATAAGAGTTTCAAAATTAGCTCCCATTTGTTCAATACATCATTCACTTGAGCTAGTATGGACCTATTTGCTTTCTAGACAAATTTACCAAAGGATGGAAATTCATTTTGTACATAGAAAAATATGCAAATCAAAATTGCACCAAATTTGCACTGGGCTCCCTTGGTTCTCCTTATTGCTCCTAAGTTTTCATTGATTTGTTACAATTGCAATTTTGCAAGATCATAAGTATGATCCTTCTTCACTAATTTGTAGCCAACATCCACTACAATGCAAGGTACACTATTAAGTCTATTGGATTGATAAAATTTGTGTGAAATAACCCTAACAACAAAGTCAATAAGAGGGTCTTGGATACTATCTATAGTCATTCCTCTCTTGTTCCATGTGGCACCTGTGTTCTTCTCAATTGCTTCCTTAGAATCACTTCTCAGGGTCTTTGGCTAATCTAGGGTTGGATACCCTATTACTCTGTGAATGATCCTTTTTGTTATTTTCATTGGACCATCTTCTAGCCACAAACTTCCATCATGAATCCTATTGAGTACAATTCTAATCCATTCAATTTTAAAGATAGTGGAGAATTATAGGGCATGAGTCAAAGCCTTCTTCACAATGATTTGGTACTCTTCCTTCAATACTCTATTTAAACAAAACTCTTCATAGGCTTCCCTCATCTCCATACCTCCTATGGCTCCAATTTTGTAGTTGTAACATCTTCTAACATATTGGACCATAACTACCTTAGGTGGAATAATAGATAGGGCTCTAGTTGGGTCATTTTTGTATGCCACTTATGGGATTGGCCAAAAATTTGGTTGTTTCACTTCATTTGACACTATTTGGACCTCAAACGGCTCTTTATCCTATGGTTTCCTAGAACTAGAGGCCATTTGTGTGATTTAGGGTTTTAACATGAAGAAATTTAAAACTATGTAGCTTGGCACTAGTGTAAATACCTTGGAATCGATGACAATATGCTGAATTACTATTGAAATTTTCTCAAATGCTAGATTCTCTACTTTGAATTCATTCTTCTCTCTTCTTCATCTTTGCTCTTTAATTGTTATGAAGAAAAATGGTTGAAAATGTGATCATATACCCTTATTTCATAGCATTTAATGCTTAGTGCATTTATAGTTGTCCACTAAACTTCTTAAGCATTTTTGCATTGCTCGACTTCCACTACAAACTCAGTTGTAATTAATCATTTGGCTTCCATTGATTTTGGCAATCAACTTGAAATGTACGAGGACTTTACTCAACATTTGAAGGCAACTTTTTTAACTTGGCAATTATTGATGAAAACTTGAAATTTTAACTTTTCATCTCTATTCATGTTGATCTTTTAGTATTTGCTTGTCTAGGAACTGATGTATGATAAAGCTTTTTATATTAGTTCAGTTCCACATACCTTCTTTTTCCTAGTTGGGTGAAGCATGACCACTTGACCTTTTAGGTTAAATGATCCCTTCTTTTGATGAGTTGCTTCCATCTTTCTTCTTCCAAGTCTTATTCATTTCTCCTTTGATGTGTTCGACATTTACCTTCTCTTTTCCTTTGTTGAACTTTGAGTTGGATGCCTTTGACCTTGTTGGGTGATTTCTACTGATATGACCAATCTTCAAACAACTAAAACATGTAATTTTTTTGAGCCATCTACTATGATTTCCTCTGAAATGTGTTATGCAATTCTCAAGGATTTGTCCATACTCCTAACATTAATGGCAACTATATCTGGTGTTGTAGTCCCAATTGTAGTGATGTCCATGATTTTTTTCCCTTGTTTTTTGATTAGGTTTCCACATAGGCTTTGATCTACACTCAAAGGCTCTATTACCATACTTCTTGCAATTGTAGCAATGACCTTCAAATCTTGTTGTCTTGATAGTCCTAGTTTTGCAGTCATGTGCTTGATGTCCTTGCTTGTTGCACTTGTGATAGTGACTCACATTCTTAGGTTTGTTATGCTAATGAGTGTTCTTACTTTTGCACACATTTGATTTATGTCCCTTTTTACCACAAAAATGACAAGTAGGTTTAGTTATTTTACTTTTGTTACTTCTTTCTTCTGCAGTCTTGGATGACTCTCCTTTTTCAGTGCTGGTGTACCCTAGTCTTGAAGTATCATTGCTAGATCTTGGTGATTTTAGTAGATGTTCAATGTATTTGATGGCCTCATTAGGTTTATTGAAGCTCTCTTTAATATCCTTCTCTCTTTTTAGGTCATTTTATAGTTGCTCACTTTGCATCTTTAGTCTGAAGATCTCTATGTCTATAACATTCAATTCATGATGTGCATTATCATCTGACTTAGGGTGTCTAGCTGCATATTAGAAATTCTTGCAAGCTCAATTGACTTTTCTTCCAATCTGTTGGCAAGGTTTCTCTTGTCTTCTTCTAGCATAGCCTTATCTTCAATGGCTCTTTTCTTTTGTTCAATTACTTCACAAAGCATCATGGCTTGTGATTCTTGTTCAAGCTTGAGTGCTCTAATCTCTTTTACTTGGGCTATATTCTTCTCCATTAGATCTACTATTGCAGCATCAAACTCTTTGGAATCTCCATTTGCAAACACTTTTGAGGTGTTAATCTCCTTGTATTGTGTACCATTCTCAGCTATGGCAATCTCTCTTCTTCTCTTTAAAGATTTTCTCAATTCTTCTCTAGCTTCTTCCAAAGTATGTAGAGCAAGTTGTATATCAATCACTTGGTTCTCTGTGACCTTCCCAAGTTTACATACTTCCATTTTCATATATTTTCTCCAAGCTATAAAGCTCCTCCTTGTGAGAACTTAGCTCAGATACCAATTGTTGGAATTTACAAATGGGAAGGTTTACTTCTTGGGAGGGGGGGAGGTGAATCAAAAATAACTAAATTTTACCTTTTAAAACTTTTAGCTGAGGTCATTCACACACATCTACCATATCTATTTAACATAAAAGTAAAGACATGCATGAAAATAGATAACACAAGATTTGATCACCCAGAAACCCTCTAAAATGAGAAGTTAAAACTAGGGTGCAGATAATGAAAATAAATTATCACTACAGCAATATGTAACTATTTAAGGTTACAATGTTTGATCACTTCCAATGGTCTGCCCTATGAAAGGTCTTCCATGTTGAAGGCTTTACACTCCATTAAAAGTGACTTGGTTAAAGGATTTACAAACATTCTCTTGGAATGTTACCCTGTTAAAGGATTTATAATCATGTTAAGGATATACAATATGGCTGCTAAACCAATATAACTTGCTAAGCCAACCTATTAGCATAGGAGTTCCATTCTCACAATACAATGGTTAGAAAGTATAATAGAATGTCTTGACCTGATGACCTGCAATCTTCGATTGCTGATTCTAAATCCTTGTTTTGCTCTATCTATTCTAATCATTCCTTGATTTGATAAGTCTCTCCTAGAAATTTTGATATTCTATTCTGATCAACTGAATACAGCAATGTTTCTTTTCCTTCTCTAAGTCCTTACACCCTTCTAAACTTCACTAGCATTTTCCTATAAACTCTCTATCACATGCACAAATAATGGGGTTTTGTCCTCCTTTTAAAGGCTTTGAAGACTTTGGGTTAGTTATGAATCTACAATCAAAATTCATCTTTTTTTTTGTTAGTCCTTAGATAGTTTTAATATTTGAGTGTTAACACACTTAATCACTTTTTGTATTGAATTCGAGTACACCATGTATGTCAAGCCATAGTATGTGTTGAGATAGCATAAGTGTCGAGTGATATATAGGTGCTGAGTCACAATTGATGCTAAGAAAGTTAGAATACAGTATATGCCAAGTGAGCTAGAATCATATATGTGCCAAGCAAGATAGAGTGTAGTTGGTGTCAAGCATTCCAGGATAGTATGTGTCGAGCATCAATAGTCCAATATGTGTCGAGTAACACAGAATCAACATATGAGTTTGTGCCCTCATAAACTCAAATGTAAACCATTTTTGGAGCTGACATAGATAGATTTCAAAAAGGAAAAAGGATAAGGATAATTCATTTACATTCCCTATATAATCTGCATGTAGCCACTCAAAAAAATGGAGAAGGCATGCAACCAATAAGAAAATATAGAAGGTATGAGTGGGAATTTGAGATTCAATGTGGATTATAGATCCATGCCTAACCCTAGGTCTTCACATTCTTTAAAAGAAGGTCAAAAACTCATTGCATGTGTGGATGAGAATAGTGTATGGATAGATTATAGCAAAAATTTTGTGAGAAGAAGGAAAAACTTAGAGGAACAAAGTAGCAATTTCATATCAAGTTGATCAGAACAACACAAGGAATAAGGGACAAAATCAAACATTAGATCTCAGAGGATCAAGATTAGAAGAGAGCAAATCAACTACCTGAGCCTAGCAATTAGAAATTTCATACTATCAGGTCAAATGTTCTAATACTTTCTTATCATTGTATTAGATGCTAAAATCCTATACTAATAGGTTAGCTTAACAACAAGGTGGGAAAACCTTTGGGGAAAGTGATTGAAAATCCTATGTATTAGGTGAGTTTAACAGCCTATTGTAAATCCTTTAATAGGGTGACACTTCATGTAAGTGTTTGTAAATCCTCTAACTAGGTCACTATTGACATAGTGTAAAGCCTTTAATAGGGCAGATCTTTCATAGGGTGGACCATCAGAAGTGGTTGAACATTTATTGCTATAGTAATTTTTGTGGGTATCACCCCCACCCCTATTTCACCTTCCTATTCTTGGAGGGTTTTTGAGTTATCAATTCTCGTGTTAGGTGTTATTGCATGTGATTTGCTTTATGTTCCTTTATAAGTTTACATGCATGCAATTTTCTTTTCAATTATATGTTTAAAGGATTTTTTTTAAAAATTAAAGTGTGGTACTTCTGATTCACCCCCCTCTTAGAAGTACTCTTCCCATTTCAAACATTCCAACAATTGGTATCAATGCTCTAGTTCTCATAAGGAGAAGCATAATAGCTTGGAGAAAAAGATCACAAGATGGAAGTCTTCAAACTTGGGAAGATTATTAACAATCAAGTGATTGATGTGCACCTTGCTCTACACAAAGTAGAGGAAGCAAGAGAGGAATTGAGAAAATCCTTAAAAAAAAGGAAGGACATAGCCATAGCTGAAAATGACATACACTAAAAAGAGATTAATACCACACAAGTGTTTTCCAATGGATATTCCAGGGAATTTGATGTAGCAATAGTAGAACTAATGGAGAAAAATAGAGCACAAGCTAAAGAAATCAGACTACTCAAGCTTGAACAAGAATCACAAGCCATAATGCTTTGTGAAGTGACTGAACAAAGGAAAAGGGCTATTGAAGACAAGGCCATAATAGAAAATGACAAAAGAAATATCACCAATAGACTGGAGGAGAAGAAAATTGAATTTGAAAATATCTAAAACATGCAACTAGACACGTTAAGCTAGATGATGAATGCTCATCATGAGCTAAACATGAAGGACATTGAGATCTCCACTCTAAAGTTGCAGAATGAAAAATTGTAGAATGAATTGAAGAGAGGAAAGGAGATAGTATAAATTTACAACAAACCCAATGAGGCCATCAAGTACTTTGAGTAATTGCTGAAATCACCAAGGGCTAGTAATGACACTTCAGGACTTGTCTACATCAGCACTAAATGAGGAGAATCATCCAAGACTGCAGAAGAAAGAAGCAAAAAAGGTAAGAACACTAAACCTACTTGTGATTTATGTGGTAGAAAGGGATATACCTCTAATTTGTGCAGAAGTAAGAACAACTATCAGCATAATAAGCTTACAAATGCAAGTTTTTTTCACGAGTGGAAAAAGCAAGGACATCAAGCACATGAATGTAGAACCAAGACTATAAGGACACCAAGATTTGAAGGTCACTACTACAATTGCAAAAAGTATGTACATAGAGCATTTAAGTGTAGATCAAAGCCTATGTCAACACCTAATCAACCTACAAGAGGAACCAATCATGCACATCACTACAATTATGATTACAATACCAGGTATAGTTGTCACTATTATCAAGAGTATGGACACATTCCTAAAATTTTCATAAGGAAACATTTCAAGGGAAGTTATAGTAGGTGGCTAAACCAAACTACATGTTTTACTTGCTTGAAGATAGGCCATATCAGTAAGAACTTTCCTACAAAGTCAAAAGCACCAAAGACAGAAATCAGCAAAGGAAAAGAGAAGATTGATGTTGAATAGATAAGAGGACAAATGAACAAGACATGGAAGAAGAAAAATGAATGCAACACATCAAATGGAGAGATTACTTCACCCAAGAGATCAAGTGATCTTACTTTATCTAACTAAGCAAAGAAAAGTTCATGGGACTGATATACAAAGTCAAATCATACATCAAATCCAAAAAATAAAGGAGTACTACAAAGGAGAAATCTGCATGTGCAAAGATGCGAAGAAATTTTTTTAAAGAAGCTGTCGAGTTACTCTTAGATGCTGAGTGAAGCACCAATAGATGCCGAGTTGATAATTGAAGCTAAGTGAAAAAGAAGTCTAGTGGAGGTCAAGTAAATAAAATACAATGGAAACTGAGTTATACTAAAACCTTCAAGTACCAAGTTTTATAGTTGTATGCACAAAGAATTTAATGCTAGGTCATTGACAAATATAAGGTTGAATTTCATTCATTTTCACACCATTCAAATGTAGAGCAAAGAAAAGAGGAGTGTAGAAGCGATCAAGTAGCTATCTTACAGTCATTTACATCAATTCTAATAGTAATTTAGAGCAAACTCATCGATTTAAAGGTATTTATCTAGTGCTAAGCTATGTAGAGACCTAGTTTTTAATACATTTGAAACCCTAGTTTGGTCAAATGGCTTCTAGCTCAAGAAACCCTAAGGCTAAGGAAGATCATGAGATTCAACTAGTTAGTAATAAAGTTAAATAGCTCAAATTTAGGCCAATCCCCAAAGTTGCCTATAAAAATGAGCCGGTTGGCACATTATCTATCATTCCACCCAAAGTTGTCATGGTTCAAGACATAAGGAAGTGCTACAATTGTAAAACTGGTGACATAGGTGACCTAGAAATCTCTAATGCCTATGATAAGCTATGTGACAATGGGATACTAAAGGATGAGTTTCAAATTGTCGAGAAGAAGGGTTTAACTAAAACCCTAGTTTTTCCCATAGTGTTTAAAATAGAATGGATTCACATTGTTCTGAGCCAAATTCATGATGGATATCTTTGGCTAGAAATAGGACCCATCAAGATTACAAAGAGGATTGTGCATAGGGTTACTAGTCTTCCAACCCTAGATTAGCCAAAGACATTGAGAAGTGACAGAAAGGAGGTAATTGAGAAGAACACAGGTGCAAAATGGAATAATAAGGGAATGACTATTGATACTATGACTAAATCCCTACTTGACTTTTCTGTGAGGATCATCTCGCATAAATTCTATCAATCTAGCATATTAAACAATGTACCTTGCATAGTTTTTGATGTGGCATATAAGTTGGTGAAGAAAGATCATACCTATGATATGGTTGAACTCATGTTGTAGTAAATCAATGAGAACCTAGGAGATATAAGGAGATCAAAAGTTTCTCAATGAAAATTTGTATTAGCTCTCATTTGCATATTCTTTTATGTGATGGAAGAATTCGCTTCAATTGGGAAGGTGAACTAGAATTCTAACAAGTCAATAGTCACCCAAATCAATGAGTTCATTAATCAGATGGGAGAGAATTTTGAAGCCCATATAACTAGCTATTTTGAAGACTTTAAGAAGTCTATGAAGCAAAGGATGAGGATACCAGTCTCATTAGTTGAGAAAAATGTCAATGATATATGTTTCTTGGCTGATACTGATTTCACCTACATTCAAGCAATAATACCAAGGGTATGATGGCTAAGGCCATTAGGATATGAGCTAGATGTTGATGAAGCCTTAGAAGCAATCACAACACTGCTAGCAAAAGAAATTGATAAGGCAGCTCCTCACTTTGGGACTTATGATGTTGTCAAGTCCAAAGTTGAGATAGAATTGAAAACTACTTTAGTTATCAAAAAGAAGGATAAAATGGTAAGAAAAATAAAGAAGACATTTTGAGAAAAAATCGATGGTGAAGCAGGAGAAGAAGAAGTAGAAAAAGTAGAAGGTGACAGTGAAGAAGAAGATGACCAAGGGTAAGAGATAGAAGAGTTGACACAAGGGAAAAGAGAAGAAAAAGAGGAATGTGTCAAGGGAGAAGAATTTGAGGAAGAACCTACACCTACTAAGCAAAAGAAGAGAAAGGAAAAAACACAGCCTGCATCCCAGCCCAAGGCAAAGAAGGGGACAAAGCCCACTATAGTCAAAGCAAAGAAGCCTACTACAAGGGCTACCACCAGAGCTGTAACTCAAAAGGCTAAAGATGAAGCCAAAGAGAAGAAGAAGGCCACAAAGTAGACTGGTGAAGAACTAAGGAAGAGAAGGAGGTATGTTGCCCAACCTGACTCAGATGAAGAAGGAATAGAGTCAGATGATATCAGTTAATTTAAAGTGGTAAGTCACCCCAAAAAGTCTACCATTAACATGTTATGTGTGAATACTAGAAAAGAAAACTTAAATGGTTTAAAGACTATAGACTTTAATAAGCTCAATAAAGAAGAGCAATATAAAATAGAGGAATTATTGTATGCAATGATGGTTGAGTACAAACACACACCTCTAGAGTTAGATAGTACAATGCCCAAGGAGCTATACTAGATTATTGCAGATAAGTAGCATTTTTGTTTGCAAATGGAAAAGGAAATAAGAGAATCAACCCTAGCTAGAGTACTACCAGACCTGACTAAAGATCAAATAGCTAAGGAAATTAAAAGGCATAATAGTAAATTTTCTCCTAAAAATAGAGCATTTTGTATCCTTCAAAATAAGATAGAGGATGTTGTAAATAAATCTGCAAAATTATGGAAGTCAATATACAAGTCAAATGATGATGTATTTGATGGGGAATATAAGGTAGAGGCTAGCTCAAAGAGAAGAGAAGTAAAAGAAATAGGGAAGAAATAGGAGAAGAGAAGTGAGGAAGAGAAAGGAGAAGAGGAGAATAAAGAAAAAGAAGAGGAGGAACTAGCTAAGGGAGAAGAAACTATGGCAATAACTGACCAGTAGCAAGAAGAAAAAGAGAGTGTGCAAGACACACAACTACCACCTCCCAACCCTCCTCACATAACCACTACACCTGCAGAGATAGTAATCATAAAGGATGTTACTGACAAGATAGCTTAGAACATCAATTGACTTACTATAGAGGATCTCTCAAAGATCCTTCACCAATCTACTTTATAGGCACAATTATGCACAAGCCCTGTATTGGTGATTATAGATGAACTACAAACAGCAATAGTAGTACCACAAAGACAAATGGTGAAGCCAAAGGCACAACCTTTTACATATACTACTACTAGAAATAAAGTTTTGATGTTGCCACCACCACCTCCACCAAGTGCAACTAGTGATAATGATCATATGCAAAGTGCAAAGGAGAGGAAATTGGATGAAAAGGAAGATGCAGCAAAATAAAAGGAGCAAGCTGCCATTCAGAGATTGGCAGTCCTACTAAGACCATTCAAAAGTTGAGCACTGAAGCTATTCCCCTACAATTTTCAATACTAGGCTTGAGTTTAACAAGAGTGGATAGGGTACTTCACTATTGAGACACTATACTAGATGAAGAGATTGTGATACCCTCCTATGATTCCAAAACTATCACAATGGCACAAATGACTAAAATGGAAAATGCATTAGATAGAAGGACGAGGTAGTAAATTTTGAGAAAAGAGTTTAAGCACAAGAAAGTACTTTATGATATTGAGTACATCTTAATGGATGCCTTCAACTTGTAGTCACTAGATGAAGGAAAGCCAATAATTGAGCAACTATCAGATATAGTTGACCAGGTGACAAATTAGGACTAGGACACCAATGTTAAACTCATGGAATGGTCAGAAAGAAAGTTTCAAGGAAATCTCAATGAGAAGATATCAAGTGGAATTGCACTTGAATAGGTCGAGTTGGCCAAGACAATAGATAAGGCCAAAATTGTTCTTGAAAACATTTTTTCATTGTATAGGAAGTTGTGTGATTTTCCCAACTTCACACAAGAAACTACTCAATGAATAATGAGCTTGGAAAGAAATTTGAAAATCTCTAGCATTCAATTACCAAGAGATCTAGCTTAGAATGAGAAGCATTTTTCACAATTGCTTCACACACAAATGGAGTTAGTTGTACTAATAGTAGAGGAGGCAAATATTAAGGCTCAATTGATGCGGATCTAGTCCTCCATAACCCCTCATTTAGAAGTCCTCCACAAGGAACAAGTTTATGTTGAGATAGTATTGAAGAAAGATCCAAATCTTTCTACTCTTGATGGACTTGTACACCTTGCTATAGAGACTGCCATCTAGCACAATTCATTAGACATTGCTTTGGAGAATCGAGATGTAGCTCTAAAAACAATAATGGAGGTAAATAGCAATTTTTTGGCTAAATATGGTATTACTCCTTAGAACCCTTTGATAATAGTGTCAAAAAGGGGGAGAATTAATAAAGAGGGATATATATGTTTAAGGAAGATATAGTATTCTGATGAAGATATAAGATAGGGGGAGAGTACCTATAAATTTTGATAGCCAAGAGGGGGAGATACAAGATTTTGAAATTTTGGCATTCATATGGAAAATAGCTCCAATGAAAATGAAGAAATTCCATAAGTTCTAATATAGCTCTAATGCAAATGAAGAAATTCCATAAGCTCTGATAAAATAGATACAGAGACACAGGTATAGAATACAGTTACAGGACAGAAGACAAATAGTATCAAGCACAATCAACATAGAATTTTGATTGAAAGAATGACAAGGCACAAATCAACTCAGGGGGGGTTAAGGTATTTTGAAAAAAATCTTGAACAATTTTGTAATTTTATGGATAAGAAACTCATAAGGACAAAACAACAATAATTAGCTAAGTGTTTTTGACACTCATGTCAAAGGGGGAGATTGTTAATCCTTAGATAGTTTTGACATTTGAGTGTCAACACACTTAATTACTTTTTGTATTGAAGCTTAGCACACCATGTATGCTGAGCCATAGTATGTGTTGAGCTAGCATAAGTACCAAGAGATATATAGTCGTCAAGTCATAGTTGATATTGAGCAAGTTAGAATACCGTATATGCCAAGTGAGCCAAAATCATATATGTGTTGAGCAAGATAGAGTGTAGTTGGTGCTGAGCATTCTAGGATAGTATGTGCTAAGCATCAGTAGTCCAATATGTGTCGAGTAACATAGAATTAGCATATGAGTTTGTGCCCTCATAAACTCAAATGTAAACTATTTTTGGAGCCAACATAGAGAGATTTTGAAAAGAAAAAAGGATAAAGATGAATCATTTACATTCCCTATACAATCTGCATGCAGCCAATTAGAAAAATGAAGGCATGCAACCAATAAGAAACTATACAAGGTATGAGTAGGAATTTGAGATCCAATGTGGATCATAGATCCATACCTAACCCTAGGTCTTCACATTCTTTAAAAGGAGGTCAAAAACCCATTGCATGTGTGGATGAGAATAGTGTATGGGGATATTATAGTGAAATTTTAGTAAGAAGAAGGAAAGACTTGGAGGAATAGAGCAGAAATTTCATATCAAGTTGAACATAATAGCACAAGGAATAAGGAACAAAATCAAACATCAAATCTTATAGGATCAAGATCAGAAGAGAGCAGATCAAGTGCCTAAACCCAACAATTAGAGATTACATACTATCAGGTCAAATGTTCTAATACTTTCTTATCATTTTATTAGATGCTAAAATCTTATACTAATAGGTTAGCTTAACAGCTAGGTGGGAAAACCTTTGTAGAAAGTGATTGAAAATCCTATGTATTAGGTGGGTTTAATAGCCTATTGTAAATCTTTGAATAGGGTGACACTTCATGTAAGTGTTTGTAAATCCTCTAACCAAGTCACTATTGACACAATGTAAAGCCTTTAACAGGGGAAGCCTTTCATAGGGTAGACCATCAGAAGTGGTTGAACATTTATTGCTATGGTAAGTTTTGTGGGTACCATCCCCACCCTAGTTTTACCTTTCTTGGAGGGTTTCTGGGTTATCAATTCTGGTGTTATGTGTTATTGCATGTGATTTACTTTATGTTCCTTTATAAGTTTACATGGATGCAATTTTATTTTCAGTTATATGTTTAAAGGATTAAAAAAAAATTAAAGTGTGGTACTTCTAACTCACCCCCCTTCTCAAAAGTACTCTTCCCATTTTTAACATTCCAACACTTTTCCCACTCAAATATTTCACTTTTCCTATTGGTTGCATGCCTTCTCCATTTTTCTAATTGGCTACATGCTAATTCATAGGGAATACAAAAGATTCAATCATATCTTCAAGATACTTCAAGATTTATCTTAAGTCGGCTTCAAAAATGGTTTACATCTGAGTTTGCGAAGGCACAAAATCATATGTTGATTATGTGTTACTCGACACTTACTAATTGTTGATGCTCAACACATATAGGAATTATGTCTCACTTAGCTTCTATAGTAACTTTTTTTTGCTTGGCTTTAATACTCTTCTCAGCACTTATAGTGACTCACCATCACTTATCACTCGACACTTGATACTTGCTTGACATCTAAGATTTACTCAACACCTATTGAATTTCTGGCTCGACACATACTATAGCTCGGCATCATCTTAGAAATTGGTTAAGTGTGTTGACACTCAATTGTCAAAACTAATCTAATACCAACACATATTGCAAGTGAATTTATATTTACCCAAGAAAACTAAGATTTCTATGAAACAAACGTTTTGGGAAGCAACACATAACTCACCACACATTCTTTGATATATCAATTAAAGATAGGATTACATGCAATGATGGTGCTTTCAAAATTTTAATGGGGAGAGTGATTGATCCTTTTCATTTTACAAAAGTCATTAAACCATGTTAGAGACTTCAAAGTTCAACCACCCCCATTTACAATAATGAAAATAATGCATGTGAGAGACAATAATGACATGATACAAAAATAAGTTATAAGTAAAATGCTTTTGACAGAGAAATTGAAACCACTAATGTTTTAACTAGATCATAAGTCAATAAAAGGGATTATAATTATAGTAACAAACCTCAAGTAACAATATTGTCAAACTCAAGCACTCCAACTTAAGTTTATTAGTTCTTCTGCTCGGTACCTTGTAACAAAATACAATGAAATCATGATTAAATAGTGTTATAACAAAAACTTTAAGAAGACCAAGATCAACATGTTACCAATATGGTTGCAATTAGAAGAGATCAATTTTAGTAATTGATTGTATGACACATTTCAATAGAGGAAACACAACATTACTTTTAATAACATCAAAATGTTGAATGCAACAATAGTCAAAAAACAAACTCAGTGATAGAATGTAAATAGTGAAGACTCATTGTCTGTAGCCACTTAAGCATCCATATGTCTTTTTTTTCTCTCCATCCCATCCAAAATAATATTCAACCACTCTGAATCAAGAATGTGCATGCAAGAGCATTCCATATACATGGACAATAGGGGGAGCTAAAAAGATCCAACATGTTTACATTAATGACCTGTATCAAAAATGCAAACATGTTACATTTTTCAGCCTTGTCTGATGTCCTATGCATATAAATTGAGATTTCATATTCAAATAAGACATCCTTCTACATTTCTTGAAATCAAGGCAAGTGAAAAAACTTAATCCAGAATATAGATTTATGGAACAAGTAGTATGTATTAATGATTCAAATTGTTAAACCATTGGTATGAGTTGCATATATAAGCCATCATGGTCAAACTTGTGAAGGGGGTATGGGCAGAATTCGGTGTTGTTAGGTGTTGGGAATATTTTCAAGTCATATTGCACCTACTGTATAAGGTCTAAAATGGTTTGGATGTAATTTGTTGTAAAATGTAAAAAAAAATTCAATGTTTCTTGACAACATTGTCAAGGTCTAAATGCAATTTCCTTAAAAAATAAATTGGGTCTAAGAAGTAACACATGACTCACCACGCATTCTTTGATATATTTTACAAAAGCAATCCAAAGTAGCCATGGCCATTAGAGCCATTTGAATGAAGTTTGAATTAAAAGAGTGTTGAAATGTACAAAGTTACCAATATGGGAAAATAGGCCTAACAAGGGCTAATAGATGGGTTCAAGGAGAGCTTTAGAGTTTAGTTGATGTTTTATTCTAAAGGGGTAATAAGAGGTTATTTGATGTAATGGAATAAGAAATGCATGCTAAAGTTACAAAAATGGTGTAAGCTGAAATTTGTTACAAATATATCCAAATGATTTATCTTAAATAAAAATTATTTCCGAATCTTCAAAAAATAATTTCATTATTGTAACATGAAATATATGAATGGAATCATCCTTGGGAAAACTTACAACTAAAAAATGCGTCATGCAAGAGGACCGAGGACCCTCCATAAATCATATATGTCATTCCTAAATTTCTGCATTTAAGTCACTAAGGAATTCTATTCTAGAGGAGTTTACACTAATCATCAACATTTAAAGCATATTTATATGTTTTGGCTGATATAAAAATGCATTGAAGGGATCATTGAATAATGGAAAGAAGAAAGAAGATCAAGACAAGAAGAGGAAAATTTGTGTGAGGAAAGGAGGTAGAGCTATACTACCGAGAAAGAGATAGATAATGAGGCTAATGATGTAACATTGATGGTGAATGAAGACTTACAATGCCAAAAGGAATGGCATGAAGTAAGTGACCATTTGGTAGAAGAAATGATATCAGTGAAAAGGATGCATTAATGGTTTTGGTTATGGCTAATGAAAACATCATGGTGGTTGTTTATGTTCCAAGAATGGAGATTGGATATGTTGTTGTTACCAAGATATAAGAGTATCTTTGGGTGGAATACTTGGTGAGTTTATAGATGTATGCAGCTGAGATGATGAAAATGAAGATATTTGACCAAGTGAAGAGTAGTGAGTAGGATGGAGTGTTCACAATATTTCCAAGGAAGAATGTTAGACACTTCTACATCAACATGGAAGAAGTGATAGGAAATTAGACACATCTACATCTACATGGAAGCAATCATAGTCTCCTATTATTCCATGAAGTTGAATGAGATGAACACACACATTGGATAGAAATGGATTTTAAGTTTTTTTGAGTCCTTGTGTAGAAAAGACATTATTATACTATCTTGACCATGATAGTCACAATCATAGTAATATTTTGACTCATTAAAGGTTAGATATGTATGGTTGGGAACAAAATACTATTATTGAACTTTAAGTTCATTGAGATTATTTATTTGGCTTGAAGTGTCTGTTGGGAAGGTTTGGATCCTTTCATGTGTCACTGTTATGCCACAAGCATAGTATGACATTCAAATCATATCAAGATGGAAATGGTGAAGCTTCCATCGGGAGTCTGTTCATTAAACCTTGTAATAAACAAATGAGTTTGATCCATTTGGTCCTATTTCAAAGGTGTTTTGATGATTTAATGAAGGTTTATTCGAGCATCAAGTTGGTAAGAAATTTGGGAAGAATTGATGGGACCATATATTGTTGTTTAGTTTTGATACGTTTAGTTTGAGCTTCACTTGGTTTCGAGAATCCTTTCATATTCTACTTAATAGGCTAACCACGTGAAGGTGGAAGCTCATTTGGCCTATCCCCCCTATAATCACTCTAAATTCCCAATTATGTTACTAAGTAAACATTTCATTCAAACATTTATTTTAGAATTATATCATTGAATCATTATAATCACATAACATTCATTAATATGGCATACCATTAATTAATACATATAAACATTCATTCCTAAACACATCAATTATTATATTCACATAACATTCATTAACATGACATATAATCAATTAATATGTATAAAAATTCATCGATAATTAGTGAACACATCAATCATTATAATCACATAATGATATTCAATAACATGACATAAAATTCATTAATAAGAAACATTCATAAAAATTCATCAACACATTCATCATCAAACAAGGTTTTTAACATCCATTTCTTCTTCTTCTTCTTTTATTGAAGATAAATGCTAATAGACACATTGTGATTATCTTCAACATTCTCCTATGGCTCTTGTGGTTCTGATACTATGACACGAGGCTTCCTCTTCTTTTTTTGAGGAAAATGCTGATGTGCCCCTACAATAAGAAATAAATTGGTTTAATTCTAAACATTTTTTAAAATTTTATAAGTATTTCATTAATCTAAAGAATACAATAGGAGTTTTTCTTTACCTAATCAGTGCCCCATCATCTACTGTCACATTTTTTTCAGCCACAACATCAACATGCTCAACACTAACATCACACTCTGAATACTAAAAAATTATCACATAAAGGTTACACCAATAGAAATTTAAGATGTTAAATTTTACTAAAAATTGCATAATTAATTTTTAATAGAAATTTAATAAGTACCTATATTATTGTGATGCACATCAAGGCCTTTGTCATGTGTAGGATTTGTGCCTTCATCATCATGAGTAAGATCTATGTTAGGAGTAGAAGGCTGTAGTGAAATGTCATGCACACATTGATATCATTGTTTGAAATTTACATCAAATAGATTATTTCTCATGTAGTTCTAAATTTATTTTATTATTCATTAGCCCTATTTACCTATGTGTGAAACAGTGCACCATAATCTTCTACATCTCTTTGGCCACTGGAATCTGTGCGATGGTGAGCAACCACTACATTATAGCCTTGCTTGAAGCCAATTTGTTTGTCCTCTTCTGTGGGTGCTAGAATAAATTTAATGACCTGCATTTTTTTCATAATATCATCAATATTGAATGTATTTCTTATTTGAAATTTTATATTAAAAAATTCATATAAAATTTCATTTACTTATATTTACAAGGAATGAGTGAATTTTCATATATCCACCAAAGCCAAGATGGTGATGACCAATGCTCTCTTTCCTAGCTTGTGTAGCCTTTGATATGTCCTATGCCTTGTATATGTAAACTTTGAAATATATTAGAAATATATTAGATTATATAAATATGCATATCACTAATTTGTGTTGGAGTTGATGAAATCCAACTCTGAAGATGCCCAAGATCACCTGCATGTAATAACCTATCCAAGGGAAGCCAAGGAAGGAAGAGCGTGGAGCAAGGGAAAAACATTAAATGGATATGAGAGAGAAAAATATATTGCAACACAAGAAAATATATATTTACAATATGTAAAAATGAGATTAAATATAATGAGAGAGCTCAAATATAAGGAGCTCAAGGAATCTCCTAGAACAAGCTAGAAGACGCTAGGAGATAAGGTTGACAACTAAGCATACATCCACATGAGGTGGAAAGTCCTCGAACAAGGTAAGAGGATAAGTATGACTTAGGAGAGAGAAAACTCTCGTATTGTCAACAACTTATAACAAACTCCTAGACTACAACTAATAAATAAATGCATTTACCTAAGGAAGCTTAAGTAAATAGAATAAATAATTAATAATTAATTAATTATTTACTCTAACACCCCCCTGTTGAGATAATGGGCATTGCACACATTGCATAATATTGTTATTTTATTATTTTATTTTATTATGTAATGTTGCATCTAGATGGACTGCAAAGATTCCCATGGAATATTCTTGATGAGTTGTATTGTAACATTGTAAAAATATTTTATGTAATTATTTAATATTGGGAAAAAGAATTAAATGCCCAATATTAAATGTGGGGTCAGTAGGTTAGGTAGCACATGGTTTTAGCACATGGTTTATGTAATACCACTTGGTGGTTTTGTGGGACTTGCTACTATATAAGCAGCCACAAGGGTAGTTGTTATAGAGAGAGAAAGAGTGACAAGGAGAAGCAAAAGGCAAGAGTCGAGTGGGACAAGGCTTGACAGGTTAGCCAAAGGAGCATTTGTGAAGGTTGAAAGCATGGCATGGGATGTGTGGATTCATGCTTGTTCACATAGTTTGCTCGGTTGTGGCTATGGCCATGAAGGCTTCCATGGTTGTATGGCAATGGTATTTTTGCTAAATAATACATGATGATGGATGCTTTTGGAGGCTGGGTTTTTTTTCCTCGATGAGGGTTTCCCAGGGTATATCTTGTGTCACATTTTGTGGGTATGTTGTCTATTCTCTTGCATGTGGATTTTAATTTCATGTTTATTTTAGATCTATTATGGGTTATGTGGAAATGGTTATATTCTTTGTTGCCAAGTTTCCTTACAAGTGGTATCAAAGTTATGGTTTTATTATTGTAACCCTAGATTGAATCCATGGGAATGCATGAGAGGATAAAAGAAAGGGCAAGATATATGAATGATTTATTGCAAATCTGAGGGTTTTGGGTTTGCTGTTATGATGGGATGTTAAAATATTTGGGCATGTGAAATTGTTGGACCAATATATTTTTTTGGATGTTTCATTTAAATGAGGGTTTTGGGGGGTAGCTTGCAGAAATGACCTCCTGAGTAAAAACAGACCTCACCATTGGATCCGGGTCGACATTTCCATAAAATTTGATATATAATATGCCCTAGTTTGGCCATGTTCAGAGGAAATAAAAAAGTTTTTTGGTTTCAGCCCATGATGGCCGTCAAATTTAATCCCGTCGGAATTTTCGTCACTGAAAAAATTAAAAATGAAAAATCGTACTGAAAATGGTAAAAAGACTGTCTTAGTAAAATGGCCATAACTTTCTCTCAGAATATCGGATTTCAGAGTTCTTATAGGCGTTGGAAAGCTAATTCAGAGCACTACAACATGGAATAGGTTTGGTTCTGTGATTTTAAAATTTTTCAGGTATTCAGAGCCCTAAAGTCAGATGTTTTTTATTTTAAGCGCAGATTAGGGCATAACTTGGGCATACGAAGTCGGATTTTGGACTTTGAGTAGTCAACAAAAAGCTATTGGAGAGCTCTACACATTGGTTTAGATTTGGTGCAGGTTTGGCATGATTTATTTGGTGATATATTGATCTGAATAGTTTATAAGTATATTTTGACTATGGTAACATTGTGAGTTTATGGCATTGGAAATTTAAGATTTGATGTCATTGTATACTCAGTTCATATTTTAGATTGGTCTCATGATGATATGGTTATCAATGTTTGGATATGCATGATGACTTGTTGGGTCTACAAGTTGTGCAGTGTTGTAAGCAGTCTATACTTACAGGTTGCATTTATAGTTTGGTTATGGGTTGTCTTTGCCCATTGATCTTTCATTATTGATACATATTCAAATTGGTGGCTTGGTTTTGGGTTGTCTATGCCCTAAGTCACATGATTTTATCTTCATGTAGAAGGGATGAGATGTTGTTACCAGGTGCAGTCATGGTAGAGGATTGTGGTTGACTATGCTGACAGGTTGGACATATTGAGAGCCAGATGCTCGGTTCATGGATGTGATCATGGTGTCATGGATTTTGGCATGACATGATTGCTTATACAGGTACATCCTTCATGTTCATTAGCTTGGATTTTTTGATTTGGTTAGGGTGGTACATCTTCTTGGTAGAGGATCATGGTTATTTGGTTTCTTTTGAGGAGCTCATGATGTACACTTTGAGTTCTTTGATGGTTTGAGGCCTTGGTTGATTATCATGGTTAGAAGATGGTTTTTTCATCATTATGTCATGGATAGCTTGGATACATAGTTTAGTGGGAGCTTGTGACAGTGATGGGGTGACAGTGCAGGATTAGTTCCTGGTTTGGTTTGAATCTTCAAGTAGGAGATGGATTTTATGATGCCATAGGTGACTTGGTACCATGGTTGAGTGGGAGTTGTTGGCATTGATATATTTATTGAGTGTTTGCAGATGTTGGAGGTTTGTCTTAGATCCTGTTGCTGCAGAAGCGTCTTTGACATTTGCATGGTGCACTTGTTATCTTCATGGTGTATGAAGATGGTTAGATCTTGAGGACTCATGGAGTTCTTGTTTATCTTCATGGTGTATGGAGATGGTTCTTCATGGTGTGTGGATATGGTTGCATCTTGAGGACTCACAGGGTTCTTGGCAAACGTGTGGTTTATGCTTTTATTTGGCATGTTATCCTTGGTATGAGGATGGTTTCATTATTATGTCATGGTATACTCTTGATACGTGTTTAGAGTTGTGACATGTTATGGTATGTTCATATGGAGCATGTTATCTCTTTAGTTGAGATGGTAAGATCATGTTGTCATGTTTATGTTCCTGAGGCCATGGTTGGAACTTTGACATTGATCTTGGTTTAGTTTCTTGGTATTGAGTACACTGATCATAAGTTGGATACTTCATGATATTGCTATGTTGCATTTGGAGTTGGCATGGATTGATTGGTTACATGTGCTCATGGATACTTAGAGACGGTGGTGATGCTGATTTCTCTTGGATTAGAGAAGTATTTGTTGGGACGGTTGATGGTTTCAACAGGAAGTCTGAGGGGCAGTCACCTAATATGGACTTGAGAGGAGATTGTTCTTAGATGAGTCTTGGTTGGAGACTTGGGTATCTTGATGAGCATTCTCATTCCCCACTCTTGGTCTACTCGGTGGTTTGCTACTTGAGAGGTATAGCCCATTGTTTCTCTCAGTTGCATTATATTTATGCTTGTCTTTCATGGATATGGATCTTGAGCTATGGTACATGAGTTAGTTCTGGAGGGTTCATTTGAGAGATGATTTAGCATTGGTTATCTCCATGTGCATATGGTGTTATTCTGGTTGAGTTTGGGAGATGGTTTTATTGGGCATATTCCTTGGATTAGAATGGTTATTCCTTGGTTTAGGAATGGTTTTATGAGTTTGATCTTCTTGTGAGAGGCTTACATCCATGATTAGTTATATGGTATGGTTTGGGTGTTGTTGAGGCTTCTTATTGGGGTTTTATGGAGGAGATCATACTTGCACAGTTTACATCTAGAGGTGTGTGTAGAAGGACATGATACAGGTTATGATTTGCATGGTTTCTTTGGTCTTGGTTATCTTCTTGGATGTTCAGTTTTGCCTACATTGGATTTGAGATTGGTTGGAGATTGTGATCACTGGTTTGTGCTCATGTATGTCATGTGAGAGATGACATGGTTATTACTTTATCTCTTTCCTCTGTTGGTTGTGGTGAACTTGGGAGAGCATTGGAGACTTTTTATGAGAGTTGCTCTTGCAGGATATTAGTTTATGTATTGTGGATGTCCTTGATACTACATGGATTCACTTCTTTGAGATGTGTTGAGTGGATTGGTTATAGATTTGACATTATCTTTTGCAATGGGAGCTTCTTGGTATATATGTGGTAGGTATTACTCTTGAGGCTTGTGATTACAGGTTGCAGATTGGATATGTCAGTGATATGAAATTAACTTGTTATACCTTTGAGGTATGGATAGTTGGATTGGTTTGGCACTTGTTGTGGGTGCTATTTCAGCTATGGATATTTTGACAACTACGGATACATGTGATTACCTTTGGATCAGGTTTTTTTTGTGCTTGGAATTTTAGTTGGTACAGGATTTTATGATCTTCTAATGCGACAGGTTGGGTGGCTTTCTCTTTGGATGGCTTCTATGTATGTCCAGTGGGAGTGGCATAATAGGAGGTGAGATCATTCATGTTCGAGATGCTGGATACTTTGATTTTTTTGCAGGTACCAAGATGGAGCACTTGGTGTATTTTGATCCATGATGGTGGATGTGTTGGGAGGGATTGTTCCCTTGTTCATTTATGTGGCAACGGATTCACCCTATGCAATGTATACAACAAGTGGGAGATTGTTGAGATAATGGGTGTTGCACACATTGCATAATATTGTTATTTTATTATTTTATTTTATTATGTAATGTTGCATCTAGATGGACTGCAAAGATTCCCATGGAATATTCTTGATGAGTTGTATTGTAACATTGTAAAAATATTTTATGTAATTATTTAATATTGGGAAAAAGAATTAAATGCCCAATATTAAATGTGGGGTCAGTAGGTTAGGTAGCACATGGTTTTAGCACATGGTTTATGTAATACCACTTGGTGGTTTTGTGGGACTTGCTACTATATAAGCAGCCACAAGGGTAGTTGTTGTAGAGAGAGAAAGAGTGACAAGGAGAAGACAAAAGGCAAGAGTCGAGTGGGACAAGGCTTGACAAGTTAGCCAAAGGAGCATTTGTGAAGGTTGAAAGCACGGCATGGGATGTGTGGATTCATGCTTGTTCACATAGTTTGCTCGGTTGTGGCTATGGCCATGAAAGCTTCCATGGTTGTATGGCAATGGTATTTTTGCTGAATAATACATGATGATGGATGCTTTTGGAGGCTGGGTTTTTTTTCCTCGATGAGGGTTTCCTAGGGTATATCTTGTGTCACATTTTGTGGGTATGTTTTCTATTCTCTTGCATGTGGATTTTAATTTCATGTTTATTTTAGATCTATTATGGGTTATGTGGAAATGGTTATATTCTTTGTTGCCAAGTTTCCTTACCCCCCCCCCCCCCCCCCCACTTAAGTGCAACTTAGGGGAATGCCTTAAGCTCACAAAACTAAGATGAAAATGCAAGGATGGGTCTCAAAAACATGGCCATGTTAGGTACCCATGAACAATGCAAAGAAATGAAACCTCTGAAAATGGGGAAAGAGAGAAAACCACATGGGTAAGACCCTCCCCCAAAAAGAGGTAAGAACCTAGTGAAGAATTGAAGAAGCCTCCAACTAGGGGAATGTCCCATAAAATAGGAACAAGGAGTGATCATGAAGAGCATTACTGAAGCATGAAGAAGCCACAAAATTTGCCATCAAAAAGAAATTGCTGATTTGAAGAACCTCAATGGGAGAAAAAGGCATGAACTGAGCGTGTCTATATGGTAGATGATCCATCTCACCAAAATGCATAGGTAGCCAGCCACTACAATCACCTTGTATATAGGATCAACCATTGAATACATAGTTCACACTATCAAACCATCAAACCAATTATGTATTAGAACAATAGCATAACCCCCCCTTAATGCAAATGGGGTGAGATAAAAAGCAACTAAAAAGGTGGGCCAAAGTCTCCTACAAATGAACCAAGAATGATGAGAGAGTGAAAGAGGTACAAACACCCATAAAGACACAGTCAAACTAACTCTACATGGGGTTAATGTCCTGGAAGGGACATTCACTTGACAAAGGAAGATGGCACAAATATGGCAACTACTATCCCCCCATGGTGCTTTATGAAAATAGTGTAGGTACAACTATCTCAAAACAACATGCATGACCCCCGAAATGCAAGAGTGGCACTTTATCTCAGTGTGATACATAAAAGTGCTTCAAAATGATAGCTACAATGATCAAAACTAAAAACAAACTACAACAAAAAATAGTACAACCCAAAACAAAGGATCTCATACCAAGAAAATGATCCTTGAACTTGTAACACCCAAGATATCCACCATGGACCGAAAAAACCAAAATAATTATAGCAAGAGCATGGGGAAGAATGTGAAGGAAATGATAGCATTTCTAAAAAGTAGACAGAACCATCTTTCTAGAAATATAACATTTTCAAAAAATGGACATGGGATGTAAAAGATATGCATGTCAGAGTCAAAAACAAAACTTCAAAATTCAACTGAAAAAAAAAAAAAAAAACTACATCAAAACCTAAAAATACCTACACTAATGTCTCCATCTCAGAACCAACTTTTTGGCACTTCTTTCAAATTGGAAAAATACCTCTGTATGCTCAAGTTATGGCCAAAAAACTAAACGTAGGTCCAAAAGGACTTTAGAGATGTGCAAGAGGTGGATGATGTAGCACTAATGTCATGTTGATGTCAGCAAATCATAGGCTTAAAATTGATAGCCCAATAGTTGTCATAGCAAAAAAGAGGCCACATGGCATGCCACATGGTAGCCACATGGTAGAATGGTTGACATGGTAGGGGTGACATGGCAGTTCCATGTGGCACCCCCACACACTATCGAGTGGTTGCAAAAACACTAACTAGGCTAACATAGTGTACATCGAACTGCTGATGAAGCACTGAAGTTGAGCTAACAGGGCACGAGTAGAGGATGAGTGGTGCAACCTAAGCAGAGAGTTAGAGACGAGTAGTGAGCCAGTGGAAAACACTAGCGGAGGTTGTAGGAGAGTGGCGCAAGGGAGGCTAGCCGGTGATGGCGAGCTTATGGAGGTCTCGTGGTGGTGTGCCAACTTGAGGCTAAGCTTCAATTACACACGGGCGGCCCCGTAGTGGCCATTGGATGGTGTTGCAGTGGTGTGCTCTATTCTGAAAAAAAAATTTAATGCTGAATCATCTATACAACCATACAGAAAGCCCTGCAAGCAAAAAAATTTTGCCTCCCAGAGCTCTGTCTCAAAAATCAAAAAGTCTTATATGAATCCTAACTAAAAACAACCTTTCATATCCAATGGCAATGTATGTTTGGTCCCAATGTGTTCCAAAAATTTATTGTTCCCCTAATTTGAAAAAAAAATGCACAAACAAACTAGAGTTTTTGACTTCAAATCATGGCTTCAAAAAACTTTCAATGAAGCAATAGCAAGGAGGCTCTAATACCATGTTAGAGTTGATGAAATCCAACTCCAAAGATGCCCAAGATCACCTAAATACAATAACCTATCAAAGGGAAGCCAAGGAAGGAAGAGCATGGAGTAAGGGAAAAACCTTAAATGGACATGAGAGAGAAAAAGATATTGCAACACAAGAAAATATGTATTTACATTATGCAAAAATGAGATTAAATACAATGAGGGAGCTCAAATATAAGGAGCTCAAGGAATCTCCTAGAACAAGCTAAAAGAAGCTAGGAGATAAGGTTGACAACTAAGCATACATCCACATGAGGTGGAAAGTCCTCGAACAAGGTGAGAGGATATGTATGACTTAAGAGAGAACAAACTCCCGTATTTTCAACAATTTATAACAAACTCCTAGGCTATAGCTAATAAATAAATGCATTTACCTAAGTAAGCTTAAGTAAATAGAATAAATAATTAATAATTAATTAATTATTTACTCTAACAACCCCCCCCCCCCCCCCCCCCCCTTAAGTGCAACCTAGAGGAATGCCTTAAGCTCACAAAACTAAGATGAAAATGCAAGGATGGGTCCTAGCAATAGGGCCATGTTAGGTACCCATGAACAATGCAAAGAAATGCAACCTTTGAAAATAGGGAAAGAGAGAAAACCACATGGAAAAAACCTTCCCCAAAAAAGAGGTAAGAACCTAGTGAAGAATTGAAGAAGCCTCCAACTAGGGGAATGTCCCCTAAAATAGGAACAAGGAGTGATCATGAAGAGCATCACTGAAGCATGAAGAAGCTGCAAAATTTTCCATCAGAAAGAAACTACTGATTTGAAGAACTTCCATGGGATAAGAAGGCACGAATCGAGCGTTTCTATATGGTAGATGATCCATCTGACCAAAATGCATAGGTAGCTAGCCATTGCAATCACCTTGTATATAGGATCAACCATTGAATACATATTTCACAATATCAAACCATCAAACCAAGGATGCATTAGAACAATAGCATAACCCCCCCTTAATGTAGATGGGGTGAGATGATAAGAAACTAAAAAGGTGGGCCAAAGTCTCCTGCAAACAAACCAAGAATGATGAGAAAGGGAAAGAGGTACAAACACCCATAAAGACACGATCAAACTAACTCTACATGGGGCTAATATCATGGAAGGGACACTCACTTAACAAAGGAAGATGGCACAAATATGGCAACTACTATCCCCCCCATGGTGATTTATGAAAATAGTACAGGTACAACTATCTCAAAACAACATTCATGACCCGCAGAATGCAAGAGTGGCACTTTATTTCAATGTAATACATAAAAGTGCTTCAAAATGATAGCTACAATGATCCAAACTAAAAACAAGCTACAAAAAATCATATTACAGCCCAAAACAAAGGATCCCATACCAAGAAAATGATCCTTGGACTTGTAACACCCAAGATATCCATCATGGACTAAAAATTCCAAAATAATGATAAAAAGAGCATGGAGCAAAATCTAAAGGAAATGATAGCATTTCTAAAAAGTAGATAGAACCAGCTTTCCAAAAATATAACATTTTCAAAAAATGGACATGGGATGCGAAAGATATGCATGTCAGAGTCAAAAACACAACTTTAGAATTCAACTAAAAAAGGGAAACAAAACTACATCAAAACCCAAAAATACCTACACCAATGTCTCCGTCTCGGAACCAACTTTTTGGCACTTCTTTCAAATTGGAAAAAGACCTCTGTATGCTCAAGTTATGGCCAAAAAATTGAAGGTAGGTCCAAAAGGACCTTAGAGATGTGCAAGAGGTGGATGATGTAGTGCTAATTTCATGCTAATGTCAGTAAATCTTAAGCTTAAAATTGATAGCCGAGTAGCTGTTGCAACAAAAAAGAGGCCACGTGGCATGCCATGTGGCAAACTGGCTGACATGGTAGGGGTGACATGGTGGGTCAATGTGGCAAGGTTCCAAATGGCACCCAGGCCATGTGGCAATATTCCACGTGGCACCCAAGCCACATGGCATCCAAGCCATGTGGCATCCCCACACATTGTCGAGTGGCTACAAAAACACTAACTAGGCTGACATAGTGTACATTAAACTGTTGATGAAGTGCTAAAGTGGAGCTAACAAGGCACGAGTAGAGGATGAGTGGTGTGACCTGGGTAGAGAGTTACAGACAAGCGACAAGCCAGTGGAAAACATCTGTGAAGGTTGTAGGAGAGTGGCGCAAGTGAGGTTGGCGGGTGGCAGTGGGCTTATGGAGGTCCTGCAGTGGCATGCTGACTTCAGGCTGAGCACTGGTTGTGCACGAGAAGCCCTACAGTGGCCATTAGGTACTATCGTAGCAGTGTGCTCTATGTTGAAAAAAAAAAATTTTATAAATGTCGAATCATTTGTACAACTATATAAAAAGCCCTGCAAGGAAAAAAAAATTGCCTCCTAGAGCTCTGTCTCCAAAATTGAAAATTTTTATATGAATCCTAATTGCAAACGGCCTTCCAAATCCAATTGTAGCATCCATTTGGGCCTAATGTGCTCCAAAAATTTGTTGTTCCTCCAATTTAAAGAAAAATGCACAAACAAATTAGGGTTTGTGACTTCAAATCACGGCTTCAAAAAACCTTCAATGAAGTAGCAGCAAGGAGGCTCTGAAACCATGTTGAAGTTGATGAAATCCAACTTTGAAGACACCCAAGATCACCTACATGCAATAACCTATCAAAGGGAAGCCAAGGAAAGAAGAGTGTGGAGCAAGGGAAAAACCTTAAATGGACATGAGAGAGAAAAAGATATTGCAACGCAAGAAAATATGTATTTACAATATGCAAAAATGAGATTAAATACAATGAGAGAGCTCGAATATAAGGAGCTCAAGGAATCTCCTAGAACAAGCTAGAAGATGCTAGGAGATAAGGTTGACAACCAAGCATACATCCACATGAGGTGGAAAGTCCTCGAACAAGGTAAGAGGATAAGTATGACTTAGGAGAGAAAAAACTCCTGTATTGTCAACAACTTATAAAAAACTCCTAGACTACAACTAATAAATAAATGCATTTACCTAAGTAAGCTTAAGTAAATAGAATAAATAATTAATAATTAATTAATTAATTAATTTAACAATTTGTGCATAATTACATTAATACTACCACATACCTATTTTTGTCTTGTGGTGGGTTAATTCCCTTATCTTAGTCTTATCTCTTTTGCATCTTCAATGATTTCATTCCACTCCAGCTTTGGAACCATAAGAGGATGCTCACACTTTGGGTTGAACTTTAGAGCCCTTATGTATTGTTCTCTCATAGTTTTTAGATGTTTGCAAGCTTTTTTAATAATTTGAACTCTATTCAAAATATTTTGACCAAAGAGCTCCTCCATAGTTTTTATGAGTTGATATTTTAATTCAGGGCCTTACTCATTTCAGCTTTTAACAAAAGAAAAATTGATAGATAAACAATTAGTTCAAGCTATGTACCTTGGCTATATTACAAAAATGGATGAATAGAAAAATATAGCAACTAACTATATCAAGCTACGTACATTTTATGTAACATGGGCCCAAATATTTTAAATGTTAAATCATATTTTAAAGTTTCATAAAAAAGACCATCTATTGCAAAATCATCACAAGATCATTAGTCAAAATGAGTTATGAATAAGTAAACTATAATTACACTCTAAATAATTACATTTTTAAAGTACCTAGAAGCTTAAGAAATTTCAAGGGAATCATATCTTTCTTATCCATCAATAATGATGCCTCCAACGATCTAGTAGAAGTAACATGAGTTGCTCTAGGAAAGGCTGGTAAGTTATCACTAGTACTAGTTTCTATTCTATCATCATGAGAATGTGTACCTATCCCTACACAAAGTTAACCTATGTTATACTATACTAAAATGATCAAGAAAGTACAAATCAAATCATATTTAACTCATAACTAAATGTTGCAAAATGAGGATTTACCAGCTTTAGTTACAACAGGTGTGGATGTTTGCATGCTCCTTGTTACTAATCCTATAGTCTACAATCTTGGAGTGTTGGCCAGCCTTGTGGAAGAAGGTGTATGTACATATCACCAAAACTTGAAAAATAATCATATATATATATATATATATATATATATATATATATATATATATATATATATATATAAAATGTTTTTCCTTTTTAAAATATAGATTGTAAAAACATGATAATGGTAATATAAAATATTATGGTTCATGATCCATAAATTAGTATAAAATATAAAGCTTTATTGAACTATTTTCCTAACAAAAGATTCATTGTTGCTTGCTTCTAGACAACATTCTCTATAACAATTCATTTCTTGTGGCTTCTTTCTCTTCTGTTGAATTTGGATCCATCATAAGCCCAAGATGTTTAGATTGATGCTCTTGAGGCTCTTTTTATACATGGTTATAGGGTCACTACTATATGCGATGTCATCATTGCATAATACTATGGCAACCATATCAACAAGTATTTACTCTTGTGCAATATGTTATTTTCCCTTTTCCTAAGCATCAAATTGTGACAAAAACATCAGTAAAACATTTAAAACAAGTCCAAAAACTTGACAAAAATGGGTGGGTGCACCAATATGGTGTACAATTTAGTAGACACCACCAAAAAAAAACTAAAAATTTGAATAACCTAAAGGGTTATTCATAACCCAATCGGGTTATATGAAATTTTAAAAAGTGGCTAGGATTGGTTACCAAGCCTAGCAAAACTACATAAAAAACAAAACTTGATCAGGTTTTGAAACCTATAAGGTTTCTAGGATGAAAAATCTATTCAAAACCTAATCAAGTTTTGAAGAAATAAAAATAGGCTCCACTCCAGAAGCTATAACTTTCACATCTAGGCCCTGATTGACTCTATTTGAAATGTGTTAGAAATTTATTGAGGAGATCTAGAACATAATGCAACTAAAATAATAGTAGGAGATCAAGATTTTATTTTCCATTCATTACAATTGATCATGGTCTAAAATGATAAGTCATTATTTTCCAAACATGGAGTGAATAGGTAGGTAGGTAAGAGTATACTCACACACAAACTCACTCCCATAGCTCCATAATCATCTATCTCACTTCCTCCATATCTTTCTCACACACAACCTTACTCACTCATTTAATCACTAACTCCTAATCTCTCTCTCTCTCTCTCTCTCTCTCTCTCTCTCTCTCTCTCTCTCTCTCTCTCTCTCTCTCTCTCTCTCTCTCTCCCCCCTATCCCATTCTCTCCATATTTCTCACTCTCTCTACCCATGTCCAATTCCATCTCACTCTCTCTATTCTATCCCCTTTATCTCCCTCTCCATCTCTCTCGCACTCTCTCTTATCCTATCCCCTCTCTCTCTTATTATCCACTACTCTCTCTCTCTTTCCCCTAATCCCTACCCCTTCTCTCTCTCTCTCTCTCTCTCTCTCTCTCTCTCTCTCTCTCTCTCTCTCTCTCTCTCTCTCTCTCTCTCTCCCTAGCCTCTAACCCTTGAAATGGGAACATCACATGGAGAGAGTAGTGAATGGGAAGAGGGAGAGGGGATGGCATACAAGAGAGTGAGAGTGAGATGGGGGGAGAGAGAGAGAGAGAGAGTTATTTTTTTGATAGCCTTTCTATTTTTTGAGTTGTTATGAAAATATTTTGTGTTATTATCCCCCACTTCTAGCCATGTCTCCCTTAATTTATACCTCTAGAACAACTCCTCCTTAGCCAACACATCTTTTTATTATTGTAATAATGTCTTCCCTTCTAGGACTTGTGTCTCATTGATTCCTTTTTGCATCACTTCCTTATTGAAAGTTTGCATTTTTTCCTCCAAGCTTAATTTATCGTCAAATATATTTCCAAAGAATTTTGAGTTCCATTATTTTAACTTTCTTTCAATAATATTAAGCTTGCTAACTACTTGATACATCTTAGAGCCTAAAATTTTAGTATCCTTCCACTATTTCTTCATAAGATAAATATATTCTTCATTTTTAGCCACTTTTGTTCAAATTTAAAAGGGTAGTTACTAGGGCATTTATCTTCCAGAATCCTTATCTCTACAGGATAGTGATCCAAACCTAAAATAGGTTGAACTATAGTTTTAAATGTAATTGCTACTTTTGAGAGATCACCATAATATAGAAACTTATCCAACTTCTCAGCTAGATATTCGTATAGCCCTACCTTATATTATTCCAGGTGAAGGTATTATCCAAACTAGATAATATATGAAGGCCTAGCCTATTTACCTAGTCTTGGAAGTCTTTTGATGACACTGAGATAGAGTTGTTACCACCTTTCTTCATTAATGGTCTAAGAATGGCATTGAAGTCTCCTCCTAAGATCAAAAATCCTTCTCCTTTTGATAGAAGCCTTTCCTCTAGCTCCTCTAGCAACCTATCTTTATCTCTATTCTGAGTTGGACTATACACATTAGAGAGCCTATTTTGAAAGTATTACCTAATGCCTTTCGCATCTTCCCACATCCATTTTTTATGAGTTTTTAATGATGAGATCAAAATATTCCTCGAAACCCTACTAGGGAATTATTGATTAGGATTGACATCTTTGGTATGGAAATACATTAAAAAATAAGGTTAATCCATTGTTCAAAGAAGAAATATGTGTCCAAACATTTACTTAAGAAGTTCCAATTTACCATATCATATGCTTTCTTGGTGTCTATATTAATGAACATACTTGGAATTTTGATGTGTTGAACCAAATGAATAACTTCTTAGGCTATTATAAAACTATCAAAAATTGATCTACCTTGAACAAAACTTGTATGTTCTTTACTAATGAGACTTTATTGTAGGCTTTGTAATCAACATGCTAAAATCTTTATGACTAGTTTATAGAGGGTGTTACATAATGCTATAGGTCAGAACTCACCAAATGATTTTGCATTCTCTTTTTTTGGAAATAGAGATATAAATGTATTATTAACTTCTCTCAACATTTTTCTAGAGTTCCTAACCACTTCTAGGGATTTAGAAATATTATCACAAATAAAATCCGAACATTTCTAGAATAAGAGGTTAGCAAAACCATCTCGGTCGGGGAATTTTTCTGGGTTCATCTGTTTGAGGGCTTCTTTTGCCTCTTCTTTAGTGATCCTCGATAACATAAATCTATTTTATTCTATAGAAATCAATTTAGGGATGTTAGAGATCATCTTCTTTTAATCTTCTCGATTAGAGCTTACTTTATAATTATAAATATCTTCAAAATAGTTTATGGCCTCTTGATTGATATCCATGGGTAAACTTTTGAGAGTTCCATCCTTTCCGTAAATTGAAGTTATTCTATTGATATCCCTTCTATTTTTTGAGTTATTATGAAAATATTTTGTGTTATTATCCCTCACTTCTAGCCATGTCTCCCTCAATTTCTAGCTCCTTAACAACTCCTCCTTAGCCAACACATCTTCGTATTATTGTAATAATGTCTTCCCTTCTTCAAATTATGTCTCGCTCATTCCTTTCTACATCACTTCCTTATTGAAAGTTTCCATTTTTTCTTCCAAGATTAATTTGTCCTCAAATATATTTCCAAAGAATTTTGAGTTCCATTTTTTTAAGTTTTTTTTGATAATCTTAAGCTTTCTAACTACTTGATACATATTAGAACCTAAAATTTCAGTATCCTTCCACCATTTCTTGATAATATTAATACATTCTTCATTTTTTAGCCATGTTTGTTCAAATTTAAAATGGTAGTTACTAGGGCATTTGCCTTTCAAAATCCTTATCTCTACAAGATAGTGATCCAAACCTGAAATAGGTTGAACTGTGGTTTTAAATGTAACTATTACCTTTGAGAGGTCACAATAATATAGAAACCTATCCAACTTCTCAACTATATTCCTATAGCCCTTCCTTTTATTATTCTAGGTGAATGTATTATCCAAACTAGATAATTCATGAAGGCCTATTCTATTTACCTAGTCCTTGAAGTTTTTTGATGACATTGTGATAGAGTTGTTACCACCTTTCTACTCTAATGGTCTAAGAATGACATTGAAGTCTCCTCCTAAGATTGAAAACCCTACTCCTTCTGATAGAAGCCTTTCTCTAAATCCTCCCACAGCTTATCTTTATCTCTATTTTGAGTTGGACCATACACATTAGAGAGCCTATATTGAAAGTTCAAGACCTAATGCCTTTCACAATGTCACACATCCAATTTTTATGAATTTTTTATGATGATATCAAAATGTTCCTTGGATCCCTCTATTTTTAATTTCAAGGTTTTGAATTTAGACATATTAACATCTACTCGAATAATAATGATGGGACTTGATATGACCCATTTTATGTCTTCTATCCCTATAAGTTTTTCCATTTTAAATCCTATTAGCTTCAATGTTTCTTGAACTAATAATTTAACTAGTAGATTAGGCAACATAGAAACTTTTTGAACTTAAAATTTGGCAGATTTCTTAGGATAAAAGGGGCTTCAAATCGATAAATTTTATTAAATATGCTTTATACATAGAAGTATTATCATACAAGAGTTCCTCTTTAATTCTACACTATTGCAAGATAAATAAATCAATTCATTTTGCATAATTATAATATTTATATACCTACCTAGAAAGATCTTTAACCATTTATCAATTAGACTGACTTCTTCCCTAGGGCCTCTCCAACAAGAAAACAGATATAGACCATGGCATCTTTTTTGGGCATAGATGATCCACTGGTTCGATAAGTCTACCTCCAAGCTATTATTAATCTTCTCCTCACTACCTGGTTGATTTGAATCTTTCAGTCCCATTGTTAGGGCATCTAATCATCATTCTTCTTCACAACCAAATTTTTAGTGCCTAACCCTAGTTTTCTTTTTTTGTTATATTTCTAAATTCTTTTAGGCTAGATTTCATGGTTATGTGTTATGATCTAGTGGTATTTAGTTACCTAATTTGGTCAATGTTATTTACATACCTACATTATATATTTGATGAGATACTTAGATATTTTATGCATTTATGGTTATTCTATTGATGATGATTCTTTGTATATTTCATATTGTGATTTCAATTGTTTTCATGATGATAATTATATGGATTATTTATATGTGGTTTTATGGTTACTTCTCTTATACTTGCATTTGTGTGATTTACATGTATGTTTTACTTTATATTTGACATATCTGATGTGGTTGAGGAAGGGAGTCATAGTCACCTACTACTTGGGATCTATATGATGTACCACTCCCCGTCATTGCCTAATTTGTGTGTGTGTGTGTGTGTGTGTGTGTGTGTGTGTGTGTGTGTGTGTGTGTGTGTGTGTGTGTGTGTGTGTGTGTGTGTGTGTGTGTGTGTGTGTGTGTGTTTGTGTGTGTGTTTGGATTTTATGTAAATTGTAGCTACTAAACATTGACTTCCCTAAATTGCCAGGATGATCATGCCTTATCATAATATATCAATGGTAAAAGAGGGGAGATAGTTCTCAAGTCCAAATCCTAAACCTAGGCCAATTATCCTAAAATATAGGATAAGTATCTAATTTTTTAACCTTTTAGAATTCATCAAAGTGATGTGAATTTAAGATTTTTAACCTTTGAGTTTGATTCATACTTTGTGATTTAGATTATTTTTCTTATTTAGTTTGTGGGTCTACTATGACTTTTGAATATAGTTAAATCAAACAAAGATATTATGAAATGACTTAATTAAATGAAAATTTTATGAAGAGAAATCAAATTTTAATTATATTTAATTAATTGAGAAATTAATTAAATGAAATAAATAAATTTAAATATTTAATTAAAAGACTAGATTTGGTACAATTATTTTAATTTAATTTAATAATATTGAATTTACAAGTTACATTTAAAAAATGGATATTAAATATTATTATTAGTTAAATTAATAAGTATGTTTTCAAAAAATGTCTTCTTATTTAATAAAAAAGAAGTGGCAATAATTTAAATAAAGTTTAGTCTAATTAAAAGCTAAAAGCATGCATAAGAGAATTAAATAATTTAAAATAATAAAAGTTAATTTTTATGAGAGGGCTTTGTTGGAAATATTCAAGACTAGATAGGTTATTGAGAGGGGGACTAGATAGGTTATTGAGAGGGGGGGGATGAATCAGTAACCTCAAAACTTTTGACAAATTCAGCACTTAGTAACATAATCCAAATATCATTAATAGATCTAATTTAATGCATGCATGAGAAACTAAAAGCACAAAACACTTTGAACACAATATTTGGTGGCCCAATGACCTTCCAAATAGAAAGTAAAATTAGGGTGGGGATGATACCCTCAAAACTTCAATACTACAATATAAAGTTGGCCTGTTAAGGCTTACAATGATCACTTCTAAAGATCTTCCCTATTAGGAGCAATTAGGACTGCTAGGTCCACCTTGTTAGAGGTTTTACAAACATACCATTAAGTATGCACTCGGTAAAGAGATATAAAGAAAAGATTATTAATTCTACCCTGTTAAAGGATTTGAAGTTGATTCACTTGTTAGGATGAAACAGTAGATCTGACTTACAACTAAATTGTTGATTTAGATCTTTGAAGTACTGATCACTTCTTTGTGATAGATGTAACTTGACTACTCCTAATTTGACCTTGCTATACACTTTTCTCTATTGTTGATTTACATTCGCATCTTCTTCCAAAAAAACATTACTACTACTATTGGGTATGATAGAATACATTACATATATACCAACCCAATTCACATAATTACAAGGTTGGCCAAAACATAAGTTAACACCAATATTACTGAGTCAACCCAAATGTAGAAACATGGGTTCTAAAAGTTGACTTGGTTGCTTTCTGATACACGAAGTCCATTGCATTACTTGGCATCGTCATGCACTTGATAGAAGTAGAGGCTCAGTCCATACTAATCACTCCAACTTAGTTTCAAATTTGGTATACACTAAAGACTTGGTAGATACAGTATCACTTAGTAGAAATTATATTCCATGTTTACCATGCCTACACTTGGAAACACTAATCATCCCATCACTCTGTTAACACTAGCTTCACTTCACAAGAACTGATTACTCGGTAGACATTGCAAAGCTTGGTAACCACTAAACTGCTCAATAAGAACTGTGAAACTTGGTAACCATTGAATGACATGGAAAACACTAGAGACTAATCAAAGAGCTCAATAACCATACAAAATTTGAATAAGTATTGTCACTAATAAAAAACATGATTTAATGCCAACAATCTCCCCCTTCGGCATTAGTGACAAAAACACTTATCAGCCAAAACTTATGTACAACATAGTGTGATACTAACTTTGTATAGCATGTTGATTTTGATTTTTTTTTAATTTATCTTTCTAACTCTATTGTATATACATTTTGCATATATCTCCCCCATACAACATACATAACATATCAAACATAATATCATACTGAGTGTATATACAAATATCTCTCCTCCTTACATATATACATGTCTCTCCCCCTTTTTGACAATAATGCCAAAAATTTAAAATCTACTTATATAGATACACCAAAATGTGAGAGGAACTCAGAATGTACCTTAAGAATAAGAGTTAAGGTCTTGTCCGAATTTTCTTGCAAAATTTTGTAGGTTTGAAGTGCAACTTGGACTTTTGTAGAGAATTCAATCATATGATCTGCAATTGAAAAATTATTGTCATGGATCAATGTTTTATAGTAAGCAATATACCTTTAAATTGTATCCATGATAGGAAGGATCATGTTTTGGATGTCTATAAGTGTAGACAAGATCCTTACTTCCTCTCTCAATAACTTTGTTGGCATATGTGATAGGAATCTAATCCTCATGTGATGAGCAGAGCTTGAACTAGGGTCAAGCTGCAACTTTTGAGCACTAGCCTTCAGATCCTCATCAATCTTATCCAATTTTCTCTTTATTTCTTTTGTCTCATCAATATTGACCTCATAAGGAAGAACTTTTACCCACAATACTCTAGTCGTTGCTTCCTAAATGTATACTCTGTCACTATCAAATATAAAATAGACATCATCCTTATAGTCTTCAACCAACTTCTATGCTATCTTGAACCTATTTTTCATCTTTTCTTTGAAGGATTCAAAATAATTTTCCATGATACTATCAAAATTTTCACCCATTTCAGCTATAAACTCATTTATCTGATATAAGACAGGTATGTCTTTTCTCCATACAACTGTTCCTTTAGAAGGGAAAAACTTTTGAACATAAAAGAACAAACATATCCATAGTGAACCAAACTTGCATGGGTTATTCCTTCAAGTCCTAATGCTTTCCATATTCTTGTTTAGCTGCTTCAATATCAATTCTGCTAGGTCATATGCCAAATTCTTCTTAACAAGCTTATAAGGTAGGTCAACTACTTCACATAACACACTATTGATTCGACTTGAGCTGTAAATCTTATGAGCTATCACATGAATGCCAAATTTAAGTTCTATGTTAGATACATTATTTATTTTCATTCCTCTATTGTCCCACTCGCCTGGGGTTTTCTTCTTAAGCTTATCTTGACCTAGGGTTTTTGTGACTTTAGCCTTGGTAAGCATAGGGAGACTAGTAATACAATGAATCATTTTCTTTGTAATCAAAACTAGTTGCTCTAAGCACAATTGACCATTATGAACTTGGCTTAAGATATACCTAATTCATTTGATCTAAAAGTTTTGTGGCAGATAAGGAATATAGGTTAAGCCTTTCTCTTCTAGATGTTTATGCTCAAGCTGAAGAGTTCCATCCACATAGAGTTCATTTAGGGCACTATCCATTTCTAGGGTTCCTATCTCATGAACTACACATTTAAAATGAGTATGAATGTCATTGATAAGAAGTACCTTTGGTGGTATCTGTGACTGAGATCAATTTGGGTTGAGGGATTTTGCAATTGCTAACACCAATTTGAAATTTGGAGCTTTCCACTCAAGACCTCACACCAACATTTCTAATCCTTTCTTTCCCTTGTTGCTATTGCTATTGGATGCCATGATCACTCAGTAAACTAAGAAAATTATTTGGAAAACTTCTACTACAAATTATGCTCAAGATCATTGGAATGCTCTGCAAATCACTCTACTATGAATATACTAAATTCACAGTGGAAATGAAGTTCAATTCCTACTTTCTGATAAAAATTTCCCATTAATGCTTGGTATGATGAGAGTCATAATGACATAGTATGTCATAGCGTGTCATCCACTATCTGCTCAGATTGCTTGGCAAAATCTTGTAACTCAACAACCAAACAAAACCTTGTTGCTATTGACTTCACTCGATATGACCTTACTTTACTCGGTGATTACTGATGTTGAACTTTTTGTGATCCCCTTGTATCTAGAATACTGATTTGGATCTTTTCTTTCTTCCAATTGGAACTATTTAAGATGTGACCTTGAAAATATATCTCTCGTTCTTTTTTAAGAACTTAATTGGAAATGGTGGAGTCACCCACTTCTTGAGTGACATGACCATCATCACTTGAACTAGCTTGCTCAATAGATTTACCAATCCACTGCTATCTCATCTGCTTCCTAATGTTATCAACCTTTTCATTCTTTTCATCTTCAACTCTACCTATACTCATGTAATTCTAGCTATAGGACCAAGTTCAGTACATGTGTAAGATCTTATTGTAGTATCCTTTCTTCTCAAGTGATGCCTAGCACAGTTTATGCCAATATGTCCATATTCTCGATAGTAATGACATCTACACCAAGTATTGTAGTTCCAACCAAATATTTCCTTTACAAATTGTTCAGTTGGATTGAATGGTTTAGATCTACATTTGGATTCCTTGTGACCTTGTTTCTTGCATTTATTACACTTGCCTTCAAACTTTGGTTTCTCCTTGCATTCATTAGCTTTATGACCATGCTGATTGCAATTGTAACATTTTCCATTGAATTTTGCCTTTCCATTACTCCAACATCTATTTGATGTATGACCTATCTTACCACAACAGTTGCAAGTAGGTTTTTGATTTGTTTGAGCACCTTGTTTGGAGGATTCACCTTCTTCTTTGTATCCAAGTCCTACTTTTCCCTTTTTCCTATAAAGATTTTTCTTATTTTGTTGATTCAATTGATCCATGTTTGCTTGGGATTTCATTATTCTTTCACTGATTTGCTTCTCAGAATTAGAACAACTTTCATCCTTTCATTGATTTTCTTTTTAATGTTTAAATCATTCCTTAACCTTTCATTTTCAGATCTCAGACTCATGATTTCTTCATTTGCAATGGAGAGTTGACTAATAAGACTTTCTTTCTGAAATTGATTTTGAATTTTAGTGTTCCTTACCTTGAAGTCTTCTTTTTCCTTATTTCTCTATTGTGAGATTTCACACAATCTTACTAACTAGATTTCTTGTTCTCTTTTCAATTTTCTTACCTCTTCTTGCAGGGAACCATTCTTTTCTAGGAGTTGTTTGATTGCATCATTTGCTTCATCTAAATTGCTTGAGGGAAAAATGTCTTCAATATTCTCTTCAACATATTGGTGGTCATTGATCTAATTTGCAAGTTCCTTTCTTCTCTTTAGGGACTAGGAAAGATGCTCTTTTACTTTCTTGAGTTGAGTTATGGCCATCTCCAGATCTAGCTTTTCATTATCAATAACTTTGTCAAGTCTAAATATCTCCATTATCCTTGATCTTTTCTCAAGTTGTCAAACTTTATCCTTAGAACCACAAAGCTCTAATACCAATTGGAAATATTCAGGACTAGCTATGTTACTGAGAGGGGAGGGGTGAATTAGTAAAAACAAAACTTTTGACAAATTCAGCACTTAATAACATAATCCAACTATCATTAATAGATCCAATCTACTGCATGCATGAGAAAATAAAAGCACAAACACTTTGAACACAATATTTGGTGACCTAAAAGCCTTCCAAATAGAAAGTAAAACTAGGGTGGGGATGATACCCACAAAACTTCAATACTGTAGTATAAAGTTGGCATGTCAAGGCTTATGATGATCACTTCTGATGATCGTCCTTGTTAGGAGCAAATAGGACTGCTAGGTCCACCTTGTTAGAGGTTTTACAAAGATACAATGAAATATGCACTCGGTAAAGAGATTTAAAGAAAAGACTGTTATGTCTACGTTGTTAAAGGATTTGAAATTGATTCACCTGTTAGAATGAAATAGTAGATCTGACTTACAATTGAATTTTTGATTTAGATCCTTGAAGTACTGATCACCTCTTTGTGATAGATGTAACTTGACTGCTCATGATTAGACCTTGATATACACTTTTCTGTACTGCTGATTTTCATTTGCATCTTCTTCCAAAAAAACATTACTACTACTATTGGTTATGATATAATACATTACATATATACCAACCCAATTCACATAATTACAAGGTCGGCCAAAACACAAGTTAACACCAATATTACTAAGTTGACTCAAATGTAGAAACTTGGGTTCTAAAAGCTAACTTGGTGACTTTTTGATACACCATGTCCATGGCATTACTTGACACTATCATGCACTTGGAAGAAGTAGAGGTTCAATCTATACTAATCACTCCAACATAGTTTCAAACTTGGTATACACTAGAAACTCAATAGATATAGTGTCACTTGGTAGAAACTGAATTTCATATTTACCATGCTTGCACTTCGTAAAAACTAATCATCCCATTACTCATTTAACACTAGCTTCACTTCATAAGAACTAATTACACGGTAGACACTGCGAAGCTTGGTAACCACTAAACTAGTCAGTGAGAACTATGAAACTTGGTAATAACTTAACTACATGGAAAACACTAGAGACTAATTGAAGAGCTCGGTAACCATACAAAATATGAATAAGTGTTGTCACTAAAACCAAACATGAGTTAATGCCAATAGCCTTTACATGTTCAAAATTTGGAAACATTAGGAAGAGTTAAACTCCTTATTTAAGATATTGGAGCTCATTTCTACACAAATAATGTGAGCATTTTTTTGGTGATTGGAAGATGAAATACTTCTGAAGGATCTAGAGGATGGGAATTTTTGTAATCATTGAGCTTATGTCATATTGTAGCATCATATCAAAGTAGAAATTATAATGAATTCATTGGAGTAAATCTCTCGATATAATTGTGTCTTCTTTGTGCCTATTATATAGATTTGTTTCAATGGAAAATGTATTTTAAACCAAAACACTTGTTTTAGAAATAACCATTCTTTGTTATTAAATCATCTAAGAGAAATGAAATTGCAAACCCTTTTTAAGAAAACTCAAAGAAAAGTAATACATGGGTAGATTATTAAATCAAGAAAGAATATTATTTGAATAAATTTAAATGGTTGAAATTTTGTTTCTTATCATATCTTAAAACATTTATAGGGTTGATAAAAAAAATTGACCATGGTAATTAATTAATTACTTTGGTAATTTTTCATAACTAAGAAATTTTGTTTTTTTTTTTTGAAAACAAATTCTATATAATTTTTATTTTTTTAAATGTAAATGGTGAGTGGTGGACAATGACCCCCTACATCATCCATGCTCTATGCTACACGAGGCAGTGAGACTGTTGTAGTAGAAGGATTGTCGCAAATAACCTAGCTATTATAGCAGCTACGACTATCATGGACAGCTTGGATGCCACATTAGGCTCTCTTTAAAAGGGGTTTATTAAAAGATTTTTTATAAAAAAATTATTCTTTAAAAAATTTGTGTGTGTGTGTGTGTGTATATATCTATGAGATTTTTTATTAATATTAATTATTTAATTTGTATTTTATTTTAAGATATATTAATTAATTAGTATATTTTAAATGTAATTATTATTCAACTTCCATATTGAACCTTGAAAGTTATTTTTGAATGGAAATCTTATGTAGATTTAGATAATTTATTTTGTTTTCCATGTGGATTATCATTGGACCCTATGAAGGACATAATTATTCAGGAAACATCAATGCATTAAGTTATGAACATGAAATATATATTTTTGATTAATCTAAACTTGGAAAGCTTTATGAACAAGAATTTACTTAAAACTTCATTCTGAATCATTTTTTATGAAATTATATTGAAACCCAAAAATACTAAATAACTACACTTATTTTAAATGTATCTTGAAATGTCATGTTTTATCTTGTGATGATTTTTTTGGGGAAACCTACTACTTCGACCAAATAGGATTGTTCACCAGAGGGTTGGGAAGTGATTGTTTTATGATGTTTTTATGCAATATCGTTTAGTCATGATTATTTCATTCCCAACCAATGTGTTATATTCATGTGTTTTTGTGATGATATCATGTTCTTTCTTTTGTAAGCTCATGTATTGTGATTTTCTTGGTGTAACCTATGAGGTTTTTTGTCAGTTATCTATTCATACTTTCAATTTTCTTGTATAGGAATGAGGTGAATATTGTAATGAGATATACTTTTATGAGCTTAGGGTAGGTTAACTATGTGTATGCTAGGAAGTGGTTTGCAATGGAGATAAAAGTCTTAAAGAGGCTACCTAGGTAACCCATTGTATGTTGTATTAATAAGTGATAGCATTTCATTAATTGGGTTAAAATAAATTAATAAGAGTCAATGTATTACCTTTCCCATACCTCAAGTGCTAGTATAGGCTATGATGGGAGTAGAGAGGAATCTTGTTTGCAACCTTGCCTCATTAGTATGCCTTTTCTATAAGAAAGGATATTGATGCCACATAGAGTCACTAGGGGGATAGAGTCCAAAGAGACTACCAGGGTAACTTTAGAGTTGACTCATGTGATGACACTTTCCCACATGCATATTAGGTTTCCTGCGTGTCTTTGTTGCCTCTAGGATTAGATGTTACTTGTGTACTTGGCACCTTTGAGGTAGATTTCTATTAGGATTCCTTGGCCTAGATTCTTGTTTAGACTTTTGGATTATTCATATGTGACTTGAGATTACATCCTTAGTATGGTGGGTGTGGGCGATTTAGGTTCCACAAGGTTGACCGATAGTTTTAATTATTCTATTGATATATGACAATTGGATGTTGATGCTGGATGTACCTTGTGCAATTTTTCTATTCTCTTTATCCTATGATTATGTTCTATGGTCATATTCTAGTATATTGTACTTAGAAGAAATTATTTGAGATCCTAGGGGATGTTGTATTTTATCATGATATATATGCTTTTAGCATTTCAAGCCCTATGACCTATGTAGAGGATGATTATGTTAAGGATGAGCACCAACATCCTGCAAGGATTCTATAACCTAATCTTATTCCTTCGTGGAAGTGGGATATTATCTCTATGGACAAGTAGGATTTCCTATGACTACTCATCAACATGATGCTATCATGGACATTGTTGATTGGCTGCCTTAGGTGGCACACTCCCCATTGATGAGGTCATCCTACATTGTGGCTTTATTACCCAATATATTCATGTGTAACATTGTGAGATTGTATGATATTCCTTGAAAGATCATTTCAAATATGGATTCTTTATTCACATCCACCATTTAGACATGACTAAATCATAATCTTGGAGCATATTTGAACTTCATCTCAACATACCACCCTAAGATAGATGGTTAAATAGAGAGAGTGAATCAAGTTCTAGAGAATATGTTGAGGATGTATGTTATGGATCTACATACTCATTAGGAGGCTTATCTATATCTAGTGGAGTTTTCATATGATAATGGTTATCATATATCAATTGGGATGAAGCCTTTTTAGGTCTTGTATGGTTTTCCTTGTCATACACTCTTGAATTGGGACAATTTAGAGGATTGCATCATGCTTGATCTAGAGGTGCTTCGAGATATAGAGCAATAGGTATTGCACATCTATGAGTGTGTGTCTACAATATAGGATAAATAAAAGAAGTATGTAGATACTCATAGGATGGATAAGAAATTTGTAGTTAGTGAGAAGTTATTCTTGAGAATGCATCCGTAGAAGAGTCCAATCTATTATGGAAAGAGTTCAAAGATAGCACCTTGGTGTGTGGGGCCATTTGAGATTCTTGAGAGGATAGGTCCAATTGTCTAGAGTTTTGCATTGTCACCCAACTTGGCTTGTGTACATGATATTTTCCATGTTTCTATTCTTATACAGTATATTCCTAATGTGATACATGTTCTTGATTGGAATGTGCTATATGTAGAGGATGGGCAACTGGCTTTGGAGCAGGTGTGCATTCTTCAGTAGCGAGATTTGACCCTTAGGGATCAAGCCATAGAGTAGGTAAGGGTCCAATGGGACCCTATTGATGAGTCATAAGATACATGGGAGGATGCTTATGGATTATGAGATTTATATCCCTTCTTGTTTATAGACTTCCAAGATTAAGCCTAAGATTAGGGGGGAGGATGTAGTGCCTACCCTTAGTTTTGTTTTTATGTTATACTGCCAAATTATTTTAGGCCAAATTCCATGGTAATGTGTTATAATTTAGTCATAATTGGTTACATGATTTGAGTGATGCTATTCACATATTTAGATTATATATTTGATGAGCTACTTTATACTCAGATATTTCATGTGTTCATGGTTATTCTATTGATGATGATGCTTTGTATATTTCATATAGTGATTTTATTTTTTTTCATGATGTCACTTATATGGATGATTTATAAGTGGTTTTATGGTTACTTACCCCATACTTGCATGTGTATGGTGTACATGTTTGTTTTACTTTATGTTTGATGTATGTTATGTAGTTGAGGAAGGGAGTCATAATCACCTGCTAGTCAAGATTTACATGATATACCACTCCTCTCCATTTTCTTTTTAGTTTGTCTGTGTGTGTGCCTGTGTGTCTGTGTGTGTGCATGTGTGTGTGTGTGTGTGTATTTGTGTGTGTGTGTGTGTGTGTGTGTGTGTGTGTGTGTGTGTGTGTGTGTGTGTGTGTGTGTGTGTGTGTGTGTGTGTGTGTAAATGTTTAACTTTTATGCAAATTGTAGGTACTAGGCATCGACTTCCCTAAATTACCAAAATGAGCATGCTCTATCACAATATTTCAATGGTAAAATAGGGGAGATAGTTCTCAAGTCCTATTCCTAAACCTAAGCCAATTGTACTAAAATATATTACAATTATATGATTTATTTACTAATTTAAATTTGTCAAAGATACATGAATTCAAGATTTTTAACCTTTGAGTTTGATTCATACTTTGTCATTTAGATGAGTTTTTTTTATGAAGTTTGTGGGTTTGCTATGATTTTTGAATATAATTAAATCAAGTAAAGAGATTACTAAATGATTTAGTTAAACAAAAATTTGATAAGGAAAAAAAAATATTATATTTAATTAATTGATAAATTAATTAAATGAAAGAAATAAGTGTAACGATTAAATTATAAAAATACTAAATTTAGAGAAACCATATTTATTTAATTTAATAATAATAAATTTAGAAACTACATTTAAATGATAGAGTTTAAATATTGTTACTACTTAAATTAATAAATATGTTTTCTTGTTTAATAAAAATAAAGTGAGAATAATTTAAATAAAGTTTATTCTAATTAAAAGCTAAAAGTGTGCACAAGGGAATTTTTTTTTAATGAGAGGTATTTGCATGTTTGAAAATTAGAAATCCTAGGAAGAGTTAAACTCTTTATTAAGAGATTAGAGCTTATTTCTACATGCATAGGATTTGGAGGAGCAAACTTTCATAGATTATGAAGGATAAGGGAGACGACAATTTTTGCAATCATCCAGCTTTTGTTAGATTGTAGCATCAGATCGAGGTAGGAATTTTGTACAATTCATTGGAGTAAATCTCTCGATATACCTATGTCTTCTCTATGCTTGTTATATGGATTTTCTTTAATGGAAAATGTATTTTAAATTGAAACCCTTATTTTAGAAATAACCATTCTTTGTTGTCAAATCATCTAAGAGAAACAAAATTGAAAACCCATTTTTAGAAAAATCATGGGTAGGGTTTTGAATCAAGAAAGAATATTGTTTGAATAAATTGAAATGGTTGAAATTATCAAATCTCTAAAAAACTATTATTACCATAGTAACTAATTAATTACTATGGTGATTTTCCATAAACTCGAAGGTTTTGTGCTCTGTGTTGCACATGGCCACGAGATTGTTGTAGCAGGAGATCTACCATGGATAACCTATATGTCATAGCACTACAACTATCATGGACAACTCAACAACTGCTTGCATTCTAGCTATCGTGACACACCCCCTTTAAATTAGGGGTGTTTTTTTTTTATTAAACTTTATTAAAAGGTTTTTAATTGATTTTTTAATATATATATTAGAATTTGTATTAATATTAATATTAATTTGTGTTTATTTTACTAGATATATGAATTAATATAGTTAAGAAAAATAAAATATTGTTTTATGTTTGATTAAATTTTAAATATAATTATTGATATTTAATTTAGTTATTATTAAACTAAATTTAATATTTATTATACGTATTTAGTATTCAACTTCTATATTGAATGTTCAATGTTATTAGTTTCTGCCTAAAGGCAGGAATACTTATGCATTCATTCAATGCTATTAGTTTGGTTTTTTGAACCAATGGATTTTGATTATTTTTCTCTATCCAAAGGTTGTATTAAAAGTTTTACAATTAGATTATATTTAAAACATATTAAAATACAGTTTTCCTCTCATGTCATTGGTTCTCAGGAATTTTGGCAAGGAGGAAAATATTTTTCTTCAATCAAAATTAGGCTGAAATTAGGAGGAGGTCCCAAAAAATCTTTGTCACATATATTTGTGTAATAAATGATGATCATTAATGTTTTGTTGCTACTACTTATCTGTTGTTTCCTCTTTGCTCTGTGCTGGATAGCTGGACCAGTTAAACTTTTTCACCTGTATTGGGTCAGTTGGGTCAGTGGTAGTGATTAGAGCTTTATCAATGTTTTCCCAAAATGATAAGTGATTCATTAATAGCTCTATTCGATGGCATGTGCTATATTAACCTTGTGACAGCAAGCTTTCCTTCCACGGTTGTTGCTACTACTTATCTATTGTTTCCCTCTGTGCGTGCAGCTACACAAATAGGTAAAATGTATATTTCCTTTTCTTTGAAATGTTTATTTCCTTTTTTGTGCTACATGTATGTAAGTGTGTAGTTTCCCCTCTAATAGTGTCGTTCTGGTAACTGATTGTATTAAGATATATGTTGTCTGTATGCTAAGATTGAACATAGATGTGGTTTAAGCTCTTTACATGTTATAGTCCCTCTAAATTTGTTTACTACAAATTTAGTTCTCAGCACAAAAGAATTGATATACCTAGCCATGAAGTAAGCTTATTCTAACAAAAAAGAGCGAAGTCAATTTGTGAGCTCATTTTAATGTTGTCGAAGCACCTCTTGTAACCATTGAGAGGGTACATGACATCTAGCTTTCGCTCCCTCGAAAATATCAGGTTCAAATCCCAATAAAAAACTAGTAATGCCACTGAGTTTTCCTCCCAGTGCCACAGCCGAGGCCACTGTGGCTCCTAGCATTAGTCTTCTATCAAATGCATTGGCAAGTGAAGAAAGTGATTTAGTATAAAACTTGGCAATAGGATTTAACTCAAGTTTTCTGTCAATGATGTTGTAGGGAGTATGGCAATTCGTTTGACTATAATATCAAAATTTTATGTAGTGCTAGAAATTTTAGCTTAGATCAGATCATTTTTCCATTTCAATGAGCGAGTGGCATCATTTTCTGATGTTTGCTAATGTGCTTTACCTCAGGTTCAAAATTTTACATACAAGACATATTTGAGAGACTATAACTTGGATGTTGTGATGAATTGTTATAATTGTTTTGTAATTTGAGGCCTTTTTCAGTTATGTAAATGCCTTCTATTATGAATGCTCTTGTTGAAATATACAGTTATAAACAAATGCTTTGTTGTTTAGTTTGATTGATCAGATAGTGAGTATTGAGGGTTGTTTTTTCAATAGATGTTTATTTTGAAAATAGACTTTATTGCTATAGCAAATTTCTTCTTCCCTAAATTTTGGTCAGCCATTACTATTTAGAGTAATGTGTCAATTTTATCAAATATAAAATTGTAACATTAACATTATATAGCTATTTATGTAATACTTAAAATCATTTATATTATACTTCTATTTAAACATTTAATGATATTTGTAATGTTAGATAATATTTGATATAAATAAATTAATAAATTTATTTTCAATATATTATTCTATTGAAATTTATACTACACATTTAAAAATAATTTAGGGTGCAACTTGGTATATATATAATATAAATTTAATAAATATCTAATTTATTTAATATTTAAAATACTTTTTGGTTTCTCTTTCCATTTCCTTATTTCTCAATTGCTTTGTGGCATTACCATTTGAAAGATACAAACACATTCCAATATTGTTATGAGTAGGAAAATTTTATGCTTAATTTTTGTTTTACATTTTCAATATTTAATACATTCAAAGAAATTACATGTATTTGTTAAAATATAGAATGTGAGCACTATAAATTTATTAAATCAAACTTATACAAAATTATTTTCCAAACTTTTTTAATTTTGTGTGTTAAAAAATATGTGACAATTTCGGGAACAATTTCTCTTTACAGTGCTACACCAAACATTAGTAATTTTGTCATGTTCAATTTATAATTGACTGACTATTACCTAATCCCAACCCCTTCTCTCCCTCCTCCACAACAATACAACTATCATGCATATGGTAGGAACTATGACGCTACGTGTCACTTGTTGTTAATTGGAAATCCTATGTAGATTTAGATAAACTATTTTATTTTCCATGTGGATTATCATTGGACCCTATCAAACACATAGTTATTTGGGAAACATCAACACATTAAGTTATGAACATGAAATATATATTTTTGATTAATCTAAACTTGGAAACCTTTATCAACTGAGAAAAGTTTGAAATATAAAATCAAATTTTATGAAATTACATTTAAAATCGAAAAGACTAAATAACTAAAATTCTTTTAAATGTATGTCAAAATGTTATGTTTTATCTTGTGATGATTTTTTGGAGAAACCCAATAGTTTGGCCGAATAGGATTGTTTACCAAAGGCTTAGGAAGTGATTTTTTTATGATGTTATGTAATGTCATTTAATCATGATTATTTCATTCCCAACCAATTTGCTATATTCACTAGTTTTTGTGATGAGATCAAGCTCTCTTTTTGTAAGCTTTTGTATTGTAATTTTATTGGTGTAAACTATGAGGTTTTTGATCAATTATCTATCATTAATTTCTAGTTACTTGTATAGGACTAAGCTAAATAATGTGATTTATTTGTTGGAAATATAAGAGGAGTAATTGAGAGGGGAGGGGTATATTAGTTACCACAAAAATAAATCCAAAATCCCTTAGATGTCAATACAAATCAAAACCAAACTCTGTTGAAACTTAAATATTGTTGTAACTCAATTAGCATTGAATCAACTCAACAAACACTAAGAATTATTGTTACTTGACAATTACTCAAATAAATGTTTCTTAAGATGTTTAATGTGATTAAACTTAATTAACTTAGTTGTAGAACCACAAAGAAAATAACATTCAAACACATATGACACCAAGATTTAACATGGAAACCCAATTTGGAAAAAACCAACAATTGTAACTAGTTATTGTTTTTCACTCTTCCGAAGTGAGTCCTGTTAGGAGCCAACCCTATTAAAAGTTACAAACCCATTTTTAGATGTGATCCTATTGTAGGATTTAATTAACCCTATTAGGAGTGGCCTTTTTAGAGTTCTTCAAACACTTTAATCTAGAAATGTCACCTTGTTAGAGGATTTGGCAAATAGTATTTAAGCTAACTCTATTAAGAGATTTGATACACTACAACAATTATTAGAGAGTAACAATGATATGACCTAATTGCTAATGCAACTATATTCCTAATTTTAGATCTCTATTCTGACTTGAATAATTGATCCTCCTTGATCAGATAAAACTTTGTAGCTTGGTCAACTCAGGATACTCTATGATCCTTCCAATTTACTTCCTTGGTTTATCTTTTCAATCACATGCTTCTCTTTAATCCCACAAGTTTACCTTATACTTATATCATTTACCTTGTCAAGTCATCTTGAATACACTTTCAAATATTCAATATGCATCCTTTAAGTTAGCTAGACTTAACAAATAAATTCATCAAACTAAATATGATGACTCAGGAAAATCCTTCATTAGCTAAACCAACTCGGTCCACACTAACTTAGAAATGAACTTCTTTAGACTTCCTTTGTTAACTATGTAAACTTAGTTAACATTGCATCTTGAATTGAATTCCCTTTGTTAACCAAGTGAGCTCAGTTAACACTGGTTCCTTGTCAACTTCTCTTTGGTGCCTGAGTGAACTCAATAGACAGTGTCTTTGTGTAAACTTGCTTCAGTGCCCGAGTGAACTTGGAAAACACTATCTCTAAAATTGATCCTCACTTGAACACTTGACAGAAATTGAAAACTATCTTCATTACCTGAGTGAGCTCGACATAAACTAATTGGTAAAGACTTGACATTTTGTGTGACATCAAAGACAATATACAATTGAATAATTGTTTTCAACAATCTCCCTCTTTGGCATTGATGGCAACACAACATGTCATAATATAATGAAATTTTAAAGAAAAATAAAAGTAAGGATAATATTCTTAGTTTCATTCTAATTCTAAGTAATGAGAACTCCCTCTATTAGTGTGAACTCCCTCCATCATCAATCTTTGATTTCAATTACTGCAATATCAAACTCTTTCTCTCTAATATCAACTCAAGTTCATTATCTCTCTTTGACATCTCTAACATATATAAGAAAATTATAAAATTATATATGACAAAAAACTCTCCCTATTAGACATAAAATTTATTTGAATAAAATTTCTCCAATGTATGACAACAATCTCTCCCTCTTTTATATCTTATGCCAAATATAGAATTTAATGAACTTCCATATATCTGATGTACCAATTCATATGCAATCTACCCTATACAATACTATATCAATTTGATTGATCTTCAACATGATTGGTTGATGCATCACTAAAATCTGATTAGTGAATTTTAGATAGGGGAATGACCTCTAGCTTACCTCTTAGATACAAAAATGCATCCTTAGGTAATGCCTTGGTGAATATGTCTACAAGATGTTATTTTGTATTTAAATATTCCAATCTTACTTCCTTTTCTTGAAACAATTATCTCAAGAAATTATACTTAATTGCAATGTGTGTGGTTTTAGTATGCATCACAAGATTCTTGCACTACTGTTATTACAGAAAACAACAACTGGATCCTTGATTTCTTCCTTTAGACCTGTCAAAAGTTGTTTGAACCAAACAATTGACTACTACAACAACATATTCTACTTCTAACATAGACTAAGAAATACAATTCTTCTTCTTTCTTGTCCAAGATACTAGTCTCTTTCCAAGAAATAATGCTCCACTACTAGTTCTCTTTGTATCATCAATGCTTCCTACCTAATCAACATCAGTGAGTGCTTTTGATTCAAAGTTGCCTCCTTTCTTTTACCACAAACCATAATCTTTAGTACCCTTTAGACACCTCATGATTCTTTTGATTGCCAACATATGATTTTCTTTAGGATTAATAGAGAATTTAGCCACCATTCCAATTGCTAGTGCTATATTAGGTCTTGTATGCACTAGATACTGATGTTTTCTAATCATTGAATTATATGTAGTCTAATCTACCTCTTTTGAATCACCATCTTTGGAAATCTTATGTCCAATAGACATAGATGTTCCATTAAGGGGTTTAGAATCCTCCATTCCAAACTTCTTCAGTATCTCCTTGATGTATTTAGATTGAATAATGTAGATACCATATTTCTTCTATTGAATCTACAAGCCAAAAAAGAATTTGATCTCTCCAAATATTGACATTTTAAATTCCTTACTCATTTCATCAGAGAAGGATTTGGATAGACCATCATTTCTAGTAAATAATGTATCATCCACAAAGATTTATGCCAATGCAATCTTCTTATCTAGTCCTTCTTTTATGTATAAATTGTTCTTATCATTAGTTCTTTGAAAACCAATCTTTATGAGATAATTGTGTAACCTTTTATACTATGCTCTAGGGTCTTGTTTGAGACCATACAAAGTTTTGTGTAGTCTATACACCATGTCCCTTTTGCTAGGATCGATGAAACCTTCTGGCTTCTCTATTTAGACTTCCTCTTCTAAGATTATAGTCAAGAATGTTGATTTCACATCCATATGATAGACTTTGGATCCTTTGTGTTTTGCATATGCAAGGAGTGTTCTAACACCTACAAGTCTAGCAACATGATAAAAAGCTTCTCCATATTCAATACCTTCCTCTTGAGCATAACCCTTGCAAACTAGCCTTGCCTTGTTTCTTGAAACTTCTCCATTCTCATTCAACTTATTTTTGAATACCAATTTTGTGCCAATTACATTGTTATCCTTGGGTCTAGGAACAAGAGTCCAAGTTTCATTCCTTTCTATCTGATCCATTTTTTCATTCATTTCTTCAATCCAACTTTCATTTTCTCATGCATCTTTTTCAGATCTAGGTTCAAATTTAGTAAGAAAACATGTACCTTTTAATCTGTTCCTTTTCATTGTACCAACTAAGTAATCTTCAATGATTTTCTTAGCTCCATTATGCCTTTTGATATATCCAGCAAGTTTCGGATCCTTCTTTTTGAAATTACTAGATTCACCATGATCTTCTAAATCATGCTTGGATACCACTAACTATGACATAGGTCCCATTAGAGTATGACTCAGTTTCCACTTGTTGAAACTCAGGTCCTTCTGATGACCAGGGTTGCATTGGTTGCAACTCGAGTTCAATAGGAGATTTTGGGGACTCAGATGGTTAATACTACTGACTCTCAATTGCATTGGATAAAGTATCGGGTTCATAGAAGATAAAATTTATGCATTTTTCAGGTTCCTTACTACTTTTTTCTTCACTCTTTTATGCAAATTCATCAATCTTCACATGTGCACTTTCTATAACTTTATGAGTAGATAGATTTAGACATTCATATGCTTTACTCTTATTGGAATATCCTAGAAATATTCCTTCATCACCTTTCACATCAAATTTTCCTTTTCTTGACTCCTTCTAAATATAACATTTTCTTCCAAATACTTTGAAGTAACAAACAATAGGTTTATATCCCTATCATAAGTCAGAAGATGTTTTCTTTGAATCTTTCTTCAACTATACTTAGTTCAAGGTATCAAATGCAATGTTGATTGCTTCTTTCTAGTATTTGGAAACAAAATTCTTCTCTATCATCAAGGTCCTTGACTAATCCATGATTGATCTATTCCTTATTTCAGCTATGTCATTCTACAAAGGTGTACTAGTTGCAGATACTTGTCTTCTAATTCCTCTTTTATTGCAGAATTCAGTGAATTCATTAGAAATTAATTCTCCTCCTTTGTCTGATCTTAAACATTTCAATTTCTTTCCTATTTGTTTCTCCACTCTAGCCAGATGCCATTTGAATTTTTGAAAAGCTTTTGATTTATCCTTCAAGTATATTACTATCATCATTCTAAAATAATCATCAATAAATAAAATAAAATACTTATCTCCATAGTATCTTTCTGTGCCAATAGGTCCACACAGTTTGTATGAACCAACTCCAACACTTCTTCAGAATGATTTTTTTTAAAAAAAAATTAAACTTGTCTTTCCCATCTTACCAATTTGACAATTTTTGCACATGCCCATGTCAAATTTATTGAGATTTGGAATGCCTCTAACCCTTTTTCTCTTTCTTATATTTACCAAGTTATCAAAGTTCACATGACATAACCTTTTATGCCATAACCAGTTTTCTTCTACTTGAGAAATGAAACACTAACTTTCATTTAGATCTAGGTAGAATAGATTACCTTTAGTTTTCTTGCCAATCCCAACTAGATTTACATTCTCATCTAGCAGATTGGCCTTTCCATTCATGAATTCTACCTTGAATCTAGTGTTACTAAATTGAGCCACACTAAGTAGATTATTCTTCAGTCCTTCAACCCAATAAGAATTATAACATTTGAGATTATTGGTTAGTGCAATACAATCTTTTCCTTTCACATGGGTAAATGCACAAACCTGTGTCACCTTTTATAAAGGAAAGTGATATCAGAATTTAAACTCTTCAACTTTAATGACATAAAAGCGGCATTTGTGTTTAGAATTTGAAGATGATATAAACTAACGAAATATGTAAAATTGGATGAAGTTTATGTCTGTAATTTTTATTTTTTAAATTGAATGAAAATTTTATTTATTTTTGAATTTTTAAAGTCTATTTTTAATTTTTTTAAATGCTAAAAATATAGAGTTTTTTCCTGTCAAACAAATATATGCATATGGTCATATTTTGGTTTGATTATGGAATATGTTAGAGTTGACATTTATACCTAGTGCACCAAAAAAGAAAAATTGAAATTTAGCTAATATTTTTCATGTTATAATTGGCCAAAGTCAAAGTTATCCAAAATTGATTTTTTTTCTCCCGTCAAACTTTTTCCATCAAATCTAAATATTTTTTTTTAAAAATTACGTATTCTTAGAGAAGACTCTCTCCTTTAGTGCAACATTAAAAATAATAATTTTTGAACATGATTTACTATTTTTTTTCTATTTTTGAATAGACATCTTCCTAAATCATAAAATACCTACTTGTAATATTTTCAAATTATATAAAATTATCCATAATCAAAATAATAAAAAAAATTATATGATCATAATCTTGACTCTGAGACCTACAGAAGTATATTTTTAGTTTTAAAAAAAAAAAAAAAAATTCATTTTAGTAGGTCAAATTGGCCTTCAAAGTGAGATGTTTATAGAAGTTTTTATTTTTTCTTGTGTGGCTACCACTTAGGATGCCACATAGATAATTATGCCCAAAACTATTTTGATCGTATCCCTTTTGGCCAAAAGGCTTTCGGCCATAACCCCCATCGGCTTATCAAATTGTCAGTGGTTAATTTGGAAGTTTGATATAAAATAAAATTTGTTTTTTCTTTATTTTCAATAAATATAGAAAACAATGAAAAATAAAAAAGCATTTTCAGAAGCCAATAATTTTTGAAGCCATTCTCAGTAATTATTTCACAGATTTAATCAGAACTGCAAAGGATTGAATATTTTTAAGGTGTTTTTTCCCATCTACTTATTTTTATGTATTTTATATTGAAGCATTAGCTGGTATTTAGTGAAATCTAAATTAAATTTTTTATTTCTATAGATTAAAGTATTCAATGGGTAGTCAAAGGAAAAGATAAAGGAAATATGATAGAATAAGAGATGACAAAATGAAAGGTCATACAAAATGTAACCAAAACCAACCTGCTAAAATTCTTGAAGAGGATCAGATTTAGAGAGAATGGAAGTAATAAAGAGGAAGAAATTAGCACTTCTAATAATAGAAAAAAATTAGAAGGCATAGCAAATTTGATGGATTAGATGAGGAACTACTTTTTAATCAAATTCCATCTAAAGATATGATAAATGATAACACTATTAGAAAGCATTGTCAAAACAAGTGGGATGAATATTTCAAAGATAAAAGTATATTTGGACAAGCATAATTATTTGACAAGTTATTTAGAAGAAAAGATATGAGACCTATTTTGGAGTTGTTGGGTGTTGATAACAGGAAAAACCATGTGCATAATATTAATAAAACAATAATTAAAAACTTGCAAAATGCTTATAACAAAATTGACAACACAACTCGAGGAGGTGATTTAGGTAATGCATGTAGAGCATTGATGGCTACTATATCTAGTAGAAAATTGACACATAGAAAATAGGTATGTGCAATTTTTGATGTACTACATATATCTAGAAGAACTGTTTAGAGATACATCAAGAGGAGAAATATGCTAGATGATAACATTGAGAATAATTGGGTCAATATTTGTAGAGTTCCTCAAAAAGATAGAATTTTTGAAGATGTAAAAAGACAAGTTATTGAATTTTGGACCACATGTTCTTTTGTTTCTTCCAATAGATGTGATACTATAGAAATTAAAGATCAAGAGACAGTGGCCAAAATTGAAAATCCAAAATATTTCATAGATATAACTCAAAGTGAATTATTTCAAACATTCAAGCAAGAATTTTCAAATGTCAAAATATGTCAAAGAATGTTTGAGAGTTTGCATCCTTCCCTTGTACACATAAATAAGATGCATGAAACTTGTTATCAAAATCATGTTGAATTTGGTCTACACTTGCAATCATATACAAAAGTTATGGCAGTACTTGATCCTAATTTGGTCATCCCTAGTAGTACAACACAATTTGTGAAGTCCATATTATGTGATAAATTAGAAGAGTTAGATGATTTCAAAGTCTAATGCATCAAAAATTAGTGTGAAGATTGTGGAGATTTACGTAAATTTTCAATGCAAATTGAGAATATTAATGAATTGACACCAATTTCATGGATGAGATATGAATATGAGACATACCAAAATAAGAAAGGAGATGAATCCAAAAAATTTGTATTGAAGGGGAGTGAATTGAGTTATGATGAGTTTATGACCAAGTTCCATCCATTGATATATCCACATATCCAACATTGTCATGGTGCATAATGGCAAGCTAAATAGTTTTGTGATTCCAAAAATTGTTTTCCACCTAATTGTATACTTTTAGTTGTAAATTTTTTTGAGAATTATACATTTGCACCTCAAATAGAGCTTTAAGGGAAATATTATCATTCTGAACAAGTTGCAATATTTGTGCAAGTGACCTATCAACATGCACAATTTGAGGTGGATGAGATAGAAAGGTTGGATGAAAATGAATGCATCATCATGAAAAGGGTTCATTTCTATATTTGTGATGATAGAGTTCATGGTAGGAGTTATGTGGCTCATTATTTTGCAATATTTTCTGAAGATCTTAGAAATCATGGAATAAATCTTTCAGAGCACTACATTTGGTCTGATGGATGTGCAGGTTGGTATACATGAACTCACACATTTATTTAACTAAATATTTTAACTTATATTTATTTGTACATGCCTATTTTGATTTGATACATGTACACAAATAATTGTTTCTACTTATCATTTCATGTTTATAGGACAATTCAAATCTACAAAAGAATTTAATTGGTTAGCAATGCAACATGCTAGAACCAATGTTAGGTTTTTATGAAATTTCTTTGAAATTGGACATGGAAAAGGGGAGCATGATGGACCAGGAGCATGTATAAAGTGTGTTCTTTGACAAAATGAACTTGCACATAAATATGAATTTAATGTGCATATATAATACTAGTAGCATATATTTTAAAGTATATATATGCATGTTGTATGTACATACAGGGAATAGGATAGAGAATGCAAATCAAATTGTTGAATGGAGAAAAGTTCATTTTGCTATTCGAGATACTGAATACAATAAGCGTTACTTTTGGGAAGTGAAAGGTGAACTTTATGTTTATTTTTAATGTATTTTTCAAATTCTTGAGTTTTTTATTAAATATTTGTTTTGAAATATGACAATTACTTTTCGTATTTGTAACAAATATAGATCTATCTGATCCTTAAAATTATCAAACAATTCCTAGTATTAGAATTTTACATTAAGTGATGACTATAGGAAACCATAAACCTCCAATAATGAAAGTAAGAGAGAAAACATGTTTTTGTGATGACTGCATTAAGAACAATCTAGTGAGTGTATGTGAAAATATTGTGAATGGATATGTTTCACATTGGGATTTGAAGGAGATAGTTAGAAAGCCTCCTTTTGAAGATGTTGACATTAACATTAGCATTCATGATCTTGTATATTCACCTAATTATGAGTGCATTTCTAATTTAGTTATGGCAGGTTTGTATGCATATACATATATATCTATATACACACACACACACACACACACACACACACACATGTATATTCATTCTAAAATTAATTTATATTTATCGACTTTTATATACATGTAGGAGATATTTTTGCAATTCAAGCCTTATTAGATTATGCAAAAAATGTGGACTATTATCTTTTAAGATGTACAAAAGCAAAATACGAGTTGCTACAAGGAACTATAGATGCTGATGAAAAATCATATCCAATTGGATCAGTTGTTATTGAAGCAACATATCATCAACAAACAAGGGTAATGGATAGTGTTATTGAATTTATTGAATATAAGCCTGGAGGGAAAGTTTTACATTACACTAACCATGTTATAGCAACAAAATTACAATTTGAAGCAATACAAAGAAGAGGACATCATGGAAATCAAAAATGGAAACTGTATATTAAAGAACATGAAAAACTTCTAGAGATAATAAAAGCTAGAGAGGATCCTAACAATACAATGTTTGTGGAGCTCTAGTTTACCTATGTACTTATTGTGGAGCTCTAATTCAGCTATGTCTATATAGCTCTTATACTTTCACATTTAGTGTTGATAGGATATTTGTTTTATAAATTTTTATACATTGGATCATTTATCTGGGATATGCAAAATTAGACATGTTTCAAGTTATTTTTATTCAATATTAGACATGGATATCTCATTTAAGACAACCTCTTAGGACCTCCTCTTAGGACTACCTATTACCTAACCTCCCCTTAAGACTGCCTATTAGAACATCCCCTTAGTACCACCTTTTAAGACAACCCCTTCTGTATGTGTATGTATTTATGTACATTGTTTATGTTTTCTTATGATTGTTAATGTTCTTATGTATTATGTAGATAATCTTAATGTTATTATATGTATTAACTTTTATTAATTAACTATTGTAACATGCATTCTTTAGGTCATACTCCTTATATGTTCTTATCTACATGTATATGTTATATTCTTACCTGTGCATTAATCTACATTCTTATATATGTATAATTTAGGATCTCCCCTTAAGACATGTCATTAAATATAGTTAATTATACTTAAATTAAGGCATTTTAAAAGACAATAGCATATACATAAACATGAATATTGAAAACATACATGTCTACATTTAACATGAACATATTTACATACATCTATGAAATACAATATACATTAATCTACATTCTTATGTATAATTTAGGATCTCCCCTTAAGATATGTCATTAAATATAGTTAATTAGACTTAGATTAAGACATCAAGATGAATAACATATACATATGCATGAATATTGAAAACATGAATTTAAGGCATTAAGATGAATAGCATATACATGAATAACACATACATAAACATAAAAGATTAAGACATTAAAAGATCAATAACATGTACATAAATATTAATAAAAATATGAATATTGAAAATATGTATTACATTCTTTATGTTTGTATATATTCTTTGTGTTCTTATATGTATTAGATTTAGTGATTAAATGTTGTAGTTCACATCATGTATTCTTTACTAGTACTCTTTATGTTCTTAAATATGTATTCTATAATAGCACATATTACATTCTTCATGTTTGTATGTATTCTTTGTGTTCATATATGTATTAAATTTAGTGATTAAATGTTGTCATTCACATCATGTATTCTTTAGTACTAGTATTCTTTATGTTATAATTTAAGACAAGCTCTTAGGACCTCCCCTTAAGACAACCTTTTAGGACTTCCCCTTAGGACTACCTATTACCTAACCTCCCTTTAAGACCACCTATTAAGACATCCCCTTAGTACCACCTTTTAGGACCTCTCCTTAAGACAACCCCTTTAGTATTTGTATGTATTTATATACATTATTTATGTTTTCTTATGATTGTTAATGCTCTTATTGATTTATATATATATAATTTTTATGTTCTTATATGATATATTCTTTATGTTTGTATATAATCATTATGTTCATATATGTATTAACTTTTATTAATTAAATGTTGTAGCAAGCATTATTTAAGTCATACTCTTTATATGTTCTTATGTACATGTATATGATATATTCTTACCTATGCATTAATCTACATTCTTATATATGTATAATTTAGGATCTCCCCTTAAGACATGTCATTAAATATAGTTAATTATACTTAGATTAAGGCATTAAAAACAATAACATATACATAAACATGAATATTGAAAACATACATGTTTAATTTTAACATGAACATATATACATATACATCTATGAAATAAAAAATACATTTTAATCTACATTCTTATGTATAATTTAGGATCTCCCCTTAAGACATGTCATTAAATATAGTTAATTACACTTAGATTAAGGCATTAAGATGAATAACATATACAAAAACATGAATAACACATACATAAACATAAAATATTAAGACATTAAAAGATAAATTTAACATGTACATAAGACATTAACTAGTAATTTTTATGTTCTTAACTATGTATTAAATTTATTGATTAAATATTGTAACACATACATTACAAAATAACACATGATCTATGAAATAAAAATATAAATATTGAAAACATACATATATTCAACATGAACATAAGACATGAACATAATATGTACATCTATGTAAAATAACACATCTATGAAATAATGTATGTACACATGTAAAATGTATCCAAAATACCATTTAAAATGTCTCCAAAATACCACATCAAATGTCTCTGAGATACCACATATATCAAATGTATCTAAAATAACATGTACATCCATATAAAATTTTTTGAAATAATCTACATGTATCTGAAATAACATACATATCCATATAAAAGTATCTAAAATAATACATGTATCTGAAATAACATACATCTCCAAATCGAAGTATCTAAAATGACATGTGTGTGTGTGTGTGTGTGTGTGTATAATATCCCAACATCAATGAAATAGACATGTGTAAACCAAGATCAACCACATCCCCCTCCTGATCCCTAACCCCAAAAGGCTCTATGATCTAGATTTGAACCCTATGTCAAATGAAAGAAATTTGTAAAATTATAAAATTATACATGTATACATGCATGTATTATATCATATGTACAATATATATATATATATATATATATATATATATATATATATATATATATATCAAGTATATAATAAAAAATACATAACATACCTGTGACTCATGTCGTGCAGGATCTGTTGGGGTTAGAAGATCTCCAAAATGTAATAGACTATCACTAAGACCCTATAGAATACACATGTACATGTACACAACTTAAATTGAATCACTCAAGAATATGTATGTATAGACCTAAGTACATACATATAAAAGATCTTGAGTAGGCTAAATAAATTGTATACATGTGTAAATTATAGTAACAAATAAATGTAAACATATATAAATTTACAATATTTACCGTAGCATCATATAATGCTCTACCAATCTGACTAATATATAAATCATTTAGTGATAGAGTAATATCTAAATCACAAAATGTAGGTTCTCTAAGGCCAGGCTATGTAGGAGCAGGTGTTGCTACATGATCCTAAGTAGGTGTGGGGATAGGTGTTGTGGGGATAGTTGTTGTATGACCCTTTGTAGGGGCAAGTGTTGTAGAATGTGTAGGGATATCCTTCTATCTCTATGAGGGTTATGATCCTACTGTGCATGACAAAATATGGCAGATGTGTCCACCAATGTCATGAAGAGGAATCCCCATGACTGTCAAGAAGGCCTGATATGAACCAAGAAGATTAGATGCTAAATAAGATGCCATATGATGCAATGCATCCACATATAATATAGCTGAAACCTCTAGTGGCGATGGTATATCTACTACCTCATATAGATCATCAGCTCTTGTGCTAAAGGATGCACTTGTCAAAATGGGACCATGAGATCATAACATATACCTGCCACATCTATTTAAAGATATCTCCTATAAGTGTGTGGCAATTGTGGCAATGCTAGAAAATATCTTACTCCTGATTGTATCATTAAGAATAGTTAAACTCACAATAGTCATCTGTGGACCTCTCGGCATGACCAAAATGTTTGGACCCACCATTGCCCATTTATTAATGGGCATAGGGGTGTCCATAGGTCTAAATCTCTCTAACATTCGATCGAGGCCCTATCCAGCATGACCTAGAAAACTTGTATAATCAACATCATGATGTAAATGAAATTTTGCAAACAATTATTTGCATAAATAAAGAGGAAACTCATCATTCTATGGCCGCTTGTGATGTGCAACTAACAATTGAGGATATATAAATAGAGAAATGATCTGATCTATACACTTCATCATGTAATAACCTCTAGCCCTAGACCTATCTATATAAAAGAGAGACATAGTCTTCACCATAGTAGTGGAGACCTCACCATGAATCTATGTATACTTCATAGTGCTAGTGACACTATGAGAAAGGGAAGAGTAAAATGTCTCAATACTAATAACATAAAATGGGTTGTATGTAGAGATCTCCTTGATCATTTGGCACAACTCATCTCAAATAGAAATAATCTTCACCCTATTAAGGAAAGTGGTAGAAGCCAACAGTGTAGAATCAAGATAGTCAAGAGCATGAGATAACCTAGCAGTAGTATCTACAAACAAACATTGTCTCTTAGAGGATTATGTCAGTCTATGTGCTATGCCTAACTTAGCACTACAACCCCCTCCTTCAACACTAGCCTCCCCTAAGGACGTAGGTGCTCCACTAGTACTAGATGCCATAATGATATATGTAAAGATCTCTAGCTATAAATGCAGAGTCAAGATATACATACATAAGTACATATAAAACTAAAATTTAAATTTAATTTAAAACATGTATGTATATAAATATGTACAAATTCAAATGTAACTAAAAATGTGCACATGTTATTTAGTACATCTAGCTCATGTATGTGAGCAAAAAATATGCATGTATGTTATTTAGTACATATAGGTTTAATATGTTAATGTTTTTAGCTATCTTGAGGTCTTAACAAGTTTTCAAAGTTTCATGTACATGTTATTATAGTTTCCAAGTTTTCTAAGTTTGAAGTTGGTTAAATTTTAAGTTTTCAAGATTGAACAACTAGAACTTATTATAGTTTAGTTCTACCTAATGTTTCAAGTTACATGTTAGTTATCTATATAGGTTTGTACTATGTTAATGTTTTATCAAGTGTAATTACTTTAGTTATCTAAGTCTCAACTTGAATTTTCTATGTTTGATCATGTAAAATCTACATTTGTGATTAAATGTACATATTTAATTTAAAAATACTATATAATTTTTTTTATCTTTAACATATCAAGATCTAACTAGATAAAGAAAATTAACTAGTCTAAATAATCAACTACTAAAAAACACTTAAAATATAATTAATTTAATTACTAAAACACTTTAAAACAATTAATTTAATTAGTGCTAACATGTAATAACTTAAAAATATAAAAAATAATAATAATAATAAATGCACTTAACTATTACAGTCAAAACACTCTAACTACTTGAAAACCATTGCAGTGAAGTAACCATGACAAGCAATTTTTTGGGTTTTATAAATCCACCAGGGTTATGGCCAAAACAATTTTGGCTGAAAGGGTTTCATCTATAACCCCCCCTGCTATGTCAGTGTGGAAAAGCACCATGTCTAGACAGTCATACATGTTTCAATCAAAACCATTATGATCGAAAGGGTTTTAGCCATAACCCTGTTGGATATCGCAAACATTGACACAATTTTGTGCTTTTACCCACATAAAATGGTTTTTCATTGCTAAATCTAACATTTTCACCATCATAATGTACCAAGTTCTTAAATTTAGATTTGTCACCAATAATAAGGTGAGAAAAACCACTATAAACAATCCATGTATCATTCTTATTCACATGTGAGATAAGTGTCATCTTATCATTCTCATCATCTAACTCATCCTTAATATCAATGTAGACCATTTCATCTTCATCACTACTATTAGAATCTTGAGCAATGTAACAAGATTTCTTACCTTTTTCTTTGTAGTCCTTGTAGGCATTGAAGTCCTTCTTGCCCTTGTACTTGTCATGCTGCTTTTCTTCTTTGCCTTCTATGTTTGGACACCTTGAGCAATGTGACCAACTTCTTTACAAGAAAAGAAGATCAAATGAATTTTTCCTTTGTACTTCCCTTTGCCCTTGGGAAATCATCTTCCAAGTAATGCTTCAATGAATTCAAGATCTTCATTAGAACTAGTTTCATCTTCACTATCAAATTTCCTTTTAGATTTTGTAACTTTCTTTTTGAGTGATAGCTTGGCTTGAAATGTAGACTCAAGATTGCTAGAGTTAGGAACGAAGTTATCATATTTATCTAACTCAAATGTAGTCAACCTTCATGCTAGTTCATCCAATGATATATCATTCTTGGGATTGCATTTCATCTATTGAATTGTTGAAACTATAATTTCATATATAGGAAGAAGTGTTCTGAGTACCTTGCAAACCATTTTCTCATCATCTATCTTTCCTTCCAAGGCTCTAATTTCACACACATTGGCTTTGATCCTTTCATAGCATTTTGAAATATTTTCATCTTCTCTCATCTTCATCTAATCAAATTTACCTCTGAGACTTTCTACCTTAGTTCTTCTTTCATTGTCATCTCCTCCATAGATGGCTTTGATCTTGATCCATATCTCATAAGCAGTACCACAATCTTTGACTTCATCAAATTTAGCATAGTTGAGACTTGAGGCAATATCAATCATCATAATGTTACGATTAGATTTTTTTTGTGATTTCTTCAATAGTCATAGTTCTAGCAGGTGCAACATACTTAGTTTTTAGGTACTATAAGCCAGAATCTCTAATGGTTGCCAAATGTAATCTCATGAGTTCTTTTCATCCCTTGAAGTTATCTCTGTTCAGCTTAGTGATCTCCCTTCTGTAAGACATCTTGATCTTTAGCTTATGTCCTTGAAACCTTCTCTACAACCACTAAAATATTTGATACCAATTTTTGGAAATATAAAAGGAGTAACTGAGATGGGAGGGGTGAATCATTTACCACAAAATTAAATCCTAGATCTCTTAGATGTCAATACATATCAAAACCAAACTCTACTAAAACTGAAATACTATTGTAACTCGATTAGCACTGAATCAACTTAGCAAACACTACGAATTATTTTTACTCGATAATTACTGAAGTAAATACTTCTTAAGATGTTTAATGAGATTAACCTTAATTAACTCATTTATAGAATCATAAATAAAATAACATTAAAATGTATGGCACCAGGATTTAATGTCAAAAGCCAATTTGGGAAAATCTAGCAATTGCAACTAGTTATTGTTTTCACTCTTCTGAAGTGAGCCCTATTAGGATCCAACCCTATTAAAGGTTGCAAAACACACTATTAGGTGTGGCCCTATTAAAGGATTTAATTTACCCTATTAGGATTGGCCTTGTTAGAGGTTTTCAAACACTTTAATCAAGAAAAGCCACCTTGTTAGAGGATTTCGCAAATAGCTATTAAGCTAACCAAATAGCTATTAAGCTAACTCTGTTAAGAAATTTGATACACTACTACAATTATTAAAGAGTATCAATGATATGACCTGATTGCTGATGCAACTATATTGTTGATTTTATATCTTTTTTCTAGCTTGAATACTTGATCCTCCTTGATTAGATAAAACTTTATAGCTCTGTCAGCTCAAGATACTCTACTATCCTTCCAATTCACTTCCTTGGTTTATCTTTTCAATCCCATGCTTCTATTTAATCCCACAACTTGAGCTTGTACTTATATCATTTACCTTGTGAAGTTGACTTGAATATACTTTCAAATATTCAATATTCAACATTTAAGTTAGATAGACTTAAGAAATAAATTCATTAAACTAAATATGCTGACTCAAGAAAATCCTTCATTAGCTAGCCCAACTCGGTTAACACTAATTCAGAAAAGACTTTCTTCATACTTTCTTTGTTAACCATGTGAACTTGGTTAAATCTACATCCTAAACTAAATTCCCTTTGTTAACCAAGTGAGCTCGGTTAACACTGCTTCCTTGCCAGCTTCTCTTTGGTGCCCGAGTGATCTTGTGAGACATTGTCTTCATGTAAACTTTCTTTGGTGCCCAAGTGAGCTTGGTTCTCAATTGACTGCTCAACAAATACGAGAAACTATCTTCATCGCCTAAGTGAGCTTGGCCGACACTAACTGGTAAAAACTTGACATTTTGTGTGACATCAAATACAATATACAATTGAACAATTATTTTCAACATTATCTAGTTGTGCTTTCCATTTTCTTGTATAGGACCAAGGTGAATATTGCATGATGAGATATACTTTTGTGAGCTTAGGGTAAGTTATCTATGTGTATGTTAGGAAGAGGCTTGCAATAGAGGCCAGATCCCTAAAGGGGTTGTAGTGCCTGCCCCTAGTTCATATTTTTTTATCATTGCTGAACTCTTTTAGGGCTAGATTTATGTTGTTGGTTAGCAGCAATCTTTTGAGATTATTAGATATTGTGCTATGGATTCAGTTTTTTATGTGATGAGATAACTTAGACTTTATATTTCATGTATACATGATGATTATTACATTGCTTTTAGTTGTTAATGATGATTAGTTAGATGGTTTATTATCATATGCATTTTATTATGGATACTTACCCCATACTTGCATGTGTATGGTGTGCATGTTTGCTTTGCGTGTTTGCTTTTGTATGGCGTGTCTGATGTGGTTAAGGAAGGGAGTCGTAGTCACCTGCTAGTCGGGATCTACACAATGCACCACTTCTTGCCATTGCCTGTTTATCTTGGTATATATTGTGCTTGTACATGCATGATTTTTATACAGGTTGCAGGTATTGGGTATCGACTTCCCTGAATTTCCAGGATGAGCATACCCTATCACACTATCTCAATGATAAGAGAGGGGAGATAAATTCTCAAGTCCAAATCCCAACCCTTTAAGCCATTTGTTCTAATTGGAAAATTAGGACAAGTACCCGAGTTGAGTACCCTCTGAATACATTGGATAACGTAATTCATGATATAAACCCTTGGTTTGATTTTGTATGTATTTTTGGCTATGATGGATTTTCATATTTTTACCTTGTGAGTCTTTGATGTATTTTCTATTAATTAAGCCTAATTAAAAGATTTAATTAATGGTTTAATTTAATGAAAAATTAATATAGTATTTTAATATTTATTTTATTTAATTAATTGAAAAATTAATTAAATAAAATAATTAAATTTGAAAATAAAAAGCTAAAAGTTTAAATTTGGAATGTGACAATATTTATTTTAATAATAAAATATTTGGGATTCATTTTTAAATAAATGACTAAATAATATTATGATTAAAGCTAATAAATATTTTAGCAATTAAGTTTTGGAAAATGAAATTTAAAAGTGGAAAATATATTTAAAATTATTAAAAGATTCTAGATCTCATGCGATTAAAATATGAATATATTAAGATTGAAAAGTGGAATTATTAAAGTTAGTGCATGAGATTTAATAAATTAATTAATTAAATTGGAAGAAGTAAATTAAATATTATTTTAATATTTTCTCACATAGGAGTTGGCAAATTCTTGGGAGTTGTCATGTAGACAACACTGGAGTTTGCACTCTAAGAATGCACTAGTTGTCTACACTTAGAAGTTAGCATTTTATTTGAGCACATGGTGTCTACAACCTTAAGACTTATCTAGAAGGTTGGAGAAGACTCATGCTTGGTTGTCATGCTTATCTTCTAGTTGTTTCTAGAGACACTGTAGATGCATCTTAGAGGCCTTTAAATAGAGGCTCTCCTAGTGTGTTTTGGGAAAGCTTAATGGAAGCTTAATTGAAGCTACAAGCTTCAAGCTTACATGCTCATAGTCTTCTTTATGCTCATATATTTCTACATGCTCATATATTTTCTATATGCTTCTATGTTTCTATAAGCACCTCTAGTCACTGGGAGGATTCATTTGGCTGGATCTTGGAGGAATTGCGAATGATAGAGAAGGAAGGGATTTTCTATGGACTTCTGAGGCATGGCAAAATTAGCATCAGTGTCCAGGTGCACTCGTGATAATCGCATATTCTCTTTGCACTATTTCTCTTCCTGTCTTTATCATGTCTATGTGTCTGAATACTCTTGTGATTGAATCTATAATTGAAAATTGGTATCTAGATATTCTATTTGGTTGCAAAGTAAACAATAGAAAATTCTAGATTCAATTAAGGAAGAAATTAGATCTAAACGGGTTTGGGTTCGAATTAGAATCAAATTGAAATAGATTTGAAAATGGTTTCAAAATTTATGGCCAAATCCATTAGTGAAATTATTGGATAAATTTAGAGAACAATTACCTTTAAGAGAAAATTTTTAATTCATCACAAAATTGTCCTGTCACTGCCCCTTGGATAGATCCGAACTCAGTCATTCATAATTTTTTATCAGGATCAAATTTATTCGATCGCTTCGGTCAGAATTAGCGCAACTTGGCCCTCTCCAACATATTTAAATTTCAGCCCGATCCAATAGTTCATTGGGGAGATATGGCTGTCGTACTGAGACTTTTTTATTCAATGACAAATATTTCTCCATTTTCCCATAACCAAGAGTTCTTTATGCTTAAATTTCACAAAAATAATATATCAAAGTATGAAATGAATTAAAGATATTATTGCAATCTTTCCTTATTAAAATCTTATTAATATGCATTAGTTTTATATGGTCTATTATCTAATCTAATTAAATCAAATTTAATTAAGATTAATTAATAGTAGAAGAAATATAGTTAATTATTAATCAATCTAAGTAAATGGATTAAAAGAAAAGAGATTTGAATATAGTTTATATAGTGAACTTTTTATAATGTATATTGAATACTATTAAACAGTTTTAGAGTTGTTTAATGAAGATGATAATGTTAAGAATTTGAAGATTATTCATGTTAAAATCTACAATGAGTCTTATTAGTTTGTGATAGGGATCTTTTTCAACAAATTTTATATAGACAAAATATTATTAAAACAATTAAAAAATGGAGTCTAATGGTTGATTTTAATATTGATTAAATAATTGTAAGATGATAATTTATATTATGTTGATTTAAATTTAGAAAATTCTAAATGATATTGGATTAAGATTGAATTATTATCTTATTGGTTAATACATTTGAATACCTTAATGGTATTAAGAGTTAGCTAATGAAGTTCTATGTAAAAGTTCTCTAGATTGATTATTTATAGTTGTGATAAGCTTATTATTTACTAATGTTTGTTTGGTCTAACAAACTATTAATAAATAATAGTGTAAATATTTTAAATAGTTATCAACTAATACGAACAGAGTTACTCTAAAGGAGATTAGTTAATGATTGAAGTACTGTAAAAGATATTAATCAAATTGAATTGGTTAATAATTTGGAGGAGTATTAATTAATTGAATCAACGTACATAGGGAAAACTTATTTGAGATAATAATACTTGGTATTGAGGATTTATTATAACTTGTTATTATTAAAATGTAAATGAGAACATTGTTGCAGAGTGATGTATGTGATCATTAAAGATTTAGTAGTAAGATTTCCAATATAGCTTGTCATTGAATATTAGCAAGTTATTATTATTATTGAACTATGAATATGAATATTTGTGTATGGCTAACTTTTAGTTATTAGTCAATTAATATTCATTGGGTTGATGGTTTGGTTGTGAAATTATTAATTAAATCAATTAACCAAAGTTAATTAGATTTAATTAATATTTAAGTTATGTAATGAAGATTTAATTCTTTTAATAAGATTGTAGATTATCTATATTGAAGTTGATAGGTCTTATTCTTATGACTTGAATTATGACTTTAGATATTATATGGTTGTCAACGATGATAACGATTAAATTAAAATAATCAAACTTTAGTAATACCTAATTAAGTTTCTAATTGAAAACTATTAGAATGTCAATAGGTCATGGAATTGTGTACCTATGTTAATTGATTGATTTAATTGATCATTTTAATAAAGTTATAATCTTCTTACTCGAAGATTGATAGTTGGCTTTCTTATAATTTAGACGAATAATGATCCTTGGGTTATGTTAAAAACTAAAGTAACATTATAGGAAAGTTAATCAAAGAGAACAAGTTGATTAAGGGTCAATGATGATCAGTTTAGTGAATATTTATCCTTAAGTTATTCTTAGAATGTAATTCTTAATAATGGAAGGATAATGCTATCGGGGAACAAATGGGTTGACATGTAGGTCAAATAATGAAACTTAGACACTTGAGGTATACTTGCAAATAGAAAACTGGAAAACCCTACACATTATTCAACTATGTGAATTTAGTAAACCAAAACATGTGTCTGCATCATGTAATTCTCTATGCTTCTTGTTTTGGGTTTTGGGTTGACTAGTGTTGACCAGTCCTAGGTTGTTACCAAAGGCTCGGGGGTTATGAGATGTGTTGGCATGTTGATCTTATTTGGTCTCGATCTTTATAAACCCAACCATGGTAATGTGATCGTATACTCTATGATATGTTTGTTATTGTTCATCAGTCTTCATGTGTGAAGCTGAGATGTATATATATCTGAGACACTTGAGCTAATCATTTTTGAGTCATCGATCAGTTATCCTTGGATTATTTTTTAATTTCCATGATGGGACTATAATGTAGATTTATTTTTTGATGATGTCATGTTGTGACATGTTTTGACTCAACCATTTTGGAGTCTTCGATCAGTATGATTTTGAGATATTATTGGTTGCTTGTTGAGAACCAATGGATATTGTGATTTATTTTGAGATATATTTTGGTTATTGAGAACCAATGGATACTTATGATTATCAGTGATGCCTTCAGTTGCCAATAGAGAGCTGTTATGGTCATGATTTTCTATGGATGTTGCTCATGGAGATTTGATGCTTTTATGCATATTTGATGCTTTTATCATGGATATTTGATGATTCTTATTGTGGAAATTTGATGATTCTTTTTATAGATTATCTTTTGGATTTTCTTTACAGTCGCTTGTACAAGACTGTGGTGATTTATGATTCCATGAGCTTTAGGGTAGGTTATCTACTTGTAGTGTCGAGAAGTGACTTGCAATGGGGGTCGGGGCCCTAAGTGGCTTCCAGGGTAACTCATTGTAAGTTTGGTTAATAAGTGATAACATTTACACACTAAATGGGGATTAAATAAACCTAAAAAGATAATTGTTTTGGTTCTCGCCCATGCCTTGAGTGCTTGTACAGGCTAGGATGGGAGTAGTGAGATGCATGGTTGCGACCTTGCATTCCATAGTATGCCTCGTCAGTATTAGAGGATACTAGTGGCCGCATGAGATCTGTATGGACCCATGGAGTTTAGCTAACTACCAGGGTAACTTGTACGAGATAAATGCGATGACACTTTTCCGCTTGCAGAGTAGGTTTCCTACATGTCATTGTGTGCCTCTGAGAATTAGAAGTCGATTTTGTGTGAATGGAACCTTTGAGTTAGTATACTTTTAGGATTCCTGGACTATAGAGATTTGTGCTATGTGATTTGGATAGCCTGTTTGGGACTTGAGATTATCTCCTCAGCATGGTGAGAGTGGACCATTTAGGTTCCACACGGTCGGGTGGTAGTGTTTTATCACTCTTATCATTTGAGATTCGTCCGAGACACCGTGGCTGGAGTATTCTTGGTTGGTATTTATCTTCATTATGTTCTTGGATCATTATGATTGATGAGATAACTTATGATGGATGTATTTACTAGTATGTTCTTGTATTGATGATTTGCATATGTTAGATGATGATATCTTATGTTTTACTTTGCATGTCAGTAGGATGTTTTTAGGAGTGACATTCCTACTATCTTAATAGCCGATGATCTCTTCGGTGCTTTGGAATGTTACGCACGGAGGGATGGCTAGGATCCATGCTGGTCTAATGATGCTATTTACGGTTGGGAGGAATCGTGCACTTAGTTATTTATGTTTGTGATATATGGTTATCTTTTATGATGAATGTCTATATCTTTTGTGATGATGTATCATGTATAATATGTGGTTTCATTTACTTTTAATTGCATCATGGATTAATGTTGGATGATGATGTACTTTATTTACATGGATGTTTATTCTTTTAAGCTTTTCATATCTTGTAACATGTATGGTGGATGATTGAGCAATCTAAAATGTAGTTACTAAAAGGACACTTGTATATTGTTTAAGAACATTGGATGTATCCTTGTTATTTCATTGTTAAGGATGTAATGTTAGATGAATAAGTTATGATTAGAAGTAATTCAACATTAAGGGATCTTAAATAATGTAATATGTTATGTTTACTTTCAATTGGATGTTACTATTGCTTCTACAAATGTTATGAATGGTTTATCTTTCATGTTTAAAAAAAAAATTGTTTGGTAAACTTAGTGAAATTCTTTGGATCCCTTGGCAGGGCATTACAGAGGTTGTCTGGGTAACCCATTGTAAGTTGTATTAATAAGTGATAACATTTCATTAATGGGGTAACTGAGTCATCTCTTTCCATAGTAAAAATATATATAATATTCAGAATAATAAAGACATTTTAATTATATATTATTATTTCAATAGTTTATTTCATTAGTTATTTAAATATTTTTAAATTATCTATTTAAATAGTTTGATTAAATGTGTGTATATTAATGTTTTGAATTATTAAATATGGAAGGCACTATTTCTATATTATTCATCAGAAATTTTCATTATATTATATGAAATAATAAAATTGTTTTACTCATTTATATTGTTTTCAATAGTTTCATATATTAATAATTTTTTATTGACTATTAATAATTTTTTAGATTAATAATTTATATTGATAGTCAGTTATTTCTAAGATTGTGGATTTATATTGATTTCTAATAGTTTTGTAGGTGTTTTGCATAATCATATGTTCTAGTAGATGATTGTTTACAATTATATTCAACAGATAGATGGAGATATATTTATTTTTTGTAATCATATAGAAGAAATTATATGCAATGCATCTTATAACTAGCAAAATGTTGAGGTTTTTTCTGATCAGGATAAATTTTAGGGTTTCTATGAGTAAAAGAACAAATCTGTGTCACCCTTTTACAAAGAACAAGGCTAACAAAAGTATAATTATTCACCTTCAATGACATAAAACTAGTAGTATTATTTAGAATTTCAAAATGAAGTAAACTAAATAGATTAAGTTTAGGATTATAATTATTAATAATTATTTGGAATAAGTATATATATTTTTTCCTAATTATTAAAGTCAATATTGTAACTGCAAAAAAATGCTGAAAATTGTACTCAAGATTGAGAAAAAGAGTCCTAGAACATAGAAAAATATATTATTAGATGTAACTCAATGTGACATATACATGAAATTTTGAGGTCATAATTCTTTGTCAATATTATAAACAAATATTGTAGATGTACATGAAATTGAATAGGTATTTGAAACATTTTAATTATAATCACCATACTAAATTTGATATTCATTTAGAGGTCATGTATAAGAAAAGAGAATAATCTAAGGATGCAATGTACCTCATAAATAGGTTAATCAATTGAAATAAAGTATTTTGAGGAATTTTTATTTTTTTTTAAATAATCCCATAAAAATTTGATGTGATATCCATAGTAGAATTGAGCAAGGGCTATGGTTTATATATTACTAAGATTCAAAATCTATATCTTCAAATCCAAATCCAAATGTCATTTAAAGTCATTAACAACATCATAAAATAAGACATTGTCTTTTGAAGAGGAAGAAGCTCTATGCCAGTTTCCTTAGATGTACATGGCATATAATTTAGGATTTGATAAATTTGATTGACAATTAATTAATTAGTTTGAAGTGATGCTAGACTATGTAGGCTTTCCCTTATTTTGTGAAAATATTGTATTTGATTTAATAGTTTATATACATAAAGTTTATGAAATATACTATGTATTTTTCTCATTTCTAATTAAGAATCTTTTAAAGTCTTTTTATAAGATAGAAGAGCTTTTATAACATGTAGGCTCAAGTTTGGCCTATTTTATTGTCATGACAAAAAAATTGGTTGTAAATTTCTATAATAATATTTATGAGATCCTAGTAGTTTATGGTCTTTAAATGATTTATTTAAATAAAATTCAAGTTTAGATTGTATGGTTGATGAATAGAATAAGTACACAAAGTACATCTAGCCATTCACAAATAAGAGAGCCCACTTTTCCAACTACTCAAAGAGGAAATCAAGATCCTATTATGAATAGATATGCACATGAGCAACAAAAATCCTCTTTTTCTAACATCACAAGGAACTTTTCCAACTACTCAAATAGGAAATCAAGATCTAGTTGTGAACGAGTATGCATATGAGCAACAACAATCCTCTTTTCTAACAACACAAGGAACTTTTCCAACTCCTCAAGGACGAAATCAAGATCTTATTGTGAAGCAATATGCATATGAGCAACAAAAATCCTCTTTTCCAACAACACAAGGAGGAAATCCAAATCTTCATATGAATGAGTATGCAGTAGTCTCAACATTTGAGCAACAACAACTTTCTTTTCCAACTTCACAAGGAAGAAATCTAGATCATCATGTGAATGGATTTGCAATAGTACAAACATCTAAGAAGTAATATAAAATAGCTATTTGTCATGAAAATGAATAGATTCTTAAGAGATGTGTTCTCAAAAATCTATTTATTTTTATGAGAAAATGGTTCTAAATCTTAATTACACAAAGCTGAATCACTAGTAAATTTGAACTCAATTTCGATGAAATGTGGTCAAAATTTTGACCATGTGGTTTTTGGAAAATTTTCTTATCAAAATTTTGACTAACTTGCATGTTGGTCAAAATTTTGACGAATACATTTGTCAAAACTTTTGTCTCTGCTAACTCTAATTTGCGATTTTTGGTCAAAAAATGTCAATAAATGGTTAAAATTTTGACCAATTCTTGGTCAAAAACTTTCAAGAATTGGTCAAAATTTCAACCAATTTTTGGTCAAAAACTGCCAAGAATTGGTCCTTGAAATTTCCACTAATGTTTGGTCAAAAACTTTCAAGAATTGGTGGAAATTTCAATAAATTCTTGGTGGAAATCCATGAGGTGATGGTCAAAATTTTGACCAAACTAAGTTGTTTTAAAAAAAATAGAGTGGGTGAATCCCCTAATGAATGCCTACCCATGGACTCTCTTTTAGATCATATGGAATATAATGGTTATGGAGATATGTCAAAGATAGAATAGTGGACACATATTTGGGATTAGGCTCTCACTAATCTAATTCAAGATTGTTATAATCACCATTTAATCATTTGAATAACACTCTTGTGAACAAAGAGGGTTAGTGATAATCTTAAATAATAGTTAATGACAATCTTGACTAACAGCTCTTGTGAACAAAGAGGGCAGCAATTAGCATACATTGACAATCTTAAATAACAATTAATGAAGGAAAGGTTTTTCACCATTCATTCAACATGTACTAACATCTTCCAACATGAACCCTAGAAACCATGTTGAATGAATGGTGAAAAACCTAATAGCAGAGTAATTGGCTATGTGTCCAAGATCACTAACATGGAAATTAAAATCGGGCATAGAAAATAGCAATCAATTGTGAGAAAAAGAAGAGAAACTAGTATCTCAATGAATTAAATACAATTAAAAATATAACTTATATACTATCAATGTTGTATCATAGTTAATGATAAAAATAAAAATATGGTGATCTAAGAACATTAGCAAGACAATCATAAATATAGTGTAAATTATGAAAACAATCATGTGAAGAATATAGTGATTCAATCTGGTTGGTCAATACAGCAACCCAAGCTCTACCTCAGTTTAGTGAAAAACTAGATGCTACATATTGAACACAAAGACCTATTTAAAAGGCCATTCCTATTTCCAAAAACCAATAAGGAGATAGCTACTTCAAGTGCAAAGTTTAATACCTATTAGTTTTTGTGTTTGAAGAATTAAATAAAAACAAGAGCATTGTAAGTGTTGAATGCACTATGCACTATTCAATTATTACTTGATTTACCTTAATAAGAAATAATAGTGGAAAAAATAGTTTTCTATCAGAATATTGTAAGTTTTTTGTAATTTTCCCTCTATTGTGTGAAGTCTGGATGATTAAGATTTTTAATTTGTAGTTTTAAAAGGAAATATTATAGATATCTCTCAATTATGTACGTTTAAGATTTCTTGATTTCAGCAATGTAAGCAATTTCACCACTTTCAATTCATCATCATTCCCAATTCAAGAAATATTCCACAATTTCAACATTATTTAAGATTTTTTAATTTAGGTTTGGACCATTAAAGATTTCAGCTCAATACTTTAGCTACCAACTTCTTTTTGCAAATATCTCTTACCTATCAACCAATCTAATACATTCACATATTCAAATTGGGCTCTCAACAGTGTATTAAAGCCACACTCTTGATTGTGTGGGTGGCAGCATCCATAGAATTCTTTGCCACCTACACCAACTCAATTGAAAATTTCAAATCAAAAATTACTGTGAAGGAAGGAGCATTACAAGTATTAATAGAAGAGATGAAACAATGTGTGGATTAAATAAACGAGGCCCAAGGTTCATTGAATGGAAATCAAAAGGAGTAGAACAAAACATTGGATTGGTGAAAATGTGTTATTATTCTCAAAAAGAAAATCTAGGTTTCTTATTATTACAATATTATCCCCAAACTAATCTGTCATCAAGATCACACACCCAATACTTCAAACCAAGGTTGCACAAGGATAGGGCTACTTGGTTACTTGGTGCAAGAGCATCAAGAGATGCCATGAAGGATTTGAATACATCAAGGAAAGAAGGAGTGATATTGGGTTTGGAGGACCTAACTATGAAATACTAAGGCCTATGTGGCTATGGATTGTAATGAATTCAAGAATGTAATCAAATGTCCTAATGGTCTTGGTAAGGACCATAGGACCAAAAGTTGTCATGTGGAACCTAAGATGCCAAATGGGATAAAATGGATGTAACAAGTCCTAAATAATGGAATAAGGTAATTTTTATCATAGGTAAATTGGTAGGAGTCTAGGGGTTTACATTTTAGAAGTTCACAAATTTTAAATTCAAATTCCTAATAGTTAGGTATTGGAGGGCATAAACAAATCTATTGTTTTTCAAATTGTAATGATCAGAACCAACTAGAATTGGCTAAGGAAGGTTGGAACAGGGTCTATAAATCTCCTAAAATGTGTTTAATGTAAGAGAGAGACAGAGATCTAAAGAGTTATACAAGAGATACATAGTGAAGTCAATAATAAATAATTTTCTTGAAAATTTAAGTTTGTCGCATGATTTATTGATTCATTTGAGTAATCAAACATTTTGATGTAGTTGCGAATTAATCTGAGATTTTAATACTAAATTGAATGTTCTACTAACAAAGTTCCATCAGAATTTCCATTTTGTGTTGCTGACAGATTCATTTCATGCTACTGCTTTTTTTGATTCGAAATGATTTTGATGGTAACTAGGGACATTCTATGAATGTTGTCTCTATTACACCTAGAATGGGCCATCTATAACATAAATGAGATATTACTAACCTAATATATGTAGGAAGTGTGGTTTGACTGGTGTACACCAAGAGAATTGACAAGTAAAGCTAATGAATTTGAAGCCAAGTAGCCTTAATAAGGGGTTTGTTTCATGTTGGAAGATGTCAGTACATGTTGAATGAATGGTGAAAAACATGATAGCAGAGTAATTGGCCTTTTTTATTGATGTAGACAAGCTTTTACCACAAACATGTTGAGTCTTTGCAAAAAACTTGGTGAGGTTTTAGGCATACTCTGTCAATGAAACAAATAAGTATGCCTAGGGGTAGTCCCACTAAATAACAGGATCTGATAGCACTAAATCAGCATGATATATTCTTTGCAATAATAGTACTAGGGAAACTTAATATATATGTGAAAGAAGTTATCCAACAAACCAAAAAATAGAAGATTAGCACTTTTCCAAAAATTCAGACTATTGGTAAAATTAAATCATGTTCATGTAAAAACTTTTGCACAAATAAATTTGTGCTAAATTCAAACAGTTGAGGAAACATCCAGTTCAAGAGAACTCTAGACTTAGTAGCAATGATGGTGGATTGTCCCAACAATTTGAATATAGGCTTTGAAAAAATGTTTGGTATAAACAAGAGAACTGCAGTTGTTGAAAGTATCACAATAGATTGTTGTATGTAAATGCCAAGCATATTGAATTATCTTGTTCCAAAAGCCTATCCACAAAATGTTCCTAGAATAGTTCCTATTCCTAGCTAGCCTCCCAGGATTGGTAAAACCATAGACAATGAAATGTCTGATTACACTTAGTCTATAGTCCATAGGCTAATAATCTTTAGCAAAAATGATAACTATCTCTTACTTCAGTCTCAAACTGTACAAACCTCTTAATAAATTGATGAAAATATGATGCCCATGTTGAACAATTTTCAAAAGGTAATGTCCATCTACTTGGAGCACACATAAATCACATCTAATTCATATTTCCTTTCATATCTTACTAAAGAGCATATATTTCCTGAAGAAAAACATTGCTATACATTAATATATTTTGATCTTTTATTCATCTTCATTAGTTGATGCATTAATCACATTAGTCATTGCTATCAGGATTAGTCAAGGCATGTTACTCATAGTACCTAAGTAACTTTCACCTTGTGACATCTCTTTGAGGAATTTTGAAAATAATTAAGATACTTTGTCTATAACTCCACATTTTGCAAACATCTAGGCCTTCTAGAAATTATAAGATCATTTTGGCTACATTTGAAAACATTAATCAACAACTTTCATATGTGCAAATATAAACATTAACTACAACATCCAATTTATTTATAGATATATTTTTCTATGAAGAAAGACCATGCCTAACAATATGAACATAGAACAAAATAATGAGACAATGGTTGCATTTTGGTCTCACTTCCAAAGAAAACCTGATAAATGTTATTGTCCTTGCAAAAAGTATAAGTGCTTAAAGAATCAAATAAGTCTAATCACAACAGCCTAGAGTCATTGTAGGCAACATGGTCACATTGAAGGGGGCCACAATTTTTGTCCATTACTAGATTTGGATTTCCTACTGGAGGACCATGGTAGTGTGAATATCAAAGCTGAGGATAACACTCCCACAAAAGAAGATGATAATGTGCTAGAGGACATGATTAAAGAAGATGGTATTGGAGCAGGTGATGAAGAGGCTCATAATGATGGTACTATCAAATCTAATAATGATGATGAAGATGGTCTTGATATACTTTTACTTGAGAAGGCACACAAGCCCTTATACAAAGGCTCCCAAACAACTCTACTCTTGACTATAGTGTTTTTGGTGAACTTAAAGGTTATGAATGGTTTACCCAATGTAGCAATGTCACGTATGCTAAGGTATGCCATTTTTTTCATCTTCAATGTTAGGATACAATTTCTATTTATTAAATTAACAATGCATATTTTTTGTTGTAGGTTGATAGGTGAGTTTTTGTTACCACTATCAAACATTTTTTCTCATTCATTCCAAGAACTATCTACCATTATGAATCAGATTGGAATGAAGTGTCAAATAATACATGCATGTCCCAATGATCACATTCTATATCATAATCAATATGAATTCACAATAGAATTCCCTAATTGTCATATTAGTAGATATTGATCAGATCAAATAACAAAAAAGGTGCCTCACAAGGTTCTTCGGTACATTCCCATTATTCCATGTCTTTAACTATTATTCAAGTGCACTAGCTTGGCACAATTTATGGATTACTATTCATGCAATAGAAGTCAAGATGACATTATGTGAATGACTATTGTTAGTTCTGCATTTAAAGAGATAGAAGAAACATGGTCACACTTTAAAGAAGAACCCCATAATCTGAAGCTTTCATTTGCAATGGACGGTGTCAATCCATATGGAGATATTAGATATGTTTACTCATTGTAGCCTATTTTTGTTATTAACAATAATATTCCTCCTTGGATGTCCATAAAGAGGGAGCACATAGTGTTGTCAATGATTATGCCAAGTTTTTTTTAATTTAATTGTTATTTAAATTAATTTATAAATAGTGCATGAAAATGATCATAATAATTATTTAATGTTTATGTTCATTCAATTACTAGGTAAGTACCAAATTAAAGATATGAAAATGTATATTGAGCTCCTAATTGATGAGTTGTTGAAGTTATGAAATGGCATCACTATGTATGACATCTATAGACCAATAGGACACCGACAATTTCAATTCCATGCAATGCTTGTATGGATAATACATGATGCCCCTAGGCTAACTCATTTTTGTGATATTTTATATTGTTAACATCACATATTTTTGGTCTATTATAGAGCTTACACATTACTATTGTATGCTTAAGTTACGCGTGATAATTGTACATGATCTTTTAGGTCTTTAAGGAAAGAGAAAATTTGTATGTCCAATTTGTGGTCCAAAGATGAAATCTTATCATTCGAGAAGTTTAGGAAAGTAGATGTTTGATGAGTTTAGGCACTTTCTCCACACTAATCATAGGTATCAAATTGTTAAAAAACATCTTTTCAATGGGAAAGAAGAGACATCATCAAGGCCACAAAGAATGAAACCTCATCTATGGAAGTTGGAATATAATCAACTAAATTGTCAAAGTAATGTCCAATTTGTCATCCAAAGTTTAAAATTTATATTTTGATATTGTCTTATATTTAGTAATGTTATAACTGATGCTCATGAAGGTCGTCAAGGCATCAATGACCAACTTCTTAGAGGAATGAAAAGTTATCCTAATCAATTTAGTAGGTTATCGTACTACAAGAATCTCTCAATCATGCATTTATTTGATGCTATACATATTGAAAAGAATGTAACAAAGACACTATGGAAAATGTTAGATGGAAGGCATGATTAAGAACAAATTGCCAAAAAAAAAATTGACATTCATAAATCCAATCATACACTAAAAGATTTCATTGAATCAAATAGTAATGGAGACCGTATAAATACAAGTGCCCTTCTTTGGTTATTAATAGAGCAACAAAGTGATGCATTCAAAAAAGTCATAAAAAAAGAAAAAATTCCAATAGGATTTGTTGCAAATATAAGCACTCTCTTATTAAAGAAAGATGATTTTGGGTCAAGGTTGAAAACACATGATTGGCATACCTTCGTCAAGGTAAGTCATGTTCTCTATTTATAGTATATTTGTAAAATTGAATGTACTACCTATTGCATTCTTTAATAATATAGTCCCTTCCAGACTAGTTCGACACCAGTATTAAACAAGTTATATATGATCTTGGAAAATACATGAGGTTAGAAGTGCTTTTTCTTAGATTTGTAGCTTTTTATTTGAAATCTATTGTATAATTTTATTTGAGGAGATTGAATTGTGTTGACCTATACAAACTAGGTCAATGTGGATGGTTGAGAGGCACTTGAAATTTATGAAGAGCTTGATTTGACAAAAAGCATATCTTGAGGGTTCTATGGTAGAGGGATATATGGTATACTAGACCATGGTGTACATTAGTGAATATCTTACAAAGTTTGTAGCAAATATCCATTTAGATCTCATTTGGGATCCCAACTCTAATGACAAATTCGAAGGGGAGTACCTGATGGGGAAAGGTAGATTGAGGAGAGTGAGAGGTAATTATAAATTATTATTTTTGTATTTTAATAATTCTTATCCATCATCAATATATATAAGTTGTTTCTAACTAGTGTAATTATTTTCTTTATAGTTGGTAATGAGTGGGATGCACTGCATTTGTATATTGTAAATAATTTTGATTAGATGATGGTATTTATTGAACAATCTCAAGAAAATGGTCACTCATTAAAATGGGATGGTGTTGCATCATTGGTTAAAGAAGCTCATCGTAATGGAGATCCTAATGTTATGTCAATGGTACTTGATCTAGTATATGGCTTAAGAGATACAAAGGTACGCATAAGATTACTAATCATGACACATAAGTTTAATATCAACTCACAGATCAATGCAAATAATCTTGACATGTTTGAATAATTGTAGGTCAAACATCAAAAAGCTATATACTACCATGGCTATAAATTTTGCACAAAAAAGTTAGATGAAATGAAAAAAACATGTGATTCCGAGATAAGTGTTGTCTTTTTTATCAACAATGTTTTGTCTAGAACTGACATACATCCTCAACAATCTAAAAATTGATATTATGACATTTTGGATGATGTACTTGAGTGTGAATTTAATTCATTAAAAATAGTTCTATTTTTTGTCAAATGGTACAAGCTACAGTTGAATCGAAATGATCTTGGTAGGATTGTTATTGAACATGATAGTGTATTTACTATGATTAATACAAGGTTATTTGAGCTAGTCAGAGATGAGCCCTATGTGCTTCCAAGCCAATGTGAGCTAAGAGGAAGGCCAATCAAGTATAATGTGATGGAATAAGAAGATATTGAAGAAGAACAAGATGAAGTAAATGATTATCAAAAATGACAATTACCTAGTGATGAAGAAGAAGAAGATGGTGATGATTTTGGTCATGCTGATGATAATGGTGATAATAATGATGATGATGTTGATGATGATCACGATCATGGTGATGAAGATGGTGATGATTATGGTGATGATGGTCATGATGATGCTAATGATTGGTCCACCTCATAATAGGTGTAACATAGTCATGCTCTAGGCCATGCTTAAGAATAGTATATTCAAACAAAGGACTATTTTTCCCACTTATAAGATGCATTTAATCTTTTCAACCTAGGGATGTATACTTGAAATGGTTGGCACAATATGTGCATTAGGTCTCTTCATAAGTCACTAAGCTTATGTTGCAACAAAGTAAAATGCAAGGAAAAGAACTTACACTGTTGTTACAAGAAACTAACACACTTAACTCTATGAATACTAGAAATAAAATGAAAGGCTAAAAAATATTCCAAGTTAGTTCATCCACTATAACTGTTCTCACATATGCTACAGGAACATTCATGAAGTGTGATGCTACAGGAAGGAACTTACAACTTCTACTTATGATACTAAGAATGCTTGGAAATAAATCTATACTAACCTAATCTAATCCACCTTCCAAGTGGGCCCCCTTGTTTGGCTTCACTAAAATACTAACACAAAATAGAAGCCAAAAACTATTTCATTACATTTCAAAAATTCATTACATAACATAGAACTATAAAAACACAACTCACTATAAAAGTTAACAATCTATTCTCATAAACTCTTTCTTCTAATTGGCTAAACTAACACAGTTGGGTTGATTTCTATATATAGGATATCAACACTTATTCCCATAATAGAAAAGTAAATAACCTAGCTTTAAATCCATAGGAGAGAAAGAAGGAAAACAACAACTCAAGGCGAGAAGAAGAAATAATGGCTTAAGGCGGGAATAATAAAGTCTAAACATACGCTTGCCATAGGAATAAATGTAGAGAAGGCAATAAGTCTTCATAGCTCCTCCATACTTTCTGTCATGTCTTTTGGAACCATTACAACTTTCTTCCACTGTGGCTTCTCCTTAGCATTCTCTTCTCCTTGAATGTTGTTGGCACTCATCTTTGAATTCTTCCAATCATCTTTCAGCTTCATTGCTAATAGGTTAGTTACTATGCAGAGACATGTTTGCAAATAATCATTTATCAAATTAAATTCAAATATAAGAACACACATCTTGATAATTATATGAAATAAATGTAATACTAGCAAAAGATGGCATAGTATCTACCCATAGGTTTATCATAGGTTCGGTAAACATAGGTCCTCAAATGTTTTGACAAAGATAAAATAGAGTATCAACAAAGTGTTTAAAAACTATCATGAAATAAAGGCAATATTTGGCCTCATCAGTGATGAAGATGATGATGATGGCGATGAAGATGGTGGTGGTGATGATGATGATCAAAGTGACAAGTATGATGATGGTGATGATGATGATGATGATGATGATGATCACATGGATGAAGATCATGATGATCAATGAAATTTCTAGGTAGGATCAATGTCAACTATGATGGGGTCATGTATGACCAAATTTTTCTTTCCAAACCATATGTGCAGATATAAACATTAAGTAGAACATGTCAAATATTTTTTTAGATATACACATTAGTTACACCAAATTTTTGGCTAACTTAAGACAAATGATTCACATATGCAATCTACTTTATTATTAATATATTTTTTTGGTAAGTCTATTACTTTAATTTTTCTACTGATTTCTAAGACTTACTAATCTTTTTCACAGAGTGACATGGATGCACCACCATGCACATGTAGGGATGCAACATCTCACACACCTTTAGTGGAGGTAAACATTAATTATTATAATTTTTAATGTTAATATAGAAATAAATGTTGTATTATTATGTTCTTTTCTTTATTGCTTTGGAGTTATTTTGATGAAATTTTATTGATATTTGATGTCACAAATGATACAAAAAAGCTAGAATGACAATTGATGAAATGCAATCTAAAATACAGGCATCATTTCTACATGACATCACCCTTAGTGTTGACCCTATGTTCATAGCCTAGATACTCAAACAAAGATACACCAATGAAATTTTTAACATTATAATTGAGGGTGACACAAGTGAGGAGGAAGAGGCACTGAGAAAAGAATTGGACTGTAGGGTCTAATCTTTGAAGGTAAGTAGTAATTCGACTAAAGCAATAATAGAAGTTCAATAGATGTTAGTATTTTATAGTATCTTATGAATCATGATCTCTAATTTTATGTGTGTTTGTATAGAAATATGTGATAGTTGTGACATCACATGGTGAACATAGTGAGGTTTGTAGCACACAACCTTCGTGTAAGTAACACTTTCTTTGTTTGTTTTCATCAACATTATAACACTTACATTTTTTTTTGGACACTTATAGCTAGTATCCCATTTGATCTTTATCCATTGCAAATATCTTTTCTAAAAATATTGCATTCTTTAGCTCATGATGAAGTCTAGACACCTCCTTTGGTTGACGGTCTAGTATTGCCTTGTACATTGTCGACAACAAGGATCATGCAAACATCCTCATCTATGCCCACTACAACTAGTGAAACCTTGTTTTGTTATATTTTGTAATGTGCTAATCATGCATTTTTTTTTGTTGGATGAATTTTGTACTCATGTACCTAAACGTACTAGAGTACAAAATTTGGTGATTAGTACTCTGGTAAATGTGGTTGATCTATTTCTTGGAGTAGCTTGTATGATTAATACTTTAGTTCCACCACCAATGAATAATTCCTTGTCACTGTCATTTTCAGCCTTATGTCTATATCACTATGTATAACTATAGATAAGAGGTTGGGGTGAATTGTATTGAAGACATTAGGATTTGTAAACCTGAGCTATTAAGCCTTGCATGTAAAACATACTTCTTTGGCTTTTCATTTGTATCTTTAATGGAAGCTTCTGTTTATGCATTTAAAATCCTATTGAAATTTTGTAAGCCTATAGATCATTGATTCTTTCCACTACCTGATAGTATGGATATCAACACATATTAAACTACTTTCTTTCACATGCACACTATTAGTCAAATCTATCTACTAGAAAAAAAACATACATACCAGAGTAGGTTCCTCCCAACATTATTAGTATTGGATGCTAACAAAAGAAAAGATAGTCAAAAACATTAAGGTACAGTGAAATTCACCATAAGTTGTGTGTTATATCTGCACTCTAGTTACAAACTAGAGAGAACAGTGATGCTTAAAGGATGTTTCTCGGGGACCCAAGTACTCTAGATGCAGTGTAAATCAACTATTTCAATTGTTGAAAAGTCATATTAAATGAAACATTAAATATGTTGTCTCCTATAGTGACATGCTTGAGGTATAAAACTCAAATGATGTGAAACTCTTTCTAGGGAAAATTGTATATGCTTTTTGAATCAACTTTTACCTTCTTGGCGATGGATCATTGACTACAAACCAAAAAATCGATTCAAAATACATATTCAAGTTTTTCTATGAAACTCTTGCACATACTATATGAACTGTGGAAAGCTCATGCCCATTATTAAAATGATGATTTATATTCACCCATTTGTGTACTACCGTCTATTGTTCTTGTAATGATAGATTTTGTATTCCATGACCTATGTGAATTGCTAGACATGTTCAATTGAGCAGTTCAAAATAATTTTACTACTATTCCATGTACAGGGGGTACGCAAAACATTATTTTACATGACTATTGTATACTTGTAAATAGTAACAAATGCCTCAATTAGAGAAATTGACAATGGATTGTCAGTGCACGTACTCTATCATTGGCACTTCATTGCTTTGTGTAAATGTTAAAGTGTACACTTGATGAGGTCAATTAACATTACAAGTATTTAATCCCATAGTAAGTGTCTCATGTCCAATGATCTATCACAAACCTCTACTAACAAAACCATCACAGAATCAGTTGCCATTTACTTATGGAAAAAACTATTATCACACACATAAAATAGAAGTTAAAAACAAAACCATTATATGTTATTGTATGTGTAAACCAAACTATGTCAATATCAAGTCTAGAATTGTTATACTGCATGCATCCACCAATGCCAATATGTGATCAATCACAATCTTTATCAACTCTAGCTCTACCTATATCACTACTCTGACCACTCATGCTAAAATATTCAATTCTAATATAATGTTGCAAATAAAAACACAACTTAATTGAGCGCTCCAAAGTTTAACTGCCAACTAACATAAAAGCTCTTGACCAAGGGCTTTCCAGAGGATATTACATGCTATGCTACCACGATGTGCAGCTCAATGCTAACCACTCTAATAGAACAATAAAACCTACAGAAGCCACATATTACATCATAAATAATCATAATTATGTATTAATATGAAAAAAATCAGTTTGTAAAAACCACAAAGTAGTGATTTCTAAATCATTGCCACCATAAAAATGAATTTGCAAAGAACATACTCATTGGATAGCCCATTTTCAACCTACATCCATTTTAGCTAGTCTCGTAACTTCCACTCACCTAGACTACTAATAAAACATAGAATTAAGCTACTTCATCAAGTTGCTCTGATCTCCTCATAGATTAAATTATTCCACTATTGTAAGGACCATTTCATTTAGTATTTTTTACTCACAAAAAATTACCAACTTCAAAATAATTCAGACTAGGACTACATCATAAGTATAAATCAAATATTTTTCAAAGAGTAGTCCTGACACAACTTTCCAATAATGTACATAGAGATGACTTTGACATTTCCTTTAATCTATATTCCATCAACAAAACATGTATCAAAAACTTTACAGAGTTCAAGTGGTATATGCACTAGTTTTAGTTCTCGGTGCTTCATTCTATTTACAAAGGCATTTTGTTCGTAACAATTAGAATTTATTATATATGATGTGTATACAACTTCTAGGGCACTCAATTCCACTTTAAGGCTAATTCAATGTGAACAAAATAAAATATTTACTTATGAGTATCTTTTTCTATTTATAAAGGCATTTTGTTTGTAGCAATCGAACTTTATTGTATATGAAATGTTTTAGACAACTGCTAGGGATCCAATTCCATTTTAAGGCTCATTCAATGTCAATAAAGAAAAATATTTTTTTTTCTAATTTCTTCATTTCTATTTACAAAGGGATTTTTTTCGTAGCAATCAAACTTTGTTGAATATAAAATTTTCATATAACTTCTAGGGCATTCTATTCCACTTTAAGGGTCATTAGATGTCAATAAAGTAAAATATTTTAAATCTTCAAACTCGTCATGAAGAATGGTAGTAAAAGAATAGTACAGTCTGTAAATGTCTTCCCTAATTCATCAGCAGATGTAACTAGTGATAAAATATATGCCAGATAGATCTTATTGTAGTCCTATTTTGTGCACTAATACATAGAGCTTTAGTTGATAGAGCAATAGAGAGTAGTAGTACTAAAGTTGATCCATTTCTTGGAGTAGTCAATGTGATTAGTATTGGTTCATATGTAGGGACATTGTTGCTGAACAAGAAAATTATATTTTTGTTAAAATTACGAAAGCTTCCAAGTGCTTTAAAATTGCTATTATTTAAAGTGTAAATTTAGTTTACTTTTACATTACTCGTTTTGGAATGATAATCCCTTTATGTTTTTGTAGGTAATAATATTTTCTTTGATCATCTTTTTGATATGACATTGAGACTATTTGGACCCACCATACGTAAAAGGTATGTAGTTTCATATCATTACTACATAATTTTTCTTTTCTTCCATTTATTGTACTATATTAAAGTTATTGATCTAATGATCTAATTTTTTTTTTAAAGTGAAATTTACAAGCTATGGAATTTTAAAATTAGTTGATTACATCTTTTGAGGAGAAATTAGGAAAAAACATTTTTGACAATGGCCTACTTCTAAAAAGAGCATCAAAGCATATAAAGATTGTGTGGGATCAATATAGAAGGGGTTTTAAGGAGAACCCAAAGTACGACCATCCTCTTATGATTCCATCAATGGAGTGGAATGAAATAATAGAAGATGCAAAGGAGAAAAGGCTATGTGAAAATAGAGTAAATGTAGTAGCACAGGGCAAAAAAAGGTATGTCATGATAGTATTAAGTAAATTGTAATCATGCACTAATCAGTGATATTTGTAAATATATAATCTAAGATGTTTTAAATTGTTCATAGACTGTAGGACACATCTGTGGCTACAAAAGCAAGACTACAAAAGGTTGGCCAACACAAACTTGGCTCTGGTGGCTATATGAATCTTCAGTCTCAACTTGTAAGTAGGAGCAATGAAATTTCATAGTTATTTTTTATATAAATAAATAATTTTGTTTAATGAAACCATACATGGAAAACTGACGATATTAAGGAAAAAATACAGGGCACAGAATTCAATGTGGAGCTCCTAGATGAAGATAGAAAAATTGTCTTGGAGGAAGGCTATAAAGTCATGGCTACACACCTGTGCGAAGAATATAAAAGCCTTGCTCAAGAATCCAGTGCACCAAATGATATCTCACAAGTAAATTGGTCAGATAAAAAGTAAATAAAATTTTAGTTTTAAACGTAAATTGACTGCATAACAATGTGCATAACATTTTACTACAGCCTTCATATCCTATCATAGAACCTACTCATGATGAAGGCCATGATGTACATTATAGTGTTGGTGGTATTAATTTTCTATTGGAAATTAATTATGCAATTATGAATACAATTTAATATCTTCAATTGCAATTTGACACATATCCTTTTTTTGAATATTTTAGAGCATGTTGAACATCATGGTAATTTGAGCCCCCTTTAGTGTAGTAGCCTCCTACTCCTCCAAAGAGAAGGAGCCATCATAATTTGACATTACATCTGCCAAAAGAGGAGGAGATTGAGGAAGATACGGATGCTCTTATGAGCATTTTTCTTAAGAGAGCTAAGAAAAACAAAAAGAAGAAATGATGTTTTAAAACTGCTCTTTGATAAACCTTGTTGGATAATGAAAGAACATTTTAAAGTAATTATCTATGAATGATGCATATTAATATTGATTTTTATTTTATTTTAATGAATATTGTTATGTGTTAATGAAGTCTTAATTAGTATTGTGTATTATTGAATTTTATATCATATTAATGAATGTTATGTGATTGTATTAATTGAATGTTGTAGTTCATAAATGGATGAATGAATGAATGAAGTATGTAATTAGATGATAATGGGTAATTTAGATTGATGTTAGGGAGAGGGGGGTGAGGCCAAATGAGCTTCCACCTTCACATGGTTGGCCTTGTTAAGTAGAGAATATTATAGTATTCTTGAAACCAAGTGAAGCTCAAACTAACATAACAAGGAATCGCAAAACCCAAATCCATCTACCTCTCATCTTCTCATCCCAATAAGTCATCTTTTCTGCCACTTTTATTTGGAAGGGCCTAAAGCCTAATCTATTCATCATCTACATATCCTAAAAACATAATGCTCCAAAGAAAAGAATGATGTGGTTGAATAACGCACACTATTTCTTTCACCCACTTTATTTGGATGCCAATTTCTTGCATCACCAAGTTGGGGTAGTGTAACTTGTAAGGTGTCCAAAATATGTGCTCATGTCTCTCCTCAACTAATGTAGAGTCTATAGCCTTAATCCACCAAAATCTTCTTAAGTGCCTAGTAGCACCCAACCCACTACAAGATGCCAAGCAAGGTTGCTAGTCTTTACCCAATGTTGACCTCTATCTCTCCAAGTGGACTCCACTTCTCTAAGGTCTTACCCCCTCTCTAGGGATCTTAGAAAACTTGGGTCAAATTAAGGCTTTAGGGACACTGGCCCTCAACTAGGCCAAATATGGAAAATTAGGAAAAATGCTTTCAAGGCTTCAAACAAAGACTAGTTTTGTCATTCCTAGTCCTATATGCCTTAGTTTTTATTGAATACAAATACAAGAACTCCACCACTTAACCTTTGATTCAAATATGACCCCATTTTCTAATAAGATTATCTAATATGAATTCTAAATCTCTTCCCACGATAGTGATTGGCTTTGACATAATTTTTGCTAAGTTCATTTTTGTGTATACAGGTTGGAATGGAGCATTGGGCTCACTAGGTTCACTAAAAATTTTGGCATGGTGCTCTCTAGAATATCCATGAGGTATGAAATTAATGCTATTGTAGTTTCAGCTAAAGTGGATGAAAAAATGATCTTCAACCCTAAAATTCCACTATAACAAAAAACAAAAAATTACTTACTCTATTCTTAAAACAATCACTTGGTTTTGCAATCTCATCACAAGCCTAGAGATGGACCTTTTGAAATGAACAATATGTTTACCATCCTCAATTCCATCCTTGTGAATGTCTTACTAACATACGGACTCTACTACAAAGTCCTTGTGCGGAGTCTTTGTTTTGGTGTTGTATGGATTGCCCCTTACCTTGACTTCTATATTTTTATGAATTTAATCTTGGAAAATAGTGCAATAATGATTTGGGTCACTGTATATTCCATCATTAGGATAAATGATGAACAATACATTGTTGAAAATTTACTTAATTCTTATGTTTACATCTGAAGTGTTTTAATGGGTCTAAAAAAATTTCCCAGGGCATAGGAATCACCATTGGTGGGGTTGTGTATATACTAGTCCACGATGGCCTTATTGATAGACATTTTCTTATTGGGCCACTCGACGATATTCCATACCTTCGAAAAGTAGTAGTGGCACATTAGGTTTGTGTTATAAACCCTCTTCTTATAGCCGGTTTAGTTTGGTACATGCCTTTTTAAAATCTTCAATTCATTCATAAGTCGAAATGTATATATTTGGGCAAAAAAGAAATATAACAAATTTGTGTTGATGCCACTACAGATTCTTCATGTAGATAAGTTTAATGGTATACCATTTGGTATCTTACTTGGACCTTCACTGGGTTTCTTTTTCCTTTCGGACTACATTCATGATTTTTTCTTTGGACCTTTCACTAGCCACTAATTACTAACCAAAGATAATGTTCTCAAAAATCTTATTAAATTGGGGTATGTAATGTTTATACACAATATTATACAATATATTTTTATCAATTATAACATTTTTTCTCAATATCTTTAACAATATTATTTCCTAATTACTTATTTCTAAAGATAAGTATTCTAAAATGTTTAGTAATTTACTAGTGTTGAGATTTTGGAATTTTAGGTTTATGAATAATTGATCTTATTTGATTTCATGTTATAAGTAAAGAAACATCTATTCTAGATACAATATTTGTAGAACACACATGCACACATGCATGTGTGACCCAATTTTTTGAGTTACTAGAGGAGATTCTTTTTTACTTTAAGGTTTAAACATAATGTAGAAACATAACTGGTGCATAAATAATAATAAGTTGATTTTAAATTTACATTATACAAACCAGAAACTATAATGAAATTAATTATATTATTTAGAGCATCTTTTGAATAAGCATATCACCTTTGTCTTTCTTGAATTTGATTTTTTGAGAAAACATTTAACCCCTTTTAGTCAAATAGAGGAGCAAGGTTCCTATAATTCTGCCATGGTATACTTCAATTTTGTTTGCTCTTGATTGTAGTTTTTTCCTATTTACTAAATGTATTTGTACTTATTTGTAATATAAATATTTTGTGTTTTGTTTGTTTGGATCTCTACTTTGGCAGCAATTTTCTTTAGCAGGAGTAGCTTTGTGTGGAGCTTTGTATCCTCTTGGTGGCTTTGATGGCCGACAATACTTGAAGTAAGTTCACATTTGCAATTTTTAAGTTGCATATATGTACATCCAAATAAGGTGATTTTGTAATCAATTTACATATCTTTGATGTGTTAGTGTTATTATATTCAGTCTAGCTATTTACTTTAGCTAGAAAGATATTGCTTTGTTGAAATTTAGAGGGAGTTATTCTCTGTAGTAATTTTTATGCAAAGCTTAGGAGGTGAGAGCTAAAGAAAATATTTATTCTATTTCAAGTCCCAGATATAACTGTACCAGATTCAACCAATTTGTAGTTAATGTGTCATCCATTTTTTAGCTCAAACTCTCCAGACATGGATCAAAATGCAAATTTCAAATCATGAAAGAAAATTAAAATTCATTGGTAGTTTTGGCCAACTCATATTGGAATTGAATGATGGAACTTTAGAATTTCCCAACACTCACACCAAACCCTTGGACTTTCTCAATTTGCATAAACATAAAGACAAAATAATGAATCGACTTCTTGCAAGGAATGCACTTTTATAACATTTTAGAGCCAGAGCTTATTCTTCACAAAAAATGCCATGTAGATTATTGGTTACACTTTTCACTTAAAAGACTTCATTTCTCATAAGGAAAATTTATGCTATATTTCATAGTTGAAAAATAATAGAGTCACTTTATTATTTTGTATGCTTCTTCCATGATAAGACATGAATTTTCATCTAAGTTCTTGACAATTGCCACATTTCCATCACCTAAGACATCTAAACTGGCAAACTGCCTAGTTTCTTTAGTAAACTTGTCATTATCATCTACAGGAGACAGTACTAGAATCTTATATTTCATGCCAATCAAAAAATCTTCTTGGCTATGGCCTGGGGCAGTATGAACCAGCCCTGTTCTAGATTCCATCGTTATGTAATCTCCACCCACAACAATAGGGCATTCCCTATTTTCTAAAGGATGGATATAACTACAATGTTCAAGATCTAAACCACAAAATGTTCCCAACACATCAAGCTCAACCCTCCATTTCAATTGTAGAGTACTAACTAAATCTACTACAACAATAATATGTTGGCTGCTTTCAAAAATAGGCTTTTTGACATCTTCTATAGTAGTATCTATAGATGATTTTTTTCTTACTTGGACTACTACATAAAGAAGCTAACCATTGACTACAATATTAACATTTCTACAAATTCTCCATGGGGTTATAGTCTAGATAGCTAAACCCAATCTGGGTAGAAGTCCTTTGTGAAAATCAAGAGCTATGTCTGCTAATTAATTAGCCACTTCGAAAATAGCATAAACACTTCTTGATATTTGTCACTCTAGATACTCCAACTTAGCCTCAGCCAAAGCCATGCCAGATGAGAGACTCCAATGAATCAGTTTCTAGCCTCTATGAATGTGGCCCTACAAAAACATTTACCCAAATACTTCAATCTGTGCAGCTTCATATTCTAGAGCAAGTGTCAGATAGGGATTGTCCCACTCTCCCCAACTCAGCCTCAATCAAAGTTGTGCTAGATGAGGGACTCCAATGAATCAGTTTTGGGCCTCTATAAATGTGGCCTTGTAAAAACATTTACCCAAATACTTCAATCTATAAAACTTCATATTCTAGAGCAAGTGTCACTTGGGATTGTCCCACTCTCCCCATATTCCATATCTCCTAAATGATTTCCTTTGAGCATCAACAATTTTCTCAACAAATTGAGCAACTCAATTTTTAGTTTAATATTGCCATTTTATGGAGTTTATGAGTTATTTAATTACTTAAATTCAATTGAATATCTTGATGATTATAGAATATATAAGGGGTCATGTTTGCATCTAATATATTCATGTCAAAGCATTTAATTTATCTACCAATGGGATGCCAACTTTGGGATAAAGAAACAAAACCATTTAATATTTAATGATTTAAAAAGCCATACAAGGCATTGCTTTTTGGTATGCACATAAAATAATGAAAGTAAATTACATTAATTTAATTAGATGGGAAAAAATTTCTATAGTCCATGCATAGTAATACCACTTTTAAATATAAGTGTGCATAATGTTAAGACTAATAGTAAACGCAGCCTCCTTATCTTGGTGTCATTATAATATTCATTAGCATGTTTAGTTTATTTTGTTTTAAAATTATTACCTTTTTTTCATGTTCTAAATCTATTATGTAGCAGCATAGCTATATTTAAGTTCTATGTAATGGCAGGTGGGTATTCTATTAAATAGAATGAAGTATCAAATGTTGTTTGGACAGGACATTGCAAAAGTTAAGGAATATAGAGAAACCAAAACACTTGATCATAAGATATTTTCTAACCAAATACTTGTCAACAAGGCTAGTTGATGCATTCCATCCAAAGTTTCTACCTAAAATTAGTAAGTTACAATCAACCGAGTACAGCATATTGACAAAAATATTATTAAATATCTACCTATTTCCCCTAAAACATTAGATCTAGCTTAAAACTCATCAACAGCTACTCCATCTCGAAGCACCTCATATGCATCTCTTGGCCTCGACTTTTTCATGCTGCAATAAAATGCACCTTATTTGATTGTGGGCTTTCTACTAAAATTGTGGTAACTTTAACCCATAAGACTACTTTGGTTTTCATTCCTTCAATTCCTGTTAATTTTCCTCTCAGCAAAATGCCTAACTCTCTTGTAGCATATATCACAACTAACGATAAAGGTATATAGAAAATAAGTTTTTCTCTCACTTCATCAAAATAATAATTGGTAGCATTTTTGGAGAATAGTCTTAGGGGAAGATTATAATCCTATAATAACTCTAGCAATGGTTTTTGCATTTTTCCTGCAAAATATAGATTGAATTTATATTTAAGCCTAGAGCTATACCAACATACAAATACAAAAGAATGTTCCAAAATAATCAAACACAATTGCATCTTATGATATATTACTAGTGATGCACTTGAAGTACAAATATTTTCAACCAAATTGAAGCAAATAATAGAGCTTTAACACTGACACATTATTAAGCAATTAAGATTCATGAAGGCATCTACTAAGCTTGCTTCTATTCGTAGATTTGTCTCCAATGTTTCAAGGGAATGATGGGATGTCATATCATTTTTGGTCTAAACTTGTTGCGACACAAGAAAAATGGCAACCTAAGGGTTTCAGTTTGGCTTGATTAAATCATTTTGTTAAGCTTATTGCACTGAACTAAGGATATTCAAATGAACACAAAATCTTTGTTGTTTTCATATGTTTGAATGGAATATATATATATATATATATATATATATATATATATATATATATATATGTATTTATGTATGTATGTATGTATGTATGTATGTATATGTATATGTATATGTATATGTATATGTATATGTATGTGTATGTGTATATGTATAGATATATATATACATATATATATACATACATATGTGTATATGTATGTATATATATATGTATATATATATATATACATATATATATGTATATGTATGTATATATATATGTATATACATATATACATATATATATGTACATATATATGTGTATATATATGTACATATATATACATATATATATGTACATATATATGTGTATATATATGTATATATATATATATATATATATATATGTGGTTTTCTATATATATATATATATATATATATATATATATGTGGTTTTCTTATGGTGCTTGAGATTGACTCCACTATTACATACATTTGGTAAACACTTTTTTTAGCATTTGTACGCTAATCAATTGAAATTGTAGAAGCTACTATGAACTTTGGAATATTTGATTGAGCTTAGTCTTTATTGTAGTCATATCCTTCTAGGCCAAAAGAAGTAGCCAACAACCTATTTCCTCCTAGGGCTATACATGTAACAGTTAAAGAGGATGCAATGCTACCCCTAATTGTTGAACATTGAAGAATTTCTCGGTCCATATAACTTAAATAAACAATGTTGACCAAGTTAAGATTAGAAACCTTATTCAACATGCTTTCACTTATTTTTTCCACTTCGGCTTCTACATCTTCACTCACATAGGAGATAGGAGCCCTCAACAAAGATGAAGATTGCCAGTTTGTGGTGCAAGTTAATCAATGAGGAGTTCTTAAAACATATTGTGCAATCAAAAAATATGAAGTGCCTCACACCCTTGTAAGTATTTCAATATTCTTAGCTTCTTTGAGGCATTCTATAAAACATTTCACATGCCTTACCTATGATTTGACATTTTGCATACATCCTACACTCTCTCATCTAGCTGATGATGGATTATAGAGAGTGATCTGAAATGATTATGCTAAAAAAACACACAATCAAATCCAAAACAAACTTGTATTACAAATGGATTGTGAAAATCTGATATTGTTAATTTTGCATGCATGTCTATCAGGAAAATCACAACTTAAACATATATATATGTATGTATGTATGTATAGTCAGTGTCCAAAAAGATTCCTAGATGACTATGTCCATTATAGATACTCACCCATATAGAAAGCATCAACATTTAGTCTAGACAAACAATAGTGCTCTGTTACACTGGACTGATGCACTCTTGCATCATCTACTCTAATGTAGGAAGAGGCATAATGCCTAGCATACCTCACAAATACTCAAAAGTCTCTTTGGGAAGAGGCTTAGTGAAAATACATGCAATCTACTCTTTGGTACTTACATACTCCAATCTAATCTCCTTTTCTACAACTTTTTATCTCACCATGTGATACTTGATAGAAATGTGCTTAGTCTTAGAATGCAACAGTGGATTCTTTGACATATTTACTAGGCTTGTGTTGTCACAATGTATGACAATAGGTTCACTGAATTCTATCCTTATATCCTTCAGCATCTACTTGATGCAAACAACTTGATTACAATTATTTGCTGCTACAACATATTCTGCTTCTGATGTACTTTGTGAGGTATAGTCCTGCTTCTTGCTTAGCCAAGAAACTAATCTACCTCCAAGAAAGAAGGCTCCACCATTAGTTCTCTTTCTGTCATCCATATTGCTTGTCAATCAGCATTAGTATAAGAATATAAAGTGAAATCATTAGATCTTTCATACCACAATCCAAACTCTAGTGTTTCTTTCAGATATCTAAATATCCTTTTGACTACTTCATAATGTGCTTCTCTGGGGTTAGCTTAAAATCTTGCAACAATTCTCACTCCATTTGCTATATTGGACCTTGTGTGAGTCAGATATTGCAATCCTTCAATCATAGATCTATACTTCTTCTATTCAATGGTAGGTGTCTCATCCTTTGTAGATAACTTGTGTCCAGTTACCATAGGTGTTCCAATGAGTTTACATGTTTCCAAACCAAACCTTTTCAATAGATCTTTCCAACACTTAGTCTAAGAAATAAAAATTCCTTCTTGTTTTGAGCAACCTTTACATACCAGTCTTGCTTTGTTCCTTACAGCTTCACCTTGTTCATTCATCTTGTTCTTGAATACCCATTTTGTTCCTATCACATCCCTATCTGTTGGTCTAGGCACTAATTCCCATGTCTCATTCTTCGCTATCTTATCCAATTCCTCTTTCATGGCTTGTTTCCAATAATCATCTTTACGTGCTTCATATGTATTCTTTGGTTCAACTTGAGATATCAAACATAGTTCTCTGTTGATTCTACTTCTTGTCATCACACCTTTATCTCTGCTTTCGATGATCTGCTCAAGTGGATGATTTTTTGTCATAATCTTACCCAAAGTAAGAGTTGTTATCTCAACTCTTAGCATTGTTGAAGGTTTTGAGCTTTGTTCTTACCTTAGCTCTCCTTCATTCTACAAATCATTTTTAGTCTCAAAGAATACTTCATCATTTCTTGGTTTAGTAACAACATTCTCATCATTTGAATTGTAGTCAACTATTCTTTCTTGTATCCTAAATTTCTCATCAACTCTCATAGTCTTAGTTCTTAGATTATAACATTTATAAGTCTTTCTTTTCAATGAATAAAAAATAAATGTACCTTCATCATTTCTAGCATCAAATTTACCAATATCATCATCTCTTTTGATATAATATTTACTACCAAAACTTCTAAAATACTTAACTGTAGGTGAGTGACCAAATCATAGTTCATAAAGGGTCTTGTTTGTGTCTTTCTTGACTTGCACTCTGTTCATAGTGTAGACTATTGTATTGACAGCTTCTCTCCAAAACATCGTAGATACATCATTCTCAGCTAACATAGCTCATGTTGCTTCTTTTACTAGACTGTTTCTTCAATCTGCAATGCCATTTTGTTCAAGTTTTCTCAGAGCTAACAATTCTGCCTTTTGATTCCATTAGCTTCACAAAAGATGTTAAACTCTTTTGAGGTAAATTCTCCTCCTCTATCTGATCTTAAACATTTAATCTTCATACCTGATTCATTAACAACTCTATTCTTGAATATCTTGAACTTATCAAATGCGAGTTTTAGTTTCTAGATTAGATTGTGTAGTTTTTTACCATCAACATTTTGGATCATACTAAATGATCCATCATCAGGATGCCAGAGAACACAAAAAATGACAAATTCTTCATTTTTTGTTCTTCATGTTCTCTGGCATCTTGATGATGGATCATGTAATATGATTCGAAATGTTAATGGTAAAAAACTACACACAATCTAATCCAGAAACTAAAACTCATATTCATAGATTGTGGAAATCTCATAGATCTTATCAAATACCTTAGATTTTTTTTTAAGAAATGCTACCCACATCAATCTAGAAAATTCATCAACTAAAATCATGAAATATCTTTCACGGTAGAATCCTTTAGCCTTTGTAGGACTACTAAGATCTATATGTATAATCTCCTATTTAGTTATATTAGTAAACTTTTTACTGGGAAAACAAGTTATGTTATGCTTTTCCAATACACACTCCTTGTAAATTGTGTTAGTAGGCTTTATAATCTTAGACAAATCTCTAATCTCTAACTACAAACATACCACTAGTCTTCACAATGCTATCAAAGTTTATATGAAAAAATCTTTATGCCATAACCAACTATCATCTACCTTTGCAACCAAACATGTCATTTCAGTAAGATTCAACTGAAATACATTATCTCTAGATTTGGTTCTTGTTCCAATTACCTTTTCATCTTTGTCTCTGATCATGCATGTCTTCTCTATGAATTGTAACTGATAACATTTATCCACTAATTGTCCAACACTCAAAAGATTTTGCTTCAAACCATCAACAAAATATACATCCTCAGTGTTAGTCTTAGCATCAAGAGTTATAGATCCAATAACTTTAACTTGACATGTTGCATTGTTTCCAACTCTGACAATGCCTCCACCATGACTTTTGAAGTTAAAAAACTTGTTCATATCACCTTTCATATGATGTGAATAACCACTATCAATTATCCAATCAGATTTTTTATCAACCTATGATAACAAAACCATTTTCTTTGGAATTTCTTCTTTAATAGCTACAAATATAATTTCATCATAAGTAGCATTTACTGCTTATTCATCAAAATCATCTTCTTCATTTCCATACAAACATTCTCTATCTCTTCTAAGTTTGAAATTTCCTCTATACTTTTTCTCTCTTTTAGGACACTTAGATGCATAATGACCAAATTGATTACAAGTCCAACATTTAAATATTTTCTTACCATCTTTTTCTTTTCTTACTAGGAAGGCTACTTCTATCTTTTCGTCCTCGTCTGATCTGCTACTACTAGTAAAGTCTCCTCTAGCACTTATGCTCCTTAATAAACTAGGTCAAATATTTAGCGCACTAAAAGTTGGTTATGTTCTGGTTAATTCTCCAAACTGTCTAAGCTCATTCTCAACTACTTCAAGTCTTCCAAGTAATGTTTCCTTTGTGAATTATATTTGGTACAAGAACTCAACAACTACATCATTTGAACTACTAACTTAAATGGTGGTGTTAAGCTCTTCAATATCTTCCATATCACCTCATCATCTTTCTTGGTTCCTCCTTGAGATCTAATACCTACAGTAATTTCTAATATCCTACCGACAAATATTCTTATGGATTCATCTTCCATCATCTTAGCATCTTGAAATGCACAAATCTAGCTCTGTAACTTCAATTTCTTAAAATGTTCATCTCCTTCAAAACTATTTTCCAAAGCTTTCCAAATCATATGAGAAGTAATAAGTGACTTTATCTGGTTGTACTCAATTTCAAGAAATGCATACAATAGTGCTTCTTTAGCTCTCATGTCACACATGAAAAGTTCCCTTTCTTCCTCAGTACAAGTTTCCAAATCTTTCTTAGCAATGGTTGTCTTTTCTGATTTTGTCAAAATCCAATATCCTAGACCCATACATAGTAGATGTGTCTTCATCTTTTCCTCCCAATTGTCATAATTTGTTCCATCAAACTTCAAACTATCCTTTCTAGATACGTTTTCCATGGATCTTTCAAATTTGTTAAACTTTATCTTAAAGGACCTAATGCTTTGATACCAATTGTTAGAAACAATAGTCCACAAAGATAACTAAGAAGGGGAGCAGGGGGAGTGAATTAGTTATCCAATAATCAAAACATTTATCCACCTTAAATAATCTCAACCATTCAACCAAAGTAAATAGCAACCATAAGATTCACATACACAATTACACCAAATATGTTAGCTAGGAAAACTCTTGATCAAAGGGAAAACCCTAGTGGGAATGATGCCCACAAGATGATGTACTAATATAAATATTCCTTCTTAGAGGACAAAAACTGTTAGGAGTCTATTACAACATTTTGTACATATGAGTCCCTGTTAGGAGACTTTGAATCCTTGTTGGAAGATTCCAACCCTATTAGGAGTTGTGCCAACCCTGTTAGGAGTTGTAAAAGACAGAAGGACTCATTGTCCAAATAGCTTTCAGGGCAAGATCACCGAACTCACTGTCCAACTAATCTCTCAACTTTTTTTTTGCAGAATAATTGTATGTACGAAATTTTAACTTCTTTCCTCTGTCTTGTCAACTAGACCAATCATTGATTGACCTTATAGACTAGGTCATGAACCTTGCATCCAAGTTTTAAACTTTGGATCTCACAATAAAACCTTGGCAATGAAGTTTCCTTCACCTTCTCTCTACTCTTCTTATATTCACATTTTTCTCTTTGTGATGCTCACAATCATTCACATTCATCCATACATAACAAAGGAAAATTTCCTTCCTTTATATAGATTCCATAAAACAATTTCCTAAGTTAGTTGTTACACCTTCTCAATTAATTATTATAGGATCACTTTAAGAACACGTTACACTTAGGGATAACATTAATCTTTTGCCTTGTAACTTTAATAACTTTCTATACACATAACATTATGATGAGTGAGCTTAGCTACATCATCTCTAGAATGTTTTCTTCACATCTTTAACTTCAGCTTCATTGAATAACAACTTTGCTAAGAGATATAGCAAGTTTACCAGAACATGCTTCTATAAACTCTATCTCAAAATAGTCTTCACCAAAACTTGCATAACATCTTCCAAACTTACTATCTTGTGCTTCTAAGGTTAGCTACATATACTAGACACTTAGTGGTATCTCCTTTTAACCTCACTTTGTGAAAATGCTCGACTATCTATCCATACCAACTTGATCTTTCTATTGTTCTTCTGTCAAAAACCATAGAAAACTGCTATGTTGACATCAATAAAAAAAACAGTTATGAATGTAACATATCATCATGATAATAATCTAATCCTATTTCTACAATACTCCTCCATGGGAATGTCATTAGCATTCATGCTTCCAACACTCACGTCTCCATTTTCACTTCCAAGGTCGGGAAGTTGAGATTACATCATCTTACACATACCTTGGGGTTAAGTTTTCTAGATATCGTTTCAACTTGAGATCTGTCATTCAACCTCAGATCAGTAAAGGGTTGGGTTCCCTTGCCATGCTCCAGAGACAATGCTTCAAACACAACTTTTAGGACACATCATCTAAGCTATCCCTTCTGGATTCCTTAGTAAGACCCATAGTGCTCTATGGTTTGGTGGGATGGGGTCCTTCCCTTTTGGACTTAGATTGGACCATGATCAAGTGCACCCAAAATCTACTCCTCCATTGGATTATTAGATGTCATAGATCTATCCCCCATAGTGTTATTTTGGCTGAGTTTAGAGATCACCCTTTTAGGCATGTAGCCATTTTTTACTTGATCTAGTTTCTCCACCATCTTCATGGCTTTGTAGACTCAGCTAAAGGCCAACATAGATACCCTTACTTAGGCTACTACTCTTTAGTTGCTATTGCAGATTCTAATCTAGCAACTAGAGCCCGTTGTTGGTATGCTCGAGCTACTATCCTACTGAGATTAGTTGGGATTGATATCAATTATCTCCGTCCCTACCAGTTCTCATTGTACGCTCTTGCTTATCTCCTCCCCTCTCAGTAAGAGTTGAACAGGCATGTTAGACTTGACATCTACATGTAGTATATTATACAAACCTGGGTTGATCCTCTAGGGGGACTACATCTAAGGATGGCATTCTACACTGAGCACTTCTTAGATTTTTGAGATGGGATTATTGTATGCCCTAATGACTTACATAGATATTGAACATACACCTTGTGTATCTCCCTTGGTTCCTTCAGAGTGGGCTTGCATTGACTCTAAATCCAGGTCAATCACCATATTACTAGAGAGGATCAGGTTTGTAGACTTTGTACCTTAGTAGAGGCAAAATCTAAGATCCATTTCCTTTTCAAATGCTGCATATAATATGAAATTAGGAGATTTTATTGTCTTTTTTGATATTGCAGATCCCTCTCAGATTTGTTCAGGTACACAAATCAACGTTGCATTACGCTCTATCTTCGTGAGTCCTTACAACTTCGTGACCATACTTTGCAACTATCATTTCCCATGAGTCAGACCTAGACGCAACTTACTATGACCTTCTTCTTGCCCTTAGCTCTAGCTCGGGGTGTCAAGCGACCATGCAATTTCCCTAACATGGGTCATTCCAAATTAGTGAGACCCCACAGTGGACCTCTTCACTAGCAACACTCCTGTCATAGCACTAAACCACACCACAAGGCCTCTAGTAGCCACTAGCCATATTTGTCATTGTTGGACTTTTTCCTTTTTGAAGATAGATACCTAATATTTTCTATGATGTCTCATGCTTTCTTTTCCATTTATTATGATTGTTCTTCTATGGACATCGTTTGGTGCTCTGTTTGTATGCTAACTTCTTGGTTGTAAGCTTCCATTCCTATAGACCCAAGTTGTGGTCTTTTGTTGGACATTAATAAATTTATCTTATATTATCTACTTTGCTACTTCCAGCTCATACTATCTCTATCCATGTCTTCTTTCCTTCTGGTTTGTCATTTCCATTACTTGGTGTTGGTGTTCGTGTTCGTGTTTGTGTTGGTGTTGGTGTTGGTGTCCTAGTTTTGCAATTCTTACTAATGTACCCAACTTTGAGACAACTAAAATATACTATCTCTCCATTTAGCCATTTCTTGTAATTTCCCCTAAAATGTGTCTTCATGCAGTTCTCTAGATTGTGTCCATACTCTCCACAATAGTGACAACTATACCATGTGTTGTAATCCCAATGGTAGGAGTTGTCTTTCTTTGATGTACGAGTTTGTTTTTTAGGTGACCAGTGTGACTTCTTCTTAAGTCTACACTCATAATCTCTATGTCCATACTTTTGACAATTGTAGCAATGACCTTGGAATCTAGATACCTTCCTGGCTGAGTCATTGTTCTTTGATCTACATTCATGTGTTTAATGTCTTATTTTCTTGCAGTTAAAATAATTACCTCTTAACTTAGGTTTAGAGATTTTCTTACCACTTTTTCTTCTGCATATATTGGTTGTGTGTCCAATTTTCCCATAGTGATAATATGCAGGTTTTCCTTTTGATTTTGCATTCCTTTGCTCTCCACTTTTAGATGATTCTCCTTCTTCACTTGATGAAGATTGTTTGTTGTATCCAAGTCTAGAGGTGTCTTTTGCTCTAGGTGACTTCCCTTAACTTTTGACAGAGTAACGCATGTATATGTTTGTGTGGAACATATGCATACTAAGGAACAACACAAAAAAGGACAACTAAAATTATGATGCCTTCACAATAATTTAATAAAGTTTGAATGGTAAATTCGACATTGGTAATCCTGAAAACATAAATATTTTCTACATACAATGCATTCACATGCCAAGATGATCTCCAAGAATTTGAGCATAAAATTGGTGATTGACCAAGTTTGACCCAACTAGGCAACTTTTGCCAATGTATGACAACTTTTGCCCAATCCTTGGCAACTTTTTACACACACCTAGAATGACTCCTTAAGAACTCAAACACACTCTAGGGACTTTATTTTAGTCCTTTATTCTTCATTGGTTAGGGTAAGATCACTTACAAGCTAAAAATGATGAGGGTTTAGCCAAACCCTAGGTGCTCCTACACCATTCTCCCCCTGCAAAAAATAAGTTAGGTTTATTTGAACTTTTTGAAATCACTTTCTACTATCCAAGTAGCCTTTGATTTAGGTTGGTTTTTCCATTTCACTTAAAATTGTCGAAACCCCATAATTTTTAGGTATAAGCATGTCCTTTTCTTATCATCAAACATCTCAATACTCTTTGTTTTGAATGTTTGTTCTATTTCCCCCACCATTTATGCAACCTCATCCCTTATATTATTGTTCTCAATGAACATCTCCATGAATTCCTTGGCTTTATCCTTCAGTCTGCTCAATGTAAACTTATTTGATTTCTCCATTCAAAAATGCTAACTTAACATCCATCTAATACCATTAAACTTCTTAGTTGTTGCATAAGCCATGAATGTTCTTACTGCTTCCATTCTGGCAACAAGGGAAAATGTCTCGTCATAATCTACACCTTCTTGCTTTGAATACCCTTTACATACCAATCTTTCTTTATTCCTAGCAATTTTACCTTATTCATTCATTTTATTTCTTAATACCCATTTAGTTCGTACAACATTCTTGTCTTTAGGCCTAGGAACCAATTCTCATGTCTCATTCTTCACAATTTGATCTAGTTCTTCCTTCATTGCTTGAATCCAATGATCATCCTCGAATGCCTCATTTGCACTTTTAGGTTCAACTTGAGAAATCGAATATAATTCCTCATGTACTTCATTTCTTGTCATCACTCCTTTTTCTTTGCTTCCAATGATCTGATCATCAAGGTGATTCTTTGTCAAATTCATGTTTGGTGTAGGAGTTTCTATTTCAACTCTTTTTCTCTTGGTTCAGATCTCTGTTCTTTTCTTTGTTCAAAAACTTAAACAACAATCTACAAATCATTGTTAGTCTCAAGGAAAACTTCAATATTTTCTCTAGAAGTTTTAGGATTATCTTCTTCTTCATCATCAAAAATATAATCCAACATTCTCTCTTTAACTCCAAAATTTTCATCTACTTTCACATTTGCACACTCAACAATTGTCTTAGTTCTATGATTAAAGCATCTATCAGCTTTGTTTTTCAATGAATAACCAAATAACATACCTTCATCTCTTCTTGGATCAAACTTACCAATATCATCATCTATCTTTATGTAACATTTACTTCCAAAGATTTTGAAATACTTTACTGATGGTGCATGTCCAAACCATAATTCATAAAGAGTCTTGTGTGTACTTTTTATGATCTATACTCAATTCATGGTGTATACTATTGTGTTGACTTCTTCCCTCTAAAATGTCTTGGATACATCATTCTCAAACATCATTGCTCTTGTTTGCTTCAGTTACAAACCTATTCCTTCTTTCTACAATTCCATTTTTATCAGGAGTCTTGGGTGATGATAACTATCTTTTAATGTCATTTTCTTCACAAAAGATTTTAGACTCTCTAGAAGTAAACTCTCCACCTCTATCTGATCTTAAACATTTTTTCTTTACAAGTTATTCATTTTCAACTCTATTCTTGAACAACTTGAACTTTTCAAATGCTTCAGAATTTTCTTTAAGAAATGTTACCCACACCATTCTAGTGAAATCGTCAACAAAAATTATAAAGCACATTTCTCCATAGAATCCTCTTATTCAAGTAGGACCACTCAAGTCTGTATGTACAGTCTCCAACTTTGTTGTGGTAGTGAACTTCTTGCTGGGAAAAGAAACCATCTTATGTTTAGCCATAATACATTTTTTGCAAATGATATTAGTAGGCTTCATGATTCTAGGTAAATCGTTGACAACAAATGTGCTACTAGCCTTATGTGACAGAACATTCTATGCCACAACCAATTGTTATCCACCTTTGCAACCAAATAAGTCATCTAAGTAGGATTCAATTGAAACACGTTACCTCTGGATCTTGTACTAGTTCCAATCAACTTACCATCTTTTTCTTTGATAATGCATGTCTTCTATGTGAATTGCACCTGATAGCCTTTATCAACCAATTGTCCAACACTTAGTAGGTTATGCTTTAGTCCATCAACAAAATAAACATCATCAATATTAGTCTTTCGGTCAAGAGTAATAGATTATATTTCTGTGATGTGACAAGTTGCATTGTTACCAACTCTAACAATTCCTCCATCGTGATTTTTAAACTTGACAAACTTATTCATATCTCCAGTCATATGATTTGAATATCCACTGTCTATAATCCAATCAAATTTTTTTTCAACTTGTGAAACTGGGGCTTTTTCTTCTTTAATTTCATTTTCAAAGTTATCTTCTTTTAGAGCCTCAAATCCTAATTTATCATCACTTTCACTCTGAACTCTTTCCTCAATTCATCATCTTCATTTGCATACAATCTCTAGGTCTTCTAGGTTTGAAATTCTTCTTGTACTTTTTCTCTCTTTTAGGATGCTTAGAAGCATAATGACCAAATTCATTGCAAGTCCAAAATTTAAAAAACTCCTTACCATCTGGCTCTCTTCTTACAAGCAAGGCTATTCCTTCTTCAATTTTTCTATCTTCTTCCAATCTTGATCTATTGTTGTTGGCATAGTCTCTACTAGTGCTTGCACTTCTTGATAAAGAAGGACGAACACTTAATGCACTAAAAGTTGTTTCCACTTTGGGAAATTCTTCAAATTGCTTCAAGCTTACTTTTGTTGCATCCAAACAATCTAATCTTCTTCTTTACATCCTTGACAAGACTTAATTCATACAACAATTTAAGATATTCTACCAACATCGCTTCTCACAGATTCATCTTCCATCATGTTAACATCTTGAAACAAACATATCCAATTTTGTAGTCTAATTCTTTTAGCATGCTTATCACCTTCAAAAGAAGTTTCTAAGGTTGTCCAAATTTTATGAGATGTCTCTAGTGATTTTATTTGACTATATTCATTTTCAAGAAGAGCTAACAATAATTTCTCTATGGAAAGCATACTGCACATAAACATATCTTCATTGCATTTCTCTAGTTTGCTTTCTTCCACAATCTCTCTTTCATTCTTTTTCATCGGCCAATATCTTGGACCCATACGTAGCAAATGAGTCTTTATCTTCTCCTTCTAGTTGTCATAGATAACTCCATCAAATTTAGAAATTTCATTTTTGAAGTGACATGTCATTGATCTCCCAAAGTTGTTAAGCTTTCTCTTCAACGACCTAATACTCTAATACCAATAATTAGAAAGTAAAGTCCATCAAGATAACTGAGGGGGGGTGAATCAGTTATCCAACTATTAAAACATTTATTAACCTTATTAATCCTTAAGTATGTGATCAATATAATCAATAACCATAAGAAAATACTCATACACAATAACACCAAATATGTTAACTAGGGAAACCCTTGATCAAAGGGAAAACCCCAATGGGAATCGTACACACAAAATGATGTACTAATATTAAAGTTCCTTGTTAGAGGATGGACTTTGTTAGGAGCCAATGAAATGCATTCAATACATATTAGGCCCTATTAGGAGAGTTTGAATCCCTAATAGGAGATTCCAACCCTGTTAGGAGTTGTGGTAGGCAAATGGATCCATAGTCCAAACAACTTCAAGGTCAAGACCATCAAACTCACTGTTCAACTACTCTCTACATTATTCCTTGTAGAATAATAGAAATGTATAGTTACTTCTTTGTCCTCGGACCAGACCAAACCTCTTCTGATCTTGATACCAGATCACAAACTTCACATCCAATAATCCTTTGGATTGCTTACTTGTATTTACCAAACACTCTGCTCTTACTCATTGGATCTCAATCAAAATTGCATACTTAGAAACAAGGAAAATACCTTCCTTTATACCATATCCTCAAAATGATTCCTAAGTTCAACTGTGAGGCTTTCCCGATTAATCATAATAGGACCTCTTTAAGATAATCAATTATTTTACAATTACACAACACTGTTGGCTCATAGTCTTTACAACTTCTCACATGTGTGGCCTCTAACCTTGCGCACTTGCTGACATCATCATTAGGTTGTCTACTATAACTGTTCAACATTTCATATCACAATTCTATCTTTGTTAGGAGATACAATCCAAACATCAAACACTACCTCTCAAGTACTTTGTCTGTATATTGTCCTTTGTAAATCAAGAATATCTCCTTCATGTCTTCAAATCTTTGAACGCACTCTTTTCCACTTTGTTAGGACACAATGTAGAGCATATCCTAAACTGCACTTGACCTTATCATCAATAATAAATCTAGACGACCTCATTCTCTATTTGTTACTTTGCCAATTTTTGTAAAAACAATACTAAGTTGACATCAATGACAAACACAGTCATGAATGTGAGATTAACAATCTCCCAAGTGCTCTAGTAATGCTTAGGATACTCCTCCAAAGGAATACCATTAGCATTCATGCTACAGAAAGAGGGTAAGAATGTCAAATTCACCAAAATGTTTAGGGGTAAAAGGGAGACACTTTAATAGGATTGTAAGTCTCCTCTTTTCCAAGCCACTAAACCCTTCAAATATGTATGTGAGAGAAAGAGTGGAATTTTCAAATATGATTCCACTTATGATCCAAATTAGATTAGTTAGGACCCAAAAGGAAGAAGGGTGCTAATACTAAACTTGTAAAGAGGAATGCAACACAAGGAAATGTAGTCTTTGGCCCTTGATAGGATAATGTGAATGTGAAATTGAACTAATTGCTTAAATAATGCAAATCTAGATGCTTTATGAATACAACTAGCCTAATTAAGATAGAGATCTAACGTAAAGATATGAAAGGCTCACCTCAAAAAGTAGAAGATGTAATATGGCTATGAAACTCGTAGATCTAAACTGTTTTCGAATATCCTTCCATGTATCTTGGAACAAAATGACAAAAGGAACAAAACCCAAAAATCTCCTAAAAAATGGAGACTGGAGGACTCAGTAGACTTGAGAAGATGCACTACAACCAGGTTGATCTAGTCTGATGACCTGAAACTAACTTCTCTAGAAATCTCCCAAAAAGTAGGTTTCAGATTTGTAAACCTTTCGTTGATATACTACAAATCAACACAAAAAAGAAGGGTTTGTGGTTGGGATTTCATAAGGGCTTGACTTGATCAAGCCCTAGGTTAAGGAATTAACTGTAAATTGAAATGTAATTAATAAAGGAAATCCTTGCATGTAGTAGATGTGAATAATATCAAATGAAAGATACAATTACCTTTGAAGATGAAACTGACTTTTGATAAATGATCAATTATGTAAGTGTAATAGTTGTAACTCAAAGAAAGTATAAGAAAATCAAAGAAGTAAAAACCTCATGTATTGAAATGTATGTGAAATGCCATGGATGAATAATGGAAGAGCTTGGATGGATTCGAATGATGGATCTTCTCCTTAGAGCCAAACTCCACTACCACCTTGAAGGAAGAAGCTTGATACAGGAAGAATATGCTTAGACTTGAATGCTTAAAGATGCTTACTTGAAGAACACCTTGAATACTTGTTTGTGGACGTGAGATAACTTGAGAATGAGATATGAAAATGAAACCCCCAAGCCTTCTTTTATACTAGTTTTTGGGTGGGAAAACAACTCAAGCCAACAAGGGAGGTAATTAAATTAATTGGTTAACTCCTAAATTTTCGAGCCCCACACCCCTCAATCACCAAGGACTAGGTCGACTTGGGTCCACTTAGTCTCAAACCAAGTCAACCTAGGTCCACCTAGTCCCAGACCATGTTAACCTGGGTTGACCAGTCTAGACCAGGTTGACCCAGGTTGACATGGTTCTAAAGCATTGGACAAGAAGGCAACAGAAAGTGTCAGAAGGTGGTGCAAGTGAAACCAAAAGATAGCGAACTGAACATAAGATATGGTCAAAAGAGTATCGAAACAACACCTAGAAGACCATGTTGGAAAGAAAAAGATGACAAAGAGGAGCAAAATGGAGGAGAGGAGAAAAAGAAACTGAAACCATACTAAGGAGGGCTAATAAGTATCAAAATGAAGTACATCCTTTTTAAGATGATACATAAAGACTATAATGTGAGATTAAATGATTTTATGATGGAATGGACCTTGTGTATATCTTCTCTTAATTTCTTTTAGAACTTCAATAATATAAAGTTTATCAATAAAGTAAAATAGTTTGAAAAGAACTATTGCTTTTCAAAGTTCCGATTATGGAAGAACCTACGATGAGGATAATATATTTTCTATGTAGACTTCCAATTTCTTGTCCTAAAGCAATTGTCGAGGACAGATTTTGAATAGCACAATGAGAACTTACAAAAGTACAACTCGATGCATTTCAAAAGCAAGTTTTACACTATTACGTAAGAGGGAGATTTGTGGATATTTTAATTCTTGTACTTTGTTTTACATTCACTTAATGAAATTTTGATTTTTGTATGGACTGTAGGAAGGTTCTAAGCTTAAATATTATTTAATTTTTAATTTAACAATAAGATCCATTTTAGTGTAGGTGGAACAGACTTCAGAAGAAAATAGAAGGAAACCCAATTTAGCAAAATGAAATGAGTAAACTTCTTAGCTAGAGGAAAGGACCTAGTACTTGAACATGTTCTATTGTTGTGATAGAAGCTATTGATTTGATACCACATTTATACTTGATGATGTGGACTTAAAATATTATGTGTAGACAACTTGTCAAGTAAGCTGCTATAAAAAAATTAAAGTGATTTAAAATTTTCACATAACATTTTAATAAGCACACAGTTAAGGTGCTGACATACTTGACATTTTGTAAACTAAAATATATTCAAATATTTATTCTATCATCTGAACAGTTCAGGGTAAGTTTAGAGACCACATTATAAGTACTCAAAACAGGTCCCATGGGAGGGGTTACTGCTCAACAAAGAACAGTCACAGGAAACCAAATCCTGATCAATGATCATCAATCCAGAAAATAAGATCTCTGAAATATTTGAAATAAACTGATATCTTCTACAAAAGGGAGGATATAAGTGAAAGCAAGCATGTAAGGCAGGGGGGAGGGTTTGAATGTTGGCAGCACATAAACGAACCAAAAAAGTACCTGCAAAAAGTGAACCGTTCAGAAAGCATAGAAGACATTCTCAGGGAGTGCTAATATAACCCTTAGACAATAAAAAAAGATATAATAAATGCATAGTACTTGATTCAGAAGAAGATAGATATTTCTAATCATACACTAAAAAGAAAATAGAATCTTAAAAACCTTAAACCCCAATGTAGCTTTAGAAAGTGTAATAAATAACCTATTATATCACTATTTGGAATTCTTTTACATAGGTAATTTAAAGTCACCATCTTCCTACTGCTTAGGGAATATGTTAAGAAGGTGATATAAGAGCAGCGGTGCTAATACTGTGGCAGGCACACCACCTACACACAGCACAATCCACTGAGTGGTGGGGAGCAGCTGCATATATGCTACACTAAGGACTGCGTAAACCAAGGACAATGCTGCACAACATAGAATGATGCGGATCAAGTGCTCCACTTTTGGAGATTTATGACAGCCAGTAAGAAAAGTCATGGCAACCATCATCGCAGCGAAAAGAGCAAAAGTGTCTGTGATAGTGAAAAATACCAAAGCTTTTTTGTCTCCTCTACCAGCAGCCTCCATACGTGGAAGCACTTTCAGCATCATAATGAAGCTCCCTACCACCAACCCCATTGTCATTTTCAGCTGGATGTCAAAATTACTCCTCCTGTTGTACAACATAGCTCTACTCTCTTCCTCCTTCAGACCCCCCTGTACATGCAGGAAGATTTAAAATATTAAATATTGATAGCCAATGGAAACACATCTAAATCATGGAATCATGATTACTACACAGAAACAGAGTGCCTCAAGAAAATGCAAAACTAGAATAAGTTCAAAAGATAGATAACAGGAGTAAGATATGCACACTGTTTTGAAGAGTCGCCACCAGAAATTAAATATACAATAGAAAGGTTGTACTTATCTACACGAGGAAAAATGATCTCTTAAAAACTTATCTTTGATGATGATCTGCGACCATTATATTATTATAGATCTGATTCTCTACGAAATATATTGAAAAATAAAGATGATGAAACTGGTAATACTTATTTTGAATAGAGTACACTAATTAGAGATATCGTTAGAAAATTAAAAAATGAAAGCTAATCAAATTTGGAAATGTTTAGGATTTATAATATGAAGAAAACTGTTATTAGAAATTATTAAAAAAATCAAGTTTGAATCAACAGAACATGGGAAGCAATTCAAAAATAAAATAAAATATTGATTCAAAAACCAAATTTTAGAAAATAAAGTTGAAATAAAGCATTCCAAGGTAATTCAAGTAAGCCTCTATATACCTGTAAACAACTAAATAAGAGAATTGATCTAGAACCATTTGAATTTTACTTATATTTGATGTCAACTGATTATTACTTTGAAATAAGAGACAAATAATTGTATCTATAAATCACAACAAAAAATTGTTTAACATCTAATCCAAATCTCTCTATCTACTAGCACTTGTACCTGACAGGTCTAAGGGTTACGCTGATTGTCAAATATTTCTCTCATGTTTACAATACACTCCTTACATACCTGCACAGCAATTCCACTTCTCCGCCAAATTAAACATTTGTAAGGTTGAGTAACCATATGATTTCAAAATTAAAGGAATAATGATCTTAAGCAAAGTCCATCTTAATATCTAGAAGGATGGGGGAAATGTCATACGCAAAGACAAAAAGAGTTAAAAACTCTGAAAGCCGCATATAAAACAACCACTATTTAGAAAAAAGAAATTTGTCCAACCATTCTATTGTGCTGCAAAATTCTAGAAATATTTCTTCCTCTTTGTTGTAAGTAGAAATTTTATTTTGGAAAACAATCAGACAAGTTGTATAAATTAAAGAGATATCAAAGCAGGCTACTGATAATTTCAGTCATAAGAATGATTTGAAGGAGAGTGAGTAGAGTATTTTCTATGTTTTAATCTTTGTATCCAGTAGTTATTCCCTCTAAAAAAAAAGATGTTAAAATGTCATAACACACCATGCCCCATCTCCATATGATGGCTTGATTTGTTTATAATTATAAGAAATAAAATTTTATTGTTGTATTGAATAACACACAATGCCCTATCTTCCATATGATGGCATGCTATTGTTTATTATTGAAAATAATAATAAAATATTGTTATATTAAAGACGGGATTTGTGCACCATTATTGACAAGACACCTTTTCTCCCAAGACAAGAGTAGAGAGATTGAGCGAAGAAATATATGAAGAATTTCCTTTCCAAATCTGGCATGAAATCATGGAATAAACTTTTTCAATGGGATGGATTCCATCCCTAAAGACATAGGCACTGGTATCATTCCAAATCGTATATTGTAGTGTTTTGTACTTCCACATCTTGTGTTTAAAAACAATCCTAACCCACAGCATGCTAAGCTTGCATTCTTAAATAATGCATCCAGAAATTTACATGAAATTTATTTCTTCTTTAAGCCACCCAATCCTTAAAATCTTTTCAAACAAAAAGCTCTTATGTTTGAGAAATTGGGTAAGAGTGTAATTTACCACAGGCTTCTGGGTTCTGAATTATGTTGATAAAATAATCATAAGTTTTGAGATGGATGATGGTTACTCCAGCCAATTTTTTACTGAGGTGCTCCACAAGTGAATTCAATGCAGTGTTATATGTCATAACCACCTGATTTGCGCTTTCCAAATATGCATCTTTGGCAATGCTATATTCAAAAAAGTCTTGTATAAAGAGTACATCCCACTGCTGGAATGTCGACTACAAAGAATTGTTTTACCCTGACTTGATAAAGCCCCTGTCAAGCTGCATTTCAATTATCATATGCTTCTTACAAAAAATTGTAGTCTTTCTTCAAGATAATATGTAGAGTGGGAAATTTGAAACACACACCTATGTACTGATCAAATTTGGAGAGGAGCAATGCAACAAACTGTTGAAGAGAAAGTGGTGTTTTGGAAAGCTGTATTGGCAATATAGGCACAGCATTATCATTACCTCCAATCGTAATATAATATAAAGAGTTTCTTATGTAGGATTTCGCTTGTGCAACTCCAGGTGGGTGTGTCTTTCTCAAGATATAAGAAAAGTGTTGGAACTGAAATATTTAGCAACTCAGCATGATAATATTTGGCAAGATTGAAGAGGATTAGAGGGACACAGGGAAAGTTCTAATTGAATTAATACAATAAATGGAATGCTTAATTTTAAAAAGCACCCAGAAACAAATGTGCTACCATGCCATAACTCTTTGGTGGAATGATAAATTTTGCATCATCAAAAATACAATTTCCTAATTTGAGTATTTATTTGTTAGAATTTTTTTTAATTATAGTATTTTTTCCTAGTGAGGGAAACAACTATTCCTGTTTTTAAGATGTAAAAGTTGTGGTATATAAGAATGAGCAAAAATAGTTATTCAATTGATATAGGATATAGCAATTTATGAGAGTTTGGAGGAAGAAATCAGTTCTGATTAAGTCAATTGAGGAGTCTAAATGATCAAGCTCAAAGGTAGACTAAAAGCTTTATCAACAAAATATCTAGCAACTAAACAAACAAAGAAGCAACAAAGACTAAAACAAAAGAAAAACCCACAAAGACCCAAAAAGAGATAGAGGCCTAAAGATATAAGGCTATGTTTGGTTGCAAGAAGATGAGGGGCAGAATAGGGTTTCGAGAGCCAAAACCTAGTTATGGAGGAAAAAAGGGGCGTTTGGATCATCAAACACAGAACCCAGTTTCTGGTTTCTTCTTCCAATTTTACTCCAAAAATGGAAGAAACATCTTCCACCAAATAGGTGGAAGTTGAAATGAAAACCCAAATTTGGGTTTTTATGAATGGGTTTGAATTAAACCATTGGGTCCGCGGAATTTGCCTTAGGATTTTGTAAAATCAAAAATGCATTTCGGAAGACAAGGGTTTCTAGCGCCGTTGTTGTTGTTGTGGCAAATTTCTAGGAATACGAGGGTTTCTAGCGAGTTTGTTGCGGCTATTGTTGTGGCAAGTTTGTTGTGGTTGTTGTTGTGGTGAGTTTGTCGTGGCTGTGGTTGTGGCTGGGGTTTCTCTGCTTTGGACAACGGTGGTGACTTTGAAGACAACTCTCTACTCCCACCAATCTCTGCAGACACGGTTCTTTTCTCTCATCCACATTTGCATTTTGGGTTTTTTTTGTTCATTCAATCTAAGGCTGACTATGCATTTTGGGTTTTTTTCTTTACATTGAAGACATATATTAATTCAAAACGATAACAATTTGTTGTGGCGAATTTGTTGTGGCTGTGGTTGTGGCTGCGGTTTCTCTACTTTGGACGACAACAACGGCTTTGAACACAACTCTCTTCTCCCACCAATCTCTGCATGCACGGTTCTCTTCTCCCACCCACATTTGCATTTTGGGTTTTTTTTGTTCATTCAATCTAAGGCTGACTATGCATTTTGGGTTTTCTTCTTTACATTAAAGACATATATCAGTTCAAAACGATAATAGTTTGTTGCAAGTCTGCTTAGAATAATAGTTAATATATGCTCAATAATGAGTTCCAGTATGTGCTCATGCCATTACCTCTGATTACCTGTATATATCATAGTTGAAGCTCTAATTACCTGTACCAATAGCAATGAAATGTACAAGTATATCAATAGCTTTTATCTATACATAGTTCACCTATACATCGTTTATCATGGTTCCATTTCTATCTGCTATCTACTTAGCAAACTAGTCAATATGTGCTCACTAATGAGTTCTAGTATAGTGCTGTGAGAGATCAATGCAATACCATTAATCAAAGCGAATCATGCCAATGAAATGAACAACTAAACTATGTAACAATTTCTTACCAGTAATGAGTTCTAGTATAGTACTGTGAGAGATCAATGCAATACCATTAAAGAGAGCCAAGTCGTAAACTTTGTATGGATCAACTATGTATAGATCAATGGCAATCAGGGCTTTTATCTATAAATAGTTTATGATGTCGTAAACTATGTATAGATCAATGCCAATCTTGGCTTTGATCTATACACAGTTCATGCACACACAATTTATGAGGTCATAAACTATGTATAGATCATTGCAATTCCATTAAACACAGCCAAATCATAAACTATGTATAGATCATTGCAAATTCATTAAACTCAACCCAGTCATAAACTATGTATGGATGTACCTAAATATAAGCGTTTATGCCTATGACCCTATTCACATGTTTTAGTTTTGCACTGGGAAAGGGCAGATACTAAATCCGTCCGTCCGATATTTATATAGTATACTGTATACATGGCAGATCAATGACAATTATAGCTTTTATCTATACATAGTTGACCTATACATAGTTTATAATGGTTCTGTTTGTATTTGCTATCTACTTAGTAAAACAATCAATATATATTGTAACAGTTTGTTTGAAATCTGCTTAGGAAAACAGTAAATATGTGCTTAGTAATGAGATCAATGCAAATCATGTCAATGTAATGAGCAACTAAACTATGTATACATCAACTATACATAGTTTATGAGGTCATAAACTATGTATAGATCAATGCAGAAAGAAACCCTATTCCCACATGCCAACAATGCTCCTTTTCATCTTCTAAAAGATGAGCCTCAATTTCAGCAAACCCAATGGTTTATGAAAACACGTTCATAAAAACCCAAATTCAGGTTATAATTTGTACTTGTGTATGTGTACATACATACATGTGTTTGTACATTTATAAATGTGTGTGTGTACATACATACATGTGTCTATACATTTATAAACGTGTGTACGTACATACATACATACATGCATACATGTGTGTGTATGTACATGCATACATACATGTGGGTGCACATACATACATACATACACACATACATCTGTATATACATATAGACAAATGGAATCAGTATTATGCTTTCATTGGTAGAGACAGATTACATGGAGTAGAATGACACATTATTGTAATTTGTTCATTATGGGCTTATGATCCTCAGTAGTTGGTACTCCTTATTGTATTTAAATAAATAATTGACTTCCTAATGCAATGAGGCTAGCAAATAATCATGTTGTATCTCGATAAGTGATAGTTGATATCTCATAATTGATAGTGTTTAAATTGTCCATGTTTCAGGCCACTGATGGATCCTATGGACAGTATAGAGGTTCAAGGATGCATAGTTAGGAAGACCACATACACCCACATTCTCACAATTCTTTTTGCTTTTGTTGGCATAGCCAATGTACTGGTAGCCCAAGAAGGTAGTCAAATGGGTAAACGAATAAGAAACGGAAATTCCTTTTGTAGAGACATTATTCATTCCAATGAGGTGGATTGTCATAATCAGATTCGGATGAGTAGGGCAGCCTTCTTTTCTCTAGCTCGTATTCTTAGGCTGAAAGGAAGCTTGAGAGATACAATCCACTTGAAGTTAGAGGAACAACTAGTGATGTTCCTCCACACTCTTGGGCACAATCTAAGGAACCGCAAGATTGCCCATAACTTTGGGCACTCAAGAGAGATAGTTAGTCGGTACTTCCACAAGGTGTTGACGGCTATCTTAGCCCTTCACAGGCATTACTTCATACCACCTGGTCCAGGGACTCCCAAAATTAGTGGGAAGGATCGTTTTGAACTGTTCTTCAAGGTAAGTCGTGCATTGTTACAAGTTTATTGTCTAGATTGTTGTCCTTATCTTATTATTACTTGAGCATACATTTGATCAGTGTATCATATCCCATGGGATTGCATTGGAGATATCGATGGAACCCATATTCCAGTGCGAGTCGATGTCGACATACAAGGTAAATATCATGATAGAAAAGGGAACCTGTCACAAAATGTTATGGTTGTCTGCTCCTTTGATTGTAAGTTTCAGTACTGCCTTGCTGGTTGGGAAGGCTCTGTTGCAGATAGCCGTGTTCTAGCCTCAGCTCTATCTAGATCAAATCCACTTGTAGTTCCCACTGGTAAGCCAAATCACATTTTAATATACTCAAGGGTATGCTAAATGTTTCAAGTATTGACAATATACTTTCTTTATGTAGGAAAATATTTTCTAGTGGATGTTGGATACCCAAATGCACCTGGATTTCTCGCTCCTTATCGGTGTACATGCCACCACTTGAAAGAGTGGTCAAGAGATAACCCAATAAACTCTGCAAATGAGTTGTTCAACCATCGACACTCCTCTCTTAGAAATGCAGTAGAACATACGTTTGGTATTCTAAAGCAGCATTTTCCAATCTTAAGACATGCAATGTCTTATGATATCATGACACAATCCTATATTGTTTTAGCATGTTGCATACTTCACAATTTCATTACAATAGAGGATGGTCTTCTATCGGAACTAGCTATTGAAGAGGAAGATGATTGTGATGGGAAAGAGGTACCACTGCTTGAGGCATATGGGTTGTCTCAAGAGGATAGAAATGGGTGGGCCCAATTTCAAGAAGATATAGCAAGTAGGAGTGGGAAGATTATAGATCCCAAGAATAAATGATTTATTAGAAGGCAATGTGCTGTATATGATTAAATTGATGTATGCATATACAATGATGGTGTGTGATTTCACTATTCTGATATCAATCCTTGCTACATTCCAATTAAATAAAAAGAGCATTAACTTTCAATTTTACACCTACTTTATGTACAAAAACTCTTGATCATATCTGCTATACACAGTCAAACTTAAAATGTAGAGTACATTGTTTTAAATGTAAGAAAGCACAATTGTTATACATCTTTGCATTGAGAAAGTACAATAACATGGATCATAATGGGGCTCACAACTATTTACCCGCCATTGATATCACCATTTTTTCTTGCTGGTAGTTTTGTTGATGCTGATGTGTTATCATCAATTATTGCAACTTGCACACCAAGCCTTTGTAAATGATATTTTGTGCACAAATCTTCCATCCACCACCATAGTTCTCATACCCTTAAAAATGCGGCAATGAAAGTGAAAGTGCTTCCAACACCTAGCTTACTAACTAAACTGATCTCACCATTCATGAGCTCCACCAAATATCTGCATAAACAGTGTAAAGATACATCCCTGAACATGTAATGCAATTCCAACCCCTATGTCCTCCACACTTACAATTAAATTTATAGTATCTGATTATTTGGAAAAGTTTGAATTGACTGGTACAGCAGGCTGATGATGTGTATCATCTAATAGGAATAGCTTAAATGTCTCCCAACTATTCCTCCTATCCGCTGCCTCAAAACAACTCAAACTGTCATATGCTGTAGCTGAATAATGTTTATCATCTTCAGTTAAATGCTTTCAAGTTTATTAAATGTTAGCCTCATTGTATTAGGATGTATTAAAAAATGATATTCAAAGTTTATCGTCTTCAATTTTAAATGAAATACAGCAAAGAGTATCAAATGATGAAGATCATAAGCCCACTAATAACAAGAGAACAATGAATTCGCTGAAAATCCCATTTTTTTGATGTTACTCCTTGCTACATACCATTTAAATTTAAAGAACAGTAACTTTCAATTTCAATCGTATGATTACTTTAAATTGTAATACGTTTACCTATTTAGTATGTTAGCCTTGTTCCATTACAATGTATTACAAATTGATATTTAAAGTTTATCACCTTCAAATTTAAATGAAATACAAGGAGTACACAATGGCATATACTGAGCTCATGATGAGCATGGACGAATCTGATCATGTGAACCAGATGTGTTCTCCCATTACTTTGAGTGATATAGATGGATCCCTCACTATGAGCAACAAATCTTCTTCAAAGAAGAAGATGTGGACAAAACCGACGGAGCATAAGTTTCTAGACTTGCTCCTCGAACAAGTTCATCTCGGACAAAAAGGTGAAGGTGGTTTTAAAAAAGAAGCCTGGACTGTCGAAAGGACATTCAATGCAGGGATGAACTTGAATATATCACAAGATCATTTTAAAAATAAGCTGAAAACATGGAAAGTAGGATATAGAGTAATGACGGACTTGAAAAATACAAGTGGGTTAGCTTGGAATGAAGAAACTCAAACTGTGGATGCTAAGGATTCTGTGTGGGATGAGCTTTTGAGGGTAGGATGATCTTTGTACTCTTTTGATTGAAGAAATTTTCCCTTCTTATTTTAGTAATGAAAAACTAACAACCTAATCCATCTATTAATGCTTACATGTAAAAGAGAGAATTCAAAAATGCAAAAATGTATAAGAGGTCACCTTTCCAATATTTCAATGAGTTGACTGTAATTGTTGGCAATTACATTGTTGAAGGGTTTGCAACTACAACACCCCTTGATGTTGAAGAAGGGCACCCTATGAATGATGCATTCCACATGCTTGATGAGGATGATACCAATTGTGGTACACCTCTTGACAGCCAACCAAATTTTGATGAAGAGTTATATCATTCCAATCAGTCAAGTGCAAGATGTAGAGGGACTCCTCCACCATCATCATCAAGAAGGGGAAAGAGGAAGAAGACAATTGTGGCTGCATCATTGGATGTGATATGCGCAACTATGAAGAAACTGAAAGATGGCCTCAGTAAGCCTCGGATTGTAAAAGTGGATAAATCTGAAGAGGATAATGTTTTGAGTGCCACATATACCACTCTCAAAGCTGTCCCTAAACTGAGTTGAGTAGTTTTCCTCAAAGCACATGACACCTTCATGCTTCAATGTGAAAGAGCCAAAGAGTTCTTAATGATGGATGAGGCAAAGAGAGTGGACTAGATTGCAATGACATTTGGTATGATTTAGATATTTCAGCTACTGACTAGATTGCAATGACATATGCTGCATGATTGCTCTGTTCAATGGTTTTGCATTGAACTCTGATAGCACTAAACTGGAACTATATTGATCTCACAGCACTATATTGGAACTCATTACTGAGCACATTTTGAGTATTTCATTGGCATTGGTATGATTGACATCTGAAGTAATTCCAATTTATGAGTTGCCTCTGTTTAATTGTTTTGCATGGATCAGTTTATGAGTTGCCTCTGTTTAATGTTTGGCATTGATCAATACATAGTTTAGTTGTTCATTTCATTGGCATGATTGGCATTGATCACTACATAGTTTTGTTGTTCATTTCATTGGCATGATTGGCAATGATCAATACATATTTAGTTGTTCATTTTATTGCCATTGGATCTCTCATAGCACTATATTGAAACTCATTGCTGAGCACATCTTGACTGTTTTTCTAAGCAGACTGGCAAGAAACTGTTACACAGTTCAGTTGTTCACTTCATTGGCATTGGTATGATTGACATTTGAAGTAATTCCAATATATGAGTTTCCTATGTTGAATGGTTTTGCATGGATCTATACATAATATATCCATAGTTTAGTTGTTCAAACTGTTACAGCATATAGTGACATTTTTGCTAAGTAGATAGCAAATAGAAATATAACCATGATAAACTATGTATAGGTCAACTATGTATAGATAAAAGCTATGATTGTCATTGATCTATACATATTTGATCCATACATAGTTTACCACTTGGCTTTATTTAATGGTATTGCATTGATCTCTCACACCACTAAAATGGAACCAATTACTGGCAAGAAATTGTTACATAGTTTAGTGGTTCATTGCATTGGCATTGGCATAATTGGCATCTGAAGTAATTCCAGTTAATGAGTTTCCTATGTTTAATGGTTTTGCATGGATCTATACATACTTGATATATCCATATTTTAGTTGTTCATTTCATTGGCATGATTGGCATTGATCAATACGTAGTTTAGCCATTCATTTCATTGGCATGGCATGATTGACATTGATCAATACATAGTTTAGTTGTTCATTTCATTGGCATTGGTATGATTAGCATCTGAAGTAATTCCAGTTTATGAGTTTCCTATGTTGAATGGTTTTGCATGGATCTATACATGATATCTCCATAGTTTAGTTGTTCGTTTCATTGGCATGATTCACTTTGATTAATGGTATTGCATTGATCTCTCACAACACTATACTAGAACTCATTAGTGAGCACATATAGACTATTTTGCTAAACAAATTCTAAAGAAACTGTTACAACATATATTGACTGTTTTGCTAAGCAGATAGTAGATAGAAATAGAACCATGATAAACTATGCATAGGTCAACTATGTATAGATAAAAGCCATGATTGTCATTAATCTGCCATGTATACTACATAAATATAGGACGGACATCCATACATAGTTTATGAGTTGGCTGTGTTTAATGGTATTGCATTGATCTCTACATAGTTTATGACCTCATTCCTATGTTGAATGGTTTTGCATGAATCTATACATACTTGATATATATCCATAGTTTAGTTGTTCATTTTATTGGCATGATTTGCTTTGATTAATAGTATTGCATTGATCTCTCACAGCACTATACTGGAACTATCATTAGTGAGCACATATTGACTATTTTGCTAAACAGATTCTAAACAAACTGTTATTAGAATATTTCTAATAATGCTCTATCTATCATATGTAGATAGTTTCTATTTCTTGTTAGTTTCTATTTTCTATATATACATTTTGTATATATGAGCTTGTAAGCTCGTTGTAATTCATTTATTGATTATTCAATACAAAAGATAATCTTTCGATTATTTTATGGTATTAGAGAAAATACTTCAAATTTTTTTGAAAATTTGAAATTATTTGTTATGATTTTTCGAAATTATTTTTGATCTTTCACAAACAACCCGGCTAGGGTTTTTGATCACGTTTTCGGTGGTATTTGGCGTGGAAAAATCTTAGTCGTTTATCTCTACAACTCATGTTTTGGATCTATGGCCTAACCGCGACTTCTACACCTTTTTTTTTCTCCTAATCATGATTTTCTGCATATCTCATATTTCTAGGAACAATCGCAGCTTCAAAGGCTTCCAATCGCGGCCACAAATCAAGCCCAGTCCACACGATCTGATCACAAACAAGATCTCCATGAAATCGCGATTTCTTGGTGATGCCTTTTTATAAAAATATGTCTCTCTGATTTCTTTGCTCCAAGCTTGCCTGTCCGTGCCTCATTGGGAGTTCTTCACAACCCAACACATGTCTAAGTTCACAAGAAGTTCTTTGTGAAAACAAACCAGTCGTTCTCTGTCTGCAAAACTCCATTTTTTTTGCAGATTCAACCTTTCTAGCTGACAACTAGGGTTTTGCTCGAAACCCTATTTTTTGGTCCGGAAAAAAAATTGAACGCAGATTCATGATGGGTTTTTCAAGAGCTCAACTGGGTTGTCATCCATTTTTTCTAGGTGCATCGATTTTCATGTCTCAATTTTTGAGCTAGTGGATCCAAAAATCGATAGCATATTCCATCTAAGTTTTTTGAGCTCTTTTCTGGGTCACTCTCTGATTCTTCTAGGTACTTGTCATTTTTTTCCAGGTCAGCCTAAACATTGCCTTGAACTTCATGCAAATGGCATCCGTGACCAACCTGATGCTAGAAGACAGTCAATGGTTTAATGGCACCAATTACAACCACTAGAAGCAACACATGTTAACCATCTTTGAGTATCGTCCTTTGGATGCACTTGTTCTAGGTACAAAAACTCATCCTGCCCCCACTAGCACGCTCAATGGAACCTCCGTTACAACAGATCAAGATAAGTTTGATGATCAGAATTGCGAAGCTGTTATGCTTCTCAAGTTCTCTGTTACAGATGATTAGCTACCTCAGATTCCCTCTAGCAAGTCGGCTGCAGACATCTGGAAATATTCAAAGGAGTTTGTGTTCTACACTTTTATGGCTAAAAGCCCTTCCGATTCAGCCTGATCCTCTGCTTGGTATATTGACTCTGGATGTCATTTCTCTCATCGGCGTGACTTGTTTATGGATTTCTATCCATACATTGATTCAGTTGTGTTTCACGGAGGAGAGGAGTTCAAAATTAATGGCTGAGGAAATGTTCAAATACAATCTAGTGAACTTGTCATCTCATCTTTCTCAATGTCTGCTACGTTCCTGGTATGGCAATCAATCTTCTCTCTGAGTCAAATCACGTGAAATTCTCCTCAGTTGGATGTGGTGTTCAGTGCCCACAAATGCTCTATTACTGATCAAGAGACTCGTCTTACTATTGCTATCGGTCTAGAGGATCATGGCCTATATTGGCTTATTAACCCTGGCGATTCTCCTAAAATAGCTATGGCAGCTCATGATTTATCTCTCAGCACTTTGTGGCATCAGAGATATGGACATCTCAACATCCAATATCTCTCTTAGCTATCTCGGGAAGAACTTGTTTCTAGACTACCTCCAATTCAGCTGCAACATCTTGGAGTATGTGACACTTGTCAACCTGGCAAACAACATCGGACTCCCTTCAAAGATGGAGATCCTTGGCGTGCCTCTCAAGTATTTCAATTACTTCATGCTGATATTTGTGGTCCTATGAATACATATTCAGTTACTAGTTGCAAATATTTTTTGCTTATTGTTGATGATTTTAGTAGAAAAATGTAGGTGTACTTTCTTAAACAAAAATCAGATACACATAGTACATTTCAGAATTTTAAGTTGTTGGTTGAAAACAAGTCTGGCTGCAGTATCATTTCACTAAGAAAAGATAATGGGGGGAATTTTGTTCTCATGCATTCTCCGATTTTTGTGCTAAACATGGCATCAAGCACTAATTCACCACACCTTACACTCCTCAGCAAAACAACGTTGTTGAGCGTCGCAATCTTACGATTGTTGAGATGGCTCGTTCTATGTTACAACGCAAGAGTGTTCCTAATAAGTATTGGGTAGAAGCAGTGTTTACTGTTGTCTATCTTCTGAATCGTTCCCCTACTTAGGCTGTCAAGAACAAAACTCCCGAAGAATTGTGGTCTGGTTGTAAGCCTAAGATCAGCCACCTGAAGATTTTTGGCTTTCTTGCCTATGTCTGGATTCATGATGCTAAATGTTCCAAATTAGATTCTAAGACTCAAAACTCATGATGACAGGGTATAGTGACAACCATAAGGCCTCCAAATTGATAGATATTGACACTAATCATCTTATCTTTAGTCGTGATGTTGTTTTTGATGAAACTCGAGGACCGTTTCTGTCCTCTTTTGAGCAATGTTTTGAGGAACAGCCTCACAGTGTTTCCCTTCTTTAGCACCTGGGACACCTGATGTTGATCATGTTGAGACTCTTGAGAATGATCTTCCTCCTATTGTTGCTCCTATACCTCTTCTAGCTCCTCCAGAGATCAGCTCTTCTACTCTTTGACCCAAATGGTAGGTTAAAACTATTAGTGATCTAAGGGATGGTGAGCTCATCGAAGGTAGAGTTTCTCGAAATAAGCACAAAAAAACAATTAACTTTTCTCTTATGGCTAACATTCATAGTGTTTATGAGCCCCAAACTTATTTCGAGGCTAAAGGTATTCTTGAATGCGAATAGGCTATGGAAGCTGAACTTCAAAGCATTCAAAAAAATCAAACTTGGGTTCTTTCTGATCTTCCTGCAGGGAAGAAGACCGTTAGCTGCAAATGGGTATACAAGGTCAAATATAAAGTTGATGGCATCTTAGACAAGTATAAGGCTCGTCTTGTTGCTCAAGGGTTCTCACAAAGGGAAGGTATTGACTATGAGGAGACTTTTGCTCCTACAGCTAAAATGAGTACCATACAGCTTGTTCTTGCTTTAGCAACTCAGTTCGGTTGGAAAGTTCATCAGATGGACGTCAAGAGTGCTTTTTTGAATGGTGACTTACAGGAAGAGGTCTACATGATGCAACCTTCTGGATTTTAAAGTTGCTGGTTAGGAACACAAAGTTTGTAAACTTGTCAAAGCTCTCTATGGTTTGAAACAAGCTCCTTGGGCTTGCTATATGAAAATTGATAAATATTTAATCGACCATGGTTTTCAGCGGAATCCATCGGATTCAAACCTATATATAAAACATGTAAGTGATAATGTCTTGCTTATCGTTGTTTAGGTCGATGATTTGATCATCACTGGAAGTTCAGCACATTTCATCACAAAAATCAAACAAGATTTGTGCAGCACTTTTGATATGACAGATTTGGGACTCTTGCACTATTGTCCCGGAATTGAGGTTTGGCAGATTGTAGTATCTTTCTTTCTCAATCCAAGTATGCTAGAAGTCCTCTAGACAAGTTCAAAATGCAGGATTGCAAACCTACTCTCACTTCTATGGAACCTAGGCTCCAATTATCCGCTTAATCCGATTCACCTGTTGTAGATGAATCCTTGTTTAGACAACTAGTGGGTAGTCTCATTTTCCTTACTGCCACCAGACCTAACATTAGTTTTGCTGTAAGCTATGTCGCCCGCTTTATGACAGCACCCAAGATTGATCATTGGACAACTGCAAAGCGTGTCCTATGCTATGTGAGTGGTACTCTTGATTATGATCTTCTATACACTGAGAAGTCTAATTCTACACTACGTGGCTACATAGATTCAGATTGGGTTGGCTCTGTTGATGATCGTAAGTCTACCGCCAGATATGTGTTTAATTTAAGATCTGTTGTTGTGACATGGACTAGTAAGAAGCAACAAGCATTGGCCTTGTCTTCGACTAAAGCATAGTATCAGGGAGTAGTTAAGAAAGCTTGTGAGGTAGTCTGGCTTCGGCGGATGCTTGCAGATATGCATGTTCCTCAATCAGGACCGACTTCTATATTCTGTGATAATCAGGGAGTACTCAAACTGGCAAAGAATCCGATTTTCCATGAATGAACCAAGCATGTCGAAACACATTGTCATTACATTCGTCAACTGGTTGAAGACAAATCTATTCAGTTGTTGTATGTTCTCACCTTAGAGCAATCTACTGATATCTTCACCAAGTCTCTTAGTTCTGATAAATTTGTAAAATTCAGGTAGGCTATTGGTGTTACTGATAGATTAAGCATTATTGAAGGGTATTAGAATATTTCTAATAATGCTCTGTCTATCATATGTAGATAGTTTCAATTTTCTGTTAGTTCCTATTTTCTGTATATACCTTTTGTATATATGAGCTTGTAAGCTCATTGTAATTCATTCATTGATTATTCAATACACAAGATAATCTTTCGATTATTTTAACTGTTACAGCATATATCACTATTTTGCTAAACAGATTCGAAACAAACAGTTACAGCATATATTGACTGTTTTGCTAAGTAGATAACAGATAGAAATAGAACCATGATAAACTATGTATAGGTCAACTATCTATAAATAAAAGTCATGATCGCCAATGATTTATGCATATTTGATCCATACATAGTTTACCACTTGGCTTTATTTAATGGTATTGCATTGATCTCTCACAGCACTATACTGGAACTTATTACTGAGTACATTTTGATTATTTCATTGGCATTGGTATGATTGGCATATAAAGTAATTCTATTTTATAAGTTGCCTTTGGTATGATTGGTATGATTGGTATGATTGGCATCTGAAGTAATTCTATTTTATTATTGGCACTATGATATATACAAGTAATCAGAGGTAATCACGTGAGCACATACTGGAACTCATTATTGAGCACATATCGAGCACATATTGACTATGTATAGATAAAAGCCATGACTACCATTGATCTATACATAGTTGATCCATACAAAGTTTATGACTTGGCTCTGTTTAATGGTATTGCATTAATCTCTCACAGCACTAAACTAGAACTAATCTATGCAGAGTTTAGTGGTTCATTTCATTGGCAAGATTGGCATTGGTCAATACATAGTTTAGTTGTTCATTTCATTGGAATGATTGGTATTGGTCAGTACATAGTTTAGTCATTCATTTCAGTGGCATTGGTGTGATTTTCATCTAAAGTAATTCCAATTTTTGACTTGGCTTTATTTAGTGGTATTGCATTGATGTATATATGTACATAGACATGTATGTATGTATGTATGTATGTACACATATGTATGTACGTATGTGTGTATGTATGTACACACATGTATGTACGTATGTATACATACTTGATCTATGCATAGTTTAGTTGTCCATTTCATTGGCATGATTGGCATTGGTCAATGACTCAATACATAGCTTAGTTGTTCATTTCATTGCCATTCACACGATTGGCATGTGAAGTAATTCCAAATGGTTAGTTGGCTTTGTTTAATGGTATTGCATTGATCTCTCACAACACTATACTGGAACTCATTACTGAGCACATTTTTACTATTTTGCTAAGCATACTTGATGTATACATATCTGATCTATACATAGTTTATGATCTCATGAACATTTGGTATAGTTGTTCATTGCATTGTTAATTAGAGCTATAATTGAATCATACATACGTGGAATACAGGAGGAGTGGCAAATGATGAATGCTCAATTGTAGAACTTGAGAGCATATGCTGATAGAAATGTGATTTGGTAGATGATTGTACAGTTCACAATTCTATCCTATGTTCTATCTATAGTCCTCATTTGCTTGCATATATTTTTATTTCTTGTCTTTTTGTCCCTATTTGATTTTCTATGTATGTTCTCGCTGACAAGATTATCAAAAGTATTGAGGATTTCTGATAGATGATTGTAAAGTGCATGATTCTGTCCCATGTTATATGTATATTCCTAATTTGTTTGGATATCTTTTTATTTCTTGTCTTTTTTTCGCAATTTGATTTCCTATGTATGTGCTTCTTGACAAAATTGTCAACAATATTGACAAAGTGTCTTTCTTTTGTATTTTTTTTATTGCTCTTGATTTGTTGATATTGCGAGACCACACATGCTGATAAAAAATGAGCTATCTGATGATTGTTTACTGTGTATGTTTGTAAACGGTCAATATTTCTGAGGCTGCTCCTTGGTGTATTCCATTAAAATATAATCAAGTTTTAATTTTTCAAACATGTTTAGTTCGTATATGCAGGATTGACCATCTAACAATACAAACAATAATAGAAAGATTGAGCAACATGAGAGGGTTGCTCATCGAATGTGGGGCATAAGGGTATAGAGCATGGATTTTCCAGTGTTTTCGTATTTAACTGTGTGTTTTCACACCACCATTTACATCATGGATATTGTTCTTTCTCATCAGTTCATGGATATTGTTTTTCTATCTTCTATCTTATGCTACATATGTAACATTGAATTATTGACTACGTACCTAATTTAAACATATTTGGATCACATTCATAATTTGAACATATTTTGATGACATTGTTATTTGAATGTTGGCATCTGTTTGATCTATACATAGTTTATATATGTAGTATTGACCATCTAACAATACAAACAGTAATGGGAAGAATGAGCAGCATGAGAGGGTTGCTTGCCGAATGTGGGGCATAATGGTATAGAGCATCGATTTCCTAGTGTTCTTATTTTTTAAGAGCTAAGTCACAAGGTTCAAGTTCGAGTTCAACAACTATGAAGTTCGACAACGCAAAAAGATTGAAAAAAATTGACGATAAATTCATCTTATATAATTTTTCAAAAATATATAAATATATATGATCACAATTCCCAACTATGGGACAGTTTATAACTTTGTACAAATGATTGCAAGTATGATCATTTTTTACTTTTCTTTGCTAATAAATAGAATTAAAATAAAAAATAATAATCATTTTATTTATTCTTTACTAATAAAAATAAAACTGTGAATATTCAAAGGCAAGAGCCTACAACACAACGGTAAATTGTGAGCCTCCTATGTGGGAGGTCTTAGGTTTGAATCTACTCAAGATTAATACTTAATAATAATAATTAATGCAACACATAATAATAATAATGAATCTTGCCTTTAGCCTCTTACCAAAAAAAAAAAAAAAAAAATTGTGAATATTCAAGAATTAAAAATAATAATAATGTAGTCTAATTATAAATAAATTAGTAATCATAAATATTAAATTAAATATTAATACTTTACTCATTATAATACTTGTGTTTCACTAATAAAATAAGATTAAAAAAATTTACTTCAAATTCCAATTCCAATTCGAAAATGAACAACCAAACATAAGAAAAAGATATTCCCAATCATATTCCATTCCAATTCCAATTTCTAAATTGGCAACCAAACACAGAATATGGATTTGTATATTCATCTTCCGTGTCAACCAAACGGTCCAACTATCTTCCTAAAACGCATAACCAGGTTTTCGAAAACCTAGTTATGAGACAAATTCATCTTCCCCAACCAAACGGGGCCTAAGAGAAAAGGTCTTAACCTCCTTGCACTCCTGATTTCGACATATTCAAGAAAGAGCCTTTCTTCTAGATAGATCGCGCCAATGCCAAAGTAATAAGACCTTCTATTTCTCTTGTTGCCCTCATTTCATTCATCTTTCTTGCTTTTGACTCTTCTATCTTTGAGTTTGTCTTGTAATTTCGTTCATCCTTCTTTCTTTTGACTCTTCTATGTTCGAGTTTGTCTTGTAAGATTTGGTGAGACCCTGATGTCCTATCCATCATGTCCTTTCTGAAATTAACAATTTCAGCATGTTTTCTGTTAATTTAAACTGGATTACTTATGGCATTGGCAATAGCATATAGAACAACTTTCTTAGAAATTTGTAAGTTATATAAGAATAATTTATATTAACTAATATATTGGTACATTTTACTCACCATTTATGCTTTTTTTTTCACTTATTTAAATCAAAGCAGCAGCAATCATAACACATGGACGATTGGACTGTAAACTTCCAATCTGGTAAGATTTTAAAATGGAGGGTTGTTGCTGAAGGAAAATGATTGAAAAGCAGAACACATACAGACAAAGCAAGAAATCGCAAGGCTAATTGGTTTGAAAAGAAAGAATTGCATAATTCCTTCCAAGGGGCATTTTTGAGAAACCTTTGAAACTGTGAACTTGAAGTCTTGAAGGATAAATAGTTCGATGATGATCGATGCAAAAAGGTTTTTTTTTTTCTTTAGACTCGAGCAAATTTTCAATTTTAGAAAAAGGTAAAATTTTCATGTATCATTTAAGAGTTGAGTTTAACCCCTTTCATTTGATTTTATTAGTAAGATATTGTTTTTGTGAAACTTTGAACCTTGTCATAACACCATAGACTTCTACTGCCCAGAAATTGGGCCTTTGACATTGAGTAGGGAGTTGGAGAGCAGGGCTGGGGGCAGAGCATGAGTTTTTGTGAAACTTTGGACCTTGTCATAGCACCATCGACTTCTACTGCCCAGATATTGGGCCTTCGCCGCTGAGTAGGGAGTTGCAGAGTAGGGCTGGGGGCAGAGCATTAGTCATGGCAAAATAGAGCATACAAATTAATGAAACATCGTTTTGTACAAAATAATTATACAGTTTTAGAGGAGCAACAATTTTTTACATTACAAGAAGCTTATCCACATGATCTCTGCTGCACGTGTTGGCTTCATTAGTAACTCAAATTTCAATTTATATCAGTTATGCGGAGCATATAAACAGACTATTGTACCTTTCTTCTGGTCAGCCTATTTCATATGATCATCAAGATAACCATCAAAACAATAAGTCCTTTAGTTCTGAATGGAATAATACACAGGTCTTATACACAGGTGTTACCCTCAAGTCCACGTTGTAAAATTAATGAAATACCCCTTAACAATAAATAAGATGAAATGGAATTTCACTTTATAAAAATAACAAAACTGAATTTATCATAATAACAAGAGAGTTTTGTGTTAAAATTGATATGGGAACAGAGAGATGAATTTAGATTAGTTTGCAAGCCAAGGATAAAAGCATGATTCTATTTAAAGTAATATCTCAAACCTTGATTGTATTTGCAAAACAAAAAACTAAAGCAGATAAAAAATTTACATGACCAACCTGGTCCAGACTATAGTTGATTAATAGCCACATGGATCACAAGAATTGTGCTCTGCCAGATATGTATAAGCACATTAAAAGCGATTTTGGTAATAAAAATTATTCATGGGTCATTCTTTATATGCAACATTCCATTCTACTCCATATGATGAGTGGAAGAGTAAATTTCAACTCATTTGGCAGGCTTTTTCTTAAAGATCATAGTGGTCAAAGGTTGATTTTTCTCTACTCTAATATAAGCTGATTATTTACCACTTTTTTTGTGTGAATGAGGGCAGTCACAGAATGGTAACTTTCTTTCTTGAAAGCAATGAGCTGTCGTGTTCATCTTTAAGCAGAAAACATTAGGCATGTTGATACAGGAACCAAGAAGCAATAACTGCATAAAGAATTAGTAAAAGTGGAGAACTTTATCATCCATCTTATCCTGACTTCATTTGTAAGGGGAAGACATATGAAGTGAAGGGCAAAAATTAGTAAGAGCGGAGAAATTTATTTTGAATCTGTTTTGCTGTAGATGAATGCAGGGGAAATATAATACTATTTAAACTAAATGCTTGTTAAAACTGTTTAACCAAAATGTGCCATTTCATATTTAATAGTTTTCTCAATCTATCCCAACCATCTCTTCCTCATCCTGAAGCTGTTTCTTTTTCTTTTAATCAACACTCTGTTTCCTGTGGTGTCCGTCAACAGTTAAATGTCAGCATCGTGGAAATATCAAGTCCATGCAATTTGTGCAACTGGGCCCGTCATTAGGCATCCTTCAAGGCACAAGGGAGTGAAGCACATCAGCAACCTGATCTATGAATCTACCAATTTTGGGATCATAGTTCTCAACTGCATCCATTTAAGAGTTTCAAAAGTTTTTCGACAAATCCATTTGGAAATATCTGCAGTCATCGTATTCTATGAGAGAACATCTCTTTGAAGCATTTTTTCAAACAGATGACATGCATTGTACATATAATATTTAAGGTGAAAACCCCAAATCATTGTCACAAATAGTGGTGGCCTGGTAGCCCAAGCACAAAGAGAGAAGTGCAAAGATATGAAGTTTCCAGAAGATGTACGACAATAACACAAATTTTACTATGCAAAAGATATTTCTATGAGTCACATAAGTATAGTACCATGTCTTCTTCAAATAGATCACAAAGCCATGTGTAGAAGTTCTGGTGCAGCCTCTCACCTGCTGTCCTGTAGGTAGCAATGCAACCCAATTGACATGGGACAAATTGGAAAACCAATGACACTCAACAGTATGTGGAAGTAAGGGTTTCAAGCACACCTGTAGGGGATGGAGCCTTTAAAAGGAGAGTGATTTTGCCAGACGCAACAATGACTACTATATAAATAGTTGCTATTGGCGTTCATTTTGCCCTGACCATTGATGGTGGTAAATCTTCAGGTGGCCCCAATGCTTATCTCCTTACCTAACTGTTGTTGGCGAGAGATGACAATGTGCCATGGAAATAGTATGGTGTTGTTAAGTAGCTCAGTGGCCTCTGTCCTCTGCAACCAGGGCGGTCATTTGCAAGCAGTACAGTGGCAGGATAAGGCACAGACAACATGGTTGCCATGAAAACACTCTAAAATGCCTTCCCGATGTCCATCATTCGAGCTTGGAGTATTTTCCAGCATGGATGTGACAATTCCTGAACTGCAAGGTTTTTCCCAACCTGAACAGGACACTTCCAAGTGGAGGATCCCCTAATAGATAGCCTATCAGCTAAATATATACTAAAAAATTATAACATGCACACGTTTTGGAGATAGAAAACTACCGCTAAAGTTATTACTTGCAAACATTGTGGAGAGAATATCAAGTTGTCACAGTTATGCCTAGTGTGGTCACTGGTGAACTATTGTTTTAAAAGGCATCATTAGCACTTTATATTGTTATAGTTCTTATTGGCTAACTGCAACCCCCTTTTATTGATTTTTGGCATTAACATAGGTTTTGCTAGAGCAATTATGTTGCATTTATTATATGCAGGTGGGTTTGCAAGCACCCTTGAAATTGGCCATATGATCAATTTTATCATTTAACAGGCTACCTATTTCAAGAATGAGAGACATATAAGCCTAAACAAAGACTTTGGGAATAGAGATGGAGTATACTTACATCTCAGGCATGTGCAACTGTTTGGTGTTACAAAGCTCTCTTATAAACGAATCCACCACTTCTAGAGGAGCAAGTTGGGCTAATAAACTGCATTTGTATTCTCACGAGAATGTTAAAAGAAATCAGTAAGTGTACAGCACAGAGATGATAGTCATTGGGATCTAGCAGCAGCATGAATGCAATAGAAGTTTATTATTTGCAATATGTCATTGTTATATGATTTATGATCTTCTTCATGTTTAAAGTCCGCCTTCAGTGTTATGCATCTAAACATTTAGCATATATAATATTATAAACATATTGCAAATCTGAAACTGAAAACAATATATTACATCTACAAATGTTATCATTGTTCTTGTTCTGAAAAACCATTGTTATAACTCAGTTTTTTCAGACTTACTATAAATATTAAATAATATTAAAAAACAATTTCATGTACTCAAGCACCCCCGTCCCCTATTTTGAAAATTAGATACACGTGTACCCAAAGTACCCAAGTACCACCATCCTCATGCAACCTTGTCAATTACAGAAATGGAAGAAAGGGATAAGGAAACTGGGGCTTTTAAGATTTCTGAATGTTATAACAAATATGAGAATTTCAAGACTCTATAAACATTCCATGAACATCTAAGATTGACAAGAAATATTATATAAACTAGTGAACAAGGAGATCATTAAAGTTTTTGATGGATACAAGATGAACCTATGGATGTCAAAGCCACCAAATCTTTTGACAGGTACCACATAAGAAAAAGGGAAGAAGAAATGGACACAGAATTAGAATCTCAACCAAAATCAAATGGTGGTCAAATTGTGAAGCCGAAGGAGCATCCCTGAAAAAAGAAAACTCAGAAGTTACCATTGAAGAAAAATAGAAAAGAAAGCAATTGGTTGTGACTTGCAACATCCTAATCATCATGTGATGAGAGAGGAATGAGAATTTCAAGATGTTGAAGAAGATTCTTCCTCCATAATGGTGATGTCCAAGAAACATCAACCCATTTTTCAGGTATGGAAATAATTGAAACACATAATGATGACAATGGATGGAGGTAATTAGACTATGTCACAATGATCCAAAAGATATTAGTTTTTCTATTGCAGTGATTAAGTCAACTGCGTTTGTCCCCAATGAGGAGAAATCGGATGTTTATCATGAAATCCCTACTAAAATTTGGGAGATGAAGGTTATACTCTATAGACTGTGGCATAAGGATCCTTTTATTCAAGTTGAAGGACATTCACATGTAGTGGATTGAGATTGTGCTGAATTTGATAGGAAAACTGAACACGCTGCTGCAATTTTAAAGAAACAAGTCAATCGCTCAGCTAAAATTATGGATCTTCACAATTCAAAGCAATTTATTAGAAAGAGGTACTTTAACAAGGTGAATGGTATAAAAGGCAGGTTCAAAGTTTATCTTCATTGGCATCCACTTTGTGGTAAAAAGAGGCTAGAGAAATGGAGAAATATTATTGTGGCTCCAAAGAAATTTACAAAAGAGCAAACACAAAAGGGTAACAAGTCGAAGCAACACCAACTCGACCATGTTCTTGATGGTAGTACCACTCAAGCAAAAGTTTTTTAAGATACAAGGTACTTGGTTCAATCAATTATTGATGGACATAATGTTTGCATACTTGCGAATGGGCAAATTGGCTAAAGTAAACCTATCGTTGTTTATGCTTCAGTGTAATGTCCTCGATGCAATTAAATAATCAATTAGTTATGTCTCAAGTCCATTTTTTTTTTTCTGTAAGTGTTGGTCATGTTGTCACTTTTGTCAACCCTTAGGAGTTTATCTAAAGGGGTATTTAATACGGGCTCAAAAGTTGTTGAAGGTATGTGAATTCGGTATTTTCTTTGTATCTGTGAATACTTATTGGATTTCTATTATCTGTCATTTTGGAGGTGAAAGATCCTCCCTAATTGGCTTCGACAATTTTGGTGGGAGAACTCCTCACCCAATTCTTTTCTTGGTTCAATCTTGTCGTAATGAACATCTAATTGACGTAATCTGAAGTGCTATCATTATTTACAAATTTCCTCTTGCATGTGCGAATCTTAATTTCCATTTGAGATATATCTTCTTGTCATTGGCAATCTAATCCACAACTTGCACCCCCATATCTAAGTAGGAAATACATAGTATTCATTATGTCATACGATGAAATTAGTAGGTAGTACAAAGCTGGTATAGAGGTGGTATGGAGCTAGTAGGGAGGTGTTCCAGTGTTAGTACAGAAGTGGTATAGAGCTAGTACGAAGATGGTATAGATCTGGTATGGTGCTAGTATAGAGGTGGTACAATACTAATACAGAGGTAGTACACACGTACTAGATAGGTATCAAGCTACCAATGAAGGCGAAGTAGTCGTACAGAGTTGGCATTGATCACCATATAGCTAAGGAGGCTTTGGGGTACATTATAGTGGTATCAAAGTTGTTGATCTTGCAATCTTGTTGGGTAATGTTAGATGCAAAAAAAAAAAAAAGATGATGACATTGCTATGGAAATTAACAAGAAGGTAACAACAACAACTTAGTGAAACTTTGGTTAAAGGACAATGACGACTTGGTGAAGGGACAACAACGAATTGGCAAAACCTTTTAACTTTTGGCCGGAGGAAGGACAAATGGACGAAACAATGGGCAAGGTGATAGTTTTCTCAATGAGGTCTCACACAAAACAATCCCGCAATGATGCCAAGATTTCCCTAAAGACATGAACAACGCGAAGAACAAGAACCTACTTTCTTGGAAATGCAAGATCAGTTCAATCAAGAATGGTTTAACGTTGGGTTTGGAGCAGAATTACCCTTCAACAATTATGTGGATTTGTGGATGAGATATTCTAGGAGACATGGCCACTAAAATGATGACCTCACACAAAAAATAGGTAAGGTAAATCTATCATCCTTTGATGGATCTGAATCAATCTCTGAACGAGCTTGGGTACAAAAGACAAACACATACTTCTAGCTTAACCCGGTGTTGGAGGATGAGGCAGTCAAGTTTGCTGCACTTCACAGGGAAAGAGTCACTCATGTATGATTGTATCATGGAATGGTCACCCTGGGCCACAATCAAGTAACTTCATAGGCCAAGTTTATAGAGAGGCTTATAGAATGCTTCAACAAAAAGGATCTAGATCTTTATTTTACGGAGTTGGCACAGTTGGGGCAAACCACATTAGTCAATGGTTATATTGCAAAATTCTAGAGGTTGTTTGTGCTAGCGACAGATATCACAAAGAAGTATCAGATTGTGTTTTTTATGGATGGGCTAATAAAGGTTTTGAAAGGTTGGGTAAAAGGGTTCAACCCCAACACGTTCACTGTAGTAGTTAAGAAAGCATGGGACATGCCCACATCTTCTTCCAAGAATTACATGCATGCCCCACCACCACCCCCACAAGAGGACAAAGACAAGGAGACAAATAAGAAGAATCCATCTTTGGACGAGGCCACACATTAGGAGCTCTAAAGGAGGAAGCTTTGTTTCACTTTCAAGGAGCCTTAGGGACCAAGCTATTGTTGTCTCAACAATGGAAAAATTGACCACATTGAGGTGTTACGTGAAGACAAGGAATAAAGTAAAGATACCAAAAGTATGGGAGGAAGACACTAATCATGCAGAGAGGATTGACACACTTGTACAAAAGGTAGCTTCCATTGCTACACTCTCAGTAACTTCTGGAAGCAATATACTTTGGGTTCACGGCACACTTCACGAGAAGTCACAGTCATGCTTATAGTTGTGCTACACTCAATTTCATTAATTGATCATTGGTCTCTAAAAGGGCTTTACATAGAGTTGATCACGGGGGTATTGAGATCGAGGTGGCGAGAGGAACTTTACTACCTTGTACTCATGTGACTCCTCAGCTAAGCATTTCCATGGGAAACTATGCAGTGACAGATGATTCGTGTTAGACCTATACAAAATAGATGTCATACTCGACATTCAATGGATGGAGACCCTTGACCAATGCACAAAAAGTTTCAAGAGGATGGATTTTTCATTTGAGGTGACAACAAAAAGTCGATGCTAAGAGAGATGTCAACTAGAGGACCCAAGGAAGTCACAATCAAGAAGATAGAGGCAATTTTTAGACAAAATATGACCCAAACATGTAACTTCAACACTGCGGAGATGAGGATAAACATGATGGTCAACACTTTACTCGAGGTGTCTACCCTTAACCCTTCATTTCAGTCTTTGAATGAGTGGAGGGCTCATTTGTTGGTAAAGTACTTCAAGAACATTTTTGTATTTTTGTTGTAGGACTACTACATACAGGTAGATGGATATAGATTAGTTTATTATATCATTTACTACCACAGTAAAATCTACTTGGTACCCAACTCCAAATTGAAGATGATGAACACAAGAGAGATTAATAATCCTCCTTTAGCGAGATTCTTAGGATCGAAGTTGTGATTTCTTGAGGGCAAGCAATCTCTGAGTGGGCAGCATTGTAATGTCCCTGATGCAATTTAATTATCTCACAAGCCCATTTTTATTTTTATTTTTTGTAGGTGTTGGTCGTGTCAGCACTTTTGTAAACCCTTTGGAGCTTATCTGAAGGGGTATTTAATGACTCATAGGTGGTTGAAGGTACACAAATTCGATATTTTCTTTGTATCTACATATTCCTATTGGAGTTCTGCTATTCTCCATTTTGAACTTGAAAGATCCTCCTTACTTAAATTCCACAATTTTGGTGGGAGAAATCCTCACCCTATTCTGCTCTTAGTTCAATCACTGATGTAGTGTGAAATGATATCATTATTTACATATTTCCTCTTGAATGTGCAAATCTTCATTTCCATCTAAAATCTATCATTTTAACATTAACAATCTAATCCACAACTTGCATCCTTATATCTGAGTATAGATAATGTAGTATTCATTATGTGAAAAGACCACTAACAATGGAATTAGGAGGTTGTACGAAGAGGGTATAGAGGTAGTATGGTGTTGATATGAAGCTAATACGGAGGTGGTATGAAGCTAGTGTTAGAATATATAGTCCACCAATATAACTAAGGGGGGTGAATCAATTATCAAACTATTATCACAATTATCAACCTTAAACAAACTTAACCATATGAGCAATATAATCAGAAACCACAACAAGATACTCATGCACAATAACACCAAATATGTTAACTAGGGAACCCCTTGATCAGAGGGAAAACCCCAGTGGAGATGGTACCCACAAGATGATGTACTAATATAAATATTCTTTGTTAGACGATGGACCCTGTTAGGAGTCTATACCAACATTCAGTACATATTAGTCCCTGTGAGGAGTTGTGGAAGACAGTTGGACCTACTGTCCAAATAGCTTCAAGGGCAAGACCAATGAACTCACTATCCAAATGATCTCTGTATTATTCCTTGCAGAATAATTGAAATGAATAGTACTTCCTTTGTCCTATCAACCAAACCTCTGCTCCTTCTGATCTTGTAACCAGATCGCAAAACTTGCATCCAATAATCCCTTGGATCGCTTACTCGCATTCAATAAACACTCTACTCCTTTTCGCACTTCGCACTTCGCACTTCATACAACAATCACAACACATTACAAACAAGGAAAACATCTTTCCTTTATACTATATCTTCAAAATCATTCCTTGAGTCAGCCTAGAGGCTTTCCCAATTAATTATAATAAGATAATTAATTAATTACAATTACAATAGCATTGTTGCTCCACAGTCTATACAACTTCTCACACGTGCGATACTAGGGCTTGCACATCGGCTGACGTCATCATCAGCATGTCTTATGTCACTGACTAACCATGCATCTTCTTATTACATCTCAGATGAAAGATATAATACAAACATCAGAAACTACTTTCCAAGCATTCTATCTCTATATTGCTCTTAGTAAATCAAGTACAACTTTCATACATCTTCGACCTACGCATTGCACATTAAACCTCGCCATCAAGACAGTGCAGAACATGTCCATGACTGCACATCACGAAACAAGCACAACCTTGTCTGTACAACTAAGATTTGTCTGTGCTACTCTTTCAATCTTCACAGACTTACTACTATGTTGACATCAATGACAAACACAATCATGAATGCAACATGTCAATACTCTCCAATGCTTAGGATACTCCCCCAATGTAGTATCATTAACATTCATGCTAACAGCTAGTACATAGGTGGTATGGTGCTAGTACAAAAGTAGTATAGAGGTGGTACAGTGCTAGTATGGAGGTAGTACAGAGGTAGTATGTGGGGAGTACAAAGGTATCAAGCTTCCAATGGAGATGAAGTAGTTTTATGGAGTTGGTATTGGTCGGCATACAGTTGAGGAGGCTTTCGGGTATATTACATTCAAATAGAAACCCAAGTCTTACCCCAAGGGCGGCTTGGAAGTTATTTAAAATTCTGAGACAAAAAAATAAAAAGTTCTCTTTGTGCAAAAGAATGCAAAGAAAATGACACTTAAAATCAGAAAAGAATCAATGAGATGGAAATGTTGGAAAATAATGCTACTGTATCTACAAATGAAGAGCTTGAAGATATTGTGTCTAAAAGTATACAAGGGCAACACTCTAATGAGGATCAACTGAAAGAGTGATAAAGAATCAGCAAATTCTTTTTCAGTTTTGGTAAATATGGTTAGTGCACTAGCTTTTGAAGAGCGGCATATAACTTAACAAACCACAGGCTGACCATTTCTATGAGTGGTTCAGAGAGAGGAAACGAAAAGACCTTGAAGTCTGTAAACGTACCCCAATTAGACTCTAATTTTCATACAACCTGCACGCCACAGCCTTTTAGAATCGCTATTGTTCAAAGGAATATAAATGTTTTGCATTGGTGCACCTTCCAGAGAATGATTTTGAAGGTAATGACCAAGAATGGCTAAGAATATTAAATGATGGTAATGCTAAACAAAAACCTTGTCACAGTTGCATGGAAATAAGCTTGAGGAGTTGATAATTTCTTTTGAAAAGGAACTTACCAAAATTTAAGCAGGTTGGTGTTTTGATGGTCTTGTGATAGATTCAATGAGAGTTTCTGTGGATAAAAAAATCTCAATTGGTGGTTGCTTGGAAGGAGCTGATAATTCTAGGAAGACAAGTCAGTCCCATACTTTAAAGTACTCCTCAAATATCAGATTGTTGTATGTGCAGTGGCAATAAAGATTCAATTTCATATACAGATGTCAGGGTTAGGAATTTATGTCTATTGTCAGAAAAATTCTTATCAAGTCAACTAGTTAAAAAATCTGAGTATGTGGTACTATAGCTGTTGCACATGGATTGGATATCTCTTCCTTCTCGAAATGAAATTTATGTCCATGGTCACAGTTCTCATCAAGTGAACCTGTTAAAAATATCTGATTATGTGGTTCTATAACTACTATAAGTGGATTAGAACCTCACTAAAGGATTTGGTTCTACCTTATCAAGAGATGGAAAACCATGATGGTGGAACACCCAGTGATGTAATGAGACAAATAATTCCAGCATGTGGTAAATCTTGCAGTCGCATGCCCTTCTTTTTCTTTTGAAAGATACAAGTATGAGAGAAGACAAGGACATGATTTGAATGTATCCCTTTGAGCATCACATTTACACTTGGGCAACACAGTGAGTTGTCAAGGTTTTCAAGAACAAGTAAGAAACTGAAATGGTCCCTATCACAACCAATCTTCCATTTGGTTGCTGGGTGTGATGAAGTTATAAGTCTCATCCTTGCAAATTTTCCACCAAAAAGATGAGACTAGAAAATGCACAGCAAATGGAATCACAGAAAGAAGAGACAAGTCCCTAAGCAAGTCAATTTTCCACCAAGAGGATCATAAAAAGGATAACAAGAGAAAATGTGAATGAAGTCATCTGTTTAGTGCCACATTCGTTGTCAAGATGTATAGAAGAGTAAAGTCATCTTAAATTGCCATTAAATAAAATGTTCAAATATAATACAAGTGGATGATTCAAGTGCAAGGGTCTATGAAAAATCAATGAAGGCTGATGAAGTCAAGGAAGTAGTTATCAGATCCAAGCAGCATAGGGTCTATTTTCCTTATTTTTATACCTTTCGAGCTAGGAAAATTGCTAAGTCAAGGTCAAGTGAGGAAAACAACAAAAAAATCATTAACGTTCAAGGAAAGGGGGAAATGACTTTTGGAAGTAAGGGGTACGATTAGGTAGTGTCTAAATAGCCAACTAAAGTAGATAAAGAGATTTTGGCAAAAAATGAAGTGTTCACATTGGTTATATATATGTTTCAGTTTTCTGTTTAGACATTGTCATGCAACTAGAATAGTGTCAAGTACATGTGGTGAAATTAGAATAGGATCAAGTACTTGCATTTACAATGAAAGTTGATATCTCTAGATGGAATAGAGTAGGTCCCTTTGGATTATAAACATACATCAAGCCAATGAGCATGTATCCAACTTAAAGTTGCAAGTCTGCAAGTAGGAACCTTGCAGCCACCTCTATGATCTTTTTGCAATCTTAGCATACATGGTTTCTTTGCTTTTTAGAGGATATGGGGCATTTCGCGATTTCATAAAACACTCATCAACATTACCCATGGCACTTTGCAAGAAGTTGTTCCCTTTCCTGCAACATAGAAGGAGTTTGTGAGCACAATTCTAGGGATTACATTGATTGCCAACACAATGTTGATACCACCAAAACACAATATTTTGTCTCCTCTGGTATGAAATCCATATATATATAACTAGTTGGTATGGTAAATAGTTTGGTTAAGTACTCAAAAGTTGCACCATGGATTTCAAAGAATGTACATCTTGTAGTAGATTTCTTTTCATGTTGAAGTAGTTTAGTTGAGTGAAAGTAATTGTGGATATTTGCTTGTATGACTCAAAAAACTCGAGGCAACTAGCCTCTTGCTGACGGTAGGAGTGCCTTGTGTGTCTAGCCGATGATTGAAAGCACTTATCTTCAATTGATATTCAATCTTTTGCATCAATTTGATGGCATTAGGGAGCGGGTATTGATTTGAAAACCATTTGAATATTCCTTAGAAGCTTGTACTAGGTGGGCGGAGTCGCTGATTGAGTTTCATAGTAGAGTCCAAGTCCATCCATGATTCCTTGCATTCATAGATAGTACTAGTAGTCAAATTTAGCAAGTTTAAGTTGAAGTGAAAGTTGGAAAATCAAACTAAAGTTTCACTGCATATTGTGAAACTAAATCTTTAGTATTGCAAGCATTTGATATCCATGAATGAATAGCATAAGTCCTCTAAGTGGTAACCAACAAATCATATTGTTTCACTAAGAAAGTATCCACAAATTGAAGGAACCTTGAAGTCATTTCATGATCTTACTTTGCAAGCTTAGCATGAGAGATGACCTTATATAAAGAGAGGATTGAGCATCTAAGTGTTCCACTTTGAAACATTCTGTGTTTTATTCTGCATGTTGTAGTGGACTAAAACCCACACCAAAAGGTCTCAAAGATTATAATAAAGGGATCATTTTGAGAGCTTCTTTACATCTCAATATTGGTAATTGTGACATTCTCAGCCTTTTCCACACATTGGGGATAGCCAAAAGAAAAGTTTAATCGTGTGAAAAATTCAATTGGCATTGTTTGTCTTCAAAGAGATGCTTGATTTTTACGCAAGGAGGTCTCTTTGTATTGCAACTTTATTTCTGAGCAAGGGAAAGCAAGAGGCCAATGATGAAAAAATGCCCGACCCTCTATGGGCATTAATGCCCAACATTATCCGAATTCCACCTTCACCTTTTGGAAAAATCCTTTGGGATATCAAGCCAATTGATGGAACTTGACAAAATATGAAAAAATAAAACAACTTAAAAGGGGCCAAAATGTTGGTGGAAATGATTGAGTTTGATTGAGATTGCCCAAGATGGATGGGAGTCTGACCTTGCTTGGGCATTTTGCCCAAATCTTGGTGATTTCCGCTCCTTTTGGCCCAAAATTTTTATGTGAACATGGAATCAACATGGACTTAGCCAAATTGAACAAGAGGAAATTGAATGGGCTGGAGATATAATTAAAACGATCAATTTGGTTTTTAGAAAAATGTCCAAGATGGGTCAGAATCTGACCCATGTGCGAATGAAATTTCTTCCCTAAAAATTGGGTATGAGTTGGAAGCATGGGTCAAATTGGAGAAGGATGGATGAGGTTTTGAGTAAAAGAATCTGATTGAAAGTGTTTTTGTGAGACGATTTGAGTTTTCTGTTAAGGAAAGAACAACGCTTTCCATGAAAAGAACATCAGTTGATAAAACACTAGCAGCATGAAAGAGATATTGACTCCCACAGGATTTATTCACTATTCTTGAAGAGTTTGTTCACTGTTTCCAAGGTCCATTAACTGTTCTTGTAGGTGTATTCACTATTCCATAGAAGATATAATATATTCATTGTCATGAAGGATTCACCTTCATGAGATCTGCATCCACTGCTGTTTTGAGGGTCACATTCACTGTTCTATCAGACACTGTGACTGTCCTATCAACTATTAACTATTCCATCAAATAGAATCATTAATTTAAGCTCATTCACTCTCTCAGGAATCCATTCACTGATCTGTGTTAATAGTTTATTCACTGTCAACAGATGAGATCTATGTACTAATAAAAGGAAATAGAGATCTAAACATATGTTTTGAGGAAGACATTTTCATTTAAGTCGAAGTTCTATATTCGTTTTTGGAAATAATTTCTCCCTTGCCAACTATTTCCACTGCCTCAGTCCAAACTGCTGCTTGCACCAACTCTATGGAATTTTCTGCCAACTATATGGAATTTTCCGCCAACTCTCAGTCCAGACTTTACGGACTGGCATACATTCACAGCTTGCAATCCGATTACGAACTTGGGAGCTCCAAGTTACTCAACCACTGATATGATCTTGTCTTCACATTTATGTAGTTCTTAACCAATAAGTTACTTGAACAACACGTATGCAATGTAACCTCTTCAGTATGGTTATAAATACAGGGGGGCCAATATCTAATGTTAAGGGATGTGTGTAATCAAAGAATTTGAGAGAACTCAGAAGTCTGTAGAGTTCATTTGAAATATAATCAGAGAAAATTATGTTTCTGTAGAAAACATACATTGTGAGACCATGTAATTGCATTGTGAGAGAGCATAGAGATTACTGAGAATGCTATAGAGTTCATATTTTGGATATTCTGTTCTCAATTAATAGAACTGTTGTTTGTAAGCTGTAGCATACTGTTATCTACATGTTGTGTTTAGCCTAGTTTATAGTTGGCTCTGTTTTATTTTAGTACCCTATTTTATTGCGATTCCCCTATTCCCTTCATTTGTAATTGGTACTATTTTTGCATATTTTACCGTGACACTTACAATCACTGTATGGGTCGAAGAGTACAATGACTATGATTGTCTATCACCATTCTTAAACAAGTAAATGACTATGTTCATCTTCAATAATCATAATTATTCTGTACTGTAATTATGAAGCATAAAATTACTATTTGTGGCCACTTTTAACCTGCGTGCAGTGCATAGCGGTTCTGACACAGCTGCAAGGGATGCAATTTACCATGATTAGGTTATTCTGAACATGGGTTGTCTGACATTTCTAGCAGCTTTAGCTGTTATAGATTTCAATTGTAATATGCATAGCTTGAGGCTGTTTATTCTTCCACTGCATCCAATGCATCCATAACTGTCAATGAAAAGGTCAAATTTATTCAAAAAGGGTTTTTGTTTACATGGATTTTCCAACTCATTTTGTCATTGTAGACACCTCCAAGCACAACTAGCTTATATATGTTTTATTATATATAAAATTTGGCTAGCGAGGCACCAATTAGAAATTTGAATTAAGGTAACAAAAATATCCTCACAAATTTAGAAATTTAAAGTTTGGTTAATCTCTAACTGTCATTGAACTGAATGTAAAACTAACAGTCATTTTAAAATCCACCATAGCTTTTTCCAGTATGTTTTACAGACCGTAGTGAGCTCGGGACCATGACCCATAAACACATCTCCTATATAGAAGAGATTACAAGGGACTAACCTCCATCAAATACTTACACACATATATATATCAGTAGAAAAAGTCCCGTAATGATGCTGCATGCTTTTATACTGATATCTGTAACAACTAAATAATAGCAATCGTGCAACCCTCCAAGCCGTAATCCCTCTCAAGTATGGTAGTTTCCCCATTCAATAGCCTATCATAAACCTTGCAGTAACGTATGCAAAGCATGCGGCAAATGACGGGGAGGAAAGCGTTGCTACTGCTTCTTTTTTATGCAAGCCTTATTATCCCCATTTTTTCCCCTCCCCACCATTTTGCTGGTACTGGTATACTTGCATACGATTATGAAAAAATACACACAAGAGATTCCCACAATTTCACAGAATGCTAATTTTAAAATGCCATATACATAAATGGCCAGATGCTCACAGAAGAAATTTGAAATAGGGCAAGGATAATATTCTCATAAATTTAGCAATTTAAGTTTTGGTTAATCTCTATGACTAAGTACTTCCTGGAATTGAAGAAAATAAAACCGGATTAATATATGAAAAGGAACACAAACTAACAAAGAGTTTCGAAAGAATGGGGAATGCTGAATCCAGGAGCCTCGCCCAACTCTGCCACATTTCCATCTTACATAAATAAAATTTGTAGGTTATTAACGGGGGCTCTTTAATTTCAGGCGATAAATTGTAGTAAGAAAAATGATGGAAATCAGACAGAACAACAGGATAATCTTGCATGCATGATTCGAGAGAGATCAAGGATACATATATTGTTGATTAGGTAACGTTGAGAAACACAAACTTGACAGAATCCCCTGCATTGTGCATAAATGGAAAATATGAAATTTGTTTAACATTCAGCAAGTTATATGCGATGTGCAGTACGTGTTAGTACTACCTGTCAACAATTACACTAATAATTAGCTGAGAAGAGAAGATCAAAGAAGAAAGAAACCTGCCCAGTGAACTGCACCTTCTCTTTACAATGCCCCGAAAATCTGTAGGACAAACAAACACTGCTTTAAAAAGGTTTAAGGAACTAAAGCTACAGACGATTCTTCCCTTGCAGCTCTAAAAATTTCACATACTCTCTGGTCATGGAAGCGTCGTAGACAAAATGTCTATTTATTGATATTTATTAATTATTTAATATGAAATTAAAATTGGCAATTTCATTCTATTATAATTTATAAATGATTAATTAATTACCATACATTCCGTTGTGTCACTTGTCAAGCAGAAACTTTTATACCCACTTCCTTAAAAATAGAGCAGGTGCTGCTGAGATTCTGTAGGAATATTTAGAGGAAAGCAATCCCATGAATTTTGAAATTGAATCCTCTTTAAATCACCTTCTAAATCTAGTTGTCTCATAAATTTTAAAAATAAAGAGATTAATTCATTTTGGTGGGAAGTTGAAGAGCTTTTTGACAAATAACAAAATCCTTCCCTAAGTTGGTGGGGCTAATTCCAGCCCCACCCCATTTTCACCCCCTTACGTTGAGGTCCCATGGGCACTCGCTTCCATAAAAGTATAGTGGGTGCCGCTAAGATTTTTAGGCATATTTAAAAAGGGAAGTTGTCCTATGGATTTATATGTGAATCCACTTTAAAAATTAGCCCTTGAATTCAAAGAAGATAATTGTCTCATGAATTTTGAAAATAAAAAAATATATTTCTTCATAAATTTGTTTAGTGGGAAAATGAAGAGTAGGATTGACAAATGGCAGAAATCTTCCCTAAGTTGGTGGGGCTAAATCTAGCCCCAGCCCATTTTGACCTGGTCAAATTGAGAGGGCTAAAAATCTAGGCCTCCTATTTTGTAGGAAAAGATTCCAATTAAAGCTTTAGCCGCTTTTAAAATATTACCATGGAGCCACTTGATCCACGAAAATAGAGCCCAAGCCCCTCCCATAGGACCCCTGCCTTAAACTACGAGGGGTAAAAAGTCGAGGCTCCTATTTTATAGGAAAAGATAATAAACCTTTAGCCCCCCTTAAAATGTTATAATGGGGTCACCACTCCACAAAAATAGAGCCCAAGCCCTCCCATGAGACCCCTGTCTTAGTGTGGCATAGGTTTAAATTCCAATTTGTATCTAACATACACCAACTTCTCTTTTAGGCGTTACAGTGTTTTCATTTTACAATGGAGGGAAATAGAAATATCATTTATTGTTTATGTCGTTTCAATGTTCTCATTGTCATTTCAGTTACTCCCTGGTACTCTGAAAATTTATTGTTGCTTTTGCTCCTCATTGATTGATTCACTGTTGCATAATGGAGATTCTAGCTAGCTTATGACCACCTCTTTTAAATGGGTTTTCATCTATATTTGACATTTTTTCTCATAGGAGAGATGGAGGAGAAGAAGTTAGAAAGAGAAAAAAATTGAAGAGGGGTAAAAAAAATGATCAAGATCATTCATTTTCGTTCTCTAAACCAATGCCAGGAGGCTTTTTTTTTGGATGAATAGTCCCTTTCTATTAATAAAGTAATATACTAGTTACAAATTCACAAAAATGGGGCCCAAGGATACAAGACCATCCTACAAGAGTTCACATGGTCGAAGCCAGATACAATAACTATTCATCTAAAAAACATTTAAGCAGTCCCTCAAGCTGCAAGAGCAGTGCCAACTGAGGGAGATGGTTCATCACATTCATTAAAACCCCAGGCATCCTTAGGATTGGCAGGCGAACTAGGAATAGTCCTGCCATCAACACCATCATCAGCAACTTGTTCATTATCTTTCTCTTCCGCTCATGACGAAGAGATAGCCAAATTCAGGCAGAAAGGCCATTTGGAGCTAGGAACACTAGGAGGAGCAGTAGGAGGGAGAACCATAGGAACCAGGGACCAACTAGAGTTGCGGTGAGTTGGAGAAGCTGAGTGGCCCCGTCAACCATCATCGCTTCCACTTGGAGAGTGGTGGCGAGGAGCCTAGAAGTGTGGTGTGCAAGTGGCGATGAGCAGAAGAACTATGATCCCAATGGCAGCCCTAGGGCAGAGTATGGTCAACAAATTCAGGAGGCACTCTAGCGACCATGCAAGATGTGTTACCCTAGTGATTAAGTAGCTCCTAAAGGTGAGCCACCTCTAGAGCCACCTTGTTAGCTTGGACCTGTATCTGTAACATGGCATTATTACAAATGCATGCTTTAGTGTACATAGCAACATTGATAAAAAGAAAGTTGTGAGTGAAAAGAACATCCTTCCATAAAGTAAACAAAATCTCCATCTTGAAAGTATGCCAAATCTAGGCAAATCTCCTAGGGATCCTGGGGGGAATCACCCAGCACAATCATGTGCCAAGAAAAGGGTTATGGCCTGAAAGGCTTGAAAAAATCATATATCCAATTCTAATAATTCTGAGCACGCCTACAAAACCAAAAAATATGCAGAAAAAGACTTAGGATTCCCACAAAAAGGATAGCAAGGATTTGGAGCACCAAGATGCTTGAGTAGGGGCCCAAGGGGAAGCCCTTGAAACAACAAGCACTAGACAAAATGAGCTATCCTTGGCTCAGTGATAACACTCCAAATAGTGTCAAATCACATTCTCTAATGATAAGTAGAAGACTGAAGATGCCAGCATTGGTTGAGGGTATCCATCATAGGAAGATAAGGAGAAAGCCAACAATGTCCTCAGTTAGGCTTGTAATTGATGAAGGGTGTGGCATGATACCACTTCCAATCTTTCCACCAAGGTTGCACAGACAGGATGCCCACCTTGTGCAAATGATCTAGAAGGGCAAAGAGCAGAAGATCAAAAGTCTGTTGATCTAGATGAATAAGACACAACTAGACCTGAATATCCTCCCAAGATCTAAGACTCATGGAGATCCTAGAGAAATCCTTTGGAGTCTTGATGTCATTTGAAAAAATGCAGAGCACTGGCACCTTGAGTCTTGGCTAAAGGAACACCCTAAATGGCAAACAACGATGACCAAAGGTTCTGTTGATTTAAAGAAAGCCCATCACAAAACCCATATCCAAGGCCAAAAAGTTTTTTAAATTAATAAGACTTTTTTATTTATTAATTTACTCAAATAAATAGATTAAAATATTATAATACAATTATATAAACTTATAATTATAATATTAATATTGATAAAAAGGGTGCATTATGTAAGATTGAAAAAAAAAAGTTTGTTTTTCCATACTATTATATATTAGATTGGTCTTCATATCCTTCTCATTATGTGAGAGCTTGTTCATCTCTAGGGCCAGGAGACTTATTAATTAATAAGACTTTTTATTTATTAATATATTCAAATAAATAGATTAAAATATTATATTAAAATTATATAAACTTATAATTATTATACTAATATTGATAAAAAGGGTGCATTATTTAAGATTAATTAGTCGGTTGATTTATCATTACATATTATGAAATTACTTATCATTTTTTTTTCAATATGTTTAAACATATTTTAATAGACATTAATTACAAGAGATTGAAAAAAAAATGTTTATTTTTTAATACTATTATATATTAGTGTAATAATTATAGGAATTTTTACAAATTAAATTAGAAAAAAACTTTTTGGATCAAGCATCTCTTATAATTAATTATAATAGCTACAATTAGAAATATCATAATCATTATTTTTAAAATTATTGTTATTAAGATTCTTCATCATCCTTTTAAAATGCAAGGCACAACTACTCTAAAATTACAATTATAGATAGTGTAATAATAGATAGATATCTTTCTAATGAGTCTGATTATGAAAATAAGCTTCTCCAAAGAATATATCTGGGTTTTATATATTATCATAGTTAATCTATAATAGTAAATTATAATCAATTGAATATATATATATATATATATATATATATATATATATATATATATATATATATATATATATATATATATATATATATATATATCAATTGAATATATAATATTTTATGGTATATATATATATATATACCTCAAAAATATGTTTAATGTAATAGATTCCCTTTCAAAAGTTTTTAAAAAAATTGTCTTACCACTTATATCAAATTAATACAATCAAAATATATGTTTTTTATTCAAATAATTAGAGTTTTGATTTGCATTAGCAGTAGCAACATTATAATTTGAAATAGAGAAAAGGTTGTAGTGGGACTTATATAGAGAGAGAAGCAAAGAGTTTTCAAAGCTTTAATTTTTATAATATATAATTTGTTAATCAAGTATTAAATGAAAACATCTCTCTCATGTCTCTTTATCTCTCATTATCTTCCTATGTGTCTACCTCTCTCTCACCCTCATCTCCTTGTATCACTCTCTCACATATTCTCTCCTATAATTTCTCATCTATTTACTCTACTCTTCCTATCCTCATCACCATCTCCATTTTTTTTTGCTTCAATTGTGCTCTTTTTTCTATTTAACTCATATCTGTATGCTTCTACTTTGACCTTTCTTCAATGTCCCTCCTCTCTTAACATTGCTTCCCCATTATGACCTCTCTCCACCACGGCCACCTATTCAATGCCATAATTATTCTTTTTATCCCTCTACCTCATTTGACTCCTCGTCCTCATTCTCTCTCTAAATTTATCCCCTTCCCCCTTCTCCTTTTGTTTCATGTTCATCCCCCTCTCACCATCTATTCCCCCTAGCCACCATATATCTCTACCTCGTGTATGTCTCCCCCCCCCCCCCTCTCTCTCTCCAATTGTATCCATTCAATAACCTAATTATTTTTCTCTCCCTACCTCATCTCTTTCCCCATCCCTATTGTCTCTTACCACCTGCATCTCCATTTATCTTACCCCCAAATACCATATTTTCCCCCTAATTACCATTTGCATCTCTCTCTCTCTCTCTCTCTCTCTCCCCCCCCGCCCCCCCCCCCCTTGTCTCACTCTCTCTCACACATCTCCCCTCCTGCATGTCTCTTTATCTCTAAAAGTTTCTCTCCATGTCTATCTGTTGACATATTAGTCAAGATTGTTATTAGTGACACACATTTATTCAGATTTTGTACAGCTACTAAGCTCATTGAACAATTTACAGTGTTTGTCATGTAATTCAATAGCCACCTAGCTTCTATAGTTTCTAGTAAGTCCTTTGGACTAATTCTAGTGGTTACGAAGCATATTCAGTTAGTGTGAAGTTCAATAGTTCAAACCGAGCATTTCAGTGTATACCAAGTTTATCAGTGGTTAAAGAGTTTGCAGTTCATGTGATGTGAGGCCTATTTTTATCGAGCATTGTAGTATCTATTGAGTTCATAGTTTAGGTGATGCAAAGCCAGTGTTAACCAATCTACTTCATGGTAACCAAGTGATTTAGTATTTGCCAAGCTTACACAATCTCTACCGAGTCACTAGTGCAAATCAAGTTCAAGACTACTTGAAAGTGATCAGTATGAATTGAGCTTCTATTTCTACCAAGAGCATGATGATGCCAAGCAATGATAGTGGATGTCAAGATCAGAACCTCACTGAGTTAGTCTTTAGAACCCAAGTATCTTCATGTGAGCTGACTTTGTAATATTTGTGTTAACTTGTGTCATGGCCAACTTTGTAATTTTGTAAATTGGATTGGTATGTATATGTGATGTATTGTATCATATCCAATGTATGGAATGTAATGAATGTGTAATGCAAGTGCAAGAATGCAAATGTGAAATGAATGCAGCAGATAAAGAATTGTAAAGGCCATATCAGTACAAGGAGCAACAGTGACAAATCTATCACAGAAGGTGATTAGTACACTAAGGAATCTCTATCATCAAACTTAGTTGCATACCAAAGATCTACTGCTTCATCCTAACAAGTGAACCAGTCAAAATCCTTTAACAAGGTAGACCTAACAATATTTTATAAATCTCTTTACCAAGTGCATACTCTATTGTGTGTTTGTAAATCTTCTCACAAGGTGGACCTAACAGTCCTATTTGCTCCTAACAGGATAGATCATCAAAAGTGATCAATGCAAACCTTAATAGGCCAACTTTATGATGTAGTACTAAAGTTTGTGGGTATCATCCCCACCCTAGTTTTACTTTCTATTTGGAAGGTTTCTGGGTCACCAAATCTTTGTGTTCAAGTGTTATGGATGCATTCATGTTTTCAGTTTCTCATGCATGCAATTAGATCAGATGTGAAGAGTTAAATGCTAATTGGTTTATTGGATTAATTATTGAATTGGTAGAAGTTTTAGAAGTTATTGATTCACCCCTCCCCTCTCAGTAACTTAGCATAGTCTTGAATATTTCCAACAATTGGTATCAGAGCTTTGTGGTTCTTAGGAGAAAGTTTAATAGCTTGAGAAAAGATCAAGGATATGGAGATTTTCAAACTTGACAAAGCTATTGACAATGAAAAGTTGGATCTGGAAATGGCCATTACCCAACTCAAGAAAGCTAAGGAGAAACTTTCCCAATCTCTGAAAAGAAGAAAGGAACTTGCAAATGAAATGAATGATCATCTCTACATTGAAGAAAGAATTGAAGACTTTCACCCTTCAAGCAGTTCAGATGAAGCAAATGATGCAATCAAAGAACTCCTAGAGGAGAATGGTTACCTACAAGAAGAAGTAAGAAAGCTGAAAAGAGAACAAGAAATTCAGTCAGTTAGGTTATTTGAAGTCTTTGAATAGAGAAACAAGATAAAAGAAGAAATGGATGGAAGGAACAATGAAATCTAGAACCAATCCCTTTAGCATGCAGACCTTATTGATCGGCTCTCTAATGCAAATGAGGAAATCATGAGCCAAAGATAAATTAATGAAAGATTAAGGAATGATTTAAATTTTGAAAGATAAATCAATGAAAGAATAAAAAATGAGTTGAGATCTGAAAAGAAAATCAGTGAAAGACTGATAAATGACCTAAACACTAAGAAGCAAATTAATTAAAGAATGATGGAATCTCAAGTAGACATGAATCAACTAAATGAGCAAAATCTCTATAGACAAAAAGGAAAAGTAAGAATTGGATACAAAGAAGAAGGTGAATCCTCGAAACAAGCTGCTCAAAGGAATCAAAGACCTACTTGCAATCACTGTGGTAAGATAGCTCATACATCAAACAAATGTTGGAGCAATGGAAAAGAAAAATTCAATAGAAAATGTTACAATTGCAATCAGCATGGTCACAAGGCTAATGAATGCAAAGGCCAAAATTTGAAGGCAATTGTCATAAATGTAAGAAACATAAACACAAGGCATTGGAATGCACAACAAAGACATTGAATCTTGCAGAGCAAATTGTGAAAGCAATATTTGGTTGGGATTACAATACTTGGTGTAGATGTCATTACTGTGGAGAATTTGGACACATTGGTATGAATTGTGTTAAACATCATATGAGGAAAAGAGATACCACTATAAGATGTTTCATTTGTACAAAACTTGGTCATCTTGCCAAGAATTTTATGAATACTAGTAAAACTAAAGATAAGAAGAAGGCAAAGGCTGATAGTATTTGAAAGCAGATGAGACAACAATGGATTCCTAAGTCTACTGAGGATACTGGTCTAAGTAATGATGGTCAAGTCACTCAAGAATTGGGCAACTCTACCACTTCTAATTAAGTTCTTAGGGAAGAACTAGAACCAATCTATCAAAGAAGACATCATAATCAGTTCTAGTTGAAAGGTGACAAAGATCCAAATCTGTATGTAAGATACAAAGGGATCACTAAGAAAGATCTACGTCAGCTATTACCGAGTTACCTTCTCTACCAAGTAAGGTTGGGTCATAGACTCTACCAAACAAGGTCGAGAGTAATGAAGGCACGTATGGTTACTAAGTCATGAAGACTTCACTAAGTGATCAATAAAGAGTAATGGATGACAGTCTATCAAGGATTATGGTAACTCATCTACCACCATATTGAGCATTAATGGCAAAATTTTGACAAAAGAAACGGAAGAAAATTCATTTTTCACCATGAATTTTTGAAGTGTTGTTGCGAAAAAGCTATTTTTTGTGCGATCAAGTGACTTGAGCAAATTTCCTACAATCGTTTTGAAAGTTCTCTCAAGCTACTGAGTGAAAATGACATCCAGTAGTGGCAAGGTGAAGAAAGGTTCTGACATGTTGGTTCGAGGTGTTGAATGGAAGGTGCTAGATTTTGAGTTCGTGCCTACGATTACAGAAACCCTAGACCCCAACAAAGCTCAATCACAAATCCCTCCCAAGGTACTTCTTGTTAATGACATTTGAACTCATTTTAAATGTGCAATTCAAGAAATTGGTACTCTTGATATGGATGATGCCCTAGCTCAGTTGTGTGTTGATGGAACCCTAAAACCCAGACATAAACATTTGGAAACAAAAGGATTAACTCATATTCCCCATACGCCCTGAGAGTTTCAAATAAAATGGATTAGGTATATCCTTAGTAGGGTGCATAATGGACAACTATGGTTAGAGCAGCCAATATTGATAATCAAGAAAATGATTTATCAAATCATTGGCCTTCCCATGCTCACCAAAGCCAAAATGACCAAAACCCTAGGTCAAGCAAGAATTGTAAAAGAAAACTCTAGTCGAGTGGGATGACAGAGGCATGAAAATAAGCAATGTTACAGATGCAGAACTAAAGTTTGCTATTCATGTTAGAGCTCATAAGATATATAGTTCAAGTTGTCTTAATAGTGTATCTTGTGAAGCTATGGATTTGGCATATAAAGTGGTTAAGAATAATTTATCTTATGACCTTGTCAAGTTATTATCGAGGCAATTCAATAAGAATATGGAAAGCATTAGAACCTCCAAGAATACCAGTGCAAATTTGATTCTTTGTTAACATGTTTATTCTTTTATGTTCAAAATTCTTTCCATTCCAAAGGCACTATAGTCTAGAGAAAGGATGTGCTAGTATTGTACCAAATAAATGAATACATTGCAAAAATGGGAGAAAATTATGGCAGCATCATGGACAACTATTTCAATGTGTTTAAAGACAAAATGAACAATAGGTTCAAGATACCTAAGAAGTTAGTTGAAGACTACAAGGATGATGTGTGTTTCATGGTTGATTGTGATAGGGTATACATCCAGGCAGTCAAACCTAGAATTGTGTGGGTCAAGAGGAGGATAACCAAACTGAAATCTAGTGCACCTCTCATGTTAACTGAGGGTAAAGGTGAAGATAAAGAATAGGTAGAGGATGAAGAAGAATTAGAAGAAGAAGAAGAGCCTTTGAAGAAAAAGGGCAAGGTGATCATCACCAAGCCTGCAAAGGCATCCACTGTAGTCTTCACAAGGAGGTCTCAGAAGAAAGGAGGTGACATTGTTCTTAGCAGACCTCCACCGACCTTTTAAGAAAAATTGAAGCAAATGGAAGAAAGCTTTGGAGTAAAAAATTTCAAATCTTTGAAGTATGAGACAAGGACAGAGGCAAAGCATAAACAAGTTGAAGAACTGGTGCTAAACAAAATGGGAAAATGGAAGTACTCACCAGACTAGATCGCCTCTCAAATCTCTAATGAATTGCTAGAGAAAATAAAGCCAAGATGAGATTTCACCATGCAAATAGTAAAGGAAATTTATGCACAAATCTTGAGGAAGTTACTACTGAGCATAAAAGATGCTGAGTTAAAAGAGTCTTTAAAGAAAAATGAAGATAAAATGACTCTAAGGTTTAATGCCTGTTTAGTTTTGATTAAGGATATAGAGCATGTAGTTAAGAATGCTACAAACACTTGGAAGAATATTTATTTGCTACATAGGCCAAGTGATTTCCCAGTGGATGTAAAGGATGATGAAGAAGAAGAAGGCAAGGATAGAGGTAGAGTACAAACAAGTTGAAGAGCTAGTGCTAAACAAAATGGGAAAATGGAAGTACTCACCAAATCAGATCGCCTCTCAAATCTCTAATGAATTGTTAGAGAAAATAAAGCCAAGATGGGATTTTTCCATGCAAATAGTAAAAGACATTTATGCACAAACCCTGAGGCAGTTACTATTGAGCATAACAGATGCTGAGTTAAAAGAGTCTTTAAATAAAAATGAAGATAAAATGACTTTAAGGTTTAATACCTATTTAGTTTTGATTAAGGATATAGAGCATGTAGTTAAGAATGCTACAAACACTTGGAATAATATTCATTTGCTAAATAAACCAAGTGATTTCCTAGTGGATGTAAAGGATGATGAAGGATCAACTCATCATGTTACTATTGATTATGAAGAGTACAAGGAGCAAGAAGCCAAAGAAAAGGAAGATGAAGAGGATCAAGGCGAAGAAGCCATCGAGGAAGATAAACAAAATGATTAGGAGACTAACCCAGTCAAGATAGCAGTTGCAGTCATTGCCTCACTTCCTCACTCCCTGAGCAAATCTTTGACTACATCAAGTATGGAGACAACTTCAACAAGTTTGGTTATGACTACTTCAGATACATCAAATATCCAATCACTCTTTGCCCCAACATAGCTCAGCATATTATTAACAAAAGTGACTTCCACTTCATCAACTAAGCTATAGACTTTCTCTTCATCTACTAAATTAAGTTCTTTAGTCATCACCTCTCTAATTTTGACTTCTTCAGTTTTGAGTGCATCCGTGGTAAGCTCCCCAATTTTGTCTACTTCACTTTTGGATTCTACAATTTTGACTTCATCAATTTTGGATTCTTCTAGCATCTCTATAAGTATTCCACCAGTTAGTGCTATAATAGTTTTTACTACAAGCCCAAGTATGTATACTATTGTTTCTATTCCAAGTATTAAGGCAATAAGTGCAAGGACAGTTGAACCTAAGGTTCATCTGCTTACAAAATTTTTGAAAGGAAAAGAGATAGAAGAAGATATAGACTTGGATGAGGAAATAGAAATTTCCAAATGGGATATCTGCAATCTTTCTATAGACCAAATGCACATATTTGGCGAACTCATCCAGAAAAAGGCCATGCAACAAAGATTGAGAGAGGAGAGAGATAGAGAATACAAAATTATAGATGTCGCCAAGAATATTTTGACTAAGGCTATTGGAATTGAGGTTGATTCTTCTCAATCTATTTTGTTTTAGCTTGGAAAGGTAATCCAAAAGTTCAAAGAGGACACTGAGGGATAGGAGAAATTGGTTGAAAAGGCTGAAAACAAGTTCAATAATAAAGTGTTGGAGCACATTTCTTAGCACATAGCTATTAATCAAGTTGAGCTTTCAACAATTTTGGTCAATCTTGAGGCATCCTGTTCAAACGTGTCATCACTTTTTGCAAAGCTATGTGATGTCACTGAGTATACCAAGGAAGTTAAGGGCAAGTTGTCCAAAATTGATACTGATCTCAAGGCAAGTGCTCAGCAGTTGTAACTTGACCCCAATTCAAGCTTTGCACATTTTAAGAAAATCAAAATTTTGACAAACATGCAAGCAGAGTTGTTAAGAGAAGAAGCTAGGATCCGCTCAATATTAGTTGATATACAAAATATGATCCTTCTAGTCATGGATTCTATGTAGAAATGCATTGTATATTCAAAGAACCTAATCTAGGATAAAAACTTCTCTGTTACTGATCACATGATTCAATTATTAGTAGAAGTGTAAATTGCCATTCATACATGTAAGGTACTACAAGAAAGCTAGGATAAAACTCTGGCAATTACCCTCAAGGTACACTCTAAATTTTTATCTCATTTTGGTGTCTCCATGTAAATATGTTGAATAAATCTTTGGCATTACTATCAAAAAGGGGGAGAAGAGAAGAGTTATAAAGAAAAAATGAGAAAGAAGAGATGAGATATGAGAAGAGAAGAGTTACAGGGAGATATGTATATAAGAGAAAAGTTACATGTACATAATAGATCACATAGTATGGGGTAGATATATGCTATGGTGTAGATATATTCTGTATATATCTTACAAAGATCAAATTTTGAAAAAACTCAAAAATAGACCAAGCTAGTATCACATGGTGATGAATACAAGGTATTCAGTTTTGGGCCAATAAGTGACACACACTTATTCAGATTTTGTACAACTACCAAGCTCATTGAATAGTTTATAGTGTTTGTCTTGTAATTTAGTAGCCACCGAGCTTCTATAGTTGCTATCGAGTCCTTTGGACTAATTCCAGTGGTTACTGAGCAGATTCAGTTAGTGTGAAGTTTAGCAGTTTAAACTAAGCATTTTAGTGTATACCAAGTTTATCAATGGTTACCGAGTTCGTAGTTCATGTGATGTGAAGCCTATGTTTACTGAGCATTGCAGTATCTACTGAGTTCATTGTTCAGGTGATGCAAAGCTAGTGTTAACTAAGCTACTTCATGGTAACCAAGTGATTTAGTGTTTGCCAAGCTTACATAATATCTACCGAGTCACCAATGCAAACCAAGTTCAATACTACTTGAAAGTGATCAGTATGAATCGAGCTACTACCTCTACCAAGAGCATGATGATGCCAAACAATGACAGTGGATGTTGATTATTAGAACCTCACCAAGTTAGTCTTTAGAACCCGAGTTTCTTCATGTGGGCTAACTTTGTAATATTTTTGTTAACTTGTGTCATGGCCAACTTTGTAATTTTGTAAATTGGATTGGTATATATATGTGATGTATTGTATCATATCCAATGTATGGAATGCAATGAATGTGTAATGCAAGTGCAAGAATGTGAATGTGAAATGAATGTAGTAGATAAAGAATTGTACAAGCCATATCAGTACAAGGAGCAGTAGTGAAAAATATATTACATAAGGTGATCAATACACTAAGGAATCTCTATCAGTAAACTCAATTGCATACTAGAGATCTACTGCTTCATCCTATCAAGTGAACTAGTCAAAATTCTTTAACAAGGTAGACCTACCAATCTTTTCTAAATCTCTTTGCTGAGTGCATACTTCATTGTATATTTATAAATCCTCTCACAAGGTGGACCTAGTAGTCTTATTTGCTCCTAATAGGGAAGATCATTAGAAGTGATCAATGTAAGCCTTAATAGGCTAACTTTATGTTGCAGTACTAATGTTTGTGGGTATCATCCCCACCCCAGTTTTACTTTCTATTTGGAAGGTTTCTCGGTCACCAAATCTTTGTGTTCAAGTGTTATGGAGGCTTTCATGTTTTCAATTTCTCATGCATGCAATTAGATCAGATGTGAAGAGTTAAATGTTAATTGGTTTATTGGATTAAGAATTGAATTGGTAGAAGTTTTAAAGTTACTGATTCACCCCTCCCCTCTCAATAACTTACCATGGTCTTGAATATTTCCAACACTATCTTGTGTCTTTCATCCTTTCCCACTTCTCTTCCATCCCTTCCTATTACTACCACCCACTCTCATGTATCTTTACCTCTCACGGACCCTAGTTATCCTCTTTCTCTCCATACCCCATCTCTCCCCCTCTCCCTTTTTCCATCTCCCCACTCTAACCCCCCTCCCCTTGCTCTCTCTCTCTTCCTCTCTCCCCCTCTCTCTCATGCTTGATTTTATTTCTAAATTTCATTTGCATTACAATATCTAACATTTTCATCTAATTTTTTATTTTACTTTTCAATTTCAAAAGTTTGATGTTATAGTCTTAGCTTCATTATTTAATTACATCATTACAGTTTAATGATATTAATCAACTTTAATTTAACTATTCACCATTATTTTAATAAATAGATATCTATATAAAGACAAATCATAAAATTTAAAATTTAATTTATTAAATTTCAGTTTAAGGGATGTCTATATTTAACTTAAAATAATAAATAAATTTGAAATAAAATTTTTGAACACTTATGTGAAAGATGTTGTGTGCAATAATTTCCAAAATGAAATTGTATAATTTTTAGTAATTCATAATCTTAACTAATTTAATTTTATTAAAATTTATACTCAATTATAAATTATTCAAAGGACAAAGAGGAAATGCATAATTATTATGATTTTATTTTTATGTGAATGTGCATATGGTATAATGTATGGTTGGTCCAAAAGTAATATTGAAAGTGATGAATTTTAATTTAAAACATTAATCTCATCACTATTATAATTTAATATAAAAAATCAATAAATCAAAATTTATTATAGAAACATCATTATGTTTTATACTTGTAGCTTAATTTTGTTTAGCTTTATTAATATTAAAATTTGAGATTGTACTACATAATCTATTATCTAATTAAAATACCATTTTATGACATTTATATGTCCATCTTAAATAAGAAGAGAGATTTCTAAATTTAAAAAACATGTAATCCTTTGAAAATGGTATCTGCATAATATTCTTAAAATATGTCTAGTAAGAATTATGTAAAATATTCTTATAACATAGGGTTTTCTTTCTTTGTAATGAAGTTATTTTTGGCTTTCCTAGGAGTGGAACTTGAGTCGAATGAGGAGTAGTAGTAGAAGAGGAAGAATAATGATAATTGAAACTATTGTAAACTAGGTGATCAACATGTAAGAAGTGACTATTGTCCACGTAAGCTAGTAGCGTAGCCATTGTATTACAATTGCGTAGAGGTGGCCGAGTGGTCGAAGCTAGGGAGCATAGTGCATACCTAACTAGACTATTGTACTACAGGTGTGGAGCTTGTGGTGATGTGGCAAAAGTTTCATGAACACTTTACTGGCTAGGAGGATTGCCATGACATTTGAGGTGGGATTCAAATCGGTGATCTTGAGCTTGTCAAAATATGATTTTTTGTCAAAGCTCTAAATTGTCCTAATCTAGACACCTCTAGAGACATATGAGTTGAAGCCATGGCCTTTCATTTGGTCCTCTCATTGGTTGTTCCATGGATGGAGGTGTTAGGGTTTAAAGGGAAAAGAAGGCACCCATGTGGGTTAGCATATTGTAATTCCTCATTTGCAATGATAATAAGAAGCCCATATTTTATTCTTTCAAATTGTTGTCATTTTTTTGCTTATCTTATGTGTTTATGGTATCAAGGGGAATACCCTTCATCAAGTGGTATTAGAGCTAGAGTTCTTGAGTGTATGGATAATTTGTTGACTATCAGGCAGTTCACACCAAGACTGTGGGTTGGGTTAAGTGTGTAGACAAATCACCGATTGTGGGGTAGTTTGCACTAGGGTTTCAATGGAAGCATGAAAATGCCTCCACAAAGAGAGCATGGTGGAAGAGTTGTAGGTTTTATAGTTGAGGGTTTTAAAGCCCTCTAGAGACATATGCAAGCATTAGAAGAACAAATGTGTAGAGGAATAAATCTTGTCATAAGAGATGAAAGCAAGGATGAGGATGAAGAAGAAGAAAATGTTGAAGTAGAGGAAATTCTTAACCCAAAGGAAGAGAGACTTTTTAAGGCCATCTCCAAGATTTGAAAAAGACCTAAGTTTAAGGTTCCCACATTTTAGGAAATCTTAATCCAAAGGAGTTGGTCGATTGGATCAATAAGTTGGAGGAATAATTTGAGCATGAAGATATTGAGGATCTTGATAGGGTCAAGTTTGCAAAGGATAAATTGAAGGGAAATGCAAAGATCTAGTGGCAGGGGATTCAGTTGGAGCAAAATAGAAGAGAAGAGGACAAAAAAACTAGATGGAACTATTGGACATATAAGAGGAGTAACTAAGAGGGGAGGGGTGAATTAGTTACCACTAAAATAATTCCAAATCCCTTAGACATCAATACAAACTTTTTATTAACTCAAATCCCTACACAACTTAGTTAGTACTAGAGATTCATTGTAACTCAGTTAACAAAGTGATCTTGAGATATTAATGTGTATTAACCTTTAGTAACTTAGTTGCAAAAATATATAGTAATATGTAAATAACATGAACACATGAGACACCAAGATTTAGCGTGGAAACCCAATTTGGGAAAACCACCAATGCAACTAGTTACATCTTTTCATTCTTATGAAGAGAGCTCTATTAGGAGCCAACCCTATTAAAGGTTACAAAACACACTGCTAGGTGTGACCCTATTAAAGGATTTGAATCACCAGGTGTTAGGAGTAGCCTTGTTAGAGGTCTTAAGACACTTCAATCTAGAAATGTCACCTAGTTAGAGGATTTACAAAATGACTATTAAGTCAACTCTGTTAAGAGATTTCTTCACTATTACAATTGTTAGAGAGTAATGTAATGATTGACCTAGTTGATGAATCAACTAATTTACCAATTCAAATCACTACTCTAGTTTATACTCTAGATCCTTCCTGATTAGAATATTCTTTGTAGCTCCATGGAAGTTCTACCCTTAATCAGATATCCTTCTTTATTCACATCTTATCTTCTTTCACAACTTCCATATTTCAATCCACAATTTGACCTTTCATATATATGAAACCCAATGTCAAGTCAACTTTAATATCCTTTTGAACAAACAAATAACATCTACTAAGTTAGCTTGTATAAACCAAAAACTATTTTTTTAAAGGTTGATTGACACTAAAACTAGGTCACTCAATTACCACTAAGTTCCTTGGTAACCAACCTGACTCAGTTTACATTGAACTCCTTGGTAACTGACCTAACTCAGTTTACACAAGAATCCTTCAATGACCAACCTAGCTTGGCTTACACTTGATCATTGAACTTGGCTTCTTTTGAAATTATGCATGGTTGATACTAGAGTCTTTTGAGCTTGATTACTACTGGTAGTGCTCAATTAGAGAGTAACGTTTGTGTAACATCAATGACAACATACAATTGAATGATTGTTATCAACAATCTCCTTCTTTAGCATTGATAAAAACACAATATGTCATTATGTAAAGAAATCTTAAAGAAAATAGAATGATTTAGAATATCCTTAGTTTCATTCTGATTCTTCAAGCATGAGAACTCCCTCTGACATTCTCCCTTTGATATCTTATCTCCAAACTCCATTTGATCAAGTTCTCCCTCTTGTTGATATACAAACGTCTTCCTCTGATTCATGACTCTTGCTGATATACAAATGTCTTCCTCTGATTCATGAAATTAATAAAACTCTCCCTCAATTATTTTGATATTAACATGACATATTAAATCTCTCCCTCTTTGACATCAAATGCCAAAGACTTAATACAATGAGTATACAATGTACCTAATGTATTGATTCATAAGCAATGAGCCCTAGAAATCTTTCCATCAACTTGATAGATCTTCAATGTAGTATGATTGATGCATCACTAATTTATACTCTAGTGAGCATTAGATAGGGGAATGACCCTTAGTTTACCTCTTAGATACAAAAATGCATCCTTAGGTAATGGCTTGGTAAATGTGTTAGCAACTTGCTTCTTTGTGTTAACATATTCCAATCTCACCTCTTTATCTTGAACTAATTCTCTCAGAAATTGATACTTGATTGCAATATGTTTTGTCTTAGTGTGCATCACTAGATTCTTGGATATATTGATTGCACTTGTGTTATCATAGTAGATGACAATTGGTTCCTTAATTTCTTCCTTCATTCCTGACAATAGTTACTTAATTTAGACTATGTTAGAACAATTAATTGTTGCAACAACATATTCTACCTTTGTTGTAGACTAAGAGATGCAATTCTTCTTTTTGCTTGTCTATAATACTAACCTCTTTGCAAGAAATAATTCTCCTCCACTGGTGCTCTTCCTATCATCAATGCTTCCATCCCAATCTGCATCAGTAAAGGATTTGAACTCAAAGTTTCCTCCTTTCTTGTACCATAGACTATAGTCTTGTATGCCTTTTAGATATCTCATAATTCTCTTGACTACGATGATATGATTTTCTCTGAGGCTTGTAGAAAATCTTGCAACTATACCAATTGCTAATGCAATATCAGGTCTTATGTGAACAACATACTAAAGTTTTTGAATCATGGATCTATAGGTAGTCTGATTTACCACTTTTGAATCATCATTCCTAGATAGCTTATGTCCAATAGACATAGGTGTACCAACGAGTTTGGAATCTTCCATTCCAAAGGTCTTCAATATGTCCTTAATATATTTTGATTAAGGTAGATGTCATCCTTCATTTGATGTACTTGCAATCCAACAAAGAATTTTATTTCTCTAAGCATTAACATTTCAAATTCTTTCCTCATTTCTTCATAGAATGATTTGCATAAGTCATCATGTCTTGTAAATAATATATCATCCACAAATATTTCTCCTAACAATATCTTATTATGTGGTCCTTCTTTAATATACTAACTACTATTACCATTGGTTCTTTGAAAACCAATCTTTATTAGATATCCATGCAACCTCTCATACCATGCTTTAGGAGCTTGTTTTAGATCATATAAAGTTTTGTGTAACTTGCATACCATGTTTCTTTTATTTGGATCAATGAAACCTTCAAGCTGATCAATGTAAACTTCTTCCTTTAGAATTCCATTCAAGAAAGTTGATTTTACATACATTTGATACACTTTGAATCCTTTAAATGCAACATATGCAAGCAGTGTTCTAACTCCTTCAAGTCTAGCAACAAGAGAAAATGTTTCTCCATAGTATATACTTTCTTCTTGAGCATATCCTTTACACACCAGGCTTGGCTTATTCCTTGATACATCCCCATTTTCATTCAATTTTTTTTTCTGAATACCCACTTTGTACCAATTACATTTTTGTCCTTGGGTCTAGGAACAAGAGTCTGGGTATTGTTCCTTTGAATTTTTTCAATCTCTTCATTCATTGCTTCTATCCAACTTTCATTATTTAATACATCTTTAATAGTTCTAGGTTCAAATTCATTAAGAAAACATGTACCTTTTAGTTTATTCCTTGTGATTATGCCTCCTATCTAATCTCCAATTATTTTCTCAAGTGCATGATGCCTTCTGACATATCTAGCAAGTATAGATACTTTCCTTCTAGATTCTAGGCTTGATTCACTTGGTTCACCATGCTCAAAGGTTTTGTGAATTTCTAGACTTTACTCAGTTCCCATTGTTTGAGACTTGGTTCCCATAGTCTGTGACTTGAGTTCCTCTATATGAGACTCAGTTAGAATTATCTCCAACTCAAGTTGCTCTAGTTGTAACTTGGGTTGCTCTAGTTGCAACTTGGGTTGTATAATCTGCTGCGGTGGAGCAATCTATTGGAGTGGAGCAATCTGTTGTTTCCCAATCACATTTTCTTGTACCTTTGGTAATGTATTAGACTCAAACTAAACAAACTTTTTGTAGTCTTTAGGTTCCTTGCTACTTTTTTCTTCACTCTTTTCTACAAACTCATCAATTTTTACATGTACACTTTCTATAACCTTATGAGTAACAAAATTCAAACATTTATATGCTTTTCTCTTTTTGGACCCTAGAAATATGCCTTCATTGGTTTTTACATCAAACTTTCCTTTCCTTGTCTCCTTCAAGATATAACATTTTCTTCCAAATACTTTGAAATAATAGACATTAGGTTTATAGCCATGCCATAATTCATAAGGAGTTTGATCTATACCTTTCTTTACTTGAACTCAATTCAAGGTATGAATTGTTATGCTGATTGCTTCTTTCCAGTATTTGGATATGACATTTTTCTCTATCATAAGTGTTCTTGCACAATCCATGATCGATCTATTTCTTTTTTCTTCTATGTCATTCTACTGAGGTGTACCAGAAGCATATAATTGTCTTTTGATTCCTCTTTCATTGCAAAATTAATTGAATTCATTAGAGATGAATTCTCCTCCTCTGTTTGACCTTAGATATTTTAAGTTCTTTCCTATTTCTTTTTCAACTCTAGCTAGATACCACTTGAATTGTTCTAAAGCTTCAGATTTATCTTTCAAGTACATTATTATCATCATCCTAGAATAATCATCAAAAAAAAAAAATGAAATATTTGTCTCCACTATAGCTTTCAATACCTATTGGTCCATAAAGATCTATATGAACTAGTTCCAAGACTTCTCTACTATTGTACTTCTTACTTCTAAAGCTAGTATATAACCTCAAAAATTATTTCATTATTAGTAATTGGGTGTATAAGTTGTCATTGATTACTTTTCCCCACTCAATTTTATCTTACATGTTAAAAAAGGTCTTAACGAAGAGGATCATCCATGACTAGTTGTGATAATTTTTGAGTATGCAAAGCATGATGTTAGTGTTGAGCATGTTGAGGTTGGGGCTAAACAAAATGTGATAGTAGATGATGTGGCACTATCAGGTAAAGAAAAATCCATGTTATGTTCTTTAGATTAATGAAATACATATAACATATAAAAAAACATTTAGAATTAAACCCATTTATTTCTTAATGTAGGGCCACATTAGCCTTGTCCTCAAAAAAAGAAGAGGAATCCTCATGCCATAAGATCAGAACCACAAGAGCCACAAGAGAATGCCGAAGATAGTCACAATGTGCCTATAAGCCTATACCTTCAACAAAAGAAAAAGAAAAAGAAAAGAAGAAATGAATGTTAAAAACCTTGTTTGGTGATGAATGTGTTGATGAATTTTTTATGAATGTTTCTTATTAATGAACTTTATGTTATGTTATTATGTGATTATAATGATTGAAATGTTGACAAATTATTGATTAATGTTTATACATATTAATGAATTATATGTCATGTTAATAAATGTTATGTGAATATAATGATTGATGTATTCACAAATTATTGATGAATGTTTGTATGTATTAATTAATTGTATGTCATGTTAATGAATGTTATGTGATTATAATGATTTAATGATATACTTCTTAAATGAATGAATGAAATATTTACTTAGTTTTTAATGGAGAATTTAGAGTGATTATAAGGGTGGAGAGGCAAAATGAGCTTCCACCTTCATGTGATTGGCCTTGTTAAGCATAGAATATGAAATGATTCTTGAAACCAAGTGAAGCTCAAACTAAACCTATCAAAACTAAACACCAATATGTGGTCCCATCAATTCTTCACAAATGACTTACCAACTTGACACTTGAATAAACCTTCACTAAATCATCATAACACCTTCTAAATAGGATCAGATGAATCAAACTCATTTGTTGATTACAAAGGTTTTATGAACAAACTCCCAATGGAAGCTTCACCATTTCCATCACACAAACCTGAAGGGATATTTGGATCTCTAATTCACCATGCCCTCCATGAATGTAATCAGAATACCCAATCCCACAAACATTTAAAATCACTTCACTTCCACTCATGAAGCACCCAATGAAATTAGATTCTTCAAAGGAACTATCAACTCATATCCTATTCAGTCATCACATTAACAATAAGACCTATTAGGTAGTTCATGATAATGTTACTCTACCCACCTAATGCTCATCCCTTGAATCAAATTGACAAATCTAAATCCATATTAAGATTTTCTTCATGTAGCCTTTCAAACATGATAGATGAATGTGCATACTTTTTTGGAACCAAAGGGTCTTTCTTTTCACAATTTTATTTGAATGTCATATTGTGACTGTGGCATAATAGTGACACATGAAAGGATCCAAACCTTCCTAACACACACTTCAAACCAAATAAATAACCTCAATGCACTTCAAGGTCAATCATAGTGTTTTATTTTCAACCATATAGATCTCACCTTTAATGACTCAAAATATTTCTTATGACTGTCACTATTATGGTCAAGACAATATGATAATGTCTTTTCTACACAAGGACTCAAAATAACTTAAAAGGAATTTTGATCCAATGTGAGGGTTCATCTCATTAAAATTAATGAAATAATAAGATACTTTCATTTCTTCCATGCTGACATACAGATGTATCTAATTGACTCCTTTGGTCATCACCAAACTCCATCTAACATAGCTTTCTCAACTTTATAAAAATAACTAATCTTATTGCCTGAAGATAATATTCTATTATGAGATTGTACACATGCAAAGGTATTTTAGGGGGAAGACGGCTTGTGAATATTCTTCCTTGGCATTGTGAATACTCCATCATGCTCACTACTCTTCATTTAGTCAGATATCTTCATTTTCATCATCCCAGTTGCATACATTTGTAAACCCACCAAGTATGCCACCCAAAGACACTCTTCTATATTGGCAACAACAACATATCCAATCTTCATTCTTGGAGCATAAACAACCTCCATGATCTTTTCATGACCCATCACCAACACCATTGCATATTTTTCATTGACATAATTTCTTCTACCAAATTGTCACTAACCTCATGCCATTCATTTTGGCATTCTATGTCTTCATTAACCATCAAGGTTACATCATTATCCTCCATACTCTCTATCATAGGGGTACTCTCTTCCATTGTACCCTTCTCCTTACTTAAAGGATTCATCATTATCCCAAACACCACTAACTTATCATACTCAAGCCCTATAGGACTTTCTTCCTTGTTGTCCTCACTAGCACCTTTTTCTTCCACATCTGCTTCAACACCTTGAACCTCTTCAACACTAGGTTCTTCATCTTCTTCACAATTTCATCTTCCTCTCTATGGCATCAAGCCTCATTATCTATCTCTTTCTCTGTAGTATATCTCTACCTCCTTTCCTCACACAATTTTTTCCTCTTCTCTTCTTGCTCTCTTTTCTTCTTTCCATTACTCAATGATCCCTTCAATTCTTTGTATGGTTTAAGCATATTTCTTTCTAATTTTATCAAACCCATATTTGTCTTTCCTAGACTTCCTCTTAACCTTCACCAACTTGCAAGGATCTAATCCCTTTCTCTGATACCACTATGATGCAAAGTATAGTGGTTCAACACATTTGTCCCATGTACAAGGACATATTCTTTAACTATTCTAGTGACATACAAATTCTCACATGAAACATATCCTCTTAAACCACTAAATTGATTGAACCAACACCAAGTCCCTTAACTAATCATCAAATCACTTAATGACTCTATTAAGACCTATTAATGGTTAGAGCCTATCATAAAAAACTCCATCCAACCACCATGTTTCACATATTGGTTTTCCATCAATCTTTGATCACTCCTAAGTACCGATCACATAACAATTTACTAGTTATCATCCCTTTCTTCTTATCACAACTTCATCCTTCAAATGTGTCCTTATTCCACAAACTAGGACTCTTGAACCCTTGACAATTGTTTCTGTACAAACAAATATCATTTAGGGGCATTCACCATGCTTTCATCCACAAACAAATATGATTTAGGTACTAACAGATCAACCATGAAAGAACCATTTTAAAGTGTTGTTATATCATTCAAAACATATAAATATGCAAAAACTTTCCCTTAATTGATGCTCAAAATTCATTTGACCATTACACTTAACATTGGGCTTTGACATCTTTTATAGACCAATACAATCTACTGAAACTAACCTTCACCTTTGTAACTATCCTATAAAAATAATATACTGATTTTGTTTCTTAATCCCTTAGTGAATTTTACAATTTACACCATTTTTGCAACTTTAACATCTATTTCTTATTCCATTACATCAAATAACCTCTTATTACCCCTTGAGATTCAAACATCAACTATACTCTAAACCTATCCTTGAACCCATCTATTAGCTCTTGTTAGGCCTATTTTTTTATATTGGCAACCTTTAACATTTTGACATGTTTTGTATTCAAACTTAATTTGAATGGCTCTAATGGCCATGGTTACTTTTTTTTATGACCTTAAAGTTCTTATCAATTTTCAACTGCTTTTTGGATCACCTTGTGACCCTAGTGTTCCTTTGAAGCCCTTGCACCAACCCCTCATACATGTATGTCCTTAAATTTGAACCATTGGACCATAAATATATCAATACCCTCTCTATCAATTGAAATTTGAACCATCTAGCCAATGAGAGAGGTATTTGATGATATTTTTAAGGGGATTGCATTTAGATGTTGACAATATTGTCAAGCAACATTGAAAACGTTTTGCATTTTGTAACAAATTACATCCAAACCATTTTAGACCTCATACAATAGGTATAATATGACTTGAAAATGTTCCCAACACCTAAGAACACCAAATTCTACCCTTACCCCGTTGACCAGTTTGACCATGATGGCTTATATATGCAACTCAGGCCAATGGTTTTGCAATTTGGGTCCTTATTACATATCACTTCCTCCATAAATCTATATTTTGGATTAATTTGTTTCATCTGTCTTGGTTTCAGGAAATACAAAAGGAGGCCCTAGTTCAATATGCAATCTCAATTGATATGCATAGGACATTAAGTGGAGCTAAAAATCGCAACATGTTTGCATTTTTGATATAGGTCATTAATGTAAACCTATTGCATTTTTTTAACTCCACTTATTGTCCTTGCATATGGAGTGTTGTTGCATGTGCATTCTCAATTTAGAGTGGTTGAATATTATATTGGATGGGAGAGAGAGAGAAACCAAAGATATATGGATGCTTAAGTGGCTACAGATAATGATTCTTCACTATTTACATTGTAGTTCTATCGTTGAGTTCCTTTTTTAACTAGTGCAACATTCTACATTTTGATGTTATTAAAAGTAATGTTTTGTTTCCTTTGTTAAAATGAGTCATGCCTTCATTCACTAAAATTGATCTTTGCTAATTGAAACCATATTGGTAACATGTTGATCTTAGTCTTCTTAAAGTTGTTAGAATGCTAATTGATCATGATTTCATTGTATTTGGTTGCAAGGTACCAAGTAGCATACCTAAATGAGAAATTGAGGTTGTAGGGTCAAGAAATCATCTCTCCATAATTTGAGGGTAATTCCAGGTATGGAATGAATTTATTTATGGTTTGAATCTTGAAGGGAAGTATTGATGACAATATTTTTTTTAAGATTCCTACATAATGTTGTTTTGTTAGATGTTTGGTGTTGAATGAGGGACGTCGATTGATGATCTTCTCCTTCTTATTCCAATTGGACAATATTTGATACTGAACCCCTAATAAAATCCTTAACTTTGTCAAACTTATGAAAGACAACTAAACATGTGGAACATCACTCACCTATCAAACTAGAAAATGCATTCCCCCACTCTTAAATCAATAGGGACACTTACTCCCCATAGACCAACAATTGTCTTACCTTAGATAATCAAACAAATAGTATTCTTACACTCCTAATGCTGCCATCATGATCGTCACCAATTACATTGGATCACCAAACAAATAGGATTCTTATGAATTTGTTTTTTTTTTAAATTAGGGCTTTTGTCAAAGTTTCGACAAGGCTTGTTGTCGATGGCATGGTAAGGTCATCGATAAGAATCTCCTAATCATTGATGTTTCAACATGGCTTGCCGTCATGGGCATGTCAAGCTCATCAATAAAAATCTCCTAAATGTTGAATTTTTGATGATGCATGTCATAATCATTGAAGTTTTGACATTTTGTAGGAGTGGTTTGGCATTGCCTCATGATAGAATTGGGATCATTTTCAACGGGGTTGTCCATCGATACATTGACAGCCCTAGATTTTGTTAAAATTATAGTGGCACAAATTTTTGACCATTTTTTATTGAAATATCGACCAACACTAATAAAAAATTATGTCCAAATTTACTAGTGTTCATACCCTCAAGAAAGTACTTTCCATCAACAAAATGTATTCAACTAGTACTACATACATTTTCTTCTTTGTCCTTCAATGGCTTCCACTTATGTTTCACTCCATCCTTTGTTAGACTAGTGTATGTATTTGCACACCCATCATGTACAACATGCCTAGAAAACTGTCATGGCCTACTGAGCAACATATGGCATATATCCATAGGTATGATATCACAAAGCACCTCATCCTAATAGCCTCTAATTTTGAACTTCACTAGGTACTTCTCATTGACCATGACCTTGTGGTCATCCTGCACCCACGAAATATAATATGGACGTTGGTATTTTTGCCTCTTGAGATTTATTGTTGTGACCATGGGTAAGTGCACAAAGTTGTGATACCAAAAGGGGGTATAAGATGCCACTTTTTTGTTGAAACCAACAATTTTTGAACTTTGAAGAGAATTTGAAGATAGCTACACTAAAAATTTAAAGATATTACTACAAACAAAAGTTGTAGTCCTTTGAATCTATTTTCTAAACTACTAATTTGTTTTGAATTTGGTAGAGTTAAAGGCCCTCAAAAAGGGGGGCCACAAAAAGTGGTATTCTTTTATTAGTAAAACATAACATAGTGCAAAGTGTTGTCTCACTAAAATTTTAATTTTGTTTTAGAAATTCTTTAATTACTTTGGTAATAAGTTAACTGACACCATGTAGTTTATCCCTTAATTTGGGGGTAATTTTTTAATGTGTGTGTGTGTGTGTGTGTGTGTGTGTGTGTGTGTGTGTGTGCGTGTGCGTGTGTGTAAATGTGAAATATCTATGTGCCACCCCTACAAATCACTGAGAAAAAATGAAAAAAAAAAAATTCTATTTTTTAAACGTGTAGAATGGAGTCTAGTTTCTTAAAAACTAACTTATTACAAAATTAGACAAAGGATCTAAAATCTAACCCCCGAATACTACCCATTAGTTTTAGAGAGAAAATGGACATACATTGAAAAAACCTTATAGTTGTAAGGCTTAAAATATTCTAAATTAAAAATAAATTATATTTTTATATAGCTAACACATAGATCTACAATATTATGTAACCTAATTTTATTAATATTTAAGCACAATCAAATGAGGTGGACAACACACTAGAGAAAACATGTGTTTTTGGTATGCTTACTAGAAATCACATTTGAGACTAGTATGAAACTTTCAAATCTTTGGTTGGATCTCTTATTCAAATCCAAGCCTTAAGTTTGGTGAATTTTAATGCATTATGAAGCACATACACACTATATAAATAATAGTGCATACACACTACTAAGGACATTTTACATAGCCAAAAGAGAGGGGGGGAGGTAGAGGAGATAGGAAGAGAGAGAGGATATGATGGAGAGGAACAAATAGAGTGAGTGTGTGTGTGTGTATGTGAGAGAGAGAGAGAGAGAGAGAGAGAGAGAGAGAGAGAGAGAGAGAGAGAGAGAGAGAGAGAGAGAGATATTGGACAAGATGTGGAGAGAGATGGAGAGAAAGGGTGGATATAATGGAAATAAGAAGAGAGATTTTGGGTAGGATGTCCAGATAAGATGATATAGAGTGGATATGACGAAGAGAGAGCTTGACTAATAGACAAAGAGGAAGATAATGAGATGCAATGATGGGATGAAGAGTGATCTAGCACAAGATAGGAATATAGAGAGGATTTGGGAAATATCTAGTATGAGAGAGAGAGAGAGAGAGAGAGAGAGAGAGAGAGAGAGAGAGAGAGGATAGCATGGAGAGAGTATGAAAGAGCATGATTTGTGGAGAAAGGCAGAGAGGCTCAAATAGGATAGAGAGAGAGTGAGAGAGAATAAAATAGGAAGAGAGAGAGGGATAGATATGATGGAGAGAGTGAGAAAGAATGAGATAGGGATGGAGAAGGATATATATGATGGAGAGAGTGAGAGAAAATGATATAGGATAGAGAGAGAAGGGGGTAGGAAGATCTATAGGGGATAGGATGGATAGGAAGGGATAAAAAATGTGTATTTACATAGCAAGCTCGAGCTATGTAAATAGGCAAAAAATCACTCAAACAACAATGTGATTGTTAAGACATGCCAAAATTGTCCATTTCACAATCTATTATGTTAGGTTTTTATGACATAAATGTGGATTTCATGGTATTGGAAGTCACAAAAGATTATTATTGGTGTTGGAAGTACCAAAATCAACCATTTTCTACACTATTTCAGCTATTAATAAACATTACAACATATTTGAGGTTAATGGACTAATTTTTAAATGTATATTGTGATTATAGAGACAAATTGTATTCTAGTTTGGCAAGTTGTTATATATTGTATTCATATATATCATTGTAAGTCATATGTTTAAATGATTCAATGTTCAAAATGTTGTAATCCCTATGTTTGAATGATTTGACATGTAGACATCATCATCATGCCAAGGAAGAAACCAAAAATTTCAAACACCAAAAGAGAAGGAGAGAGATTTGGCAATTAAAAGGGAAAAAATAAGAGTATTGGAAAGACAAAGAGAACAAATTAGACTCTTATGATAAAAAAGACAATTTAATTGTGAAGGTACGCAATCTTCCAATATTGGAGTCACATCATCACCTCATGTTGAAGAGACACCATATTTTATGTTCGTGGGTGCACACATCATCATGTCATGTTGAAGGCACAACATCAACATACCACCAAGGTGATATTCCATCTTTTGTATCTTATTGCCAAGGCACATCATCTTTGGTTGAAGGTATGTAACTTATGCACAATTATGTTGATGCTCAAAATGTTGAGACCACTAAAGAGATTAGAACACTTTCTACAATTCATTTTAGAAAGCCAAGATATTTGATTGAAATTGATACTAATATTTTGTAATCAATGCTTGATAAGATTCCAAAGCACACTTGTCAAAGAAAAGTTAATTGTATGTGGAGATTATTCTTTGAAGAATTAAATATAATAGAAAGATGTCAATTATTTGTTGAAATAATGAGTAATTTGAAATTTAGACCCATCATGAATGTTCTTGGGCTAAGAAAAATGGATGAGTCAAACAAAAAAAACATTGTAAAGAATCTAATGAGTGCATATGACAAAGTGGGTTCTAAGTTATGCAACAAAGATAGTAATATCACAAGATGCATACTTACATCAACAATGGTAAGAACTCAAATGGAGAAAGATCAACTCATTAGAAGAACACAAAAAATAATGTAACTAGGTAGAGGTACTCTAATGAGAGCCATTAGAAGGTTAGAAAGAGTGCAAGATCCAACAAAAAATGAGTTATGGTCATTTAGTGGTAGACTACCATAGAAGGATAAAGAAATTAGTGAAGCTTTGCAATTCTTGATTGAAGATTTTAGGAAGAATAACACATTCATTTTTCCTAATCAAAGAGGTGTGGTAAGAAGGAGGATTAATAGTAAAAACTATGATCTACATGTGAAACATGTTAGGATTAACCATGGACATAAATAATAATTACATGCAAATATAACTAATATCAGAAAGTAATAAACCATATAGAAGAGAACACAAGACACATGGATTTAATGTGGTTCACCCAAACTTTGGGCTACATCTACCAACAAGAAGTCCAATATTATTATTATCCAGTGATTACAATTTGCAATCCCTTACATCTCAATACCACTGCAAGAATCTACAATCTCATAATACATTATGAAGTCCCTAACCCTAAGTCATTCTAGACAAGATTTTTTTGCTTACAAATGAGGGCTAGAATAAGTCATCCAATAGAAAAATAATAGTTGGTGCCTTTTAGAATAGTAGAATCATGTTTGGCTTCAAGAGCACTACCCTAAAAAAAACCCCTACAAGGGTGTTGCCTCTTGACCCCTCCCTATACCGTGATAGGGAGCACATGCGAGGTGCTGCCCACAAACCCCCATAGAAATAATTTGGGGAGAAACTGTGTCAAATAAACCTCTGAGTCTGATAACGCTCCACATCACAACAAAACATTTTTTGGATTCAACTCAGACTCAATTCTTTGCAAAATTTGATCGTGTGCATCCTCAAATTAAAATTAGTCAAAGATATTTTCAAATGGGTAGACCTTTTTATGTGAAGATAAATTTCTCTCTCTCTCTCTCTCTCTCTCTCTCTCTCACACACACACACACACACACACACACACACACACACACACACACACACACACACACATGCGCGCGCGCACACACACACACACAACTTATTTTTGTAGGGTTCATATTGAATTTTCTACCAATTTTGCAGGCTTATATGTGTGTTTTTGCATTCTAACTTTGTTATGTAGGAGTGTAACATAAATGAGCCACCTATAACTTCAAGAGAATTCATTTATACCATTCTACGTGAAAGAGGGGGCGATCAATTATTTTACAAGTTGTCATGCTTGAATGGTACATGCCTCAATTGTTGTGGTTTGCAATGCTTATCAACTTGTCAACATACAGATAGTACACATGCAATTGGAAATGAAATAGTAGATTTTGGAAAATATAAGACTGTGACATAAACTCTAAAAGATGGGAAAGAAGATAAAAGATATGATTTAGTGATTAAAATATTTGAGTGTACGAGTTTAGGAAGATATTTAATGAAAAATAATTTATGAGTATGCAAGGAATGCACATAGGGTGTGATGATTGGATTTGTAGTTCAAGTTGTGCAAGGACACATTTGCATTATAAACCATTGTCTTAGTTTTGGATTTCACAAAGAACTACACACTACAACAACAAAATGAGTTGCAAGCAAAGTATTATACTTCTCAATAGGTTTCCATATTTGTTTATTTAACATTTGTCCATTCACCTACAAGTATAGAAGAGGACAAGAAGATATTGAGGGAGTACCATTTTTACATTATTAATGATCAATCACATTCTATAGAGTTTGTCCATGGTTTCTTTCAACTATTTTATGGCAATTTTGCTAACAGGGGCATATCATATTGTAACACATCATTTGGTCAAATAATTGTACATCTCAATTCAAGATAGAATGAATATTTTATTGGTTGAGCCAGATGCATAGTTTGACTAGTATCCAATATATGTGAAATTTCACAAAGGCTGGTCATGGAAAGGGAGAACATGATGGTGCAAGTGCATGTAGCAAAAGAGCCTTATCTCATGAAGAATTAAAATACAAAGATGGAGAAAAATTTTTAGATGCAAAAAGTATCATTAACTAGCAGAACACAACAATGGGTCCAGTTAAGAAAGGTGAGTCTATAGTTCAAATATTTTTTTGGTTGATAGATAATACTAATATTGCACCATATAAGGATTGTTGTACACTAATAGGATTGAGTGAGCTATAGTCTTTTAGAAGCTCTGATGCAGGTTCATGGAGTATCCACACACGACAAATGACATGCTTTTTTCAATCTATTTAGAGGAATATTGGGATCGATGCAAGTCAACTAAATGGGTGGATGAATGTCATTTACAAATTTTGGTCCCATTTGACACTTATAATCCCCTTGAACATTGGAAATTGTAGAGATAGAATCATCAATTGACTTAAATCACTTGTATGATTTGGTCCAACTAGGTAATATTTATATCAATGTAAATTTAATATGTAACTTTGTACTTTTAGCTAACTAATTGGTAAATTAATGAGCACATTACGTTTCTATCATTGTAGGACATGTTTTTTTTGTACTGCCACCTAAAGACAATGAAGAAGGGACATATTATTATTTGTGTTACTGTGTCTAGGAAAAAGATTAATTGGATCACTCAATTATAGATGGTGAGGGTTTAGAATACCATATAGGTGCAGTGGTGGTAATAGATACATGACTTAGAAGATATGGTATGAAGAACCCTAGCTTGTGGTTATTTGAGGATTGGCAAATACAGAGGAAGATTCTTCATTATTCAAACCTTGTCATTGCATCAAATGTCCACTTGATCAAATATAGAGAAAAACCATGTAACAAGACTCTTTGGAAGGTTTGAGAGTCAGATCATGAGGTAATACTTGTTAGAATATATAGTCCACTAATATAAGGGCGAACCCACAATAATGGGTTCCACTTTAGTGGGATGAACAAACTTAGAAAAGTTGCAAAATTTTTGAAATTCAATACACCGTACGTTCGTGCCAACCTCACTGATATGTTCACGCAAACATATAAGAGACGCATGTTCGTGTGAACATATTAAGGAATGTTCGCATGAACATATGTTCACGTGAACATTTAGCGCATGGATTTTTGACAGTTAAAAACACTTTTCCAACTTTTTCCAATTCATTTTCACGATGAGTACTATTCATTTTGAGCGTTCGAGCGAATGTGTGATTTGTGCTACCTCCGCCAGTGTCATCCTATCACTTTCATTCTGATTCTCATCATCAGGTATGTCAAAATATTATTAATTTAATGTTTTCAATGTTTTTAAAGTATTTTTTTATGTTATCAATGTAGATTTTAATTTTTTCAATGCATTTTAAAAATGTTTTTAAAGCATATTTGAATGTTATTTACGTTTTTAATGGTTTTGAAAGCATATCTAAATGTTAATTTAATATTTTTATTGTTTATTTATATTAATTTAGAAAACAAAAAAATATTATATAGAAAACATTAGAAAACACTAGGAAAAATAGTAAAAAAATTTATAATATAAAATTTAGGAAAAACATTAGAAAACAAATTTAGAAAAAAATTACGAAAACATTAGAGAATTTATAATTTAATATAAAATTTAGAAAAAAAAAGTAAAAAAACATTAGAAAATTTAGAAAAAACATAACAAAAATATTAGAAAATTTAGAAAAGACATTACAGAAACATTAGAAAATTTATAATTTAATATAAAATTTAGAAAACAAATTTATAAAAGATATTTAAAAAAATTAGAAAATTTAGAAAAAACATTAAAAAAATTAGAAAATTTCGAAAAAACATTAAATTTTTTTAGAAAATTTAGAAAAAAAATTCAGAAAACAAATTTAGAAAAACCATTACAAAAATATTAGAGAATTTATAATTTAATATAAAATTTAGAAAAAATATTTTAAAAAATTAAAAAATAAATTTAGAAAAACATTAGAAAAAATATTAGAAAATTTATAATTTAATATAAAATTTAGAAAATAATTTTAAAAAAAACATTGCAAAAACATTATAAAATTTAGAATTTAATATAAAATTTAGAAAACAAATTTAGAAAAAACATTATGAAAACATTAGAAAATTTATAATTTAATATAAATTTTAGAATTTTTTTTTAGAGAAAACATTAGAAAAACATTATAAAATTTATAATAATATAAATTTTAGAAAACAAATTAAAAAAAAAAATTAGAAAAATATTAGAAAATTTATAATAATATAAAATTTAGAAATTTTTTTTAGAAAAACATTAGAAAAAATATTAATTTTTTAAAGGAAAACATTACAAAATTTATAATAATATAAATTTTAGAAAACAAGTTAAAAAAAAATTAAAATATATATATGTTAATGTTAAATGTAGACATGTATGTTTTCGATATTAATGTTTATGTATATATGTCAAATTCACTTTAATGTCTTAATCTTAGAAGTTTAATTAAATGACATATCTTAAGGGTCTAGATCCTAAATTGTACATGTAAAAATATAGATTAGAATGTATAATTTTTTTATTTTGAACATAGATGTACATGTATACTTGTTCATGGTTAAAAGTAGATGTATGTACATGTTTTTAATAAATTCACATTTTTATATGTATAATTTGTGTATATGTTAACTATTTATCTTAATTTATCTTATAACTAAGTGTAATTAACTATATTTAATAACAGATGTCTTAAGGGGAGATCCTAAATTATACATAAGAATGTAGATTAAAATATATATTTCATTTCATAAATGTACATGTAAATATGTTCATGTGTTAGATATAGACGTGCATACATATGTTTTCAATATTCATGTTTAAATGTACATATGTTATTATTTTTAATGTCTTAATAATTAGAAGTATATAATTAACTATATAATTCAATGATATGTCTTAAGGGGAGATCCTAAATTATACATATATAAGAATGTAGATTAATTTGCATATCCGAGTATGAATACAACATATATGTACATCCAAACCCTAACCCTAACCTAACCAAACCCTAACCTTAACCATTATCCAAACCCTAACCCTAACCTTGATCTTAAAATTTAATTTCTAAACCCAAGATTATAAATGATAATAAATACGCTAAATCATAATCTTGAACCAAATCATAAACTTCATATGCTAAGTTCCCTTATCCTAAATTCTTAACCATGGACCTTAATATTAACCCCTAAATTTAATGCTAGAAATTATGTAAGTTTGTGTAAACCCTAACAATTTCATAAGGTCTTAAATCTTACCCTAAAATTGAGCCTAATTACACTAAAACCCTATTTCAAAACCTAATTGAGGCCTAACTTACATAAAATTAAAACAAGTTGACCCTAATCCTAAATTTTTAAAAATTACATTTGAGATACATGCAGATACATTCAAATAGATGTACATACATGAAGTATGACCCTTGTTTTAAATTATATATATGTAACCCAACTTGAAACCTAAACCTCGAAACATTATCATTTAAGAGGAATATAAATAATTTATTACCCTTTAATTGAATTCTCTAATAATACCCCCCAAAGTATAATAAAATCCTAGAACAATAAATTAACTCTAACCATAACTAAACTCTCAACTTTAAAGTTATCTTATACTTATATGCAAATTAATCTAGGTCTGGATGTGTTATAGATTATCTAGGTCCATGATGTGTGATGTATGTTCAATTACATGTGTATAATTTTTAATGTTAAAAATAAAAAATTGTATGTACAGTAGGTAGTTTAGCTCTTCATACATTTCTACAGATATGGCTTCACATGATCAGCTTGATGCAGCTCTTGGTGCAACACCTGATGTAGTTCCTACTGCGACTCCTTTTGCGGCATAGGTTGATGCGGTTCCTATTGTAGCACCTAATGTAGTTCTTGATCTGGCTCCTCATGCAGCTCATTATGAGGCTCATGCTATAGCTTCTGGTGGGGCTCTTCATGTACCTTGACATAGGGCTCGTCATGCAGCTCATGTTTCGGCTCCTAGTGCAGCTCTTGGTGGTGTAGGTCCTACCGTGGCTCCTATTCCAGGTCAGGCTACACCTGCAGCTCCTACTGGAGGTCCTACTACACCACCTCCATGCATCGATATCAATGCTTTATTTGCATTTTTAGAGTAGGAAGTTGCTAGACTGCAACACTCTAAATTGACCTCTAATGATGGTCTTTATAGAGACATATGTACTATGATATGTAAGAGTTTACATGATTTGATAGCTAGGTTTAGAGCTCACCATTCATTTACTCCTGCCATTTACACGAACTCCTTGATAATTCATTTGATACTTTCACAAAGCACACTTGATGCAAGCTCCAACACCATCATGTTCACCTTTTTCATGGCCACTCTTGAAGAAATTCCATATGTGTTTTATATTCTCATTGCGATGATATCTACAAAATGCATAAAATGGTCTAGATGATTTAAACTATGTGGCACATCCATTAGACAAAACATAATGTTTATCAACATTTATGTTTCTTTCTTTCAAATAAGAAAAGAACATAGTGAATGTCATGTTCTTTATCATCACTTGTATAACAATGATATTCCTTTATAATTACTCGTGCTTGAACTATACTCTGAACACCATCCAAATCTAATTGTGCATGTCTATAACAAACATGTACCATAATAGTGACCTACTTATTAAAGTAATAATTTGATTGAATTTCTTTATGATGAACGAAGGAATAGTTCTCTGCAAAATCAACAACTGATAGAATTGTTCCAAGTGGGAAATTATCTCTCAGAGTTTGAAACTATTGTACTTGCCACTTTGCAAAAAATGCATGACGAATATAAGGTTGAATCAATTTCTTAAATCTATCCATAAATGTTAGAACAGGCAATTCCTCTTCAACATATTCCAACCTTTTTTTTTTCTTTCTCCAACTTTGTTTCATTCTTGACATACTTGTAACTTTTGCAATTCAATATTTTTGTTACATCAATATTTTTAGTTTTCAAAGGAAATAGAGCCAATTCACCACATGTTTCACATAATCCTTTGATGCAATTTATTTGACCAGCTGGATCATCTATGTTGTCACACAAAATGGATGATATAAACTCACTTCTCCTACTAGGAGGAGCAACATGAAAACCATATGTGTCTTCTACAAACTTTTGAAATACCTGATAGTGGAGATCAAACTCCATATGATGACGACAACAACATGTTTCAAACACTTTGTTTGACCTCACAAAGTATGGCTTCAATTTTTCAAACAATGTTTGCCCAACTTTTACATTAGGATGTTCATTGCAAAATGACACATATAGCTCATGTTGTGTTGTGTCCAACCAATGTTTTGTATTATGTTCATATTAACTAGGTGCAATCCTATGCTTGATAACATCTCTACTATTTGATGAAGGACGAGTGTTATCAATCCAAAATGATATGAATAAATTTTTTAATAACTCTTCAATCCTATCAGAACGAGGTGCTCTACACATGATTTCCCAATTGTCCTCCATAGTACTATCATCCACAATTAATCTTCTCTTAACAGATTCTCTCATTGTTTTCCTACTAAAACCCATTTCAAATGAAATTGAAGATATTTGTCTATTTTGGGTCATATTCTTACTTACAACAAACATCAACATCACTTTTCTTGCCACAGACTTATCTTTAGTTCAAGAGTGTTTTCCTATGTTTCTCAAACCTTGTTTAACATTTTCAATCATATCAGTTTGCATGTTAGAAAATCTTCTCTTTTTTGATGTTGTGTCTACACCTAACAATTTCAATGCCTCTTGCAAATTCTTTTGTGTAAGCAAATGTGAAAGCAACTGAGCTTGTTCAAGTGTTTCAGTGTTATCAAATTGAGTCATAATTTCTCTTACCTTCTTATTCATTGACCTTCTCTTAGACAAACTTAATGATTGAACACTAGCTGCAAGTTTTCTCAATTTATCCACATCCATTTTAAGTAAATGATCTAAATTCTTATGAGAAATACTATTCTTTATAGATTGGGCAATATTGAAGAGTTCATCCATACCAATTCTTGCACCTAATCTCAACCCTTCTCTGACTTCTGTTGCTGGAATTTCTATAGGGATCGATCTTGAGCCTTCTCCAACATCCATTGTTTGAGATTTTGTAGGGAAAGATTCTAACCCTTCTCCAACTTCTGTTATTTGAACCTCTGTAGGGAGTGATCTTGAGCCTTCTTCAACATTCATTGTTTAATATTTTGTAGGGAGTGTTCTTGACCTCTCTCCCATATGCACTACTTCTACTTCTGTTGAGCCTTCTTCAACATTTCTTTCACCTTGTTTAATTCGACGATAACGTGCCTCAGTCTTCTGAATATTTCTTTGTTCTGCTTCATTAGATCTTTTTCTAGCATATTTGTTTTTCCTTACTTTCTTGTTTCCCATTATAAAAAAAAATAAAAAAATTATCCCTTTCCTCAAGATAAATTTTGCACAATAACTAGATCAAAAAATCACTTTATGAATTTGTCTATCACTGTCAATACTTTTAAATTGTTTGACAGAAATCAATAGAATGCAATCGTCTGCAACAAGGCATAAATATTCTTCATTATATGACTAAAATCTATGAGTCACATTCTTTACATGTGGAAAAGCATCAAATCCTTCTTAAGCCATTATTGAATCACAAACAAATAACATGGTGTGAATACTAGAATGTTTCTCCTAAAAAATAAAATTTTCTTTCTTATAAAATATATAATTGTTTTGTCTCTTTAATTTTTTCGTTCTTATTGTAGGACTAGAAAAATGGGTTAAATGCATAACATACTATGAGAAATCACGAAACTCAATCAACATACATTAGCACCTACTAGTCTACCATGAAAGCCAAACTAATCAAAAGAAGAAAACACAAGGTTAGAAACCCCATCTTTCGTTTGTAGCTCCCATGTCCTTCTTTCTTCTCCAAATGATCTAGCTCCAAAGTTTCCTAAAATGCAAATTTTGAGTGTTTTGAGTGATTTAGAGTGTTTCCTAAGATCTTGGGATGCAATGCAAGGTGTGGAAGTGCAGATTAGTGTTCTGGAACCTAGAATGAAACACCTAATTACCAAGTGCACCCAAAATCTACCAAGTGTTCCCTGAAACTACCAACTGCACCCATGAAGTGTGCAGTTGGTAAAACAAGGTTACAATTGGTAAAAGAGGTCAAAACTTGATAATTAAGATGTTGGTATGCAAGATATGAGTGTTTTTGGGATTTTGAAGTGTTTAGGGATGTTATGCAATGTGAGGAAATGCTAAATGACCTAGGGTTTTGATATGCAAAGTTCAAATGTCCTAGGTATGTTATGCAAGTGCAAATGTAAGGTGTCATTTTGAAGGTATGCAAGATGAAGATTATGATATGAAAAATGAAGGTTAGGGTTATGTTTTGGACTTGGTAAGGATACTAAAGGTAGGTGTACGCAAAGTGGACTATGCAAGGGATGGCTTCCTAGGGTTGATAATGATGTTTAGGCTATGCAAAATGAGGATAGGTGATCAAGAAGACAAGTTGGTTGATGGACAATTTGATAGGGTTTGATAGTGAAAATGATGCTAGGGTTTGAACAATGCAATATGAGGGGGATATACCACTAGGGTGAGTCAAAAATGACATTTAGAAATATGATTATGCTAATGATAGCTTGGTATACATAAGGTTTTTTGAACTTAGGTGAAATCTTTACAAGGTATTAACCTAAGAGTTTAACATTATGCCAATAGACTTTGGATCTTGACCAAAAAAATGACAAAAAAAGATAAGATCAAAATGACAAAGCCAAATATACCTTGACATAGGTAGCGTTTGACCAAAGAAAATGATAAAATGACCATGATCAAGATCCATCATCCATTGACACAATGTAATACTCTAGAGTTCATACTTTTGTTTAGATTTTTGACTAAAGTTCAAAGGTTTTGGGGTTCAAAATGATGTTCAAGTGACTCAAAATGGTGATGATGCTGATTAGATATGTGATATGCAAAGGTTTTAAGGTGCAAAATGAGATTTTGGGTGCAAGATGTAGTTTTGGGTCAAGTGCAGAATGAGGAGGTGCAAAGGCTTCTAGATGCAGTTTTGGGGTCCTAAAGTGCAATTTGGAGGCCCAAAATGGTCATGCAAGTGCCTAAATGTATTTTGGAAGTACCAAGTGCACTCCAACAATACCAACTGCACCCATGTTGTAGTTGGGGCTCAAAAGGGTGCAATTGGTAGTTTCTGGGCGTAGTTGGGAAGCTAAGATGAACATCTACTGATTCAGAATGGTATGGTTGCCAAGTTGATATGTGAGGAAGCTAAGATGCTAGGGTTGATGTTATGATGGGTTGGGAGATGTAGAATAGAGTTTATGACCTAAGGAATGATGTCCTAAGTGAAGACAATGAAGACTAGGAGGTGCAGAATGCAAATCAGGGTATGCTGATGCAAGGGACCTATCTAGGTACCTAAGGACACTTTTGAAGGCTCAAAATGCTGTCTGGAAGCCCAAACTGGGTTCTCAGACTATCAAGTGCACTCAAAAAGTACCAGCTACACCCATGGTTTAGTTGGGCCTCAGAAGGGTGTAGTTGGTAGTTTCAGAGCACAGTTGGGAAGCTAGGTTGAAACTAAGGCAATTCTAAGAGCTATGTTTTCCAAATTGATGCCACAGTGAGGTAAACAATAAAGGACAATGTTGAGACCATAATGAATGCTCAAAATGATGTGTAGGACATTTAGAATGATGGTTAAAGTGGTCAAGATGAGGGTTGGGCATGCAAAGATGCAAGATGGAAGATGCAAAGTGATGATTTTGTAGGTGAAATGCAAAGGATGCAAGCTTAAATGCTAATGATTGCAATGTGAATATGAGGGATACTAAAAAGGTGCAATATGAAGTCTATATGATGCAAGTATGAGGCTCAAACTATGGAGAATGCAAGTGGATGCTATGCAAGAGTGAAATCTATGTTTTGCCAAGCACATTTAGGAGCACAAGTTGCCATGTTTTCCAAGGTTTTAACGTATTGAACCAAAGTTTGTGATGTTTTGACAATGTTTAAAGTTTTGACAAGGTTTTGAAAGTTTCCAAGGTGTAAATTTGAATGTTGGATTTTATCTTGATTATGTTTTACACACACGCAAGACACATTAAGACAAGAATAGCTGTTGTTAACAATGAACAGTCACACCACGACCTAGGCTTTAGGACTATATCCATTGAATTCCTACTTGAACCAAAGTTCAGCCATGCTTATCCAAAGCAAACAACTTAGGACCTTGGCACCATAGGTTCCCCCTTACAACACACTCACTTCTCAGGGCTACCAAGATTCGCTTCCCAAGGGGCATGACTTCCCAAGGGACTGTTGTCTCTACTAAGGACTACGAGAATGTAGGATGTCTTCACGGGCATGGGTGACCCCTTGAGCCAGTGGATAGAAAGGATTTTGTCCACTAAAACATGGTTTTTAGTAAGGGCACTCCGTTCAGCAAGTGAGTGATAAATTTCCTTAGAAGGTCTCCCAGCCCCGAGAACTGGGGTTTGATGCACCACAAGGGTACTGGAGGAGAGCTATCACTCAGCAATACTGTCGACATGGCTTTCACCGTAATCGAGTTTTATATAGTGGCTGGAATGTTGACCTGGCTTTTGTCCCATTACCGCTCTGAGGTCATCCCCTAGCATACCCAATATCAAGTATCTTGGTCCAAGGCAGGCCTCCTATATAAGTTACATGGATTTCTCTTACACCCAAGATCCACAAATGGCGAGGGGAGAGGATATGTCCAATGCAACTCCTAGGGATTTAAACACTGTAGACACACTAGGAAAAAAATAAAAAGTTCATTTTAAGCACCAAACGAAGTGTTATTTAATCTAATAAATCCACACACATGGTTTTGACAAACACACAATGGTCTTCGACAACGTCTTGCAAAGCAAGCATTAGTAGTTTGTTATGATCATGTCTTCATCCCACGATTGCCACATGCTGCAAGGAGATCATTAGTAACACAAAATCATTTAATCTATGTTCTAGAAGGAAATGAAAATCTTAGATGAAGATTCTGTGTTATGTATGTGCTCACTGTGAACTAGGTGTGCTCTGACAAAGCATATTACACCCCAGAAGGCCAAAATGGCTCAGAACACCGCCAAGTGTGACCAAACAGTGCAGACTGCATCAATGATGCAGTTGGGGCCCAGTTGGGCGTAGTTGGTAATGTGAGATGCTAAGTTATTTAATATCCAAATAAAAGAAATGTACTTATAAAAAATCAATTAAAAGGAAATATAGTTTTACATTTGATGTTCCTCCAAAGAAAACTTATATTACAAAATTTGAAATATTAAATTAGTTTAAGTTCATTATTTTTTTAAAAATATATATTTTAAAAATAAATGAACCTTCTAAAATATGACATCACATATAAATACATATGTAGCATTTTTTCCTAGAAGAAACCTTACAAAATTTAATTGAAAAATAGTTATCTCTTACAAATATGTTACTTTTCATTTCTCCCTTATAAACAAATTCAATATTTTAAAAAATGAAAAAATCAATAAGAATATACATTTCTTAACACCATGAATGTGTTACTAATTTTTAATTTAACTTCAATGCATCCGTTAAACAACTTCACTAATGAAAGAAAGAAATAAATAATTTAGATGTACAATTTTTTTACCAAATTGTGAACGAAGATAGGAAGAACATTAATTTGCAGATATTGAGAAATCTCTCAACTACCTTCGATTTGACTTCTGCGAATGAAATTCATGGCAAAGACAAGCAATGCACTACTAGGTTGATGTCAAATAACTTTACAAATTGATCTTTTAAAGGTTTTTTTTACTGTTCGCATGAACAAAATGGCTCTAGGCATGTTTAGGTGAACAAGCCCCTTAAATTTCCTAGTGGCCATGAAATTTTATTGGGCATGTTCACTCAAACATATGTTCGTGTGAACATATCTAATATGTTTGCGCGAACGCCTTGTTCGGGCGAACGTGTAAAATTATGAAAATTTTAACCCTTTTTTCATTTTTTTCCACTTTTTTGACTCCCATAATTGCAGGAGAATGATCTCCTACTGTAAAATAAAAAATGTTAAAATATGCTGCTCAGAGAAAGCTTTCCAATGACTATAATTGTAATACATATTTTAGTCATTAAGACTTTCAAATATGAGTTTAACTCATTATAGGTTCATTACCGATTGAACATCAACTGACTTTGACACCTCGGGAAAATTATTAAATCAGGTCAATTTTTTTAAAAAAAATATGTAGGAACTAGCTTATTGAGATGCCTTTCTATTCAATTTTTTTTTTAGGTTTATGATAAATTGACTTCAAATTATCTATGTCAAATGGAACGTATGTCTAAATTATGATTCGTGTCACTTTAAAACTTGATAAACTATACAATATTCAACCAAAATAAATGAAACCAAGTGCATCCTCTAGATATTGATGTTACAAATCTAACGCCAAAAGAATTACTTCATTATCATTAAAAAAAAAAAGTTATGTATGTAAAATGGACTATCACTCTTTAAAAGTATTGAATTTTATTATGTACCACTTTTTAGAGGAGATAAAAAAAATTGACATAAATAAATTCTTTTTTTAAAATTAAAAAATATGGTTACAAAGTAGGAACAAAGTACTCAAAATCACTAGTTTATGTCATCTTGAAATTATTTATAGTTTTGGAGATATAGTCACTTGAACGTGATGTTTCTTGCAAAAATATTGATTTCAGTGTTAAAATTGGTCAAAAAGTGGAACCCATTATTGTGAGATCACCCATAACTAAGAAGAAGGGGGGAGGGGGGGCTGAATCAATTATCAAACTAATATCACAATTATCAACCTTATTAACTTTAACCATATGAGAAATATAATCAAAAACCACAACAAGATATTCATACACAATAACACTAGATATGTTAACTAGGGAAACCCTTGATCAGAGGGAAAACCCTAGTGGGGATGGTAGCCACAAGATGTACTAATTTAAATCTTCCTTGTTAGAGGATGGACCCTATTAAGAGTCTATGTATATATTTAGTACATATGAGTCCCTATTAGGAGACTTTGAATCCTAGTTAGGAGGTTCCAACCCTGTTAGGAGCTATATCAACCCTGTTAGGAGTTGTGGAAGATAAATGGACCCACTGTCCAAACAACTTCAAGGGTAAGACCAATGAACCCACTGTCCAAATGATCTTTGTATTATTCTTTGTAGAATAATAGAAATGAAATGTACTTCCTTCCTATTCTTTTTTCATGTCAACCAAACCTCTTCTTCTTTTGATTTTGTACAAGTAGATCACAAAACTTGCATCCAATAATCCCTTGGATAACTTACACACATTCCTCAAACACTCTGCTCCTTTTTACACTTTTCACTTCATGCAACAATCACAACATATTAAAAACAAAGAAAAACATCTTTCCTTTATACCATATCTTCAAAATAATTCCTTGAGCCAACCTTGAGGCTTTCCCAATTAATTATAATAAGATAATTAATTAAATATAATTACAATAGCACTTTCAACTCACAATCTATACATAACTTCTCACATGTGATACTAGGGCTTGCACACTTGTTGACACCACCAACAGACTATCCTCTACTACTACTTGACTATGCATCTTCTTACTATTGGACAAACCACCAATGTTCCCCTTCAAGGTTTGTGACATGGCTTAACCATTTCTTGTGTTCTATAAGTCTAGTGGTTGTATTAGGCATTGACAAGTTGATCTTTTGGTGAAACAATAACTCTAGCTTGTAATAAGTGGTATCAAAGCTTGGTCACAAGCTTGAATCTCCTTCAGTAATGTTGTGGGGGGGATTGTTGGACTAACCATGAACATTCCCCTTTAGGATTTGTGGCATGGCATAACCACCTCCTATGTTCTATAAGTCTAGTGGTTGTATTAGGCATTGACAGGTTGACCTTTTGGTGCAACGACAACTCTATCTTGTAACACTTATTGCATCTCAGATGTAAGATAGTGAACAAAAATTAGGAACTTCTTTCCCAATACTCTATCTCTGAACTACTCTCTCTAAATCAAGTACAACTTCTATACGTCTTTGACTTATACTTTGTGCAATAAACCACGTCATCAAGACATTTTACTAAACATGTCCATAACTATGCATCACTACACAATCAAACCATTGTCTGTATGACTAAGATCTATGTTTGCTACTCAACCAGTCTTTACAAAAACCATACTATGTTGACATCAATGACAAACATAGTCATGAATGCAATATGTAAATGCTCTCCAATACTTAGGATACTCCCCCAAAGAAGTATCATCAATATTCATGCTAACAATACTTGAGGCAATACTTGAGACAATAAAGGGTAGAGCATATTCGGATGGTTCATTGGATTAGATGTAATTAAAAAATCATGTGATTAACAAAGTTTATAAGTTTCATATATTTTTTGGGCCAAGACTAGAGGTTTTCTCTCCTTAACTCTTTCCTACCCATGCATTAAACAGAGCTAAGTTGTAAATAAACATTCATAATATTAATATAAAGAGATGAATGTTATTGTGATTTTGCAATCAGGATTCCATTCTATAGATTTTTGAAACACATTCATTGCATTGATACAAAGACATTCATTTCACTTTCATATGTAAATAAATCCATCATGTAGAGTAGGATAGGTTATTTCATGTGTTCAAGTCTTTTGATATTATTAAATGTAATAAAGGCCTATTATGTGTAGTGAAAAGTTACTAAATTGAGAATTTTTTAATTTGTCCATTGTGAGACAATTCTGTTAGTTCCATTAGGTCCAATTATCTAGGTAAATGCTAGGGGACATCTTGTTTTGTTCACTAAGCATTGGGAATGCTTTTGTGCATTTTGTGCCAAGGTGTCCCCAAGTGCACTAAGTCAAACCAAACAACAATTTTTGAAGGGTGATATCTTGGACCTCATGATGGTTACCAAAGTTTTGTGAAGTGCACAAGTAAGGTGTTCCCAAGGTGTAAGTGAATGTAGCTCCATTATTTGATCATCCTCATAGTTTGGTTTTGGCAAACATGTTTCAATTAACACAAAATCTTACTTTTTTGTGCAATTGAAAGTTGCTAAATGGAGCATCTTTCAATCTGTTCATCGTGAGACCATTCTATCAGCTTTTTTAGGTCCTGTTTGCTAGGTAAACACTAGGGTACATCCTATTTCCCTCACCAAGAATTAGGAATTCTTTTGTGCATGCCATACCTAGGTGTCCCCAAGATGCACTAAGTCAAACCAAACAACAATTTTTGAAGGGAAATATCTTGTACCTTGTGATGATTACCAAAGTTCCATAAAGTCCACAAGTAAGGTGTTCCCAAGATGTAAGTGTGTGCAACTCTATTTTTTGATGGTCCTCATGGTTTGGTTTTGCAAACACATTTCAATTGATACAAAATTTTGTTTTTTTTGCACAGTGGAAAGTTGCTAAATGGAGCATCTTCAATCTGTGCATCATGAGACCATTCTACTAGCTTCATTAGGTCTAATTGGTTAGGTAAATGCAATGGGACATCCCATTTCACTCATTGAGCATCAAGAATGCTTTCAGGCATGTTGTACCCAAGTGTCCCCAAGACGCACTAAGTCAAACCAAACAACAATTTTTGAAGGGCGATATCTTGGACATCATGATGGTTACCAAAGTTATGTGAAGTTCACAAGTAAGATGTTTCCAAGGTGTAAGTTCATGTAGCTCCAGTCCTCACAATTTTCTTTTTGGAAAACATGTTACAATTGACACAAAATCTTATTTTTTTGCGTAGTAGAAAGTTGCTAAATGGAGCATCTTTCAATTTGTTCATTGTGAAACTATTTAGTTAGCTCTGTTAAGTCCTATTGGCTAGGTAAATGCTAGGGGATATTCTATTTCCCTCACCAAGCATCGATAATTCTTTTGTGCATGGTGTACCTAGGTGTCTTCAAGATGCACTAACTCAAACCAAACAACGATTTTTGAAACGATATATCTTGGACCTTGTGATGGTTACCAAAATTTTGTTAAGGAGACAAGTAAGATTTTCCCAAGGTATGCATGTAGCTCCAATTTTTTATTGTCCTTACAGTTTGGTTTTGGTAAACACATTTTAGTTGACACAAAATCTTGCTTTTTTGCGTAATGGAAAATTTCTAAATGCAACATCTTTCAATCCGTGCATTGTGAGACCATTCCATTAGCTCCAATTGACTAGAAAAAAACTAGGGGATGTCCCATTTCCCTCACTAAGCATCATGGATGCTTTCATGCATGTCATACCTAGATGTCCCCAACATGCACTAAGTCAAATCAAACAACAATTTTTGAAGGGTGATATCTAGGACCTCATGATGGTTACCAAATTTTTGTGAAGTACACAAGTAGGGTGTTCCCAAGATGTAAGTGTGTATAGCTCTAGTTTTTGATGGTCGTCATAGTTTGATTTTGGAGAACATGTTTCAGTTGACACAAAATCTTTCTTTTTTGCATAGTGGAAAGTTGGTAAATGGATCATCTTTCAATCTATGCATCGTGAGACCATTTTGTTAGCTCTGTTAGGTTTGGTTGGCCCGGTAAATGATAGGGGGCATCTTGTTTCACTTATTGACCATCAAAAATTCTTTCATGAATGTTGTACCTAGGTGTCCCCAAGATTCACAAAGTAAAACCAAACAAAGATTTTTGAAGGGCAAGATCTTGGACCTCATGGTGGTTACTGAAGTTCTATGAAGTGAAAAAGTAAGGTGTTACCAAGGTGTAAGTGTATTTAGCTCTATTTTTTGATGGTCCTCAAGGTTTGGTTTTGGTGAACATGTTTTAGTTGATTCAAAATCTTTCTTTTTTGTGAAGTGGAAAGTTGCTAAATGGACCATCTTTCAATTCATTCACTATGAGACCATTGTATTGGCTCCGTTAGGTTTGGTTGGTTGGATAAACACAAAGGATATCTTGTTTCCCTCATTGAGTAGAAAAAATGCTTTCATGCATGTCATACCTAGGTGTGCCCAATAGCTTGTGAGTATTGCACCATGACTATTGGTTATGTGGGAATATACAAAGCACATGAACTATTTGAAAAAATTCCTTCAAAGATGTGAACTATATGGAAGAAGAGATGACATGTTGGGAAGTGTTTGATAGATTTATCCAATGCAATTAAGGAGCCATGGGTGATGCATCCAAATTATTTGGTACAATGTGAGGAGGAATGAATCAGCCTTGATGATAGAGTTAGTTGAAGATAATTTATTTAATCACCTTCAAATATAATTGAAAGAAATGGCATTGATCTCCCTTACTCATACATGTGAAAAATATGGAATCATGAATAACAATGGAATTTAAAACAAGAGAGGGACATCCACCATACATTCAAACCATTCATGTAGAAATAGACACAAATTTCAATAAAGAATTCAGCCAACATAAAGGTACTGAACTTTGTAAACTATTGATCTCTAAACACACACACATTCCCATATGTCTAACATAATATCCATTATGAAATTTCTTAATTTTCTAGAATATTGCATCTTAAAATTCACAATTATCAAATTTTAGTATCCAATCAACTAATCCCATAATACAAGCATCAAATCCAATGTTATAACAAAAACTCAAAGTTGTTTCCATAAGGTCTAATAATGCCAATATCCAACTCACACGTGTAAAATATGGAATCATGCATAACATAGGAATTTAAAAAGAGAGAGATACATCTACCATACATCCAAACCTATAGCACTAGACACAAATTTCAACAAAGAATTCAACCAACATAAATGTACTAAACTTTGTAAACTATTGATCTGTAAACACACAAACATTCCAATAGGTCTAACACAATATGCATTATAAATTTTCTTGATTTTACAAAATATTGCATCTTAAAATTCAAAATTATCAAATCTTAGCATCCAATTAACTAATCCCATAGTACAAGCATCAAATCCAATGTGATAAAAAAAACTCAAGGTTGTTTCCATAAGGTCTAGTAATGCCAATATCCAATCATCTCATACAATGTCATACAATGTCATACATAGATAATATGAAACATCATAACCATTTGTTTAATAATGTCATACATGAAAGATATATAAAAAATGACATAGATCAAAAAATATATACAAAACATATGTCCAAACACCATATAGGTGTAAAATGTAAATCCCTAGATATCTACTTTTTCCTGCTAGGGGAAGAAAATAAATCCCTAGCTATCTTTGATTGCTGAGAAGAGGGAGATGTTGTGGATGTTGGAGTCTTCCTAACACACTCACTAGTGCTCAGTCTAGACTCTTTTGTAACTTGAATGTTACAACCAAAAGTATGTGTATCAATAACTATTAAACATCAAAAATAAAATATATATACAAATAAAATAGAGTATTTGATTATCACTAATTGAAAATCCCAATCTACATACACCTCATGGGCATATGGATGATCAGAGTACTAGGACCGTACAACAATCATGAAAGCTATCAATCGATTGTACTTATGAATATCATATATAATTTCAATACTAACTAAATTATAATGCAAACTCTTCCATACCTTAATCAATGGCTTAGAACTAGCAACAATAACAATGACTCCCTAATCAATACAATGACAAAGATGTGGAGGAGTCTTTGCTGTCATTAGTTGTAAACAATACAACATGAGAATCAAATGCTATTATCAAGAATACATATTTTCTTATGCCACATTATTAATTAAAATATTTGGGTACCTCTATGAATGTAGCAACACATCCTTAATTGTGAGGTGTCAATCCTAAAGGTGCAACATTTACCTATTGCACATGTATGAAAATCTATTAGACATCAAAAATTAATCACATCCATGTGCAAAATAATGTACTATAGATATAGAAATCAAAATGCATTAGAATATGTATATACCTATGGGGAAAATGAACTCATCTAAAAGCCCGGTGACCCCAAATCAGAATCATCATGACCACTCTAACTCTGCATATGATCATATAATAATCCAAATAAGTAAATAATTCTTTCATTTATTAAATAAAAATATTCAATTGAGTCAAATTAACATGCAAATGAATATACATGTATACGAGTGGTATCATGCCCCCACTTAGAGTCTAATGTAAAAGTTGTTGGTCCAACACAAAACTAATGCACATGGATACAAGTTTTGAGTTAACCTTTGATATGATTACATTATAATCAAATGTATTAATTTAAATGAATACATTGATAAATGCTTGTGGATCCATCAAAGTGGTGTAAAATGAGGTTGGGGGATTAGTGCTAGTGCTAGCAACACTCTGGCCCTAATTTTTGAGCCACATGAAGACATAGTAATTTGTTAGTAACTTGCATACATATGAGATGTGATCTATTTATATTTATCTGTGTATCATTTCCAAATATGAAATTGATGAAGTCATCTATCATCATCGCAATATCTTCATCCAATATCCTACAAGTGTTAAATGTGCATACAGATCCACATGACGTGCACATGTGACCACTAGTATGAGAGGGCTCATCCCTAACCAAAGGAGAGACACAATGAACACGGCTCTAAGTCAAAGCTCTAATAGTGCCTATAGTGTTAGCTTCTACATGTTCCTTCACAATAGAAGGAATAGTAACATGCTTCACTTGCAGCTAGCCAATAGGTGTCCTAACAACATTAGGGTCACAAAGTGCCCCTAGCCTATCAAATGATGATTCCCCACCTCTACCTTGACAAGGAATAATATCATAATAATTGGGGATCTCCCCAAGGATAAACTCACAAGAAAGTTTCCTCAAGAAATACCTTGGAACCTCATGATTGTTTCAAGCAGGGTCATTAAACACCATCCACCATTTGTCCCAAAAGTTATTTTTAATAACTTCATGAATGCACCAATAGATGTGAAACCTTTTAGTTGTAGTTCTGAATGTGTCTTTTTCTCTAGGATTTTTAAACAAAGCACATATGTCATCTTTGGCAATCTACTTATTTTTACATCTTCATAGGATAATTTATCAATATTTTTTTTTTGTTCTTCTCTTTTATTATGCCATAGATTCATTTGACCACTAACATATGCTACCTAACCCACAATGGTCTCAAGGGATTGTACCAATAGTGCCCTACCATGATTATTATGAAGTGAACCCTTCAACCTCCTAACAATTATTTCTAACTCCATTTTCCCTCTTTGAATTTCATTCAACAAATTTTCTTGGGTTCCTAGAGGAGGTCTTTCAATTGGTGGAGGTCGTGGAAGTGGTTGTTCTTCATTTTGAGGGTTTTTGGCTTGATCCTATGGAGAGTTTGGTGGATTAGGTGGTTAATTGTTCATAGGTGGATTAGGTGGTGGATTTTCTACATTAACTGACAATTAAACCTCTATCAATTTTTTTAAAAACCATTAAAAAATGCAAAATATAACAAAAACAAGATTTAAAATTCATAACTCTTTGAGTGTTTTGGGGTTTCTGATAGTGTAGAGCCATATATAACACAAATTGGGGTTAAAAATGGGTAGCAATAGGGTGTACACACTCCTTAGAAGAGAAAGAAAACACAAAGTTGTTGAGAGAAATAAGGAATGGGTCTTAGGCTTTATTAATAAAATTTTTCAACAGTGTGATTGCACTACTTAATTCATTATTTTTAAATACCACACTCATGCTACCTATTTCACGAGCCTTAGGCTCATGCTGCCTAGACCATAGTATGATCACACTATACCTTAGATTAGGAAAAAAAGATGTAACATGTTTTTAGTCCACAACTTTGTACACTTACCTCCCTCTTTCATGACTCTAGATTGTTAGTACTTTCACCATCAATGATCACATCACAACATTTATCTTCACATTTGCACCTAGTGCAAAATAAGATCCTCCTTTGATTAGGTCCATTCTCACCATTTAGCAAGACTCTTCTATTAACTAGGAATTCTCCTATTTTAACATCTTTAGAATGTGAGGATTTGACATTTTCATCAACATGCACAACTCTAGCTTGGCCTTCAATTCTTCTATTAGTCCTTCCTTGGCATTGAGGACACTCAAATGACATATGCACTTCTTCTCCATAGTGAAAATAGGTTCCATGAAAACCTCCTCTACTAGATCCTTGCCCTCTTCCTCTTCCTCTTTGAACTCTATTATTTTGATCATGAAAATGAATATTTTCCCTTTGATTTTGATTGCTATTGCTAGCCTCATCCTTCTACTTTTGATCATCATATTAGCCTCCATCAGACCATCTACTAGATCTTCCACCATGACCTCTACCATTATTTTAGTTATCAAAATTTTTGTTCAAATTTTGCTCAACTCTTAGGGAAAACTAGTACAACTCCTCAATATTGGTCATTCAAACTAGACTTGGGTCCTCCTGAATGCTTGAACTCAACTCGTTAAGATAACGAGAAACCTTCTCCTTATCAACTTCCTGATGGCTAGTTCTGATGAGAACTTGATAGAATTCTTTGGTATACTCTTGAACAAATCTTTTCGCTTGCTTCAAACCTTGCATTTTCTTCAATAGACCAAGCTCATAATCCATAAGAATGGGTTGTTGCTTCAATTCATCTATCATATGATCCCATCTGATAATTTTATCTTTCTATCTCCTATTTGGCTCCAAATGAATCACCTACCACCAAATCTTTGTGTGACCCTTTAGTTTGGCCTTCACAAATTTGACCCTATTTGGATCTTCAAAATCCTAATACTTAAAGTATTCTTCTAATTCATTGATCCAATCGATCAATTCTTCTAAGTTAAGATTTCTTGAAAACATGGGAAGATTAGATTTAGGTCTTTTCTAAGCCTAGAAATGACCCTAAAAAGATTTTCTTCTTCTAGGTTTAAAACTTCCTCTTCTCCTTGATAAATATGTCCTTCTCTTTCATCCTCAATCTCATATCTTAGGGTGAGATTAATCCCTCTATGCATATTTTCTTGGAATGGTCACATTTGTGTATGGAGGGCTTAAACCTCAAGTGTAACACCTTCACCACCATGCTCTCATCATGGAGATATTTTTTCACTTTCATTGAAACCCTAGTGAAAACTACCTCATAGTCAATAATCGTGCTCAACCCAAATGATGGTTCTAGTGTAAACTGTCTCCCACTCAGTGATCTATTTACACACTTAGGAACTCCCTCTCTGAAACTACTTGATGAAGGGTGGTCCCCTTAATACCACAACACACAATAGAAACAAAGAAACAATACAAATTGAGAGAATAAAATATGAGCTTCTTTTTATTGCCACAAATGTGTAATTATAGAATTACAATATGCAAACCTACATGGATGCCCTCCTTACAATAGTCTACAAGATAGAGTTGTAACTATCACCCTGAACTGGCCTAGATAACCTTCAAGCCTTCCTTATATAGGAATTTTTCACTACCTAAGAAGGTTCTAGGCACTAAGCCTTAACCCTTGAGGCCAAAACTCATAATATTTTATTTTAATATACTTTATTGCAGAAGACTGCTCAAGACAAATTATAAACTATATTTTCAAATGGGTCCACTTATGGAGACCATAACTAGCAAACCATTGACTTGATGGGCTATTCTAACACCATTTCAGAATCCTCAGCTAAAGAGTTGCACTAGTTGATCACATAAGTGTCTACTAGTTGAGGTTTCTCCTTATTTTAGAGCCATTTAGGCCTTCATGCTATACCTAAAGTTTGGATAGCCAAAATTCATACCAAAAATCTGCCATAACTACACTAGTACATATGATATGACAATAAAACTCATATAGTAGGTTGATATGCCCAAGATGAACCCACACATATGAGATTAGAACAATCTAAGAACATAATATCAACTTACTAAAATTAGCAAGCTCTCACAAATAGCAACTCTGCACAGGAATAACCTTGTTGGAAACACAAAAGTGAAAAGCTAGAAGTAGAAATATTTTTGGGTGATGTAAGATTGCCCTTACACCCAAGATGCTCTTGCATCATAGGAGCATATTGGGTTGCATTGCTATCCTACTTGGTAGATGTGTGCTTGATTATACTTATGGACCTTCTCAATGACTACATTGCTGATTAGCTCAGTGGAGGTGATTCTACCTTCATTCATCGATTGGCTCTAGCTCTTCTTTCACCAAGTGTTTTAGTTCTATATTCACCAAGTGCCTTGGTGACCTTTGCTACTATTGTTCAATGATGTCTTTGATTGAGTTGTCTATCTAGTTCTCATTTTTGATTTGACTTATGTATTTATTTAAGTTCATAATTTAATGTATTGGATTGATCATTACGATGCATCTAGACCATTATGTGGTTGACCTTCTCCATATGATGATCTAGAATCTTCTATAATCCATTTTGGAAAGTATAGATAGTGGGTCTTGGTCTAGATCTAGGTATTAGTTAGGAGTTAGAACCTATAAAAGGAGATCATAGATCTCACATGCTAGAGGTCATTTTCCTATGTATTTGAATCTTTGTATTAGATGTAACTTGGAATGCCTCACACCTGAGCATGTATGACGAAAAGTTGATGAATCAATGAAAGATTTATAGTTCTCTCTCCTTTCTGGCATTGTCTCTTTGTGATTTCCTTTTGTTGTGTTAACTTTGTAGGGTTGGTTGATTGCTAGGTACAACTTTGGCCCTCATTTTCATCTCACCTTTCGTTAGGTGATATCAGAGTGAAGGTTTCATCCTTGTGGAGACTAGATCATGTAGAACCCTAAGTGAATCTAGTTATAGGGTGGTAGATTTGATATTTGAACTATAAATTGTAAAGGGTTGTGATCTTGTAGGAATCTGTTTCAAAATTATTCATGGTAGAGGAAATGTTGATAATACCAAGGACAACAACATGAATAACCCCCTTACAAATTAAGGCTCAGGACAATCGTATGAATAACCCCATCAAACACAAGGTAGAATGATTCAATGTACTACCAAGATGACCTCTCACCATAAAATCTTAGTTTGAAAACACCTTTTAAGGCATTGTAAGATGGGGTCTCAAGTAGAGAATTGCTAACATTTCTTCAAAATGTAACCCCAAATCAAATTAAACCCATAATGTGAAAGATAAAGAATAGTAGAGCATGATACATACTTTGCAAAGACCACCAAGCTTATAGTAAAATATGTGTTTACCATGAATAGTAAAAAACACCCTTTGAGATGGGAAAATGCATAAAATCCTGAATGCAATCCTCCTCATCCACCTCGACTTCCTTGTTTGGTCCACCTTCAATCTCTAAATTGGCATAAGTGTCTCTATAACCTGCAACCCTAGCTGCAAGATAAGTGCAAGAAGTGGAGTTCATTTCTAGTGAAAGTCTTTGCATGGGTAACCCATTTTTAATGGAAGATATTTTTTAGAGATATTTTTCACAAAATTAAAATCCATTATAGATATGATTGCTTGGAGTTTATATGCATAGACATGCCCATAATCTTGAAATAAAAGGTTTTCTTATTTATGTTAATAACATTAATTTTTTCATATGTTTAAAAAAAATTATATACCATCAAATTATATAGGTTCATTATTTTGAAATAAAATTCAAAATAATGAGTTTAAACCAATTTATGCTTCTTATACATTAGGGATTTTCAAAATAGAAATCATGGCCAATGATAAATAGTAAAAAATAATCACAAAAAAAAAAGCTAATTGATCTTGAGTTTCTTATAAATCATATCACAAAGGGATTCAAAAGAATACTTTCATTTAGGTCAAATTAGAATATTTATACACTATCATGGAAGGTCCTAAAATGTGACTTTTAAATGTTAGTTTTGGAAATACATATTGAAAATTATTTTTTATCATCTAGGTGTTAATATATATTACATATTTGGAAGTTAGGCATTGAGTACTTCATTACTTATACATTATCCTTTTTAAAGATTCAATCTTTAAGTGTTTCAAATTATTAGGTCAATTGTGACATTTAAAAAAAAAGGAAACAACTTCCATTTTTGGAATAGAAAGTGGACTCAAATTCTTGTTGGAACCCTCAAATTCCCCATTTCCCACTAAGCATAACTTTGCTTAGTTTTCTCTTTCAATTCATTTTGTCTTATGCATCATAATGCTCTACTAAGAACCCAAAAGAGCTAATATCTAAAATTATAATCATGAACAAGTAAAAAAATGCACAAACACAACCATCCATGTTCTCTAAGGTTCTTTAAGGTCATTATTACTATCAAGATTAAATCACTTAATAATGAACTATCTAAACATTAATATATAACATCTACTTTTGGAAAGAAGTTAAGAATGTTCAGTCTGTTGACTATATCCAAATACACATCCAAATAAAAATAAATAATATGATACCTATTTATCTCCTAGATAATTACATCAATATCCATGAGGTGAATCCAATTTGCACATATAATTTAAATTATAGTTACAAATATTTACAAAAACAATTAATATAATGCATCACTAAACATTGAAGAAGAGAACTAGAACTGAAAATCTTGTAACACTAATATACCTGCCCATAAAACTATAGGCAACAAACAACAATCACATATCTGAGTTATTTTTATTTGCTACTAGTCTGGAAAGGAGAGAAATTTTTGATATTTATCAGCCACCTGTTTGTGGAGGACCTCTATTTTTCACTTGTTTTCAATGTGATGCTGCTGTTGGGTAAAGCATTGCAGAACAAAATGTTTATATGGCCCTGGGTGATGCCACTGTTACAAACAAAATTCAAAGAGGGTTCAAGCTGATAATGTATGGTGAATGTAGTAGCATTCTTAACTGATGTGATGGTCATAGCCAATGAATTAATGAAGGCATAAAATGTTGTATCACTCAGAAGTTTTTGGTAAAGACATTTGCGTTAGATATATTTGTGTTATGTTCCTGAATATTGCATTTGAAATTTGGATTCATTCCATCCACCCCATCACAAGTGGCAGCCACTGTTTGTCCCCAGTGTGTTGAAAATAGATGCCAACTTTCAAATAGATCAGCACCAACTGGAAGGAAGATCAGAGTAGACACAGTAATTACCAATTCTTCAAAATTAATAGGCATTTGGGAAGTTATAAATGGGTCGGAGCTAGTTGAGCAGAATTGCATAAAAAATAGTCCCAAATTCTCAAATATATTGAAGACAAGTTTCAAAACTAATCAGAAGAGAACTTGCCATCCATTCATAATTCTTTCACGTGTTTTTCTCCAACTTACCATCTCCATGATGGCCACAAAAATCTTGGTAGAACTTGATCTTGAGAAGGTAGTACTAACGTTGTGAAATGCACAATATGTCCGTAGAGAAAAAGCCGCTGATCCTCAGGGGGCATTTGCACATATCGTACACGAAGGCACGCTAGCCCAAAAACACTCTTCCTATGCCAGTTTTGATGCGGATGAAGAGCTCCACCTTTGCAGATACAGGAATGCCAGTAAGAAAAATTATGGCAACTGCCGTCGGAGCTGAAAAGGCTACCATATCTGTGGTCAAGAAAAATTTGAAAGCAATGGTATCTTCCCCACCTAATGCCTCTGTATGTGCAGGCACTAGCAATATCACGCTGTAGCTTCCCACTACCGACTCCATCGCCAATCTCTCTAGTAATTCTCTGTCCCTGTCGTCCAACAAAACTGTCCTCTCCTCCTCTTTTATACCTCACACCACTGTGTACATCATCAAAATAAAAAAATATTAAATATTAATTCTCCCAATGGACATAGACAAAGTATGCCCTGCTGCTAATAAACATGGAGACCCGAGAATATACAAAAGTAGAATGAATTGTAAAAATAGAATAATATCAAAGGTGGCATTTGCAGAAGGGCCCTCTGGTGGAAGGAATTCTTTCTCTTGTTCTAACATTCTATTTCTTGGTTTGAATCAAAGTTCACGACCTCTATTCTTGGTTTGAATCAAGTTCATGACATTTATGCAAAATATCTGATTGAAAGTGTCTTAGCAAGATGATTTGCGTTTGCATTTAAGTTTAAGAAGAGACCAACACTTTCCATGAAAAGAACATCAGTTAAGAAAATAATAGCAGCATGAAAGAGATGTTAACTCCCCAAAGATTTTTTCTTTATTATTGACGGGTTTGTTCACTCTTTCATGGATGCAGTCACTGTCCTATACGATGTTGGAAAATTTAATGCAGCATTGATGTTTGCTCCTAGAGCCAAACGCTCACCTACCCCCCTGACGTCCAGAACAGATAAAAAAATTAATACGGGTAGGTGAGGTTTTCAAATTCTGAAAAGAGGGGGAAACTGGAATGTGAAAAAAGGAATGTTTTATTCATTCATTCAAGAGAGTTTGCAGATCAAGTAGATCAGAGAGAAGTTGCAGAGCTGAGCAGAGAAGGAAGAAGGAAAGAAGTTTGTGCCTATAGTTGCACGTGTTTCCCCTATTCACTCTGTAAGTTTGTCATTGTTAGATTTGTCTTGTTGAAGCAGTGATTGCTCTAGGCACCATTGTATGTAGCCATTAGAGTTGCAGGTTTAAAAGTTTATTGAAGTTTGAAGTATTATCAGTTTAAGGTTATTTTAGGAATTTTTGGTTGAAGTCGAATGCTCTCAAATTTTGTAATAGTTTAAATCTCAGTTGAATAGAAAAGAAAGTAGGCATACTTGAATCAATTGTTCTTCCTCTTCTATTCATTGTATTTGAAAAAAAATGGTTGAAAGGTTAAAGCTCGGCTCTTTGGTTTTAATCGTGAAAGCATTCATGTTAGATTTTTTCTAAGTTCTAAGTCTTATTAGTTGGAGTTGACCTTACTCAACATCCATTGTCTTCCTTTGTGTGCCGAGCTCACTTGGCACTTGTTGCCTGTCACTCGGCACCATCAAGTGCCGAGCAACTTGTGACTTGGCACCTTCAAGTGCCAAGCAAAACTGCCACTCGACATCTTCATGTGCCGAGCAATAGTTTTCAAGTGCCGAGCAAAATTTGTTAAAGTTAGGGTTGTGAGTTGAAATTTAAATTTCTAATATTTCTCACATGGTATCAGAGCTTTGAGGCCCCACATCCACAGTGAGTTAGGGCATTTGTTTTCTTGGGATATTTGACATGGTAGGGGATGCAGGAAAGATATGGTAGTAGTCACCATTCTTTAATGGGCAAAATTATGATACATGAGATAAGAAAATGAAGACCATTATGGTAGCAAATGATTTGTGGGAGTTTGTAGTTAATGGGTTCAATGATGTAACAAACCCAACTTAGTATGCTGCTCTCACAAATGCATAGAAGACTCATTTGAAAGAGTCAAGGAGGAAAGATGCAAAGACATTAAGTCTTATTGAAGCATCAATGACAGAGACAGTATTCCCAAAGATTGTAGCAACAAATTATGCAAAGGAAGCATGGGATATCCTTGAGACAAACTTCAAGGGGACTGATAAAGTTTGTATTGTAAAGTTACAGAACATCAGGAGGGAGTTTGAGAACATTCAAATGAAGGAGAATGAATCAATTGCAGACTTCAGTTCAAAGACCTCCAATGTGATTAACCAACTAAAGTCAAATGGAGAAGACTATCAAGAGTAGATGATAGTGGAGAAGATATTGAGGAGTTTACTTCATAAATATGACAATTTGGTCATGACCATAGAAGAGGCAAAAGACCTCACTATTTTGACAATGCATGAGTTGATGGGTTCTCTTCAAACCCATAAGCATAGGATCAATAGATCTACATCTTCTACTTCCCAAGAGCAAGCATTCAAGGCTTAGAAAAATCCAAGAGGAAGGGGGAGAGGAAGAAATGGCTCAGGCAGGAACTCTAGAGGCAGAGGCCGAGGAAATGGAGGACAAAGAAATGCTATAGCAGAAAGCTCAGGAAGAGTAGATGGAGCAAGTAGCTCACAAAATACTTCAAGAAGAGGTAAGAAAAACTAAAACTCAAATAAGAGTAATGTAGAATGCTACTATTGTCATAAATATGCGCATTATGCAAATGAATGCTGGAAGAAGTAGAATGATCAATCAGGACAAGCAAATGTGGCTGATGTGAACATGGGAAGTGGACCCAATGCTGCTGCCTTCATCATGTGTAATGTTGGTGAAGAAGGAAGCCCTAAAGTTTGGTACCTTGACAGTGGATGTAGCAACCACATGAGTGGTAATGAAACCTTGTTTTCATTCATTCACAAGAGTTTCAAATCTAAAATTAAGATGGGTAACAATGGAACCCTACCAGTTGCGGGCAAAGGATCTATTATGGTCCGCACCAAGAAAGGTGAGAAAAGAGAAATACAAAATGTGTATTTCGCCCCTGGTATGAAGCACAATTTGATGAGCATTAGTTAGCTCATTCAAAATGGATACAAAGTGCTAATGGAGAATGACACATGTGTCATTCTTAAAAAAGATAGGAGCAAGAACCTACTTGCAGCAGTTCAAATGACAAAGAACATAATGTTTCCCTTGAGGATAGAGACATGTTTCTCATCTCAAGTTTGTGTTGCACCTCACACACAATCAGCTCTAAGGAGTGTGATTGAAGACCCCTCACGGCTATGGCACCTCAAGTATGGTCATCTAGGCTATGCTGGTTTAAATTTATTATCAAATAAAAGAATGGTAGAAGGTTTGCCACGTATAGGAAATTCATGTGACAAGTGTGAGGCTTGTATTTTGGGTAAGCAACATAGGCTTCCCTTTAATTCTAAAAATTCTAGGAGGGCTAGATATCCATTAGAGTTAGTGCATACTGATCTAGTCGGTCCTATGCAAGTTACTTCCATTGGGGGGAGTACTTATTTCATGACATTTATTGATGATTTCAGTCATAGGACATGGGTGTATTTCTCCCGAGTGAATGATGCATACTCCTATGTTGTAGACACCATGTGCATAATTAGAGTTGTATAACCCAATGAGAGTACACAAACTCCTAAGTGTCTCACCTAAAATAATAATAAAATAATGCAAAATAATTAAATAATGCATTAACTTAAGTAAGTGTAATAAGTAAATATTTATTTACACCAACAACCCCCCTTAAGTGCAACTTAGGGGAATGCCCTTAAGCTTACGAAATCTAAGATGAAATGCAATATGGGTCTTGGATACTAGGCCATGTTAGGTACCCATGTACATAATGATATGCAATCTCCCATAAAGTGGGGAAAGAGGAAAAACCTCATGGAAAAAATCCTCCCCCAAAAAGAGAGATAAATAGAGATGCATGGATGGATGGAGTAATTAAGACCCCCCCATTACGACATACATCGTGTATATACATAAGAGAATGATGAGAAGAGGAAGAGAGACAGGATAGGCTCCCCTCAAAAAAGAAGAATGCCAAATAGTGACTGCTTTGATGAAGAAGCTGATCCAAGACTGCAGAATGGTGATCCTCCCCTTAGGAAGAAATAATGCCAAAGGTACAAATGAGACACTTTTGTTGTGCATGGAAAGAATCCCATGGAGAAGTGATGTTTTTGAATCTTGCTCAACTAGCTGAAGAACCTATCCCAAAGAACTGTTTGTCTCTACAACTGATGAAGAACCCTACTGCAACTATTGATCATAAGTATCCACAATCACTTCAACCTGTGAGGATCAATCGGGTAGAGAATGAACAAGAGAGTCAGATGGAACCCTCATGACAACTAAAGAAGGTAATTCTGCATCAAGAAGAAGAGGCAGGTCATGAATACTATCCCCCAAATATGTCATCGAACTTGTATCTGGAAGACTGGATGTACCCTGCTGTTCTGGACCTATCACTGTGGCTATGTATGCACGTGGACTTAACTGATGAAGTGACCTTTCGCTACAACTATCAATAGAATCCCACATGTTTGAATCTGTTGAAGCACTATTGCTAAAATCATTAATAGTTTCCACACTGTATGATGTGCAAAGAGGAGTAGAGGACAAGCTAGGTGAACTTTCCTCAAAGTATACATCCTTCTCCACAAAAATTTGATGTGTCTTAGGATCTAGAAGTCTGTATGCCTTTACACTATCTTCATAACCAATGAAAGTGCAAGGCCAAGATGACTATGCCTTGCATCCCCTAGAAGATCTCTTTGCCCATGTAGGACAACCAAAGACTCTGAAGTGTGCCACAATAGGTTTTCTACCGTACCATGCCTCAAAAGGAGTTTTGCCATCTAAGGCTAGATGAGGAGAATGATTAAGAATGTGAGTGGCACTAGAGATTTCTTTGACTTCTAATGATGGATCTAGAGACTTAGGATTTATCATGCAACTTGCCATAGGCTTAAGAGTCCTAATCCTCAAAGCTGCAACATCTATCTTATGCAGTCTAAATGCTAGTGGAGTCTAAAGATCAATGCCCTCATGTCTACAAAAGTCCTTAAGTCTTCTGTTCACATCCATGTTTCCATTGTCCATGCCGAGTACTTTGATGGCCTTTCTGGATTTCTGTTCTACATGAGCCTTGAAGGCTAGAAACTTGTCCACACTTCATTCTTGTTATGCAGAAAGTAGACCCAAGTGAACCTTGAAAAGTCATCAACTAAGGTAAGTATGTAGCGACCCTGGCTAAATGCAAAAGGACCTGCTAATACCATGTGAACAATCTGTAGAACACTAGTTGCTCTAGAAGACTTCCCTCTCTGTAACTTCCCCTCTAGATGCATATCCACTAAATCTGATGAACATTCACCCTTAGAAAAGTTGATTTGAGGCAGACCTTTCACCATTTAGTATGTGCAAAGTTGCTGAAGGTAGCGGAAGTCAAGATGACCATATCGCTCATGCCATAATTGCATGTTTGAATTGGATTGAGATAACAAGGCCTTTAAAGGAGACTTGGGTACAAAATGAGAGAAAGAGTAACCTTTTGTTATGATTCACTTTCCCCACTGCAACCAAGGAATCATCTTTAAGACTATGCACTTTTACTGAGTTTGGAAGGAACTCAACTCTATGTCCATCTCCAAGGTGAGTGATTTGGTAGATTGATAGGATATTTGAACTTAGGTGTGAAACATAGAGAACATCTTGAAACTCTCCATTTTCCATCTCCACAATTTTTTTTCCTTCAACTTCCATTTTGCTATCATTCCCCATGAAGATGTGTGCTACGTTGGATTGCTTCATTGAAGAAAAATCCTCCTTTGAAGAACCCATATGATATGAGGCACCTGAGTCAAATATCCATTCCTTTGAAGAGTTTTCATTTGTCATGAATGCTTGCCCTTTGCCCTTGGGATTTGAAGATGACCCTTTATCCTTATAAGCATTAGGCAATGGAATATTATGTTTCTTCATGATGTTGGTCAACTCATCAATCTTTTTGAGATAACACTCTTGTTCTTCATGATCCGATTTCTTGCAATAAGCACACTTCTTCTTCTCCTTATTGTTGTCCCCTTTCTTGTTGGAATTTGAGGACTTGACTTGTTGATTAGATTGTGGTTGTTGTCTTTTCTGCATCCTCAAATTTTCTCTTCCATTTCTTCTTACCCTTTCCTTTATTTGAAGATTTTGCAACTAAATTTTGAGAACCCTCATTGTTGGCCACCAATGCTTTAGACTGAGGTGATTTGAGAATCCCCATTGATTTCAACTTCTTTTCTTCATCATCCAACCGTTTAGCATATTCATCAAAAGTGACTTTCTTGTAGGTCGACCCTAAGGTAGTCTTTGAGGTGTTAAAAGAAGATACAAATGTGGAATATTCTAATGGTAGCTTGTTATGGATGAGATAGATCAGTATGTCATCTTTGATAGAACTCCCACAATCAGTAAACTTTGTCCTTAACTCATTCACTTTGATGATGAAGTCTTGTATTCAGTCATATGACTTAGTATCTAAGGATACAGGCTCATCTTCAATCTTAAACACATCCTCTTCAGACACTTTACCATAAAGGCTTTTGAGGGTATCTCAAGCTTCCTTAGATGTAGTACATTTCTTGATTTGATACATGATCTTATCATCTACCCCCAAACATATATCACCTAGGGCTTTCCTTTCCATTGCTACCCAAGCTGAAATATCACTTGCTGAAACTTTATCACCCGCTGGTTTAGAAAGAGCACCATCTACATATTGCGAAACTCCATTATGCATTAAGTGATACCACATTTTGATTGACCACAAAGCATAGTTATGAGGAGTTAACTTAGGAAACTTAAAGTTGCCCATAATGTAGAAAATGAAAGAAATGTGTAGATAAGAGAGAACACAACACCAAGAACATCCCCACTTTTCACTAAATCAAGAAACCCCCCCAAAATAGATGCTTTGGGCACTTTATCAGTAGTGCAATTACAATGGGCCACTTGCTAATTTTGGCCTTCATGGACTTTTGATTTTGCTTGTTACAACCTCTTAATAGAGTACAAATCTGAAACTTTACAATGTGCTACAATTCTGAAGCATTACAAAGAAAAGAAAGGCCCCAGTCTGAAAGTGACACTTTTGTCAAAAAAAAACCATACAATCTGATGCCAGATCTAGATTGACTCTAGACGTGCTCGTACGAAGCATTTGCAGTTGCAAAATGCAAGATTATGCAGGTATAGTCACCAAAAAATGCAGTTTTTGAACAATCCATGCACCAAAACTAGAAAATAGCTGCACCACTAAAATTTTTAGAAAATTCTACCCAATTTCAAAAAAAATTGCACTTGATTTGGAGTCCAAATGTGTGAGTTATGGCCTCCTGAAGTCGGACTGCAAAAACCAAAATCAATCTGAAGAGGGGTTGCATCAGTGAATGAAAGAGTTAAATTTGACAGTCATATAGCCATCACAACAGTTGTATTTTTCCTTGAAATGACATCCAAATAACCATCAATTTTAGGATACTAGAATGATGATGTCAGCACAAATTTTTGAGCCGTGGTGACATGGCAGATGACGTGTCCACCGTATTGTATGGATCCGTACGAAATGCATGAAAAAATCCAACATGGCTGGGCTGAGTTGGCTGTATGATCAACTAATGGGGCGTACGATGTCACTGACTTGGGCTGATTAGGATGCTGATAATGGCGGCTTGTGTGGCAGGTTCTTTGACATGGCTTGTATACACGTGGAGAGCTAAGTGTACTGACTTGCTGGCTATGGACTAAACGTGGCCCTATAGAATATTGCCAAGTGTTATTTCTAAGGTCAGAATTATGGTCGTCAAAATCATAGTGTAGTATTCAAAATTTGTTGCCGGATGCTGGGAATTACCGTCACCATTGATTTGTGAATCGCGATGTCAAATTTGGAACAATGTTGGGATATGCTTTATTGTTGCTAGATAACAACAATTGCTTGATGGAGGGTGTCAAGATATGGGATGCCACAGAATATTCCACCACTTGTGTAGAACCATCGTCGAGTTTCAAACTTAAAAGTCCCACATTCGTGGGTGAGCACTTCTAGCACTGTTTATAATATAGCCCGCAAGGATGTTTGAAATAAAAGGGATGATAGACAGATGTGTAAGGTGAGGCCCAGTCTGCTATCACCTTTGGAGTATATTGCTGGTGGGAGATTTTGTGGAGGGCTGACTGGAATTTGATAAGGCCAGTAGAGGTGGTGTTTGGGCCATCGGCCAAGGGATTTATTGGGATTCTAGTATCGCAATTTATAGTGTAGTACAGCATAAAAAATGCAGAGATGTCTGCCAATTAAATAAAATAAACCCTGCAATAAGATTAAAATAATCCACCACCAAAATAGAGAGCCGAGCCGGGGTGTCACTACCTGGTTCGACAATTTTTTTTTCTCTGCTTGATATTGATTTTGAAAATAATAAATCCAAAAATTACAGAGAATTACAGAGATAATTAAATTCAGATCTGAAAAATGACCATACCCGAATTGCAAATCAGGGCTTTCAGGTTTCGATTTGCAAATTTTTTTGCCTCACGATCAACTTTCACCTAGTATAGGAAATTTATAGTTGATTTTCACCGAATCGATGATTTGAACGCAACAGTGAGGTTAGATCTGGCTCTAGACAATCTCAATTTTTGTGGATCCTTTGGATTCGTGTTGAGGTGCTAAAGCATGAACGGTCTCAAATGACTATGTGATGAGAATCTCCTTAAGCTTTGATACCATGTAAGAATTTGGCTTAGACCAGAATTCACCCAAGAATTAAAGAACTCAACACAAGCACACAATAGACCAAAAGAAACAGAGTATGATCAGAATGATGATATTCATTCAATAACCAACTTAACCAACTTAAGAGTACACTAGGAGTGCCTGTATATAAAGGCCTTAGGAGAGCTTCTAGAATGCATAGAAATCAGCATCATAATATGTCATACAACCATGCACATGTCCACCAGATATGGGTTATCCTCCATTGAGCACGAGATTAAGTGCGATAATGTGAGGATAAGCCTACAATGGTGTAGCACGCAAATCAGTGGTGTAGGTCACAACATGTGCTAAATGAGGAATGCGGATAACTGTGTTTTCAACATGACAACTGAGTGAATGATGCATACTCATGTGTTGTAGACATCATGTGCATAATTAGAGTTGCATAACTCAATAAGAGTACACAAACTCCTAAGTGTTTCACCTAAAATAATAATAAAATAATAAAAAATAATTAAATAATGCATTAACCTAAGTAAACTTAAGTAAGTGTAATAAGTAAATACTTATTTACACCAACATTATTATATTTGGAAATATAAATCATCTATTTTTTAAGAAATTAAAATAAAAAGCTTAAGTTAGCAAAAAGATAAATAAATAGAGATAAAGGAAATATACATAATTTTAGATGTAGTAAATTAAATTTTAATTATTTTGTAGTGGATTTCTATTGGCATTTCTTTAGATAGATTTATTTAAGATATCTACACTAGTTAATAATTTCAATCTTTATTCCATTTAAATATCTATTATTTTGATGAAGTTAAGAATATTAGTTGTATTTCAATTTGTGGTTGTTTAATTTAAAAAAAATTAAAATTAAATATAACTGATTTAGAATATTTTAATAAATATAAGTAATGATAATGAGTTTAAGTGAAAATATATATATTAAAAAAAAAAAGATGTAATTTTCATTCAAGTATTAAAAAAAATTTCAAAATATTTGTTTCAATTAAATGTATTAAATGTAATATATAATATTATAATATTTAGTTTCTAACAAAATTGAGATTTTAGAATAGTTAAAATAATTTTAAAAAAGTTAAAATATGCAAATTAATTTTAAAGATTACTATTTAATAAATCATCAATTAATGATTTTTTTAATGAAATTCAAATTTTAAATAATGAGCATTTATAGAATTAGATGAATATATTATTATTATTGAATTATTGATTAATATTTTATTTTAAAAGTACTTATACTTTTCATATTATTTCTAAAATTATTTTATTTATTTATTTTTTAAATAATATAATTCATATTAATATTTTTAAAAAATTACTTTACACAAATTAGGATAATTTATTAAATATATGTTTATTAATATTTTTGAATTATTTTAAAATGTATTTTTATGTTTCTATTTTCGTATTTGTACTTTAAATTTTTCCTAATAACTACTTTTTAATATTCATTACTAGCAAAATAAAATAAAACTAAAGTAGTTAAAAAATACGTATAAAATATATGATTGGAAGAGGAATTAAACTAGTCTAATGTTGACTATTAAGTAATTTGAGTGAGTGTGTGTGTGTGTGTGTGTGTGTGTGTGTGTGTGTGTGTGTGTGTGTGTGTGATAATGGAGGAAAAATTGGCTCTGCAACTTGCCGCTTGTTTGAATGATGTCAATCTTGGATTCTACTTAGTTTGTGTTTTGTGAGTCATGTTGTGTGCCCTGTGTCACTTGTACTCTTTGCTTGGTTGCAGTAAGTACTTCATTTGCATTTGTCCTTCATTTGGCCTGTGTTTTATTGTTTCATTATTTCGAGCCCCTGTGGTGTGGTGTGATATTTGCCCTTGGCCTGGTTCGCTCATACCATGGGAGAGCCAAATCATGACAGAGGGAAGGATTGCAATTTGTAGGATGACATAGGTAGGAGTACGACTAAGAAGGGCACTAATAAAACTACAGTTAGGAATGTTGGTGATGGTGAAGGAAAGTTTTCTTACAAACAAGTGGTGGCTGAAAGTTCTCTGACCTTCTGGCCAGCCGTAGTGTTCAAGGGTGTTATTCACAAACAAAATCTGGAACTAGAGTTGTGAGGAGGAGAAGGAAGATGGGCCACAACCAATGGAGGTGGATTCCTTGATGGAAGCAATGTCACCACTAGTGGAAGTGGAGGAGAGAATAGTAAGTATCCTTCTCCCAGCCCTAAGATTCTTTCTCTTTCCGCCAACAAGGACATGGTGTCTACAATTTTCAATGAAAGGTCTAGGTTGAAATGCATTGCTATTTTCTTCATTTGTTTGGATAAAGAGGCTTTGACCACTAGGAAGTTTTTTGATGATTGGCTAGCGGTAGTGTTGAGAAAAAAACTTGATATTTATGTGACTTATTGTAGAATGATTTAGAAGGGTTTGTTTGTTATTTTTTTGAAAAATCACAACATGCAAGAAAGAGTTTTGGAAAAAATATTTTGGAAAGTTGGTAGGTCGATGTTCATGGTCTACCCATGCTCTCCAAAAGGTAATTTTGATAAGTTAGTTGCTAGGGCTCCACCGAATTGGGAGGAAATTAAGAACTTGAATGTTGAATTTTGGCCATTCATTCCCCAAATTCTTAAACTGCTAGGCTCAGTTTTACAAGTTGAGCAATCTAGGGTAACTTTGCCTCACCTTAATGCTAGAGTTCTTTTGGCTCTGGCTATGGATGTGGATTTTCTTGACTATATTTCCTCAGATTTTGAGGGAGAAAGGTTTTTTTGGGAGATTGCCCTGTTGGGGAATTTAAATGCATGTTTTCATTGTAGACTTAATGGGCATATTAAAAGGATTGCTCGGCTCTCTAGCCTTCTCGTAAAGAAAAATTTAATGTGGTCAATAATCAAGAAGCTTCTGGTTTACTAGTCACAGGAAATAAGAATGCACACCAAATTCCCAATAAAGATGAGAGGTCTATTATTCATGCTAAGGAGAGAGGTAGCTTGCAAATAGGGGATCTTGTTACAACTCTGGGTTTATAGCCTTTAGTTGCTAATACTATTGACATTCCTATGAGCAATAGTTTTTTGTCATTGGCAAACCCCCTTTTTGAAGAAGAGTTTGATGTGGTGTCGGCTAATGGTGGTGCCTCAGATATTATTCCTGTAGTCATAGCTTCCCCCCTGGCAAGAGGTCAGTCTGATATCCCCCAAGAAGTTATTAATGTTCAGCCTACTCTGAATGCTCAACATTAGCCCTCATATGCATTAAAGAGAGGGCAGTTAAAATTCAGCAAGAAAATAAGGAGGTGCATCCTGTGTCTTCAGCTCCCACTTCCTCACTTGCATCTTTAGCCCTCATAGTATCTAATTTAGAGTGGCAGTTTATAGAGGTTGGTAGAAAGAAGAGCAAGACTGTAGAAAGAAGCTTTGGTCTTTTAGGGGATAGAGGGAGAAGGAATCTTCCTGATTGTTTTAATAAGTAATGCAAGAGTTCCAAAACTCCCCCTAAATTATTATGATGTTGCATATCCATAGCTAGAATGTTCAAGGGTTAGAAATGCCTGATAGGAAATATCTTATTAGAAGATGGTGCAATAAGTTGAAGGGTAAGGATATTATTTGTTTATAGGAAATTAAGGTGGTTGGATTTCAAGCCTATTCTATGTTGAAGTTCCTTTGGGACAAGTCTATAGGCTTCCACTCCAATTATGAGAGAGGGAAGGGTGGTGTGGCTATGCTTATTCACCCTAAATGGGAAAGCTCTATTGTTAGCCATGGGTGCTCTATGTGTTAGAGGGTAATTTGGGTTGTTGTCAAGCAAGGTGAAAGTTTTTTTGGTATTTGTAATGTGTATGCTTCAAATAACTATAGAGAAAGAGCAGAACTATGGGAGTGGTGTTGTGTGCACTTGCCAAGGATATCGTGGGTAGTCATGGGGGATTTTAACATGGTGGAGCATAGAATTGATAACGCTGGAGGTTTGCCTCACTGTTTGAAAAGTAGTGAAATGTATTTTTGGAATAAATTCAAAAGAAAGTTAAACTTGGTGGATCCCATGGAAAATATGCATGGCAAGTTTCAAGACATTTGGTTTACTTGGTGCAATAACTAGTCAAGTAAGCAAAGGGTGTATTGTAGACTGGATAGGGTGTATGGGGAAAATTCTTCTATTTCTTTCGTGTAACAAAATAGTCGTGCTTTGGTCCAAGTTGTTCTAGCTCCTCTCTCTGATCATTCACCTATCCATACTTGCTATAGGATAGAAGCTTTGAGGAATTGTCCAATTCCTAAGAGGACTCATAGCTCTTTCAAGCTTAACTCTTCGCTCCTTGAGGATCCTAATAATGTTGAGGCCATAGTCATGGTTACAAAGATTCTTAGAATTAGTAATCCTTTTCTTGATCCTATTGATCTCTAGAACTTAAAAGTGGAGACTTGGAAAAATCTTCTTCAAGTAATTGGTAAAAAATTAGCCATGGACAGGAATCAAGAGGAATCATTGTGGCAGAACAAGCTAATATAGGTAGAAAAAGAACTATAAGAAATAGGGCAGAGTGAGGAATTGTAAATGTAAATGGCAAGCATTAAGCACCATTTGAGTTGCATATAGAGGTACAAGATTCAAGGGCAGAGGATTAGAGCTAGGACGAATTGGATTAATGAAGGGATAAAAGTTTGGGGTACTTTTTAAACATTATTAAAGCTAAACACAAAAGAGAACTTATTAGCGATATTATTGTTGGGGATAGAATTTCAAATGACTCTGAGGAGATTCATAATGCTTTTAATAGTTTTTATAGCAACTTATTCTCTTCAGAGATGACTCCAGATAGTAGAATAGTGATGGAAGATTTCTTTAAACTCATTCCTCTTAAAGTTTTGGAAGAGGAGCAGATTAATCTTAGCAAGGAGATCTCAGTGGGGGAAATTGAAGTTGCTATTGATTCCTTTCCTAATGGAAAGTCTCCTAGCTTGGATGGTTTCCTGGCTAAGTTTTATAGGAAAAATAAAAGTTGAATTTTCCTTGAGCTATTGTTTATTTATGAGGAAACTTTTAAGAAGGGGTCATTAGGGGGCTCCATTAATAAAGGAGTTATTAAGCTTTTGCCTAAAGTGGGGGATAAGTCTCTTGTTAAGAATTGGAGATGCATAACTTTACTAAACTAGTCCTATAAAATTCTTGCTAAAGTGCTTGCTAAAAGAATTGGTTTGTTGCTAAATAAGTTTGTGTCATAGAAACAAATAGGTTTTATCCAACAGAGGTATATTTTGAAGAATTCGATCACTAGTTGGGAGGCCATGAATTGGGCTAAAAATGATGGGCAAGATGTAGCTATGATTCTGTTAGATTTTGAGAAAGCCAATGATAGGATTGAGTGGGGATTTGTAACAGGTATTCTTAAAGCATTTGGCTTTCCAAAAACTTATTACAATTGGATAAATGTTCTATTTAAGAATGCCAATACTGTCATAGATGTGAATGGGTGCATGTCAGAACCTATTGTGTTAGAAAGGTCGATTAGGCAAGGTTTCCTAATTGCCCCTTTGTTGTTTGTTATTGTAGCAGATGCTTTATTTTACATTCTAAGGGAAAAGGATTTGGGTCCTCCATTGAAAGGTATTTCCTTACCTAATGGGGAGGTATTGCTTAATGCCTAGTTTGCAGATGACACATCTTTGTTCTTAGGGCTTTCAAAGGAGAATTTTGAGAATGCTTATAAAAGGATTAATTTCTTTTGTATGGCCTTTGGGTCAAAGATTTCACCTTCAAAATCTAATATGTTGGGTCTGTCTATTGATCCTCTGGATTGGTTGGTCAACAAGGGTTGGCACTAGTCTTTACCTATTCAGATTGTTAGATACTTAGATATCCCCTTCTTAGTCAAGCAAAATCTCAATAAGATGTGGGATTGGGTCTATGAAAAAATTAATAAAAAGCATTTGAAATGGTAGACCCATTCCTTGTCTTTTGCTGGTAGATTGCAAGTGGTGTAGAAAGTTCTTTTCTCTCATCATATTTTTTTTTTACTTCAGCTTGGATGTTTCTTAACTCTCATGTGAATATGCTAGAAAGAATTCTGCAAGATTTTCTTTGGTCAGATGGAAAAGGGAGTAAGAAGAGACATTGTGTTAAGTGGGAATGGTGTTGTAAAGTAAGAAGTCAGGGAGGTTTGGGGTTGAAGGATATTAAAGCCCAAGGTATGGTTCTAGCATCCAAATGGGTGTTGAAAGCATTATGGGGAGATGAGCCATGGAAATTTTTTATTAGGAATAACCTTTGAAATCTTTCATTAGAAAAGGAAAGAATTGGAAGGATGTTGCAGTGATTGACATTGTTTTAGGGGAGTTTATGATGAGATTGTTTGGGTCAAAAAAATTTCAAACTTTTTGGAAGGCTTGGATCCAGGTGAGGAAGTTTATACAGGAAAAAAAAGTTGCAGGAGGAACTCCTTATTTCCTTGTGAGGGATAGATCCATTTGGTGGGGCTTTTCATATAATAATAAAGCTTTGGCCCTTACTCAGAGCTATTTTGCCAAAGCTTGGAACTTGAAGGGGATTTTATTGATTCAGGATATCTTGATGGGTGGGAGGTTAGGGGTGTGGGAGGAGTTAAAAGGAAGATTTAACATTCCTAATTCATAGAAAAATACTTTCACTTTGATTAAGAAATTGAACAAATTTAATAGCCCTTGTGATATTATTGATTCAACTTAGTCTTTCTTGATAAAGCTAAATGGGTTGATGGTGTTCTGTTGACATAAACTACTACTAAAGGGCTATATCTATGTATGAAGAATGATTCTTCTCTCATTGTTAGAGTAAACCAATGTCGAGGGCAAATTAACCCATTCTCTAATTCATCTTTATTTTAAATTTTTTTTTTTGGAAGGGTAAAGCTGAGCCTAAAAATATTTGTTTTAAATGGTTGCTGTTGTTAAAAAAGTTAGCTGTGGGTCAAATTCTTTCTTCTATTTGTTTATCCCCCGTGTCTTGTAGTTTGTGTAATGTGACTGAATCTTTTGAGCATTTATTTTTTGATTGTGTTTATGCCAGTAAGTTGTGATCTATTTTTCTTGGTTCCTCTATTGTATGGAATTGTGTTGGTAGTGTCTCCTAGAGTGAAATTCTTGTTGGTTATGTAGAGAAATTTGATTCTAAATTTAACACCTTTTGGTTTGCTCTTTCTACTGAGATTTTATGGACTCTTTGGAAGGATAGGAACAAAGAAATCTTTTAGCAAGAGAGAAGGGTACTTGCTGAGTTTAATATTAAACTCATCTATTTTCACATTATGTCTTTGGTTGCTTTGGTGCTACATATCTCTAAGAGTGATTTCATGTTACTTATGCAAGAAGACAACTTGCTGATCGACAAGGATAATGTGCATTCAGTAAACTATATTTCTAAATACCAGAGTTTCTTAGCTCCTTCAGAGGTAGCAAATTTAAACAATGAAAGTAATGTTTTCCAAGGTTACAATGTAGCCAGTCAGGAGGAGGCAACTGCTGATGTGATTCAGAATCCTAATGAAGTTCTAGGGGCTCAACCCGATCTTGACAACCAAAATGATGGCTAGAGCTAGCTTGTTCCTTCAACTTGATTTTTGTTTTGATAAATATATATAAAGATGTAATCAATGTATGTAAATGTAAAAGCTGATAGTACTTCGATCCTTTAAGTTTTGTTTTCACCCCCCAAAATTATTGTAACTATATATGTATTTGGGGGTGTGATCTATTGTTTTACCTTAAACTCTTGGATATACTTTTAAATGTTTAAACTATCTTCATAATTTTTTTAATTTAATATCTTAATAATAAAAGAATTCTTAATATTTCATTAAGTTTACCTTTTTTAAAATTATCTAAATATGACACAAACATAAATAAAAAATGTTTAAATATATTTATTAATATTTTTAAAAATATTTTTAAAAATTAATTTAAAATTATAAACTACTAAAGATTACTCATTATTCACAAGTCCAAAAATTTATTATATTTTCTCAAATTGAAAAGGGAATCATTTTACCAAACAATATAGCGTTCTTTACAACGGCTTTAATTTTATTAAAATGTTGATAGTTTTAATTTTTAAAAATAATATTTACACATTAGTTAATCTCATTTGGGACCCACTCATGGCACTTTTCTTGAACTTTCGGATTGCATTTATGGTGGACAAGTATGGTGAATATGGTGACATGCATGACCATGAAGAGCACGAGAATTTAGGTAGTGCATATTTTTGGCCAGATAGCTAGTGCCACTATATAATGTTAAGGGGTATGTGTAATCTAAGTCATATATATGTAATTCTTAACTAATGAGTTACTTGAACAACACGTATGAAATGTATCCTCTTTAGTATGGTTATAAATACAAAGAGGTTGGTACGTAATGTTAAGGGGTATGTGTAATCTAAGAATTTGAGAGAAGTCTGTAGAGTTCATTTGAAATATATTCAGTGAAGATTATGTTTCTATGGAAAACTTACATTGTGAGGCTATATAATTGCATTATGGTAGAGCATAGAGATTACTGAGAATGCTGTAGAGATCATATTTTGTATTTGCTGTTTTCAATTAATAGAATTGTTGTTTGTATGCTATAGCATATTGTTATGTACATCTTGTGTTTATCTTAGTTTAAGTTGGCTCTGTTTTATTTTAGTACTCTATTTAATTGTGATTCCCCTGTTTCCTTCATTTGTAATTGGTGCTATTTTTGCATATTTTACTGTGACACTTAAAATAACTGTATGGGTTCAAGAGTACAATGACTATGATCATATTTCACCATTCTCAAACAAGTAAATGACTATGTTCATTTCAATAATCATAATTATTTGTAATTATGAAGCATAAAAAGAAATATGTTTGACAAACATACTGTAAAATGGTAGCATACAATGAAATAGAAAAACATGCTTGATCAATTCAGAAAGAATTTTTTTCTAGGGTACTGAAACAAACTCAATTATTGTTGTACAGAGGACAATAAAAAGGAAATGAATACACAAAAAGTGAACCAGATGAAAGTTAAATCCAAAAGTGTTTCTAATCCACGTGTGTCTAAAGAGATATGAGATGATGTAGGTTGATGTACTAAAATGGCCTGCAAAACTATTTTTAAAAGACTCTATTTAATAAAGACTCTGAAGAGAAGGTTGTCTAAATTAGACTAAGTTATCAATAGAATGTAGGCTACTAGATGACTGAGCATACCTGCAAGTAAGAGCAGCAGGGTGGAGGCATTTTGTTTAAGAAATTGTTTTTGTTTGCTCAGATTTTAGAAGAACTAAAGAAAGTATATCACGAATTATTGTGAAAGGCAAGAAAAATTATATAGAAGCATCTAGTCAAGCCAAGAGATGGAGTCAATGTACTAGTTTAGACACAGTGGAACAAAAATTACTATTTGTGGCCACTTTTAATTCAACACTAGTAAGCAGTGCACAACGGTTCTGACACATCAGGTTATCTGGACAGCTAATGTCTATGCCGACATCAAATCAACAATTTACTAATTTTAAAAATTAAATTAAAATTCATTTTAAAACTATATCTTAAATTTAAATTTATTTAAAAAGTGGCGATTTGATGCTGGCATAGACATCACCTCCTGGACATGGGTTGTTTGACATTTCTAACAGCTTTAGCTATTATAGCTTACGACTGTTTATTCTTCCACTACATCCAACGCCTCCATAATTATCAACAAAGAGGTCAAATTTATTCAAAAAGGGTTTTTGTTAGCATGGCGATGTGGAGAGAGTTAACAATAATGAAAATAAAATAATAAATGACACAATTTACAAGGGAACCATATGGTAGACTCCTCCCAACACTTCTTACTCTTGAACTAAGGCTTTCTCAATCACCTGATTACACACTCTTCCAATCCCATCTAAAAATGGATTCACCTTCACATGGACATTGTTAAATGTCTCCAATAGGCAAATAGACCCCTTGTTCAGGTAGAATCTCTATCTTGTTTAATTCTGCATGTGCTTGGTTAGTAATATATCATACCTGTTAGATTAACTCTTTCCATGAGAATCAAGCCTTCATCCTCATGGAAAGATCTCCATTTCCTTTAAAACCTACTGTAGCAAATAAATAATTAAAAGAAATCTACTGGTTTTGCAACAGGTGTAACAACAACCTATAATAACATGAAACTTATCAACAATTTACTTGGAATGATGAAGAAAACCTTATTAATGTATTTGTAGAGCCAACCGATCAGTTTGCGAACCATAATATGTAATTTGAGTTGCAGAATATATTGTTGTTCACCAATTTGTACATACCAGTCTTTCAATATTCTTTCTCCCCTTTTACATTAGAGACTCTTTCCAATTTATAAGACACCCTAAAATAACTGATTCCAACCAACTATCATCATTGAGTTGGGTATTTTAAAATTATTACAAACTAAACTTCCCTCTAAACCAGTTGTTACCTTTTTTATTTAATGTTTGAACTTGAAAAACCATACAATAGTTTTATTAAACATTAAACTCTTTTCTATACTTAAACCTATCTTGAAAACCTAATATTATTTTAGCATCATTATAGGTTCCAAGACTACCCAATTAATTTGATGACCTTGTTTATACATTCCTTTCTTTTGATTTGTTTTGAGGATCTTTGCAGTCTTTATAATCTTCAACTGTGGCTTGAATATTTGTGGTGCTCTTGCACCATACTCCCCACCATAAAATGAACTCTTGCCCCAAGAGTTGACATATGATCCATTGTTCCTTGCTCCCATTTGCTGCTACTAAGGGGTTGAATTATTCCTCAAAGTGATTTGCTCCTTCATCCTAGTTCTTGCAGTCACACACCAAGATTTAGATACATAAATATTTGGGTTAGACTGTCCTCTTTCTTGATAGTATTGCTGCTGCACATTAGACTGCTGGAAAGTATTTATTTGTCTCTACTCTATCACCATATCACCTTCATCTATCTACCCTCTTAGAGAACACTTCATTGCTTCAACCAAAACAAAAGGTTGTTCAACCAACCCTACCACCCCTAGATTATCATGCCTCTTAGCCTAGCATTGCTTCCAACTAGTATCATAACATGGAGTACCCTGATCTTGCACTAGAATATCTCTACCAAAACACATCAGTATAGTTTCCTTATGACTCCTCACCGATGGATGCAACTTATACTTCACCTTTCCTTGTTGAACTACATATGTATTTTCATAACCATTATGCATGACTCTCCTTGAACATTGCCAAGATCTTCCCAAAATGAGATTCCTACAAGTCATGTGCATGACATCACATAGTACCTTTTCCTTATAACTCCCAACTAAAAAATCAACCATCACTTGATCCTTAACCAACAAATTCTGATTCTCATTGACCCAAGTGGCATAATAGGGAGCAACATGTGCAAAAGTTTTCAAATTCAATTTCTTAACAACTTCATAAGATAACATATTATTACTCGCCCCTGAATCAATTATAAACTTGCATACCTTGCCTTGAATGAGACAATTTGATCTAAATATGCCTGGATCTTTTGGTATTTGATTGCTTCTTCCCATTAGTAAGCACTTTCCTTCTTCTGGAAGAAGTTTAATGGGTTCATTTTGCTCATCCTTTCTAGGCTCTTCATCAAACAAGTTTACTCTTCTCTCTCTCTCTCCCTTTGTCTTCCTGCCATTTAGGACATCGAAAGGACTGATGGCCTACTTCATTACAAGTGAAGCATCTTCCTATGAACACTCCACTTCCTCTTCCTCCACTTCTTCCACCTCTATAACCCCTTCTTGATTCTGAAAATATTTTGTCCTTATTCTTATCATTGCTTCTCTAAAAATTAGTAGTACCTCTTCCCCTTCTTCCTCTCATGGAAGATCCACCTCTATTGCTTCTCTACTTTTCTTGTCTCCTTCTTATCTTCTCTTCAGCCCTCAAGGCTAACTGATAACATTCATCGACTGAACTTGGGGTAGCAAGACTAAGTTCATCTTGGATATTGAACCTTAGTCCCCCTATATACCTTGCAATCTTTTCTTCCATCTCTTCATCATGATCCACCCTAATATCAAGCTTGTGAAATTCCTCAGTGTACTTCTATACATCCATTTCCTTTTGCCTAAAATCTCTCATTTTCTTGTACAACTGTACTCTATAATCCTTTGGCAAATATTTTCCCTTCATTTTGTCCACCATAGTATAACAAGATGTGATCTTGGGTCTACCATTCTTCCATCTGTCTGCTTGGATGCAATCCCACCACAACAAAGCATGTCCCTTCAACTTGGACTTTGCTATCTTCACTTTTTCCTTCTCTTCTATCCGTTCACACTCAAAGCAATTTTTCATTGCACTGAACCAATCTATTAGTTCTTCATCATCCATCTTTTCTCCATACATAGGTAAGTCTATCCTTACCCTTTTATCTTCATTTCTTATGGCTTTTTCCAACTTAGCCATTCTTACTTCCTTAGGGTCCTTTTCTTCTTCTTTGGATTCTTCTTCCTCTTCTTCATCTCTGACTTCTTCATCCAATCTAATGCTCTTATCTTTTTTCTCTACTGCTGAAAACCTCTTCATCATGGACTTTATCAATCTATCTTTTTTAGCATTCTCTTTGTCCCTTTGTTCTAATGATGACCTTAACTTTTTGTTATCTTCCACTCATTCTTTCACTATCTTTGCCAACTCCATATTTGTAAACCTTGTAGGAATCTCTTCTTCTCCTTCAGACATGGTTGCTTGATCAACTTGGTACAAGAATCTACTATAGGGTTACTCCTCTCAGGATAGTTCAACTACAAGGGCTCACTAAGGGATTCAAGAACCAACTTCATAAGACCAATTACACTTCCACAAGACCTTTCCCTTGCTTTGATACCAATTTGATGTGGAGAGAGTTCACAATAATGAAAATAAAATAATAAATGACACGATTTATAAGGGAACCATATGGTAGACTCCTCCTAGCACTTCTTACTCTTGAACTAAGGCTTTCTCAATCACCTGATTACACACACTTCCAATCCCAACTAACAATGGATTCACCTTCACATGGATATTGTTAAATGTCTCCAATAAGAAAATAGACCCCTTGTTTGGGTAGAATCTCTATCTTGTTTAATTCTGCACGTGCTTGGTTAGTAATATATCATACATGTTAGATTAACTCTTTCCATGAGTATCAGGCATTCATCCTTATGGAAAGATCTCCATTTCCTTTAAAACCTATTGTAGAAAATAAATAATTAAAAGAAATCTACTAGTTCTGTAACAGGTGTAATAACAACTTATAATAACATGAAAATTATCAACAATTTACTTGGAATGATGAAGAAAACCTTATTAATGTATTTGTAGAGCCAACCAATCAGTTTACGGACCACAATATGTAATTTGAGTTGCAGAATATCTAAGTTTTAATATTGCTGTTCACCAATTTGTACATACCATTCTTTCAATATTTTCTCTCCCCTTTTACATTAGAGACTCTTTCCAATTTATAAGACACCCTAAAATAATTGATTCCAACCAACTATCATCATTGAGTCGGGTATTTTAAAATTATTACAAACTAAACTTCCCTCTAAACCAGCCGTTACCTTTTTTTATTTAATGTTTGAACTTGAAAAATCATACAATAGTTTTATTAAACATTAAACTCTTTTCTATACCTAAACCTATCTTGAAAACCTAATATTATTTTAGCATCATTATAGGTTCCAAGATTTCCCAATTGATTTGATGACCTTGTTTATACATTCCTCCCTTCTAATTTGTTTTGAGGATCTTTGGAGCCTTTATAATCTTCAACTATGGCTTGAATATTTGTGGTGCTCCTACACCACATGGATTATCCAATTCATTTTGTCATTGTAGACTCCTCTCAGCATAAACAGCTTATATATTTTTTGTTATATACTAAATTTGGAGAGTCCACGTGCTAATTAGAAATTTGAAATAAGACAAGGAAAATATCCTCTCAAATTTAGCAATTTAAAGTTGGGTTAGTCTTGACTATCATTGAATTGAATGTAAAACTAAAAGTCATTTCAAAGTTTGTCATATTCCTGGAAGTTTTACAAACCATAGTGAACTCAGGATGACCACTAAACACATCCCACACATAGAAGAAATTCCAAGGGATCACCCTCCATCAAATACTCATAGACATAAATACCAGTAAAAAAAGTCATGTCTCGTACTGATGATGCATGTTGTGCATGTTTTTATACTGATATCAGTAACAAAAAAATAATAGCAATCGTGTAACCCTCCAAGCAACAACCCCTATCAAGTATGGAGTGCAACCATAAAAATAATTTCATAAAATTTGACCAAAGATGCTAAAGCATGACTAAATGTAAGCAACCATTCAAATTTCAGCCACTGCAATCTCAATTTGTGAAAGACTTTGTTCCCAAATAATTCTGACAACCTTTTCGACATGTCACAACATTGCAGTGTGAGTTTCCACAGCATGGGGCACTTTCTCGAAGAGAGTTTTCCCCATATAATAGTGTATGGGCTAATGGATTAAATCTCATAGTAATTTAGGGAAAGCATGCAGTAGATGATGCAAAGGAAAGCATTGCTATAGCTGGGTGGATTAAACTTGTAGCGATTACTGCCGGCCCTTTTTCTTGCAAGCCTTATTATCCCCTTCCCCCTTCTCAACATTTAACCTAGTATAGTTGAATATAATATTATGAAAACACATGCAAGAGATTCCCACAATTTCACAAAATGATGAGATAAAAAATGAAATATACATAAAATGGCTAAATGGTCACAAAAGAAATTTGAAATGGACAAGGAAAATATCCTCAAAAATTTAGCAATTTAAGTCTTGGTTAGGCTCTATAAAATCTTGTCCAGCTGAAGACAATAAAACTAGATCCATATATGAAAAGGAACACAAAACTAACAAAGAATCTAGAAAGAATGGGGAATGCTGAATCCCGGAGCATCGCTCAACTCTGCCACATATAATATCTTATAGAAATAAAATTTGTATGTTATTAATGTGATCTCCTTAATTTTAGGTGATAAAATGTAGCAACAAAAATGATGGAAGTCAGATAGAACAACAGGATAATATTGCATGCATGATTTGAGAGAGACCAAGGCTACAAATGTTGTTTATGCAATGCTGAGAAGCACAAAATTGACAAAATCCCTTGCATAGAGCATAAATGGTAGATATGAAATTTGTTCAATAGTCAGCAAGTTATATGGAATGCACAATAGGTGTTTAGAACTACCTGTCAACAATTTTAGTAATCTTTAGGCGAGAATAAAAGATCAAAGAGAAAAGAAACCCAAACAATGAGCCACTCCTAAAATCTATAGGAGACACAAACACTGATTACAAAGGGTTTAAGAAACTAAAGTTATAGACAATTCTTCCCTTGCAACTCTAAAAATCTCACATGCTCAGTGATCTCGACAAGTATAGAAGATTTTTTGTGTCTGAGTGAATGAATCCAGGTTTAAATTCTAGTTATAAACTGACATACCCAAAGTTCTCTTTTAGGCATGAAGTGTTTTCATTTCATGATATTGCTATCAAGATTTAACTGTGTGATTTTTGAGTCAAACTCATTAACCTATGTTTCATGAGTAGTGATTCAACATGAATCCAACTCTCATGAGAATAAATGGAACACTTAGCACTCATTGGATCTAGGAACACTCATTGGATCTAGGTGATGCTCATAGGGGTGAAGCACTGGGACTTCCCAAGGGGTCACCCATCCTAGTACTACTCTAGCCTGAGCACACTTAACTATAGAGTTTCCTCCATGGTTAAACCCAAAGCTTGCAACCCCATTTGCAAAACCTTCACCAAGTGTTGTGCCTTATGAACCATTCATTAGAAAGCCCCGAGCCTATTTGGCAATGGGAATACAAATGGAATAGGCATATGTAAATTCTTAAAATTTGGAATTCTTCGTTTGGATGCACCAAATCAGAATTGGAATACAAAGTAAAATAGGAATATGTATTCCAATTTTGGCCCAAAAATGGGGTTTTGCAATTTCACCCAAATAGGTGTTATTGGAATACGCATTCCTATTCCACTTTTATTTATTTTAGAAAACATAAATTTTTGAGTCCACGAATTCCCCATCAAATATTGGCTGAACCAAATAGAGAATAGAAATACATAGCCCCATTCTCTATTCCAAAATAGCTATTCCTATTTCCCTATTCCTATTCCTGCAGCCAAATAGGCCCCAAGTGTTTTCATTTCGTTTTGGTTGTTGGAATAGCAATAGGAAAATTCGAATAGGAAATGTATTCCCTGTTTGGTACCTCAAACTATAATAGGGAACATGCATACATATTCTAATTTTGCCCCTAAAATGAGCATATGTCCTATCCACAATTTGATTTAAAAAAAAAAAATTTAATCTAAAAAAAAAAATTATTTAAAACTTTTTTTTTCAACACATTTGTTTTATAACACATTTTTTATTATATCTATTTGTTTAAAAAAATGAAACAAATCATATTTCTCATTGACTTCAATTAATAAAATAAAATTGAAAATAAATTAACCTTTTTACCATTATTGAAAAAATTAACCAAAAAAAAATTGAAACAAATTTTTTTAAAGGAAATATTTTAAAATATACAAAACTTAACCTTATTCGTATTCCATTTTCATATAACTAAACAATGTATTAACATATTCCCAATCGAAATCCAAGTGAACCAAACAGGATTGGAATTGCCATTTTATATTCACATTCCCCATTCCCATTCTCATTCCATTTTTCTATTCTAATTTTCAATTCTTATGCCAGCAACCAAGCAAGAAATAGAAATCTCATTTATTGTTTCTATCATTTCAATGTTCTCAGTTAGTCCTCAATATTCTAGAAATATATTTTTCGCCGAATGTTTTGATTGGTTGGTGGCCGTTTGAAATTCAAGTTGACCTATTGTCACATTTTTATGCTGAGGCATCCCTTCTCTTATGAAAAAAGTTAGCTTTCAATATCTACATTGTATAGTTTCTCGTAGTTGTGAAAGACAATTGAAATATTGTCATTTGCTAGATTTTTTTCAATTTTTTTCTTTATCTATGGTTTCATCCATATTTCTTCTTTCTAATGTTTTTAGGTTTATACTTTCTCGGTTGTTTTACTTACTTATGTACTTATAACTATTGTGGTTTCACAATGCATGCCCCATTTTGATTAAAAATAGGGACCCACTATTTTATTTTTTTGGATTTTTGAGTCCCTAGTCTAAGGTCCAAGTCTTTTCTAGGGTTTTTTCCTAGTGTCCTCAATTAGATTAGGGTCTTGGTTTAGAAATCCAAATTTTGAAAATAAGAATTTTGAGAGACTAAGTTAGTTTTTACAAAGAAAAGGCACACCAAACCACCTTGATAGGTGTGCTAGTGTGCCAAAGTATTAAGTAAAAGGACATCATCCCCTTTGGTGATGCATAGATGCACAACAGTGCACCTGCACACCTGCACAACACCAAAGGTGTGTAGGGACCCCGGGTCTTTAAAACCTTGGACCCCACTTGTCATTTTCAATTTGTCTTCTCCATAATTCCATTGCCATAGCTCCATAGCACAATAGGTGCACTCCTATGCTTCCCAACTACACACTAAGACCACAAACAAACAAGATAACCTCAAAAAGGGGTGCGTAGTAGTGCACCTAATCAAGTGCACTACTGTGTACATTTATAAAGAGAAAAAACTTAAAAACTTAAAAAATTATCAAAACATCAATATAGGTGCATAGTAAAATCTTGAACTTTTGTGTCTAAATGATTATAGGGTGCACTTCAATGCACCCCATGAGGTGTGCTACTGTGCACCCATTCTTGAACATTGGCTAAAGGAAATGGCACACCAAGTGCACCTATCAAGTGCACTAGGTGTGCCCTTTTTTGCAAATAAGGGTCATAAAATTAGGTTTTCTAGTTTTTTCATGTAGATTAGGGTTTAGGGTTTTGTCCATGTCTATACTAGGGTTTGAATTAATCGAGATTTCTTCAACTCTGAACTAATGGACATTGTTTTGTGTAGATTCAATAGCTTCTTCACTGTCCTCCCTTGCAAAAAAGCTGAACCCAAAGCCAATGATATTCAAGTTTCAAGGCATTCCTATTAAGTCATGATTCTAGGATGATCATTTTGAGATTTGAGAGACTGAATTAGGTCACACTAATTTGAGAGCATTCTTAACACTATGCAACAAACTAACAAAAAGATCTCCGATGATTTTTGCATTTATGTGATCAAGGCTTATTAGTGCAACATCACATCTAGTGTCAGTACAATCTTCAAAATTAATCATGACATTAGCAGAGAATTATGTTCTTGAAGAAAGGGTTGTTAAGAGCATAATTAGAGAGATCATCTTGGATCTCTAACCCAACAATATAGAGAAGATATTCCATCTTCCAAGGGTGGATTAATTTATTAGATTGACTTATCACCAAGCAAAGAGATGGTACAAGGAACACATCGACAAAGCTTCTGAGATCATACATACATCATATCATATAGAGAAGACCCCTCTAAGGTGGAAAGCAGGTAAAGTTGACATGAAACAGGGCTACATGAAGGAACATATTGGTTATTCAATAATTCTCTTGAGTAGATTCATGGGTTTTCTTGCTTCAAGACATTTGAACATATGGATGGTCAAATGCATTAAGACTATCAAGACGATGAAGATGCCAATTGATTGGGCTTCCATTCTTAGTAAGAACTTGGGTGAGTAGCTAGTGGTAGTGAAGAATAATAGAAGGTTTTACATGACATCATACTTGGCGTACTTGTTAGCTGCAAGGATGATAGATTATCCTAGGCTCTATAAGAAGGGTAGCATGCAAGATGCAAATGCATGGCCCTACAAATTATATCCTTAGCTAGTAAAGAAGAAGCTTTTAGAGCAAAGAAAAGAATATAGGATTGTGAATGATGCTTTCATATTCACAATAATTTAGTTCATAGAGGGGGATTATGCGAAAAGGATGTCACAAGAGGTAGCTGTCAAAATATTAGAAGTTGGGGCCTACTACATCTAGTTTCAAACATTCACATATTTGAGGGTAGCAAGTACAACTATTAACCCTAAGAAGCTCCCTAGGTATCCCAATGATAGACTCATCTTACTAAAGATCGCTTGACAACTCTTATCCACATATGAAAGAGTTAGGAAGTAGCACAAAATATGTTAGATATGGCCTATTACTATAGGACCTTTTTGTGTGGTGCAGAGACATGACATTCTATCTTTTGAGTGTGAATGGGATCAATATACCTTAGAAGAATATAATTCTCCATAACCTTATTTTGATAACATTAGAAGAGCACAACATCTAGCTGGCAAGACATTCTAACATGAAGATGTGATTGAAGATCACTGGATGAATTCAATAGATGACTATGATGTCCGCATAAGGGATTATTCTAGTTTGACTTTGTATCTGGCTGAAAGTGCTTTGAAGGTGAAAATTCCATTGAAGAACATACAACACAATATAAAAGATATTCTCAATCCATTTTTCAATATGGAGAAGATTGGTGATAGGCCTATTATGAATGCAAGATTGACAAAGAAGAGAAATCAAACATAAATCACAAGGTGGGGCACGTCATCCAATTGACGAAGGATTGGATCAAGAGGCCTTTCAAACTTGATCCAATTCTTCAAATAGTAGTCTTCCATGCTCAAGCCTTCCTAGCTAAAGGTTGAGGAGCTAAGGTCATAGTACCTAAATTCATAGCCCAGTCACCAATGAGACCCGAGACAAAACACTAACTATAGAGACCAGTTGGATATTACAAGGCTCAAAAGGGTAAAGGAAAGAGGAAGAGAACTTCTCCTCAATGGGTTGAGATAGAAAAAGAAGCAACTTAGGCACCTCTACAATAGGGAGAGGAAAATGTATAAGGGCCAAAGAATGTGGAAGTCACACAAGCTAAGATGATCCTCAAGTACTGTTGGTTGAACAAGGCCAAGGAGAAGCTAAGGTTGAAATACAAGAAGTGCCTTCATAGGAAGTACAAGCCTCCCCCTGCAAACCTAAGAAGAGAAAAATCAAGACTTCAGTAAAGAGGAGACAAAGGGTCATTAAGAAAGTGATTCCTTTCCCATCACTCCCCAAGCCTACTCTGGAAGAAATGGAAGAAGAAGATAATGAGGATGAGGAGGACAATATACCCTTGAACTAAAGGACTTATCTTGCAAGAGGTATAGAGTTAGAAAGGAGAAGAAGCTCTGCAATCACATTTCCATCTATCCCTAAAAAACCCATTCAGACTACAACATTAGAAGATGAAATGCAATAGTGGATAGATGAGCAAGATGTAGAGGCCACTAATGCCTTTCAGATGTCAGATTTTGATTTCATGCCCATGGGTACTGAATTGGTCAAGGATAAGATAAGAGACACTCCAACCAACTAACTTTAATAGGAGGATTGGAGTCAGTTTTCACTTGAGCCACAAGGACTCGAGGTAGCTCCATCATCCCCAGTGCAAGTCACATTTTGTCTAGACAAGGGATTAGCTACCCCTCTACCTCTAGGTACCAAAGAAGAATAGGTTCAGGTAGGGCAAGAGGAAGAGCCATAACAAACATCTACTGAGAAAGTGTTAGAGGAAAGGTAGATAAGTGCATAGCCTCAAAAAACTTCCCAAGACACCAAAGTAAGGATTGCGGACTCTATAGACACAAAGACTCCTGGTGCAGATCTCATACAAAAGGAGAGGACTCCAAAGAGGGGAGATAAGGGAAAAGGCATAGTCGAGCAAACTCCTTTATCCTCAAAAGGTAAATCCCTAGTAGAACATATTCCAAGATGGTTGAGAAAGGAAGTGATAAGAAATAAGAGGTAGCAGTTCACCACTAAAGAGGAGGATAGAATGGAATTGATTGAAGTGCTGAGGAAACTTGAGTCACCACCAAAGGATGCATAGGCATTAGCCTTTATCATGAGTGATCAGAGCCAACACTTATTTTCTCATGTGGCTATCCATCCTTTGCATTCAAATGTTGAAGAATTGACCCTAAGGGATTATCAGATCAAGGAGGTCATGCTTGGTAAGCCTACCTTGGATACTGTTAAGCTAATGGTTACAACAAGGATCAAAGAAGTATTCAAGAGCTTAGAATAGGATAGGGCAGAATTGATAACACTTTGATGAAAAAATGAAATCCTAAAGGGATATTTAAGAAAAGTTGTTGGTCCCTTGGATCCCACAAAGCCTAAGGAAACCTTGAACACAACAATTGAGAGAAGAGATAAGGGTACAATATAGTTGGACCCATTTTTGAGAGCTTGTTAGTAGTGGAGAGAAAGTTTTGAGGAAAAGGGTGTATAGATCATTCAAGGAAATATGAAGTTGTCACATGTTATGGAGGAGAATGTGGATAAGCTAGTAGTCATTTTGAATCAAGATTTTGGTCTAATGGATGAGATACATACCTAGGGCAAGGATTTGCAAGCATTATAGGTAATTAAAGGACAAAGGTATCAGATGTTGATGGATGTATATACAACTAAGGAGTTAGACAAGATTGATGATTAGATTGAAAATATTGCGAATGGTAATAAAGTAATGGAGACATTAAATGCAGAGATTCATAGGCTCAAGGATCAAGCCCAAGAGAAAATTTTGGAAGTTGAGAAACATTATAGTGATTATTCTTTTAAATATTTTTGAGGATGATATGTGGGAGAAGTTAATACTAGTAGAGATAGTAGTTGAGAAATTCTAGAAAACTTTTGAAAAGGCTACTAATGATGATGACATTAGGCAAGCATTTAGAACATAGGAGGCATTGTTAAATCTTGATGTGAAATTATGAGATTTTTCAGAGAATCGTATTGAAGTTGGCAACTATAGGTAAAAGGTGAAAGACAAATATGAACCCTTAGATTTTCTAGATGCAACTCAAATCACTAAGATAATCGAGAAATTCAAGGGTAAATACCTAGACATAGCTATAGTATAAAGGGGAAAAAAACCCAGAAGTCATAATTTCAATTTTGACACTTAGTGAAATTTTGTAATTTTTGGAACCTGCTTTCGAGGTATGCCATTGCATTGATGTGCCAAGTGTGCAAGTGTGTAGGTGTTTCACTGCACTAATGTGCCAAGTGTGCAGGTGCACGAGGTGTACAAGTGCACTTTTTCAGTAGTGTTCTAGAAGATTTTTAGGAATTCAGAGGTGTGTCGATAATTAACTACCAGTTCCTTGCATTAGAAACACATTCTGACAATAGTTTAACTCCTACAGACACCTAGTGAAAAAGAAGCTCCTATTTTTGACACTTCTAGAAACTTATACATCAATTGAAGGCTTTCTCTTTCATATTTTCTTATGCTTTCTTTGTTTTATGACATGTAAAGGTTCATGTATCCAATTAATGATACAAATATGGAGGAAGTCCTACTTAGCACTAGTTAGATAGTCAGTTTGTACATAATTAGATTTGTTTTATTAGTTTAGAAGCATATGATTGCATAAAGATATCTCTCACTCTCAACACAAATTGAGGAGAAGATTTCTTATAAGTACGGGAATGTAATATGTATTCAAGGCTGCCATTATTCTAATGCAATAATATATGTTATTGGTGCTTGCATTTGGAGTGTAGTGATTCTTGCCTGAATGTGCTATATTTAATGGATGTATGTTCATGGGATGTAATTGAGCCAATAGTTTTATTTAGTGTTTTGGTTGTATGATCTTTTAATTTTGGTGTTTGCTACAAGTTTACAAATTTCAATGATGCACTTAGTTTGAGAAGAGATCACCATATTGTTCCTACATAGCTTTTTGTCTCAAATGAGAACACTTTTTGTGGCCTTGTGATTTGATGACAAGTGAAACATCTTATGGTTACTGAATTCCTATTGATGATTGTAGTAGTGGAATTAAGGAAGTGCTGCTCCTATTTTCATTAGTTTACCTATCGATCTTTTCAAAAGCTTAACTTGCAGATGCGTTGTTTTTGTAGCTTATGTCAATTAGGATTTACTTTTCATGTTATCTATTTAAATTTCTTGTTTCATTATCCTTGTTATTTTCTTTACTAACCTCTTTGGTTAAATTAGGAATTCATATAGTTGCATTGTTAGATAGCATTCATCTTAAAATTAGACAATACAAAAGTATATTCCTATTTTTGTGGTTATTCTTTTTGAGACAACAAGCAGATCATACATCTTATCCAAATCATTTAAGAACCAACAAAGGCTTCCTCATGAACATTCACATTTATCTTCAACTAAGCAGATTTTAGTAGGTTGAAAGATCACCTAGAACCTTGGAGTTGATCCTCGGATTAGCTTTTCGAGAGAGGAGTTCGAAAGGATTCCTACCGTTAAGCATTGTGCAAAATGCCAGCTCAACACAAACTTTAGATAAAAAATAAATAAATATATTGTTATATATCTTTCAATCGATGCAATTTCCCTTCTATTTTTAGAGTTTTATTTAATCAATTTATTTAATGTTATTTAAAGTTTTTTTAAATTATATTTTTAAATATATTTGATAAGCACAATAAAATATAAATATTTTATTCAAATATTTATATGTAAATTTAAATTATTTACAATAATTTTAATGTACTTCATTTTAATAGTATTGTTTATTGATAGTTTTAGAATATTTATTTTTAAAATGATACTATAAATTCATACAATAGAGCAGTACTATTATTAATAATTAATTATTTATATTTATCTTTTTAAAATTTTTGTTTATTTTTAAAATTTTAATAATTATTTATATATTTTGATGTAAATTTATTAAATGATAAATATTTAATGAATAAAGTTTACATGATGGTTAGAATCATTCTTAGAGTTAGGCTTTTAATTATGATTACAAGCCATGGTTAGGGTTATGATCATGTTTAACGTTTATGGTTATAATTACGGTTAGGATCATGGTTATTTTCTAAATAATATAAATATATTAATAAAGGTTATGATGAAGGCTTAGGATTACAATTATAGGTTTATGATTTTGAGAAGAGTTTAGAGTTATGCCATGTTAGGGTAATGATTGGATTTAGAGTTTCAATTTGATATTGTCTATGATTAGTGTTTAATATTTACACTAAGACAAGGGTTATAGTTATAGTTGAGATAAAAGTTTTCAATATGGTTTGATGTAAGAATTATGGTTAGGGTAGGAGATTACACCATGGTTACTACTATGTTAGGCTTATTTATAGTTATAACCAAGCTTAGGATTGAGGTTAGATTTAGGATATAATTAATGCTAGAGTTACAGTCTTTATTAGATTTAAGATAATGGCTTAGGATAATGATTAGGTTTAAGATTTATACCATGTTTATAAGTATGGTTAGTGTAAAGGGTTTTGAGAATAGTTTAACTTTGTGTCATGCCTAGGGTAATGATTGGATTTAGAGTTTCTTGATTAAGATTAATGTTTAATGTTTATGCTAGAACTAGGATTATAGTTATAATTTGGATAAGAGTTGTCAAAAGGGTTTACTATAAGAATTATTATTAGGGTAAGAGGTTGCACCATGGTTACTACTATGTTAGGGTTAGGATTATGTTTAGCATTAGAACTAAGACTAGGATTGAAGTTAGATTTAGGATATGATTTGTGCTAGAATTAGGGTCTCTACTACTATTAAATTTAAGATTATGATTATGGTTAAAAGTTTAAGATTTATTCCATGTTTGTAATTATGGTCAGTGTTAGGGTTTTGAGAAGATTTTAGGTTTATTCCATGTCAGGGGGTAGTGATCACATTTATAGTTTTAGTTTGATCTTGTTTAGAATTAGTGTTTATTGTTTACATGAGGACTAGGATTATAGTTATAGATGAGATGATATTTTTCAATAGGTTTAGTTGTATGAATTATGGTTAGGCCAAGAGGTTACACCATGGTTATTATTATGTTAGGGTTGGGATTTTGTTTGGAGTTAAAACTAAGTTTAGGATTGAGGTTAGATTTAGGATATATTTAGTGCTCTAGAGTTAGGGTCTTTACTACTATTAGATTTAGGATGATGGCTTAGGTTTGTGATTATAATTAGGTTTAAGATTTTAAACCATGTTTGTACTTATGGTCGGTGTGAAAGTTTTGAGAAGAGTTTAGGTTTGTGTCATGCATGGGGTATTTATTGGATTTAAAATTTAATTCAATCTTGTTTAGGATAGCCTTTAGTCTTTACCCTAAACCTTAAACTCTAAACCCTAGGGTTATTGTTATAGTTGGGATGAGAGATAGGGTTTATTGTAAGAATTATAGTTAGGGTAAGAGGTCACACCATTGTTACTAAGTTATGTTAAGGCTATGATTTTTTTTAGTGTTAGAACTAATCTTGGGATTGAGGTTAAATTTAGGATATGATTAGTGCTAGAGTTAGGGTCTTTACTACTATAGGATTTAGGATAATGATTTATGTTTATGCCGTGACTAGAGTTAATGTTGTGTTTACAAATTATATTACAAATCCCTCCCAATTCACCTTCAATTTCTCTTTGATGTACCTATTGCACAATGAAGGTAGGAAAATAAAAATGATCAAGATCCTTTTGATTGGTATGCTTTGCTTCACTGAGGTGGTGCAATTGAGGTGGGGTTTTTTTAATATAAAAGTATATATACAAGAGAGGTGGCGAATACATCTTTTTTCTTTGTTCAAATGTGCACTTTACCATTTTCAATTAGTAATAAATATCTAGTTATATTAAAATTATAATATTAATTAAAAATGTGCATTAAATATAAAATAATTTAATGGTTGATTTATTATCATTTAATTTTATTAATAATGATTATGATATTTGGATTTGAAGTTATATAAGAAACACTTGATCAATTGATCAAAGAAAGTTTTTTGTATTTTATTATTATAAAAAACTCTATAATTATTGTAATATTTAATAGTATTGAAACAAAACTATTTCTTTCAATCTCTTGTAACTGATGTTTATTAAAATATGTTTAAATATATTGAGGAAAAAATGATAAGTATACAAAAGGTTTTTTTAATTTTGATCAAGTATCTCTTATAATTAATTATTATAGCAACAATGCCAAAAATCATAATCCTTATTATTAAAATTATTATTATTAAGATTCATCATCGTTCATGTAAAATTCAAGGCAAAACTATTATATAATATTAAAATTATATATAACATTATAAATACAATTACAATTATGATAAATATTGAACATCAAATACAAGATATTACTCCTCAACTATTATAATTTTATATGCTATTATAAGTAACAATTACAAATTACAAATTCAATAATATTATACTATTATATTTTCATGTAAAACTTATTTTAATTTAGTATTCTCCTTATTTATCTTATATATCATATTAGAATTGTTTATTTTAAAATAAAAATAAAATCAATTGTTATTTTGAAAAAATCATAAATTAAAACTTTATTTTATATTTTATATTTAATTTAAATTAATTTTTATTAACATTTTATATTATATATCAGATTTAAATATAAATAAACTAGATAACATATATAATCAATATATAATATCATATAAGATAATAATTTTTATATAATATCACCACATTTTATGATTAAAAATATTTTTTTTTATATATGCACAATGTAAATTGCTAAATTTAATTCTAAATAATCACACACACACACACACACACACAAAGTTTGTGTACTTATTTGATAGTAAGGTGAAATCATTAATTTAATGTCATTATTTTTCCTAAATGAAAGCATGATAATTCAAAACATGTATAAAAGTTATTTATTTAGAAATGATTAATAATCTAGCTATTTTGGAAATTTTACAAATATGATTTTTTAAAGGTAATATTAATTTTTTTATTCAAATGAATATAAATTATACTGTAGAAAAAGAACCCCTGTGTTGTGGTTCTACAATACATGCCCTATTTTTCATTTGCTAAAAGGGGACTCCCTTCTTCTACTAGGCTCCTATCTTGTAACCCATGCCCCCTTGACAAGTTAGATGATATTCACTCCCAAGTGTTCTTGATATTGAGAAGGGTCCTTGTTTATTTGGTAGGATCTTTGTTCCTATTAAGTGTCTTTTGTCTTTTCACTTAATCTTTTCTTCTAAGTCCTAGAGTCTTTCACAGATCTTTGACTTGTTAGAGTGTCACACTCTGATATGTTTGACAAATCCAATTCCCCCTTCTTTATTTATTTTATTTTTGTCTTTTTAGAGCTTTGGGGATATTGGAGGTATTAATCATGTAAATCCTCTAATGCTTTGATCCTTCGATCTCCCTTTCTCTTTTGTCCAAAGCTAGTTGGTTGATCATTTATTTTGAGATTGTTGGAAGTCTGATCATCTAATGCCTCAGATGGGTCTGAGGATTTTGACTTGGTCCTTTTTGGATCATTTTTTAGTTCTTTTAGATTTGTCAATTTATGACACCTTCGTTAAGCTCAAAGGTTGGGTGTGCTCTTTAAGGCTACGTCCTCACTTTGTGCACATTGTCTTCCAAGTTTCCTCCTACAAAAATTGGTGATTGTCAAATTGAGGTTATTTTACTTTTTGTAGAGGATCTTTCACATTGTTTTCATTATTCGAGGTGAGTGTCTTTTTCTTCACCTTCTCCTCTATTATTTTCATCTCATCTAGCCTAATTCTTTCTATTTTCTTAGTGCCCTAATTTTCTTATTTTTATGTTGTGACAATGTACTTTAGATATAGGGTTTCATCTCTTCTTAGAATTTAGGGCCATTCTTTTCTATTTTTGTTTTCATTTAGTTTCCAAGAAAAGGTTTTTGGTTTTTGGGTTTTGTTGTTTTTGCACTAAGGCCAAATTTTCCTTTAGATCATCAAATGAATCAAAGATTTTTCATCTCTGACAACCTTGATAGCTTTGACCTTGTGGTCTTCTAGTTTTCTAATTGTCAAGCTTTGAAAAGCTTCAGAGTATCAGAGTTATCGAATGTCTCACACCTTCGAAACCCTAACACCCCTGCATTTAGTAGCTTTGACCATTTTCTTTCTTGATCGAGTCCCACAAACCTTTTAGAGTGTTGGAGTTTTCAAAGGTTTGATACTATTATACCTCTAATGAATTAAATCTATTTAGACCCATATCCATGTTGCCAAGAGTGGCTAATTCCATAGAGTTGTCAGGATTTTGTTGCTTTGATACCTATGGTGTCCCCAAATTGTTAGAAGAAAAGATCCATGGGGACTATCAGAGCTTCAAATATTCTATTCTTTGTAGAATCTAAGTGCTTTGAGGCTTCAAGTTCATCTTATTGGTCAATTCATATTCCTAATGTTATGTTAGTTGTGTCATCATGTCATCATCAGTAGATCTTTCACATGGATTTTTTAAACTTGTTCAGAGGTGTATTCCTTTTATTATCATAAATTTATTAGCATCCATATTTTATGTAGGATAGGAAAAGACATCTTCACTTTCCAAGGAAAAGGTTACATCACCTAATCTAGAAAAAAAATATCAAGGTAACTTACCTTAGTCAAAGTTCATTGATGAACATTCTGAAATCAAGGATACATATCCAATGAACTTGGATTGGAATAATTTATTGGACAAATGAAAGAAACTATTTAAAAGGTCTAAAATGTGCACAACAATGGTCATGGTTGGTTTAGTTCCTCTAGCTATGCATTGAGTGACTATATTATCTTTTGATTTGATTATGATTCTTTCTCATAACCATGTAATCGATCAGAAGGTAGTAAAGAATACTTCACAATCTATTGTCCTAGATTTGAGGCCAAACACTATTGAGCAAGTGTTCCACATCCCAAAGGGTGATAAATTTTATATGATCAATTTGGAGAGTATGGCTAGATAGTATAGGGAGAATGTTGATGTTGCAAACAAGTTGATAATGGAAAAATACTTTATCAGGCCACCTCTTGGGAACACGATAAGAAGGTTCATATGTCCCATGGGTATATGGTCAATGATATTGAGTAAACTATTCTTATATTAAGCAAAATGATAGGTAGGATTTTGGTCAGGCAATTGGAGCCCTGTATGATGCACTTTATTGAAAAGCTCACAACTAGGAGAAAAAACATTTACCGACTAGTAATAGGATTCATTTGTATTCATCTTTTATTTATGCCACTCCACACATATCATCCATCATATTTTCCCACCTCTTAGAATTACCATATAAGAAGTCAACACAACATCTCCCCACAACCCATATATCTGAGTTTGAAAAAGGCTACCTAAAGCTTAAGTGGGTATTTGACAAATTGGGTGGGGCTGCCTTAGCCTATATAGTGGAAAACTAAAAGAATCTATTTGTTTTCTTATGTTTTTATGAGAATAATGGGAAGATAATTTAATAATGAAGTATTTTAACTTTGGTTACAATCATGATAAGGGTTATGCACAACTACCTCATCCATTTAAATTTCATCCCACCAATGAAGAGCTGATAACACATTATGTCATGAGAAATTTTTTAGCTAACAATATCATAGGAAAATCCATTGTTGAAGTGGAACTCAACAAGTGTGAGCCTTGGGACCTCCTTGTTATGTTCAATACCCTCCTTTATTGTTCACTATGTGTATCATCTCACACACCCATATAATCTTGAATTATTATATGTACCTATTGAATGTTGAGTGTCTGTACTAAGTACTCCAAAATCATTCATTCCATACCTTCATCTATACACAATGCCTTTGTAGTTTCTTTCTACTCACACCTACATTTCATTTCATATGATAATCTAAAAAATTGTGTAAATTTGAGCTATCAATTCTTTCCTCTCATATGATCATCTCATAACTACTAAATGATGATTATTATAGAGGGGTAGTTCCAAATGTCTACTTCCTAAGTCTTCTTAATTATCTCTAAATTCCTGTATGTGAATCTATTTTGTCAGTATTTTTTAAACTATATTTGATGATTTATATAAATTCATATTCAATGATTATTTGAATAAATTTGTATTCAATGATATGTCTAACATGATAGATAAATATCAATTATTTAATTTTTCTCTCAACAATGCTTTCTATATGTAACAAATGAATTTTAATTATGAAATAAAAAATATATGTATCATTAGATATGATATACTTCTATGTCAAACCAATTCTCAAATGATTTTAACTTCAAGTAATATTTCTCTTTTATATATATATTACTCTCACTAAAGCGTAGATGATATTTTTATTAGCTTGGATGGAAAACTATATTTCTATGAGTGAGTTTTCCATCTCAATAAAAAATGTGATTGTTTCCTTTGCAAGGCTGATCTATATGGAATCACATCCTTATAATTCATAATTTCCATATCTTTAACAATCACTACAACTAAATAACAAACTCCACTATCATTGCATACATTATTTTCTAATATATATGTTTCTTTTATAAATGTATTGAACAACCTCAATTTCTATTTTACTTCTCCTAAAGATATCACCTCCCTTTAAAATTTGTATTATATAGTTCCTTTATTTTTTCTTTTGTCTTGCATGCCTTTTATTTTATATAGTTGATCTTCCATTATAAGAGATGATTCTTTCAAGTAAATGTCTTAAATAAATTGTTGCCTTATCATATAACTATATAATCCTTGGATGGTATCTTTTCTTAAACTTGTTGCTTATAGTATTTCTTTTTCCATGATGTATATTTCAATGAGCATAAGCGAAACTCCAAACATTTAATTAGATGGTATAATATTGACTTTGATTATGTAATTTGTCTTTCAATAGAGAAAGCTTTTTGTGCTTCAACTACATTTGTGTACTAGTAATTATTTTATTTACATTCCCATGTAGGAGAATTCAATTGTTTATAGATTTAGGGATAATAGAAGGATCTTTTAACTGTGAGAGATTTCCTAATGTCATTGCTATATCCAATTCCCTAGATATTTGAACTATAAAATTTTGCTTATAACCAATGAAAAAATTCCACATCTTCATACTTTGTATCCCTAAGTCATGTTGCGTATTAATTTCAAAGACTTAAGCATATATTTGGTAGAGTTAGTCGGTCATCATTGTGACTAAGCCATCCTATATAGGCCGAGCATTGTAACTAGACTTGTATATATTTCATGTATGAACCAAGAAGTAGTGATTGCTGAGCAAGTCTATTGTCATCAAGTTTTGGAAAATACATGTCAAATCACCTAGAATATAGTTTATATCAAGTTTATACATGCTGATTCACATAGTATATGTTGAGAAAATCAATGTCAAGTGACAATATGTAGATCAATTAGGATTGAGTGTCATAATGCTCAAGTGCCAAGTAAACTAGCTTTGATATAAGTTTTTGGAATTGATGTAGTACAAGGCATGAGAATCCCCAAAGAAGATATTCTATCCCCCAACAAATAACCACATAGTGGAAACACAACACAAGATACATGATCTGAAACCAAACTTAACTCTTTCTTAATAAAACATCTGATTACATGCAATATGTCAGGTTGTAAGGCTTGCTTGATTACAACCAAATAGAAAGAAAATCATAGTTTTGCAAGATTCCTCAAGATCCAAGACAAAAACATAGCTAGTTTAGAACTATAACACAAACAACACTTTGGTAGAAACCTCCAGTGAGATCTAAAATTTTGCTCACAAGCCATCGAGCAATCTCCTCTTTTCCCAAGCCACACTTAGCTACTAGATCTACTATACTTTGCTCCTCTTAGCTACTCCATGCTAGATGAATTATGATTCAAGACTCCATAAGAACCTCTACTTATATCCAACTAAGCCAAAAGTCAGCCTAGCAAGTTACAAATTAAATAAACCCTTACATTAAATACATATTTAAGCTACAAGTTGGCCTACAATAGATAGTAAATACCAAAGGCCTTACAAGGATTACACTACCTATTAAATACTCCTAAGAGAAATAACCAATACCTAGATAGGTATGCATAAAATCCCACAACTACTCCACATTATGATTACACTCCTCACTCATTAAATGCACCAAGTCCATTGATCAAGTCTCCAAGAACTCTATTTAGCAAGCCCAAACTACTAAGCATCAACAAAAACCAACAAAGCATGACCATGTTACCTCAAGCATCACCGAGCTCCTTTAGTTTTCAAGAAACCAACACATGTCAAGAAATACAACATAAGGTGAGCATGATGTAGATGCCAAGAAAGCCTTCAATGATCAAGCTCCTCATCTGACACTACACCTAGTAACAACTAAGTACCACTCCTTTGGTGACCAAGTCCTCAACTCAAAATCCAAAATCCCTTCAACATGTAGGATTTCTAACTACCCTAGAATGTTCCTGCATTAGACACCCTAGGTGTGAAAATATGTTCTCAGTAGCTAGAAGAACACCTTCTTGGATTCATCACATAAAGCCCAAACTGTTCCTTCACATACATGTCCTCTAGGTCTTCAACTTGCATGCTCTTTCACTTGTTTCATTTCTACTTCATTAGATATTACTTTGGTGTTCTAGAGGTATGTTTTTCACTCTGACTAATCCTTCAACTCAACTTGGCTGCCAATACTTAGGTCCCTTCTACCAAGTTCTTCATTCTATAAATGAATCAGGGAATGCTTATTGCCACCTTTCTCAATAGTAATCACATTCTTGACACAATCAGTCATAGTGTTGGAATCATACTACCAAAGTCTACCAAGTAATATGTGACAACTAAACTGTTCCTTCACATACATGTCCTCTAGGTCTTCAAATTGCATGCTCTTTCACTTGTTTCATTTTTGCTTCATTAGATATTACTTTGGTTTTCTAGAGGTGTGTTTTTCATTTTGACTAATCATTCAACTCAACTTGGTTGCAAATACTTAGGTCCCTTCTACCAAGTTCTTCATTCTATAAAGGAATCAAGGAATGCTTATTGCCACCTTTCTCAATAGTAATCACATTCTTGATACAATCATGCATAGTGTTGGAATCATATTACCAAAGTCTACCAAGAAATATGCGACAACTACTCATATCTATAATATCACACAAAATTTGATCCTTATACTGCCCAATATGAAAATCAACAAGATATTTGTCCCTCACTTCCTAATCATATTCATCTTGTAACCAACCAATCCTCAGTAATAAAGTTATTCACACTACCACCATCCATAATCACTTTACAAATTTTACCAGTACACTTACAATGAGTCCTAAACAAATTACTCCTTTGACAAGGTTCTAGTGCCCTCCTACAAAATAGTACTCGTTGAGTCAAAAAATCCTCCCCTTTTGGCTTAGGTTCATTGACACATTCTTCAACCTCATTCACAACATCAACTTTTCTATCACCAACCTTTTTCAAAAATTCATAAGCTCTATGTCCTTCTTCACCATAATTAAAATAATTACCTTTAAAGGAAACTTTACTCGTCCTCTTCCTCAGCTCAACACATTTTGGTTAAACTTCTACACTTAGTTTATCATTGTCAAGATATTCTACTTCTCCTTTCCATGAAAACTACCTTGATTTCTTCTTTTCAACTAATCTTCAGCCTTTAGAGCATACTGATAAGTGTCTTCAACCAAGTTAGTCTTCAACATACTAACCTCATCTTGAATATTAAATCTCAAACCATTAATGTACTGAGCGACCTTCTCCTTAGAAAGTTCTCTATGTCTAGACCAAATAGTTAACTTGTAGAACTCCTTGATATAATCTTTCAAATACATATCCTTCTTTAGATTCTACAACCTCTTAATAATTCAATTTCCTAATCAACATATATGAACTTAGCCTTCAATTTTGTCACCATCAATCTCCACCTAGTGATCTTTATTTCACCCTCCTCTTCTCTATCTCTTTGCAATTATTTCCACAAAAAGAAACACGTCCTTTCAACTTAATTTGTACCAACTTCACTATAAGTGGCTCACCAATATCCTATAACTCAAAGTAGTCTTTTAATTTTCCAATCCAATCAACCAGGTCTTTAGGATTCAAAGTACTTGAGAAATTAGAAACATCCATCTTATGCTCTAGCTTCAACTGAGTGTCAGATCTAGCAAACTAACTAGCTCTATCTCCCATAGGTCTCTCCATGTGATTAGTTTAGTCTTCAACACTAGATCCAAAAACTTCAAATTTTTTAGCAACTTCCTCATAACCATCTTTAGTATCCACATGCCTAGGTACACCAAAAATAGCTCTCATGATTGCATTCTTCATTAACTCCATCTTAGATCCCAAATCTATTTTAATCATCTTTGAAATCCTAGTTTCCATAGCATCATGAGGATCATCAATAATCCTAGGGTCCAATGTTCTTGGAGGCATCTTCCAAGATCTTTGTAAACCCCATGCAACAAATCTCTAATCTAATCAAACATTCACTCTGATACCACCTGATGTAGTACAAGGAAGGAGAATTCCCAAAGGAGATTTCCTAGCCCCCAAAAAATAACCACATAGAAAAAATACAACACAAGATAGAATCTTTTATACCAAACTCAACTCTTTATTCATAAAACAATTGATTACATGCAATTTCCCACGCTATAAGGTCTTCTTAGTTACGACCCAATATAAAGGAAGTAATACTTATCCAAGATCCCTCAAGATTCAACCCAAAACCCTAGCTAGTCCAAATCTCTAACACAAGAACACTTTGGTATAAACCTCTATCAAGATCTAAACTTGAGCTTGCAAGACACCAAACAATCTCATTGTTTCCCAAGCTACACTTGACTACTAGCTCTGTCACACTTTTCTCCTCTTAGCTACTCCATCATAGATGAATTTGATTCAAGACTCCATACAACCCTCTACTTATACCCAACTAAGCTACAAGTCAACCTAGCAAGTTAAAAATTAAAAAATCCTTACATTGAATAAATATTTAAGACACAAATCATCCTGTAGTAGATATTAAATATTAAAGGCCTTAGAAGGCTTACAATACCTATTAAATACTCCTAGGAGAAATAACCAAGACCCAAATTAGTCTTCACAAACTCTGATGATTTCTCCACATCATGATCACACTCCTCATGAATTAAATGTACCAAGTCAATTGATCAAATTCACAAGAAGTCCATTTGGCAGGCCCAAACTGCTAAGTGTCAACAACCACCAACAAAGCATGATCGATTTCCCTCAAACATTGCTAATCTTGTTCAGTTGTCGAGCAACCAATACATATCAAGAAATACAATATAAGCCAAGCAATAATGTATATGCTAAGAAAATCAACAAAAAAGTTCCTTAGCCAACACTACACCCAGTAATGATTGAGAACTACTCCATTAGTGACTAAGTCCTCAACTCCAAAGCCAAAATCCTTCCAACATGTAGGATTGCTAACTACCTTAAATTACTCTTGCATCAAGAATGACACAAACAAAAAGGCAAACCATTTTTTCTAATACAAAGATGTATTTTTTTGTTCAATGAGTCAATTATGGAGATGATTAGGAGTATTATTATGGATCATTAATCCCAAAGTAAGGTGATCAACCAATAAAAAATGGAAGGACCAAGCATAAAAAGAGAGAGATCTAGATCATTAATTTTGATCTAGAACCTTCATCAGATGTTTATAAGAAGATCATCTAAGCCCTATTTTCATAGGTGTGAGTGAGAAAGGTTGTGAGTTTGGATGCTAGAGGAAAAGTGTGAAGGTAAATTAGATATATCAACTATGCAAAGCAATGAAGGGAAGAATACATATATATCAGATATGAGATTAGATCAAAGATTGTAAAGAGGAGATTTGTTATCAACATTTGAAGTAAAAATGAAAGGATTAGGTACTAATTCATTCTAGCAAGTGTAATCAAGGTAAATCTCTTAACAAAGTGGTTCAAACAAACCTTTATAAATCTCCTAATAGAGGGCTTGCTTAGTTCTAAGTTTTAAATATTTTAATCAAGGTAGACTGAATAAATATTTTAAGCTCTTCATAGGGTATATCATCAAAAGAAATCAAAATTATATCTATAAAAGTAAAACTTTGTTATTGTAATAGTGAAGATTTGTGGGTATCATCCCCACCCTAGTTTTACCTTCATCTTGGAGGGTTTCTGGGTAACCAAAATCTTTGTGTTATGTGTTGATCATTTACTTTTATGTTTATGGATGTGATATGTAGTTAGATCTAATACATTATTGTAGTAAATTTTTATATGATTTATGATATTACTATTAGAATAGTTTGAGGTGAAAGATATCAGATTGAATGATTGTTTCAAAGGATAAAAGTTTAAAGATGCTTATTCACCCCCTCTTAGTATCTTACTTTCCCACTTGAATTCCAACAATTGGCACTAGAGATGTGTTCTCTTAGAAAAATTCTAACCACTTGAGAGTTAAGATCTTAGAGACAGAGGCCTATAAGTTAGGAAAGATCATTAAAAATCAAAAGCTTGATATACAAATTCTATTGCAGCAACTTGAAGTAGCAAGAGAAGAACTGAAGAAATCCTTAAAGAGAAGGAAGTATATGACAATCCAACATAATGATACACAATATCAAGAGGAGGACACTAAAGGTCTACTTAATGATGGAAGTTCTAGTGAAAGTTATGTGACAATATAATATCTATTGGAGAGAAACAACACATTGAATGAAGAGGTAGGAGCATTAAAGAGAGATCATGAAATCCAATCAGTAAAATTGTGTGAAGTGACCAAACATTAAAAAAAAAAGCTAAAGAACATAAGAGAAAAATGACTAGAAGACTTGATGAAAAGAACAATAAAGAGAAAAGGCTTACACACAATCAGTTGGACATGGCTAATAGATTTCCCCTTACAACTCATGAGTTCAATAGGAAAGATGTGGAGATTGAAAATCTGAAATATGAGAATGAACATCTAAAGAATGAATTAGAACATGAGAGGGAACTCATTGGAGGATTGAACAAAACTAAAGAAGGTATGAGATATCATGAAGGGATGATGAGATCACATAGAAGACCCCATGACACATCTAGACTAGGCTATACCGAGCACCGATCATCAAAGAGTGGAGAATAAAATAATGCAAAACTGAAAAAAAAAACCCCATGCTATCATTGTGGCAAGCTAGGCCACACAACAAACATCTATAGAAGAAAAATTGGTAATCAAAATCTTAAGCCCAAATTCACTAGTAATTGTATTAACTACAAGAAGAAAGAACATCAAGCACATGAGTGTAGATAAAGGCTAGTAATACACTAGTGGCATCTAGATTTGAAAGATATTGTTATAATTTCTAGAAGTATGGACATAGAGAACAATAATGTAGATCTAAAGAAAAACCTAACTAGACACCTAAGAATCAAGGAAATTCACCTAAGCTAGGTAATAGAATCAATTGGGATTATAATACATGGTATACGATGCCTTCTAAAATATTTGGAAAGTCTTGGATATTTCTTTCTAGATTCTAAACTAGGTTCACTTGGTTCTCCAAGATCACCATTCTTTTTATTAGGTTCCTCAGGCTGAATTTGTTGTTTCTCAAGTGCCTCTATTTGTGATTCAGTTTGAACTATCTATGACTCAGGATGAACTGTTAGTGAATTGTTTGGTACACTTGGTTATTGATTGGCTTCAACCTTCTAAAGTAAAGTTTTAGGTTCTTCTTCATAATAGATAAATTTTTTAAAATCTTCATGCTCTTTTCTACTCTATTTTTTACTTCTTTCTACAAACTCATCAATCTTGACATGGACACTTTCTATGACTTTTTCAATAGTAAGATTAAAAAATTTGTATGCCTTACTTCTATTAGATGCCCTAGGAATTTTCCTTCATCACTTTTTGCATCAAGATTTCCTTTCCTTACATTTTTTATTATATAATATTTTCTTCCAAATACTCTGAAATAATAAACGTTGGGTTTGTAACCATACTAGATAATTCATAAGGTATTTTGTTTGTACCTTTCTTCAGCTAAACTTGATTTAGTGTATGAACTACTATGTTGATTGCTTATCTCTAGTACTTTGATGAAACATTCTTTTCTATCATTAGTGTTCTTGCACATTCCATGATGGATCTATTCCTTCTCTCTACTATTCCATTCTTCTCTGAAGTCCTAGGTGATGATAGATGTCTTTTGATTCCTCTCTCATTATAAAACTTGCTGAATTCATTAGAGATGAATTCTCCTCCTTTATCTGATCTCAAGAATTTTATATCATTCCCTATTTCCTTCTTAATTCTAGCAAAATAACACTTGAAATTTTCAAAAGCATCAAACTTATCCTTCAAAAAAATTCTAGTCATCATTCTAGAATAATCATCAACAAATAGAATGAAAAATATGTCTCCATAGTAGCCTTCCACACCTATTGGCTCACAAAGATCTATGTGAACAAGTTCCAAAACTTCTTCAGAATTTTAGGACTTACTTTTGAAACTTCTTTTACTCATTGTACCAAATTGACATTGTTTGAACATGCCCATTTTAGGTTTCTTTAGATAAGGCATGCCCTTACTCTTTTGTTCTTACTTATGGTGATTAGGTTATCAAAGCAAACATGACACATTCTTTTACACCATAGCCAACTTTCCTCAATCGCAACTAGCAAGCACGAACTTTTATTAAGATCTAGGTAAAACAAATTTCCATTTGTTTGATTGCTAGTTCCAACTAGTTTTTCTTTTCCATCCAGTAGTTTAGCTTTATCATTCATGAATTCAACTTTGTATCCTATATTGTTCAATTGTACTACAACAAGTAGATTATGTTTTAATCCTTCAACCCAATATGCATTCTCACATTTGATTTCATTAGTTAATGCTATGATTCATTTTCCCCTTACATAACATAGTTCATTGTTCCCAAATCTAACACTTCCACCATCATAGTGTTCCAAATGTTCAAATTTAGTTTTATCACTAGTCATGTGATGAGAACAACCACTATCAATGATCCACATATCACTTTTGCTAACATGAGGGATAAGTTCCATCTTTTTAGTTTCCTCATTATCAGATTCATCATTAACATCAATATAAACTACATCATCTTCATCATTATCACTATCAGAATCTTTTGCAATGTAATATGATTTCTTACCTTTGCCTTTGTAGTTCTTGTGGCTTTTGAAGGCTTTCTTGCCTTCGAACTTGTTGAACCTTTTCTCATCTTTATCTTCCACGTTGAGACATCTTGCAAAAATGTGACCAAAAAAACATAAAGCATAATAAAATAACATGAACAAAGATGACACGAAAATTTAACATGGAAACCAATTTGAGAAAAACCATCTTGCAACTAGTCACAATAATTTTTACTCTTATGAAGTTAGCCCTTGATGTAGGAGCATCCTAGGTGTAAGACAAATTTTGCATCACCCAAAAATATTTCCTTTTAGTTGTTTCAATAAGAGTTGTCTTAATGTAGAGTAGTTGTCTGTGGATGCTTGCTATTTAGTAAATCAGTCATACGAGCTCAGAATGTTCTAATTTTAGAGGTGAAGGTTCACTTTAGTTATATCAATTTGTTAGTGGATTTTCATGGCCAGATTATATGTATTTGTAAAGTTGTTACAAATTTTTGGTGTGTAATTTTGGTATAAAAACTTTAGGCTTAGTTTTGAAGGCCTTAGAGGCTCCAAATGAGGCCCAAAAACTTGATGGATGGGCGGTTGCGCAGATTTGATCCTATATATCAGTAGACAAGGTTTCTAAAAAATGATTATAAAAGCCAATCAAAGAAACAATTTGAGAGTTATGGTCTATCAAATTTGGGCTACCTAAAACTTATAAAATAAATGTCAAAAGTGTATTTGGCCAACTCTATATGGATTGTTAGGGTCTGTCAATCCTAGGTATTAAGTTTGAGTGTTTAGAACCTTCTTGGGTAGCATAAAATTTCCTATTTAAGAAAGGCTAGAACATTGCCTAGGAAAGCTCTAGGTCATAGTTCATAGCTTTGTCTTGCAGATTACTATAATGAAGGTGCCCATGTGGGTTAGCATATTGTAATTTTGAATTATGTAATTTCACATTTGCAGCAACAACTAGAAGCCCATTTTTTTTTTCACAATTATAGTTGTTTTTTTGTTCCCATTATGTGTTTATAGTATTAAGGGGAGTACCCTTCATCAAGTTTTATTAGAGCTAGAGGTCCTAAGTGTGTAGATAGATCACTAATTGTAGGACAATTCACATCAAGACCATGGTTTGGGCTGAGCATGTAGATAGATCACTGATTAGGAGGAATTTTGCTCTAGGGTTTCAGTGGAAGTGCAAAAATGCCTCCATAAAGAGCATGTGCTGGAACAGGCAATGGTGTTAAACCTAAGGATTTTAGAACCCTCTAGAGGAGAATGCAAGCATTGCAATAACATATGTGCAGAGGAATGAATCTTGCTATAGGAGATGATGAAAGTGAGGATGAAAGAGAAGAAGAAGGAAATGTGGACCAAGCCACAATAGAGGAAGTTCTTAACCCAAAAATGATGAAGCTTTTTACGACCATTTTTAGTATTGGAAAAAGACCTAAGTTTGATGTTACCCTCATTTTTGGGAAATCTTGACCTAGAGGAATTGATTGACTGGATCAATGAAATAGAAGAGTACTTTGAATATGAAGATATTAAAGATCAAAATAGGATCAAGTTTGCAAAGGCCAACTTGAAGGGTCATGCAAAAATCTGGTGATAGGATATCTAGTTGGATAAAAATAAAAGAGGAAATGAAAACAATCACCAGATGAGATCAAATGGTAGCTAAAATGAAGTGACAGTCTATTTCCATGGATTATGAGCTTGATTTGTTGAAGAAAATGCAAGGATTGAGCAAGCAAGAAAATCTGTTCATAAGTATACCAAAGAGTTCTACTGAGTTCTCATTAGAACCGACCATGCAAAAGCTAATAAGGAGAAAGTGGTCCATTATCTTAATGGGTTAAGACCAAGAATTCAAGATAAGATAAGTCTTGTTCCAGTGACCAGTATTGAGGAGGCATACCAATTTTCCCTAAAAGTTGAGGAGAAGCTAGGAAAAAAGTTTGATATAAAGAGTAGTGGTAGAGGTCATAGTGGAAGGTCTAGTAGATGGTCTTATTGAGGCCAAAATGATGATTAGAAGAACAAGAATGAGGTTGGAAGTAATAGTCAGAACCAAAGGAGAAATAATTTCACTCAATTCCATGATCAAAATGATAAGTATCAGAGATAAAGAGGTAGAGGACAAAGATCTGGAAGATGAGGTTTCTGTGGGAAATGTTTTCACTATGAAGAAGAAGGTCATAGAGAATTTGAATGTTCCTAGAACCAAGGAAGGAAAAATCATAGAGTAGAAGGCTAGGATAGAGTTTCACATGTTGATGAAGATGCTAGATCATCACATTCTAAAGATGTTGAAAGAGGAGAAGTCCTAGTTAATTGAAGAGTCTTGCTAAGTGGTGAGAATGAACTTGATTAAAGAAGGAGCTTGTTTTGCACAAGGTGCAAATGTGAAGATAAGTTTTGTAAAGTGATCATTGACGATGGAAGTACTAACAATCTAGTGTTAGAAATGATGGTCACAAAATTGAAGCTAAAGAGGCAAAAAAAGCCATGCCCATATTATATTTCTTGGGTGAAAGATGACCACAAGGTCATGGCTAGTGAGAAATGCTCAGTGAAGTTCAAGATCAAAAGCTACAAGGATGAGGTGCTTTGTGATATCATACCTATGGACATATGTCATATGTTGCTAGGTAGGCCATGACAATTTGATAGACATGATATACATGATGGGTGAGAAAATACCTACACTCTGACAAAGGATGGAGTGAAGGATAAGTTGAAGCCATTGAAGGAGAAAGAAGAAAAGGTATGTAGTGCTACTAGAATATGTTTTGTTGATGGAAAAGAGTTTCTCAAAGGTATGAAGCATAAGAATATGTGTTTTTATATAATTTTAAAAGATGGTAAAGAAGAAGTAGATGAGGTACTTGTTGTGGTTTCACAATGCACACCCCATTTTGAGTTACAAAATGGGGACCCCCCTAGAATATTTTTTAGTTTTTCAAGGTCCTACCTAGTGTCTAAGCATAGTCTAGGTCACTGTTTGAAAAACCTAGTTGACATAAGCTAGATTTTTTAGGGAAAAGTGAATGTTGGTGCTGAGGTGTATACTAGCACACATAGCAAACCTTAAAGGTGTGCAAGGTGCACCAATATTTCATTCTTCAAAAGTGTAAATTAGGTTTTTAAAGTGTTTTAATAAGATTTTATGTTCCGGGTCATTTTTTTTGCAATTAGGGTTTGTTTAAGGTTTGATTTTCAACTTTCTAGACTAATCTTTGCTTCTTTGTGTAGATAAAAAGGGTATCCTTAACTTGTTGGGGTCATAAATTTTGACCTAGAGCTCAGAATTTAAAACTATTTACACTATTGAAAGAAGAACTAAAAATCTAATTTTAGTCCCTAAATCAACGAGCCTTTGGCTACCCAATTTTAGGAATAGATGAAAGTCTCAACTTGAAATTTTGAGCAGAAGTCCTCCAAAAAAGACAATTAAAAGGACCTGGAAAAGCTTGTTATATATATATATATATATATATATATATATATATATATATATATATATATATATATATATAATTTTTAAACATTTGATCATTTTGGATAATCTGGATGACCTGCTCTCTAAGCAGGAAGGATCAGGTAGTCAGAAAGTAGAAGAAAACAAGGAATGGACTTCACAGTGCATGAAGTTATCATGAAGGTGTGGTGCATAATGCACAAGTGCAAATTTTTTTATAGCATCTTCATTATCAACATCAATAGAGATCTCACCTTAGCTGGTAACCTTCACCTTCAAGGGAGTCACGAGTTCCTTGGGATTTTAGATATAAAAGTAGGAGTTCAAATGTATGAAAGTGTTTGGCTATAAAGAGGGTATAAATTATCAAAAAGGGGTAAAATAATTACACTAGAGTGCTTCTAAGCCTCATCTAAGACAAACCTAGAAACTATTTTCAAAACTAAGAACTTTGATTTTTTGGCGAATTGAGCTTCCAAGCTTTTGAGGTGTGCTTCTTCTGAAAGTGTTTGGGTATAAAGAGGGTATAAATCATCAAAATGGGAAAAATAAATACACTAGAGTGTTCCCAAACCTTATCTAAGAAAAATTGAGAAACTATTTTCAAAATTGAGAACTTTGAGTTTTTGGCAAATTGAGCTTCTAAGCTTATGAGCTTCTGAGCTTCTGAGGTATACTTCTTTTGAAAGTGTTTTGCTATCAAGAGGGTATAAATCATCAAAAAGGACAAAAATAAGTACACTAAGAGTGCTACTAGACCTTGTTTATGAAAAACCTAGAAACCATTTTCAAAACTGAGAACTTTGATATTTTGGTTAATTGAGCTTCCAAGCTTTTGAGGTGTGCCAAGTGCACCAGGTGCACTTCTTCTAAGGTGTGCTTCTTTTGAGGTGTGTTGGAAGTTTTTGAAGAAGTCAGAGGTGCACTAATAGTTAACTGATAGTTCTAAATTTAGAGCTTTCATGCACCAAAAATGCATTCTGGCAGAAGTTTAACTCCTACAAACATTTAATGAATGTGAAGCTTCTATTTTTGGCACTTTTAGGCACTCCTACATCATCTACTAGATTTCTTCTTCTTATTTTCTCATTCTTTTTTTTTTAAGACATGCAAAGGCTCATACATCCATTAAATGATATAAATATGGATGGAACCCTACGCACCAATTAGAGAGTCAGTTTGTACATAATTAGATTTGTTTTATTAGTTTAGAAGAATATGTTTGCATAAAGAGATCTCTCACTCTCAACACAAATTGAGGAGAATATTTCCTATAAATTAAGGAATGTAATATATATTCTTGGTGATCATTATTTTGATGCAATAATATATGCTACTGGTGCTCTCATTTGGAGTGTAGTAATTCTTACTTGAGTGTGTCATATTTTGTGAATGTATGATCATGGAGTGTAATGGAGCTAATAGTTTTATTGTGTTATTTTGATTGAGCTATCTTTTAATTCTAGTGTTTGCCACATGTTTACAAATTTTACTAACATACCAAGTTGGAGAAGAGATCACCCTATTGTTCCTACATGGCTTCTTATATCACATGAGCACACTTTCTATGGCCTTGCAATTTGATAAGAAGTGAAACATCTTATAGTTACTAAATTACCATTGATGATTGCATTAGTGGAATTAAGGAAGCATTGCTCCTATTTTCATTGGTTACCTATCGATCTTTTCAAAGGCTTAAATCATAGACATGTTTTTTCCATGGTTTATGTTCATTAGGAATTTACTTTTCAAGTCATTTGCTTAAACTTCTTGTTACCCTATCTTCGCTATTTGCTTTTGCAAACACTTTTTTAATTTAAAAATTCATATTGTTGCATTGTTAGATTGCATTCATTAAAAAATAGAAAATACCAAAAGCATATCTCTTTTGTGGTTAATTTTGAAACAAACAAATTCAAAATCTTATCCAAAATCGGTCAGAACTAGCAAAGGCCTCCTTGTGAACAAATACATTATTCTTCTACTGAGTGGATTCTAGTAGGTTGCAAGATTTCTCAAAATGGTAGAGTTAATCATAGATTAGCTTTTCGAGATAGGAGTTTGAAAGGATTCCTACTATTAATCATCATGCAAAATGACAACTCAATAGAAGTGGCACTAGAAGGAGGGCTTAAAAACTATTTCGATCAAAAAACCAAAGTTATTGTTTGAACATTCTACAATTTTTAGAAAAAAAATGTCTGTAAATTTTCATAAGGTGCATAGGTGTGTGGGTGCACACATGCGCTATTTTGAGAAAGTGTGCTTCTTCAGAGGTGCACTTTTTTAGAATAAACACAAGTTCCTAGAACTCAGTCACTTTCATAAGCATTATAGTGATAAAGGGATACCAAGAATTCCACCCATTCACATTACACATTCCATCATCATCATTCACTTTACATTCAACTTCACACATTCACATCATTATGCACCATGTCTTTTTTCAATGCCCAAAGTTCACCTTTGAATCTAACTGGTCCATTGCATGACTTTCCCAAAAATCCTAAAAAGTTTTTCCCACATTTCATCTATGGGGAATCAAAAATTCTAGAATAGCATATTAAAATTTTCAGGGAGATTTGTAATTGAAACTAGATTCAATGTATGGATGTGGTATGCCAACTTTTTCCTTACACTATGGGGGAAACTGAGTTCAATTGGTACCTCAATCTTCCACCAGCATCAATAAGGGATTGTAAGTCTTTTGAGAGCAATTTTTTGGAACAATTCAAGATTTGTATTGATCTAGCTATCCTACATCATCAGTTCATCTCAATTAATAGGGATCCCCATGAGACTATTTCACAGTTTAATCATTGCTTCTATAGGATATATCAAAGAATAGAGTTTCCATAGAGGTTATCATCCACATCTATTTTGAAAAAATGAATTCATTAACTTCTATTTTTTTAAGAAGGCTCCCACCCAGAGACATTGATACCATTGAAAAGGTCTTCAAAGAGGCTATTACATTCACAAAGTAAGTTACAACTACTCCTATGTCAAAAATTACATACTTAGGGTATGAGCCCCAAAAGATTGTATTCTTTGAGAAAAAGACTTCTCCACCTGCTAAACTTGAGAACAATATGGCTAGAGAATTTAAATCCATGAAGGATATGATGTCTATTTTATCCAATGAACCCATTAAAATAAAGTTGAATTCCTCAAGAAATCAAAGCAATCATCCAAAACAGCTTGTTGCCCAGAATAATTATTCTTAAAATCAGAGAATTTTTTTTGGCCTTTATAGTAACATTAACAATGCGAATAATGGTATTACTGATATGAGACCAAGTGAAAATGGACATAGGTACAATAATGTTTCGGATCAACCTCCTCAAATCATGGAGGAACTATTAGGATTAAGCCATAAACATAAATAACAATTACATGCAAATATAAACAATATTAGAAAATAATAGATCACATAGAAAAGAACACAAGACACCAAGATTTAATGTGGTTCACCGAATCCCTAGGCTACATCCACCAAATAGCAGTTTGATATTATTACAATCTAGTGATTATAACCTGATTACAATTTGTAAACCATTATAGCTCAATACTATCGCAAGAACCAATTTTTACATCACAACATTGAAACAATCCTTAACCCTAAGCCCTTTTATATTAGTAATTTTATGCCACTTTAGAGTTACAACATGTTGGCCATATGTCAGCCATACGTCAGCCATGACCCAAAAACCCCAAAGAATTTATGAAGTATCTATAGTAGTTTCCTGATCAGTCACCACAAAGTAACAATCTCCCAGTTGGGGACTAATCAGACTCCACACTAGACAACAATCTCCCAATTGGAGATTGATCCTATAGTAATATTGCTACTACATGGGGCTCCCACTGGATCAAACCACCCTGTACTCTATTGTTCTTTTATTCATGTTCAATTTAGAAGACCAATAGAAGTTGAAGAGGAGTTCAACTTCTCCCTTCTTACTACCTTTGTAAACATATCTACTGGATTGTCATCTGTATGTATCTTGTCTAGCTTTAACTGTCCATCCTCCAAAATTGATCAAATGAAATGGTACTGCAACTGTATGTGTTTTATCTTTGAATGTAGAACTGAATTCTTTGTAAGATGAATGACACTCTGACTATCTGTAAAAAAATAATTATCCTTTTGAGGATGTCCTAATTCTTCCAAGAAGAACTAAAGCCATATCATCTCCTTCACTTCCTTTGTAGTAGCAACATACTTTGCCTCTATAGTAGATAAAACATTAACCTTTTGTAACCTAGAAACCTAGCTCATGGTTGCCTCACCAATAGTAAAGACATAACCTATATTACTCCACCTAGTATCAATATCCCCTACCAAATTTGACTCAACATAGCCTTGTAAATTAGTAGTAGAACCCCTGAAGTGTAAACACTTATTGGATGTTCCTTTCAAATATCTAAGAATCCATTTGATTGCATTCTAATGCTCAATTCCTGGATGACTCATATACTTGCTAACGACTCCCAATGCATGTGCAATATCTAGCCTTGTAAATATAGAAGCATACATCAAGCTTCCTACAACTGAAGCATGGGGTACCTTGGACATCTTATCCTCCTCTTCTTTTATCTTAGGACACATCTCCTTAGTCAACTTTAAATGACTAGGTAAAGGTGTGCTGACAACTTTAGCATTCTCTATAGAGAAACATTGCAACACCTTCTTAATATAATCAGCCTAAGATAGCATCATTTTCCTGTTCGTCCTATCTCTACAAATCTTCATACTAGGGATTTGTTTTGCTACCCCCAAATCCTTCATAGCAAATGCATGTGCTAACTAGTGTTTCAACCCCTTAATGTAATCCATGTTAGACCCAGCTACAAGCATATCATCAACATATAAACATAAAATAATGTAGCTATCATCATCCAACCTCTTAAAATAAACACAATGATTTGAGTGACACCTACGATATCTATGCTAAAGCATAAAATTGTTAAATTTCAGATACCATTACTGAGGTGCTTGCTTCAAGCCATATAAACTTTTCTTCAATCTAGACACTAAGTTCTCCTTACTTTTGACCTCAAATCCCTATGGCTGAGTCATATATATCTCTTCATCCAAATCACCATGAAGGAAGGCTATTTTAACATCAAGCTACTCTAAATGCAAATCTTCAATAGCCACAATACTTAAAACAATATGGATATAAATCATCTTAACAATAGGAGAAAATATCTCATCAAAATCAATGCCCTTTTTCTATGCAAATCCTTTTACAAATAACTTGGCTTTAAATCTTTTCTTACCTCTATTCTCTTCTTTCAACCTGTAAATCCACTTATTCTATAAATCTCTTTTACCTGTAGGCAACTTACATAAATCCCATGTCTTATTCTTTAGAAAAGAGTCCATTTCAGCTTTCATTGTAGACTCCCACTAAATCTTAGTATCTACCTGCACAGTTTCATCATAATATTTAGGTTCACCAACATCTGTTAATAAAATAGAATACAAAGAGGGAGAAAATCTATCTAGAGGTCTAATTTTCCTTGTTGACTATCTAACATTCAATGGTGTGTGTGGTATTTTTTGTTGAACATCATGAGGAATGGCTTGAACATCATCTTTTGGAGTATCATCTAACACTACATAATCATCTTCTTTCTTCTCATGTTGCTACAATAGATCTTTGTGCAATACTTTCCCATTGAATATGACATCCCTGCTTCTTAAAATTTTATGATTATCAAAATCCCAAAGCCTATAACCAAATTCATTAATGCCATATCCAACAAATAAACATTTCTTTGACTTAGCTTCATAATAGAAGGCTTTAAGAAAAGAATAACTCAACTTTTGTCTAGTCCATGCTTCCTTTGGAATACCACAACCCAAAGGAGTAGAAGGACCTCTATTAATCAAATATACAATGGTATTGACTGCCTTTTCCCACATGTATAAGGGCAACCCAACATGCAACCTCATAACTTGCATGCTCCATTATAGTCTTGTTCATGTGTTCGACCACTCCATTTTCCTATGGATTTTTTGGAATAGTTTTTTGTCTATCAATACCATTAGTAGAGAAATAATCTTAAAATTCATGACCACAATACTCACCACCATTATCAGATATGAGATATTTTAATTTCTTACCAATCTTATTTTCAACCAAGCATTTCCATTTCTTAAAAGTTTGAAATACATCAGATTTTTGTCTAAAGAAATAAACCCATACTTTTCTAGTTGCATCATAAATAAATGTAACATAATAAAAAGAGCCACCAAGGGAAGTTACCTAAGTTGGTCCCCATACATCTGTATTCACAAGCTCTAATTTCTCCTTTTTATTTTCCTTCCTAGTCTTCACAGAACTCACTCTCTTTCGTTTTCCATAAACACAACTTTCACAGAAATCCATATTAACACATTTTAGACCATAAAATATTATTTGAATGAAGTACTTTCATACCTTTCTCAATTATGTGCCCAAGTTTTCTGTACCACAATGCTGTAGTAGAATTTATAGCAGCTATTTTTTCTCCCTGCTCAATTGCAACAACTGTTCCTAGACATTCATTTTTCTCTGAAACAATTAAAGTAGAAGGAACAATATGACTTGCACAAAGAATAAGGTTCCTACTTTCACACCTTTTTCCACTACAAGGGAACCTTTTAAAACCTTCCAATTTTTATCATTAAATGTAACTACACAATCCTCATCACCGAGTTGCCCAGCTAAAACTAAATCCTACTCAGCCTTGGAAAATGTCTTACCTCATGTAGTAGCCGATGATTCCCATTCTACAACTTAATCTTAACTTTTTCCTTCCCAAAAATTTGACATGGTTCATTATCCCCCAAATAAACAAGCCCAAAATCACCTTGGACATAATCAATGAAATAACCTCCATGAGTTGTAGCATGAAATGAAGCACTAGAATCTAAAACCCATGAATCATCAACACTTTCTAAAGATAAAAAAAAAGAATCCTCTTTGGATTTGTTACTTACCACATTTTCCTCATGTATCCATCTAGTTTATCTCCTTCATTTTTCTTTCAATTCCAACAATCTTTCTTTTTATGCCCTAGTTTCCCATAGTACCAGTAGTCGTTTGATCCTCTTGATTGAAATTTTGTCCCCTTTGACTTTCCTCTTGATTTCCCACCATTTCCACAATTATTTCCTCTCATTCATTCTACCTCAACTTTGTGTGTTCAAAGCACTTCTAGATGTAGATCCACCTAAGAATTTCCTATGAATTTTCTCACTCAAAATAACACTGATCACATCATCATATTTTAGGGTACTAGATCCAGGAACAAAATTATTGATAGCCATTACCAAGCCATTCTAACTTTTAGGCAAAGAAGACAAAATCAAGAGAGCCTTAATTTCTTCATCAAAATTGATACCCACAGAAGATAACTGACTAGTAATAGTATTGAACTCATTTAAGTGATCCATAATAGATCCACCTTTTTTCATTTTCATATTAAATAAATTCTTCATGAGAAATACCTTGTTTGAAGCGAACATATTTTCATATAGATTTGTTAGGGTTTGCATTAATTTTTCTGTCATCTTTGCTTTTGTAATATTAAATGACACCGATGGTGCTAGACATAATTGAATGCTTCCAAGTGCCTTTCTGTCTAAAAGATCCCAGTCACCATTTGACATAGATCCTTGATTCTTTGTTTTGCCTTCCAATAGCTTCCATAAATCATTCTGATAAAGATAGTCTTCCATTTGCATCTTCCATAACTAAAAATTTTCCCCATTAAACTTGTCAACCCTTAGCTAACCCTCATCTGCCATCGCTCCCACTTAACCATGAGACTCCCACTCAACTATGAGATTTTCCTATAAAGGATAACTGGAAAAACAACTAGGATCTGATACCACTTGTTAGGATTAAACCACTGACAAAAATAACAATTACATGCAAATATAAACAATATGAAAAAATAATAGATCACAAAAAAAAGAACACAAGACGCTAAGATTTAACATGGTTCACCCAATCCCTAGGCTATGTCCACCAAACAACAAGTCTGCTATTTTTTACAATCTAGTGATTACAACCTGATTACAATTTGTAATCCCCTATAGCCCAATACCACTGGAAGAACTAATTTTCACATTACCACAATGAAACAATCCCTAACCCTAATCTCTTTTATACAAGTGATTTTATGCTACTTTAGGGTTACAACATGTCAGCCAAATGTTAGCCATACATCAGCCATGACCTAAATTTTTTTTGAGCAGATGCCTCGAACTCCAAAGAATATATGAAGTATGTACAATACTTTCCTGATCAATCACCACAAACTATCTCCTACTTGGGGACTGATCAGACTCCACACTAGACAATAGGAAGAACCTTTGTAGTTTAGTGCAATGGTGTTTGAATCATGCAATAAATCTATAGAAGGAAAAAATGATGAAGATGATCAAGAGGAGTTTGTGTTCCCATTCAATGAAGAAATTCTTCTAAGTGTTGATGTTTTAATAAGTGTGGATATGCTAATAAATTTTGAGGACACGAAAAATTTTGAAGTTCCAAAACTCCACGAAGTTGCAAAAAGTGATGGAAATAAGAAGATCCCGAGGTTGGTGAGATTTTTTAATTAGAAAGTCATCAAGATGAAGATACCAATTCTTCCTACTATGACATTGATTCCCCATTGGATAATGATAAGATACCTCCCTCAAAACAAGATTTGTCATTAGAAGAGATGGATAGAGTGCTCAATTTGGTCTCAAGCTTGACTGAGCAAATGTCTATTTTTGGGTATTCTACACATATATCAAACTATGCAATAATTGAGTCATGTAGAATCCATACATTTGGGTTCCATTCGAAAGAAAGATGTCATGATTTCTTGTTAGCTTGGGAGATTGCAATGGAGGGAAAGTATAATTTTGAATAGGCTTCTTTGGGATATGAGGGAAAAAACATCTTGGCTGATGATAGTAATGAATAGGTGTAATTTGAAAGGAAGGCTGGTGATTGATTTTTCTAGTCCAAAGGAACCTAAAGTGTTTCCATGTTTATGTGGAGTTGTGTACCATGAGATTAGACCACTAGAAGGAGAGATTACAATGTGTGAGTGCACCCCTATGGTGGGAGACTCACTAGATTAGGTGATATATTTCCATTATCCCTCTTAGTTTGATGGTTTTCAATTTGAATATGATGCTAAAGATAAGAGAACTTGTTTCTAGATTAATCACAGTTATGGAGAGTTACCACAACTTTTGATTTTGTGTGATTTGTGCTCGGAATTCGGACTAAGATTGTCCAAATTTTATTTTTCTGAGCACAAAGACAAATCAATTTTTATTAGGACTATATAGGGTGGTTCATTAGTATTGCACATCATGAGAAATCTACCCACAACCACCCCACATTCTTATTATTTAAGGTTTTTTGTAGATAAGTTTTTGTTTTTATTTTTCTTAATCTTTTTAGTCTTTCTAGTTAGATGTTAGTTTTCTTTGAGTTGAGTCTTTTTGTTTGGGTTTCATTTATTTTTGTTTCTTTTTCTTTAAAAGTTGCATTAGTCCAAGGGTTAGGTGCAATCAAGATTTTATCTTGATGTATCTCATTAAACCACTTTTTGGTTTTGACTTTTGGGGAAGAGTTATTTCTTTGTCAAAACATTTAAATGATTTTGTTTCTTGTACCAATTGAAAATGGATGCTACTTACAAGTGTAAAGGATTTTCAGTCTTGAAATCAAAATCATAGATTGATAGCTCTCAACGCTTTACAAATTAAAAGATTGACTATCTTGGCATTTTCAAATCAAGGTTGATGGTAGTGAGGGATACTTTAAGCCTAATGGTTCAAACAAAAGGTCTTTTCAAGGAATTGCTAACGTCACTATTTGGGATGAGAGTTTCCATAAAGTTCTTAAAAGAGGAATGCAAAGGTTATCAAACTAAGGAAAGAATATGAGGAACAACACCAATGCCTTGGCCACATAGTCTAAGTGTGGTCAAGGTATAGAATGGAAGATTCCAAGGGGTCTACAAAAGATAATCCAATAATAGGGATATGCCCTCCAAAATGGCTATCCAATACTTATACAAATTGCTTCATGGAAGAATCAAATGGAAACATGTGAGCTCTATGAAGCAAGATTCAAAAGATTATTTAGGACCCCAAATGAGAAAAGTGATAACTTGTTAAGAGCCCTCAGAATGGATTCTCTCATTTGGTAGATAGTGATTGATACACATGATTTTTGAGAATTCTTGATGAATTAACTAGTGGAGTGGAAGATTGTTTCCAAGATGTTACAAACTTATGATAGATTGCATCTTGAAACATCAAAGGAAATGAATACAATGTGCACACATTGAGCTTGAAGATTCAAGATTTTGAAGTTTTCACTATCAAAGAATGTGAAAGATGTTTGAAGTGTTCAAAATTTAGTTGTTATTTGACACATCTCAGATGAATGCTTGTTGATAAAGAAATGCTTTTGTCATTTCTTCCTTTTTGTTGGGGCTATTTGTTGTGGTTTCACAACACAAATCCCATTTTAAGTCACAAAATGGGGACCTATAGTATATTTTTAAGTTTTTCACACCCCTAGTCCAAGTTCTAAGTCCTTTTCAGGGTTCTACTCGGTGTCTAAGCCTAGTCTGGCTTATTGTTTGAAAAACCCAGTTGCCAGAAAGTGGAGCTTTTTAGGAAAAAGTGAATTTTGGTGCTGAGGTGCACACTAGCACACCTAGTGCACCTTAAAGGTATGCAAGGTGCACTAATGTTTTGTTCTTTAGCAGTCTAAATTAGGGTTTTTAGGTTTTTTAATAAGGTTTTACATTCTAGGTCATTTTTTTGTTCACAATTAGAGTTTTCTTACAATTTTATTTTCAGCTTTCTAGACTAATGTTTGCATTTTTGTTCAAATAAAAAGGGCATTCTTAACTTGTTAGCATCATAACTTTTGACCTAGAGCTCAAAATTCAAAATTGTTTATACTGTTGGAAAGAAGAACTAAAAATCTAATTTCAATCCCTAAAATAGCGAGCCTTTGGTTGCTCATTTTTAGGGATTGATGAAAGTTTCAACTTGAAATTTTGAGTAGAAGACCTCTGAAAAAGCCAATTAAAAGGACCTACAAAAGCTTGTTAAAAAAGATATATAAAAGTTTTAAACATTCATTTTGGATAATTTGGATTGCCTAATCTCTGACCAGGAAGGATCAAGTTGTTAGAAAGAAGAAGAAATCAAGGAATGAACTTCACAGTGCATGAAGTGCACATAACATGAAGGTGTGGCACATAATGTGCAAGTGTACAAATTTTCATAGCATCTTCATTATCAACAACAATAGAGATCTCACCTTATCTAGTAACCTTCACGTTCAAGGAAGTCACAAGTGCCTTGGGATTTTAGACAAAAGAAGCAAAAGGAGTTCAAGTGTATGAAAGTGTTTGACTATAAAGAAGGTTTAAATCATCAAAAAGGGGGAAACTAAGTACACTAAAGTGCTCCTAGACCTCATTTGAGAAAAATACAGAAACTGTTTTCAAAATTGAGAACTTTGATTTTTTGGTGAATTAAACTTCTAAGCTTCTAGGCTTCCGAGGTGCACTTCTTCTAAAAGTTTTTGTCTATAAAGAGGGTATAAATAATTAAAAGGGGAAAAATAAATACACTAGAGTTCTCCCAGACCTCATTTGAGAAAAACCCAAAAACCATTTTCAAAACTGAGAACTTTAATTTTTTGATGAATTGAGCTTCTAAGCTTCCAAGCTTCTAAGGTACACTTTCTTTGAAAGTGGTTGGCTATAAAGAGGGTATAAGTCATCAAAAAGGTGAAAAACAAGTACACAAACAGTACTCTTAGACCTTGTTTGAGCAAAATCCAAAAACCATTTTCAAAATTGAGAACTTTGATTTTTTGGCGAATTGAGCTTCTGAGCTTCTGAGGTGTGCCAAGTGTGCTAGGTGTGCTAATTTCAAGGTGCGCTGAATTTTTTTGAAGAATTCAAAGGTGTGTGGATAGTTAATTTCTAGTTCTAAATTTAGAGCTTTTCATGCATTGAAAATGCATTCTAATGGTAGTTTAACTCCTACAAACATCTAGTGAACATGGAGCTTCTATTTTTGGTACTTCTAAACACTCCTACATTATCTAATGGCTTTTTTTTTCTTATTTTCTCATGATTTATTTATTTTAAGACATGTAAAGGCTCATGCATCCATTAAATGATATAAATATGGATGGATTCCTACTAAGCACCAGTTAGAGAGTTAGTTTCTACATAAATAGATTTATTTTATTAGTTTAGAAGCATATGTTTGCATAAAGAGATCTCTCACTCTCAACACAAATTGAGGAGAAGATTTCCTATAAATTAATGAATGTAATATGAATTTTAGGTGATTGTTATTTTGATGCAATAATATATGCTATTGGTGCTCTCATTCAAATCCTAGTTATTCTTGCCTGATTGTGTTATATTTTATGAATGTATGACCATGGAGTGTAATGGAGCCAATAGTTTTATTGCATTATTTTGATTGAGAGATATTTTAATTCTAGTGTTTTTCATGTGTTTACAAATTTCACTGACGTACTAAGTTGGAGAAGAGATCAACCTATTGTTCCTATCTAGCTTTTCATCTCACATGAGCGCCCTTTTTGTGGCCTTGCAATTCAATAAGAAGTGAAACATCTTGCAGTTACTAAATGTAGTGCCTACCCTCATTCACATCTTTTCTAGACATTGTTGTTATTATCAGACTTTGATAGACTAGTTTTATGGTGATGAATTAGTGGTATTGTTTTGATACAAACAAACATTATGTTATGGATTCAGTGGTTATATGATGAGATCATTTAGACTTTACATTTCATACATACATGATGATCATTATACTATTTTCAGTTATTATTCATGATTAGATGGATGGTTTGTTATCTTATGTGTTTTATTATGGATAGATAACCCATACTTGCATGTATATGGTGTGTGTGTTTTCTTATTGTATGGTGTTTCTAATGTGGTTAAGGAAGGGAGTCATAGTCACCTGCTTAGTCGAGATCTACACGATGCACCACTTTCTACCATTGTTTGTTTAGCTTAGCATTATATATATTGTATGTACATGCATGGTTTTTTTGTAGGTTATAGGTACCGGGTATCGACTTCTTTGAATTGCCAGGATAAGCATACCCTATTATACTGTCTCAATGATTAGAGAAGGGAGATAAATTCTCAAGTCCAAATCCCAAACCCTTAAACCAATTGTCCTAGTGAGGTAGGACAAGTATCTAGATATTTTACCCACCGAATGTGTCAGATGACATGATTCGTGATTTTTAACCCTTTAGACTAATTTTGAGTGATTTTCTCTATGATGGGTTTTCATATTTTATCTTGGAAGTCTATAGTGAATTTTCTATTAATTAAGTCTTAATAAATAGATTTAATTAATAAATTAATTATTTGAGAAAATTAATATTAAATATCATGTTATTTAATATTTTGATTATAATTAATTAAATGAGAATTAATTGAGGAAAAAGAATTAAATAAAATAAAATTAGAAAATTAAAATTAATAATAATAATAAAATAATAATAAAGTAATAAATAATAATAATAAAAGTTATTAAAAATTAAAATGAAAGTCATAAAGATTTAAATAGAAATTATATAAAAAGTAAATTGGAGTTATAAGCTTGCATGGGAATTAATGCACTTTTCTATTTCTCATGTGTCAACAAGACGGGGGTTTGTGCATCAATTAAGCACATGGTGTCTACAACCCTATGGCTCATCAAAAAGGTTGGAAAAGACCCATGCTTAGTTGGTGACACCTTCTAGCTGTTTCTAGAGGCATTCTAGATGTTTCCTGAGAACTCTTTATATTCAGGCATTCTTAGAAGCTTAGACATAGCTTTTGGAGTGCAATTGGAACATTCTGTCGAAGGGAGCTTGCTCTGCGGATTTTCTGAGGAAGAGCGATTTAGCATCAGAATCCGGGTAGATTCTTGTGATTTTACTTATGCTATTTTCGCATCATGCATTCCCTGTCTTCTTCGTGTCTTCCATATGTCTTCTAAAAAGTTTCATATTTTTATTTGTATGCATTCTCAATATGGACAGATTAATTTATTTGAGAATTTTATATGCATGGATTTGAAAAGAACACGGGGTTAGGATTGAAATTCATAGTCAAACCCATTAGATTAATTATTGGAAATTTTGGAGATCAAAGGTCTATGGAGGAATTCTAAAAATTGAAGTTTGTATTCATATATTTTCAATTTGCTTATACATACATACATACATATATATATATATATATATACATATATATATATATACATATATATATATATATATACATATATATATATACATATATATATATATATATATACATATATATATATATATTTATGTAATTATATATATATTTATATATATATATATATACATACATACATACATATATATATATATACATACATACATATATATATATATATACATACATACATATATATATATATATATATATATATATATATATATATATGCAATTATATATATATTTATATATATATATATATACATATGTACACACATATATATATATACATATATATATATATACATATATATATATATATGTACATATGTATATATATATATGTACATATACATATGTATATATATTATATATATATATATTTGTTAAAAACCAATTGAAGTTGGAAAAACGTTTATTCAAAACATTATTGAAATTGCAATTAAAAAAATAAAAAATAAAAAATATATAAATTCATTTGGAGGGGCGGGTTATACCCCGTACTCCCTCCCTTTCCACTGTTGTTATTAATGGAGGGACTGTCGCGGCTGACACGACTGATGTCGTGACCTATATACGGCTCAGCGACAGTAGTCGCAGGTGTTTACTGCGGCCGTGGGTAGTACAGACCCGACACCTGCGCTGAATACATTCAGGCACGGGGTACGAGCGATAGCGATGAGATATCGCTTTTGTATAATGATTTTTCTTATTCGGTTTTACATATAATGTTATTAAGTATTTTCATTATTAAATATTGTTATATGTTATTATTATTATATATATATATATATATATATAAAAGTATATATGTATATATATTATTAATTATAACTAATTATTTTATTTAAAATGATTTGTATAGATGGATCAATTTGTAAAGATAAATGATTTAAAAAATATGAATAATAATTTATCAATTATTATTAAAATGAAGAGTTATTAATAATTAACTTAATTAAACTTAGTTTAATTAAGGTTGATTATTAGAACGTGTTATAAATCAAAGTTTTGAAATATGTTGATTTCTTTGGAAAATGTTATTTTCAAACAATGTTATTAGATCAAATAGAAAATTGAATCTAATTGTTTGGGAGAAACTTTTATCTATCAAACAAATACATGGGTTAGGTAAACATGAAATTTCTCCACTTGATATCTAAGTTGGAAAACGTAAACTAGAAACCTCCACGTTTAATTCAAGTATGTAATTTTAGCAAAATAAAAACATGTGTTTACATTGTGTATTCTTATGCTGTTGTTTTGGGTTTTGGGTTGACTAGTGTTGACCAGTATAGGACGTCTACCAGAGGCTTGGGGGTTATGTGATTGTGGTGACATGATGATGTTTTAATCTCGATCTTTATAAACCCAACCATGGTTATGTGATGGAATGCTCTATGTATTGTTTGTAATTATTGATTGTTATAGTTGAGATTCTTATGTATGAGACACTTGACTTAACCATTATTTTGGTCATCAATCAGTTATCCTTGGTTATTTTCTAATCACCATGATGGGACTATAATGTGGATTTATTCTTGATGATGTCATGTTGTGACATGTTTGACTCAACCATTTTTGGAGTCTTCGATCAGCATGATTGATATACATACATACATACATACATACATACATACATACATACATACATACATACATATATATATATTGGTTATTGAGAACCATTGGATATTTGATTATCAGTGATACTTCAGTTTCCAATAGAGACTTGTTGTGTTCATGATTTTCTATGGATGTTAGCTCATGGAGATTTGATGCTTTTATGCATATTTGATGATTTTATGGATTATCTTTTGTGATTTTGAGATTTATGATTCCATGAGCATTAGGGTAGGATATTTGCATGTAGTGATGGGAAGTGGCTTGCAATGGGGGCCGAGGCCCTAAGAGGCTGCCAGGGTAACTCATTGTAAGTTGGATTAATAAGTGATAACATTCACACCTAATACTAACTGAATGGACCTAAAAAGATAAGTGTTTTGTTCTCGCCCATGCCTTGAGTGCTTGTACAGGCTAGGATGGGAGTGTATATGAGAAATGTTAGTATGCTAATAGAAACCAAATTTAAATAAAGCTTCTACAAACTAAACAAAATTCATAAACTTCAAGATAGACTAAGATGAACTCTCAATTGAGAATATGAGCCATTAATGGACTCTCTCAATAAGAAGCTCTCTTGTTGAGTGGCTTTGTCTAAATAGATAGGATGTATGCTCAAGCTTATGCTTCAAAAATGGCTTCAAATGGAGTTGGAATTTGGGTGTGAGTGTATGGTTTTGATGTAAAATGACTTCTTAAAATGGGATTATGACTTTACTTCATGGATTGTGTTATTTTGCAAAGGGAAATGATCCAATTTATAGGCAAGAGGCTTGAGGGATTGAGGGCTAAGATGCAAGGATGGGAAAAAACTCATGGAGGGCTTAGATTGCATGAGAGGAGAGCACATGGATTGTGCTTCCTTACAACCAATCAGGGAGTGACACATGTCATAGGGTGAGAGGATGGAGGAAAGGGCAAGGATGAGTCAACAAAGGAGGCTCAAGAGATAAAATCTTCATAAAGACCCTTCATAAGTGCTTTGTAAGAACATTTATGACTTTGTGGGTTTTATAAAGTTTTGTGGTTGAAGATATTTGTGAGAGATACCATGAAATTTGAATTTGAGGGTTTAGGGGGGTTTTAAGCTTGCTTAGGGTTGAAAAAATGATTAGAGGAAGAGTTAGAGATGGCTTAGGACTAGGAAAGTGGATGGCAAGTGGATTGCAATTAATGAGGGTGGGTGAAGGAGGAGATATTTGTTAACTTTGGCTTGAGTTAGCAAGTCTTAACCCATGTTTAGGTAATGTGACAAGGTTAGGAGGGGATTAGGATTAGGGTTAAAGACATCTTCTAGAAGAGTCTAGGCTTTGGATGAGGATGAAGACTTTCTAGAAGAGTCTAAAACTTCCTAGGATAAGATTTTATGAAATAAATAAAGTTTTATTTATTTCAAGGGTTTGGGTTGAGGAGATATTTATTAAAATATTTTTAATAAACACGAGGATTAATATTTAATCTTGATTAAATATTTTGAGTTGGGATTAGGGGTAGGAAATGATGGGATTAGCCTTTAATTAAAATTAAAGAAGGATTAGAAGATTTTGGAAGAGGTTAGTGGTCTTAAGGAAATTGGCCAACTTTTGGGAAAAAAATCAATTAATTATTTATTTTGGGATTTTTTGGTCAATTTATTAATTAAATAATTAATAAATAAAGAAATAATGTTTAAATAAGATTTAAACATTTTTGGGAGGGATTTCTTAATTAAATATTTTTAATTAAGATAAAGGGATTTAATGCAATAAAAATAAATAAATAAATAAAATAAATAATTAATTAATAAATGATGATGTCATCAGCAATTTTTTCAAAAAATAAGAATACTTTATTTTTTAAAGGATTTTTAGGTGTCTACAGGGAGTAGTGAGATGCATGGTTGCGACCTTGCATTCCGTAGTATGCCTCATCAGTATGAGAGGATACTAGTGGCCGCATGAAATCAATATGGACACGTGGAGTTTAGGTAACTGCCAGGATAACTTGTACATGATAATTGCGATGACACTTTCCCACTTGCATAGTAGGTTCCTACATGTCATTGTGTGCCTCTGGGATTAGATGTCAGATTTTGTGTTTGGAACCTTTGAGTTAGTATACTTTTTGGATTCCTGGACTTATAGAGATATGTGCTATGTGATTTTGATAGCCTGTTTGGGACTTGAGATTATTTTCCACTCTTATCATTTTGAGATTTATTGAGACATCGTGGCTGTTGCATCCTTCATGATGGCGGATATGTATCTTTTTCATTGATGATTAGCATATGTTAGATGTTGTTATCTTACTTTCTACATATGATTTTTTTAGGAGTGACATTCCTACTATGTAATACGGATGATCTCTTCGATGATTTGGGATGTTACGCACGGAGGGATGGCTAGGATCCACGATGGTCTAATGATGCTATTAATGGTTGGGAGGAACCATGCACTTAGTTTATTATGTTTGATCTTTATGATGGATGTATATGTCTTCTATGATGATGTATCATGTGTATCATGGATTAGAATAGGATGATGTACCTTATTTTATGTATGTATATTCTTTTGAGCTTGTCATACCCTATGACATGTATAGTGGATGATTGAGTATTTGAAATATAATGTATAAACATGGGACTTATCATTATTATTTCATGTGATGGATTCATGTATGTAATTCAACGTTAAGGGATCTTAAAGAATGTAATCTGTTATTTATGTTATGTTTACTTTCAGATGGACATTACTATTGCTTTCGTTATTGTGCATTAGTTATATGTGGTATTTACTTTCATGGAAAAAAAAAATGCTACTAAACTTAGTGAAGTTCTAGGTTAATTCATTGGATCCCTTGGTGGGGCATTACATTTGGTATCAGAGCCTTTGGAACAACTACAACTTTGAACTATTAAGTGTAACTTTCCAAATTTGATCTAGGTGAACTGAAACAGAACTTGAACTGTTACTTGAATATTTTTCATACTTCAACACTTAGTTTCAAAACTGGAAATTTTACTTAAACCTAGACATAGAATTGAACTTATTACCTTGTACTGTTGTAGGATGGTATCTGGGACTAGGTCTTCTATTGGAGGCCATGGTAGAGGCCATGGTAGAGGCCGTGGTCATGGCAAAGCTATCAGTGTCCATGAGTCTGCCCATGAGGGATCGGCTCATGTAGAGAGTAGGGAAGAGCACTCTAGTAGGCAGTAGGAAGAGAGCCATAGAGAGGACCAAGCTGAGTCTGAAGAGGTTGGTTTGAGATACATGATGTAGAATATTCTAGAATGTCTACCTCCTATTCAAGAATAGCCCAAAGTGCACCAGATAGAATAAGAGGATAGACCCAGATCTAGAAGTCCTCGAAAGGATCTTCAGAGGTCCATTGTGTCCACTCAGATGAAGGATCTTTCAAGATCCAAGGTTAAGCCTTTTAATGGGCAAGGTTCTGGTTATGTGGCTGAGTAGTGGCTTATTTCCCTCAACAAGATTTTTTCCATGCAGGAGTTCGAAAAAAATGTTAAGGCAAGGTTTGCGATCACTAATTTAGAGAATTTTGGGGCCACTTGGTGGACGATAGAGGAGAAGAAGTTGGGAATTGATATGAGCAGTGTTGCATGGGAGTTATTCTTAGAGAGTTTTCATGAACGATTCCTACCAGAGGAATGGAAATAGCAAAGGGCTGATGAATTTCATAATCTCAGACAGTATACTTTGTTAGTGACTGAGTATGAGCGTAAGTTTTATGAGCTCATGTCTTTTTCAAGATTCAGTGAAAATTCAACTCAGTTGACACAACTCTTTATTAGGGGTTTGAATAACCGTATTATTGGGGGAGTTAAAGTATTTGATCCAAAAACCCTCAAGGATGTGGTACATCTAGCTATCCTTGTTGAGAAAAGTGTCAACCTTGGTCAAGGTGGTTTTGTAGGAACGCTAGCGGCATCAGGATCTAAAAGCAGCTACAATTTAGGTGGTAACAAGAAGTTTTCCTTCTCTAAGGGGAAACAATATTAGTAGCAGTCTCAATAGACATAGCAATAGAAGGGCTCAAATTATCAAGCTCAAGGTGGTGGAAAAGGTTCTAACACCAAGAACAATCACAATGCTCAATGCAATAAACAGAATCAGTCCAATCAGCCAGCTCAGAGTAGCCAGTCTTTTGTGAGCAGGAACAGTCGTCAGCAATCAAATGTACCACCTATAGGAAGAGGTTCTGGTAGAAATACGAAATGTTTTTCATGTGGTCAGATTGGACATTATGCAGCTCAGTGTCCTTAGCGAGCACCTTAGTTTTTGGGACCTAGACCTACAATTTCAAAGCCTATAGTTGGTGATGCAGGTAGAGCTCATAGAATTTTTGCAGCAGTTGATCAACGTCAGGCAGATCATCAAGGAACAGTGGTTGAGACCATAGGTGCTATTAGAGGTATATCTCTTTCAGTATTATTTGATTCAAGAGCTATAGATTCATTTATTTCACCATCTATAGTTTCTGAGTGTAAGCTGGATGCGGTGAAGCAAGATCATGGTTGGCAAGTGGAACTAGCCTCAGGCATTAAGGTTTCCACAGATTCTGTAGTTCATAAGTGTGGGCTTAGCTTAGGAAGCTTTGTTACAGAAGTGGATCTTTGAGTCATACCCCTTGGTTCCTATGATGTGGTTTTAGGCATGGACTGGCTTGGATCTCATAAAGCCAGTATAGATTACAGGAAGAAGATTATTATGTGCCAAGATGACCAAGAGAATGATGTGAAGATAGTTGGGATACCGAGGCCTATATCTCTGTAGATGATTTCTGCTATGCAATTGAAGTGAAGTTTTCATAAGGGATGTCAGATATTTGCTATTATGGTAAATGATCTTGATGGAGAAGATCCCATGAGGGAGACTTTAGATCACCCGATTTTGCAAGAGTACGCAGATGTTTTTCCAAGTGAGATTCCAGGCATGCCTCCAAAGAGGGACATTGACTTTAGTATTGATCTGATTCCTAGAGCGGAGCCTATCTCTAAAGCTCCTTATTGTATGACTACTCAAGAATTAGGTGAGCTACATCTTCAGCTAGAGGAACTTCTGGCCAAAGGGAGCATTGAACCTAGCATATCACCTTGGGGAGCTCCAGTGCTCTTTGTGAAGAAGAAAGATGATTCTTTACGCCTTTGTATCGACTACAGATAGTTGAATAAGGTGACTATTAAGAAAAGGTATCCCCTACCTAGGATTGATGACTTATTTGATCAGATCAAGGGAGCTATAGTATTCTCCAAGATTGATCTTAAGTCAGGATACCACCAGCTTCGCATTAAGGAAGCGGATATTCACAAGAACACTTTTCGAATGCGCTATGGGCATTATGAGTTCACAGTGGTACCATTTGGATTGACTAACACTCCATCGGTTTTCCTAAGTTGATGAATGGTGTGTTTCGATCTTATCTAGATAGGTTTGTAATCATGTTTCTTGATGACATATTGATATATTCTAAGAGTCAGAAAGAGCATGAGGAACACCTGCGGTTGGTATTGCAGTGTTTGAGAGACAATTAGCTTTATGCCAATGTAGCTAAGTGTGAATTCTTCAAGTCAGAGATTCAGTATTTAGGGTATGTTATTTTAGGTGATGGTATTTCAGTGGATCCTGCAAAGATTTAGGTAATAATAGATTGGCCTACACCAACTAATGTGTCAGAGATTCGTAGTTTTGTGGGTTTAGCCGATTATTATCACAGATTTGTCTAGAACTTCTCTAGGATAGCACATCCTATTACTTCTCTTCAGAGGAAAGGAAAGAAGTTCGTATGGATAGAGAAATGTGAGGAAGCTTTCCAGAAGCTCAAGGAGCTTTTGACCAGTGCACCGATTTTAGCTGTACTTGATCTAGAAAGTGATTTTATGGTATGTACAAATGCTTCTCTTGAAGGGATTGGGGCAGTGTTGATGCAGAATGGATGGGTGATTGCATATGAATCATGCAAGCTTAAGGATCATGAGTTAAATTACCCTACACATGATCTTGAGTTAGCAACAGTAGTTCATGCTTTGATAAGATGGAGACATTTCTTGTTAGGGCATAGATTTGAGCTACATAGCGATCATCATAGTCTTCAGTACATTTTCACTCAGCCTAATTTAAATGCTCACCAGAGGCGATGGATGGAGACACTTCTTGCTGCTAAGATGGAGACACTTCTTGCTGTGACACAGATTTGAGCTACATAGTGATCATCATAGTCTTCAGTGCATTTTCACTCAGCCTAATTTAAATGCTCACTAGAGGTGATGGATGGAGTTTCTATGTGAGTATGGTTTTGAGGTTAAGTACATTCAAGGTAAGGAGAATGTGGTGGCAGATGCTTTGAGTCACAGGAGACATGTGGTATCATCAATGACTCTTAGAGTGGATTTGAGGAGTCAGATTCTTCAGGCACTTCCTATAGATTCTTGGTATCAAGAAGTGTGCAGAGAGATTGATTTAGGAAGATCTCTGGAAGGTAAGTTTGCAGGTTACATTCGAGAGTCAGATGGTCTTTTGAGACATTTGGGGAGGATTTATGTGCCATTTTCAAATGAGCTTCGCACCTTGATACTAGCAGAAGCCCATCGTACACCTTACTCAGCACATCCAGGTGTCACGAAGATGCATGCTAATTTGAAATGTTTGTTCTTTTGGTCTGGGATGAAGTGAGATATTGCTGATTTTGTGGCTAGGTGCCTTGAATGCCAGAGAGTTAAGGCAGAACATCAGCACCCAACTGGACTTTTGCAGCCTAATCTCATTCCTTCTTGGAAGTGGGATATCATCTCCATGGATTTCATTGTAGGATTACCTATGAATTTTTGGCGTCATGATGCTATCATGGTCACCGTTGATCAATTTACTAAGGTGGTACATTTTTCACTGATTAGGTCTTCCTACACAGCAGCTTCTGTAGCTAATGTCTTTATGCGTGATATTGTGAGATTACATGGTATTCTTAGGAAGATCAATTCTAATAGGGATCCTGTATTCACATCTGCATTTTGGACATCACTGCAGCATGAGCTTGGATCGCAGTTAAACTTTAGTTCGACATATCATCTAGAGACTGATGGTCAAACAGAGAGGGTGAATCAAATTTTGGAGGATATGTTATAGATGTATATGATGGATAGGCAGACACATTGGGAGGATTATCTCTACCTAGTGGGGTTTGCTTACAACAAGGGGTATCATAGTTCTATTGGCATGGCACCATTTTAGGCATTATATGGATGTCCTTGTCATATACCATTAAGTTGGGATAGTCTTGAGGATTGCATCCTATTGGGTCTTGAGATGCTTCGTGATATGGAGCAACAGGTAGTGCGTATCCGTGAGCACTTGACTACGGCACAGGATAGGCAGAAGAAGTATGCCGATGCTCATCGAATTGATAAGCAGTTTGCTGTGGGTGATAGGGTTTTCTTGAGAGTGCGACCGTGAAAGAGTCTAATCCAATATGGAAAGGGTTCTAAGCTAGCACCTAACTTTGTGGGACCATTTGAGATTTTGGAGAGGATTGGCCTGATTTCTTACCACCTTGCTCTACCGCCCAACCTAGCTCGCATTCATGATATTTTTCATGTTTCAGTGCCTCGGCAGTATATTCCTGATATTGTACACGTTCTTGATTGGAATGCGTTGCAGGTAGAAGATGGGCAGTTGGCTTTGGAGCCGGTTCGTATTCTAAAGCAGCGGGTCGAACCATCGAGCAGGTAAGGGTCCAATGGGACCCTACTGATGATTCTTTAGCTACTTGGGAGGATGCAACCAGATAGAGAGAGTTATATCCCTACTTGTTTGTAGGCTTCCAAGAGTAAGCCTAACCCAAGGGGGGGTGGATGTAGTGCCTACCCTCATTCACATCTTTTCTAGACATTGTTGTTATTATCAGACTTTGATAGACTAGTTTTATGGTGATGAATTAGTGGTATTTTTTTGATACAAACAAACATTATGTTATGGATTTAGTGGTTATATGATGAGATCATTTAGACTTTACATTTCATACATACATGATGATCATTATACTGTTTTCAGTTATTATTGATGATTAGATGGATGGTTTGTTATTTTATGTGTTTTATTATGGATACTTACCCCATACTTGCATGTGTATGGTGTGTGTTTTCTTATTGTATGGCATTTCTGATGTGGTTAAGGAAGGGAGTCGTAGTCACCTGCTTAGTCGAGATCTACATGATGCACCACTTCCTGCCATTGTTTGTTTAGCTTAGCATTATATATATTGTATGTACATGCATGGTTTTTCTGCAGGTTACAGGTACCGGGTATCGACTTCCTTGAATTTCCAGGATGAGCGTACCCTATTATACTATCTCAATGATAAGAGAAGGGAGATAAATTCTCAAGTCCAAATCCTAAACCCTTAAGCCAATTGTCCTAGTGAGGTAGGACAAGTATCTAGATATTTTACCCACCGAATGTGTCGGATGACATGATTCGTGATTTTTAACCCTTTAGACTGATTTTGAGTGATTTTCTCTATAATGGGTTTTCATATTTTATCTTGGAAGTCTATGGTGAATTTTCTATTAATTAAGTCTTAATAAATAGATTTAATTAATAAATTAATTATTTGAGAAAATTAATATTAAATATCATGTTATTTAATATTTTGATTATAATTAATTAAATGAGAATTAATTGAGGAAAAATAATTAAATAAAAGAAAATTAGAAAATTAAAATTAATAATAATAATAAAATAATAATAAAGTAATAAATAATAATAATAAAAGTTATAAAATATTAAAATGAAAGTCATAAAGATTTAAATAGAAATTATATAAAAAGTAAATTGGAGTTATAAGCTTGCATGGGAATTAACGCACATTTCTATTTCTCATGTGTTAACAAGACGGGGGTTTGTGCATCAATTAAGCACATGGTGTCTACAACCGTATGACTCATCAAAAAGGTTGGAAAAGACCCATGCTTAGTTGGTGACACCTTCTAGCTATTTCTAGAGGCATTCTAGATGTTTTCTGAGAACTCTTTATATTCAAGCATTCTTAGAAGCTTAGACATAGCTTTTGGAGTGCAATTGGAGCATTGGAGGATTCAAAAATTTTGAAGAAGGGAGCTTGCTCTGCGGGTTTTCTGAGGAAGAGCGATTTAGCATCAGAATCTGGGTAGATTCTTGTGATTTTACTTATACTATTTTCGCATCATGCATTCCCTGTCTTCTTCATGTCTTCCATATGTCTTTTGAGAAGTTTCATATTTTTATTTGTATGCATTCTCAATATGGGTAGATTAATTTATTTGAGAATTTTATATGCATGGATCTGAAAAGAAGACGGGGCTAGGATTGAAATTCATAGTCAAACCCATTAGATTAATTATTGAAAATTTTGGAGATCAAAGGTCTATGGAGGAATTCTGAAAATTGAAGTTTGTATTCATATATTGTCAATTTTCTTATACACACACACACACACACACACACACACACACACACACACACACACACACACACACATACATATGCAATTATATACATATATGTATATATGTTCATATACTATTTTATTTTTAATTTTGTATATATTTATATATATATATATACATACCTCTATATATACATATACCTTTATATATATATACATACATATGTATATATATTATATATATATTTGTTAAAAACTGATTGACAGTGGAAAAATGTTTATTCAAAACGTTATTGAAATTGCAATTAAAAATAAATAAAAATATATATATATATATATAAAAATTCATTTGGAGGGGCGGGTTATACCCTGTACCCCCTCCCTTTCCACTATTGTTATTAATGGAGGGACTGTCGTGGCTGAGACGACTGATGTCGTGACCTATATACGGCTCAACGACAGTAGTCACAAGTGTTTATTGCGGCCGTGGGTAGTACAGACCCGACACCTGCACTGAATACATTCAAGCACGGGGTACGGGCGATAGCGATGAGATATCGCTTTTGTATAATGATTTTTCTTATTCGGTTTTACATATAATGTTATTAAGTATTTTCATTATTAAATATTGTTATATGTTATTATTATATATATATGTATGTATGTATGTATATATGTATATATATATATATATATATATATATATATATATATATATATATATATATATATAAGTATATATGTATATATATTATTAATTATAACTAATTATTTTATTTAAAATGATTTGTATAGATGGATCAATTTGTAAAGATAAATGATTTAAAAAATATGAATAATAATTTATCAATTATTATTAAAATGAAGAGTTATTAATAATTAACTTAATTAAACTTAGTTTAATTAAAGTTGATTATTAGAATGTGTTATAAATCGAAGTTTTGAAATATGTTGATTTCTTTGGAAAATGTTATTTTCAAACAATGTTATTAGATCAAATAGAAAATTGAATCTAATTGTTTGGCAAAAACTTTTATCTATCAAACAAATACATGGGTTAGGTAAACATGAAATTTATCCACTTGATATCTAAGTTGGAAAATGTAAACTAGAAACCTCCACGTTTAATTCAAGTATGTAATTTTAGCAAAACAAAAACATGTGTTTACATTGTGTATTCTTATGCTATTGTTTTGGGTTTTGGGTTGACTAGTGTTGACCAGTATAGGACATCTACCAGAGGCTTGGGGGTTATGTGATTGTGGTGACATGATGATATTTTAATCTTGATCTTTATAAACCCAACCATGGTTATGTGATAGAATGCTCTATGTATTTTTTGTAATTATTGATTGTTATAGTTGAGATTCTTATGTATGAGACACTTGACTTAACCATTATTTTGGTCATCGATCAATTATCCTTGGTTATTTTCTAGTCGCCATGATGGGACTGTAATGTGGATTTATTCTTGATGATGTCATGTTGTGATATGTTTGACTCAACCATTTTTGGAGTCTTCGATCAGTATGATTGATATATATACACACACACACACACACACACACACACACACACACACACACACACACACACATATATATACACACACACACATACATATATATACATACATACATACATACATATAGGTTATTGAGAACCATTGGATATTTGATTATCAGTGATACTTCAGTTGCCAATAGAGAGCTATTGTGTTCATGATTTTCTATGGATGTTAGCTCATGGAGATTTGATGCTTTTATGCATATTTGATGATTTTATGGATTATCTTTTGTGATTTTGAGATTTATGATTCCATGAGCATTAGGGTAGGATATCTGCATGTAGTGACGGGAAGTGGCTTCCAATTGGGGCCGAGGCCCTAAGAGGCTGCTAGGGTAACTCATTGTAAGTTGGATTAATAAGTGATAACATTCACACCTAATACTAACTAAATGAACCTAAAAAGATAAGTTTTCTATTCTTGCCCATGCCTTGAGTGCTTGTATAGGCTAGGATGGGAGTAGTGAGATGCATGGGTTTGACCTTGCATTCCGTAGTATGCCTCGTCAGTATGAGAGGATACTAGTGGCCGCATGAAATTAGTATAGACCCGTGGAGTTTAGCTAACTGCCAGGGTAACTTGTACATGATAATTGCGATGACACTTTCCCGCTTGCTTAGTAGGTTCCTACATGTCATTGTGTGCCTCTGGGATTAGATGTTAGATTTTGTGTTTGGAACCTTTGAGTTAGTATACTTTTAGGATTCATGGACTTATAGAGATATGTGCTATGTGATTTTGATAGCCTGTTTGGGACTTGAGATTATCTCCTCAGCACGGTGGGAGTGGACCACTTAGGTACCACGTGGTCGGGTGGTAGTGTATTTTCCACTCTTATCATTTTGAGATTTATTGAGACATCATGGCTGTTGTGTCATTCATGATGGTGGATATGTATCCTTTTCATTGATGATTAGCATATGTTAGATGTTGTTATCTTACTTTCTACATATGATGTTATTAGGAGTGACATTCCTACTATGTAATACCGATGATCTCTTCGATGATTTGGGATGTTACGCACGGAGGGATGGCTAGGATCCATGATGGTCTAATGATGCTATTAACGGTTGAGAGGAACCGTGCACTTAGTTTATTATGTTTGATCTTTATGATGGATGTATCATGTGTATCATGTGATTATCTCTACTTTGATGTATCATGGATTAGAATAAGATGATGTACCTTATTTTATGTATGTATATTCTTTTGAGCTTGTCATACCCTATGACATGTACAGTGGATGATTGAGTATTTGAAATATAATTTATAAACATGGGACTTATCATTATTATTTCATGTGATGGATTCATGTATGTAATTCATCGTTAAGGGATCTTAAAGAATGTAATCTAATATTTATGTTATGTTTACTTTCAGATGGACATTACTATTGCTTCCGTTATTGTGCATTAGTTATATGTGGTATTTAATTTCATGGGGAAAAAAAAAATGCTACTAAACTTAGTTAAGTTCTAGGTTAACTCTTTGGATCCCTTGGCAGGGCATTACACTAAATTCCCATCGTCAACTACATTAGTGGAAGTATGGAAGCACTGCTGCTATTTTCATTGGTTACCTATCAATCTTTTCAAAGCTTAACTTGCATACTTGTTATTTCCATGGCTTATGTCCGTTAGGGATTTACTTTTCAAGTCATTTTCTTAAACTTCTTGTTACCCTATCTTCGTTAGTTGCTTTTACAAACACTTGGTTAATTTAGGAATTGATATAGTTGCATTGTTATATTGCATTCATTAAAAAAAAAAAAAACAAAAAAAATATCTCTTTTGTGGTTAATTTTCAAACAAGAAGCAGATTCAAAATCTTATCTAAAATCGGTTAGAATTAAAAAAGGCCTCCTTGTGAACAAATACATTTATCTTCTATTGAGTAGATTCTAGTAGGTCACAAGATCACTCATAAACTTGGAGTTGATCCCAGATTAGCTTTTCAAGAGAGGAGTTTTAAAGGATTCTTGCGATTAAGCATCATGCTAAATCATAGGTCAACAATACTTGTAGAAGTTGCAAACATATTGGGAGAGCTTTCTAATATTGTGTTGAGTAAGTTGTACCTAATGGAATACTCCAAGTGAGGAAGATTAGTCACTAGATGGATTTGATTCTAGGAGTTGATTTTCGAAACAATGTAGTGTACGAAATGACACCAACAAAAAGTGAAGATTTGAAGAGAAAAGTTCATGAGTTATTGCAGAAGGGATTGATTCAAGAGAGTCTGAGTCCATGTACTATATTAGTAGTATTAACACAAAAGAAGAATGAAAAATAGAGGATGTGCACAGATTCTCACGCTATTAACAATATCATAATCAAGTATAGATTTATATTGCCAAGGATGGATGATATTTGGTGTTATTTTAGTGGAGACGAGTATTTCACAAAGATAGATCTAAAGAGTGGATACCAAAAAATTCATATTAGATCTAAGGTGATGAGTAGAAGACTACTTCAAGAAAAGGGAAGGATTGTATGAGTGGTTAGTCATGCCTTTTGGGCTAACCAATGTACCAAGCACTTTCATGCAGCTCATGAATGAAGTACCAAAGGATTTTTTGGGTAAGTTTAGCATTGTTTACCCAGATGAAAATTTGATATTTAGTATGACATTATAGGAGTATTTGATGTATATTCAAAATGTGTTTGATAAGTTGAGGCAAGAGAAGTTGCTGATAAACCTGAAGAAGTGTAGTTTTGTGACTAAGTTGTTGTACCTAGTATTTGTAGTCTTAGAAAAAGGTCTAAAAATGGACCCAAAGAAAGTGAAGGCTATCCTAGAATGCCCTATTCCAAAGAGTGCTACAAGGTAAGATATTTTCATGGACTAGTTAGTTATTATAGAAAGTTCATAAGAGGTTTTAGCAATATTTATGGACCCTTGACTAAAACAATGAGAGGGGATAGGAAAGATTTTAAGTGGACTATAGGAGTAGATAAATTTTTTAATATGTTGAAACAAAAAGTTACATAGAAACTTGTTTTAACACTTTGAGATTTGAACAAGGTGTTTCAAGTAGACTTTGATGCTAATAGTACTACAATAGGATCTATTTTGAGCCAGGAAGGTAGATCTATTACTTATTTGAGTGAGAAGTTCAATGATACCAAAAGAAAATATTATGTTTATGATCAAGAATTTTATGCTATAGTTCAAGCATTGAAGAAGTGTAGACATTATTTCTTCCTAAGCAGTTTGTTTTGTATACATATCATCGAACTTTATAATATTTGAATAGTCAAAGAAAATTGAACCAAAGACATTTGAAGTGGGTTGAGTTTTTTTAGAGTTATACACTTGCTTTGAAACATAGGAGTGGGAAGTCTAATAGAGTTGTAGATGCTCTTAGTAGACGATAACTTTTTCTAACAAAGATGAAGATTGAGGTGGTTGGGTTCAAGGAGCTCAATAATTTGTATCTAGAGGATCCTAATTTTGGTGAAGCACGAAAGGCTTGTATAGAACTTGTTACACTTGAAAGAAAAAAGTGGTTGGATTTCATAATCCAAGATGGTATGTTGTTCAATGCAGCTAGTTGTTGTTAGAATTCTTTAGAATAACTTAAAGGGGGGGAGGTGGGGGGGGGGAGGGGGGGGTGAATCAGTTATCCAAGGTCCAAATGCCCTAATAATACTTTTTCACTACTTTTAATGAATCCATACACTTTTCATCCATCCAAACTTAAATCAACCATATTAGCAAGTTACAATAAATCAACGTGTAGAGATAAAACATGCAAGATCAACACATGACACAATGATATACGTAGAAACCCAATTTGGGAAAAACCACCAGTAACATGCTACTTGATTCTTACTCTTCTAAAGTGATGCCCTATTAAAAGCCTGCCCTGTTAAAGGCTTACAACACACTGTTAAATGTGACCTTGTTAGAGGATTTCACCAAACTGTTAGGAATGGGCCTGGTTAAAGGACTTTAGAACATTCACTTGAAATGTCACCCTGTTAAAGGATTTATCTCATGGCTATTAAACCAACCTAAGTCCATAGGATTTAAACTAACTATTACAATTTCTAGAGAGTAATGATAATGGCTTTTTGATCTGATACAACTTACAACATACTTTGCAAATTTTAGATCACTCTTTTAGTTCAATCCTTTTGCTTGGCTTTATTCACTTCAGCTCTGACTGCTTGTCTTCCTCTCAAGCTTCGTCTCCTTGAGTCTTCTTACTCATCATGCCAATGCAATCATATCTAGGGTCTTCTTATAAAAATAGAGTAGCTGAGTTCTCTTTCTCCTTAGCACCTCCTTCAACACTTTATGCTTTCTTGCTTGACCACCTCTCTCTCTCTCTTTTCTTCATGAACTTATGACTCCTTAATTAGAAATCTAATTTTCCTTTTTCGCTCAATTCTTTCTCTCCAATTTTAGGGTTTCAAATGGATTAGGTAGGATACAATGTATCTACCCCATATCTTTCTCTTATCTAGAAACTTCATCTAGAGTCTAGCTGTATCTTTAAAAACATTCTACATGGTGTTCTGTGCCACCAGCTCATCATTCTTATCTTCCATTTAATTCACAAACTTCTAGATAACAACCTTGTTAGCTTAGATCTGGCGAATCTTTAATTTTCAAAATAATGTAACAACTCAAAATTATTGATTTACTGGTGCTCAGCACCTCTATGTTACTCGGTACTATTGGTTTTATTGGTTCTTGGCACCTCTGTGTTACTCGACACTTATATCTACTTGGCACTTGTATTTGCTCGACACTTGATATCACTCGGAACTTGTATTTGCTTGACACTTGATATCACTCGGCACTTGTATTTGCTCGACACTTGTATTTGCTTGGCACTTGATACCACTTGGCATTTGATAAACTCTGTATCACTCAGCATCTAAAGTTTAACTTTCTCAGCTTCAACTAGGAATCTGTTCGGCACCTACTAGCTTGCTCGGATCCCTCTCTCTAATGAACTTAATTGGGCTTTACAAAAGACTTAGCTAAAACCTTACATCTTTGATATGTTTTAGTGTGCCCACTCTCTGTGTATTATAGTATGTCATCAAATACACTTTTTCATCAATGGCTTAGGTGATCCTTTTACTTCATTACAACATCATAACTTCAACCATTCTCTAGGTGTTCTAGTTACATCTTATTGATTTCCTCCTCCTTGTCAATCAACTAATTGATAGTATTAGGATCACTTAAGCAATTTTCATTCCTGCAAGTAGCAAGTTTGGCATCAATGACAAAACAATGATTGAGAACATTCTTTACCATTTCCATATATCATTTCCAACAACTTTCGTCATGATCATTTCAATCTTTTCCAACAATCTCCCTCTTTGGCATTGATGGCAAACCAAACAGATCAATTAATCAACTTAGTTACCACCAAGATTTTTATATGTTGTCTGCTACTTTTCTTGGCTGCTGCATCTTTACTACTGATCTCATATATCTCCCTCTTTCATATATATCTCCCTCTTGCTTTGTTTTGATTAGGTTTCTACATATTTCTCCCTCTTTGACATAAATGCCAAAGATGTAGCATCTTTATCATGCAAAATATAAGCTTTGGCTTCTTGATGTTTTCTCCCTCTATCACCATTCTTGTGACTGATTTGAAGTTTCTGCTCCTGCTATTATCCTCTGCATCATTCTTTTGATATTTCAATGATTTATTGTTGGTGATGTAGGGTATCTTCCTTGTTGCTTTAAACTACTTGAGTTAGGGGTATTACCCCCAACTTGACTCTAAGATATTCATAAGCATCCTTGGGCAATGGTTTGGTGAAGATATCTACAGTTTGATCCTTTGTGTGAATTTATTCCAACTTCACTTGTTTGTCTTCTACCAATTCTATGACATAATGATACTTGATTGCGATGTGCTTGGTTTTTGCATGCATTACTGAATTTTTGGATATATTTATAGCACTTGTGTTATCACAATACAATGTCATAGGTTTTGTTACCTCTTCTTTCATTCCTTTCAATAGATGTGTGAGCCACACAATGTTTGTGCAATTGACTGCTGCTGCCACATATTCTGATTCTGCAGTGGACTGGGATGTGCATGTTTATTTCTTGCTAGTCTAGGTAATAAGCCTTTTGCCTAAAAATAATGCACCTCCACTTGTGCTTTTTCTATCATCAATGTTGCCTCCTGAATCTGCATTTGTGTATGCATTGAGCTCAAATTTTTTGTTCTTTTTGTAGTATAGACCAAAGTTATCAGTTCTTTTAAGATATCTCATTATTCTTTTTACTACTATGAGATGATTTTTTTTAGGATTAGTAGAGAATCTAGCCACTATTCCAACTGCTAATGCTATGTCTAGTCTACTATGTACAACATATTGTAGTTTCCCAATCATAGATATGTACATTGTTTGATTGACTTCAGCTAATTCATCATTTTTGGATAGCTTATTTCCTATTTCCATTGGTGTGCGAACTGGTTTGAATTCCTCCAATCCAAATATTTTAAGTATCTCTTTGATGTACTTTGATTGTATCACAAATATACTATGTTTGAGTTGATGTACTTGCAATCCAACAAAAAATTTGATCTCACCAAACATAGACATCTCAAATTCATGTTTCATTTTGTAAGCAAAGCCTTTGCAAAGTAGTTCCTTTCCTCCAAACACTATGTCATCCATAAAGATTTCAGATACAATAATATCCTTTCCTTCTTCTACTTTGATATACATGTTGCTGCTATCATCAGTTCTTTCAAATCCTATTTGCATTAGATACTTGTGAAGTATCTCATACCATGCTCTAGGTGCTTGTTTCAAACCATAGAGTGCTTTATGTAGCTTACAAACCATATCCCTATTGTTCTTATCAATGAATCTTTCTGGTTGTTCAATGAAGACTTCTTCTTCTAGTATACCATTTTAAAAAGCAGACTTTACATCCATTTGATAGACTTTAAAATACTTATATGCAGCATATGCAAGTAAAGTTCTTATTCCTTCCATTCTAGCAATAGGGGCGAATTTTTACCCATAGTCTAGTCCTTCTTCTTGAGCATAACCCTTGCATACTAGTCTAGCTTTGTTTCTGGTAATCTCACCATTCTCATCTAGCTTGTTTCTGAATACCCACTTGGTGCCAATCACATTCTTGCCAACTGGTCTGAGAACCAAACTCCAAGTTTTTCTTTTCTTTATTTGATCAATCTCTTCTTCCATAGCTTTATACTAGTCATCATTTTTTAATGCACCATATACTGTCTTAGGTTCAAATTTGCTGATCAGACATGATTCATGTCTTAGTCTGTTCCTTTTCATTGGTCTTGCATCTTTGTCACCAATTATCTGTTCAGTAGGGTGATGTCTTTTTACATATTTGGATAATCTTGGCTCTATCCTTGTTTCCATGTTTGGTCTTTTAGATTCAGGATCACTATGCACTTTTTTGTTAGGTTGCTCTTCATCTATTTCATGTGTACTATCTTCAGAATTAGATTGTGCATTTCCTTCATTCTGCAACTCAACTTTTGAATGCAATTTGGCATTCACTATTTGGGACTTAGTTGAGACTAAATTTTTTTGTTGAGTATCAATTTGATTGACAAAATTCTCATCAATAGGCATTCCTTCATAAGAATACACAAAGGTTCTGTACTCTTCCATTTTCTTTGGTTCTTCAGCTTGGACTTCTGTGTGCTCATAAAAGTTTACATTTGCACTTTCCACAATTTTGTTAGTGTTAGTATTCAAACACTTGTATGCCTTACTTCTAGTGGAGTAACCAAGAAATATTCCTTCATCACTTTTTGCATCAAATTTTCCATTTCTATCATCTTTAAGGATAAAAAATTTGCAACCAAACACTTTGAAATGTTTTACATTGGGTGAGTGACCATACCATTATTCAAAAGGTGTTGTATTTGTACCTTTCTTGACTTGTACTTGGTTCAGTGTATGAACAACTACACTTACAGCTTCTCTCCAATATTTTAGAGAAACAATCTTTTCTATCATTAATGTTCTGGCATAGTCAATCACAGATCTATTTCTTCTTTTAGCAATTCCATTCTATGGGGGAGTTCTAGGAGATGAGGTTTGTCTTTTGATTCCTTTATCATTACAAAATATCTCGAATTCATTTGATGTGAATTCACCACCTCTGTCTGTTCTTAGGCATTTCAAGCTCTTTTCTATTTCCTTTTCAACTGTAGCCACATACCACTTAAACATTTGAAAAGCATCAATTTTTTTTTTTTAAAAACATAACAGTTATCATCCTAGAATAGTCATCAACAAACAACATTATGTATTTATCTCCTCTATAGCTTTGTACTTCCATTGGACCACATAAGTTAGTATGAACTAACTCAAGTATTTCTTTAGATGTGTAGTTTTTTCTTTTGAAACTTGACTTTGTCATCTTTCCTAGCTGACATTGTTTGCACATGATATTATCAGGCTTCTTCAATTTTGGCAAACATCTGACTTTCTTCATTTTACTAATATTGACCAGATTGTCAAAGTTGACATGACATAATCTTCTATGCCATAACCATTCATCATCAAATTTTGCAATAAAACAAGAAACATCATCCATATCAAGGTAAAATAGATTACTCCTTGTTTGATCTCCTTTTCTTATCAGTTTACCATCAGTATCATAGATTTTTGCAATTTTGTTTCCAAATTCTACTTTGCATCCTATATTGCCTAATTGTGAGACACTCAGCAAATTGTAGTTTAATCCTTCAACATACTATGCATTATCACATGAAATTTTCTCTGTGAGCTTAATGGAAGCTTTTCCTTTGATTTTACATGGAGCATCATTACCAAATCTAACACTATTTCCATCATACTAAGTAAAGTTAACAAACTTACTTTTGTCTTCTATCATGTGATGTGAGCATCCACTGTCTATGATCCACCTGTCATTCTTGTTCATACATGTTACCAGTGTGGTGGGCTCTTCTTCATCAGATTGGTCCTTTATGGCTACATAAACAACTTCATCATCATTATCATCAAATTTTTTTTCAACAATATAACACTTCTTGCCTTTTTCTTTGTAATCTCTTTTGTCATCATCTCTTCTAAATTTGTTTTTGTTGCCTTCCTTGTAATCTTTTTTCTGTGTGCACCTGGCAGCAATATGACCTACTTTATTGCAATTGAAACAAATGATAGGCATCTTACCTTTGAATTTTCCTTTGCCTCTGTGAAATCTTCTAGCAAGCAATGCTTCCAATTGTTCCACATCTTCCTCATCAGTGCTACTGTCACTGGATACATATTTCATTTTTCTTCCTTTCTTTGATTTCACCTGTTTAGCATCTTTCAGTGATAGTTTGGCCTTAAAAGTAGATTCAACATTCTCTGGTCTGTAGTTGTCAAAATTAGATAACTCAAATGTAGTGAGTCTACTTATTATACCTTCAAAACTTAGATTGTTTCCTGGTACACATCTTAGTTCTTGTATTGCTGATACTCTAATTGCATAGATAGGGAGCAAGGTTCTTAAGAAATTACTATTAATAGTATCTTCATCCAATTGACCACTCAAACATCTTATTGCACTTACCACTTCTTTTATTCTTGCGCCATACTGAGTAGCATTCTCATTTTTCTCCATTTTCATATCATCAAACTTCCCTCTGAGACTTTCTCTTTTTGCTCTTTGTACATTCTGATCTCCTCCATAGATGTTTGATAGGGCTTTCCACATTTTGAATGCAGTGTCACATCCTTTGATATCATCAAATTCAACATAGTTGAGTGCAGAGGCAATCTCTAGCATTGTCTGATTGTGTTCCTATTTTTTTTTCATATCTTCTGTAGTAAGAGTACCATTTGGATCAACATGTTTAGTAACAATTGAATTTTGGGCATAATCTCCTATGGATCCAAGATGTAGCTTCATCAAGCTTTGCCATTCAACAAAGTTGTTTTTGTTGAGATTGGGAACTTCTCTCTTAGGCATTTTGATCTTTTCTGCTTATAGTCCTTTTAAACTGAATCAACAGTCTTGCTCTGATACCAATTGTTAGAATTCTTTAGAATAAATGAGAGGGGGGGGGGGGGGGGGGGGTGGTGAATCAGTTATCCAAGGTCCAAATGCCCTAATAATACTTTTTCACTACTTTTAATGAATCCATACACTTTTCATCCATCCAAACTTAAATCAACCATATTAGCAAGTTACAATAAATCAACATGCAGCGATAAAACATGCAAGATCAACACATGACACAATGATTTACGTAGAAACCCAATTTGGGAAAAACCACCAATAACATGCTACTTGACTCTCACTCTTCTAAAGAGATGCCCTATTAAAAGCCTACCCTGTTAAAGGCTTACAACACACTGTTAAATGTGACCTTGTTAGAGGATTTCACCAAACTGTTAGGAATGGGCCTGGTTAAAGGACTTTAGAACATTCACTTGAAATGTCACCCTGTTAAAGGATTTATCTCATGGCTATTAAACCAACCTAAGTCCATAGGATTTAAAATAACTATTACAATTGCTAGAGAGTAACGATAATGGCTTTTTGATCTGATACAACTTACAACATACTTTGCAAATTTTAGATCACTCTTTTAGTTCAATCCTTTTGCTTGGCTTTATTCACTTCAGCTCTAACTTCTTGTCTTCCTCTCAAGCTTCGTCTCCTTGAGTCTTCTTACTCATCATGCCAATGCAATCATATTTGGGGTCTTCTTATCGAAATAGAGTAGCTGAGCTCTCTTTCTCCTTAGCACCTCCTTCAACACTTTATGCTTTCTTGCTTGACCCCCTCTCTCTCTCTTTTCTTCATGAACTTGTGACTCCTTAAATAGAAATCTGATTTTCCTTTTCTGCTCAATTCTCCCTCTCCAATTTTAGGGTTTCAAATGGATTAGGTAGGTTATAATGTATCTACCCCATATCTTGGTCTTATCTATAAACTTCATCTAGAGTCTAGCTGTATCTTTAAAAACATTCTACATGGTGTTCTGTGCCACCAGCTCATCATTCTTATCTTCCATTTAATTCACAAACTTCTAGATAACAACCTTGTCGACTTAGATCTGGAAAATCTTTGATTTACAAAATAATGCAGCAACTCGGCATTATTGATTTACTGGTGCTCAACACCTCTATGTTACTCGACACTTATATCTACTTGGTACTTGTATTTTCTCGACACTTGATATCACTTGGCACTTGTATTTTCTCGGCACTTGATATCACTCGACACTTGTATTTGCTTGGCACTTGATATCACTTGGCATTTGATAAACTCTGTATCACTCGACATCTGAAGTTTAACTTGCTTGGCTTCAACTAGGAATCTATTCGACACCTAGTAGCTTGCTCGGCTCCCTCTCTCTAATAAACTTAATTGGGCTTTACAAAAGACTTAGCTAAAACCTTACATCTTTGATATGTTTTAGTGTGCCCACTCTCTATGTCTTATAGTATGTCATCAAATACACTTTTTCATCAATGGCTTAGGTGATCCTTTTACTTCATTACAACATCATAACTTCAACCTTTCTCTAGGTGTTGTAGTTACATCTTATTGATTGCCTCCTCCTTGTCAATCAACTAATTGATAGTATTAGGATCACTTAAGCAATTGTCATTCCTGCAAGTAGCAAGTTTGACATCAATGAAAAAACAATGATTGAGGAAATTCTTTACCATTTCCATATATCATTTCCAACAACTTTCCTCATGATTGTTTCAATCATTTCCAATAGTTGTGTGTTCCTAGAAGCTCAATGAGAGAGAATCTCATCAAGAAGAAGCATAGTGAAGGATTGGCTAAACACTTTGGGAGAGATAAGACCGTTTCTTTGGTTGCTAAGAACTATTATTTACCACAACTATAGTTAGATGTGAAGAAGTTTGTACAAAGTTCCAAAGTATGTCAGATGGCAAAAAGTGTAAAGCAAAATTCAAGGTTCTATCAACCATTACCTGTACTAGAGAGGTCATGGGGGGAAGTCAACATGGATTTTATTGTTGTATTACCAAGGACTTAGTGAGGGCATGATTCTATTTTTCTTGTGATTGACAAGTTTTCAAAGATGACACATTTCATTCCTTGCAAGAAGGCTAGTGATGTTGTTCATGATGTAGATTTGTTTTTTAGAGAACTGGTGAGATTACATGGTTTGCCAAAGAGTATAGGTTCAGATTGAGATAGAAAGTTTGTTGGGTATTTTTAGCATACATTATGGAATAAATTGAAGATAGGTTTTAAGTTTAGTTCATCACATCATCCATAGAATAATAGGTAGAGAGAAGTTGTGAATCATAGTTTGAGAAATTTGCTGAGATGTTTGGTTGGAGACAATCCAAAAGGTTAGGATTTGATTTTACCATAGGTGGAATTTGCACATAATAATTCTATCGACATGAGTACTAGTAAATCACCATTCTAGTTTATATATGGGAGTAGTCCCAAAAATGCTTCTAAGTTGAGGTCGTTGGATAAATGAGAGATAAGTAGTGCTAAAGCAGAAGAATTTGTTGAACATTTGAAGAATATCCATGAGGATGTGAGGAAACACATTATCAAGATAAATACATAGTATAAGGCTAAGAAAGACATGAAAAGGAGGTATAAGGAATTTTAGATTGAAGATGACATCATGGTTCATTTGCAAAAGGAGCATTTTCTAGTGGGTAGATATAACAAGATGAAAATGAAGAAGTTTGGATCATGTCAGATAGTTAAAAGATATGTTTTTGGAAATGCCTATGAAGTGGAATTGCTTGCTGAATTGAATATTTCATCAATATTTAATATTCTCAATTTTACAGAGTACCATGAAGGAGGTGATGGGGATGAAGTTTCAGAAGTGTAGTGAAGTATTCTAACAACTAGTTTAGCTACAAAAGAGATTGAGGAGATACTGGATAGTCATATTGAAAAAAGTAAAAGGAGAAAACTTGTGAAGAATACCTATTCAAATGGAAAGGGAGGCCAGAAGAAGATTTTTCATGGCTAGCAAAGGAGGAGGTTAACCATCATGGTTGTCCTCTTAATACTTGAGATGTGACAGGGTCACTTCTCAAATTAGCATGGGTGTCTGATGCAGAAGCATCTTGGGTGTAAAAGAAATCTTGCATCACCGAAAAATATTTCCTTTTAGTGGTTTTAATAAGGGTTGTCTTATTGTAGAGTTATTTGCTGTGGAGGCTTGCTACTTAGTAAGTTAGTCATATGAGCTCAAAATTTTCTAATTTCAATGGTGAAGGTTCATTTTAGTTATATCAATTTGTTAGTGGAGTTTCATGGCCAAATAGTATGTATTTGTAAAGTTATTATAGATTTTGGTGTGTAATTTTGGTATAAAAACTTCAAGCTCAATTTTGAAGGCCTTAAAGGACCCAAATGAGGCCTAAAAACTTAGTGGATGGGCTCTTGGGTGGATCTAATCTAGTAGATTAGGAGTTGAGGTTTTCAAAAAGTGGTTATAATAGCCAATCAGAGCAATAGTTTGAGAGTTATGCTCTACTGAAGTTGGGCTACTTGAAACTTCTAAAATAAATGTCAAAATTTCATTTGGCTAACTCTATATGAATTTTTAGTGTCTGTTGGCCCTAAGTATTAAGTTTGAGTTTCTAGTGTTAGAAAAGATAGGGTTGTCATTGCACCAAAAGATTGACTTGTTAATGCCCAATACAACCAATAGCCTTATAGAACCACAGAAGGTGATTAGTCCATGTCACAAATCCTGCAAGGAATGTTGGCCCACTACCAACAATCCCCCTTCTAGTGTCACTTGCCATGGCTAGTAGGATTTGAACATATGACCAAGCTCTGATACTAATTGTTAGAAAGGATAGGGTTGCCATTGCACCAAAAGATTGACCTATTAATGCCTGATACAACCAATAGTCTTATAGAACCATAAGAGGTAGTTAAGCCATGTCATGAATCCTATTAGGGACACTATCCCATTGCCAACATCTAGAACTTTCTTGGGTGGCATAAAATTGACTATTTAAGAAAGACTAAATATCATCTAGGACAACTCTAGGTGATAGTTTGCAGCTTTGTCTTGCAGATTACTATAATTAAGGCACCCATGTGGGTTAGCATACTGTAATGATAGTTCAATGCATGAAGGCACCCATGTGGGTTAGCATATTGTAATTTTAAATTCTATAATTCCACATTTGTGGTGATAATAAGAAGCCCATATTATGTTCTTGCAATTGCTGTTTTTTCTTTGTTCTTGTTATGTGTTTATGGTATTATGGGGAGCACCCTTCATCATCCCTGTTAGGAGCCAAACCTCTTAAAGGCTACAAAACATATTGTTAAGTATGACCCTATTAGAGGATTTAGATCACCTTGTTAGGAGTGGCTTGGTTAGAGGTCTTGAAACACTTCAATAATGAAATATCACCTTATCAGAAGATTTACAAATGATTGTTTTAACCTTGTTTTTATACTACCACAGTTAATTTGACTTAGGTCATACCCTATTTTTTCCTCAAGTAATAAGGTTACAATACATGTCAAGATTTACTTTAATACCTACTTAGAATTTTAATTAAGATTTTTTATTATTTACTAGTAGTAAACCGTTGTATATTATATCATTATTTGCACTTTTTCTTATACATCAATAGATCTTATACTATTACAAAATACCTACTTATTTTTGACCTTTTAAATAATAGATGTTCCATAATAGGTAGTACATTAATCTTATAGGTAGTACTTTAATCTTTTATAATGCACAAGACTTGAAAACTAAACACAATCTTTATAAAATACTTTTTTTTCTTAAAACTAAAATATCATCCCCCATACAAATATGGGGAAATAATCTATTCGAACTATATATTTTCCAACTAAAATGCCAAAATAGAACTCGTGAAGGGAGTTGTTCAAAGCTCAAGTCTTTCCATGTACGCCCATACATGCCTTAAGTACTATTTCTTATATTTTTCTAATCTAGAGCCACCTTAAGTAGTCTACATTATGCTTGCCTAATCTAGACTTACCTACGAAGTAACAAAATCAACTACATTGTCACACAAGACAACAATACATTATGGGAAGCCATAGAAGGAGGTCAAAGAGAAGTCTAACAACTTAGCCTATGTACATGGTTTAAAGACTCCATTTATGATCCTCTGTAATCTTTGTACAATAACCGATATCAATTAGTTTATATACTCTATCAAGAAAGAAAAACATATGAAGGAGGATATAAAAAAGTCACAGATAAGTCTAATGTAAGCCAAAAGGATGTTAATAGAATCAGTTCAATTGAAAGTGAGTTTAGATAACATGTGTGATAGATAGGTCTTGACCCGCTCTACATTCTATGTAATTCTAAATAATATAAATAAGACCTCATGTTTTTCGACATCTGAACATATCTACAACTTATTCATTTTCTTGTATTAAGTTAATTTGTTAAATAGCAGCCCTCTTCTTGGAAACATGATAAAGTGCATCACAATTTCTGCTTTCCAAATTAATCTCATCTAGCTATGATGCATGGAGATTTCTATTAGTTCCTCCTGTCTATAGGCGGGGACTAATGTTTTCACCTAGCCTTTTTTATTTAATAGTGTCTAGAAAGTCTAAAAATTGGAAAACAATTTCACAAAACAACTATTATTAGTTAATAGTGTCTAGGATGTGGAAAAATTGGAAAACAATCCCATAGAAACAACTATTGTTTGCCATTTTATCTGAAACATTAATTTTTCCCTCATATTTGGCGCATTTTGGTTGGCTTACATTCTTCATGCATTCTCTGTATAGCCCCTTGTGTGGCTTTTGCATGCTTTACTAAAGTTTTTGTTATTACTAAGTTGCATTTCCTTACTACAACGTATTTATTATGTATTATCCTCTTTCTTCCCAATTCATTATGTTATCACTTGTTTAAAACTTAATTGGTTTCCCTAGCAACCTTATTAAACACCTCACTATTTAATTACAATACCATTGAGAGGGAGAAAGTTTACTTCGAATGAAATGATACTGTACCTCAATATGCTTAGTCGTGCTATGAAACACTACATTTTTGGCTAAGTCAATGGCACTTTTGCTATCACAATACAAGGCTGATCCTTGTTGAGGGCAATCAAAATCACCAAATAGATTTTGCAACCAAATCAACTCTTTTGCTCCTTTAGTGAGAGCAATGTATTTAGCCTAAGTAGTAGAAAGTGAGACCACTTGTTACAACTTCAATGCCCAACTGATTGCTGCTCCAACAAAGGTAAAAACATAACCAGTAGTAGATCTTCTATTGTCTAAACTTCTAGCCATATCTGAATCAGTATAACCTTTGAGTGAAGTGTCTTTTCCACCAAAAAACAATACAAAATTAGGAGTACCCTTATGATATCTTAAGACCCACTTAATTGCATCCCAATATTGTTTACCTAGATTGGTTATGAATCTGCTGACAACCCTCACTACTTGGGTGATATTCAGATGAGTGCAAACCATTACATATATAAGACTACCCACTGCTGAAGAATATGGGATGTTCTTCATGTAGTCTTGTTCTTCTTGTGTCTTGGGACACATGGCTACAGATAATCTGAAATGATTAGCGAGAGGTGTGCTAGCTGGTTTGGCATATGCCATGTCAAATCTTTCTAGTACCTTGAGAACATGGTGTTCTTGAGAAATATTTATTTCCCTCTTGTGTCTATCATGGGTAATGTCCATGCCAAGTCTCTATTTTTCTGCCCCTAATTCTTTCATGGAAAATCTTTCTGACATCTTTTCTTTCAATTGTAAAATCAACTTCATTGATGAGTTGGTTACAAGCATGTCATCAACATAGAGCAATAAAAGAATAAAGGAACCATTAGGTAACTTCTTGTAGTAGATACATGGATCAGGTTCACACTGAATGAAATTATGTTTAGTCATGAATCGATCAAACTTGAGGTACCACTACCTTGGAGCTTGCGTGAGACCATACAAGCTCTTCCTCTATCTACAATATAAGTTTTCTTTACCATGTTTAATAAATCCCTCGAGATGCATCATGTAGATTTCTTCATTTAGATCACCATAGAGAAATGTTGTTTTGACATCCAACTGCTCAAGTTCAAGATCATGAGCAGAAACTAAGCCAAGAATAGCCCAAATTGTAGTCATCTTGACCATTGGAGAGAAGATTTCATTGAAATCTACACCCTTTTTCTGATCAAAACCTTTAACAACTAGCCTGGCTTATACTGCTTTTGATTTTTGTCTTCATCTTTCAACTGATAAATCCATTGATTTTTAAGTGCTTTTTGATTTGGTGCCAAAAGAACCAAATCCAAAGTTTTGTTTTGTAACAGAGAATCCATCTCTTCCTATATTACTATCTCCCATTTGTGAGAATCTGATGCTTTGTGATCTTCTTTGAAGCTTGTTGGTTCCACTTGGTTTGAAAGCAAAATTTTTGGCTTTGCTTCTTCAGAGTACAAGAGTTCATAATTAGAGAATCAAGCATGAAGCCTTCTTTATCTTGTTGATTTTCTCAGCCCTTGAATAGTATCACTATTTTGTATACTATCATCAACATTTCCCTTGTCAATGTCATGAGAATTTTTTCTTGTTGATTCATAATCATTGCCTTTAGAAGATGTGAAACAATTCTTCTATGCATTAGTGTGATTTATACTGATATTTTGAATTGTCTCCACATTGGGATTGGAATGAATATTACTTTCAATCCTATTTTCCTTACAAGAGTTCTATGAATTTTGGTCATATAGAAATTTCAAATTCAACCCCCTGTTTTGGTTACCCAAATTCATTTGATTGTTTAGAGTTGCATCATGTTCCTATTGGTGACCATATTTAGTAGGAACGACATTGTCTCTGTCAAAAAAAGTCCTCATACTATTATGAACAAGGGTGTCAAGTTTTGTTATTGGACCCAGGTGGGAACCATGTTGATAGAGTCAAATATGAACCTACTGCTATTCATTAAACTCATTCTTATCAAGGATTTCCACCATAGGTAGGCTTGGTATAGCCGATTGAAGAGTCTGTCGATGATTGGTATGTTTATGAGATCACACTTCTTCCTTGTGCATTGGACTGTGGGACATGTGGTGAGGAAGATGTGAGGAATGAATGAGTGGAGAGTCTTAAGTGTTGATTGGAGTGGTTGAAGAGGAGATGCTAACCTATTGAGATTGGTGAAAGGTGGAACTATGCACATGGTCTTCTGTAATATCCTGATGCCAAGTGCTGATCCAATCATTATCTCCAACTCCATGTTTCATCACATGATAGTTTTTGCACATTTCAAGCCATTCAACACCAATATTATTAGAATCCTATTGATATAGACCACATCATATGGAACTATCACTGAGTCTTTCACTATGAGTTGAGGGTTTAATAACCATATTGTTCCTATTTGCATCTAAGGTGTGCTACGAGCCATAAGAGTGAGTAGGGGAGCCTGGAATGGGAAAAACTTCATCTGAATGTGGTGTAAAGAGCTGATGATGTGGGCTAGAACTATGAAGTTTGATATTAATGCCATGAAAGATAGGTGTTGTTCCAAATTCTCCACCTTTAGACAGAGGATTATCTACTCTACTTTGATTTGAAGTGTACTAATTACTATTGTCACTTAGGTTTGCACCCTTATCCAAAGCCTATGCATGAGGACAACCTAGTGAAACATGGAAACAACCTCCAAGCTGTGGGACTTGAACTGTGAGGTTGAGTGTCCAGAGAAGGCCGACTTCCTCTTACTATAAAGATGCACCTAACTACTCTTGGAGAGGAAAAAGGAGAAGGAGAGCATGAAAGTAGATCTACCTAATCTAATCTAAAGAGGAGAGTGTTCAGACCAATCTTTACCCATGCATGCACTATTGAACCAAAATGAAACTAAGGATATACACATTCAGACTTGCTTTAATCTAATAATCACATGCAAATCAGAAAACCAAGATAAATGACATAAGGAAAAGGGATTCACTTATATTATCATTCATTAGCTAAAAAGAGATACAGTCATGTAGATCATAGATCTCTATAAAACATCACTGAGGGGCAAAGAGTTCTTGCACTTTCACACCAATGGCTGAAGGAGATAAGGTAGAATATCACTTGATTAAGAGGCAAAGAGAATTTTACACTGAAATTGTAGAGCAACAATAGAGAACAATAGAGAATGATCGACCTTTACAAAATCTACAAAATTTGCCTTTATAGTGTAGGCATAACTAAGATGTCCTCTAACTGTGGTTACTTCACAACTACCTGCTATTAAGTCGTACAAAGAATAATCATAGAGAAAGTTTGATCTGGATATGGATCTAGATGCAATGATAACTGATCATGGTTTGAATAGGGACCCGAGAAGATAGAAACGGTGCCATAACTATTCTTTGACCTAGTAGATAGATCAGATTGGGGTGGTATAGTGTCTCTGTATGCTTCTCATCCACTTCTGGTGGTTGGGATTGATTACAGAGATCAGATCACATAAAAAATCTCGACTTTCTTCATCCCTGAGCACCTATATTAGCAGAGTCAGCAAGTCAACTAAAATTTTCAAGTAGGACAAGCCATGTGGACCAACAAGCTTATTTCTTTATGCCACCTTGTGGTTCTTCATGAGTTTGACCATGTCATTCATTACTAATCGTGCCAACTCCTCAAATTCTAACCGCAATGGTCACATTAACTGTTAGCACCCCTAACTGTTACTATCTCCACCAGACCCACTAGGACATGTGTTACTTAGGTGCTATGTTGCTATGTGTATTTTCTAAGTAGTCTCACATAGCGAGATAGTACCCATCGTTGATTTCCTTAGATCTGACAATCGTGAAGACTTGCCATATTACTGCACTTTGCCCCAATAAAGTTTTTGGTTCATGAATCCACTTGGTGACCACCTGGTGCAACCTGGCATCCTCATCTAGTGAGATCTAGCCCCACTGATCCACATGGCACAATGGTGCTATGTCATTATGTGTAATATCCTCATAGCTTCCCATAGTGAGATAGTGCCTACCTTGGATTTCCTTAGATCTGATGGTGATCAACAAAATTGTACAATTGCACATTGAGCTAGCTGAATAGACAAATGAAATATCACCACTGTACTGTAACCCACCTGAAAACTACCACCAAGGACAAACCATAATATCACTTTGGAGAAGGGTGGGCCCATTACATCATCTGTTCCATGCGGCCAAAAAGTGCTCTGTTGCCATGGCAAAATGACGTGCAACTTCCCATGGCGAGATAGCACCAACTGTAGATTTTCTGAGATCTGACGATGGAGGACTTACGGGCCCACAGAAACACTAAAATGCATGGGGAAAGAAATATCATAAGGGTAGCCTAAATTATTTTTTGGATATTCCTTTAGGTGTTTAAAATAGCATTAAAATTGGGAAGTGACCGTTGGCGGGCAAGCATTTAAAATTTAAATATTTGGTGGGGGGCACAATATGTAACATTTTTGGTGACTTACAGGGGATGCTAGCCTACTATCCATAAGACCAATGGCCTAAAGCATCCATTGGGCTTCAGAGTCAAAAAATATGTAGATTCTGAGAACTGTCAAAATCTAACCCCACTTCTGAGAGGAAAATCCTTGAAACCCTTATCTCTACAACTGGAACTAGAGATGAAAGCTCCTCCTTTGCACCCTTCAGAATTTCAAAATTTGCTGTGTCACAAAGACAATCCTATGCTCGTGCAGTTCTTAGAAAAGTAGGGAACAAACTGGAAATGAAACTAAGCTAACTATGCATAGAACCTCAACCCCTATCAGAAACATGGCTTGAGATAGATCCCATTAACTGGGATAGGCAAAATCTCACCACAAGGCCTGCTTAACTAAAAAGTGTTGGCCTACTTACAACTTTCAATTAGATAGGGACCACTCCATAATGCATCAAACTTTGAGTGTCTTCCTAGTTTTGCCCTATCTGCATCCCATTTCAGAACCAAATTACCTTCTTTGAAGGTTCTGACCCTAGCTTTTTGTTAGTGTAGTTTTTTATTTTTCCTATTTTGATAGGTTTTTCCTACACTTTTAATAATCTCGCTTAGGTTAATAAAGCATGTCTTATTAGGTGAATGGTTGTGAGGTGTCACCTTCCTACATGTGAGCATCAATTAGCTATCTTGGGAAGATACTTTGCTATCTTTAGTCCGATAGATGGTTGCTCCTTATTGGTTGGTGTTGCCACCTCCTCCCTCTTCCTAGCCTATATAAGCATGCTACCTGGCTTGTATTTGTATCTCTTGTTTTTGCACCCTCTTAATGCTATTTTGCTTCCAGCATTTGCATTACTCTCTTGGAGACTAACTCTATGATGCTATTTTGATTTTGTATCATTTGCATTCATAGTTTAGATATTTACTCTTTGCACTAGTTTTCTGGGTTATTAATCTTTTCAGATTCTAACACTTTTCTATGAAAGCTCTTCTTTACGTGTCATTGATGTCTCTCTAGGGCCTGCATGGCCTAATTTCTTTTCTCTTCCAGCTCCATCAGTTATGCCATTCTCACTATCATGGCATCATCTTCAATTAGTTCTGACTGATGAGCTAATTTCGGGGCTGGGAACTCTAATGAAATTGAAAGCCTTGCCTCTCTACCATAGACTAACACAAATGGTGAATTCCCTATTGACCTTTTAGGCATTATTTTGTCAGCCCACAGTGTAGTCTTCAGTTTGTTATGCCAACACCTTTGGTTATCTTCTATTGTCCTTTTTATGATCTTGATCAGGTTCTTGTTGGAGGACTCAACCAAACTATTACCCTGAGGATAGTAGTTTGAGGATGTGCTCAAATAGATATTATGATCCATTGCCCATGCACAAATATGAGCTCCAACAAAAGACTTTGCATTATTTGAAATAATGGTTGAAGGGGCACCAAACTTGGGCACAATTCCATCAAGGAACTCAACAACAGAAGATTCTGTGGCATCCTTCAATGCAACTACCTCTGTCCATCTGGTGAAGTAATCTATAGCAGCTAAAATCCACTTGTGACCTAAATTAGAAGGAGGGTTGATAGGGCCTATGAAATCCTATCCCCATTGGGAAAAAGGTTGATCCACTTGGATAGGATAGAGGGGAAGAGCTGCAAGTCTTTGTTTGCTAGAGAAGAAGGCACATGTTTCACACTTCCTCACGTATTTATGACAATCATGAAACAGAGATGGCTAGTAATAACTAGCTCTCATGATCTTCATTGCAATTGTCCTTGCTGAGAAATGACCACCATCAGGACCATCATGAAGTTCTTTGATCATTCTTTTAGCTTGGTCTGTATCAAGGCATCTTAATAGGGCTCCATTAAATTATTTTTTAAAGAGGACACTGTCAACTATGACATAAGGAATTGACTGTAATCTATACTGTCTCCTTTTAGCTTTATCTAATCCTTAAGGGTATCCATTTCCTAATAAGAAATTCATCATATCATCCATCCAACTCCTTGGGTCACTATTTCTTGCCTCTTGTTGCTCTATGAGTATCATAGCAGATTCCTCATCAGGTTCTTGAGATGATAACATCTATTTACAAAATCCCTTCCCTCTTACCAGCTTGGTAATTTGGATATCAACATCATATTCCATCACTTTAGTAATCTAGCTAGCTCTTTTCTCACTAATATCTTTTCTCAAAAGGAAATCCTTCACACTGGCATGGGGTACCAACAAATGAATTTTATTATGAGACAAGAAGTGCCTAAATTTCTTTAAAGCTCTGATGACTACAAGGGCTTGCTTCTCTACATAGCTATATTTATCTTCATATTCTTTAAGCCCTTCACTAAAGAAAGCTATGGGCTGCTCTTCATTCTTGTCATTTGTTTGAGTCAAGACAACAGAGATACTTGACTCACCACCTAGGGTATAAAGAATGAAATCTTTCTCAAAATTTGGATTCAAGAGAGTAGGGGTTGAGGCTATGGCTGTCTTGATCTCTTCAAAACTTTCCTTCCCTTCCTTGGTCCATGCAAAGACCATACCTTTCTTGAGCATAGTTGTAAGAGGTTTCACCATGGTAGCAATATTTGGAATAAATCTTCTCACAAACTTTATCCTATCTAGGAACCTTTGCAACCCATTCTTATGTTTAGGAAGAGGGAGGGAAAGTATTCCTTTTGTTCTCTCTGGATCAATGGTTAAACCATCCTCAGATCCAATATGTCCTAATAATTTTCCTTGGTTAGTAGCAAAGACACACTTTCTTGGGTTAAGGGAAACCCCAAACTCTCTACATCTTAGGAATACTTGTCTTAGATGATCAAAATGATCTTCTACATTCTTTGAATACACAGTGATATCATCAAGGTAAACTAAGACAAACTTATCAATCAATCTTTTGAATGCCATCTCCATTGCCTTCTAAAATGTAGAACCTCCATTGGTTAGCCCAAATGGCATCTTACAATAAGCATAGGTACCCCATTTAGTGGTAAATGTAATCTTATATATATCAGACTCCTTAACCAGCACTTGATTGTACCCTGAAAATCCATCAAGAAATGAAAATCTCTTTGAACCACTGACCTTGGACAAAATCTTCTCCATAGAAGGGAGAGGATGGTGATCTTTAAGGGAAGCTTAGTTAAGGTCCCTAAAGTCCACACACAATCTAATTTCTCCATTCTTCTTCCTAATAGGGACAAGGTTTGCTACCCATGATGAGTGTTTGATGGGAAAAATTATATTGGCCTCAATCAACTTGGATAGCTCCTTTCTCATTAAGGGTTCAATTTTAGGATTCACTGGCCTCTACTTTTGTCTTACTAGTTTTACATCATTAATTAAATCTATGGTATGCTGAAATAACCTCGGGTCAAAACCCTTTAAATCATCATATGTCTAGGAAAATATATCATTAAATTCTTGACATAGGTGAATAAAATTTTCTTGTTCAATTTCAGAACATACCTTCCCCATGTTTAAGGATTTTGCATCAGCAACCATGACTAGAGTGTGATCATCTTCATCAGTAGCTAGGTTCATGTCTCTGCCTCTTGCTTGATCATTAGGATTAAAAATACTCTCTAAGGTAATGAGACCCTTAGGCAATTTTTTAGAACTGAGATGAATGATTTGGTCACCATACTAATCCTGCAGTCTCAACTAGTTCCTGTCTGAAAATTCTACTTCATTCTGCAAGAAGCTAACAATTTGCTCATCAGACTCAAACACCTACCAATGGGTGTTGTTATTAGGGATAGCAGGCCTTACTACCACTCTAATTTGTTGGTTCTTCTCCTCCTCAAGATTCCCTGGCACATCATAAGATGCATCTATTGCTACAAGTCTATTAGCATGCCTATTTTCTTTTCTAGGGATGCTTTGGATGTTAAATACATTGAAACCTTCAAGAAAATCCCATACCCTATGTTTGTAAGACTTGAGCAAACCATTCTTGGTGGTATTTTGATTCCTCACTTGATTAACCACCAAATCACTATCTCCATACACCCTTAAGGCTTGGATTCCTCTTTTTTGAGCAAGTAGGAGACCTTGAATCAAGGATTCATATTTGGCTACATTATTAGTGCAACTGAATGAGAAGTAATACCTTACTTGTGTAGGAGAAATTAACATCACACTAGCTCCTGATCCATTTTTATTTCTTGATCCATCAAAGTACATCCTCCATATCCCACTCATATCTTCTTTAGTACCCACAAGATTGGGAACTAGGGCATCTTTCTCCAATATACAATATGTACTAAGACCTATCTCAAGGGTTTTTGACATAGGATCAAATTGATATGCATTGGCCCATTCATCCGAGAAAAAATCAGGTATCTCTGCTAAAGAAGTGGTGGGCTCATTTACTATGTCACTCTCATCCATTTCTAGAATAGGGCAATTCATGTTGATGGAATTAGGGGTGTAAGATTCATTATGATGGAGGGCTTGAGGCTCTACTCTAATTGTATCTTTGGCTCCATATCTTGTTCTAAAAAACATATATGACCAATCAGAAGATATGTAACCACCTATTTGGGCAGTAAAGTCTCTTGACAGATAGATGGAAAAATATGGCTTGACCTTAGCAACAGAGATATCTTGGGTTATATTACAACCAGGGCATGCATGCAAGGCCATCTCCACATTCCTAAGGATCCCTACAGTCTTGATAGTACTACTATCCAACTGTAATACATCCCTAACAATGGGCTCATATTTCATTTCCAAAGCATTAGAAACACACCTAGGCATCGTTGAACTGCTAGCCCCTGAATCAATTATGCAATTATGGACTAGTTTTCCCCCTATAATTAGAGAAACATAGAATGGAGGAGGTCTAACCTTTTTACTTGTTTCTACCTCCCTTGATGGTTGTACTAGGCTTGTGGCACTTTCCATACTGAGTGTCTGATCCTTTGGTTCAATTCTTTCCAGTTCTTGCTGCAGCAACCTCTTTTGCATGGGTATAGTAGCAACAACATCCCACATGGAGATATTCACATTTTTCTTCTTCATTTTCTCTACCACACTGAATGGCATAGCAAGTGTATTGGTAGAAGCTTTGAGAGCTGCAATTTTATGAGGTTGAGATGGAATAACCTAAGGATCACTTGTATCTTTTTTTTCATGATTTTGCCTTTGCTGCTGAAAGGTACTTGATTGATTATTTGCTGCTTGCTCATGAGATATTGCATTTGAAGTTGAGGCCTGATTAGGAGGAAGGGGAACAACATCTTCCATAGCTCTTCTTTTGCTTCTAGTATTATGAGCAATGGAATCCTAGTTTACATTACAATGCTCCTCCATCTGATGATTCATAAAAGAGCAATCAGATTGTCTTTGCACATCTGAGGCATCTTTAAATTGGTCCTCCCTATATGATTGTTTTGTTGCAGGTTCTTGGATTTTCAAAGCCATAAAAGATTTAGCCTTCTGACACATACAATAGGCATAGGAGTAGTTATAGGAGGGACAAAAATCTTGATCTTGAGCCATATTGTTTTGAGGGACTATGGCCTTACTTTGGTTTACATTTGAGGTTGTAGCATGGCCACCCTACCTACTTTGATCACTAGAAATTTTCCAATGATTAGGATTTGGAGGCCTACCACTACTTGGAGTTTGATATTGAAATTGATGAGGCTTACTACCTTGAGCTTTCTATCTTTCTAAAGTCACCACCTTGTTGCTTACTTTTTGCATCTTAGAGGAGTTATCCTCCAGCTTCTTCCCATAATCTTGCAATCTTTTCTCTAGGTTCTTTTCTCTTTTATCCATGTTCAGCATTAGAGATTGCATCATCTCTTTGATTTCATCTATCCCATTTGAAGATGTAGAAGCTTGAGGGACTGGGACAAAGGGTTGTGATGTAGAAATTGTAGGAAGAGGAGCCATTGCTTGTTGATGATTTGGAACATTAGGGAAGAAAGGAATAGGAGGCCTTGGAGCTAGCTTACCTCCTTGTATTAATATACTTTTTGCCCTTATTGCTATGTCATAAGCATTAGGCAAGGTATCTCCTCCCATAGTTTGGATTGTAGTGGCAATATCACTATTAAAAGCTCTAAGGTAATGCAAGAAGGCATTACTAGGGGTAGGCTTCACTGAAGTAGGTATTCTATCCCATGTCTTTTGAAATCTATAATTAAAATTCATCATACATTCATGGGGGGCTCTTTTTATAGTAGTCAACTGCTCTAAAAGTGAAAAATAGTCACTTTTATCCTAAAAATGTTTGCACAATCCTGCTCCTAATCCATCCCAATCTATTATAGAACCATGAGCTAAAACTCTATACCATTGTAGTGCTTTTACTTTCAAGGATGAGGCTAGGAGCCTAACTACAACATCATCCTCTGTAATACCATGGATATTACAAACATTTGCAACTTCTTGAATGTGTTCTAAGGGAGAGATAGAAGTTTCACCAGTAAACTCTGGTATACTTTTGAGTGCAGCTACTGGTATGTCATGTCTTTGGGCTAATAAGAGAGGGCTTCCACCATTAAAGGTGGCAAATTTATGAGCTCTAGGCAATGCCATATAGACAAGTGATCTATTGATATGTATTGATGGCAGTCTAGGTTAAGATCTAACAGTAGGAGGAGTAGAGATAGATCTTGTAGGTGTATTTGTTACTATTGCACTCCTAATTGGTGATAATGATACTCTAGTCCTCCTTCTTCTAGGGTTTGAAAATGAAAGGTCTTGATATTGAAACTTACCTCTAGAAGATGCCCTTGTTTTAGCTCTAGGCATAGATCACTGCAACTTTGGTTTGGAACCAGATATGTATTTGAAGCTTAGAGTCACCAAGTACTTTGAAGAATGAGCCTCCTAAAGGCTTAAACACTGAAGCTAGTACTATCTCCTCGATATTGATCTTGAAATCTTCCCTTTTGATACTAGTAGGCTTGAAGTTTTTTAAAAAGTTGTCCTATCGAGCATGCCAAAATCTGTTGTCACTTAGGTTTGCACCCTTGTCCAAAGCCTATGCGTGAGGACAACCTAGTGAAACATGGAAACAACCTCCAAGATGTGGGACTTGAATTGTGAGGTTGAGTCTCCAGAGAAGACCGGCTTCCTCTTAATGCACTTAACTACTCTTGGAGAGGAAAAAGGAGAAGGAGAGCATGAAAGTAGATCTACCTAATCTAATCTACAGAGGTGATGCACCAAAATAGAGTGTTCAGACCACTCTCTACCCATACATGCACTATTGAACCATAATGAAACTAAGGATATACACATTCAGACTTGCTTTAATCTAATAATCACATGTAGATTAGAAAACCAAGATAAATGACATAAGGAAAAGGGATTCACTTATATTATCATTCATTACCCAAAAGGAGATACACTCATGTAGATCACAGATCTCTACAAAACATCAGTGAGGGGCAAACAGTTCTTGGACTTTAACACCAATGGCTGAATGAGATAAGGTAGAATATCACTTGGTTAAGAGGCAAAGGGACTTTTACATTGAAATTGTAGAGCAACAACAGAGAACAACAGAGAATGATCGACCTTTACAAAATCTACAAAATTTTCCTTTATAGTGCAGGCATAACTGAGATGTCCTCTAACTATGGTTACTTCGCAACTACCTGCTATTAAGTCCTGCAAAGAACAATCATAAAGAAAGTCTGATCTAGATACGGATCCAAATGCAATGATATCTAATCATAGTTGGAATAGGGACTAGAGAGGATAGAAATGACACCATAACTGTGCTCTGACTCGGTAGATAGATTAGACTGGGGTGGTAGAGTGTCTTTGTATGCTTCTCATCCACTTTTGGAGGTTGGGATTGATTACAAAGTTCAGATCGCATAAAAAATCCCAACTTTCTTCATTCCTAAGCACCTGAATTAGCAGAGTCAGCAAGTCAACTAAACTCTATAAGTGGGACAAGCCACATGGACCAACGAGCTTATTTCTTTATGCCACCTTACGGGTCTTCATGAATTTGACCACATCGTTCATTACTAACAACGTGAACTCCTCAAATTCTAATTGCAACAGTCACATTAACTGTCAGTGCCCCTAACTGTTACTATCTCCACCAGACCCATTGGGACACGTGTCACTTAGGCACTATGTCGCTATGCATATCCTTCAAGCACTTTCCCATAGCGAGATCGTGCCCATCGTTGATTTCCTTAGATTTGATGATTGTGAAGACTTGCCATATTACCGCGCTTTGCCCCCATAAAGTTTTTGGTTCATGAATCCACTTGGCAACCACCTGACACAACCTGGCATCCTCATTTGGTGAGATTTGGCCCCACTGATCCATGTGGCACAATGGCGTTATGTTGCTATGCGTAACATCCTCGTAGTTTCCCATAGTGAGATAGCGCTTGTCGTAGATTTCGTTAGATTTGACGGTGATCAACAAAATTGTACGACTGCACATTAAGTTGGCTGAACAGACCAATGAAATATCACCATCGTACTATGACCCACCTAACAACTGCCACCAAGGATGAGCTGTAATATCACTTTGGAGAAGGGTAGGTCCATTATGTCATCTATGCCATGCGGCCAAAAGGTGCTATGTCACCATGGCAAAATGACGCGCAACTTCCCATGGCAAGATAGTGCCAACCATAGATTTTTTGAGATTTGACAATGGAGGACTTGCGGGCCCACAGAAACACTAAAATGAGCAGGGAAAGAAATATCATAAGGTTAGCCTAAAGTATTTTTTCGATATTCCTTTAGGTATTTAAAATAGCATTAAAATCGGGAAGTGATCGTTGGTAGGCAAGCATTTAAAATTTAAATATTTGGCAGGGGACACAATATGTAACAATTACCCTATTCCTTATTGAGACTGTGATTGCCTAATTCTTCAATATTCTGTTCATCAATAGTATTGGAATGACTCCATATGCTAGTGGATGAAGTGGAAAGAGGGATAGGGGCTAGAACTGAATTTGGAGATAAAATGCTAGAAGAAACATTGTTTTGATCTCTGTCAGTATTAGAGTTATTATCAAAAATAGAGAAAGGGGCATATTCACATACCATTTTCCCTTCCTTGTGTAATTATGCAAATTCCTTCTCATTGAAGACAACATCTCTACTTTTGATAATTTTCTTCCCAACTGGGTCCCCATATTCTCAAACTATAACGTCCTGCCAAGGGATCCAAAAGAATTAACCTAATGTTTTACTAAGTTTGCCAAACATTTTGTTTTAAACAAGAAAGATTAATCATAAACAATAAACACATAGTAGTGGAAGCAACAACATACAATCAACTATAGGTATACATAATAGGTTACATTCCTTAAGGATCCCAAGACATTGAGTCACATTTAAATTTAATTAATACTAAGTCTAGCAACTACCACATCCACATGAAAGAATAATAAAAATTCCAATGTCCTTTAAATAATATAAATTTATTCCAAATGCCTCTTCGCAAATGAAATTCAGAATGCTCAATGATCCACTGTACATGTCACAAGGTATGAAAGGCTAAAATAATATACATATGTAAAAATAGAAATACATCATCTTGTTCAGATCCATGATATAAGTACAATAAAATAAATGAAACCATGTACCATACATGATAAATCCATCCATCATAAAAGATATAACATCCATCATAAAACACAACTATCCATCATAAAACATAACTATCTAAGTACGTATTTCCTCCCAACCATCAATAACATCATAAGACCATCATGGGCCCTAGCCATCCCCCATGCGTAACATCCCAAGCCACCAATCAGATTGTTAGTACTATCATAATAGGGATGTCACTACTAAAACATACTAGAACATAAACATAGGGAAATCTAATATGCTAGAATAAAGCATAGGATGATCCTACAAAGTAGATAACATTGCCTATCACATGCAAATCATCAATATTAGGAAATGTGTCAGTAAAAAACATTATCTAAACATGATAAACAAGCATCCCAAGAAGCTCTAGCCATGGTGACTATGGATAGATCTCAATGGTAAGAGTAAAAAGCACTGACACTCGACTGCATGGAACCTAAATGGGCCACTTCCACCGTGCTGAGGAGATAATTTCAAGTCCTAAATAGGATATCAAATCACATAACACAAGTAATCTCTAAGTCTAAGAAATCCTAAAAGTATTCTAACTCAAAGGTTCTAATAAAGAATGACATCTAATTCCCAGAGGCACACAAAGACACATAGGAAACCTACTATGTAAGCAGGCAAGTGTCATTGCATGAATCATGTTGGAGTTACCTTGGCAATTTCTTAGGACTCTAGGGTCCCTAGTGATCCCTATTCAGCCACTAGTATTCTCTCATACTGACAAGGCATACTATAGAATGCAAGGTCACAACCAAGCATTCTCTAGACTCCCATCCTAGTCTGTACTAGCACTCAAGGCATGGGTGAGAACATATAAGACTCTTATTAGGTTCATTTTAATCCCCATTTAGTGTAATATTTTCACTTATTAAACAACTTACAATGGGTTACCCTTGGAGCCACTTAGGGCCCCCAAACATCATTGCAAGCCACTTCCTGACACTACATATAGATAACCTACCCTAGGCTCAATAAAAGAACAAATTAAAGGATCATAGTAAAATCACCTTAGTCCTATACAAGTGACTAGAAAGTATCAAAAGATAATCCACAATAATCACATCAGTTCTCCACAAGCAACTAGAAAGCATCAAAGATAAATCATCCATTGGTTCTCAATGAGCAATTGGAAACTATCCCAATAATATTGATCAATGGCTCATAATAGTTAAGTCAAACATGTCACAACATGACATCACCAAGATCAAAGCAAACACTTTAGTCCCATCAAGGTGACTGGAAAGTAACTCAAGTATAACTAATCGAGGACTCAAAGATGGTTAAGTCAGGTATCTCATATACATACACCTTAGCTTCACACAAGAAGACTGCAAAGCAATAACAACAGTAAATACAAACATATCATAGAGCATACCATCACATTACCATGGTTGGGTAAAAAGGATTGAAATCAAACACCATAAAATCACAATCACATAATCTCCCAAGCCTCTGGTACATGCCCTAAATTGGTCAACACTCTAGTCAACCCCAAACCCAAACATAAATAACACATAACAAATAGAGTATAGGTTTCATAGCTTGGTTTGATTTGAAAACACATGGTTTTGAGTTAAACAATAAGGTTTTAGTTTTCGATGTTTGTGTTCAAGTAAATAGTCTTATAGTTCACCCTTACAACTAACCCATTTTCCATATTTGAATAAAAGTCCAATTACCCAACTTGATTTAAATCAATTTTCTAAAATGATCTAAAGGCAAGTTATTTATTTAACTTATTAAAAAAAAAAGTAATTCTAGTCTAAACAATATTATTAAAGTAAATCTATGATTTTCATTTAACTATATTCATCATTAATTAAATTTAACTAAACCTACATTTTTTTATTAAATTAATTAATCATTATCAAACTAAGTACTTATATTAATATCTCAGCAATATCCATTATTAATAATTAATAAAATTAAAATTATCAATAATTTTATTAATTAAAAATTAACTATATTTAAATGCATTATTATTTAAATTAATAAACAAAAACAAAACTTTATTAATAAATATTATTTAAATAATAATAAATAATTATTAAAATCTTATTAATAATATTATTAATAATAATTAACAATAACATTAAAACTTTTTAATAAATATTATTAATTAAAATAATAATTAAAAATTAATATTAAAAAAATTAATAAAAAATTAATTTAATTTATTTTTAATAAAAAAAATTTAAAACAAACTGCGATCTTTTAATCAGTCATGTGACCCTTATTAAAGGTAGCCGTAGGCTTCAAATAGGAAGGTCATGCAACTCCCTGCTGACATAGGTCCATTGGCCATGGGATGTAAGAAGGGAGGTGGGGGGATGGTGGCCCCTGCCTCCCAAATTATATATTTTTTATATTTTTAATTAATTTTTTTAAATTATTATAAAATAACCCACAATAAATATTATATACTTTTAATTTAAATTTACATAAATTTTATAAAAATAATCACAATATTTTTTTTTAAATTAAAATTTAATTAAATTCTATAAAATTAATTTTAAACAATATATATACAGTTACAAATAAATTTAAAAAAAAAAAAAATAATAATATATATATATATATATATATATATATATATATATATATATATATATATATAATTTCCTATCTGTATTTGATAGAGAAAATATAGCCAACCATTAGAATTCTATTAATTACAAACCCTCTTGGATTAACTACATTTTTCTTTAGCCTATGGATGAGGTTTTCAAATTGATTTATTAAATCCCTATATATAGATGAAAATGAACAACAAAAGATTTAGGATGAAGAATTGACAGATTCGTATAATGAAATTTGAGAAGACAAGTTTTTACAATCATGAAGTAGATAGGAATATCAAATTGCATAATTCAATCAATGATTAGAACACAAGACCCTACCTAACCTAATGCTAATGCACAACCACCTAGAAGATTTGCAAGAGAATTCACTTCTATCCAAGAACTTGTCTCTAACAATCTTCCCAAAATTTCCCTTCCAAAATTCACTTCGAAATTTTCTTCCAAAATTTGCGTCTCAAATTCCTCTCTCCCAAAAATGAACCCTCTAATTGTGATAAAGAGTTCTCTCCTTAAATCGGAGCACTAATTGTGCATTTACCCGAGAGAACTCTGTGCTCACTAGACTTTAACTCCTATTAACTTTTCTTAATCTCTTCTTTATCTTTTCCATACACGTTAAATTGAATTATTAAATAAATTTATTTAATTTTCACGTGACTTCTCTTTTAATTAATTTATTAAATTTAATCCCATGCACACTAAATGCAATTAAAATATCTTTATTAAATATACTTGTTTTATCTTTTTAATTAATTTCTTATATTTTAATCACATACACGCATCATGCGAACTTAAAATTTCTAATAAATCAATTTCTTTTCACTTTTTAATTTATTTTCGAAACTTAATTGATAAAATATTTATTAACTTAAATAATAATAATATTTAGCAATTTATTTTAAAATGAACTCTAAATATATTATTATTAAATTAAATAAATATTATTGCATTCTAAATTTATTCTTATAACTTTTTATCTTGAATTTTAATTCTTTTATTTAATTGATTTCTCAATTAATTAAATATAATTAATATTAAAATATCATAATAATTTTCCATTAAATTAAATCATTAATTTAATCTTTTAATTAGAGTTAATTAATAGAAAATTCACCAAAGACTCACAAAACAAAATACAAAAACCCATCATAGAAAAACACATACAAAATCAAATTAAAGAGTTATAATCATGAATTAACATCATCCGACACATTGAGAGGGTTCACGACTTAGATACTTTTCCTAATTGTCAATTAGGACAAATAACTGAAAGGTTTAGGATTTAGACTTAAGAATTTATATCCCCTCTCTTACCATTGAGATAATGTGATAGGGTATGCCCATCTTGGCAATTTAAGGAAGTTGATACCTGGTACCTGCAACCTACATAAAATCCACACATGTAAAAATACAATATTCTAAGCTAAATAGGCAATGACAAGAAGTGGTGCATCGTGTAGGTCTCGACTAACAGGTGACTACAACTCCCATCCTTGACCATATATAGGAATGCCATACATAAAGAAAACAAACACACATAACATACACATGTAGTATGGGGTAAGTATCCATAAGAAAACACATAGGATAATAAACCATCTAACTAATCATCATCAATAACTGAAAGCACTGTAATGATCATCATGCATACATGAAATATAGAGTACCAAGTAATCTCATCATGTATTCACTTGAATGTAAAACAATATCTAATAATCTCAAAACCATACTACTAGTAATCAAGCATAAACTGGCCTAAAAGAGTTCGGCAATGATAGTAAAAATGCAAACTAGGGGTAGGCACTAAAGAAACTGAACTAGTCTTCATCATAGCCCACACAAATGTCTTTTTGTGATTTTGGATCAAGCTTTTGTCTTTTCTCCTTTGAAAGATGTACATAAGCTTCACATCCAAACACTTGAATGTGAGAATATGAGATTTTCTTTCCCAGCCAGTCTTCCTCTTGTATGCCAAAGTCCAACCGAGAAGAGGGACTTCGGTTGATTAAATATACCACTGTATTACATGCCTCTACCCAAAACTACTTGCTTAAGCCGACATTAGAAAGCATACAATGACATTTCTCAAGGATTGTTCTATTCATCCTCTCCACTACTCCATTTTCTTGCAGGGTGAATGGAACAATCTTAATTCTATGGATGCCATTGTCCGCACAAAATGAATCAAACTCAAATGAGGAAAACTCTCCACCATTATTCATTTACAAGCACTTTATTTTGTGGCTAGTTTAATTCTCAACTAAAGCTTTAAAATTTTTTAATTTGCTGAAATCATCAGATTTCTTATGCAATATCTAAATCTATACATTTCTTGTGCAATCATCAAGGAGGGTGACGAAGAAGTTTGCTCCTCCAATAGAGCTTTCCTTGGTGGGTCTAAACACATCAGAATAAAAAAGAGCCAAAGGAGTACCTTTCTTTTCATGTCTGGTCCTCAAGAAGTTGACCCACTTCTATTTTTCATAGAGACTTCACAAAATTGTAAGTCAACTAATTTTAGTCTCGGTAATTGCTCCCTTTTATGCATAACAACAAGGCCCTTTTTTCTCATGTGACCAAGCCTTTGATGCCACAATTCTGAATTGCTATCTTCAACTGACATGGTAGCCCCCACTTCACTAATATTTTCTACAATATACAAGCTCCCAATCTTCTTTCCTTTTGCAACTAACACCATGGATCCTTTTATGACTTTCCATGAATCAATTAGAGAAGTGGCAAAACCTTGTGCAAATAGTTGACTTACAAAAATCAAAATTCTCTTTAGTTTTGGAACATGATGCACATCTTTTAATAGCCATTTAACACCTCCTTTCAAATATAATAAAATATCTCCTTTGCTTACTATTTCACATGCTTTATTATCACACAAATATACATCACCAAACTTACTTTCTTGATAATTCAAGAAGTATTCCATACAAGAAGTGGCACGAAATAATGTGCCAGAATTCAAAACCCATGAGGCTGAAGTATTCTCGGTTGTAGATAAAATCAACACACTACCATCTTTGTCATAGATAGTGTTGGTTTCACTTTCTCGCACTCGTTCTTGTGCTCTTTTATAACCTTTACAATCCTTTTTCACATGACCACTTTTGCCACAAAACCAATAGTCTCCTCCTTTCCTTTCTCGAGACTTCGAGAGCCTAGCTGATTTTGATCTTTTATGATGACTATTCCTTCCTCTATTTTGGCATCTTCCTCTATTTTTGGTGTTGACTACCATCAAAGCATCACCGGATGAGGATTCCTTATTGCTTCTCTACATATCCTCACTAAGTAGAGTTGCCATAACTTCATCATAGGCTAGCTTGCTCTTTGAGGACTTAGAAGTACTAACTACTGTAACAACGAGATCCCAGCTATCAGATAATGAACACAACAAGATGATAGCTTTTGATTCATCATCTTTTGTCATGCCAACCGAGGTTGCTTGACATAATAACATGTTCAAGTCATTTATGTGATTTGACATCATAGTCCCATCCTTCATTTTTAGCTTGTAGAGCTTCTTCATAATAAATATTTTATTTGCAATTGAGGCTGTTTCGTATGTACTTTGAAGTTTATCCCAAACTTCCTTTGTCGAAGATTTGTTTGAACATTGAATAAAAAATTCCATGATAAAGAAAGAAATATTGTTTCCTTTTCTCTCTCATCATTTTTATCCCACTTTTCATCCTTCATTGTAGTCGATTTCTTTGCTTTTCCATCAATTGCTACTACCAAGTCTTTCTTGACTAGCAATGAATGCATCTGAACTTTCCACAAACTAAAATTCTATCTCGAGAATTTCTACACTCACAAATCTTCCATGACTTTGGATTTTCAAACACCAAAATCGATTCCAACTACTACGCCAAGCTCTGATACCAATTGTGAAGTTTACTGAAAGTGCATACTAAAAGAACAAAACAAGCAAAAGAAATAGAAAAACACGAACACATGATTTTATCATGGTTCACCACAAATTGTGGCTATGCCCACACTGCAGGAAAGATCTCTATTAAGGTAAATGTTTGAACTTTACATCACAACTGTAACTTCAGCTCTTCGAATACAATCCATAATAATGAACCTCCAATACATATTTATAGAGTCTCAAAGGAAATGAAGAGATGAACAATTTGGAGGGAAACAATAATAAAATGTGCATAATAAAAGAAAGACTATTGGACTTCACATATACACCCAACAAATGAGTTGTATACCAATAATAATATAGTCTTTGGAAAACTTGAAAACATAATATCTGTGTGGACGTAACTCAATCTTTAATATGATCCATTAGAAATTATCATTTAAAAATAATAATTTCTAAGAATAAGTGTTTATAAACTTGAAGCAAATTTAAACATAAATAACATTGTAAAAAACATATGATATCAAACACCTCTATAAAAAATGACTCATATATTAATTTTTTTAATCAGAACTTTTTGAAAACTAAAACCACTTAAAATATCTCTTGTATTAGATATATTTATTTATTTTTATTAAAGGAGGGAGGAAAAATAGTCATGAACTCCAGATATAGAAAGGATAAAGATCTTTTCTGCTTTGAACCATTATGGTATATCATGTTCCTGAATATTGTATTTAGATTCATATCCATCCATCTCATCACAAGTGGTAGCCATTGTTTATCCCTGTGTTGAAAATAGATCGTAACCTTCAAATAGCTTAATAGAGGGAATGCCAATTTAAGAGTGGGAGAGAGTAGCTGGAATTAAAGAGATAAAATTTCAATAGTGAATTGGTGTTAAAATGACATTATCAAAGTATAACCATAAATCAGTCGTTTCTAGTTTTTAATTGGAAAATAAAAGAAATTTTTAGGGAGACACGAGATGTTGTAGGATGGCCAGAAGGAAGTTGTCACTGTTTTCTAATTAAAATAAAAAACCAATTGCTAGGCAGACATGCAATTTTTTAGAGTGCCCAGAAGGGATCCAATATTCAAGTAATACTTTAATTGATGAAGAAAATAAACCACAACCATGATTGATCCTTTTTTATGAGAAGGAAACCAAAACAATTCTCTAAAATTCAGTCTTGTATCATGCTTCCTAAAAAATGTAATCTAACTTAATTATTTATCATAATATGTTTGATCTGCAGTAGACACTCCTATTTTTTCAATTAAGTAAAAAAAAAAAATTGACATTTCAAAAATTGTACCAGAACCTGTACAAATAACAACTGTACCAAAAATTGTTTATTATATAAAAATTTCTATTATTGATTCTTGACTGCACCAAAACCTATACTCATAGCAGCTGGACAAGAATGTAACACTTTATGAGCTATTTTCAAAACTTTTGGAAGTTCTAATGTCAATATGTTTCTATGAAACTATGTTACAACCAAAATAAAATTGGACATCGATTCCTCCATGGAAATCATGTACTTCTACTAACTACATAATTCGACATCAGCACATATTTCTACTAACTAAAGTATTTGATGTAAATACATAAAATTCTTTCACATGTGTTCTTTTCCAAGTTCCCATTTCCATGATGGCCACAAAAATCTCTGTAAAACTTGATGTTGAGAAGGTAACATAATAGCAGCAATTCTAAAGCTATGAAAGGCACAATACCTTCATAAAGAAAAAGCTCAAACAAACTCTTCCTACGCCAATAATGATGCGGATGAAGAGCTCCACCTTTGCAGATACAGGAATGCCAGTAAGAAAAATTATGGCTAAAAGGCTACCATATCTATGGTGAAGAAAAATTTGAAAGCAAGGGTATCTTCCCCACCTAATACCTCTATACATGCAAGCACTAGCAATATCATGATGTAGCTTCCCATTGCTGACTCCATCGCCAATCTCTCTAGTAATTCTCTGTCCCTGTTGTCCAACTAAACTACACTATCCTCCTCTTTTAGACCTCACACCATTGTGTACATCATCAAAATACAAAAATATTAAATATTAATTCTCCTAATAGACATAGACAAAGTATGCCTTGCTACTAATAAACATGGAGACCCGAGAATATACAACAATATAATGAATTGTAAAAATTAAATAATGAGTTTATCAGCTATATAGCAAAAGGGCCCTCTGGTGGAAGGAATTATTTCTCTTGTTCTAACATTCTATTTCTTGATTTGAATCAAAGTTAATGACCTCTATTCTTGGTTTGAATCAAGTTCGTGACCTTTATGCAAAATATTTGATTGAAAGTATTTTAGCGAGATGATTTGCGTTTGCAATTAAGTTTAAGAAAAGACCAACACTTTCGATGAAAAGAACATCAGTTAAGCAAGTAATAGCAGCATGAAAGAGATGTTGACTCCCCAAAGATTTTTTCTCTATTATTGAAGGGTTTGTTCACTATTTCATGGGATGCAGTCACTGTCATATAAGATACATTCACTTTATGATTCGATGAGATGTTTTCACTATTTGGTGAGATCTTTTCAATGTTTTCCAAGGTTCATTAACTATTCTTGTAGATGTGTTCACTATCCCATAGAAGATATAATATATTCATTCTCATGAAGGAATCATTCACCTTCACACAATCTGCCTCCACTGCTATTTTGAGGGTCATCTTCACTATTCTATCAGACATTATGACTATTCTATCAACTATTTGAACCATTCCATCAAATGTATTCGCTACTCTAAGGTCATTCACTCTTTCAGGAATCCATTCACTGATCTGTGTTATGAGTTAATTCATTGTCAAGAGATAAGATCTATGTACTGATAAAAGAAAATAGAGATCTAAACATATGTTTTGAGGAGGACATTTTAATTAAGTGAAAATTTTGCATTCATTGTTGGAAATAATTTTTCCCTTGCCAACTATTTCTACTGCCTTAGTCCAAACTGCTGCTTGCACCAACTCTCTAGAATTTTCTGCCAACTCTTAGTCCAGACTTTACAGACTGACATACCTTCACAATCTTGCAATCTGATTACCAACTTATGCACTCAAGTTATTCAACCACCTCAAAGTAGATTAGTATTGAAAATTCTTGTCTCTGCATTTATTTGGTTTTTTGTCTTATCTCTTGATGGGGCAATAGAAGACACTATTAGATCATGTTTTAATCTCACATGATCTTGTCTTCACATTTATGTAATTCTTAACTAATAAGTTACTTGAACAACACATATGCAATGTATCCTCTTCAGTATGGTTATAAATAGAAAGAGGTCAGTACGTAATGTTAAGGGGTATGTGCAATCTAAGAATTTGAGAGAAGTCTGTAGAGTTCATTTGAAATATAATCAGTGAAGATTATGTTTCTATAGAAAACTTACATTGTGAGGCTATATAATTGCATTATGGTAGAGCATAGAGATTACTGAGAATGCTGTAGAGATCATATTTTGTATTTACTGTTTTCAATTAATAGAATTATTGTTTGTATGTTGTAGCATACTGTTATCTACATGCTATTTTTATCTTAGTTTATAGTTGGCTTTGTTTTATTTTAGTACTCTATTTTACTGTGATTCCCCTATTTCCTTCATTTGTAAGGGGTGCTATTTTTGCATATTTTACCGTGAGACTCAAAATAACTGTCTAGGTTCAAGAGTACAATGACTGTGATTGTCTTCCACCATTCTCAAACAATTAAATGACTATGTTCTTTTTCAATAATCATAATTATTCTGTACTGTACTTATGAAGCATTAAATAAATAGGATTTACAAGCTATGATCAAAAGAGGTTGAAATTATCACAAAAATAAATATGTTTGACAAACATACTGTAAAATGGCAGAATACAATGAAATAGAAAAACATTCTTCATCAATTTAGTAAGAATATATTTCTAGGGTACTAAAACAAACTCAATTATTGTTGTACAGAGGACAATAAAAAAGAAATGAGTACACAAAAAGTGAACCAGATGAAAGTTAAATCCAAAAGTGTTTCTAATCCACGTGTGTCTAAAGAGATATGAGAAGATGTAGGTTGACGTACTAAAATGGTATGCATGACTATTTTTAATAGACTGTTTAATAAAGTACTCTGAAGAGAAAGTTGTCTAAATTAGATTGAGTTATCAATAGAATGCAGATTGGTAGATGAGAACAACAGGGTGGAGGCATTTCATCTGAGAAGAAATTGTTTTTGTTTGCTCAAATTTTAGAACTAAAGAAAATATGACTCGAATTATTGTGAAAGGTAATAAAAATTATATAGAAGCATCTAGTCGAGCCAAGAGATGGAGTCAATGTAATAGTTTAGACACAGTGAAACAAAAATTACTATTTGTGGCCACTTTTAATTCCTCACCAGCAAGCAGTGCACAACGGTTCTGACAGGAGCAAGCGATGTAATTTACTATAATTACGTTGTTCTGGACATGGGCTGCCTGACATTTCTAGCAGCTTTAGCTATTATAGATTTCAATTGTAATATGTATAGCTTATGGCCGTTTATTCTTCCACTACATCCAACGCCTCCATAACTGTCAACAAAGAGGTCAAATTTATTCAAAAAGGGTTTTTGTTAGCATGGATTATCCAGTTTATTTTGTCATTGTAGACTCCTCTCAGCATAACTAGCTTATATATGTTTTATTAAATATTAAATTTGGAGAGTCTAGGTGCTAATTAGAAATTTAAAATAAGACAAGGAAAATATCCTCTCAAATTTAGCAACTTAAAGTTGGGTTAGTCTCTGAAAATCATTGAATTGAATGTAAAACTAAAAGTCATTTCAAAGTGTTGGAATATTTAATGCAGTTGTTGTTTCTCCTTAGAGCCAAATGCCCACCTACCACTTGATGACCACCAGAACAGACAAAAAGCATAAATGCGGTGGGTGAGTTTTTTCAAATTCAGAAATGAGGGAATTTTTTTTTTGCAAGTATAACAAAAGGAATGTTCCATTCATTCGATCAGTAGACAGAGAGAGTTCAGTAGAGCAGAGAAGTTGCAGAGCAGAGAAAGAAAGAAAAAGGTGATTAGCAGATTAGTTGTTGTAGAGAAGAAGGAATCATTGTCTTGCTTGTAGTTGCACGTGCTTCTTCTTGTCATTTTGTAAGTTTGTAGTTTATTGGTTTCAACCTGTTGAAGTAGTGATTGCTCCAGGTGTTATTGTATGCAGCCATTAGAGCTGCAAGTTTGAAGTTTCATTAGTTTAAAGTTTAGGGTTATTTTAGGGTTTTTCTAGTTGAAGCCGAATGCTTCTAGATCTTTTATTAGTTTGAATCAAAGTTAAATAAAAAGAAAGCAGACATACTTGAATCTATTTCTATTTTCTTGTTTATTGCATTTGTGAAGTTTATTGTTGAGTATTTCAAGTTTTGGGTCTTTAGTTTTAATGGTGGAAATATTCACATCATAAGTCTGCACTTGGTATTGTCTTTGGTAGAAGTCATTCTCTCCAGTGGCCACCGAGTACACTCAGTGCCTTCTTCTACCGAGTTCCATTCTCTTGTGGCTACCGAGTTGCTCTTCTACCAAGTTCACTCAGTAATCACATCCTCCTTTGGTTACCGAGTTGTGTGTTCTTCATTTACCAAGTTCACTCGGTAAACTCTCCTGCCACTCAGTTTCTTAAGTTACCGAGTAATTTTTGGCACTCGGTAATAGTTGTTGCCGAGCAAACTTTTAGGTTTAGGGTTGTTTTTTGTGAGTTTTTAAATTTAAATTTATTTTTCTCACATGGTATCAAAGCTTTGAGGCCCCACATCCAAAGTGAGTTAGGAAAAAGTTTTTTCTTGGGATATTTATCATGGCAGGAGATGCAGGAAAGATATGGTAGCAGCCACCACCATTCAATGGAAAAAATTATGATACATGGGCAAAGAAGATGAAGACCATAATGGTTGAAAATTATTTGTGGGAGTTTGTGGTCAATGGATTCAATGATATAATAGACCCAACTCAGTATGCTACTCTCACAAATGCATAGAAGACTCATTTGAAAGAGTCAAGGAGGAAGGATGCTAAGGCATTAAGTTTGATTGAAGCAGCAATGACAAAAACTATTTTTCCCAAGATTGCAGCAACAAATTATGCAAAGGAATCTTGGGATATCCTTGAGACAAACTTCAAGGGAACTGATAAAGTCTGCACAGTAAAGCTACAGAATATAAGGAGGGAGTTTGAGAACCTTCAAATGAAAGAAAATGAATCAGTTGCAGACTTCAGTTCAAGGACCTCCAATGTGAGTAACCAACTGAAGTCAAATGGAGAAGACTATCAAGAGCAAAGGATAGTGGAGAAGATATTGAGGAGTTTACCTCATAAATATGACAATTTGGTCATGACCATAGAAGAGGCAAAAGACCTCACTATTTTGACAATAGATGAGTTGATGGGTACTCTTCAAACCCATAAGCATAGGATCAACAGATCTACTTCTTCATCTTCCCACGAGCAAGCATTCAAGGCTTAGTCAAATCCAAGAGGAAGGGGGAGAGGAAGCAATGGCTCAAGCAGAAACTCCAGAGGCAGAGGTTGAGGAAATGGAGGACAAAGAAATGCTATAGTAGAAAGCTCAGGAAGAGCAGATGGAGCAAGTAGCTTACAAAACACTTCAAGAGGAGGTAAGAAAAACTACAACTCAAATAAGAGTAATGTAGAATGCTACTACTATTATAAATATGGGCATTATGCAAGTGAATGATGGAAGAAACAAATTGATCAGTTAGGACAAGCAAATGTGGCTGATGTTAACATGGAAAGTGGAATGAATGCCACTACCTTCATCATGTGTAATGTTGGTGAAGAAGGAAGCCCTGAGGTTTGGTACCTTGACAGTGGATGTAGCAACCACATGAGTGATAATGAAACCTTGTTTTTATTCATTGACAAGAGTTTCAAATTTGAGATTAAAATGGGTAAAAATGGAACCCTACTAGTAGTGAACAAAGGATCTATTATGGTCCGCACTAAGAAAGGTGAGAAGAAGGAAATACAAAATGTGTATTTTGCCCCTGGTATGAAGTAAAATTTGATGAGCATTGGTCAACTCATTCAAAATGGATACAAAGTACTGATGGAGAATGCCAGGTGTATAATTAAAGAAAAGGATGGGAGCAAGAACTTACTTGCACCAGTTCAAATGACAAAGAATAGAATGTTTTCTTTGAAGATAGAGACATGCTTCTCATCTCAAGTTGGTGCTGCGCCTCCCACACAATCAGCTCTAAGGAGTGTGATTGAAGACTCCTCATGGCTATGGCACCTCAGGTATGGTCATCTTGGCTATGCTGGTTTAAATTTATTGTCAAATAAAAGAATGGTAGAAGGTTTTCCATGTATAGAAAATTCATGTGACAAGTGTGAGGCTTGTATTTTGGGTAAGCAACATAGGCTTCTGTTTAATTATGGAAATTTTAGGAGGTCTAGCTATCCATTAGAGTTAGTGCATACTGACCTAGTCAGTCCTATGCAAGTTACTTCCATTTGGGGGAGTACATATTTTATGACATTCATTGATGATTTCAGTCGTAGGACATGGGTGTATTTCTTAAAGAAAAAATCTGAAGCATTTGATAAATTTTTAGAATTTAAAGCCTAGGCTGAAAGAGAATGTGGACATTATATCAAAGTCCTAAGATAAAATAGAGAAGGGGAGTATACCTCCAATTCTTTTGTAAATTTTTGTAGGAAACATGACATAAAGAAAGAGCTCACAACCAGCTATACACCACAACATAATGGAGTGGCTAAAAGAAAGAACAAGACCATTGTTGAAATGGCAAGGAGCATGATGAAAGAGAAAGGTCTCCAAATTGAATTTTGGGGAGAGGCTATGGCAACAATAGTTTACCTAATTAATAGATGTCCTACAAAGGCAGTTCGTGATAGGATTCCAATGGAAGCATGGTCACGAGGAAGATGGACAGTTGAACACCTAAGGGTGTTTGGATGTGTTGCATATGCACATGTGCCTAAAGAGTAAAGACAAAAATTTGATGACAAAGGTGTGAAATGCATTTTCATAGGGTACAACCAAGAATCAAAGGCATACAGATTGTATGATCCATTGAACAACAAGATGATGCTTTCAAGAGATGTGGAATTTTTTGAAAATCTATCTTGGTATGGTTCAATTGATGAGTCACTGAGCACTTCAAGTAAAGTGACAATTATAAGTGAAGAGGATGCTAATGAACAACAAGAAGAAGGAGTAGATAGAAGAAGAGGTAAGCAACCTCAGTCATTACTGAGCTCTTCTAGGAATGACCGAGTGTCAATGCCAAGCAGCATTAGTGAAGATTCTGATCCTACACTCTCCTCGTTGTTACCAAGAAAGACCAAGAGTCTTAGGGAGATATACCAAGATGAAAGGTATGAAGATTATGATTAGAGTGTTAATTTTGCATTATTTTTTCATAGTGATCCAATATATTTTGACAAAGCTATTAAGGAGAAGAAATGGTGTAAGGCCATGGATGAGGAAATAAATGCTATAGAAAGGAATGAGACATGGGAGCTAACTGAATTGCCTCCAAAGAAGCAAGTGATTGGAGTGAATTGGGTCTACAAGACCAAATGCAATGCTGAAGGAAAGATTGATAGGTATAAGGCAAGGTTGGTAGTCAAGGGCTACAAACAATAGTATGACATAGATTATAATGAGACCTATGCCTCGGTTGCAAGAATGAAAACTGTATGTGCTGTCATAGCAATTGTAGCTCAGTACAAATGGAAGGTATATCAAATGGATGTGAAGTCCACCTTCCTAAATGGTGTATTGAAAGAAGAAGTGTATGTGGAGCAGCCACCTGGTTATAAAGTTACAGGTGAAGAGAATAAAGTATATAGGTTGAAGAGAGCTCTTTATGGGCTCAAGCAAGCTCCATGGGCATGGTACAATATGATTGACTCATATTTGATGAGCAATGGCTTTAGCAAAAGCAATGGTGAGCCTACTCTCTACATCAAGGCATTAAATGGAAATGTTTTGATTTGTTTTTTGTATGTAGATGATTTGATTTTTACTGGTAATGACAAGGATCTAATTGGTGAGTTCAAAGAGGTCATGAAAAATGAATTTGAGATGACAGACCTAGGTCTCTTGAAATACTTTCTAGCATAGAAGTAAAACAAATGCATAATGGCATTTTCATCTCTCAAGAAAAATATGCAGGGCAAATCTTGGAGAGATTTAAAATGCAAAATAGTAAGGCAACCCCTACACCAACCGCAGTAGGTCTGAAGTTGAGCAAGGAAGACTCTAGTAAGAGAGTGGATCCAACGTTATACAAGAGTATGGTTGGAAGTCTAATGTATTTGACTGCAACTCGGCCAGACCTAATGCATGTAGTAACTCTAATTTCTAGATTTATGGAAACACCAAAGGATTCCCATTGGCAAGTAGGAAAGAGGATCCTAAGGTATGTGAAAGGTACCAAGAGATTTGGAATTTTGTATACTACAAATAATCAATTCAAGTTGGTTGGTTACATTGATAGTGATTGGGCTGGAAGCTTAGATGATAGGAAGAGAACTTCTGGATATATGTTTCATATAAGATCGGGTGCAATTTCATGGGCATCCAAGAAGCAACCTATTGTTGCTCAATCTATAGCAGAGGCTGAATACATAGCAACAAATGCAGCAGCATGTCAAGCTATTTGGTTAAGGAGGATCTTGATAGATTTGAATGAAAGGCAAGAGGATGGAACCACAATTTATTGTGGCAACATCTCATCTATTGCATTGTCCAAGAATCCAGTCTTCCATGGTAGAAGCAAACACATTAAAATTAGATATCACTTCATCAGAGAGTTGGTGGAGAATGGGGATATCAAGATGAAATTTTACAAGTCTAAGCATCAGCTAGCAAACACTTTTACCAAGCCATTAGGCATTGGGACTTTTATACACCTAAGAGAGTGTCTTGGTGTAGTTGATTTGGATCAGCACTGATCCTTGTTTGTTTGGCTCAGGACAAAGGGGGAGTGTTGGAATATTTAATGCAATTTTTGTTTCTTGCTGGAGCCAAATGCCCACCTACCATCTAACAACTAGAAGAATAGACAGAAAACATAAATATGGTGGGTGGGTTTTTTCAAATTAAAAAATGAGGGGAAATTTTTTTTCCAAGTATAACAAAAGGAATGTTCCATTCATTCGATTAGTAGACAGAGAGAGTTCAGCAGAGCAGAGAAGTTGCAAAGCAGAGAAAGAAAGAAAAAAGTGATCAGCAGATCAGTTGTTGCAGAGACAGAAGGAATCGTTGTCTTGCTTGCAGTTGCACGTGCTTCTTCCTGTCATTTTGTAACTTTGTAGTTTATTGGTTTCAACTTGTTGAAGCAGTGTTTGCTCCAGGTGTTATTGTATGCAACCATTAAAGCCGCAAGTTTGAAATTTTATCAGTTTAAAGTTTAGGGTTATTTTAAGATTTTTTTGGTTGAAGCCGAATACTCCCAGATCTTGTATTAGTTTGAATCAAAGTTAAATAGAAAGCAAGTAGGCATACTTGAATCTATTTCTCTTTCCTTGTTCATTGCATTTGTGAAGTTTATTGTTGAGTATTTCAAGTTTTGGGTCTTTGGTTTTAATGGTGGAAATATTCACGTCATAAGTTTGCACTCGATATTGTCTTTGGTAGAAGTCATTCTTTGCAGTGGCTACTGAGTACACTTGGTGCCTTCTTCTACCAAGTTCCATTCTCCTGTGGCTACTGAGTTGCTCTTCTACCGAGTTCACTTGATAATCACTCTTCTATCGAGTTCACTCAGTAATCACACCCTCCTTTGGTTACCGAGTTGTGTGTTCTTCATTTACTGATCTCACTTGGTAAACTCTCCTATCACTCAGTTTCTCAAGTTACCGAGCAATTTTTGGCACTTGGTAATAGTTGTTGTCGAGCAGATTTTTAGGTTTAGGGTTGGTTTTTGTGAGTTTTTAAATTTAAATTTATATTTCTCACACAAAGTCCATCATATTCCAGGAAGTTTTAAAAACCGTAGTGAACTCCAGATGACCAATAAACACATCCCATACATAGAAGAGATTCCAAGGGACCACCCTCCATCAAATTCTTATAGACATAAATATCAGTTAAAAGTTGCGTCTCGTACTGATGATGCATGCTGTGCATGTTTTTATACTGATATCAGTGTGCAACCCTCCAAGCAACAATCCCTATCAAGTATGGAGTGCAACAATACAAATAATTTCAAATAATTTGACAAAAGATGCTAAAGCAGGACTAAATGTAAGCAACCATTCAAATTACAGCAATTGCAATCTCAATTTGTGAAAGACTTCGTTACCAAATAATTTCGACAACCTTTCCGGCATGTCACAACATTTTAGTGTGAGTTTCCACAGAGGGGCACTTTCCGATGGGAGTTTTCCCCATATAATAGCGTATGGGCTAATGGATTAAATCTTGCAGTAATTTATGGAAAGCATGCGGAAGATGACGCAGAGGAAACTAGCTGGGTGGATTAAACTCTTATCTATTGTTGCCGCCCCTTTTTCTTGCAAGCCTTATTATCCCCTTTTCACCCTCCCCAACATTTCGCCTGGTATAGTTGAATACGATCTTATGAAAACACATGCAAGAGATTCCCACAATTTCATAGAATGATAAGATTAAAAATGCAATATACATAAAATGGCTAAATGCTCATAGAAGAAATTTGAAATGGGCAAGGAAAATATCCTCATAAATTTAGCAATTTAAGTTTTCGTTAGGCTCTATAAAATCCTGTCTAGCCAAACAAAATAAAACCAGATCCATATATGAAAAGGAACACAAAACTAACAAAGAATCTGGAAAGAATAGGGAATGCCGAATCCAGGAGCCTCGCCCAACTCTGCCACATTTACTATCTTATAAAAATAAAAAATTTATGTTATTAACATGATCTCCTTAATTTCAGGCGATAAAATGTACCCACAAAAATGATGGAAGTCAAATAGAACAATAGGATAATATTGCATGTATGATTCGAGAGAGATCAAGGCTATAGATGTTGATTACACAATGCTAAGAAGTACAGACTTGACAAAATGCCTTGCATAGTGCATAAATGGAAAATATGAAATTTGTTAAACAACCAACAAGTTATATGGAATGCACAGTAGGTGTTTATAACTACCTGTCAACAATTACAGTAATCCTTAGCTGAGAAGAGAAGATCAAAGAGGAAAGAAACCAGCCCAGTGAGTTGCACCTTCTCTAGATAATGCTCCAAAAATTTGTAGGAGACACAAACACTGATTACAAAAGGTTTAAGAAACTAAAGTTATAGACAATTCTTTCCTTGCAGCTCTAAAAATCTCACATACTCTGTGATCTCGACAAGCACAGAAGAATTTTTTGTGTCTAAATGAATGAACCCAGGTTTAAATTCCAGTTTATAACTGACATAAGCCAACTTCTCTTTTAGACATTACAATGTTTTCATTTATAAAGATGGACGGAAATAGAAATCTCATTTATTGTTTCTGTCCTTTCAACGCTCTCAGTTAGTCCCCATTATTCTCCAAATATATTTTTAGCCAAAAGTTCGTCCACTCCTTTTGCTGCTCATGGTTTTGATTGGTTGGTGGCCATTCAAAATTCAAGGAGCTGATCAATTTTCAAAAAATTTAAAATATCATGGATTTTTTTGAAAATTTTATGATTTTATTTTATGATCTGTTTAGTTTGAAAAAAAATTACTGTTTTTACTGAATTTGAAAAAAACAAATAATTGACTTTGTTTTATCTTTAGTGCAATTTTTCTAGAGATTATCCTATCCAAATTCAAGTTGGCTAAGAATTATGGTTAGGGTAAGAGGTTATGCCATGGTTACTACTATGTTAGGCTTAGGATTGAGGTTAGATTTTGGATATGATTATGGCTAGAGTTAGGGTCTTTACTACTATTAGATTTAGGATAATGGGTTATGATTATGATTAGGTTTAAGATTTATACCAAGTTTTTAAGTATGGTTAGTGTAAAGGGTTTTGAGAATAGTTTAAATTTATGTCATGCCTAGGGTAATGATTGGGTTTAGAGTTTCTTGATTAAGATTAACATTTAATGTTTATGCTAGAACTAGGATTATAGTTATAATTTGGATGAGAGTTATTAAAAGGGTTTACTATAAGAATTATTATTAGGGTAAGAGGTTGCACCATGGTAGGGTTAGGATTATGTTTATCATTAGAACTAAGACTAGGACTTAGGTTAGATTTAGGATATGATTAGTGCTAGAGTTAGGGTCTCTACTACTATTAAATTTAAGATTATGGCTTGAGATTATAATTATGATTAGGTTTAAGATTTATACCACGTTTGTAATTATGGTTACTATTAGGGTTTTGAGAAGATTTTAAGTTTATGCCATGTTAGGGGGTAGTGATCATATTTAGAGTTTTAGTTTAATCTTCTTTAGAATTAATGTTTATCTTTTACACTAGGACTAGGATTATAGTTATAGATGAGATGATAGTTGTCAATAGGGTTAGTTTTATGAATTATAGTTACGCCAAGAGGTTACACCATGGTTATTATTATGTTAAGGTTGGGATTTTGTTTCGAGTTAAAACTAAGCTTAGGATTGAGGTTAGATTTAGGATGTAATTAGTGCTAGAGTTACAGTCTTTACTACTATTAGATTTAGGATGATGGCTTAGGGTTGTGATTATAATTAGTTTTAAGATTTTATACCATGTTTGTACTTATGGTTAGTGTCAAGGTTTTGAGAAGAGTTCAGGCTTGTGTCATGCTTGGGGTAATTATTGGATTTAGAATTTAATTCAATCTTGTTTAGGATAGCATTTAGTCTTTACCCTAAACCCTAAATGCTAGGGTTATAGTTATAGTTGGGATGAGAGATAGGGTTTATTGTAAGAATTATAGTTAGGGTAAGAGGTCACACCATGGTTACTACTATGTTAGGGTTAGGATTTTTTTAAGTGTTAGAACTAATCTTGGGATAGCGGTTAAATTTAGGATATGATTAGTGCTAGAGTTAGGGTCTTTACTGCTATTGGATTTAGGAGATTAGAGTTAATGTTGTGTTTATAGATTATATTACAAATCTATCCCAATTCACCTTCAATTTCTCTTCGATATAGGTATTGCACCCTAAGGTACAATTCATAGTTAAGTGTGTATTTGGAAATTTCCCCCCTAAGAGCAAGGAAGGGGGAAGTAATAGAAAAAATAATAATGAAGGTAGGTATATAAAAATGATCAAGATCCCCTTGATTGAGGTGGTGTGGTTGAGGTGGGGTTTTTCTAATATAAAAGTACATATTCAAGAGAGGCGGTGTGTATATCTTTTTTCTTTGTTTAAATGTGCATTTTACTATTTTCAATTAATAATAAATATCTTGCTATATCAAAATTTTAATATTAATTAAAAATGTGCATTAAATATAAAATCAATTAATGGTTGATTTATTAATTTTAATAATAATAATGATTTTTGGATTTGAAGTTATAATAATTAATTATAAGTAACACTCCATCAAATAATTTTTTTGTATCTTTTATTATCAAAAACCGTATAATTATTGTAATATCTAATAGTATTCAAACAAAACAATTTTTTTCAATCTCTTGTAATTGATGTCTATTAAAATATGTTTAAATATATTGAGGAAAAAATGACAAGTATACAAAAAACTTTTTTTAATCAATTGACAGGTATCTCTTATAATTAATTTTTATAGCAACAATTTCAATATCATAATCGTTATTAGTAAAATTATTGTTATTAAGATTCATCATCATTCATGTAAAATTCAAGGCATAACTATTATATAATATTAAAATTATATATAACATTATAAATACAATTACAATTATGATAAATATTGAACATCAAATACAAGATATTACTCTTGAACTATTATAATTTTATATGCTATTACAAGAAACAACTAGATAAATTACAAAATCAATAATATTATACTATTATATTTTCAAGTGAAACTTTCTTTAATTTAGTATTCTCCTTATTTATCTTATATCATATTAGAATTGTTTACTTTTAAAATAAAATCAATTGTTATTTTGAAAAAAATCATAAATTAAAACTTTATTTTATATTTTATATATAATTTAAATTAAATTTTATTAACATTTTATATTATATGTCAATTTAAATATAAATAAACTAGATAACATATATAATCAATATATAATATTATATAAGATAATAATTTATATATAATATCATCATATTTTATGATAAAAAATATATTTTGTTATATATGTACAATGTAAATTGCTAAATTTAATTCTAAACAATTATGTGCACACACAGTTTGTGTAATTATTGGATATTAAGGTGAAATAATTATTTTAATGTCATTGTTGTTCCTAAATAAAAGTATGACAATTGAAAACGTGTATAAAAGCTATTTATTTGATAAGGATTGATAAGAGTTATTTTGGTAGTTTGACAAATATCATTTTTTCCTAAGTAATATTAACTTTTTTATTCAAAATGAAAATATATTATATTGTAGAAAAAGAACCCCGGTGTTGTGGTTCTATAGCACATGCACTATTTTTCATTTGCTAAAAGGGGACTTCCTTCTTCTATTGTGCTCCTTCCTTGTGACCCATGCCCCCCTAACAAGTTAGATGATGTTCATTCGCAAGTGTTCTTGATATTGAGAAGGTTTCTTGGTTATTTGGTAGGATCTTTATTTCCTATTAAGTGCCTTTTGTCTTTTAACTTAATCTTTTCTTGTAAGTCCCAGAGTCTTTCACAGATCTTTGACTTGTTAGAGTGTTGCACTTTGATATGTTTGACAAATCCAATTCACCCTTCTTTATTTATTTTACTTTTTTCTTTTCAAAGCTTTGGGGCTATTGAAGGTATTAATCATGTGAATCCTCTAATGCTTTTATCCTTCGATCTCCCTTTCTCTTTTTGTCCAAAGCCATTTGGCTGATCAATTTTTTTGAGATTGTTGGAAGTCTGTTCCAACACCTCAGATGAGTTTGAGGACTTTGAATTGGTCCTTTTTGGATCATTATTAGTTCTTTCACACTTGTCAATGTTTGACACCTTCGTTAAGTTCAAAGGTTGGGTTCCACTTTTTGACCAATTTTGACACTAAAGTCAATAATTTTTGAAACAAACCTCATGTTCGAGTGACTATATCTTTAAAACTATGAATAATTTCGAGATGACATAAAATAGTGATTTGTAGTACTCTATTCCTATTTGTTAACCATATTTTTTAATTTAAAAAAAAATTATTTATGTCAATTTTTTCTTCTCCTCCGAAAAGTGGTACATGTTAAAATTCAATATTTTTTAAGAGTGATAGTCTGTTTGACACACACAAATTTTTTTTCTAGAAAAGATAATGAGGTAATTCTTTTGGCATTGGATTTGTAACATAAATATCTAGAGGATGCATTTGGTTTGATTCAATTTCATTGAATATTTAATAGTTTATGAAGTTTTGAAGTGACACCAATTGTAATTCAGACATATGTTCATTTTGACACAGATAACTTGAACTCAATTTATCATAAATCTAATTTTATTTTGAATAGAAAGCCATCTCAATAACCTATTTCCTAGATATTTTTCATTTTTTTTTATACCTAATTTACTAATTTTCCCGAAGTGTCAAAGTCAGTTGATGTTCAATCGGTAATGAACCTATAATGAGTTAAACTCATATTTGAAAGTCTTAATGAATATAATATGTTTTATAATAATAGTTGTTGGAAAGCTTGCTCTGAGTAGCACAAATTTCCATTTTCTATTTTATAGTAGGAGATCATTCAATCTCAATTTATGGGTCAAAAGAGCCAATTTCATTTTTTCCTAGAAAATAACACCAAAAATTTGTAATTTGACATGTTCGCACGAATTGAGAAAAATAATCCAACAGCCAAAAATTTAAGTTAACATGTTTGCGCAAACATGTAATATAATTCGTGCTCATACGAACATAAAAAAAACCAAATTTATCAAGACCTCAAATGGAAAAATTCAATTTTAATCACAAAATTGCTATTAAAAATATGTTCACGTGAACATATTAATAAGGAAATATTGTGTGGACATACCTTATTTAAACTCAATATGTTTGTGTAAACATAGTCAGTGTGTTTGCACAAACATACATAAAATTCAATATGTGAATTTTTCATCATTTCGTGATTTCCTTCGTCCCCCAAAGTGGTACCCAGTATTGTGGGTTCACCCATCTTTTCTTAGCATTTAGGGCCATTCTTTTTCTTTTGTTTTATTTTCCAAGATAGGGTTTTTGGTTTTTAGGTTTTGTTGTTTTTACACTAAGGCCAAATTTTCCTTCAGAGCATCGAAGGAATCAAATATTTGTAATTTCTAACAACCTTGATAGCTTTTATCTTGTGGTCCTCTATTTTTCTCATTATCAAGCCTTGCAAAGCTTTAGAGTATCAGAGTTATTGAATGTCTCACACCTTTAAAACCTTGACACCCTTGCATTCACTAGCTTTGACCCTTTTCTTTCTTGATGATCAAGTCCCACAAAACTTTAGAGTGTTAGAGTTTTCAAAATTTTGATCCTGTGATACCTCTAATGAATTCAATCTAGTTAAACCCACATTAATGCTGCCATGAGTGGCTAATTCCATGGAGTTTTCAAGGTTTTTTCAGTTTGATACTGTGGGTTCCCCAATTTGTCAACAAATCCATGGGGACTATTAGATCTTCACATCTTCTATTATTTGTACCCTCTAAGTGCTTTGAGGCTTCAAGTTCATCTTATTGGTCAATTCATATTCCTATTGTTAAGTTAGTTGTGTCATCATGTCATCATCACTAGATTTTTCACATAGATTCTTTAAACTTGTTTAGAGGTGTATTTCTTTTAATATCATAATTTTATTGGTATCCATCTTTTATGTAGGATAAAAAAAGACATCATCACCTTCTATGGAAAAGGTGACATCACCTAATCTAGTAAAAAAAATTAGGGTAGCTCACCTTAGTCAAAGTTCATTGATGAACATTCAAAAATCAAGGATACATATCCAAGGAACCTAGATTGGAATGATTTATTGGAGCAATGAAAGCAACTATTTAGAAGGTCTAAAATGTGCACAAAAATGGTCATGGTTGGGTTATTCCTCTAGCTATGCACGAAATGACTATATTATCTTCTGATTTGATTATGATTCTTTCTCATCACCGCGTAATTGATGAGAAGGTGATAAAGAATACTTCAAAAAATATTGTCCTAAATATGAGGCCAAACAGTATTCAGAAAGTGTTCCACATCCCAAAGGGCAATACATTTTATGGGATCAAATTGGAGAGTATGGCCAAATAGTACAGGGAGAATGTTGATATTGCAAACAAGTTGATAATGGAAAATACTTCATTAGGCCACCTCTTGGGAATGCGATAAGGAGGTTGACATGTCATGTGGGTATATGGTTAGTGATATTGGGTAAACTATTTTTCTATAGAGCCAAATGATAGGGAGGTTTTTTGCCAGGCAATTAGATCCCTGGATGATGCATTTTATTGAAAAGCTCATAACTAGAAGAAAAAAAGATTTATTGACTAGCAATAGGATTCATTTGTATTCATCTTTGATTTATGCCATTCCACACATCTCATCAATTCTACTATGATTTCTAATTTATGATTTAATATACTATGGTTTATGATTGTGTTCATTTATGTGTTTTAAGTTCCTTTTCATGTTTTTTAAACAACCATTATCAAATACTTAAATAATTACAAATGGATTGTCCATGTTGGATTCTTTGGTTATGTGTTGTAGATATTTACCTTGATATATTTTGATCCGAGAGATAATTGTTACTCATGTTATGTTTTACATTTGAGATGACTTGAGGATCAAATGTTATACTTTGATTTTAGTATCATAGATGTTAGACTACTATGTTGTTTAGTTGATCATATTTGCATGATGATGCCATTTTGAGATGGCATTATGTTTTATGATGATATCTGGTTATACAGTATTTGGACACATCTTTGATTATATTCTATGATGGATTTAATGCTATGGTTATTTACTTCATTCTTGCTTCATTATGCTATATACAAACGTGAGTGATGTCAATAGATTATTTTGGTATAATTGAATAAATGGTCAAATTAGGTGATTTAATGCATTTATTGCTTTGGCTAAGTTATTATATGAAATTGCACTTGATCATATATTTTAGCGTGTAGGATTTATATCCCTGGTAGTGACACATGGAGTTAGTGATTCAGCTATTCATATTTACCAATATTGTCCTTATATGGTCGATGTATCTTATTTAAATGTTTAAATTAAACCTTCTAGTGATTTGATAAATCTAGACTCATTTGCATTATGTGAGTAGACTTGTAAGGGTGTCTATGCATTTAGAGGTTTACATTGTTGCGAAGGTTATTAAGGAAATTTTGTGATTTTGGGGTTTTCAGGCTTTATTTTATTTTATTTTAATTTCTTGCAGCTTTTTCATCGATGAATTCCAATTACTTGGAATAGCCTATTTTTGTTTGGGTGGATTCAAGATTTAACTAGTTCTCTTGGTTATGTGCCCTAATCCTTTATTCACTCAAAAAGTGAATAAGTATCCAAAAAGGAATTTAATTTATCACTTCTCACTTTTAAATTAGAAAGTTTGAGAGTAAAAAAAAAAATCCTCTTCATGAGGATTTATTGTTCTGTTCATTGTGGGAGCTATAGGCATGGGATCATCATGAGATTGGTCTCATTGGATCTAGCTTGAGGAGACCTTGGATTGCCATGATTTTGTGGCCACTTTTGTGAGATTTTTATTTTATGGTTTAGATTCTCATTTTTCCCTTTTTCCTACGAGTTAGGGCTCTGCAATTTTATTGTTTCAGCATCATTTCTACTTCTTTTTTTGATAGCTATTCGTTAGGAGGCTGAGAACTAGTCTCCCCCTCTGAATCTATATGCTAGCTTTACCCAGTTGGGTATGTATGAGAATTTTTCTATTTTCCAGGATGAGGGTTTGGGGTTTTGCACCATTATTTTGGTCATTTTGCATACAAACTCTAAAGCCAAATTTTATTTGATAATTGTGGCTTTGGTGCACTAAGACCAAATGGGTTTTAATTTTGAAGTTTTTGAGTTTTGAGGTTTTTTCCTTGATTTGTGTGTCACCTAGTTTTCTCAAGTTTCCTTGCATGATATTTGGTAATGGACTTGGATTATCCATAGTATGTTAGTCAAATGATTTCTACACTTTTATCTTTGCATTGGGATGCATGCCACATCCGTACTCCCTATGCCATGTTTGGTTGACTAATTTTATACCTGATGTTATTGTTTCTTTTGGACCCTTGTTACAGTTTCATGGACACTAGGATTTGTGTAGAATTTGTACTCATGAATTGAGGCTAATTGAGTGAGTTCATGATGTTTAGTCTTGTTGCATAATTGGGATTCATGTAGAATCCATGCTCCTAGATTGAGGTCGATTGAGTGAGTTCATGATGTATTATTTTATTGTTCTTGGAATTTGTGTAGAATCTGTCCTACCGAGTTTGTTTTTGGTTGAGTTTGTGTTCTCATCCAATCCTTGGAATCTGATCTTCGTGATGGTGGTGTACCACACACGAGCACATGTGCATTCATTTGTTAGGTGACTTGCCAGGCTTGATCTTTCGTAGTACTTCTAGAAGTTATGATCATTTGGGGTTGGGTTGGGAATATGCATGCTTATGGGCACTCATCATGGGATGAGCATGGGTAGGGTAGGGTAGCATATGGAGGGGCTTCTATCTCATAGCCTGGTGACTATTCCCATCAGTTGGTAGAGGAAGTTTTAATTAAGTGATAAATAAATAAAATGTGTGAGTGGTAATAAAACTTAAGATAATAAAAGGATTCAGGATGTGCTCCTTCTATTGGGAAGTGGAGAGCTGCAAGTACCAGCTTGGGCTTTTTGATGCCAAGCGAATCTCCATAATGTTAGCCCCTACATAGTTCCACATTGAGTATTTGACCAAGACTTGTTGTACTTGCATTATTTCATGATCTTGGTTTTAGTCATCATTACTCTTTGGTGTGAGTGTTAGCCATGGACTTTAAGCTTTATGTGTGTTTGTGGTTAGATCATTATCTCCATCAACATGGTGGGAGTGGACATATGGGTTCCATGTGGTTGGGAGGCATAGCTACCTTTACCACTGCTTGGGATTGGTGTACAAAGATAATCTATTGTCCCAGTGTGATCATTGCTAGATGTTTTTACTTGGTAGTTCAGGTTCTAGAGTATGCTTTCTTGTGATTTATGCTTTCATTGGAATTATTGGATATCATGTTTAGATGATTCTATTTTATTTGACGCATTCTTATATTATGATTTTTAGCATATGATTAGATGATGTGAATTGCTTCATTGGTGTATCTACTACTTATTGGCTTAGCATGTTAGATTTCCTATTCGTATGATGTTTAGCATATGATAGATAATGTGGTTGATTTATTGGATTAACTTATGCTTTACTTTTAGCATGTTATATTTCCTTATTCTTATGTTGCAGTACATTTTAGTATTGACGTCCTCATCAGATAGCTCTGACCATTTGGTCGGTAGTTTGGGATGTTACATGTAGGGGATAGATAGGACCTTCAAGGTCTCATGATGCTATTATAGTTGGGAGGAACTATGCATGAGTTTTTTTATTCTTGTACATTGTGATGTTACTTCTATACATTGCAATGTTGCTTTTAGTATGTTCTTTTACTACTATGGTTTAGATGGATAGATTTTCATCTTTCTTGTTTCATGGCATCTTATTATTTATGCACTCGAGTGTTAATTCCTCACTCCCCAGAATGGAGGAAATTTATTTCCTAGATTTTTACCTTTGTGATTTCTAGCTTGCTGATTTGTATCCTCATGTAAAATTGTACTTTCTCACACGGGAATGCAAATGTTCACATGGTGTGTTGGGTTTCCTCGCATGGCTTGGAGTGAATCCTCACATGAAACTCCACACTAGTTTTGGGTTTTTTGGCTACTGGGCCAAGCATGTCCTTATGTGAGATGGTGTTTCCTCAGTGGCTCAATGTACTTTCTTTCATGAAGAGGTACTTCTTCACGTGAGACTGTCAGTTGTTAGTCTCATGTGAAAAATAGGTGGCCTCTCCACTATTTTTCAGAGAATGCAATTTGGAATTTTGAGTACCATTTAGGATTTCTTGTGGTTCCATGATTTGAAAGATCAAAGATTTTGTGTTCTAATGTCATCTTTGTCTTTCATTCTTCAGTTTGGTCACATTAGTCAAGTTATGGTGTTTGAAGATTCGTTGGTTGCTGGGATTATTGGTGAAGTCTTTTGTTGTGATCTTTTTGATCCCTATATGATTTTTTCTTGCACATTTATACTTGTAAAAAAAATATCTTGGCTTGTATTGAATCCTTATTACAAGAATCTCTAGGTGAGGCATTAAACTTCTAAGGTGCACAACTTTGCACCATTTAAGCATAAACCAAGTCTAAGCTCTATAAGGGTGTGCACATGCACACCCCATTATGTGTGTACCCTTAACTTTTTTGAAGACTTACTTATCCCCCCCACCCCTTCCAATTTTGGCATAGTTGATGGATGTTTCTAGTAGCACACCTTACGCACCTTCAAGATGTGTAACTGCACACTAAAAGCTAAATAAGTGCAATTGGGTGCACTAGGTGTGCCAAATTTCATATTAGACCTTATATATAGAGTTTTGAGTGGTTTTTGCTAGTTTTTGCATTTTGGGCTTGGTTTTTTAGTAACTAAGGTTTGTTTAAGGTTTAATTTTCAACCTTCTAGACTAATATGTTTATGTTTTGTGCATATACAATAGCTTCCTCCACATCCTCACTTGCAAAGAAGATTACTCCAAAACTAATTTTCTTCAAATTTCAAGGTGTACCAAAGAAATCACACTTCTAGGATGCACATTCAAAAATCTAAGATACCGAATTAGGCTATATTGACTAGAATGCATTCTTGGTACTTTGCAATAAATGAAATTAAAGGTCCCTAATGGTCTTGACACTTTTCAAATTAGGGTTGGCTAATGAGGCTTCACATCCTACATTAGTGCAATCTTCAGAGCTTTTTATGGCCTTAGTAGAGAATAATGTGTCAAAAGAGAGAGTTGTGAAGAGCATAATAGGGGAGATTGTCTTAGACTTAAGACTGAGGAATACAAAGAAAGTTTTCCATCTCCTAAGGCTAGATCAATATGTGAGGTTAACTTATCATCAAGTAGAAAGGTAGTATAGGGATAATGAGCACAAGGCTACATAGATCATTCAATCATCATATTTTATTGATAGAACACCCATGGGATGAAGAGTTGGAAAGGTAGATATGACTAGAGGTTACATGAAGGATGATATTAGATTCTCCATTATGCTTCTAAGTAGGATCATGGGTTTACTAGTGGCGGGGAAATTAAAAATTTGGATGTTACATTTCATCAAAACCATCAAAATAACTAAAATGTCAATTAATTGAGCTACAATACTTAGTGTAAATATAGATGAATAGCTGATGGATGTCAAAGTTGATCCCAAGTTTTATATGACTTCCTATTTGGTGTATCTATTAGCAGCAAGGACTATAGATTATCCAAGATTGTATACAAAGCATAATATGCAAGATGCTAATGCTTGGGCTTATGTGGTATGCCCCCAATTGGTGAAGAAAAAGTTTTTGGATCAGAGTAAATAGTACAAAATAGTGAATAATGCCTTCATTTTTGCAATCATCTAGTTCATTGAGGGTGATTATGCCAAGAGTATTTCAGTAGAGGTAGCAACAAGGATCTCTGAGATCGATGGCTACTACATTCAATTTAAGACATTCACTTATTTGAGGGTAGCTAGGACTATGGTGAATCCAAAAAACTCCTTAGATATCCTTAGATAGACTCATTCTACTAGAGATGGTGAGAAAAATTACATCTACATATGACAGAGTGAGGAAACATTATAAGAAGACTTGGGTCTTGCCTATGACCATAGATGTATTCGGAGTTAAGAAAAATTAGGATATAATGAATTTTGACTCAGAATGAGACCAATATCTTTTAGAGGAATACATTTCCCCTCGTCTATATTTTGATAATATTGGTAGAGTCTACAATTTGGTAGGGAAGACATTCTAACATGAAGATGCTATAAAGGATCATTGGATGAATGCAATAGATGACTATGATATTCAAATAAGGGATTATTTTAGGATGACTCTTTATCTAGTATCAAGTTCCTTGAAAGTAAAGGTCCTATTAAAGGCTATTCAACAAGATACTCTAGATGTCTTGGATCCCTTGTATAATTGTGATAAGATATACAATAGGCTAATCATGAATGTAGAGATCGACAGGGACAAGAATCTAGATATAAATTATAGGGCAAGACATATTGTCCAATTGACAAAAGATTGGATTAAGAAGCCCTTCAAGTTGGACCTAGTTCCTCAAGCAATAGTCTTCTAGGCCAAAGCCTGCCCAATAAAGGGTAGAGGGGAAAAAATTACAGTGCCAACATTCCCTGCTTAGTCTAAAATTAGGCTGGAAATAATATATAAACATGACAGGGAAGTTGGATACTTCAAAAAGGGTAAAGAAAAAGAATAAGATAAAAAGGGATTCTCCTAAGCAAGATGAGCCCAAAGCTGAAGAGACTTGAGCCCAGGAGGTAGTTCAAGCACCTGAGAACCAAGAGCCTCAAAATATAGAAGCAACTCAAACTCAAGATACTCTGCAAGTTCCACTACTAGAATAGGGATGGGAGCAAGAACCTAAAGAAGAAGCACAAGAAGTTTCCTTACTTGTTCAAGAGGAAGAAGCCTCTCCATCAGCTACTAAGAGAGCTAAGGTTAAAACTCTAGTCAAAAGGACTAGAAGGCAAAAAATACAAAGAATGGTTATTCCTATTCCTTTAGTCCCAAAAACCATCCCAAAAGAAGATAAAGAAGATGAAGAGGATAACCTTCTAACCTTCCCTTGAGTTAGAGGACTCATATAGCTAGGGATATAGATATAGAGAAAAAAAGGAGTTCCACTGTAACAACCCCATTCATTCCCACACAACCTATTTAGGTTACAACTTTGGAGGAGGAGCAACAATAATGGGTTGATGAACAAGAAGACCAAGGGACTGATAGATTTGATATGATAGATTTTGATTTCATGCCTATGGGTACTAAACTAGTGGGTGACAGGATAAGGAATACATCAATGAATTTGATTTTAGGAGGGGATTGGAGTCAATTTTCACCTCTTTCACAAGGACCTCTAAGTGTCCCATCATCACCAAGTTAGGATTTATCTTTCTTGGAAAAAGGTTTAGTCACTCTTCTCCCTCCTATCATTGAGGAGCAAGAACAAGATATGTGTAAGAATTTTCCTTAGGAAAAAATTCACCCAAGAACTAAGAACTCAAACACAAGCACAACTGTAGACTAGAAAGAGAGAGTATGATCAAAATGATGACATATTCATTCAATATGCATTGTCAAGTACACTAGGAGTGCCTATATATAAAGGCCTCTGAGATACATCTAGAATGCCTTAGAATTAGCATCATGATAAGTCATGCAACTGGGCACATGTCCACTAGATATGGGTTATCCTCCATTAAGCATGAAAATAAGTGCCATGATGAGAGGATAAGCCTACAAGGGTATAACATGCAAATCAGTGCTGTAGACACCATGTGCTAAAATAGAGTTGCATGCTTCTATGTTGTCAACATGAAAACTCAAAAAGGTGTGAAAAATCCTAAGTGTCTCACAAAATAAAATAATAAAATAATGCATTAACCTAAGTAAACTTAAGTAAGTGTAAATAGTAAATACATATTTACACCAACACCCCCCTTAAGTGCAACTTAGGGAAATGCCCTTAAGCTTACGAAAACTAGGATGAAATGCAAGATGGGTCCTAGCTACTAGGCCATGTTAGGTACCCATGTACATAATGAAATGCAATCTCTCATAAAGTGGAGAGAGATGGAAAACCTCATGGGAAAAACCCTACCCCAAAAAGAGAGATAAATAGGGATGCAGGGATGGATGGAGTAATCAAGACCCCCCCATTATGACATACATCCAGTATATACAAAAGTGAAGAATGAGAAGAATAGGAACCTCATAAGAGGATAAAGGGTCCCCCCATAAGATATAAGAGGAGGAGAGACAAGGTAGCCCCCCCTCGCCAACACACACACACAAATGAAGAATGTCTTTCAGTGAAAGCCACTCCAAGGAAAAAGTCAGTCCATGAATGTTGAATGACGTTCCTCCCCTTTGGAAGAAACAATGGCAAAGGTGCAATCCTAAAGATGTATAGTGGCCTTCAAACCTACTTAAGTATCCCTGTGCTAATGCTGATGCTTGCCCCTTCCAACTATGCTGAAAACAATGAATGTAGATCCAGAAAGGATGTTTGTTGAACCTGTTCCAATGAACCATCTATCTCTCAAGTGACAAAGAAACCTCCTCCAATTGTTGTACATAAGTATCCAAAATCACACAAACCTATGAAAATTTATCAATCAGAGAATGGACATAAGGGTCAGAGTGAGCCCTCACAAGCCCTCGCAACAACTGTAGATTGATCACCTTCATCAAAGAGAAGATGCAAATCATCAAGACTATCTCCCAAGTATATGGTGTGGGAATCCACAAACAAACCTCCAATGTGTGCCATGTAGTCATCAATTGAAGCTAAAGATGGAAGACAAGAAGTACCATGTTGTGCTGGAGCTTTTACTATGGAAATATAAGCATGTGGACTAGATTGATGATGTGACTGCTCATTGCAACTATTGATAGTACCCCACATGTTTGAATCTATTGAAGCACTATCACTAGTGTCACTATCAGTTTCCACTATGTATGATGTGTGAAGACAAGTAGAGGATAAGCTAGGTAAACTTTCCTCAAAGGGGACATCCTTCTCCACAAAAATCTCATGAGTCTCTAGATCTAGAAGACTATAAGCCTTCACATTGTCTTCATATCCTATGAAAGTACAAGGCCTAGGTGTTGGTGCCTTGCATCCCCTAGAAGATAGGTCTACCCATGCTAGATCACTGAAGACTCTGAAGTGACTCACAACTAGTTTTCTACCACACCATGCCTCAAAAGGAGTCTTAACATCTAAGGAATTATGAGGAGACCTATTAAGAATGCGAGAAACGCTCCTAATGGCTTCAACTTCTAATGTAGGATTGAGAGATTTGGCTTTTTTCATGCAACTTTCCATGGTCTTGAGAGTCCTAATCCTCAGTGTTGCAACATCTATCTTGTGTAGACTGAATTCTAGTAGATTATGAAGACCAATTCACTCAAGTTTGCAAAAGTCTCCAAGTCTTCTATCCACATATCTATTCTTATTGTCCACTCTTAGAATCTTGATGGTTTTCCTTGACTTGTGTTTAACATGAGTCTTAAAGTCTTGAAGCTTATGAATCACTTCACTCTTGTGATGAAGGAAGTAGACCCAAGTGAATCATGAAAAGTCATCAACAAAAGTAAGGATGTAGTGGCCTTGGTTGACTGAAGTCACTACAAAGGGTCCTGCTAAAACCATGTGAACTAACTAGAGAACAAATAGAGCTCTAGAACTCTTCCGTTTATCATACTTCTTGAGATGCATATCCACTAAACATGATGAACACTCTCCCTTAGAAAATTTGATGTTAGGTAGTCCTTTGAGCAAATGTTCTGAGCAAAGTTGCTGAAGATGGCAGAAGGCAAGATGACCAAACCACTCATGCCATAATGTAGTTTGTGAAGTAGAGTGAGTCAACAAGGCTTGAGAAGGAGACTTAGGCACAAAGTGGGAGAAGGAATAAAGCCTCTTGTTATGATTGAATTTCCCCATGGCAACCAATTAATCATCTCTAAGATTGTGCGACATCATTGAATCTGGAAGGAACTCAACTTTGTGACCATCTCGAAGGTGAGTGATTTGTTAAACAAATAGGATATTGGAGCTAAGGTTTGGAATGTAGAGAACATCTTTGAATTCCCCATTTTCCATTCCCACATGTCCTTTCCCTTCAGCTTCTATTTTAGTATCATCTCCCACAAAGATGTGTAGTACCTTTGACTACTTCAATGAAGAAAAGTTTCCCTTTGAAGAACCCATGTGATAGGAGGCACTTGAGTCAAGTATCCATTCTAAAGAAGAACTTGTGTTTTCCATAAATTCTTGCCCTTTACCCTTTGAAGAGGTTGGAGTCTATTCCTTGGAAGTACCTAGCACTTGAATCTTGTTCTTCCTGAGTAGATTTTCTAACTCATCGATTCTTTTAGTCTTGCAATGATGCTCATCATGATTTGGCTTTTTGCAATATGCACAAAAAAGTTTGTCCTTCTTTTCAATACTTCCCTTCTTGTTTGAAGAATTTACTTGTTGCGATGAGGATTTTTGTGTCTTAGATTGTGATTTCTACTTCCACTGCTTGTTGTTGTTGTTGTTTTTTTTCCCTCCTTGACTTGATTGGTGCTCATCACTAGCCACCAAGGCTTTGGTCTTTGATGAATTGAGAAGTCCTAAATCCATCAAGTGAGATTGTTCAACAATCAAAATCTCTACAAATGCATCAAATGAAGGCTTCTAGTAAGTAGTTCCCATGGTCAACTTGCGAGTATTAAAACTCAAAAAAAATGAAGCATACTCTAAAGGTAGCCTCTTTAGGATGTGATGAGTCAACTTGTCATCCTTCATGGGATTTTCAAAATCTTTAAGAAGTGCCCTATACTCATTGGCTTTCTTGATGTAATCCTAAATTGTGTCAAAGTTTTTCAAATCTAAGAGAAGTAGATCATCCTCAATCTGAAATCCCTTTTCTTCATCCACCCTACCATACAATGATTCAAGTTTATCCCAAGCTACTTTGGATTCTATACAACTAGCAATGTGAAAGAAGAGATCTCTATGTACACAACTCCTAATAACACCTAAAGCATTTTGATCTTGTCTTTTCCATTCAATGAGATCTTTAGCATTAGTGGGTTTGGTAATTGTACCATCAACATAAAGACTATATCCTTTTTTCATTAATCTACTCCATGCAATATCTTTCCACATAGAATAATTGCGTGAAGTTAGAGGTGGACATTTAAATGAACCCATGATGCAAAAATGAAAAAGAGTACAAAAGAGAGACACAAGAACATAATACACACACCCCCTTTTCACTCAATCAAAGGATCCCCCCAAAAAAAGATGCTTTTGAAACTTTATAAGTAGTGCGTGTACAATGGGCCACTTGCCAAAATGAACAAAGTGGACTTTCTAATTTTGCTTTTACAAATACCTTTTGAGGCCCAAGTCTGCAACTAAGCACTGTACCTTAGATGTACAACAATTCTAAAAAGTAATCAAAGCTTTATAATGCAAAAAAATACCTAGTTGTGAAAGTGAGAATTTATTCCACACAACCCTAGAATCTGACTGTAGATCTGGAAAATAGACAAAAAATAATACACTTTCAAAAAATAATGGAACCTAAAAAAGTGACCAGATGTGCCCATACAAAGCATTTGAAGTTACAAAATGTAGGATTATGTAGGTATAGTCACCAAAATGAAATTCTTGAAAAATCCTTACACCAAAACTAGAAAAGAACACCACCACGAGAAAGTTTAAGAAATTCTACCCAATTTCAAAAAAAATTGTTCATGAATTGAAGTTTGGATGACCATGTTATGGGCTCGCAAAGTCAGGTTGCCAAATCAAAAAGCAATCTGAAGAGGGGTCTAGTAGGAAAACTATGTGATTAGATTTGATAGTCAAATGACTGTCACAGTAGTTGCAAATAGCCTAGTTTTGATGATTAGACGACCATCAATTTTAACCTAGCAAAATGATGATGCTAGCAAAAAAAGGGCCCCTACTAATATGGCAGTGAATGCTAACATCACTTGTATTGATCTATATGGACATGGAGGTTTGTCTACATTGGAGCCTACGTGGCAGGCACTATTGTGTCTAAAGGTTGTGGTATGATGTATTTAGACCATGGACACCTGAATTTAAATAGCGGTGATGGAAAGGTATTTATGTTTGCCAAGATTTTAAAAAATGTGACCACCAAAAAATATTTTCATAGGATATATACCAGTTGCTTGGTAAAATGTTGCCAAAAATGTTGCGAGACCAGAATGTTTGCAAACAGTAGCATAAAATTATTTCGCAGTGTTGGAACCTTCAATGTAGGTCACAAAATTGATGTCACTGGTGGTCAAACACATGGGGCCACATGGACATTAGAAGACATGCTACATGGCATTGGAGAATACCACACCCTTCATTAGAATCTCCCTGTCATCGTCAAAAACTAGGGCCCAACCAAAATTCATTAGGCATGGCTAGAAACTATTCCATAGAGCCTAGGAAATATAAAATGGTAGTGGGTGCCAAAATTTTAATCCCATATTGAGTGGGGTTGCACATTGAGTGTAGTTTATAAAGCAAAGGCTACTCAATGAAAATAAAGGGGTCATTGAGAGGGTGGGTACTTGTCGGATTTGATGCCACGGTTGGTGCCACAGACTTAGCCGGTATTAAATTACTACCTAGTAATTATGAGATGCTCATAGATTTGTATGAACTCCTCTTGAAATTAAATGTATACTTGTGATTAATAACAGAGATATTCCTCTACTTAGGGCCGAGATTTGACAACTTGGTTTTGCAAAAAATATTTCTTTGCTGGCTTCCTAAAGGGCAAATGTTTTTTTAAAAATACTTTGAAAAAATTTTAGACCCAAAAAATAATGAAATAGATTTGCAAATGACCATACCTAAACTACAAATCAGGGCCTTCAGGTTCTGATTTAAATTTTTTTTTTGCCTCACGATCAACTTTGGGCCAAGGTAGCCAAGTTTATAGTTGATCTTCACCGAATCAACATTTTAGACATAATGACAAGGTCAAATCTGGCTCTAGATGCTCCCAATTTCTGTAGTACTTCAAATTCAGGCTGAGGTGCTAAAGCAACAATGGTCTTGAACGATTATGTGATGAGAAAATCTCCAAGCTCTTATACCATGTAAGAATTTTTAGTAGGGAAAAATTCACCTAGGAACTAAGAACTCAAACACAAGTACAACTATAGACCAGAAAGAGAGAGTATTATCAGAATGACAATATATTCATTCAATATGCATTGTCAAGTACACTAGGAGTGCTTGTATATAAAGGCCTCTGAGATACATCTAGAATGCCTTAGAATCAACATCATGATAAGTCATACAACCAGGCACATGTCCACTAGATATGGGTTATCCTCCATTAAGCACAAAAGTAAGTGCAATGATGAGAGGATAAGCCTACAAGGCTGTAACATGAAAATTAGTGTTGTAGACACCATGTGCTAAAATAGAGTTGTGTACTCCTGTGTTGTCAACATGATAACTCAAAAAGGTGCACAAAATCCTAAGTGTCTCACAAAATAAAATAATAAAATAATGCATTAACCTAAGTAAACTTAAGTAAGTGTAAATAGTAAATACATATTTACACCAACAATATGCAAGAAGAAGAGCCACGACAGAGAGAAACTAATGAAGTATCAGAGGAGAAAAAAATATATGAAGAACCTAAACAAAATTCTCAATATATAGAGGTGAGGACTATAGATTTGATGGATATAGGGATTCTTGATGTAGATCTCTCTTAGAAAGAGAAGGGTCTGGAAAGGAGTGATAAGGAAAAAGGGTCAGCCATGCAGACTCCATCCAAATACATGTCTCCCATGGGTACTACACCAGCTTGGTTGAAGAAGGAGATTATGGCTTGGAAAAAGAGTTAGTTGAGCTCAAATGAAGATGAAAGTATGATTGAGCTAGTAGAAGCTATCAAAAAACCCGAGCCACCTATGAGTGATGCACAAATATTGGCCTTCATAATAAAGAAGCAAGATCAAGACTTTCTTGCACATAATTCCCTACCTCCTCCACATGTGGAACCTGAGGATTTGACTCCTACAAATTATCAAATCAAATAATTCTTACTAGGGAAGTCCACCATGGACACTACCAAAGTGTTAATCACTATAGGGATCAAAGAAGTGTTTAGACACTTACAAAGAGGTGAAAATGAATTAGTGGTGCTCTGGAAGTAAAATGAGCTTCTAAGGGGTTATTTTCATGAAGTGTTTGGTCCTTTGGACCCTGATCATCTAGAGGAAACCCTAGGTGTGACACTTGATAGAAAGGGGAAGACAGATGTACAAATGGATCCATTTTTGAATGTGTGTTAGTAATGGCAAGATAGTTTTGAGGAAAAGGTGTGCAGTTAATATAGGGAAATCTTAAATTTTTGTGCCATGTGAAAGATAGTACAAACAAGTTGGTTTCTAAATTGAACCAATATTTTACATTGATGGATGAAGTACATACTAGGGGTAAAGACCTTCAAGCATTACAATCAATTAAGAGTCGGAGGTATTGTACGCTTATGGATGTATATACGAGGGATGAAATAGTTAAGATAGATGATTGGATTAGGAAGATTGTTGGTTTCAAAATTGGTTTTGACAATTGAGTGTCAACACACTTAAGAAATTTACTAAGTTCATGCCGAGCTAGTTGTTGGGACTCAAAATTGAAGCCCAATTTTGAGTACCATTGAAAAATCAAGTCTTATAAGTGCCTTTTAATGCAAGCATACCCAGCTATACTTGTGAGGCCTAAGAGGTGTTTGATGTTTCTAACACCTTGCATTTAGTGCATCTATATTATCTATGAAGATAAATTTCCATTATGAGCCATTCTGTGAAGTCTCGTTTTGAGCAATCTCTAATTCTGCATTTTTGCCCAAGTGTCAAACAACAATAGGAGGCTATGTTTGTAATTGAATATCTCACACCTAGTAATGTTTCATGACTTGTCGCTTTGGGAGTGTCTAGTGAGCATAACAAAGAGCCTATGTTTCATATTTTGAGTAATTTTGAATCTGTTTGACTAGGTTTTGAATCCCCCACAATTGGTCATTTATTCTTGTCATGCTGATGTGATTGTTTTGAGTTCTGGGAAGCCCTATTTGACTTGTTATAACTTTGACCTAGTTGACTAAATTAAGAAAATTCCTTTTGTGTTGCATTTTAGAGGTTAGAGACTTGATATGTTTCAATTTTGAGCATATGAAAAATCTATTTGATTAGTTTTTGAATGTGATTCCAAATGCAATTTGTAACTTTTTACTCGTGTCAAGAAGTGCAGAGTTGTCAAAACCTCTATTCATGATGTCATAACTTAAAATCCATGATGGGTGAGATCAAATGGATTACACCACTCTATTCTAATCTAAAAGTACTTTAAGTGTGCCAATTTTCAAATCTTGATGAATCAATCTGCACACTTTCTTAGGGCCATTCCATTTACAAAAAATACTTTTTTGCTAATGTTTACTATCCTGCAAATCGAAGTAGCCAACTTCAGATCTTCACCAAATTTTCCCAATCATTCATCATTAGCCCAAATTGGAGATTTATATTCTTTATGTCAATGTCTACCAATGCCCTAGTTTCTAGAACCTCAAGTTTCCGTTTGCCCAATTTCCAAAGTCAAATCTAAAGCTACTTTATGGTTTTTTGACAAGTTTGTTTTTAGGTGATTTAAAGTGAGAAACATTGGAGGTCGATATATTTTGATAGTGATGTCATCATATGATGAGATTTAGTAGGCTTGTTGAATATGTTAGAGAGGTGGGATATCCACTTTTTTAGAGCTTGATCAGGTGTTTAAAATCAATTTTTAAAGCTACCCAACAAGCCTCTTGATGCAAAGTTCATAGTGGTGTGGCAATGAGTCAAAATAAATATTCAGTGGTGAATTTGTGATCAAATTTGATTTCAAATAGTTTGAGATGATCAATGGATCAATTTTCATATCATTTGTTCGAAAATGAATTTTTTTAAGTTGGACATGCTTTGGGGCTCGGTTGATTCCATCAGATCAACAACGTGCTATGAGCATTTTTATTAAATCAATCACTTAGAAATAAATGAAGGGATGAATCTATCAATGCCACAAACTTTCCACTCTAAGGAAATTTCAAAGGGCAATGATACCTACTGCATGAGAAAAAAAGGAGCTCCAATGTACATGAGGGGCAGGTGAATGAGGTAGTTGAACAAGTTGCATTTACTGATCACCTTATACTGAACAAGATTGGCTTAGTTGGGGAAGATTATATTGATGGGCACCATAAATGGAAGAAGGCTTAGAAAGCCTTACATCATTGGAAAAAATGATAATACATGACTATGCAAAATTAAAAACCCTTCCAAATCTTGCAAGTTTAATTTCTCTAAAGGAACTATAATTGACAAGGAGCTACAAATTAGAGAAAACAAGAGGTTTAGAGAGTTTGAGATCATTGGAGAAATTTAATTTAGATAAGCTTGAGGTAAATGCATGCTTGAAGCCATGTTGTGGAGTCAACTTGGAACAGTGGGGGGGTTGATGTCCCTGATGGTCACAACAAATGACTTATTAGTTGTTGAATCATTGACAAGAAAAATACAAATGATGCCACATGAAGCGATATTAAAAATCATGTGTGAGTAACATTAAAATTGAGAATTTAATAAAGACAAAGCTAGAAGCTTTATGGGGGTAGGGGCAGCTAAGAATTGGAGGGCGACAGGTTAAAGAAGCTGCCAGTCAAAGGAAGAAATGCTTAAATTAAAACTTGAAGATAGCAAACATTTGGAAGTAGCAAATTTTCACAATGGATGTAAGGGTGCCATAAATGGTATAATATAGAAGGCTTAGAAAGCCTTACATCATTGGAAACAATGATAATACATGATTGTGCAGGATTTAAAACCCTTCCAAATCTTGCAAGTTTAATTTCTCTAAAGCAACTAGAATTGAAAAGGAGCTACAAATTAAAGAAAATAAGAGGTTTAGAGAGTTTGAGACCATTGGAGGAATTTAATTTAGATAATCTTGGAGTAAATGCATGCTTGAAGCCATTGTGTGGAGTCAACTTGGAGTAGTGGGGGGATTCATGTCCCCGATGGTCACAACAAATGACTTATCAATTGTTGAATCATTGATAAGAAAAATATAAATGATGCCACACAAAGTGATATTCGGCATCATGTGTGAGTAACATTGAAATTGAGAAGTTAATAAAGACAAAAAAAAAAGCTTTATGGGGGTAGGGGTAGCTAAGAATTAGAGGGCGACAGGTTAAAGAAGCCGCCAGTCAAAGGAGGAAATGTTTAAATTAAAACTTAAAGATAGCTAACATTTGGAAGTAGAAAATTTCCATAATGAATGTACTCCATGTGAAAGGAGCATTCATGCCTAGAAGGGGAGGCATCAGGATGGAGATGACACAAAGAAAGAAAGTGGGGAGAACAACAATAAAAGGAAGCTCTATGTGCAAAGAAATAAGAGCTAGACCATGTGAGGATGAGATTCCCAATAGGAAGCGAGCACATGGTTTATATTTTAACTTGAAAGAGAGGCCTTGTTGCTGATTGGAGAAGCTATAACACATAGATTGCACTACCAAGTAGCTATCATTGTTCCAAACATGCATTAAAAGTAGTTCCACTTGTTTATTTGAATGACTTCTCCATCTCTTAACAAGAAAAAAGATCTGACTATGTCCCTTTCTCATTGGTTTATCTCCTTGCCTATAGGTTGTGAGTGTGAAATGAGGAAGTCAAGGTCCTACAATATACAGGTCCAAATGCTGGCCTAGTGCTATGGCCCTCCCTTTTCCCTTTCCATAACTTTCACAAGCCCAAAATCACTGAGTTTCACTTTGAGGTTTTAATCCAACATCACATTGCTGGCCTTAATGTCTCTATGCATGACATTATCCTGTCAGTATTTATGAAGGATATCCAATAGACGCAAGGCATACAGAGGAATGCACAAAGCCTGGAGCTTGCAAATTGAAAGTCAAAGTAGACACTCAAAGCTAAGTGACTAAGAAAAACTCTAGCACAATATCTTTGCAAGTGAGGGATATGCAAAATGAATTAAAAAGGGGATATCCATTGTATGAAGGTTGACAATGGAAAGATTATTCAGTATAAAGATTGAATACAAAGTAGGGGCAAAAAATGGTCTAAAGCAATACATCCCACATCACCCTGGTTAGGGATTTGTATAAAATTTAAATACAAAACCATATGATATGTAGAATGTCTTAAGGGACAAAGGATTTTGAAAGTCATAGCCTTGTAGGGAGGATCCCACTCAATGTGGATGGTTAGTTGTTGTGGATAGTAAATTTTGAATGAACACACCGATAGAGGAGATTCTCAAAAAATGGCCAAATTCCACTAGTCGCTATGTCACCACCAAAAAAGGGAGGTTTTTTGGCAAGCACCATGGAAACCTCCAAAAAAACTAGAAATCTAGCAAGAATTTGTAGCAAAAGTGTGGACCCACCTAGTAGTTAAGATGGAAAAATCAGAAAGTGACATGTGGCAAAGAATCTCGGTAGATCTGACGATACTCGCTACATCACTAAAGCGAAAATGCTTGAACATTAAGTATGTGACATAATGACCTACTAAATTGGCAATGACTTGGACTAGTGATGTTGTGGACATGTGGTGGATATATCAGCCAACTATGCAAATTTTGGCCAATCAAAAATTAACACATGGCAAGGGCAGTCAACCAGCTTTGACATAAATGGGATTTGATAAGAAAAATCAAAGTGGCTTAAAAAGTTAATACTTTAATGTTTTTTCCATTGGCTGAGCGTATTTATTCATTTAAAATAAGATTTGGATTATTCTATAGTTTTAAACTTTTGAAAAGGTCAAATTTTAAAATAAAATGCTGTGTGAGGCCATAGAAGGAGCTCAATTTTCAAATGGCTACTAGAGGGGCAATTTTTGTCCAAAATAGGTACTTCTACATGCTGTTGGAACCAGGATGAGATGAATTTTCCAAAAATGAGGTCAAAATTTGCATAGATGTTCAACAGTTCAGTCTATAAGCCAATTTGTAATTCTAAGGCATTCTTAGTAGAATGTGCAGATTTCACCATTGAGCATCAAAATTGGTTGGGGGGTAGATTTAAAAGCTTGTTGAAGCCTGAATGTGGAGAAAAGTGATTCTGATAAGTTTTCCTTTCTTTTAGAGGTTATTTCAGCTAATTTTTGCCTTTGCCTTGATTTGAGATTTGGCATCAAAAGCAGTTATGTTTTTCAATCAAATATCTAAGATATTTCATACTTTTCAAGGCCAAAATGATTGAAGATTTGATATGCAATTATAGAGAGAGATTAGAGAGATGCTTTTAACTTAAAGGAGATGTTTTCCAAGTGGAGACATGTCAGATGCATAATAGATCCAGGAATTCACTCTCCTCTATATCATTCTCTTTCTCATTCTTTGTATAGGTTACAATTTTGTTTTTCACTGTGAGAAAATTGTAGGTTAGATAAAGAAGGGAAAAGTTAAGAATTGAAAATGGAAGCAAAATTGGCTTTAGAATTGACAAAGTTTGAATAGAAAGATATGGGATGTGCTGGTTCCAGACCATGAAGCTTTGCTTTGGCTATGATATCCCCTACCTATGCCATCAGTTTCTCATTTCAACCATTTTCTCTCTTGTATGACAACATATGTTTATTGTATAGTTTGGTTTATTAGGTACTTTGTGAGTCAATTTCATGTATTTTCATGTATTATTTCAAGGAAATCAATACAAAGAACAACAGGTGTTGAGTTTCATTTTAGATCTTGTCTTCTTTATCAATGATTTGCAATGGTTTATGATCTTTGAACAAAGAGTCTAGGTCATAGTTGTAGTCCCTTAAGGTTGTATGTTGTTTCATTGTTCCTTATAATTCAAGGAGTTATGTAAATGCTTTAGAGAAATCAACAGGGTTGCCAATTCATTGAGGAGGATATCAAATAAGAACAAGATTTAGATTGAGCATTGATATCCAATTTACAAGGTAAATGGATAGATCTGGAATCTTGGTATAGGATACGTGTCTTAGATATCCAAAATGTATGAGAAAGATTTGTGAATTTTCCAATGGATGAAGCACTGATAAGCTATAGGATCATTAGTTTGTTTTTCATACTTGATTTTCATTTTCTTTCCCCATCCACATAAAATCAAATCAAATTCCAATCATCTTTATATTTTATGTTGAAGAGCTAAAATTGAATGCCCTCACTCAGTTATGAATTGTATTATCTTGCATTTAGCTAATAAAGATCTATGTTATTGCATGAGTCAATAGGAGAAATAAGGGTTTCATCTAGTGATTATAGATTCAAGAATATGTTTAGCACTGGTACCATATAAATTGAATCTAAGGTAAACCTACCTAGGTTTTGTAGAGCCTGAAGTAGAAGAAGGGTCTAGCCTTATAGTTGGCTTGGTGTTTGAAAGGATATGTTAACAATGGGAGTTAGCTACCCCTAGATGTGTCTTGTTCTCATCGAGGTAATTTGAAAGCTATAGCATTTCAAAACACCAACAAAATGACGACTCTATTGGGGAACTGCATACAGAAGGAGCCAAAATCTCTAGCATGAAAAATATTGGATATAGCAAATTGATAGTAAGATGTGTTTCTTATTTTCCTTGCTGAAGTTTCATGTCCCCCAGTATCTTTGTTCATTGATAGCAATAGTTTGAGTGAATTGAAGAAATTGTAGTATCAAAGTCACTTGGCACTTTACGAAGTTGCTGTAAGATCAAAGAGTTATATTTTTTGCTTCAACTTGTCAAGTATTTGGCATTCCATCTTGTTGATTAGTATTTTTCATATACTTGTTATAAATTCTAGATTGGTTTGTATTTTTGTGCACGCTGATATATTCTTTCTCACTAAGTGAGCGGTGACTCGAAGTCAAATCTCTGAACTAGTGCAATTTGAGATTCATGGTATGATTGAAAGATACAATAGCTAGAAAGAATTTTGAAAGGTTTTTTCTAGAGTTCTTGTTAATGGTTGAAGAAACTATGTGGTGTTTAGTTGTAAAGAGATACTAAATTGCAAAATAAATCTAAATTTGTTGTTGTTTCCAACATCAAAGTTGTTTGTAGCCACCATAGATTCAGGTATTTCTATTTTCATGAGATTTTATTTTCATGAAAATAATATTATTCAGAAGTATTCTCCATTTGGTGATCAGCACTATATATAGGAGAATTTGTTTTATAAGTTTTCATATTCTTGAATTCAGATTTTGAAAAGAATATGGTTGAGTAAGAAAACTAGTAGAGAAAAAATATTGTTGCATTTTTATCATAGACTTGTTGAGGTGTGTGCACAAGTTTTGTGATGGTAAGAACCTTGAGAGATTAGAAATTTTGAATCCCAAAAATTGCAACACTTTTTTGATTGTGTTCTTTCTATGAGATCAAAAATCAAACCCTCTATTTAGTGATTTTAGCACTAGGATAAAGAGGTAGAAAGTTTATTTTCAAATGGATTCAGATTGTAGATCTGCTAATACTTTGTCAAACTATGAAGAGGTACATGAAAATTTGTTCATATTGTATGGAAAGCTTCACAGTCAAGTCATTCCTTCTATCCGAAGGAATGTGAGAAGTGTAGTTGATTTAGATACAATCCAGCTTTACATGAAATTTAAGTTGGAAATCTTAGAGCTTCCCATTTTAGAAAGATCTAATGAATCATCATGGGCTTTTGTGTTTTTATTAGTCTTCATGCCTAATTTAGTACATTGGATAGTGAAAGAAAGATTTGAAAAGATCCAATACTTTGGAGGAGTATTTAGAGAATGTGAATATTATTTAGAAAAGAATGGTTACAGTATTATTGAAATAAAAAATGCTGATAGTCATAGTGAAAGTGATGAGTCCTACGATAATATGTTTGAGAATGAAAAAAGTTATGACAACAGTCCTAAAATATCTTCCTATAATAAAATTGAATTTAAGGACACATCTACTATTGAGATGTGGTGTAGGGAAGAGGATACATATTGTGAGAGTGCTACTGATTTTACAGATTGTATAACTAATGATGATGCTATTATAAGTTCTTCAAATTATTTAGGATATAATTGCAATCAAGATGAAGAAATTTGTGCAAAGGATCTGTTGAATACTAATGAGGTTTCAACCTTGTTACAGCATGAGTTTGAAAGGTATGCATCAATGTGTAATTCAAATTTGCCTTCATTAATGCATGCATCTCTTAAGGATGACATTAGGTATGATGTATACCCCTGTGTTTGCTCTCCTACATATCAGCATTTTTATTCTTTTGAAGATTTTCAGCATAAGCATGAGGATTTGTTTGAAGAAGTGAAGATTAGTAGAGACATATTTACTATTCTCATAAGTGATGTTAGATCAAAGTTATGTTATACAGATGATAATAAGAGATTGCTGATATCTCCTAATTCTAATTTAACATTTAATGAAGAGACTCATATGATTGACGTTACTACTAATGTTGAGAGATCAATTAATTGTTTATCTAATTTGGATGGAGTATATGATAGCAATTTGCAGTTACATGCGATGAGGTTTGATGGTTCATGTAGTGAAGTATTGACAAAAGTACATGTGAATCTGAAATTAAATCATCTCTACAGGTTGGTGAGTCTTATGCTAATGAGTTTGACACATTCACAAGTGTTTCTAACAATTTTTTTGATGAGAATATTGATGCCTGTAAATTTCCTGCTGATCAAAATTTTAATGAGGATTCTTTTCATATGTTTGCTGAACCTTTTCTTGAAGACTATGTTGATAAATTTTTAGTGAGTTTTAGAATTGATTCGATATGTGATGACATGAAACATTAAGTTGATTGAAATCTATTGTACTCTTTGTAGCTAGAGGCAAAAGGTGAGTTGCAAGTTTTTGGTACATACAACTTGGTGAATGGCGTAGAATATGAAGTTTTTGTGTTTTAGATCAGCATGCATGAATCATTGTTGGATTTTGATTCTTAGTTCAGTTTGTGTAATCATAAGCATGCTATTATTTTTCCTCATAGTGAGCATGATGATGAAACAATATTTAAGTTTTATATGCACTATGAAAATGATGGCAGCTATTTTGTTTTGCCTAATGAGCTAAGTGAAGGTGTTGTTGAAAATGGAAACATGAGTGAATGTGAAATTTTCTTCTTACCTTAGCAAAATGCAAATGAAAATTAGGTATTTGATAGAAGTAAGAAGTTTGAGTAATTTTTGGTGGCCTCAGGCTACCCCTTGTACAGTTAGTATAGTTTCCCTTTTTTCAATAAAGTTATTCAAGAAAATTTTTTGCTGTCAAGTGAGTGGTCTACTTCTTTTAGAGATTTGAATCTTTTCCATGCTCGTAAGGGACATGCATCCCTAGATAGAGCCACTATTGGGACTCAAAATTGAGGCCCTAATTTTGAGTACCATTGAAAAATCAAGTCCTATAAGCACCTTTTAATGCAAGCATACTTGATTGTACTTGTGAGGCCTAAGAGGTGTTTAATGTTTCTAAGACCTTTCATTTAGTGTGTCTATGTATTCCATGAAGATAAATTTCCCTTATAAGCCATTCCATGAAGTCCTGTTTTGAGAAAATTCTACATTTTTGCCCAAGTGTCAAACAATGATAGGAGGCTATGTTTGCATTTGAATATCTCACACCCAACAATGTTTCATGGATCACTACTTTGGGAGTGTCTAGTGTCCACACTAGAGAGACATTTTTTCATATTTCAAGTCATTTCAAATCCATTTGACTAGGTTTTAAATCCCCCAAAGTTGGCCATTTATCGTTGTCATGCTGATGTGATTGTTATGAATTCTAGGACGCCCTGTTTGACTTGTTATAACTTTGTCCCAATTGACTAAATTGAGAAAATTCCTTTTGCATTACATTTTAGAGGTCAAAGACTTGCTATGTTTCAATTTTGAGCTTATGAAAAATTTCTTTGATCAGTTTTCAAATGTGATTCCAAATGCAATTTGTAACTTTTTACTGGTGTTAAGAAGTGCAAAGTTGTCAAAATTCCTATTCGCAATGTCATAACTCAAAATCCATGATAGGTGAGATCAAATGGATTGCACATTTTGTTCTACTCTAAAAATACTTTAAGTGTGCCAATTTTCAAATCTTAATGAATCAATCTACATACTTTCCTAGGGCCATTCCATTTTCAAAAAACATTTGTCTACTGATGTTCATTGTCTCACAATTCTAGGTAGCCAACTTCAGACCTTTGCCAAATTTGCCTAGTCATTCATCATTAGTTCAAATTGGAGATTTATATTCTTTATGTCAATTTCTACCAATTCCCTAGTTTCTAGAACCTCAAGTGCTTATTTGCCTAGTTTTCAAAGTCAAATTTGAATCTACTTTGAGGTTTTTTGACATGTTTATTTGTAGGTGATTTTAAGTGAGAAACTTTAGAGGTCGATATCTTTTGACCCTGATGTCATCATATGAAAAGATTAGGGAGGCCTATTGAATATGTTAGAGAGGTAGGATATCCAAAGTTTCAGAGCTTGGTCACGTGTCTAAAATTAGTTTTTAAAGCTAGGCAACAAGCCTCTTGATGCAAAGTTCATAGTGGTGCGAAAATGATTCCAAATAAATATTCAGTGGTGAATTTGTGATCAAATTTGATTTTAGATAGTTTGAAATGATTAGTTGATCAGTTTTAATATTAGTTGTTTGAAAACCAAACAAATTTAGCGAGACCCACTTTGGGGCCCAACTGATTCCATAAGATCAACAACATGCTATGAGCATTTTTATTAAATCAATCACTTAGAAAATAATGAAGTGATGAATTTTTTAGTGCCACAAACTTTCTATTCTAAGGAAATTTCAAAGGCTAATGTTGCCCACCGCATGAGCATAAAAGGAGCACCAATGTACATGAGGGGCAGGTGAATGAAGAAGTTGAACAAGTTGCATTTGTTGATCGCCTTATACTGAACAAGATTGGCTTAGTTGGGGAAGATTAAATTGATAGGGTTCCATAAATGGTAGAATATAGAAGGCTTAGAAAACCTTACATTATTGGAAATAATGATAATACATGACTGTGTAGAATTAAAAACCCTTCCAAATCTTGCAATTTTAACTTCTCTGAAGGAACTAAAATTGAAAAGGAGCTACAAAGTAGAGAAAACAAGAGGTTTAGAGATTTTGAGATCATTGGAGGAATTTAATTTAGATAAGCTTGAAGTAAATGCATGCTTGAAGCTATTGTGTGGAGTCAACTTGGAGTAGTGTGGGGGTTGATGTCCCTAATGGTCATAGCAAATGTCTTATAAGTCATTGAATCATTGATAAGAAAAATAAAAATGATGCCAAACAAAGTGATATTTGACATCATGTGTGAGTAACATTGAAATTGAGAAGTTAATAAAGATAAAGCCAAAAGCTTTATGGGGGTAGGGGTGGCTAAGACTTGGGGGGTTGCAGGTTAAAGAATCCACTAGTCAAAGGAAGAAATGTTTAGATTAAAACTTGAAGATAGAAAAAATTTGGAAGAGGAAAATTTCCATAGTGGATGTACTCCACATGAAGGGAGCATTCACATCCAGAAGGAGAGGCATTAGGATGGAGATGACATGAAGAAAGAAAGTGGGGAGAACAACAATAAAAGGAACCTCTACGCACAATGAAACAAGAGTAGAACCACATGAGGATGAGATTCACAATAGGAAGAGAGCACATGGTTTATATTTTAACTTGAAAGAGAAGCCCTACCATTGATTAGAGAAGTCATAGTCCACAGATTGCATTGTCTAGTAGTTATCATTGTTCCAGACACGTGTTAAAAGCAATTCCACTTGTTTATTTGAATGACTTCTTCATCTCTTAATAAGAAAAAAGATCTATTTGCATCCCTTTCTCATTGGTTATCTCCTCACTTATAGGCTGTGAGTATGAAATGAGGAAGTTGAGGTCCTGCAATATATAGGTCCAAATTCTAGCCTAGCACTATTGCCCTCCCTTTTCCCTTTCCATAACTTTTGCAAGCCCAAAATCATCGAGTTTCTCTTTGAGATTTGAATCTAGCATCACATTGATAGCTTTGATGTCTTTGTGCATGATGATATCATGTTGGTCTTTATGAAGGATATCCAGAATACATAAGGCATACAGAGGAATGCACAAAACCTAAAGCTTTCAAATCAAAATTCAAAGTAGACACTCAAAGCTAAGTGACTAAGAAAAACTCTAGCGCAATATCTTTCCAATTGAGGGATATGCAAAATCAATTAAAAAGGGGATATTTGCTATATGAAGACCAGCAATGAAAAGCCTATTTAGTGTAAAGATCAAGTATAGAGCAAGGGCCAAAATAGTCTAAAGCAATATATCCCACATTGTCCCAGTTAGGGATTTGTATAAACTTTAAATACAAAACCATACAATATGTAGAATGTCTTAAGGGACAAAGGCTTTTGAAATCCACAACCTTGCAAGGAGGGTCCCACTTGACGTGGATGGTTAGTTTTCATGGATAGTAAATTTTGATCGGATGCACTAACAGAGGAGATGCCAAAAAAATGGTCAAATTCTGGCAGTTGCTATGTCGCCACCAAAAAATGGGTGGTTTTTCGTCAAGCACCATGACAGCCTCCCAAAAAACTAGAAATTTGATGAGAAGTTGTGGCAAAAGTGTGGAACCAGTTGGTAGTTAAGATGGAAAAATTAGAAAGTGACACATGGTAGAGGATCCCAATGAGCATGTGATGTGGCAATTCGATATCAGAGGGCACTAGATCATGCCACATGGCAGATCTGATGATAGTCGCTATGTCATCAAAGTGAAAATGCTTGAATGTTAAGTATGCAACATAGTGACCTACTAAGTTGGCAGTGACTTGAACTGGTGATGTGGCAGCCATGTGGTGGATATATAAGCCAATTGTGCAAGTTCTAGCCAATCAAGAATTGACATGTGGCGAGGGTGGTCAACTAGGTTTGACCAAAAATGGGATTTGAGAAGAAAAATCAAAGTGGCTTAAAAAGTTAATATTTTTATGTTTTTTCCATTGGTTGAGCGTACCTATTCATTTAAAATAAGATTTGGATTATTCTATAGTTTTAGACTTTTGAAAAGGTCAAATTTTAAAATAAAATGTTGTGTGAGGCCATAAAAGGAGCTCAATTTTCAAATGGCTACCAGAGGGGCAATTTTTGTGCAAAATATGCACTTCTATATACTGTTGGAACCAGGACGAGATTAATTTTAAAAAAATGAGGTTAGAATTTGCATAGATGTTTAGCAATTCAATCTATAAGAGAATTTGTAATTTTAAGGGCATTCTCAATAGAATGGATAGATTTCACCATTGAGCATCAAAATTGGTTAGGTGGTAAGATTTAAAAGCTTGTTGAAGCTTGAATGTAGAGAAAAGTGATTCTAATAAGTTTTTCTTTCCTTTAGAGGTCATTTTAGCTAATTTTTACCTTTGCCTTAATTTTAGATTTGGCATCAAAAGCAATTATATTTTTTCAATCAAATATCTGAGATATTTTATGCTTTTGGAGGCCAAAATGATTGAAGATTCAATATGTAGTTACAGGGAGAGATTAGAGAGATGCTTTTAACTTTAAGGAGATGTTTTCCAAGTGGACACATGTTAGATGCACAATAGATCCGAGAATTCACTCTCCTCTATATCATTCTCTTTCTCATTCTTTGTACAGGTTCTAGTTTTTTTTTTCACTGTGAGACCATTGTAGGTTACAAAAAGAAGGAAAAAGTCAAGAATTGGAAATTTAAGCAGAATTGGCTCTTGAATTGATGAAGTTTGAATGGAAAGATTTGGGATGTGCTGGTTCTAGACCATGAAGCTTTGCTTTGGCTATGATATCCCCTTCCTATCCCATCAGTTTCTCATTTCAACCATTTTCTCTCTTGTATGACAACATATGTTTATTGTATAGTTTGGTTTATTAGGTACTTTGTGAGTCAATTTCATGCATTTTCATGTATTATTTCAAGAAAATCAACACAAAGAACAATAGGTGTTGAGTTTCATTTTAGATCTTGTCTCCTTTATTAATGATTTGCAATGTTTTACGATGTTTGAACAAAGAGTTTAGGTAATAGTTGCATTCCCTTAAGGTTGTATGTTGTTTCATTGTTGCTTATAATTCAAGGAGTTATCTAAATGCTTCAAAGAAATCAATAGGGTTGTAGGTTTATTGAGGAAGATATCAAATAAGAATGAGATTTAGATTGAGCATTGATATCTAATTTATAAAGTAAATGGATAGATCTAGAATCTTGGCATAGGATATATATCTTAGATATTTGAAATGCATGAGAATGATTTGTGAATTGCCCAATGGATGAGGCACTAATCAACTATAAGATCATTAGTTTGTTGTCCATACTTGGTTTTCATGCACTTTACCCACCCATAGAAAATCAAATCAAATTCAGATCATCTTTATATTTTATGTTGAAGAGCTAAAATTGAATGACCTCACTTAGCTTATGAATTGCATTATCTTGCATTTAGGTACTGAGGATCTATGTTATTGCATGATTCAATGGGAGAAATAAGGGTTTCATTTTTTGATTATAGATTCAAGAATATGTTTAGCACTAGTACCATATAAATATAATCAGAGGTAAACTTGCCTAGGTTTTGTAGGGCTTGAAGTAGAAGAAGTGTCTAGCCTTATAGTTGGCACGGTGTTTGAAAGGATATCTTAATGATGGGAGTTAGCTACCCCTAGATGTGTCTTTTTCTCATCAAGTTAATTTGAAACTTGTAGCATTTCAAAACACCAACACTAGTAATATATGCCAAGTATAATATGTATAGATGCCAAGTTGCAATAAGTGCTGAGTAAATAGTAAATACCAAGCAAATAGAAAGAGCCGAGAAAGTTTCAAGTGTCGAGTGAACAATTAATGCTGAGCAAGTTCAAGTGTTGAGCAAGACAGAATTATAGTATGTGTTGAGCATCAGCATCAACAAGTGCTGAGTAACATAGAATTGGCCTAGTGCTTTGTGATTGCACAAAAAACTATGTAAACCACTTTTGAGCCGACATATAGTTAGATCTTGATGCTTTGATGATAAGATTGAATCAATTTAGATTCCCTAGGTAGTCAACATGCAACCAATCAAAAAAATGGAAGGAATCGAGTGGGAAAGTTGGATGAATCTCAATCGTAGATTCACACCTAACCCTAAGCCACCAAAGTCTTTTTAAGGGAGACGAGGCCCCATAATTTAGGATGAATAAGAGAGAGAATTAGAGAATGCATGCAAAGGTGATGATAGCAATGAAATGGGTGAATTTTTTGAAATACATTCAAGGTAACTTAGAAGAAGGATATAATTGCAAAATCAGTTAGCAGAACAGAGGATCAAGGTTACAATAATTTCATATTAGATCAGGGAGGATCAAGATGAAGTGAATTGGTATTTTAAATCAACAATATTAGAGTGTAAGTGTATTAGATCAAATATTCTTCTATACTTTCTAACAACTATATCAGCAAGATGAAATCCTTTGTATTAAGGTTGATTTAACAGTCATCGAGAAATCCTTTAATAGGGTGACATTCCAAGTGAGTGTTCTAAAGTCCTTTAGCTAGGCACACTTTTAATAGGGTGTTAAAATCCTTTAATAGGGTAAGATCTAGTAATCCTTTGTAAGCCTTTAATAGGGCAAGCCTTCAACAGGGTAGATCATGAGAATGGTTAAATCATGTAACCTTAATAGGTGAACTTTATTGCTATAGTAATGAAGATTTGTGGGTGTCATCCCCACCCCAGTTTTACCTTCTCATTGGAGGGTTTCTAGGTAATCATATCAGGTGTTAAGCTTTTATGTGGATGCATTTACTTTACATGTTATTTCAATATGTTTATGCATGCATAGTTTTAAAGATTAAAAGTTTTATTGGTTAGAGATTGGTACTTTTGATTCACCCCTGCCTCCCCTCTCAAAAGTATACATTTCCCATTTGTAATTTCCAACAATTGGCATCTGAGCTAAGTTCTCATTAGGAGAAGTCTTAAAACTTGGAGAAAAGATCTTGAGATGAGTCTACAAGTTGGGAAAGACTATTGAGAATCACGAGATTGAGATATATCTCTTATTGCAGCAACTAGATGAAGCTAGAGATGCCTTCAGAAGTTTTCTAAAGAGAAGGAAAGAAATTGCCATAGCAAAAAATTTTACTCAATAGAAGGAGATTGAAACCACAAATTTATTTGTAGGTAGTAACTCTTGTGAATTTGATATAGCAATTGCAGATCTCATGGAAAAGAATAAAGCACAAGCTGAGGAGATCATAAATCTCAAGTTGGAGCAAGAATCACAAGAATTATTGTTATGTGAGGCAACCGAACAAAAAATAAAATCTATAGAAGACAAGGCCATGATTGAAGAAGACAAATTTTTTTTGGCAAATAGATAGGAAGAAAAATCAGTAGAGCTATTTAGGATCTCAAACATGCAATTAGACACCCTAAGCCAAATGCTAAATTCCCATCATGAGTTGAATGTCAAGGACATTGAGATAACCACATTAAAGTTGTAGAATGAACAACTATAGAATGACTTGAAAAGAGAGGAGGAGTTTTTTGAAAGTTTCAACAAGCCAAATGAAGCCATCAAGTACTTTGAGCAATTACTGAAATCCCCTAGATCTAGTAAAGACACATTAGGATTGGGATACACACGCATTGAAGAAGGAGAATCATCCAAAACTACTGAAGAAACAAACAATAAAGGTAAGAATTCTAAACCTACTTGTCATCATTGTGGAAAGAAAGGACACACAACTAATTTTTGTAGGAATAAGAATGCTAGTTAGAATGCCAAGCCAAAGAACATGATTCATTGTCACAAGTGCAATAAACAAGGTCATTAGAGACATGAATATAGAACAAGGACCACACATGCACCAAGATTTAAAGGATGCTACTACAATTGCCAAAAGTTTGTACACAAAGCTTTTGAATGCAAATCCAAGTCCACATGTCATCAAACAAGGGAAGAAGCCATGAAAATTTCTATAATTGGGATTACAATACAAGACATTGCTATTACTATTGTCAAGAGTATGGACACATCCCTAAGAATTGCATAAGAACACATTTTAGAGTTAGCTACAATAGATGGTTGAGTCAAACTACATGCTTTAGTTATTTGAAGACTGGTCATATCAGCAAGCACTATCCAACAAGGACAAAGGCACCTAACTTAGAGTTGAACAAAGGAAAAGGCAAGGTAGATGTTGAGCACATCAGAGGAGATATGAACAAGACATGGAAGATAAAAGATGGATGAAACACATCAAATGAAGGGATCACTTCACCTGAAGGGTCAAGTGATCACACCTCATCAAAATAAGCAAAAGGAGGTATGTGGGACTCATTTTTAAATGCCTCATCATACATTAGTTCCAAGATAAGTTAGTACTAAAAAGGATAAATTAGCATGAATAAAGATGCAAGTCAACAAGGAAAAACCAAGGTAAAACCTTTGAGTTTTCATCTTACTGCCAAGTGTGAAAAGTTCTCTTCAATTGCCAAGTAAATTTTAGTGTGTGCCAAGTTGTTAGCCAAAGCTAGTTGAAGCCAAGTCAGTCATGGTTGCCAAGTAAAGTAGAAATTGCATAGAAGCTAAGTTTATAGCTATATGTGAACCATGCATTAAATGTAATGTTTTAAAATGGTATAAGTCAACTATTTTCTAATTTTTCATCATTATGAACATAGATCAAGAGCAAGCAGAGAAAAGAAGTGATTGGCGAGTAGAGATTGAAGCTTTTAGATAGATTCCAATAGAGATCAAGCATTGTCTCATTGATTTGAAAGGTATTCCTCATGTGCTGAGATACACAATTTAATATCTTTTGAAACCCTAGCTTGCAAAATGGCCTCTAGTTCTAGAAATCCCAAGGATAAGGAACCTTTTGAAGTTTAGTTGGTTAGTAATAAGGTTAAGCAACTAGATTTTAGGCCTATTCCTAAAGTTGCATATAAGAATGATCTAGTAGGGGCATTGTTAATCATTCCACCCAAGGTTGTAATGGTTTAGGATGTAAGAAAATGTTATAAATGCAAGGTTGGAGGGATAGGAGACATGCAAATTTGACAAGCATATGACAAAGTATGTTAAAATGAAGTGTTGAAGCAAGAATTTTTGATTATTGAAAGGAAGGGCTTAAATCGTGCCCTAAATTTCTCCATCATCTTTGAGACTGAATGGATATGAATTTTTTTGAGTAGAATCCATGATGGATATCTATGGCTAGAAGGAGGGCCAATCAAACTATCAAAAGGGATTGTCCATAAGCGCACAAGATTTCCAACCCTAGAATGGCCCAAAACCCTAAGGGGTAATTCTAAAGAAGCAATTAAAAAGAATATAGGGGAAAAGTAGAATAATAGAGGACTGACTACTGATACCATCAAAGAACCACTTCTAGAATTTGTAGTGAGAGTCATATCTCAAAAATTCTATTAGTCAAGCTGACTAAACAATGTGCCATGCATTGCAATTGATGTAGGATACAAAATTGTGAAGAAAGATCATACTTATGATCTGGCAGAGCTATAGTTGCAACAAATCATGGAGAATTTAGGAGCAATAAGGAGATCAAATGGTGCTCAATGAAAATTTGGATCAATTTTGATATGTATACTTTTCTATGTTCAGAATGTGTTTCCTTCTTTTGGTAAGATAGGATGGAAGACTAATAGGTCTATAGCTGTACAAATTAATGAGTACATAGAGAAAATGAGAGATAATTTTGGGTCTATAATGACTAGTTACTTTGAGGATTTCAAGAAATCCATGAAACAAAGACTGAAATTCCTAGTTTCCTTGGTGGAAAAATACTACAATGGCATATGTTTCTTGGTAGACATTGATTACACATTTATCTAGGCTATAGTACCCAGGGTCAGATGGCTAAGGCCTTTGGGGTATGAGATCAATATAAATGAAGCATCAACAACCATCACTGCATTACTTGCATAAGAAATTGATAAGTCAACAAACATCTTTGGAAACTATGATGTTGTGAAATTCGAGGTAGAAATGGAGTTGAAAACTACCTCAACTCTAAAGAAGAAAGACAAATTGGTCAAGAAACTGAAAGCTAAATTTGGTGAGGGAGCTGATGGTGATAATGAAGAAGATGATGAAGAAGAAGAAGAAGAAGAAGAAGAACAAGGACAAGAACCTCTTGCCTTAACACAAGGAATGGGTGAAGATGAAGAAGAAGGTGTTGAGGAGGAACAAGCCAAGGAAGCACCAGTAGTGCAAGAGCCAAAGAAAAGAAAGGCTCATAAATAGCCTATAGCTTAGCCTAAAGGAAAGAAAATTGCTAAACCAAGCCTTGCTAAGCCTACTACTCCAGCCACAAGAGCAACTACAAGGGTCACAACTCAAAAAGCTAAGGTGAAAACAAAAGAAAAGAAGAAGGCTACAAAGCAACCAGGTCTAGTGCAAAAGAAAATAAGGAGGAAATATGTTGCATAATCTAAATTTGATGAAGAGAGGACTGAGTTAGATGATAATAACTAGTTTAGAGTGGTAAGTCATACACCCAAGTCCAATATTGAAAATATTTGTGATAATATTGGGGATAATGTAGACTTGACTAGTTTGAAAACCATTGAATTCAATAAATTAAATAGAGAGGATCAGAATAAGATTGAGGAATTAGTATATGCCATGATGAAAAAATTCAAGAATACTCCACTTGAATTTGACACTACTATGCCTAAAGATTTATATTAAATTGTTCAAAAAAAATGATATTATTACCTAAACATGGAGAAAGAAATAAGAGAGTCCGCATTGGCACAAGTGATGCTAGATCTATCAAAAGGAAAAGTAACAAAGGAGAATAAAAAGCATGGTAGCAAATTTGCACCTAAGTATAGATACTTTAGCATTCGTCAAAACAAGATTGAAGATGTTGTCAAGAAGTACGCTCAAATATGGAAATTGATATATGGGCTAACCATTGTTAAGGAAGGAGAGGATGATTCCTTTGAGGGACGAAATAATGAAGAAGAGGAAGAGAAGAGGAAGAGAATGACAAAGAAGGAGAAGTTGGGAAAGAGAAGGAATATAAAACAATGGAGGAGGGAACATAGAAAAATGATGAAGTGGCAACTGCTAAGGAGTAGCAAATAGATCAAAGTGAGCAAGACACACAATTGCCACTATTAAGCCCTCCACATGACACCAATACACCTACAGAGACAATCAAAGTAAAAGATGTTCCTAACAGCTTAGTTTAGAACATAAATCCACTAACTGCAAAAGATCTAAAGAAGATCCTTGACTAATCACCATTACAAGAAAAGTTGTTTGATAATCTAGTATTGGTCAATGTAGATGAGTTGCAAAAAGTAGTACCTGACCTAACTAGGGATAAGGTGAAAACATAAGAACCAACTTTTGTCATCCCTATAGCTACCAATGGAGAATCTCAAGAGAAAGAATCTAAAGATACATCAGCTAAAGTTGATACCATAGTTAAAGTTGTCATGATTGAACAAAAAACTCAAACTGCGAAGGATTTGACAAAGGAACAAACATGATAGATGGAAGTATCTATTCCTACTACAAAAAATCAAGATGAATCATTAATAATTGTGATTGATTAAGAAGGATCACAAGAAGAAAAGGACATTCCAAAAGAAAAGGAGCAGGAAGCAATTCAAACATTGGTTAATCTACCAACTACTGGAACTCCTACAAAAGTCCTTCAAAAGTTGAGTAGTGATGTAATGCCACTCCAAATTTCAGCACTAGGCTCAAGCTACACAAAGACTGCAAGGCTACTTCACTATGGAGACCTAATATTAGATGAAGAAATTGTCATACCAAAGTATGATTATGCAACCATGAACATTGAATAGATTAATGAAATGCAGGAGGCATTGAAAAGAAAGAAAAACCAAGAAATACTCAAAAAGGAGTATAAGAAAAGGCAAGCATTATATGAAATAAAAGACATCTTTCTAGATGCATTTAGCTTGCAAACACCTAATGAAGCCAAGCCAATATTGGAATAATTGTCTAAGATTGTTGAATAGGTGACAAATGAAGACCAGGAGACTAATGCAAAACTTATGGAATGGTCTGAAAATAAATTTCAAGGAAAGTTAAACAAGAAAATATCTAGTGGAATAGCACTATCACAAGTGGAATTGGCTACAAAAATAGAAAAAGTGAAGAAGGTACTTGAGAATATAATTTCATTGCACACTAAATTTTGTGATCCCAAACTCTTCACACAAAAAATGAGCCAAAGAATTTTGATTTTGGAGAGAAATCTAAAAGTATCTAGTATGCAATTACCACAAAACCTAGCTCAAAGTGAGAAGCACTTTCATTCCATGCTTCACACACAAAAGGAGCTAACTGTATTGACAGTAGAAGAGGCTAATACAAGAGCCAAGTTAGTTCAAATTCAAGCCTCCCTAACCCCTTACATGAAAATATTACAGAAAGAACTAGCCTATGCTGAGATAGTGCTCAATAAAGATCCTAATCTTTCAACATTAGATGGCTTAGTTCACCTTGTAGTAGAGACAACAATCCAAATCAAATCATTAGATGTTGCAATAGATAATTGGGATGCTGCTCTCAAGATTGTAATGGAAGTTAACAAGAACTTCTTGGATAAATACACACTTAGTGTATAAACCCTTTGACATCAATGTCAAAAATGGGGAGAAATATTTTAAGGGGGATAAATATCTATGTAAGGGGAAGACATGTGAAAGGGTGAGTTACAAAATAAGTAGAGAGAAGAAAGGGGTAGCAAACAGTAGGAAATAGGGCATATCAGAACACATTAGATAAAAAGTATCAGAATGAAGACAAAGAGTTACAACAAAGGAAAATCTACTTAGAGAGATTTTGGATACTGAAAAGACACATTAACTCAAGAAGAGTTATAAAATTTTGAGGTGTATAGGTCTTTACAAAATTTTGAACAATTTTGAAGTTTTGTATATATGCCAAACAAAATGTATATTATACTCAAGGAAGTTAGATTCATCATGTATAGTTAAGTGTTTTTGCCACTCATGTCAAAGGGGGAGATTGTTGGTATCAAAATTGGTTTTGATAATTGAGTGTCAACACACTTAAGAAATTTACTAAGTTCATGCTGAGCTAGTAACATATGCCAAGTATAATATGTATAGATGTCGAGTTGCAATTGTTACCAAGTAAATAGTAAGTGTCAAACAAATAGATAGAGTTGAGCAAGTTTCAAGTTTTGAGTGAACAATTAATGCCGAGAAAGTTCAAGTGCTGAGTTAGATAGAATTATAGTATGTGCCGAGCATCAGTATCAACAAGTGTCGAGTAACATAGAATTGTCCTAGTTGCTTGTGATGGCAAAAATAACTATGTAAATCATTTTTGAGCCAACATATGGTTAGATCTTGAAGCTTTGAAGATAAGATCAAATCTATTTAGATTCCTTATGTAATCAACATGCAACCAATTAGAAACATGGAAGGAATTGAGTGTGAAAGTTGGATGAATCTCAATCATAGATTCATACCTAAACCTAAGCCACCAAAGTATTTTTAAGGGAGATGAAGCCCCATAATTTAGGATGAATAAGAGAGAGCATTAGAGAATGCATGTGAGAAGGTGATGATAGCAATGAAAGGGGTGAATTGATTAGCATACATTCAAGGTGACTTAGAAGAAGGATAGAATTGAAGAATCCGTTAATAGAATAGAGGATCAAGGTTACAAAAATTTGATATCAAATCAGAGAGGATTGATATGAACTGAATTGGGATCTAAAATCAGCAATATTAGATTATAAGTGTATCAGATCAAACATTCTACTATACTTTCTAACAACTATGTCAGCAGGATGAAATCCTTTGTATTAAGGTTAATTTAACAATCATAGAGAAATCCTTTAATAGGGTGACATTCCAAGTGAGTTTTCTATAGTCTTTTTAGCCAGGCACACTTTTAACAGGGTGTTAAAATCCTTTAATAGGGTAGAATCTAACAATCCTTTGTAAGCCTTTAATAGGGCAGGCTTTTAACAGGGCAGATCATGAGAATGGTCAAATCATGTAACCTTAACAGGTGAACTTTATTGCTGCAGTAGTGAAGATTTGTGAGTGTCATCCCCACCCTAGTTTTACCTTCTCATTGGAGGGGTTTTGGGTAATCATATATGGTGTTAAGCTTTTATGTGGATGCATTTACTTTACATGTTATTTCAATATGTTTATGCATGCATAGTTTTAAAGATTAAAAGTTTTATTGGTTAGAGATTGGTACTCCTGATTCACCCCCCCTCTTAGAAGTATACATTTTCCATTTTTAATTTCCAAAAAAGATTTTATTTGGTAAAACAATAATGGAGACATTACATGCAGATATTCATAAGATCAAGGATTAAACCCAAGAGTAGATTTTTTAAGCTAAGAAGTATTATAACAATGATTTTCTTGACATTTTTGAAAATGAGTCAAAAGATAAACTCATGTCTGTGCAATCAATTGTTGAAAAATTTTGGAAAACTTTTGAAGAAGCTTTGTTTGATGAAGGTATTAGACAAGCATATAGAGGAGGCATTACTGGAGCTAGATGTGAAACTTGAATACTTTTTGGATACTCACATAGAAGTGAGTAGTTATTGACAAATGGTAAAGAATAAGTATGATGCTTTGGATTTTCTAGATGCAACCCAAGTGATAGATATCATAGAGAAATTTAAGAGATATCATCCAAACATAACTCTAGTATAAAGGGGAAGAAAACCCAGAAGCTAGAATTTTACTTTTAACACTTGGGAAAGTTTTGGATTTCTTAAACCTACCACTAAGGTGCACTACTCCAAATATGCACAAGGTGCATAGGCTGAAATTCTCCAAAGGTGTGCTACTCCAAAGGTTGCCAATTTTTTTGATGAAGTTAGAGGTGTTCCAAAAACTAACTGCCAGTTCTAAATTTAGAGCTTTCCATGCACTAGAAATGCATTCTAATGAAAACTTAACTCCTAGAAACACTTAGAGAAGGTTGAGCATCTATTTTTGGCATCTCCAGAGACTCCCAGATCCTCCTATAGCTTCCTTCTTCTTATCTACTGCTTTTATCTTTGTTTTAAGACATGTAAAGGCTCATGCACCCATTAATTGATATAAACAAGGGTGGAGTCCTAGTTAGCACCTATTAGAGAGCTTGTTTTTATATAATTATTATTTTTTAATTAGTTTTAAGCATATATTTACATGAAGGAATCTCTCACTCTCATCACAAAATGAGGAGACAATTGCCTATAAATTGAGGAATGTAATATGTATTCTAGGCCTTTATTTTTTATGCAATGATAATATTCTATTGGTGCTCTCATTCTAAGTGTAGTGATTATTGGTAGAGTGTGTTGTATTTTGTGAATTCATGTTCATGAATTGTAATGGATCCAATGATTTTTTTGTGTTGATTTGATTGTGTGATATTTTAGTTTTGGTGTTTTCCATGAGTTTATGAATTCTACTAACATACTAAGTTGGAGAAGGGATCACCTATTGTTCCTCATTGATTTTTGTCTCACATGAGAACACTTTCTTGGCCTTGCAATTTGATGAAAAGTTAAACATCTTATGGTTACTAAATTCCCATCGATGATTACATTAGTGTAATTGAGGAAGTGCTACTCCTATTTTCATTGGTTAGCTACCGATCTTTTCAAAGGTTTAACTCACAGATGTGTTGTTTCTATGGTTTATGTCTATTAGGATTTAATTTTCAATGTCATTGGCTCAAACTTCTTGATACCTTATCTTCGTTATTTTATTTTACAAACACTTGGTTAAATTAGGAATTCATATAGCTACATAAATAACTTGCACACATCATAAAAGAGAAAAATACAAAAATATATTTCTTTCATGGTTACCTTTTCAAATAGCAGATTATACTTCTTATTTGAATTGGTGGAAACCTATAAAGGCCTCCCTATGAACAAATTTTTTTATCTTCAATTGAGCAAATTCCAATAGGTCAAAAGATCACTCAAAACTTAGAGTTGATCTTAGATTAGCTTTTCAAGAGAGAAATTTGAAAATATTTTTGCCATACATCATGCCAAATGAAAACTCAACAAACATGAATTAGGTTTCCATGTAGTTGACACTTTTTACAATATTTAGCAGAGCATATGACATTTTATTACATGATAGGCCAATAGTAACTAACCCTAAGAAGTTTTTGAGGAATCACAAGGCAATTAAAGTGTAACCCAAAAATATCATCATGGGCTTCAACCAATGCACATTCAAAATAATTTATCTCTAAGAACCTAAGGATCATTCTATAAGTCACCAAAGACAAGGGTATAATGGGAAGCTTTGCAAATGAGTTGGCATATTTTGTTACTAGTAAGATTATCAAGGACAACTTGGTCATGAAGGTAATAGTAAATGGTAGCATAATAAGAAGAGTCATGACCAATGACATTAAAAATGACTTGGTTGTTGGGGGAATCATAGGTAGGTAAATGTAGCTTTTGTAGAAGTTAATGAAATCCAACTTCAGAGTGTGCCAAGATCACCTGCATGCTAATAGCTTACTAAAGAGAAATCGAAGGAGTAAGAGCTTGAAGAAAATAAACAAAGCAAGAGAAAATATTTCACAATAGGAAAGAAAAATTTCTATATGAATGATGTGAATTTACAATGAGAGAGATCGAATATAAAGGTCTCAAGGAATCTTGTAGAACAAGTTAAAAAATGCTAGAAGATAAGGTTGACAACTAAGCATATGTCCACAAAAAGGTGGAATATCCTTGATCAAGGTGAGAGGATATTTATGACTAGATGGGAAGAAACTCCCATGTTGTCAACAACTCATCAACTACAACTATTAAATAAATCCTTTAACCTAAGTAAACTTAAGTAAAATAATAAATAATTATTTAATCTAACGCCCCTCCTAAGTGCAACTTAGGGGAATGCCTTAAGCTCACAAAAACTAAGATGAAATGCATAATGGGTCCTGACAACAAGGCTATGTTAGGTGCCCATGTACAATGCAAAGAAATGCAACCTCTAAAAATGGAGAAAGAGAGAAAACCACATGAGAAAAAACCTCCCCCAAAATGCGGTAAGAAAATCTAGTGAAGGACTGAAGAAGCCTCCAACTAGAGGAATGTCCTAGAAAACAAGAACAAAAAGTGATCATGAAGAGCATCACTGAAGCATGAAGAAGCCATAAATTCTATCATCAGAAAGAAACTGCTGATCTAAAGAACTCCATGGAAGAAGAAGGCATGAACTGAGCATGTCTATATGGTAGATGATCCATCTCACCGAAATGCATAGGTAGCTAGCCATTGCAATCACCTAGTGTATAGGATCAACCACTTAATACATAGTTCACACTATCAAACCATCAAACCAAGGAATTATTAGAACAAAAAAATAAATACCCCTTAATGTAGATGGGGTGAAATGACAAGCAACTAAAAAGGTGGGCTAAAATCCTATACAGAAAGAACCAAGAACAATGAGAGAGTTGAAGAGGTACAAACACCTATAAAGGCATGGTCACTAATGTTGCATGGGAACAAAAAGGAAGAGGGCACAAAAGTGGCAAATAACTATCCCCCCCATGGTGCTTTATAAAACAATGCAAGTATAACTGTCTCAAAACAATGTTCATGAACCTGAAATGCAAGAGTGGCACCTTATCTTAGTGTGTTTGCATAAATATGCTTACAAATGATATAAAAAATGATTAGAAAGGAAAAAAAGCTGATATAAAATATAGTACAACCCAAAAAAAAAGATCCCATGCCATGAAAATGATCCTTGGACCTAGAACACCCAAGATATCCACCATAGAGAAAAAATGTCAAAAACACGATAGAAAGAGCATGGGGTAGAATCTAAAGAAAATGAAAACATTTCTAAAAGTAGATAGAACCAACTTTCCAAAAATATAACATTTTCAAAAAATAGAGATGGGACACACAAGATATGCTTACCAGATTGAAAAATAGAACTTTGGAATTTGAATACAAAAATGGGCAACAAAACTACTTCAAAATCACAAAATACCTACACCAATGTCTTCATCTTGGAACCAACTTTTTGATGCTTCTTTCATATCAAAAAAATACCTCTGTATGCTCAAGTTATGGCCAAAAAATCACGAGTAGGCAAAAAAGGACCTAGAGGATCTTCAGGGGTGATGATGTAGTTCTTACCTTTGTTACTTTGCTTACCACTTTTAGATAATTCTCCTTCCTCAGTTCTGGTGTTCACCTTTCTGAGATAATAATGGTTTTTTTTTTTAATGGGGGTTTGCCTCAGTCAAACCCTAGTTTAGGAATTAACGTTGAATTGAAAAAAAAAATTGTGAGAAATGAAAAGTAAATGTATGAATGAATTCATCTTTCAATAGTAGGACATTAAAAGTTAAACTTTTATTTAATAATAAATCTATTATATTTTTTTGATATATTACAATATCTATAGAAATATAATTGAATATGTCAAAAAATTTAATTTGAAAGAAGAAAGAAAAGTAAAATATTATGAATAGTTCTTTTTCTTTTCTAAGAAAAGTAAAATATTATGAATAGTTCTTTTCTATATTTTAGAGTAAGACAATGATGAAAAATTGACTAAATCGATTAAAATTTGTAAGGGTAATCTAAAAAACCATAATTTTGTGGTTAAACATGTATTTTTTGGAAGCATTAATGCTAACGATATTCCTATGGGGGAGTATTGTAGATATGTTATCATGATGATATGTTACATTCATGACTATGTTTGTTATTGATGTCAACATAGCAATTTTCTCTAGTATTTGACAGAAGAACAATGGAAAGATCAAATTGGTATGGGTGGCTAGTTGATTATTCTCACTATCCAAGGTTATGGAAGACACTTATGAGTATCTAGTATATGTAGTTAATATTGGATGAAGAAATCTTAAGTTTGGAAGAAGTTCTGCAAGCTTTGGTGATGTATTTTCTGAGATAGAGTTTATAGAGGCATGTGCTAGTAAAATTGTTGTATCTCTAAGTAGAATTGTTATTCTAAGAATCAAGGTTGAGGATGTGAAGAAGACATGTTGATGATGATGTGGCTAAGTTTTCTCTTTATAATGTTATGTGTATAGAAACATATTGAAGTTGTAAGGTGGAAGATTAATGTTATCACTAAGTGTAACATGTTCTTAATGTGGTCCTATAATAATTAATTAAGAACATCTAACAGCTAACTTAGGGAATTTTTTTATGGATTTAGTATAAAGGAAGGATATTTTTCTTTATCATGAAGAAATGGAGAAATGATTGTAAGCAATAGAGAGAGTGGAATATGAGTTTGAGCAGAGCAGAGCAGAAGTGAAGGAAACTTCATTGTTGAGGTTTTATTGTGTGATTCGAGGTTTGATATTTAGATCTAAAGTTCATGACCTGGTCTACATGATTTGAAAGTGATTGGTCTAGTTGATAGAATAGAGGAAAGAGGAACTTAATAGTAAATTACTTGTTTGGGCAGTGAGCACTTCTTGTAGATGAAATTACATGTTTGGGTAGTGGGCTCTTCTTGCATACATTGTACTACAACTCCTAATAGGGTTGGAATCTCCTAACAGGGATTCAAAGTCTCCTAAAAAAAAAATTTATGTACTAAATGTTGTAATAGAATCCTAATAGGGTCCATCCTCTAATAGGGAATATTTAGATTATTGCATCATCTTGTGGGCATCATTCCCACTGAGGTTTTCCCTTTGATCAAGGGTTTCCCTAGTTAACATATCTAGTGTAATTGTCTATGCATCTTGTTATGGTTTCTATTTAATTTGGTTGAATGGATAAGATTTTTTAAGGTTGATAAATGTTTTAATTGTTGGATAAGTGATTCGCCCCCCCTCTCAATTTTGGTGGACTATTGTTTCTAACAATTGGTATTAGAGTATCAGGTCCTTTAAGATAAAGCTTAATAGCTTTGGGAGATTAGTGGTGAGGTATTTTAGAAAATTTAGTCTTGAATCTAATGGAGGAAATTTTGACACCCATAAGATGGAGCTTCTTGGTGAGAGATCAGAATTGTGTATAGATCTGAGCACTAAGTTTCTAGATAGAGGCACAAGTAAAGATAGATTGAGATCCGAAGAAGACATGGAGATCAAGGAAGATATTGTTCTGCTTATGAAAAGAGAACAAGAAGGTATGGAAAATTTTCCATGTTGTACATGTAATGAGTTTAGTCATTTTTCATCTACATGCCCTAAGAGAGTAAGGAAAACTAGAAAGAGTTCACTTTCTGATGAAGATGAAGAATTTAAAGCATGTATGGAAAGATTCTTAAATGATTGTAAAGATAATGAACCTAAATTAGTAAAGAAAGAGGAAGTATTAGAAGAGATATCTTTGGTAACTATTTTCAATCGAAAGGCTAACAATGAAAATATGGAAGTTATCATTTGCAATGATTTCTAGAATGGGAATAAGATTGAAGAGTAGAGGTTTGATCCAAGAGTAGAAGAAAGAGTTGAGTTGGAGACTTTTAAACAAAATGGCATTGCAAAAAGAAGAAAAAAGTTAGTCACAGAAGTAGTGAGAGCTATGTTAGCTAAGAATGATGTATCAATATGTTTTGGAGAGAAGATTTGAATATAGCAGTCTACACTATGAATAGAGTGCAAGTCAGGAAAGACATAATCAAGACCCCTTATGAACTATGGTTTGGTCACTCACCTACAATTAAGTATTTCATAATTTTTTGGTAGTAAGTGTTATATCAAAAGAGATGATGATATTGGTAATTTTGATGCTAGAAGTGATGAAGATATGTTTCTGTTGGATACAATTGGTTAATTGAGTGTTGTCTTTGATGTTACACAAATGTCATATCAGTCATCAGACAGAGTCTACTGAGCTCAGAAGGTAAGCATAGTCATTTATAGAGTCTACCAAGCATTGCTGAATATTACATTGTAAAGATAGCTTCTACCGAGCTAACTTGGTTAACGAAGGAAGTTCAGTACTTACTGAGCCCACTCGGTGATTGAAGGAAACTATGACAAAGTGTTTACCAAACTGGGAAGATAAGAAAAGAAAAGTTAGTGTTTACCAAGCTAAGAAGGTAACCAAAGAAAAGCTAGTGTTTACCAAGCTGAGAAGGTAACCAAAGAAAAGTTAGTGTTTACCGAGATAGGAAGGCAAGAAAATGAAAGTCAGTGCTTACCAAGTTCACTCGGTGTCCAAAGGGAATTTGGCAAAAACAGTTTCTACCGAGCTCACTCGGTCATCTATACTTACCGAGTTCTCCCGGTGATTGAAGGGATGTCACGGAGTTTTCTGTATTAACCAAGCTCAGTTGGTTAACACAAGAATTATTTTCTGAACAGTATTAACCAAGCAGTGTCGGCCAATAAAGGGATTTGTTGGTTTGTAATTCTTAGCCCACTAAAATAATTTGTAAGGTATATATGAAAGATCAAGTTGTGAATTTGACATAAGAAAGAATTTGGATGCATAAGAGTGTGAATATTGAACATATAAGAAAATGTTTGATGAAGGATCAGATGCATTGAAGGAGCTGCAAAGTTGTATATGATCAGTAAGGATCCAGTCAAGCATAACAGAGATCTGCAATCAACAAAGATAAGTTGCACATTATATCAGATCACTTCATTGTTGCTTTCTAACCATTGTAACAGTGAACTCAAAACCTCTTGACAGAGTGGGTTTAACAACCCTATTGTAAATCCTCTAACAAGGTGACAATTCAGTTGAATTGTTCTAAAGACCTCTAGCAAGGCCACTCCTAACAGGGTGATTAAATCCTCTAACCGGGTCACACCTAACAGTGTGTTTTGTAACCTTTAACAGGGTTGGCTCCTAATAGGGCTCACTTTAGAACAGTGAAAAATAGTAACTAGTTACATTGGTGGTTTTTCCCATATTGGGTTTCCACGTTAAATCTGGTGTCTTTAGTGTTCATGATTGCTGAATTGTTTTGGTTACCAGTTCTTAATAATTATTAGTATTTGCTGCATTATCAAGTTTCAGTAATCTGTAACCAAGATCAGGATTTTAGACATCTAAGGGACTGTGAAATGTTTTTGTGGTAACTGATTCACCCCCTCCCCCTCTCAGTTACTCCATTCTCATTTCCAACAATTGGTATTAGAGCTTTTGGTACTTGCAGGAGAAAATTTTAAGGATCTAAGCAAAAGATCAGGATGTCTTACAAAAGAGAAATTCCAAAACTTAATAGAGATAACTTCTCAGCATGGCAAGGACTGATGAAACTTCATCTGGCTACTGTTGGTGATAATGGATTGAAATACCTTGAAGAAGAATATGAAGAACCTTCTGGCACACTATCAGTCAATGATATTGCTGAAAAGAAAACTCACAACAACATGATGATAGACATAGTGTCTGCTCTCAGCTATGAAGAATTTGATGACATTAAGGACTGCAAAACTGCCTTTGACATGTGGAACAAGCTAAAATAAATCTATGGAGGGGATGACAATGTGAGAAGAGCAAAAGCAGAAAGTCTAAGAGGACAATTTGATCAAATGAAGATGAGAGAGGATGAAAACATTACAAAGTATGTTGAAAAAGTTAAAGCATGTGTAAGTGCAATCAGGGCAGCTGGTGGTGACATCAAAGGAGAAACAGTTGTAAGCAAAGTTCTCAGAACCTTGCTTCCCGTTTATGCAATCAGAGTGTCTGCAATTCAGGAAAGAAGATGTGAAGCAAATCATCAGATAAATCTTGAGGCCATAGTTGGGAGATTAACTGCATTTGAACTAGACAGCTTTGACAACTATGTTCCAGCTTCCAAGAACATGGAATCAACATTTGAGGCCAAACTTTCACTCAAGGAGAAAAGCAAAAAGAAACTTCAGCCAGAAAGTGAAGATGAATCAGATCTAAGCTCAGACAGTGATCTTGAAGTAATTGAAGCTCTTCTAGCAAGAAAATACTCCAGAGGCAGAGGAAAATATAAAGGTAAAGTTCCTCTAATATGTTTTTAATGTGAAGAAATTGGTCATATTTCAGCTAGGTGCTCGAACAAGCAGAACAATGATGAAAAGAAGGATCATAAATGGAATAGCAAGAAAGATTTCAAATCATTCAAGAACAAAGGTAAGAAATCATGTTTCATGGCTGAAGATTTTGAAGATTCTGATAATAGTGAGGATGAAATTGTTTATATTGCTGTTAAAGATGATTCTGACAATGATGAGGAAGATAAAATTGCTCTTATCTCTCATATAAGTAAAAATGATACATGGATTATAGACAGTGGTTGCTCACATCATATGACTGGTGATAAAACTAAGTTTGATTAGTTTGAAGATTATGATGGTGGTAGTGTAAGGTTTGGTAATAATGAACCTTGTTTCATAAAAGGAAGAGGAAGAATCTGTCTAACCAAAGAACTTGTTTGTAACAATGCCTATTGGGTTGAAGGTCTCAAACATAATTTGCTAAGTGTGGCACAGTTACTCAATACTAGATTCAAGGTGGAATTCATGCATGGAAAGGCAAGACTATTGAATGAGTAAGGAAAACTGATAGGATCTGGCACCCAAACTAAAGGTAACTTATTCTATCTAGAACTTGGTGAATGCTCATGTTTTATTGCTCAAATTGAAGAGAGTTGGTTATGGCTTAAAAGGTTATGTCATGTCAATTTTGATAATCTGATAAAAATAAGCAAATTCAAGAAAGTAAGAGGCATTCCTAACATTAAGAAACCTGAGGTTGGTCTATGCAAGAACTGTCAGATTGGTAAAGTGGGAAGGACTAGTTTTAAAAGTAAAAACTATCAATCTGAAGATATATTAGAAATTGTGCATACTAATTTATGTGAAACTATTGGAATAGAAAGCTATACTGGAGAGAAATTTTTCATTCTTTTTTTTGATGATTACTCAAGAATGATGACTGTCATGTATCTAAGAAATAAATCAAAAGCATTTGAAAAATTTAAATGGTATTTGGCAAGAGTAGAAAAAGAAACAGGGAAAAGACTGAAATGTTTAAGGTCAGACAGAGGTGGTGAATTCATTTCACATGAATTCAATAACTTCTGCATTGAAAGAGGTATTAAAAGATAGGTTTTGGCACCAGGAACTCTAGAACAATATGGAAGAGCTGAAAGAAGGAATAGATCCATTATGGATTGTGCAAGAACCCTGATGATAGAAAAGAACATTGCTATCAAATACTGGAAGGAAGCCATCAGCACTGCAGTTCATACATTAAACTGAGTACAGCTGAAAAAGGACTCATTCAAGACTCCCTATGAATTATGGTATGGCCACAAACCCAATGTAAGTTATCTGAAAGTATTTGGAAGCAAATGTTATATTTTGAAAGAATCTAGAAAAGGAAAATTCGATGTAAAAGGTGATGAAGGAATATTTTTGGGATATTCTTGCAAAAGCAAAGCATATAGATGTTTAAATCTATCCACTCAAAAGGTCATAGAAAGTGCACATGTGAAAATTGATGAGTTTGCAGACAAATCGGAAGAAGAAAGAAAAAAGGTACCTGAAGACTACAAGAGATTTGTTTACATTGAACCAGATACTATACCAAGTATACCATTCACTCAAGAATCCTCAACTCCCGAGTCTTCAGTAACCGAGTTGTAAATAGTTCAAACCGAGCCTCAACAACTTTCAGACACTACCGAGCAAGTGTCTACCGAGTCTGAATCAACCAAGCCAATATCTACCGAGCCAGAACAGCAAGAATCTGAAGAACAGAAGGATAATAATGAAATTCATTCAAGAGGCAAGAAACCTATATTAGCAAAATATGTCAGAAGACATCATGCACCAGATCAGATCATTGGAGACAAATCTGAAGGAACCTTGACAAGAAGTAAGTTGAAAAATACTTGTTTATTTGCTGATTTTGAACCTAGAAGTATTAAGGATGCACTGGAAAATGATAGTTGGATTGAGGCAATGAATGAGGAAATAGAACAGATAGAGAAAAACAAGACATGGACTCTTGTACCCAAGCCCAAAGACAAGAATATAATTGGAACCAAGTGGGTATTCAGAAACAAGTTGACTGAAGATGGTAAGGTATCCAGAAACAAAGCTAGATTGGTATGCAAAGGATACTCACAAGAAGAAGGTATAGATTATGGAGAAAATTTTGCTCTTGTTGCAAGATTGGAAGGAGTCAGAACCTTACTTGCATATGCTGCTCATAAAGGATTCAAATTTTATCAGATGGATGTCAAGTCAACATTCCTCAATGGAATACTGGATGAAGAAGTTTACATTGAACAACCTGAAGGTTTTGTTGATCCAAATAAAAGGAACACGGTCTGAAAATTACACAAGGCACTATATGGTCTGAAACAAGCTCCTAGAGCATGGTATGAAAGATTGCATAATTATCTTATTCAGATTAGTTTTCAAAGACCTAATGATAATAGTAGCTTGTATATAAAGGAAGGTCCAGATAATAAGATTGTCTTGGTAGAAATATTTGTAGATGATACTGTTTTCACAAGGCATGATGATATTTGCAAAGAATTTTCAGAACAAATGAACAAGGAGTTTGAAATGTCCATGTTTGGTGAGATAAAATTCTTTGTTGGTCTTCAAATCCAACAGAATAAAAATGGCATCTTCATCACTCAGTCAAAATACATCAAGGAGATATTGAAAAAGTTTGGTATGGAGGACTGTAAACCTATTGGTACTCCCATGTGTACTGGATTGAAACTTACAAAAGATGATGAAAACAAAGAGGTAGATCAAACATTGTATAGATCTATGATTGAAAAATTGCAGTATGTAGTTCATACTAGGCCAGATATTGCTCTCGCAGTTGGTATTGTTACAAGATTTTCAGCAAAACCAAGAGAAACTCACCTGATGGCGATCAAGAGAATAATGAGATATTTGAAAGGAACTGAAGATTATGGGCTATGGTACAAATTTGGAGGTAATTTGGAATTGAAATTTTTTACTGATGCTGATTGGGCAGGGAATCTTGATGATAGAAAAAGCACAAGTGGAGGAGCATTCTTTCTTGGAAAGAGATTGGTTTCTTGGACAAGCAAAAAATAGAATTGTACATCCCAATCCACAGCAGAGGCAAAGTATGTTGCTGCAGCAGTAAACTGTTCCAACATTGTTTGGTTTAAATAGTTATTACAAGGAATGAAGATGGAAATCAAAGAACCAGTTGTTATGTTCTGTGACAATACTAGTGCAATCAACATATCCAAGAATCCAGTAATGCATTCCAAGACCAAGCACATAGCAATAAAATATCATTTTGTCAGAGAATTGGTGCAGGAAAAGGAGATCAGTCTAGAATATGTGCATACAAAGGAACAAATTGCTGACATATTCACAAAGCCATTACCTAAGGATACATTCTTGTATCTTAGAGGTAAGTTAGGGATCACTCCCCTATCTGAAGTTCACTAAAATAAAGTTTGAAGTGATGCATCAACCTATGACAAGTTGAAAATCAATCAAGTTGATGCAACAGAGTATTGAAGTCATTGCATATGAATCTGTAAATGAGGTACACTGTAATCTAGTTGAGAAGTACTTTTGGCATACAAAAAGAGCTTTTACTGTGTTATATTGTCTTTGGCATGTGTTGTCAAAGAGAGAGAGTAAAACTGTAATACCTATTCTGAAATTTGTAAGCATTTGTAAAGAGAGAATAAAACTGTCATATCTTTCTATTATACAATTCCTTCATTGAGGGAGATTATTAAAGAGGGAGAAGTTTCTATCTAAAAGGGAGAAGTATTAAATTGACATATAGTGCTGCACTAAGAGGACTTGTTTTCAAATTTCATTCTGCTATGACATGTTGTGTTGCCATCAATGCCGAAGAGGGAGATTGTTGGATACAATTGGTTAATTGAGTGTTGTCTTTGATGTTACACAAATGTCATATCAGTCATCAGACAGAGTCTACCAAGCTCAGAAGGTAAGCATAGTCATTTACAAAGTCTACCAAGCATTGCTGAATATTACATTGTAAAGATAGCTTCTAGCAAGCTAACTTGGTTAACGAAGGAAGTTCAGTACTTACCGAGCCCACTCGGTGACTAAAGGAAACTATGACAAAGTGTTTACCAAACTGGGAAGATAAGCAAAGAAAAGTTAGTGTTTACCGAGCTAAGAAGGTAACCAAAGAAAAGCTAGTGTTTACCGAGCTGGGAAGGTAACCAAAGAAAAGTTAGTGTTTACCGAGATAGGAAGGCAAGCAAAGGAAAGTCAGTGCTTACCGAGTTCACTCGGTGTCCAAAGGGAATTTGGAAAAAATAGTTTCTACTGAGCTCACTCGGTCATCTATACTTACCGAGTTCTCCCGGTGATTGAAGGGATGTCACGGAGTTTGCTGTATTAACCGAGCTCAGTCGGTTAACACAGGAATTATTTTCTAAACAGTATTAACCAAGCAGTGTTGGCTAATAAAGGGATTTGTTGGTTTGTAATTCTTAGCCGACTAAAATAATTTGTAAGGTATATATGAAAGATCAAGTTGTGAATTCAACATAAGAAAGAATTTGGATGCATAAGAGTGCGAATATTGAACATATAAGAAAATGTTTGATGAAGGATCAGATGCATTGAAGGAGCTGCAAAGTTGTATATGATCAGTAAGGATCTAGTCAAGCATAATAGAGATCTGCAATCAGCAAAGATAAGTTGCACATTATATCAGATCACTTCATTGTTGCTTTCTAACCATTGTAACAGTGAACTCAAAATCTCTTGACAGAGTGGGTTTAACAACCCTATTGTAAATCCTCTAACAAGGTGATAGTTTAGTTGAATTGTTCTAAAGACCTCTAGCAAGGCCACTCCTAACAGGGTGATTAAATCCTCTAACCGGGTCACACCTAACAGTGTGTTTTGTAACCTTTAACAGGGTTGGCTCCTAACAGGGCTCACTTCAGAAGAGTGAAAAATAGTAACTAGTTACATTGGTGGTTTTTCCCATATTGGCTTTCCACATTAAATCTGGTGTCTTTAGTGTTCATGATTGCTGAATTGTTTTGGTTACCAGTTCTTAATAATTATTAGTATTTGCTGCATTATCAAGTTTCAGTAATCTGTAACCAAGATCAATATTTTAGAAATCTAAGGGACTGTGAAATGTTTTTGTGGTAACTGATTCACCCCCTCCCCCTCTCAGTTACTCCATTCTCATTTCCAACAGTTTCTTGGTTATTCATTGAAAAGTAGGGTTTATAGATGTTAAAATCTGAGAACTGAGACTATTATGGAAAGTGCACATGTGAGAGTTGATGAGAAATTAAGGATACAAGAGAGAATAGTTTATCACAATTTAGATGATGATCTTGTTACTAAACCAAGGAATGATGAAGTATTCCTTGAGACTAACAATGATTTGTAGATTGAAGGAGAGCCAAGGTAGGAGCAAAACTTAGAACCTTCAATAGAGCTAAGAGTTGAAATAGAAACTCTTACTTTGGGAAAAAATATAATAAAGAATCACCCACCTGAGTAGATCATTAGAAAGAAAAGATAAAGGAATGATGCCAAGAAGTAGAGTCAATGAAGAACTATGTTTGATATCTTAAGTTGAATCTAAGAATGTAGATGAAGCATGTAAAGATGACCATTGGAAACAAGTTATGAAAGAATAATTAGATCAGATAGTAGAGAATGAGACATGGGAATTGGTCCCTAGACTAGTAGACAAGAATGTGATAGGAACTAAATAGGTATTCAGAAACAAGATGAATGAACAAGTAAAAGTTGTAAGGAACAAGGAAAGATTGGTATGCAAAGGTTACTCATAGGAAGAAGGAATAGACTATGATGAGACCTATGGTCATGTGGCTATAATAGTAGTAAGGTTATTCTTAGCATATGTTGCATAAAAGAAATTCAAAGTGTATCAAATGGATGTCAAGTCAACATTTCTCAATGGAGAACTTGAAGAAGAAGTGCACATAAAGTAGCCTAAAAGTTGTGCTTTGATAAATGATAAGGACATAGTATTAAGACTTAAAAATGCATTGTATGGCTTGAAGCAAGCACCCAAAACCTGGTATGCAAGGTTGGACAAGCATTTGAAAAATCTTGGATATAGCAAAGCTATGGTAGATAGTAATCTATATTGGAAAGAAATTGATGGTGAATTAATGATCTTGGTAATATTTGTTGATGATATCATATTTGGAGGAAATAATTATGAAAGTGATAAGTTTGCAAAAGAAATGAAGAAGGAATTTGAAATGAGTATGATAGGAGAAATGAAATATTTTCTAGGATTATAGATTGCATAGGATAAAGAAGGAATATTTATCTCTTAGACTAAGTATTTGAAGGATTTACTAAAAAGGTTTAATTTGTAAACACGTAAACCTATTGGAACACCTATGGTAACTAGACACGAGTTATCTACAAAGGATGAGACTCCTACTATTGAGCAGAAGAAATATAGATCCATGATTGGAGGTTTGCAATATTTGACTCACAAAAGGCCAAATATAGAAAATGTAGTTGGAATTTTTGCAAGATTCCAAGATGATCCTAGAGAAGCACATTATGTAGCAGTCAAAAGGATATTTAGATATCTGAAAGGAACACCAGAGTTTGGATTGTGGTATGAAAAATCTAATGATTTTACTCTAAGTGCTTATATTGATGTTGTTTGGGTAGTTAGTATGGATGACATAAAGAGAACCAATGTTGGAGCCTTCTTTCTTGGAGAAAGATTGGTTTCTTGGCTAAGAAAGAAGTAGGATTGTACCAGACAAAGTACAACAAAAGAAGAATATGTTGCAGTAGAAAACAATTACAATCAGGTTGTTTGGATGAAGTAGATGCTGAAGGATATAAAGACAGAAATTAGTGAACCTATTGTCATACATTGTGATAACACAAGCATGGTAAATATGTCTAAAAATCTAGTGTTACATTCTAAGACTAAGCACATTTATATTAAGTATCACATGTTGAGAGAGAAAGTTGCAGAAAAGGAAATTAGATTCGAGTATGTGAGAACTAAAGAGTAAATTGTAGATATATTCACTAAGCCTCTTCCCAAAGAGACTTTTGAGTACTTGTGAGGTATGTTAGGGGTTATGCCCCTTCCTACATTAGAGTAGATGATGTAAGAGTACACTAGTCCAATGTAATAGAGCACCATTATTTGTGAGAACTAAAGAGTAGATTGCAAATATATTCACTAAGCCTCTTCCCAAAGAGACTTTTGAGTATTTGTGAGGTATGTTAGGGGTTATGCCCATTCCTACATTAGATTAGATGATGCAAGAGTACACCAGTCCAGTGTAACAGAGCACCATTGTTTGTCTAGATTGAATGCTAATGCTTCTTATATGGGGGAGTATTTGTGATGGATAAAGTCATCTAGGACTCTTGTTGGATTTTGTTTTGAATAGTGTCTTTGGACACTTGAGCTAGTAAGAATGAGTTGTTGTAGAGATTGTTGGTTGTAGATTCCTTTGACATTAATGTCAATGGGGGAGAAATACTGCATGAAAAACATCATCGGGGAGAATCATTGGACGCATGGAAAATAAGAAAGAACATTGAGGTATATCAATGGGGGAGAATGATTGATGAAGAGGATTTGAAAAGAAAGATTTACAATCTTTTGTAATTGGTATTCTTAGAACTAGATGTTTTTCATCTATGTTTCCATCAATGCCAAAGGGGGAGATAGTTGGAAGCATGAATGCTCATGATATTCCTATGGGGAGGTATTGTAGATATGTTATCATGATGATATGTTACATTCATGACTATGTTTATCATTGATGTCAACATAGCAATTTTTTGTGGTATCTAATAGAAGAACAATAGAAAGATCAAGTTGGTATAGATGAATAGTTGATTATTCTTACTATAAAAGATTATGGAAGATACTTTTAAGTATCTAGTATATGCAGTTAATGTCATATGAAGAAATGTTAAGTTTGGAAGAAGTTATGGAAGTTTTGGTGATGTTTCTTCTAAGATAGAGTTTATAGAGGCATGTTTTGGTAAACTTGTTATATATCTTAGCATAATTTTTATTCTAAGAATTGAGGTTGAGGATGTGAAGAAGACATGTTGATGATGATGTGGCTAAGTTTTTTTGTCATAATGTTATGTGTACAAAATGATATTCAAGTTACCAGGTGAAAGATTAATGTTATTGCTAAGTGTAACACATTCTTAATGTTGTCCTGTAATAATTAATTGAGAAGGTCTAATAGTTGACTTAGGGAATTTTTTTATGGATTAAGTATAAAGGAAGGAAATTTTCCTTTATCATGAAGACATGGAGAAGTGATTGTAAATAGTAGAGAGAGTGGAATGCAAATTTGAGCAGAGCATAGCAGAAGTGAAGGAAACTTTATTGTTGAGGTTTTATTGTGTGATCTAAGGTTTGATATTTGGATCTAAGGTTTGTGACCTAGTCTACAAGGTCTGACAATAATTGGTTTGAATGAGAAAATAGAGAAAAGAGGAACTTAATAGTAAATTACTTGTTTGGGTAGTGAGCTCCTCTTGTAGTTGAAATTGCATGTTTGGGTAGTGGGCTCTTCTTGCATACACTGTACAAAAACTCCTAACAGGGTTGGCACAACTCCTAATAGGGTTAGAATCTCCTAACAAGGATTCAAAGTCTCCTAATAGGGACTCATTTATACTAAATGTTGTAATAGACTCCTAACAAGGTCCATCCTCTAAAAAGAAATATTTATATTAGTACATCATCTTGTGGGCATCATTCCCACTGGGTATTTCAATCTATTCAAGGGTTTCCCTAGTTAACATATCTAGTGTAATTGTTTATGTGCATCTTGCTATGGTTGCTATTTACTTTAGTTTAATGAATAATATTGTTTAAGTTTGATAAATGTTTTAATTTTTGGATAATTGATTCACACCCCCCCGCTCCCCCATCTCAGTTATCTTGGTGGACTATTGTTTCTAATAGTATTTTCAAACAAGCATCAATGAAGACTAATTTTACTTTACTAGGAGTGTGTTGGAAGAATTGATAAAAGTATCCATATCTCCATTTTGCCTTCCAAATTTCTAGTTTGTTACAACCAAACTACATATGTTTTCTAATTAATTTTGAAAAGTCGAACACATGGCCAATAAGCAATAAAGAACCTAGTCTACCTTGCATTCTCCAATCTATAGCTCACTCTAGAAGCTTCTTTTTTTGGTTCACACATGATGTAAGTCCTCTATATATAGAGGCCATGAAATAATTTTATTTGCAATCAGATGAATCAACATTGCTTCTTGTTATATATATAATTTATTTTTATTTTTTATTTATTTTTTTCTATAGTTTATTGGCCTATTGCTCTAGTTTTGTTTCTTTTCTTAATGGTATCAGAGAAAATTTGATCCCTAGGTAGTGGTATGCATATTTTTTTTTCCATCTATTATTGTAGGTTTCTACTAATTAAACAACACCAAAATCTTTTCTGGGTGACAAGAAATTTCTATTAATGTTTGGTGAGATCTTTTGAATCTCTTAATTTGGGTATTGAAGATCCTAATTTTCTTTCTCATCCCAAAAGGAGAGAACTATTTGGTAAAAATTTTCTTTCCAACTATTAATTTAAGTGCTAAAGATTCTATAAAAAAAAATTGTTCAAAAAGGAGAGAAGTTGATTAATAGATTCTCTTGGTGTTACTGTGTCTGTAGTTAGATTAAATGGAAATAATTATTATGATTGGGTTTCACAAATTGAAATATCTCTAACTTTACAAAATTGTTGTGATACTACTATTGGTAGTGAACAAAGACTAGTAGATTCTGGAAGAGAACAAGATCTTACTAGGATGGGAGAGACAAGAAGGTGATAACTTTGATCAAATTAACACTTTCAAAAGAGTTTTTTCCAAATGATGTATGGAATATCTCTCTCACCACAGAGCTATATAATATGAAATTGACAAGATCACAAGAAATAGTGTCTCATTTAACTAAATTAAATGAAAAGAAAAATGATTCAGTTTCACTTGGAAAGAACATAGAAGATAAAAATTTTGTATAGATAATATTACAAAGTTTTCTAGGTTCTTATCAATATTTTATAAGGTGACTTGATATTGCAGATAAACTAAAAGATACTAAAACTGATGAGTTATGTGCTAAGTTAATTCAAGAAGAAAAATATCAATTAAAAGTAAGAGAATATTCTACTATTGAGTGTGAATCTTAAGCATTTGTAATGAAAGGAAATAAATATCATCAAAAGACACAAGATAATAAATCTAATGGAAGACATTGGAAGTATGGAGTTAAAAATGTTTCATTTAAGAATCCAAATAGAAGAAAGTTGAAATGTCATTATTGTGGTAAACAAGGACACAAAGATAATGTATGCTACAAAATGATTAATGATGCAAAAAAGAATAAGTCCACAAAAGCATTATATAATAAGAGAATTACCTTCTTTGTAGCACTTAAATAAAATGGTTATTTTAAGGATTAATAGATAATTGATTCCAGTTGCACACAACATATGTCACATTATAAGGAGCAATTTGAGTTAGTAAATAAAAGTAATGGTGAAAACATATATTTGGGAGATAATTGTCCTCTAGAAGTTTAAGGAAGTGGAAATGTTCAAGTGAATAATGGAATGTTTAAAAATATGAAGCTTGTCCCTCAATTATCAACAATTATTCCCTTTGGATTTCAAATTTCCAATCAAGGATATAAAGTAGAATTTTACAATGATAAATGCTTATTCAAGGATGTGAACAATGATCATGAAGTGATTGCAATTGGTAAAGTGGATAATGAATTGTTTCAATTTCAAGAATATATTGGAAATAAAGATGTATGTTCTATTTCCAAGTATGATGATGTGTGTAGGTTGTAGCATGAGTGTATGGGACATTTTAAATATCATAGCCTCAATCTTGTGGAAAATTTGAATACGGTGCATCATCTCCCAACAATATCATCAAGAAAAAAAATATGTGAAGGAAGTGCAATGGGTAAGAAACACATAGAAAATTTCCCACAAGGAAGATCATGGAGGGCAAAAACCCCTTTACAATTAGTTCATAGTGATGTAATGGGTTATTTTAAAACACCCTCACTTAGAGGTGCAAGGTATGTTCTCACATTCATAGATGACTATACTATAAGAATTTGGGTGTATTTCTTACAAAAGAAGGAAGAAGTGTTTCATAAGTTTAAAGAGTTTAAGGTTCTAACTAAAAAATGGAGTGGGAAATCTCTAAGGATCATAAGAATAGATAGAGGAACTAAATACATGAATAAAGAATTTTGGGGATTTTGTAAACAAAATGGAATAAAGAAAGAATCAACTATTTCCTACTCACCACAACAAAATGGGGTTGCATAAAGAAAGAATACGACTACAATGGAAATCGATAGGTGTATGATCCATTCTAAAAACATAGAGATCATTCTTTGGGCTAAATCAATTCATATTGTAGATTATATTTTGAATAGAACTCCTACTAAAGTAGTTATGAACATAACACTTGAAGAGGTTTGGAGTGGAAGAAAGCCTAGCATGTCATGTTTCTATGTTTTTGGTTGTACTACTTATGCTCACATTCGTAATGAATAGAGAAAAAATTTAGAAAGAAAATTGAGAAGTACATAATGGTGGGATATAGTGAAGAGTCAAAAGGTTATAGGCTATATAATCCTAATACAAGGGAGATTCACATTAAAAGAAAGATTTGGTTTGATGAAGATATTGAAAGTAATAATTCATCCACATTTTCTCATCTTCCATTTTTATCAAAGAAGATAAATCTATGTACTAATAATTTAGATTAAAATATGACATCTCTTATAGAAGGAGAAGACATGTAGGCTGAAGATTCAAGTAGCAATTATGATGAGGATAGAAGGAAGATGAGTAAGACTTGAAGCATTCAAGAAGTCTATCAATAAGACCCTATGATTTTTTCTAACTATGCTCTTAAGGCTAAGTTGATGTAGGGTGAGGCTCTAAGAAAATTTGAGAAAGAAAAAGGAAAATATGAATGAGAAGAAGCTATGAAAGAAGAGTAGAACTCCTTGATGAAGAACAAAACTTGGGAAATAACAACACTTCCAAAAGGAAAGAATGTGGTTAGTTAAATATAGACCTACAAAAAAAATTTCACATCAGATGGAGCCATTGAATGATACAAGGCAAGGTTAGTGTCTAGTGGTTTCTCACAAGAAGAAGGTATTTACTATACTGAGACATTTTCCCCAATTGCTAAAATAACTTTCATTTGTAACATTATATCCTTGGCTACAAAATGTGAATGGAATATGTTTCAAATCAATGTAAAAGGTACCTTTTTCTATGGTGATTTAAAAGAAGTGATTCACTTTCAAAAACCACTAGGATTTATTATAGACGGCAAAGAACATCAAGTATGTAGATTGAGAAAATCACTTAGAAATGGTCTTTAAACAAACTCCAAGGGCATGGTACGCCAAAATAATTATTACGATTGTCTTATATGTGAATGATCTAATTATTACAAGAGATTCCACACAATGTACTAAGAATGCCAAGAAATAACTCAAGAAAGCTTTTGAGATAACAGATGTAGAATTAATGCACTATTTCTTGGGTATGCAAGTTTGGCAAGAAGAGGGCAAGATCATGATTTCTCAAACTAAGTATGCTCTTGATATATTGATTTTTTTTAATATGAGTGATTTTAAACCATCCAATACACAATGTGAAGTATGATTAAAATTAATTTCTCATTTTACTCAAAAGAAGATGGATGGAAAATTCTATAGAATTTTTGTTGGAAGTCTCTTCTATCTTACCATAACTAGACCAAATATTGCATATGTTGTTGGTGTTGTATCTAGGTACATGGAAAATCCACATTTTGATCATTGGAAAGTTGCTAATAGGATTTTGAGGTACATCCAAGGCACTTAAAAGCTTGGCATTGAATAAAAATATGGAAGAGGAACTACTTTGATAGGTTATACAAATTCTAATTATGAAGGTGATATTGATGATAGAAAATTAAGTTGAGCATACAACCTTCATCTTAGATCTGAACCAATTTCATAGAATAGCAAGAAGGAATGAGCACTATCACTATCATTAAAAGAGGAAGAATATATTGGCACATAAAGGCATCTCAAGAATCCCTATTGATTAGAAGGCTACTAAGAGACACATTATCAACAAGCTCATCCAACCATCATATTCTATGACAACCAAAGCACCATCAAGCTTGAGAAAAATATTGTTTATTATGCTAGGTCCAAACATGTTCAAGTTCATCATCACTTTGTCCATGAACTAATGGAGATTGAAGAGACGAAGTTACACTTCGGTGGCACTGAAGATCAAGTTGCTAACACATTTACCAAAGCATTGTCTACTATCAATTTTTTCAAGCTCAAAACCATGCTAAGTCTCATAGAGGTTGATGTTTGAGTTCATTCTTGTAATAATTTTTCCCACATAAAGATGTGTTAGTCATAGAAATTAAGGGTGATTGTTGGAAGAATCAGTAAAAGTCTCCACGTCTCCAATTTTCCTTCCACATCTCTAGTTTGTTACAACTAAACTAGATATGTCTCCTGAATAATTTATAATGGTTGAACACACATGGCCAATCAGCAATAAAGAACCTAGTCTACCTTTCATTCTCCCATCCATGTCTCATTGTACAAGCTTCTTTTCTTGGTACGCACATGATACAGTAAATCCTCTATATATGGAGGCAATAAGATAAAAAAAATTGCAATCAGAGGAATACACATTACTACTTTTATATAAATGTTTTATTGTCTCTATAGTTTATTGGTCTATTGTTCTTTTTCTTTTTTCTCTTCAATGTGAATAGAAATTAAGAGTTCAAAACATGTTTATTTTTTAACAAGACTAGCTACCACGCAACAATAAAATCTAGAAGGATGGATCATACCAACATTTTCTAAACTCAATAATTTAAGATTAGGGTACATTTAATTTTTTCCAGTATTTACACTTAAATTTAAGTGCTAGACATGCTCTACTAGTGGCTCAATATGAGGATCTAAAAAATGTTATGATGCCTTTTTAATAATTTCCCCTTAAAAACATTATACTACATTATTGCAATTCATATTAAATTATATGATATTAAATTATTTATAATGATTATATTTTTATATTTTTCATTAAATCCAAGTAATTTTTATTTTTGCATTCAAATTAATTAGTTTAAATTGATATTTTGAAATCTAATATGTTGTAGAAATTATTCATCTATTTGTTATTGGTTTAAACAATTAATTGTGATAAGAATGAATTTTTTAATAATAATTTTAAATTTTATTTTATTTTTATTAATAAAAGGTATAAGCTAATTTTTTATAAAATATATTAATACACTTTTTTAAATTTAGACTTTTTTTTACTTTGTGTAATGTTTAAGCTAAGGATAGAGTTGAATTAATTATATAATTATGGTTAGAGTTCACTTTGAATTGGGCTTAAAATTAGAGTTAGATATATATTTACTATAAGATGATTTTATTTTGTTTTAAATTTTTTATATTTATTATTCTAAATATATTTTTAAGGAATTAATTTTAGAAATTTAAAATATATTAAATTTGTAAAATACAAAAAAAGCTGAATTTACCATTTTAATAATATAATTTAGCCAATAGGCTTATTTGTATGAGACATCACATCAGATTATTGTGACAATCTAGCACTGTTGGAGGCTAATAAAAAGAAAGGGTATCAGAAATTAAATTTTCTTGGACATGAGCTAGAGATGTAAGTCTAAAATGCGGCTAGAAATTTGTTAGTGGAAATCAATGATGTGCAATTTGTAAAATGGAGGAAATTGGGTCCAACGTAGGAAGGCATGACATAGAAATCTGTTGGCACAAGGATGGTGTGCACACAATGCCATATGTGTTCACATATAGTGTTGGTTTGTTGTGGGATGATTTATGGAAGTCATACACATCCATATTAAATAGTTAATAAAATCTGTCAGATTCTAAATTTTACATGCTTAACCTCAAATGTGAAATTTTTTGACTATATTCAATGATCATTTCATGCATCTTATAACTATCAAAAAGGTAAAAAGTGGAAAGTATAATGGTTTTAAATCTTTTCAATAGTCCAAATTAATTAAAATTAATTACAGTTGAACATTTGGTCATGAGTATAATATTTTATAGTGTATTATAATATAAGTTTATCTATTATGTAAATTATAAACTTTTCAAACATATAAAGAAAATAATAATAAATTTTGATATTTAATTTGTAAAATTGACTAAAAGTACATACAATTTCTACCAAAAACTATAAGGTTGTCCCTATCGACAAACCAAAATTTTTTTTAGGTCTTTAATAATATTGATGACTAAATATCCCTTTACAAAACATAAATCAACAAAGAAAAGATACATTCGTCATGACTGGTTAACAACATTTATTTAACTACTTAGCCTATATTCTTGCAATTTTGTCTCCTCCACTACAAATATATTTTGAACAATTCTTTTCTACCGTCCATAACTATATGCAAACAACTATTTCACTTTCAACAAAAAATGTTAAAAATAGGAATTAAAAACCCTTTGAATAAGATGAACAATATGAAGACAGAAGAGAGATAGAGATATGAAAAATATGGTTTTGATAAAAAAAATAGGGAGGGAAAAGTAGTGAGAGTGTGTGTGTGGGAGATAAATATGAAGGGAAATACAAAGAAAATAAGTGTAAAAGGGAGAGGAATACTAAGAGGAGAGAGGTGAGTAGGGAGATGAAGAGATTGAATAAAGATATTTGAGGTGATTTATAGTACATGGATAGATACATATATAAGATAAAAGAGAAAAAGTGCAAATAGAATATAGATAGTGGAGGCAAATGGTAAAGAGATGGGTAAGATAAGATAGAGATAGGGACATAGAAAGTAGTTTATGCATGTATAAGAAATATATAAAGGAAATGATAGAGATGTAGATACATAGAATGTGCTAATTAGATAGAGGCATATTGACCTATAAAAATAGAGAGAGATACCAATATAGAGAAAGATAAAGAGGCAAAGATAAATATGATGAGATAGAGAATAATTTAAATTATTTATTTCAAATAGCTATCTTGTCCATTTTGTATAGGAAATGATAACTAAAAGGATAGATAATTGTAAAAAGAGATAAGGAGAGAGTGAGGGGGACAAGGGAAGTAAATAAGATGAATAATATAAATAAAATGGGGGTAGAAGTGAAAATATTGATAGTGATAAAAATAGATAGGGAAACATAGGTAAATTCAATGTATAGATAGAGGGATATGTAATCGAATATCAAAGTGGAGGATAGTTTATGAAGGGAGAGACAAAGAGGAGGGTAGTGGTAGGGAGATAGATAGATAGAAAACATGCATGCAATAAATCTAAGAGAAATAGCACAAATAGGACATAAATACATAAGAGAGAATGAAAAAGAAGGTTAAGCTAAAATAGAGATAGGGAGGCAGAAAGGGGTGTTTATGATTGTGAATTAGATATATATAACTTAGATGGGGTAGGGAACAAGACCAAGAGAGCTTATGACCAAATATTAAATAGCATCATCAAAAGTATAAAAGACTATCAACTTAACCCTTGCACCCTTCAAAGGTGCAAGTGCTAGTTAAAAATTATTCAAATTATACTCTATTATTACTGAGATTAGTTAGTTTGATTAATTTTTGTATGGTTTTTTGATAATTTTTTATTCATGGTTTCAGTTCCTTTGTTGGCCTATGTTTCACTAGCACACTACTTGGTTGTAATGGCCCATGACACTAACTATGAGAATGTAACTTGATGTTATCTAAATTCAAGGTCCTTCCCTTGCCTTCAGTATCTAAAACAAATAGATGAGTTTATCAATTAAAGATATGCAAAAGCATTTACTGGAAATTATATATATTTGAAAAGTGTAGCCTAGATTTTTCATTTAGAACATAAAAACAAGTTAATAAAATTAGTAGAGGATGAAGAGTACAATAATATTTTTTAATGTTTATGTTTGGATATTTTTATATTAAAAATAATTTATTAATGTTATTAAATGTTTATAAGTTTATAAGTAAAAATAGGGGGAAAATTTACAATTTCAACTAAGTATAAATCTAAAAAGTATTTAGTCTAATATGTATTTTCAATTTATCTAAACCTTTTCTTTATAATTTTTATGTGGCCTTTTGTGGTTTGTTTGGGCACTAAATTTAGTTGCTAGAAATTGGGGTTTAGAAAGTGTTTTGGCCAACATGTTTTAGGGGAAAATACTTTCATTAGCACCAAAGAGAAAAATTAATCTTGCAGAAAGTGCATCACCTTTTACTATTTAACACTTTTAGTCTAGAAATAAAATTTAATGTATGATGTTTAAAAATCTATTAAGAGAGGGCCACCCTTATAAATCAAATGAAGAGAAAAATTAATCCTCAAGAAAGTAAGTCAACTATGACTATTTAACACTTCTATTCTAGATATCACATAATTTTTCCCTTACTATGTGATGTTTAAGCGTGGCTATCTCTTAACAGATATTTAAACATCATACATAAGGCTAATTTCTAGAATAAAAGTGTTAAATTGTCAAAGTTGACTTACTTTCTTCAAGATTAATTTTCCCTTAGTGTGTGATATTTAATGATGTCCCTCTCCTAAGAACAATACAAATATTGACTTGTTAACAAGTACCTTCCTTGGTAAGATTGGATAAAGATTACTATAAACCAATCAAATGGTAGATAAAAATCTAGCCTTAAATAGAAAAAATCATAATAAATTAATTCCAATGTTAAAAAATCCTTCTAAAGCTTTGACAAATTTAAAATTCACCATTTGAAAAAAAAATTAAATACACCCAACTATGATGGACTTGCTTTCTTCTTCAACTACTACATGTGGGACTAGTTTAAGACACTTTTTAAGAAAAAATTAATATATTATCTTAAATATTTTTTAAAAAATAAAAATTTAAATAGGAAGGATATAATTTTTTATAATGTCTTTGTAAGTGGCTTCCCCTATTCGCATAGGTAGGGATGGGTATTGATGGAAAGAGTTAGGCTATGAATTTGCATCAAGAGGGGGTTGTAGTAGCTTGGATTTATGATAGCTTTTTCTAAGCATTCTATGAGTTCACTTAATCAACTCATTTCAGTAATAGTAGGGTTAATTTGAATTTCCTTATACAAATAGTACTATTTATTCTCTCACTTAATGACCTATAGTAATTAAATTTTAATTTTAAACCATCTTTTGGTTATCATCAATGAAACAAAATTGAATAATTTTCTAATATGTGTATCCATAAATAAAATAAAAATTCTAGATAGTGAAATGGTTACCAATTAAAGCCCTATTTTGTAACGCCCCACCAAGGAACCCAAAATAAATTAGCCTAAAGTTTCACTAAGTTTGTTAAACAATTTTTTTGAGAGAGAGCAACTTAACAATGACAAATATAATATAGTGGATGCAATAATCACATACAAAAATATAATCCATAATTACATCCCTTAAGGGTCCCATGACATTGAATCACATTTAAGATTAATGAATACTAAATCCAATACATAACAAATCCACATCAAAGAATAACTACAAGTATGAATCCATTTAAATAATGTACAATTATATCAAATGCTACTTGACAACAATTAGAATGCATAATCATCCATTACGCAAGTCATAGGGTATGAAAACCTCAAAGAATATACATCATAAAATAAATTACATCATCTCATGACATCTCTGAAATCAAATACAATGCAATATAGTACAACCATCCATCATAGTACTCAAGATCAGAATGAAAAGAAATACAACACAAGGACATCCAGCAACAACATCAAACTATTGGATCTCAATGGTATAAGAAAAATGCACTATCACTCAACCTCATGGAACCTAAATTGCCCACTCCCATCATGCTGAGGAGAAAAAATCAAGTCCCATATGGATATCAATCCCAAAAGTCAAATCCAACATCTAGGTCAAGGAAAACTTGAAAGCAATCTATCTAAAAGGTACCAAGACACAAATGACATTTAAATCTAGAGGGAACAATGACATGTAGGAAATCTACTATGTAAGTGGGCAAGTATCATCTCATGAGCCAACTCTAAGGTTACCTTGGCAACCTCTCTAGACCTTGGCCCCCTAGTGTCTCTATGTTGTACCAGTATCCTTTCGTACGAACAAGGAATAATAATGAAGCAAGGTCACAACTAAGCATCCTCTCTAATCCCATCTTAGCCTATACTAGCATTTGAGGCATGGGCAAGGAAAAAAAATGACTCTTATTGATTCATTTTACTCTTATTTAATAAAATGTTATCACTTATTAAAACAACCTACAATGGGTTACCCAGGAAGCCTCTTTAACACTCCAACCTCCATTGCAAGCCACTTCCCAACAAGACATAAAGATAACCTACCCTAAGATCAAAAAAGCATAAGGTTTCATAAGATGATAAAATTCACATTAGTTCTTAAACAAGTAGTTGGAAAGCACTAAAATATAGCTGATCAAAATTCACAGATTTCACCACTACAATCATCCCATAAGGATTGATTCAAAACTCAAGTACTCATAAAAAAACCATGACATTACATGACATCATGAAAATAGTAACTCCTAGCCTCTGGTAGACATCCAAAACTAGTCAATACTCTAAGTCAACCCTAAACCCCACACAAAGGAAAACATACAACATTGCATTATAGTTTCATAGTTTTTGTTTTGTTTTGAAAACAATGATTTTAATTAAATAAGAAGGTTCAAGTTTTGCACTCCATTTAAAATATAACCTTAAAAGTTCATCATGATCATTTAGATAAATCAACATTAGGTTCAAAATAAATAGTTCAATTATACTTGGTTGATTTAATACTAAAAACCCCATTTTCCAAAGCTTGTAATTTATTTAATTAAACATGTTTTGAAATATATATATATATATATATATATATATCATAAACCATTAATAAATAATATTAATTTATTAACAATTGCAATTACTATTACTAATAATATATATTTAATAGAGCAATGTAAATAGTTCATTTTTTTGGTTAATGTTTTAATTTATACATGTAGAAAAAGTAGTCAAAACTGATAGTGATCATTATCAACTAGTACTAAATTTGAATATTTTTAAATCAAAATATTTTTGATAAGGAGTTACCATGTGAGTTTATCAAAAAAAATGCTCTACTCTAAAAAACATGGTGAAAAAGAGAATTTATGCATAAATTAAAAACACCCCAAATCAAGCTATTATGCGTACTAGTAGTAAAAGAAAGAATTGCAGTACAGGTGAAATTTTTTTCAAAACCCTAGTTAGACAACATACCAAGCAAAATGAGGAAATCCTTGTGAAGCAAAGTTGCAAAAACAAAGATGGATGGCAAGTGGTGCAAAATAGGAAAAAATAATCCATCTGTGGCAATATGAAGAAGGGAACAAAGAAAAAATTCACAACCAATTTTTTTTTATTTTAGCAAGGCCAACTACGTGCTACCATCTGAGCAAAACCCTAACCGCAAATTGTGCATAAAGTCTTCTCATAAGAAGCTAGCAAAGTGGCCCCAAATCATTTTTTAGGCTAACAATGTCACCCTAGGGTAGGAGCCAAAGAATATGCCTAAAAAAAGCACATCTTTGACCCAACAAAGAGCATATGTGACCTCAATCCTAGGTTAGAAACTTCCTGCAAAGAAGAAGCAGTTTATATTCTGCCACACCAGAAGAATCATCAAGAAACATCAAAGCAAAGAGCAGCAAGAAACCTTGAGCAAATATTCCCAACCAAGAACAAAGATTGTGAAGAAATCATCATCAACAATACATAAAGAAGGAAAATGGGAGGATTGTGAAGAAAAGGGCATATACGTGTACTAGAACACTCCACCAAGAAAGAGATCTAAGCTGGTATGCATCATAGCAAAGAAATGGGGTGATAAGTTAAGTAACTTCACCTCTTTTGTAGATACACACTAGTTTATTCTATGTCAAAACTCAAAGGATAAAGAGGAAATTCTAAAATTAGATCATTATTTTTACGAAGGACATCACATTAATTTTATAGCATGGAGACCAAACTTTAACGAAAACATAAAATCAATCAAATGGATGGAAACCTTAGAAGTACCATCAAAATTAATGGAGGAAAATATAATTAAGAAAATTGGAGATTCATTAGGAATAGTTATAGGCTTTGAAGATAACATAGATAAAGAAAATGTAATTAGGGTTTTGGTCAAATCAAATCTAAATAATACAGTAAGCAGAAAAATAATTACTAGTAGACCCATATATTACTTAACATTTAGAGAATACTCAGGAGACATAAACTAAATCAAGGATTCAAACCTAATCAAATCGCATATCAAAAATAACATTAAAGATAGCATAAGCTTAGAAGGGAACAAAGGAAGAAAGATGAGGCTACCACAGAGTTGGAAAACTATAGAGGAAATCAGAACACAAAGAATGAAGTTAAAAACTCTAAGAAAGGAAAGCTAGAAAATGGTAAAGTAACATTGTAAGAGGAAAAGGAAAAGGATGAATTGATGGGAATAGACTGGATGGAGAATATAAATTATCAGCACTCTCTAGAAAAATTCAAAAGGTGTAAGGACTGCCAAATGGAAAAAGAGACAATTGAAGAAATGGATTTCAACATCGTTAAGCTTAACAAGCTCTTTCACGAAATTATTCTAATAAAAAATGGTCTAATAGACTAGAGATTAATAGCGGAAGAAGTACATAAGGAACATAAAGGGAAAAGGATAAAAATTACCAAAATAGGGGAGACATCAGGAAAAAGTGATGAGCAGAAGGAGAATATGAGGCATGATCAAGGAAAAGAACCAATTGAAGTTGCAGAAATGGAGCAAAAGGACCAAGGACCAGATAAAAGAAATTTATGAAACTAAAAATAGTATACAAGATAGAGACACTCAAAAGGAAAATGCAGAGCAAGAGGTTAATATACCTCTAGCAAACTCTGCCCAATGGAGTAACATAACTATTAGGAAAAGAGAGAAAAAGAAAAGTTACAAATTCTAGAAAACTCCAAGTAATGGAATGAATATGTTTGAATTAGATATAGAGGTTATAAAGTTAGCTTCAAAAAAGAGAGGACCATTGTTAGAGCCATCAAATATATTGAACGAAGATCAAACCATGTGGAATGAACCAGAGAATAGACATAATACAGATGATACCAGTAAAGAGGTCAAGGACTCAAGGCCAGACCATATCTTTGATAGCACGGAGTACCAAATCAATAAATTAATGATTAAAAAAATTATCACAGAAGATTCTTAGGAAAGAGAGGAGTCGGCAGTTGTGGAAAAAGTAATCAAAGAACAAAATCTTGAAATAATAGGCATATTAGTGAATCATGGAGAAATGAAGACTCCAAACTGTGGGAAATCAAAATAGAAACATAGAAGGAAATCACTAAAAGAACTCAAAGAGGCAACTGGGCAGGTAAAGGAACAAACTAAGATCCTTGACATACTACAAAGTGGGAAGGGGAAGTTCCTTCCCAAGGATTAATGAAAATCACAACCTAGAATGCTAGGGACCTAAATGCTCCTAGCAAAAAATGCTCGCTTAAGCGTAACCTCACCTTATTCAAATATGACATAACATTGTTACAAGAAACTAAATTAAACAAAGAAGAGGGAATAAAATTAAGTCAAAAATTGGAAAAATGGAATCAAAATTTTATCAATCATAGGCAGCATTAGGAGGACTTGGAATTATTTGGAAACCTTAGCAAACTTAACTATAGAAGTAATCAAGTCCCATACCAAATGGATGGGAGTAAGGTAAATCAACATAAAATCAAACCTACAATCAGTCATAATAAATGTTTATGGGCCTACTCAAACAACAGGCAAACTAGCAGTGTGGAATGAAATCAACTCTTTTATCAATTCAATGCCCCAAGAGACTTTCATCTTAGGAGAAGACTTCAATGTGGTATTAAGGAAAGAAGAAAAACATAGAGGATGCAAACCAGTATCCAAAGCCATGGAAGACTTCAAAAACTGGGTCCAAAAGGACTCCCTTATAGATATCAACACTAAGAATGGAATTTACACTTGGAACAATAGAAGAAAAGGATTTTGTTACATAGCATAATGTCTAGACAAATTTCTTCTAAAAAGTGAGCTTGATATGGATAAGGTTGTAAATGCTAAGATCCTACCAATAGTAGGTTCGAATCACTTCCCAGTAAAATTGGAAATCAAAGAGCAACTCAAACCTAGTAGGAACCCCTTCAAATGTGAGAAAATGTGGTTCATGGACAAATCATTTATGGATTAGATAAGAGGATGGTGGTAGGAGGAATAGTTTCATGGATCAAAAATGTTTTTCTTTGTATCCAAATTAAAAAGTATTAAAGAAAAAATATTAAAATGGAATAATATACATTTTAAAAATATATTTAAAGAAAAATTAGATATTGAGGAAAAAATTAGTAATTTAAATAAAGAGGTCATTATGAAAGGTATGAACAATGAGACTTATCATCTAGAAAAAGAATACCAACTAAAACATGAGGAAATATTAGCTAAAGAAGAGATATTTTGGAGACAAAATTCCAGAGAAAAGTGGTTACTAGAAGGTGACCATAATACAATTTTTTTTCATAATAGCACTGCTCATAATAAAAACCTTATTAACATCTCTAAGATAAAAAATTCGGAGGGGGAGTAAACTAAAAACCTAGACGAAATAGCAGATATCTTTGTCAAGTATTTCAAAGATGCCCTTAACAATTACGATGCATCTAATAGATCAGCCCAAGAGGAAATGCTTAAACATATTCCTAAATTGATTTCAAGGGAAGAAAATAGATTTCTTATCAAACCCTTCACTCTTCATGATGTCAAATCTTCTCTATTCAGTATCAATCTAGATAAATCACTAGGTCTAGACAGTTTTTAAGCCTTCTTCTTCCAACAATGCTGGGACATATTAGGGGAAGAACTATGGAAAGCCCTGGGAGCTACTTGGAATGGAAGTTCAATATTAACTAAAATTAATCACAACTTTCTTACTCTTATCCCCAAAAAAATGAGAATGTAGTACCTAGAGATTTTAGACCAATAGCCTTGTGTAATACTATCTACAAGGTTTTCTTAAAAATCTTAGCTAATTGTCTTAAGAGACTACTCCCCAAGCTTATCTCAAAAGAACAAATGGGTTTTTTCCCTGGGAGATACATATTAGCTGGTATCTCCATAATTTAGGAAACTATTCATTACGAAATTAAAAACAACAAAGCCTGCATGTTACTAAAACTAGACATCCAAAAAGCATACAATAAAGTAGACTGGAGCTTTCTTTGCAAAATATTGGAGGCCTTTAGTTTCTCTAAGCAATGGATTAACATTATCTTTCAATTTATTTCTACCCCCAAAATTTTCCTTCTCATCAATGGCACCCCGGGAGGATTGTTTAATATATCTAAGGGTATCAGATAAGGAGACCTAATATCTCCATTTCTATTCATCATAATGGCATAATCATTTGGGAGAGCAATCAAAGCTGTGCAAGAAAAAAGTAGAATTAAAGGTGTTAAAGTCACCAAAAAAGTGGAAAATACCACCCATCAACAATTTGCTGATGACACAATACTAGTAGGAGTCAACAGTCTAGATGAGGCTAATCAAATAAAACTCATCCTAGAAACTTATACCAAAGAATCAGGACAAATGATAAATGCCAAAAAATTAGAAATCTTCTTCCTAAATACACCTGAAGATAGAGAAGACTAGATCTATAATAAAATAGGGTTTAAAAAAAACACTTTTCCATTTAAGTACCTAGGAATTTATCTTGACAAAAGCAACAAAAGAAATTCGGGTTGGGAACATATTCTCAGGAAAATTGATGGTCAAATAGAATCATGAAAAGGAAAATGGTTAACCAAGGCGAGAAGGACAACTAAGATCAAAGTAGTCTTATCTACAATCCCAACCTATCAACTCTCTTATTCACTACTACCCAAAAGCATCAACCTTAAGATGAAGAAGAAATTGCAAGATTTCTTCTGGAATGGATTGGAGGACAAGAAAAAAGCAACCTTAATCAGCTAGAATAAGATTTGTAAACCAAAGGAATATGGGGGCTTAGGAATCAAAAACCTAGAATGGTAGAATGAAGCTCTAGGTGCTAAACAAGTATGGAGATTGTATCAAGAAAGCAATAGGAAGTGGGCCAAAATCCTTTTCAATAAATATCTAAACCCCTTAGATAGTACATCTTTATTTAGAATCAGAGAACCCCCTAAAGGCTCTACAGGATGGAACCTCCTTATTAAATGTTGAAACCTAATATCCAAATACCTCACTTGGGATATAGGGAAAGGTGATAAAGCTTTGTTTTGGGATGATTCATGGAATGGATACTCCCACCCCCCCCCAAAATACTCAAGCCTTGCTCCAGAATCAATTGCTCATCTCAAGGCAATATGGGAGACAAAAGTGAAAGATTATATAGTGGCAATCGAGTTAGACTCAGGAAAGATATGGAAATGGAAAACCATTCCAAACTGTGGACTTAACCAGAAGGACAAAGAGAAACTTGAAAACATTCTTAAAACTTGATCAATCTCAACCAAAAATAGGGAGGACAAACTAATTTGGGTGGCTTCCAAAGATGGGACTTATAAAGCCAAAGAAGGATATAAAATGATAACAAAGTCACAGAGCTAGGAAGTTAATACCCTTCTAACTAATCTATGTTGGGACCCAGTAGGACTTCCTAAAGTAAGTATGTTCCTCTGGGTTGCCATACAAAGGAGAATTCTAATAGAAAATAGAATTCAAAAAATGGGCTTCGAAGGTCCCTCAAGATGCATATTATGCAAAGAACATGAATAAAATGCAGAACATCTCCTATATGGTTGTAAATTTTCCCAGGAATGCTGGAGGTGGCTCCTCTGCAAACTAAATTGGATTGCCCTGCTTGCACACAAATGGTTGGATCATTTACTAGGTTGGCATATAGACACTTCAAACAAAGTATATGGAAAACTATGGAATATCTCCCCAACAATCATAACATGGGAAATTTGGAAAGAAAGAAATTGCAGCATTTTCCAAAATCTTAGTCTTAATGAGCAAGCTCTCACCATTGAAATAGAAGTTGATATAATGGAAGTCATGAACAGTGATCTTAGGAAGAGACCTAGAGAAGAAGAAAATTCTTGGATTGGGATGTAGAGATCAAAAAGTTATGGCCTCTTATAATCAATCCACCCTTGTTTTACAAAAAGAAAAACAACTCAGCTAGGCAAATGTGCAAATGGGAACCCCCACCACCCGAATAGAAGAAATTGAACTTCAATGGGGCCTCAAGAGGAAATCTAGGTAAGGTAGGAATAGGATGTATAATAAGGAATCAAATAGGTAATTGGTTAGCAAAAAAGTCCAAACCTCTAGAAATGGCAACGAATAACATTGTAGAACTTGAAGCAGTAAAAGAAGGAATCAAACTATGCATAAACCTTAATATTCAAAGGCTTATGATAGAAGGGGATTCTTAGATAATAATTAATGCACTCAAAAAAGGAGAAACTCCAAACTGGATACAAAATTCAAAATTAGAAACAATCATCCAAAATCTCACAAAATTTGAAGACATAAGATTCTTGCATATTTACAGAGAAGGCAATAAGGAAGTTGATAATCTAGCCAACTTAGGAACTGATAGAATTTGTTCCTTATTTTATAATCATACCTTATAATCATCATAGTTTTTTGATTTAAACATTGCTACTTTATCCCCCACATGTGAACTTATTAGACATCAATCAGGGCCTATACCCAATTTTAAGGAAATCTCTCTCTCATGTTAATTATTCCTTGGTATGATGTAATCAAGAGGAACTCATGCATTCATCAAGGATTCACTTCCATCATTTTGATTCTAGATCTTTCTCCCCTTTATTTATGTTTTAATATTGGGCTTGGCTATTAATATAGCTTAACTAGTGTTTGGTATCAGTTTAGTTAGCCCGTGGTCTACAAATTAGGTCCTCCTTGGATATCGCCATTTTCCTTTCTCATGCTTTTGAAAACCAAACTATAATGTTCTACGGCCCGATAAAGCAAGAAAGGCGGAATAAACTTTTTTGGCCAATTGATGACATGAGCCAAGTTGTAGTTAGTCGAGCAATGGGGGAAGGGGTTTTTAGTTATAAATATTCATGGAGGAATAACATTGACATCATTGGGCTCTGGGTTGGATATGTAGCTAGGGCTGGAGTGGAGAAATGGGACATCATCAAGCTGACCTACAATATTTTTGATCCATGTTGGTTGATAGGGTTGGAAATTGTGGTTGCCAAGATTGACGCAAGGCTTCGGATTCCTCTATTTGAGGCTTACATGGGACTTGAGCTGGATAGTCCATAACTTACAAGAAGCCTTAGGCATCCATGCCTAGTGATAAGGGATAACATTTAGTTTTATACAGAGTGGCCGAAAATGGAATCAAGTATCAATTTCCTGCTTAGGTGGAGAGGTATCATTAAAGGCCCAAGTGGAGATTGGCTCATGAATTATTTAAGGGCTTATGATGCATACATTCACCCAGACACTTATCTCACCAATTTGGAGAATGTGGAATTCTGCCTACCCAACTATGACAAGTCAAGTAAAGGAAGTCTGACCTATGAATTTCCACCAGGTTCAAAGGCCACAAATTTTCATGAGGCCTCAAAAATCATCATGGTCTTTAAGAAAATATAGTGATATCTGGAGTAGTAGGGTCATTTTGGTAATAAATCTGGCCTAGTATTAAATGATTAAGTATATGTAATAGGAGTTGTTTGAATTTTGTCGATAGTTTAATTGTATTAAAATTATACTCAAATAGAAGGTAGCAGGACAATTTTGAAATATGTCCTCTTTGATGATAATATGTATAAGGTTTTGAAATTGTAAATAATGATACTAGTATTGATAAAAATGAACTATTAGCTAAATTCAAGTCACATTATTAGGTTTTGATTGCAGTATTTGGATGCAAGATTCAGTTCTATAATTTTATTTGAGTTTCAATCGTTTGGATTAGTGGGATTAATATTGATCTCTCGACATGTGATCCTTGCATAGATTTTTGGTTTATCACATATTATTGTGATAAAGGAATGCACACCCAGTACTGGTTACCCAGACGTCTAGTTTATGATTACATTTTGAGTGAATATTTTCTACTAGTACTTTAAAAATCATTGATATCTACTATTACTCAGAGTTTTCTCCCCCTGGGTTCTAATTAAGGTTTATTGATTATTTTCTCTAACCCCTAACCCACCTTGCTATTTATTATGTGATTTTTTTTTATTAAGTCCTCTATAGTTAATATCTTAGAATGCTTCTTAGACATAATGGAAGCCATTTGTGTATCAACTTGAACTCTCATTATGATGTAAAAACTAGGGAATGTCCATTTTATCAATGTAATAATATAGGACTTCAGTTCCAGGAAAGACTAGAGCTTTTCTTGCCCCATTCTTTCCTACCAATGCCTGTTAGAATAGTGGATTGCTTGTATATTTAAATTTTTATTAATAAAATATACCAAGGCTATGGCTATTTATCGATAAAAAATAAATAAATAAATAAAATAAAATAATGTATATTTAATATATTTAAAAAAAATTTAATTGGTAAGAGGCCAAAACCATTATTAATTATTATGTGTTATGATTAAGTTATTATTAATTTTTAAGCACTTGAGTAGATTTGAACCCAAGACCTCTTAGATAAGAGACTCACTATTTACCATTATGTTGTAGGCTCTTGCCTATAATATATATTTATTATTACTAAAACTTTAAACTAATTTATTATAAAAAAAATTATTAAAAAATTATTAAATTGAAAGTTTAATAAATTTAAAATACAATAAAAAAACATTAATAAGCATTTTAAGGCCCACTGGCCATTCCGCATGTTGTTGCAATAAGACTATTTTGTGTAGTCCCTAATGGAGGCCAACGTGGAGAAAGAAAGGGGAGGGGGGTAGGGGTGGTGGCCTGCCTCCCACCAAAATATATTAATTTAAAAAAAAAATAGAATTCCATGCCCCCTTAATATTTTTGAATCTAATTTATTTTATATATAAATTTATAATTATCACAATAAGTACCAATTACTATATATATATATATATATATATATATATATATATATATATATATATATAAGTTAACAAATCTAGGTTATCTTTTCTAAATCCATATCCTAATTTTAACAATCCAAACATGAATCTTCAAATTCATTGAACAAGGTTTTCAATCTTAAATTTATTTACAAACGTTTTCTAAATGAAAAACCATAAATACACAAACAAGGGTTTTAATAAAAATTAAATTCTGAATATAGATCCACAAACACAGAGAAGATAGAGAATTATTCAAAGAATGAAAACTACTATGCAAAACCCACAAGATCCTACCTAGATCTAATGCAAAACAACCAAATGTATAGAACTCACAAGCAATTCCCTTTTTCTTTCGAAACCCTCTTCTCTGAGATTGGCACTGTGTACATGGAGAAATGAGCTCTAATTCCTTAATAAAGAGCTTTCTTGAATTAGGGCTTCAGTTTTGCAATCATGTGAAACCTATTTCTTAATTATTTTATTATATTTTAATTTTCATGTGCAACATTTTTGCAATTTCGTTAAAATAACTTTATTAAATCATTTCCTTTCTCTTTCTTATTAATTCATGAAATGCTTTTTTAATAAAATATTTATTAATCTAACCAATAATAAAATTTAAATTTTATTATAAAAATAAAATTCCTAAATATATTATTATTAAATTAAATAAATATGATTATGCCAAAATTAGAACTTTGACTATATCTTTAAATTTAATTCTTTTATTTAATTAATTTCTCAATTAATTAAATATAATCAAATATTGATTTTTCTTAATCAAATTTTTATTAAATTAAATCATTAAATTATCTTTTAATTTACAATAGAGTCACAAGATGAATTATGAAAGCCCATCATAAAGTACAAAATACTAGGGTCAAAATCACAAATTCATGTCACTTGACAAATTTGAAAGCATAAAACTCAAACACTTGTCCTATTTTCTTGGACAATTGGCTTAAGGTTAGGATTTGGACTCAAGAATTATCTCCCATCTTTTACCATTGAGATATTCTGATAGGGCACACCCATCTTAGCAATTCAGGGAAGTTGATGCCCGATGCCTACAATCTACATAAAATCCACCCATGTACATACTCATATACTCTAAACTAAATAGGAAATGGGGGAGAGTGGTGCATCATGTAGATCCCAACTAGAGGGTGACTACAACTCCCTCCCTCAACCATATTAGAAACATCAATCATAAAATAAATTATACATGTACACCATACATATGCAAGTATGGGGTAAGTATCCATCTAACTATCATCATGAAATAATTGAAATCATTGTATACAATCATCATCATTGAAGAATAATCATGTATACATGAAATAACGAGTACCAAAGTAACTCATTATAAAATCAATTGAGTATGAAATAATATCCAACAACATGGAAATCAAATACCACTAATCACCAAACATAACCATAAAGCTGACCTAAAAGAATTCAACAATATAATATGAAAAGTAAACTAGGGGTAGGCAATACATATTTCATGCGATGGAAATGTTTGTCTCCCTTTTTAAAAAATTCATATATACTTGTCAAAATCTTTTACAATTATTGAAATCAATTTATCTATTCTTCAACTCAATTTTAAGATTTTTCCTGTGGTGTTACTTTTGATTCATATCTTCTACTCTCTAAAAAATATTATTTTTTACTACCTAATTGTTGAACACTAGAAATTTATAACTTTATAAATAGATTTTTCCTTCAGGATTGGTTGATGTTTAACATCACAATCCTTTTATCCATAGTCAATCATCATAAGCTTGTGGAAATCTCTTATGGCAAGAGAATAATTTGAGTTTATCATCACAATTATTTTATTCATTTTAGTAATAAAGTCACTCTATCTAACTCATTCCATAATAAATTATCTTGTACTATACTTTTAGCAATTACCAAACATAGATTTCAATCTAGGTTATTTGACATCACTTTAGACACCATGTCACATTAACTATTATAGTACACATTCTATTTAATATAATTTACACATCTCATAATATACTTTCATCAATCACAAGATATCATCCATAATAAGTTGTCTCTTAGAAAGATATTTACACTTTGAGAAAATGTACACATAACATCTTGTTCAACATTGAGCTTAACCAATAACACATTAATAATCTAACTATCCAACTCATCATTTTCCTAACCAAAATGATCCATCCAAATAAGATATAGTTTTTCGTTACAAGTTGGTGCATCATTGGAACAAGATTGAATGTCTTAAATAAGATGTTCCATTCTTGAAACAAACAAAGATCATTGGCATTCTATCAAGAAATATTTTGCTAAGAACTAAATGATTGTTGACTCATTTGGACTAGTGTGTCTTATTCTTCTTTTAAATTCATTTTTGAATTAGGCTTATACTACTCAAGGATATCCACAAGAGATTTAGAGGAAATAAAATGAATCATGATTTGTAACATTTGGTTATTTTTAAATTTTTCTTCACAATATTGTTGGGGAAACCAAGCTCCTTGTTTGTATATATAATTCTATATAGCACAATCAAAAAATCATAAGTCAAATACCATCTAATACTTTCTTGCATGATGATTCACATGATTTTTGGTCACCTCCTCACATATTCTAATGGGATTGTATTGTCACTAGTATGATCTAGGGAAATCTTTTTTTGCAATGTGTATACATATGCAAAGTGATAATCCTCACCATGCTGCAATATATACATTTGTAAAATAATGATCTATGATGGTTTCTCTATTCATTAGTGAAAATAAACTAGAAACTCAAGACTAGTATAAGAATACTTTTCCAATTAAATGATCAATATCAATCAATTTTATGCTTATCTACTTATATTATAATGATAAACTCTTCTTGTCAATCATCTAAGATTCCTTACTTCTTATTAACTCTTCTTCAACCTATGTGTTATTTTGTTAGTCCTTATAGTTATTCTAGTTGAGTACTCTAAGAAGAAAACAACATGTGCACCATCTCACATCCATACACACCTTAGAACATCTCATATGTGAATAGATATGTCCTAAAAGGCATAATATTTGCACAATCTTATTTTGTGTACATGATTAAAACATTAACATTGTATAGAATAATCTTATCAGATTACATTATATTGAGTAATTTCATATTTTGTTTTAGATGTAACATATTAGCATGTGTAGGAATATATTATGAATCTACACATGAGAAAATAGTCATATAAGCATTGCATACATCTATATTATAAGCATCAAATAATTAAAGAGCATCCATGCATTTTGATCCTATATTAAAATCACATAATACATGCAACATAATCATTAAGGAAATATCATGTAAATTAGAGAAACAATGTAGAATAGATCATAAGTGTCAGGGAACATGAATATAGAGGCATAGAAATATCATAAGATCGTGCATAGCAAATCATCTATGCATCATATAGTTGTCAAAACATCATGCATCTCATATATACATCATGAATTAATGGGCTTTTTGTGACAGCCTAAGACAAAAACAAAACGTTGAATCAATATTAATCTCTTTTAGTTCGCTGGAAAAGTTTAATTACTTCTTACAACCGTAAATTTTTCTTCGAAATGGTATTGAACGTAAGTTAAAAATCCATTTATGCTGACGAAGTATTATATTCTATTTTAAGAAGTATTTTTCCCGATGATTCATTTTTCTAAGTCACCCCACCGTGAATGGGTTTAGTGTCCTGTAAAATTATTAATAAAAAGCCTAAGTGACACGTAAAGTTGATCGACAAATGTAAATTTAGCAAAAATGGTTGGATTTGGGCTATAAACCACCACATAGACCATATAAAAAATTAAACATGCTAAATAGATAGAATGTTGCATGAACTATAAGGCCCTATTTGGTTGCTGGAAGATGAGGGTCAAAACTGGGTTATCAGGGGTAAAACCAAGTTTTGCAGAAAAACATGGGTGTTTGGTTGGTTAAAATTATACCCTGGTTTTCAATTTCATCTTCCAATTTTGATCAAAAATTGGAAGATGTTTCTTCCAATAAAAAGGTGGAATTCGAAATTAAAACCAGGTTTTGAATTTTATGATAGTTTTTTTAATAATATTGTGGGGTCCACAGTATATTCATCTTCCGTGTCAACCAAACGGACCGTTGGCTTTCCAAACCACAAAATCAGGTTTTTGAAAACCTAGTTATAAGATAACCTGGCAATGCCACAAATTCATCTTCCCCAACCAAACAGGGCCTAAGCGAAGAAAATGAAGGCATGGTTTCAATTAAATATTTAATCAAAATAAATGCAATGTATGCTTTTTCTTGGTGGTCATTTTGTTCTTTGGTTCTTCCGACAATTATTATTGTAGTAAAAGAAGAAATGTTTTTTCAAAACAAATTTTGGAAATTGGTATTAATTTATTATATTAGATAAATGAATGTTAAAAAATTAGTGTGTAATAGATAGATATATAGACAATGTATATTATCTAGAAGATCAAATATCAGAACGCCTTTTTAACTTATAAATATATGCAATTGACTATGCCTGAATACAAGAATATAATAGTATCTTTATAAAAAAAATTGTCTTAATGTTTCAATTCCTCTTACATATCCTAATATAAAGATATTAATATAAAGATATTACAAATTTTCATTTATAGGATAGAAAATAGATTTTTTATTTTATTTTTTAAGTGAAAGATTTCATATGTGATAGTTAGAAAGAGCATCTTTAATTTGTGAGGTCTATGTCATATTATATTGGATAAAGATAGAAACATATGTTTAATCTATATGAAATGATAATCTTTGCAGTTGTATCTTTTGTACATCATAGTAATTAATTATATTTTCAAATGAAATGAGTTATATATAGGCAAATTTTTTGTATGAATCTTAAATGCTTACATATTTTTCTAATTGATTAATGTACAACAATAATATTTAAATATTTAATTTTTGTACACTTCTTGATCTAAAGTGTATATCTAAAACTTTATTATGTCACAATACGTAGTTTATAATATCATAATGCATTTATAGTTTGAGGTTTAGCTTTAAATGAACTATACCCTCATTCTCATTAATGAATACCATGCATTCATCTTTTAAAGAAGCTCAATACCAAAGATATAAGACAACTTATTTTGAGCTCCATTGAATTAATCTATTTCTAATATTATCAACTGTCTAGAAAACAACACTATAGAAATATACGAAACCTTGTTAAATAATGATGTTAAAGTTCAAATGTAAATTAGTATAATTACATTCCTAGCATGAAATTAATAAAGATAATGTAATTGGTTTAACTTAGTGATCTCATATGCATTTTAGTAGTTATAAATTGAAGGTGAATGTAATCTTATTTGCACCAAGAAATCAAATGTATTCATTTCTTCTTTTAATCATTAAATTTAACCTTTCTCTATAAATATTAAAACTTGTGAAGCAAAAGATTTCAAGTCTTTAATTAGCTTGGTTGCTAGCCAATAACTTTCTCTAAATTACACCATAATATTTAAAATAAGTTACTAATATTGACTACTCCTTCAATTACTATTTGTAAATAAAAAAATAATTGTAATATAACATCTATGATTTTTGAGCTCATAAAGTGGTGCTTTAATGGTTAAATTTTGAAATTGATAGTGTTGTCTCTAAGGTTCAAAATCATGTTGTTGTGATTGTAGGCTTATGTCTTTACTACTTCTAGATTTTCATAAAACTAAACATTAATATTAATATTAATATTATTTACATTCATGTTAGATAACTTTAGACTACTCTAGACCTGAAAAGACTATAATACTTCTGTTGTCATGATTTTAATTCCCCTATATTTTTTGAACTTCTAGGATTATAGTTGAGTCAATGTGTTGTCATGTTTGTGTCTAGATTTCCCTTAAGGAACTTCTCCTCTCATTTATCCCTCTCTATGCAACTAGGTGGGCATTCAAAAGAAATCTAATGCATTCGTTCATATTAGGTGATTAGGAAAGGGAGGTTAAGTCTATGCATTTCCTAGATGAGATGAAAGTTGTTCTCAAACCCTAATTCTTTGATCAAGTGTTCATGGTGAAGACAGGATGCATTCGAAAAGAAGATCAAACTTATATTTAGAGCAAAAAGTAGTAGAGAACATCGAGATCAAGGCTAGAGGATATGATGTAGATAATAGAAATAGGTTAGAAGGAAAAGCATTTGAATCTGATGTAGAGGAAGAGCTCAAATATCTAGCAAAAGAGAAATGTGTGGTTCAATTAAATTAAGATGTTTTGAGGGTAAAAGTACAAAATTGTGTCACCTTTCAGGCTGACTTACTAGAATGATCTAGATAAATTCATCCTAGCTAAGTTATATATGGTCTCACACTTTTATAATTGAGAATATCTATTAAATGCATGCTTTATACTAGTATGTATCCAATTACTAACGAAATAAAATTATTTTAGAAAAGTGGCATTTCAATAACTCTTACTATTTTTTATAGGCAAGAGCCTACAACACATAGTAAATTTTGAGCCTCTTATCGAAGAGGTCATGGGTTTGAATCTACTCACACTTAATAAATAATAATAATAATTAATCACAACAACTAATAATTAATCTTGGCTTTGACCTCTTACCAATTTTTTAAAAAAACTCTTACTATTTTTTATGATATATTTTTAATAATATATAACCACCATTTTATAGAGCTTAGAGTCAAGAATATTCTCATGTAGAGTTTATAGTTTTTAAATTAGATATTGTACATTGAAATTAAAATTTTTTACAACCACTGGTTTTAACACTCAAAAAGATGTTGGTTTTGAGAAAGAAAAAAATATTAAATCATATCAAAAAATATAAAAACTATATGACGTTCTAGAGGAGAGAGTCCTCTTCTAGAATGTATAATTTCTCTCCTAGTTAGAATAGATTTGTTTTGAAAAATGTGGTGGTTGATGAAAACTATCAATTTTAGGTGAGTTGAAATTTCAATCCTTATAAAAGAGAAAATATAGTTCTAAAGGCGATTTTTATTTTTTATTATTCTAGATATATATGTTATCTATAACACAGTCTAAGATCAAAGGGAAATAAGTTTGTTTGCATATAGTTTTGTGGTGGGAACTAGACCTGTAATTTTCAACATTTTTTAGCACCTAAAAATTTATCTATAAAAATTAGGAAAATATATCAATTCTTATTCCAAAGAATCATTAAAAATTATAAGCCTAAAATTCATCCATTTCTACACCTTTCATTAGTTTAATTCATTTCCAAATTCAAAACAATAATGCCAATTTTATGTCATTGAAGGTGAATACTTATATTTTTGTTAGCCTTTTCCTTTACAAAAGGGTGACACAGGTTTGTACTTTTACCCTTGATCTTGGTCATTGATTTGATATGAGCCAAATCCACACTCAAAATTTAAAGATCAACAATCCATTGGATATGAAATACAAGTTTTGGTGCGAACATAGGATTTTTCATAGGAACACGAAGGGAGTTGAGGTTTTTTGCTAATTTGTCTCAATACATAAATCCAAGCATCTACCAAATGTCTATAGAGTTACCATAGGACCGTGGCTTAACATCAAGAAAGATATTATAGATTAATCTGACTACAAATTTGGGATTATCTTTCTAAATTTCTTAAATTAAATAGTTGTAATAATATGACTATTGGATTCCTAGTGATGAATGAGTTTAGCAAAAAAACTATAAATGCAATTTTTGATGATAATGAAAAGGTTGACAAACTTGACATTGGAGAATTGGTAATTCCATTTACCTCAATTTGGCTTTCACGTTTGTTGTCCCAATCATAGGTTGGATTAGGTTTGCATTGAGGGATAAAAAACAATCATATTTGGTACTATGATTTTCTCTTGGATTCCATTCCATTATGCTGATTGCAGCATAGGTAATTCCATTTACCTTCCACATGTGGTTCTTTTTCTATAGGTCTCCCTATTGTATTTAAATTATTAGAATTAGTAGTCATGATTGTAGAAGTTAAATTAGTTGCTAATTAGAAGTTAGATGCTAGACTTTTAAGATAACTTATAACAAACATTCTATTGGGAGTTGTGAGTTATCCAAATCCAATTTCTCTTGAATTATTTGTGTTTATAAGAAATTTGGTTAGTAGCCTTTTCTGCTCTTAGGTTAAGAGCTTATCCTTGAAAATCATGATCAAATAAAGACATCAATTCATTGTATATCATTTCAAACTAAAGGGAGTTATACCTTGTAATTTAGAGGGCAGTGATATAATACATACACTGACCCATTTGTTGGTGACATCCTTTTGTTTCTCCAAAATATTGGGCATTAAAAAGAGTCAGATTATAAAATATAATAAGAGAACAAACTATTGACAAATAGTTTTTGGTGACTCTACTAGGGGGAATTCAAAATGAAAGAGATCTAAAGAATTGTTGGAAAATGAAGATGGTGTAACTGAGAGGGGAGGGGTGAATCAGTTACCACAAAAACATTTTCAAAAGTCCCAAAGATGCCTTAAACTTAGTTGCTGCTGCTACAAAAATCACTGCTTAAAACTTGATAGGTGTTCAGTTAATTTACGAAGTATTTACAGAAATAAGTGACTTTGCAAAAGAAAGTAATCATGAACACAGTAGACACCAGATTTACGTGGAAACCCAATATGGGAAAAACCACCAGCAACTAGTCACCAATTTTCACTCTTCTGAAGTGAGCCCTGTTAGGAGCCAACCCTGTTAAAGGTTACAAAACACACTGTTAGGTGTGACCCTGTTAGAAGATTTAATCAACCTGTTAGGAGTGGCCTTGTAAGAGGTCTTTTGAACAATTCAACTGAATTGCCACCCTGTTAAAGGATTTATGGAATGGCTGTTAAACAAACTCTGTTAGGAGATTTTGGAATCACTGTTACAATGGTTAGAAAGCAAAAATGAATGATCTGAAAATACATGCAACTTATCTTGCTGAATACAGATCTCAGTTTTGCTCCACAAGATCCTTACTGATCAAATATATCTCTGCAGCTCCAAGATTTCCCTCTGCTCAATTCTGCTTAGGCACACGCAAGTCTCTTCCTTGCACTTCCTTGCACTTTTCGTATATTCATTCTCTCCTCTGTATCCCACACTTTTCCGCATCTTGAGCACCTCTTTATATACTATACATAATACCAGGTCGGCCCAACCAACTTGTCAAAACAATTCCAAAGTCGGCTTGCCCAACCAACTTGACGAAACATATTCCAAAGTCGGCTTGCCCAACCAACTTGACGAAACATATTCCAAATTCGGCTTGAACAACAAAAAAAAACTTTCACTGGCCGACGCTGCTCGGTCAATACAGAACAAAAACTTCCTTCTTGTGTTAACCGGCAGAACTCGGTAAAAACTACAATTACCGGGGAATTCGGTAAACCTGCCACTTCCTTTGGAAACCGACTGGACTCGATAAAAGCTGTCTTCGACTACCGAGTGAGCTCGGTGAAAACTCGGCTTTCCTTAGCTTACCGTACGAACTCGGTTAACACTAACCGTTCGCTACAAAATCCTTTGATACCCGAGTGATCTCGGCAAGAACTAAACTTTCCTTAACTTACCGTGTGAACTCGGTTAACACTAACCGTTCGCAACAAAATCCTTTGATACCCGAGTGATCTCGGTAAGAACTAAACTTTCCTTAGCTTACCGAGTGAACTCGGTTAATACTAACTCACCGTGTGATATACAGGAACGCTCGGTATACACTGCAAAAGGCTTTTACTGACCGACTGAGCTCGGTAGACTCTGTAAACTATTTTCCTGGTTGATAGAACTCGGTAGACTCTGTTTGATAACTGATATGAAATTTGTGTAACATCAAAGACAATACACAATTACTTAATTGTATCCAACAATCTCCCTCTTTGGCATTGATGGTAACACAACATGTCATAGCAGAAATGAAATTTGAAAGCAAGTCTACTGCAACACAACACAATTAAAAATTCTCCCTCTAAGATAGAGAACTCTCCCTCTTACATTAATCTCCCTCTGTGAAAAAATTACTTAATCAAATTTTGGATTTCGGAAAAGATATGACAGTAAAACTCTCCCTCTTTGATAACACATGCCAAAGACCATCTAATTTCAAATGAATTTCATTGTACCTTTAGTACTGATTCATATGCAATATTTCCTTGATTTGCTGCATCAACTGATGATTGTTCAATTTTGTAAGAGCTAATGCATCACTAAAACTTATTTTAGTGAACTTCAGATAGGGGAATAACCCCTAACTTACCTTTGAGATACAAAAATGCATCCTTAGGTAAAGGCTTTGTGAATATGTCAGCAATCTGTTCCTTTGTATGTACATATTCCAATCTGATTTCCTTGTCCTGCACCAATTCTCTGACAAAGTGATACTTGATTGCAATGTGCTTAGTCTTAGAATGCATTACTGGATTTTTAGATATATTGATTGCACTTGTGTTATCACAAAACATGACGACTGGTTCCTTGATTTCCATCTTCATGCCTTGTAGCAATTGCTTGAACCAAACAATATTAGAACAGTTTACTGCTGTAGCAACATACTCTGCCTCTGCTATTGATTGAGCTGTACAGTTTTGCTTTTTGCTTATCCAAGAAACCAACCTCTTTCCAAGAAAGAATGCACCTCCACTTGTGCTTTTTCTGTCGTCAAGGTTTCTTGCCCAATCAGCATCAGTAAACACTTTTAAGTCTAGGTTTCCTCCAAGTTTATACCATAATCCATAATCTTCAGTTCCTTTTAGATATCTCATTATTCTCTTGATTTCCATCATGTGATTTTCTCTTGGTTTGGCTAAAAATCTTGCCACAATTCCAACTGCAAGAGCAATATCTGGCCTAGTATGAACTACATATTGCAACTTTCCAATCATAGATCTATACAATGTCTGATCTATTTCCTTTGAATCATCTTCTTTGGTAAGTTTTAGTCCAGTACACATGGGAGTTCCAACTGGTTTACAGTCTTCCATACCAAACTTTTTCAATATCTCTTTGATATATTTTGCTTGAGTGATGTAGATGCCATTCTTGTTCTGCTGAATTTGAAGTCCCACAAAGAATTTGATTTCACTGAACATTGACATTTCAAATTCCTTGCTCATTTGTTCTGAAAATTCTTTGCAAAGATCATCGTTCCCTGTAAAAATAGTATCATCTACAAATATTTCTGCCAGGACAATCTTATTTTCTGGTCCTTCCTTGATATACAAACTACTGTTATCATTATTTCTTTGAAATCCAATTTGAATAAGATAGCTATGCAATCTTTCATACCATGCTCTAGCGGCTTGTTTTAGACCATACAATGCCTTGTGCAATTTGCAAACCATGTTCTTTTTATCTGGATCAATAAAACCTTTAGGTTGTTCAATGTAGACCTCTTCATCCAGTATACCATTTAGAAATGCTGACTTGACATCCATCTGATAAACTTTGAATCCTTTGTAGGCAGCATATGCTAATAAGGTTCTAACACCTTCCAATCTAGCAACAGGAGCAAAAGTTTCTCCATAATCTATGCCTTCTTCTTGAGAATATCCTTTGCACACTAATCTAGCTTTGTTTCTTGATACTTTACCATTTTCATCCAACTTATTTCTGAAAACCCACTTTGTACCGATTACATTTTTGTCTTTAGGCCTGGGTATAAGGGTCCATGTCTTGTTTTTCTCTATCTGCTCTATTTCTTCATTCATTGCTTCAATCCAATTATCATTTTCTAATGCATCTTTGACAGTTCTAGGTTCAAAATCAGCAAGTAAACAAGTACCTTTCAACTTACTTCTTGTGATGGTTCCTTCAGATTTATTTCCAATGATCTGATCTGCTGAATGATGTCTCCTGACATATTTGGCTAGAACAGGTTCTTTTCCTTTTGGATGAATCTTGTTGTTATCTTCTTGCATTTCTCCTTCATGCTCGGTTTGGTCTGGCTCGGTATCAACTGGCTCGGTATGCACATGCTCGGTTACCTCTGGCTCGGTAATCTCTAACTCGGTATTCTCTGACTCGGTAGATGTTGGCTCGGTAGATGTTTCCTGCAACTCGGTTAGTGATGACTCGGTAGAAGAAGGTTTCTGATTCTCAGATGCAGTTGATATTATATCCGGTTCACTGAAGACGAATCTTTTGTAATCTTCTGGTTCTCTTCTGCTTTCTTCTTCAGTCTTTTCTGCAAACTCATCAACTTTCACATGTATACTTTCTATGACTTTGTGAGTAGATAAGTTTAAGCATCTATATGCTTTACTCTTACATGAGTATCCAAGAAATATACCTTCATCACCTTTTACATCAAATTTTCCTTTTCTAGATTCTTTCAAGATATAACATTTGCTTCCAAATACTTTCAAATAACTTACATTGGGTTTATAGCCATACCATATTTCGTAGGGAGTTTTGAATGAGTCTTTTTTTAACTGTACTCGGTTTAAGGTATGAACTGCTGTACTGATAGCCTCCTTCCAGTATTTGATAGCAACATTCTTTTCTATCATCAAGGTTCTTGCACAATCCATGATGGATCTGTTCCTTCTTTCAGCTATGCCATTTTGTTCAGGTGTACCTAGTGCTAAAACCTATCTTTTGATTCCTCTTTCAATACAAAAGTTGTTAAATTCATGTGAAATAAATTCACCACCTCTATCTAACCTTAGGCATTTCAATCTTTTCCCTGTTTCTTTTTCTACTCTTGCCAAATACCATTTGAACTTTTCAAATGCTTCTGATTTGTTCCTTAGGTACATGATGGTCATCATTCTTGAATAATCATCAACAAAAAGAATGAAATATTTTTCACTAGTATAGCTTTCAGTTTCAATAGGTCCACATAAGTCAGTATGCACAATTTCTAATAAATCTTCAAACTGATAATTTTTGCTTTTGAAACTAGACTTACCCATCTTTCCAATTTGACAATTCTTGCATAAACCGACCTCTGGTTTCTTTAAATCAGGAATGCCTCTCACTTTCTTGAATTTGCTTATCTTTACCAGATTGTCAAAATTTACATGACATAATCTTTTATGCCATAACCAACTCTCTTCTATTTGAACAATAAAACATGAATGTTCATCAAGTTCAAGATAGAACAAGTTACCTTTAGTTTGAATACCAGATCCAATCAGCTTTCCTTTACCGTTCAGCAGTCTTGCTTTGCCTTGGATGAATTCTACTTTGAGTCCATTGTTGAGTAACTATGCCACACTCAATAAATTGTGCTTTAGTCCTTCTACCCAATAAGCATTATCACATACAAGTTCCTGGGTTAGAGTGATTCTTCTTTTTCCTTTGATGCAACAAGGTTCATTGTTTCCAAATCCTACACTGCCACTATCATACTCTTCAAATTGATCAAATTTTGTTTTATCTCCAGTCATATGATGTGAGTAGCCACTATCAATGATCCATGTATCATTCTTACTTATGTGAGAGATGAGTGCCATTTCTTCATTGTCAGATTCATCTTTTACAGCAATGTAAACAATCTCATCCTCTTCTTCATCATTAGAATCATTAGAATCTTTAGCCATAAAACATGATTTCTTACTTTTATCTTTAAATGATTTGAAATCTTTCTTACTGTTCCATTTATTATCTTTTTTTTCATCTTTATCTTTCTTGTTTGGACACCTTACAGCAATATGACCGACTTCTTCACATGAAAAGCAGATTAGGGGTACTTTACCTCTGTATTTACCTCTTCCTCTTGAATATTTCTTTGCAAGTAGGGCTTCAATTACTTCAAGGTCGCTGTCAGAGCTCTAATCTGATTGATCTTCACTTTCTGACTGAGATTCCTTCTTCTTTTTGCCTTTGTCCTTGAGTGAAAGCTTGGCTTCAAATGCAGACTCAATGTTCTTTGCAGCTGGAACATAATTATCAAAATTATCTAATTCAAATGCTGTCAATCTTCCAACTATGGCCTCTAGGTTTATCTTGTGATTGGCCTCACACCTTCTTTCTTGAATGGCTGATACCCTGATGGCATAAACTGGAAGTAGAGTTCTGAGAACTTTACTTATGACTGTCTCTTCACTGATACTTCCTCCAGAAGCTTTGATAGCACTGACACATGCTTTAATTCTTTCAACATATTTGGCAATATTTTCATCTTCTTTCATTTTCATCTGATCGAACTGTCCTCTCAGACTTTCAGCTTTGGCTCTTCTGACATTGTCATCTCCACCATAGATCTCTTTCAGTCTTTCCCACATTTCATAGGCAGTAGTGCAATCCTTGATATCATCAAACTCTTCATAACTCAAGGCAGATGCAATATCAATCATCATAATGTTATGAGTCTTCTTTATAGCAATGTCATTGACTGATAATGTACCTGATGGTTCTTCATATTTTTCATCAAGATATTTCAGACCAGTGTCACCAATGGAAGCTAGATGAAGTCTCATTAATCCCTGCCATGCTGAGAAGTTGTTTCGATTAAGCCTTGGGATTTCCCTCTTATAAGACATCTTGATCTTTGGCTTAGATCTTTGAAATCTTCTGCTGCAAGCACCAAAAGCTCTGATACCAATTGTTGGAAAATGAAGATGGTGTAACTGAGAGGGGAGGGGTGAATCAGTTACCACAAAAACATTTTCAAAAGTCCCAAAAATGCCTTAAACTTAGTTGCTGCTGCTACAAAAATCACTGCTTAAAACTTGATAGGTGTTCAGTTAATTTATGAAGTATTTACAGAAATAAGTGACTATGCAAAAGAAAGTAATCATGAACACAGTAGACACCAGATTTATGTGGAAACCCAATATGGGAAAAACCACCAGCAACTAGTCACCAATTTTCACTCTTCTGAAGTGAGCCCTGTTAGGAGCCAACCCTGTTAAAGGTTACAAAACACACTGTTAGGTGTGACCCTGTTAGAGGATTTAATCACCCTATTAGGAGTGGCCCTGTAAGAGGTCTTTTGAACAATTCAACTGAATTGCCACCCTGTTAAAGGATTTATGGAATGGCTATTAAACCAACTCTGTTAGGAGATTTTGGAATCACTGTTACAATGGTTAGAAAGCAACAATGAATGATCTGAAAATACATGCAACTTATCTTGCTGAATACAGATCTCAGTTTTGCTCCACAAGATCCTTACTAATCAAATATATCTCTGCAGCTCCAAGATTTCCCTCTGCTCAATTCTGCTTAGGCACACACAAGTCTCTTCCTTGCACTTCCTTGCACTTTTTGTATATTCATTCTCTCCTCTGTATCCCACACTTTTCCGCATCTTGAGCACCTCTTTATATACTATACATAATACCAGGTCGGCCCAACCAACTTGTCAAAACAATTCCAAAGTTGGCTTGCCCAACCAACTTGATGAAACATATTCCAAAGTCGGCTTGCCCAACCAACTTGACGAAACATATTCCAAAGTCGGCTTGAACAACAAAAAAAAAATTTCACTGGCCAACGCTGCTCGGTCAATACAGAACAAAAACTTCCTTCTTGTGTTAACCGGCAGAACTCGGTAAAAACTACAATTACCGGGGAATTCGATAAACCTGCCACTTCCTTTGGAAACCGACTGGACTCGATAAAAGCTATCTTCGACTACCAAGTGAGCTCGGTGAAAACTCGGCTTTCCTTAGCTTACCGTGCAAACTCGGTTAACACTAACCATTTGCTACAAAATCCTTTGATACCCGAGTGATCTCGGCAAGAACTAAACTTTCCTTAGCTTACCGTGTGAACTTGGTTAACACTAGCCGTTCGCAACAAAATCCTTTGATACCCGAGTGATCTCGGTAAGAACTAAACTTTCCTTAGCTTACTGAGTGAACTCGGTTAATACTAACTCACCGTGTGATATACAGGAACGCTCGGTATACACTGCAAAAGGCTTTTACTGACCAACTGAGCTCGGTAGACTCTGTAAACTATTTTTCTGGTTGATAGAACTTGGTAGACCCTGTCTGATAACTGATATGACATTTGTGTAACATCAAAGACAATACACAATTACTTAATTGTATCCAACAAGAATTTCCTTCATAATTAGTTTTCACTCTAATTCCTTAATAGTTTGAGTTGCAAGATAGGTCTTGTGGAGGTGAGGTGTTTGCCATAAGAACCTAATACCAATTTTATAGCCTCAAATTGCTAGAAAAGGAGAAGCTAACTCAAACTTGAAGACTGGTAAGATTTCCTTGATCACTAGTGTTAAGGTAAACTCAAAACACTATTTTCTAAGTAGTTGATTCATCCTAGATCCCAAGTGTACCAGAAGTGCCAAGGAAAGAGGAAGGATTGACCCAATGTACAAGGAACTCAAGAAGGGGAACTTTCCAATTCTAGAAGATATTTTCAGAAAGAGAAGAGCACATATAGGGGAATTTGTGGCTAAGAAACTCCAAGAAACTCACTTGCCTATAGTTGTTTCTAATAGAGAAAGGAGAATTCAATCTTCTTCCCCTCCCATTGCTATAATTTATATTCCTCCTTTTTGTGATTCTTTGTTGCTACACGGTGTAACACTCCCTATTTCAATCACATTCTAAAAAAATCATATCATTGTACCAGTAGCTATGGCACTCCCTTGGGAAATGCAATTGGTCCTCTCAACCTTGGAGCTGATCATGAATTTCCAAGAGAATTAAGAAAAAATTTCCCAAGATTCAATGGTGATGGCACAATTACTACAAAACAACACCTAAGTGCTTTTCATAAAGCCTATGGTGTGGTAAATACTTAACATGAAGATGTGGCAATCAAAATGTTTGTGGATACTCTTGTAGATAACGTTGCTAATTTGTTTCAAGATTTACCTATAGGGTGCATCATAGATTGGAATCACATGAAGCAAAGGTTTTAAGAAGACTATAAAAGTATAGAAGATGCACAAGTGTTATTGCTATAATTGGCACAAATTAAAAAAGAACCATCCATTTCTATGAGGGATTTTAATGCAAGGTTCAACAAACTCATCAAGAGAATACATTCTACAAGTGCACCAATAGAAGATAATAAGAAGACCTTCCATATCATCTCTATGCCTCTTGATCTAGGGTATCAATTTAGGAGATAAAATGTAACAAATTTACAAGCTGCCGAAATGCTAGTTGTGGAGATGGAAGATGACATGATAGCCTCTAGTAAGTGGAAAAGAGAACTTCAATCTAGAATGATAGGTAATGCAGCTAGCACTTCAAGTAATACATATGTCATGCTCCATAAATTGTCTAATGAGGTTATTTCATTGAAGAAATAAATCAATAGGCCTATTCATTCTTTTCACCAACCTTATTGAGAAGGTTCTAAACATCCAAATGGACGTAAGATATTGCAAATACCACCTTCTCAATAGAGGTTAGCAATTGAGACTACTTCAAAGAGATAGAACATGTGTTATTTCCACTTAAGGGTAGATCATGATGAGGATACATGTGCTAACATGATTAGGTATAAGCAGATGGTGGACAATAAAGAACAAGGGGATACATGTGCTAACATGATCAGGTATAAGTAGATGGTGGACAATAAAGAACAAACAATAGAATATCAAGAAAGTGAAGACAATCATACTCCTTATGGTGACTCTGAAAACTTTTATTTGGAGTATGAATCAGATTCAAAAATTGGATGGGACTATTTTGAAACTCTAGATGGACCTTAGTTGACAATCATGACTAGGGGTTAAAAGAATAACAGTCAAACCTCCAAATCAGTTCATGCAAAAAATTATGCACCATCAAACAAAGTAGGTAGAGATAGTGGAATAGTACCTTGAACTTCATAAAAGTTAAGTTATGTAATTCCTTTGATATAATACAATACCATGAAGAGGCAAGAATTTAGGTATCTCCAATAGATTATTTGAATTCTAACCCTGAGTAGCTCCAAAGACTTGTTGAGCACTATAATAATAAAGATGGAGGTCATGATAGTATGAATGCTAATATTGATCATCATAGGAAAGCTATCACTAGTGGAACCTCCCTAGCTAATGAAGATCTTGCACTGCTTAAGTTGTTTCAAGAAGAAGAATATATTTTCTTAGCTACTTCTCTCTATAAAAAACTAGGTCCTTTTTAAATTTTCTTGTTTATTAATAGAAATAGTTTGAGTAATTGCATCATAGACTAAGGGGCTTTTGATAATGTTATGCCTTCCTCTATAGCTAAAGCTCTAGGTCTACCCCTGACTAAAACTTTTGGTCATTGTTACTCAATGGATGCAACACAAGTACCCTTGCTTGGACAAATAAAGGATTCTCAAGTTGCTCTAGATTTCTACCCTTCTAAAAAGGATAAAACTCATCATCCTAGTGGCAGACATCCCTACAAGTTATGGAATGCTTCTAAGTAGAAGTTTGTGTAATGACATGGGGTGAAGAGATAAAATTAGACTAGTCCTACCATACCATCTCCTTTTGGAACAAAAGGGTGAAACTAGAACTAGAAGAAAAAGAAATGTTCAATATCCTAAAATTAGATAATACTAGATCTCAAATCCTATTTAAATTTTTTTTATTTTGGTAACTATATGCTATTTTTTGATACCCCTGATATTCAAGAAGAATCATAGCAAAGTAACGATGAGTAGTTGTGGACTTTAGAATTTGATGGCAATTCAAGTGGAGTGCTTTTGACATCACCTACTAGAGAAACAACTTTTTTGGCATACAAGTTAGATTTCAAGAATATCAACAATACTCTAGAGTATGAAGCCCTTCTCCTTAGAATAATTGTAGCAAAATAGCAAGGGGTCAAGATGCTCAAAGCTCAAGGAGATGCAAAATTGGTGGTAAGGAAAGTGAAGAACCAATATGCAATAAAGAACCAAAGATTGAAAGACTATCATATTAAGGTGTGGGATTAGATTGAAGGTTTGGATGATTTCTTAGTCATAACAATACCAAGGGAATTCAGTTCAAGAGCTAATTCTTTGCCAGTCTCTGCATCTTTGCTCCTACTACATCTTGACTTCAAAGATCAAATCTATAAAGTGGAAGTTCTATTCAGGCCTAATGTTCCTTATAATGAATATTCTTGGTAGGTTTTTTATGATGACAAACACATACAATAATTCATTGAAGGGACAAAACCTTTTGCAAACCTATATTTTGAAGGAAGCACTAAATCAAGTGGTGATCCATTCATAGATGAAAAAAGGAAACCAAGGTAGATATGATCCAATTGAAAGGTAACAAGATTCCATCTCATCTCATTTATTTTGAAAAAATAAATTGATAGACATGATGCATACATTAAGAGGGAAAGAGATAAGAAAGGAAAAGCTTTTCGTGAGTATGATGGAATAAATATAGGGACAAAAATCAGTCCAAAAATGATAAACATAGGGAAGTGTTGCACACAAAAGGAGAGGGTAGAAATCAAGAAATTACTTAGTAAATATCAAGATGTATTTTCTTGGATCTATGAAGATCTAAAAAACTTCATGGATGGGAAATTCAAACGTGAAATTCCCCTTAAGGTAGAAGAAACACCATTTAGAGATAAACAAAGGAACGGAAACCGTATAGTTGAAGGAGAAATCTTTAGGGAGATTGATAAAATGTTGAAGGCTAGGATCATATATCCTATTCATCACTCTACTTGGGTACCAATGAGGAAGAAACATGGAGAGATAAGGATTTGTGTGGATTTTAGAAATCTAAATTAGGCTTCTCTCAAAGATAAATTTGCACTCCCCAACATGGATCACCTATTGTAGATTATTGTAGGGTTAGATATGATGTCTATGTTAGATGGATTTTTAGGGTATAATCATATTCAAGTAGATGAGGTAGATTAGTTCAAGACAAAATTCACCACACCTTGGGGTACTTTTGCATATAGTAGGATTCCTTTTGGCTTAATTAATGTAGGTGCAACATTTTAATGTGTAATGAATTTGGCTCTTGGTGATCTGAAGGATAAATGATTGTTGTGTACCTTGATGATTTGGAAGTATTTTCTAGGAAAATAGGAAAGCACATCAAAAACTTAGAAAGAGTGCTACAAAGGTCTAGAGATCATGGTGTCTCTTTCAATCCCTTAAAATTAGTATTTTTTGTGACAGGAGGTAAACTTCACATTGTCTCTCAAGAAGGGGTGAAAATTGATCCAAACACAGTTAAAGTCATTTAACAATTAAGTCTTCCATTGAGAAAAATAGGAATAAAGTCTTTCTTTGAATAGGTAAATTTATTAAGGAGGTTTTTGATTGATTTCTCTAAAATAGTAAGGTGTATAGTAGATATGATGAAGGGTAATAAATATTTCAAATGGAGTCATATTGGAAGGAAGGCTTTTGAAGGCATCAAACGTACTATTTCTAAAGCCCTTGTTCTTTTTCATCCAAACTATACTAAGGATTTTATCATATATTTTTATGCATCAGAGCATACCATATCAGCCATATTGATGTAGGAAAACAAAGAAGGAATACAACTTGGCCCACTTGCTTTCATGAGTATGCCATTGAAGAATCAAGAATTGAAATACTCACAAATGGAGAAACATGCATATGTAGTAGTGAGAGCACTCAAGAATTTCAAGTTCTATTTGTTGCATTCACATTCAATGATATATGTGCCTAATCCTAAATTTAAAAGTATCTTGACACAACAAGAGGTTGGTTGCAATAATAGAGGAGCTTGGGTGGCAAAGGTCCAAGAGTATGATATAGAAATTAAGCCAACCAAACTTGTGACAAGAAACGCACTTTGCAAAGCCTTGGCAAAAGATTAGAAAGTTGAAGTAGAAGATATTCCAAAGGTCCTTATGGTTAGTCTTCAAGATCTTACTAAAGAATTATCCTTCTTCCTTTCTCAAGGTGTGTTACTTCCTAGTATATTGAGTTCTACAAGATTCTAGTGATTTCAAGTCTTTTCATGGCCCTGAGGACATCTTCTTGGATTATGTATGGACCTACCTTTGTGTCTATGAATTTTAGTTTTATTAATTTTTTGGTATTTTATTTTCTATTTGGGATAGGACCTATATTTTGTAATGAATTTCTTTCTCAAGATAACTTTTGGTCTTGTTGGCTATACATTTGAGATCTAGGATAAGAGTAGGTAGAATCACGTTAGTAAGAAGAAAGAAATATTGCTTAAATTGGCCTTGTATTCCTACACTTCGAAGCTCTCTGTTTGTAATAATGTTTTATATGGCTGCAACCCAGTAGGCCTTATGCCTAACATATCACAATTAATTTGTCACATCATATCTATATTAGAATCAATAATAAATGTTGTTTCTTCCACATTTGTGTTGGCTTCAATGTGTAACTCTAGAAAGGTTGTTGGGTATGTACTTTCTTGGAATCATTTTACTATCATTACTTGTGTCACATTAAATCATCTAGTTTCCCTACTAAAAACAAATTCCTCTTTAGCCTTGGAACATGCTTCACCTCATGTAGTAGTGATGATTTCCATTCTACCACTTAATCTTAATTCTTCCCTTTCTAGACCAATTTGGCAGGGAATAAACTAAGTCAGAAGTCCCCTTGGACATAATTAATAAAATTATGTATATGGGGTGTAGGATGAAAAAAATCCCTAAATCTTAAAAACATTAACAATTTTCATTTTCTAGTGAAATAAGAGAAGAATCCTCTTCATATTTATGACTTACTAAATGTGACTCCTTATTTCCATCTATTTTGTCTACTTCATTATTTTTCTAATACCAACGAGGTTTCTTCTTATGACCTAGTTTTTCACAATATAAAGAATCTCTTGGTCCTCTAGATTGAGACCTCTTTCCCTTTGAGTTTCCTCATGATTTTCTATAATTTCTAAAATCATTTCCTCTCTTTATTGATATAATCCTTTTTTTCTGCATTTAAAACACTACTTAATTTAGATGCACTTGAAATTTTCCTACAAATTTCCTCACTCAAAATAATTTTTTAAAAATAAAATTCAAGTCAATTTAAAATGAAAAAAAGAGTTACTAACAACCAGTACAAAGTCATTCTATCTTTCAAGAACATAAAAAAAACTCAAAAGAGCCATCATTTCTTCATTAAAATTAAAATTAATAGAAGATAAGTGATTGGTAACCATATGAAACTCATTTGCATGATCATCAAAAAACCCACGTTATACCATCTTCATATTAAGTAAACACTTACATGAGAAATTCCTTATTCAAAGTGGAAGAATTTTCATGCAACTTCGCTAGGATTTCCAAGAACTCTTTAGGTATCTTCACTTTTGCAATATTAAATACCACCAATTATACTAGGCATAATTGAATACTATCAAGTGACTTTTTGTGCAAAATATCTCAGTCCTCATATGATATATTTGACTCTTTCTTATATTTTCTTTGCAATTGTCCCCATAAATCATTCTTGTAAGGATATTCCTCCATTTTCATTTTCCATAACTTCAAGTTTTTCTCATTAAATTTCTCAACCTTCAACTTACCTCTATCAATCATTACTCTCCTTCAAGTGAGCCTCCCACTCATGCGTAAGACTTTCCCATACAAGGTAATAGAAACAACCTCATGTCGATACCACGTAGTAGGGTTAAAACATAAAATCTAACCAACAATGAAAATGAATAAAATACACATAATTATAACATAAAACAAAAAGATTCAACATGGTTCATCCAATCTTGGGCTATGTCTACCAAATAGAGCCCAATCTTATTATCCAATAAAGATAAAATTCTAGATTGACAAATTTTACATTACACTATGACTTATTTATAGTCATTTAGGAGGTTTTCTAATGTAGTTTAACAAGTAAACCCTAAAAAAATCTTGGCAACTAAAATACCTAATTTATATTAAAATTCATTCAAAATCATTAAAAAAACAAAAAAATTGCTACCTATATGGTGTATCCATTCCTATATCTAATACCTAAAATAGAGGCAATACAAACCAAGCTCAAATGCAAATGCCTAATTTTCTCTTGATATTTTTTTAAAAATTCCTAGCCCCAGGTTTTGGGTATCCAATATGAGATTAGATACCTGATAAGATTTGGCCCAACTTTTTTGCCTTGGTACCAGGATGGGTGGAAAAAAGTAAGAGGGGATTTTGAAATTCATTTAGACATTTTCAAACTCCACTTTTTTCACATTGCCACTTTTTGGCACACCATGATCTTGCACATAACCTAAAGAGTATAAATAATAATACATAACATAATTTCAACAATAGGGCAATTGAGGCAATCGCAAAAATCTGCATGTTCAAAAGAAAATGGCATAGATCAATAAGTGTTTGTGGAAATCTTCAACTAAAAAATATAAATTGAAATCCTTGAAGCCTCAATGGAGAATAATAGTCAAGTAAAATTGAAAATTGAATAGACATCAGGAACAATTGTCTTGCAACAACTCAGAAATCACATCTTGTTGGCTATATATTTGAGATATAGGATAAGAGTAGGTAGAATCAAGTTATTAAGAAGGGTCAGTGCAAGAAGTTGGGTCTCACTTTTGGCCAAAAAGTGGAAGTGTTTTTCCTATTTTTGAAATATTTTATCAATTGATGCCAAAATTTGAGCCATTTAGAGATTAAATAAATAAAAATTTCAGAAATAAAAATTGTAGTGCTTGGAATCTTCTTTTTGAATATGTAATTTATTTGTATACCCATATGATAGATTATTTTTTTGGTATGGATATTTAAAATCCACTTTTTCAAAATGCTTGTTTCAGGACCATACCATGCTCGTGTATGGACACCATAATTTGACACAAATGAATGAATTTTTGTGAATCCTTTCAAATGGAGCTACCTGACACACCAAATATTGATGAGAATATTTTTCTTGAATTTTTTAATGATTTTTTTTAAAATTAATTTTTAATTGTCCATAAAGAAATTTTTTAAAACCTCTCGTGTATGAACACCATAATTTGATCAAAATTTCACATTTTTCAAATTTTTTTTAAAAACTTCAAAAGAATTGAGTGTAGATTGATGACATATAAATTAATTTAAGAAAAAATATAAAATAAAAAAGTTATTAAAGTTTTAGTGAACATTGCTATTTTACATTTAGGTACCACCTTTGATTAAAAAATTTAAAAAAATAGTAAATAAAATCATAGCTCTATAAAATTTGTATTTCTAAAATGAAGACAATGAGAGCTCTAATGGATTTTTGTTTTGTGAAAAAATTTGATCGGGAAGACCCTCTAAAAATTATGGCAAGGCATGAATTTTTCAGTTCAATGCCTTAGCCAAATCTTGAGAGGCCAAGGCATAGGCTTGGTCTCACCAAGCCTGTCCCAAACCAAAATCTGAGGCAGGAAAAAAAAACCCTACCTCATGTTGTAAGAAATGGGCACCCGTTATTTGAATTTCAAAAAATGGGTACTCGTTTTGAAAACCTAAAAGACGCATGTGAAATCCACTGAAAATTTAAAAAATTGAATTTTTAAGAAACGGGTATCCATTTTTTTGCTTTCAAAAAATAGGTACCGGATTTTTAAAAAATGGGTGTCCGTTTCTTAAAAATTCAATTTTTTAATTTTTTGAGAAACGGGTACCCATTTTTTGAAAATAAAAAATGGGTACCCGATTTTTAAAAATAATGGGTGCCCATTTTTAAAAATCGGGTACCCATTTCTAAGAGGTCTCATTTCACAGATTTGACTTCTGTGGAATTGTGACCCAACTTTGTGCATTCACCCAGAACAAAGATAGAATTATTTTGGCATTGTAAGCTTGAGCTTCTAATTTCTAAGTTTTTTTTAAAAATTATGTTGTATATAGCTACAACCAAGTAGGCCTTATGCCTAACATATTATAATTAATTTATCACATCATATCTATATTAAAATCAATAAAAAATGTTGTTTCTTCCATATTTGTGTTGGCTTTCGTGTGTAACTCTAGCAAGGTGGATGGTATGTGCTTCCTTGGAATCATTTTACTATCATCCCTTGCATCACATTAAATCTCCTAGTTTGCCTACTAAAAATAAACTCCTCTTTAGCCTTGGAACATGCCTTACCTCTTGTAGTAGCTCTAATGATTCCCATTCTGCAACTTGATCTTAATTCTTCCCTTTCTAGAAATTTGATAAACTAAGCTAGAAGTCCCCTTGGACATAATTAATAAAATGATGTATATGAGGTGTAGCATGAAATGAAGCCCATGAATCTTAAAGATATTAACAATTTTCATTTTCTAGTAAAAGAGGAGAAGAATCCTCTTCATATTTATTACTTACTAAATGTGACTCCTTATTTCCATTTTTTTTGTCTCCTTCATTATTCTTCTAATACTACCAACATTTCTTCTTATGAACTAGTTTTCCACAATATAAAAAAACTCTTGGTCCTCTAGATTGAGACCTCTTTCCCTTTGAGTTTTCTCATGATTTTCTATAATTTCTATAACTATTTCCTCTATTTGTTGATAAACTCCTCGTTTCTGCATTCAAAACACTACTTGATGTACATGCACCTAAATTTTCCTACAAATTTCCTCACTCAAAATAAAAACAATAGCATTATAAAATTCAAGGCTATTTAAACTGGAAAAAGAGTTACTAACAACCATTACAAATTCATTATATCTTTCAAGAACATAACACAAAATCAAAAGACCCCTAATTTCTTCATAAAAATTGAAATTAATAGATGATAAGTGATTGGTAACCATATGAAACTTATTTACATGATCAATAATATACCTGCTTTGTGCCATCTTCATATTAAGTAAGCACTTCATGAAAAATAGCTTATTCAAAGTGGAAGAACTTTCATAAATCTTCACTAGGATTTCCATTAACTATTTAGTTATCTTCACCTTTACAATATTAAATGCCACCAATTGTACTACACATAATTGAATACTATCAAGTGACTTTTTTTGCAAAATATCTCATCCCTCATATGATATATTTGACCCTTTCTTATATTTTCTTTGCAATCATCACCATAAATCATTCTTCTAAAGATATTCCTCCATTTTCATTTTCCATAACTTCAAGTTTTTCTCATTAAATTTATCAACCTTAAACTTACCTCTATCTATCATTACTCTCATTCAAGTGAGACTCCCACTCATACGTAAGACTTTCCTATACAAGGTAATAGAAACAACCACATGTTCATACTACAGATTAGGGTTAAAACAGAAAAATCTAACAAATATAAAAATATAACTAGTAATGAAAAAATACACATAATTATAACATAAAATAAAGATATTTAACACAATCCACCCAATCTTGGGCTATGTCCACCAAATAGAGAGTTCAATCTCATTGTCCAACAAAGATAAAATTATAGATTGACAAATTTTACATAAACACTATGACTTATTTATGGCCCTTTAGGAGGTTTTCCAATGTAGTTTAACAAGTAAACTCTAACAAATACTTGACAAGTTAATCAAGGAAAATGCTTGACAAGTCAACCAAAATTGCATGATAAATGGTAAGTGTACTATACTTTCCTCATCAATCACCAAAAAATAAAAGGTATGATGTTCATCATTATGCTAGGGCCATTCAATGTGAGGTCACTCTAAAGGAAATGATTGAGTTATTTATTCTTGTGTCTGAGTTATGCTTTCTCTTGCATTAGCTTTCACTACATTTAATAATCATCCTTTACTAAAATAAAATGGTAGAATTGATGTCCCTTAGTCTTTGGATCTTATTCAAAGAGGTCATCTTATAGGCTTGTACTTCTATATAGGGTAGTAAAATTTCTATGGTGGACCTTGCAAGGTTGGTTTGTTCGTAGAATCAATGCTATATTGGGTACCTATGCTTATAGATTGAACTTGCAACATTAAAAAATACAAATTTACATTTTTTCAATTAGATATATTCAAAATGGTAATATTATACCTATTTACATATCCCAACTAAAATAAGATATTAATATCAAAATTTTGCAAATAAAACACATACTATCATGAAATCTTAATTTTAAATATCAATACTCATTTCATTATTAAATTAAAATATTTATTATTTTAATCATTTATCTTCAACTATACAAACTATATACAAATCTTAATTTGACCTTGCCAAATCTTTGAAAGATAAATTCCCCTCCACTAACTAATTGCTCTTTAAAATGTATAGAGTATATAGATACACATAAAATCTATAATACCAAGCAAATGTACATGCCAAACTTTTCAAATTAAGAAAATGCTCATTTCCATCTCATAAGCATATCCTCACACCAACCCTCATAATAGAATTTTATTGCATGAATTCACAAATGTGTAAATGCTAGTTATCTTTAATATAGTGAGCATACATCAACATTTGATTCCACTGAGTTTTGAGTTCATAGAGATAAAATCAATATTTACAACATATATTGATACAATTTTAGAGATCAATTGAGCTTCTTCTATTTGTGCATTTCTTGTTAAATAAATACCTATTTCTTTGAATTTTTAAGATCTTTAATCATTGTTTGAAAAAAAATCACTCTTCCTTTTTAGATAGTAGAATGATAGGTAATGCTAGTGTAGCACATCCTCTATTACCATAAAGGGTATGCAACTTCGTGACCTTATATTTTTGTACACTCAATCAAATGAATTATTTATTTCTCATAATAATAATATTAATATTTTCAATATATTAAAATTGAGTAATCAAAATAAAAGAGAATTGATCAACTATATTTAAAGGGTTATTTTTTTCTCCTAAAACTAGAATAAAATTTCCAATCTAATAATTGATGCTTTAATTATTATTATCAATATTTTATCTAACTTTATCATAATCTATATATAAATAATTTCTATTTACATAAATATAAGACACAATTAAATAAATTAAATAATTGTACATAAAAAAAATAAAGAGCTTTGTAAAGAAAGAGTTGTGCTTTAGCATGAGTCTTGCCTAATACAAACAAAAAACCAAAGTTAAAAGAAATTTAACTTTGAACCCTTTGAGATAATGTTTGGTAAATAAAAGTATTTTTATTAAGAATAAAATATTTAAACAATTGATTACTAGAATGAAGCATTCATGTTGACCTTTAGCCATAAAATAAAAATGGACTAAATAAAGAAAATTTATTTAAGGAATCTTATATTGTAGAGCAAGGAAAAATTTAAAAAAACTCCTTCTATCAATGGGGATAAATGAAGAGTCATTTCTTTGGGTGACCCCTCATTTGAATCCTTTGCTTTCTTGCATAACAACTTCTACTCTCTTGGGGACGAGGAGAACATGCAAGCTGGTTTATAATGAGTTTCCTCTCATGGAATGTGTGGGGGCTAATAGATCTCCCTCAAAATTATTCTATTCGTGATACCAAGTGTAGGCTTGGCAATATTGATGTATTGTGCCTACAAGAAGTCAAAGTCTTTGGATTTCTTCTCAACTCAGCTTGTCATGTTATATGGCTGGATAGTGTTAGTTTTGCCTCTCAACATGATGATAGTCAAGGTGGTGTAGTCACTCTCCTCTTCGCTCAACTTTTTCCTTTTGTTATTTCTCATGGTTCTGACCCCATGCAAAGAGTTGTTTGGATTTTGTTGTCTTTTCAAAATCATTCTTTTGGCATTGTCAATGTCTATGCTCCTAATGATGCAATCGAGTGTTCACACCTGTGGAGGTGGCTAGCTAATCATTTGCCACCTACCAGTTAGATATTCTATGGAGATTTCAATATGGTTGAGCTGGCTATTGATAAAGTGAACCTTCTACCTTTTTGATGGTTAGCTAGAGAGAGGGAAGCCTAGTTTTACATGCAGAACAAGCTGAGTCTTTTTTATCCCAATGTTCACCGCTACCAGCCTGATGATGTCTGGTACACTCGGTCCAAATTTTGAGAGGGATCTGATAGGGTTCTTAAAAGGCTGGACCATGCTATGATTTCTACTTAGCCCCTTTTCTCCTTTTCTCACATGAGTATGCTACCTATCAATCCACTCCCCGATGTGACTCTTTTTTACCATTTTTCCATTCACTTCTCCATTAGCTAGCATTTTTCCCCTCATAATTGTAAAACTTAGTTTTACCTTAATACCTCCTTATTGTCACATCCAGCCACCACCTCTCATATTTTGCAAACTTGGAATCTTGAACCTAGGCCCCAAGCCACTTATGGGTGGATTTAGTGGTGGAATGATGCCATCGCTCGTACTACAAGGTTTCTTCACATTTATGAGAAACAATTGGCCACTTACTACAAGAGATCATATGAGGCCACTACCAAAGATCTTTGTATGGCCACTGAAGCTCTTGCCATGAATTATTTTGACACAGATCTCCAAGTTTGGCTTGCCAACCTTCACCACTAGAAGTAGGTTGTAGACCACTATACTAACTAGGGAGCTTAGCTCAAATCCCCCCTACACTAGCTGTAGATTGAAGATCAAGCTTCCAAGGAATTTTTTAATGTGTTGAGGGCTTGCCATTCTGCAGTTGGGATCAAATGAATTCAGGAGGGTCAACACTCCTTCTGTGAGCTTCTTGACATTCTCCAAGCTTTTGTTCACCACTATGAAAATGTTTTCATGGAACAAGGCCCTCTGAAAGCCCAAAATCAAGCCTTGTAGCCTTGTTTGGATGTCACTCCCAGAAGGCTCACTCTAGAACAATGTGAGTTTTGTAAGTAGAAGCTCAATTTAGTGGACCTCAAGGAGGTTGTTTGCAGATGATAAGGCCTCTAGTTGTGATGGTTTCACTTGTGAATTTTACAAAGCCTTTTGGGAAGAGATTGGACCAGACTTGCATAAGGTTTACCTTAAAGCCTACAATTCCTACTCCTTAGGCAATATTATTAATAAGAGAAATATCAAGTTCATACCAAAGGCAAGTGACCTTGAAGATATATGCAATTGGAGGCCCATCGCCTTGTTGAATGTCTCTTACAAGATCACTTCCAAGGTTCTCTCTCTTAAAATTCATCATCTTCTTTCTCAGTTTATTCACCATGAACAAATAGGTTTTATCAAATCCCAATATATCCTAGACAATATAATTGCTATATCAGAAGGGGTGGAATGGGCTCGGCACTCCAAGCAATAGGCCATCTTTCTTAATATTGATTTTGCCAAAGCTTATGATTGGATAGAGTGGTCTTTCATTCTTACAATGCTTCAAGCACTTGGGTTTGGCCCTACTTTTTTGCAGCTAGTCCAGATGCTTTTTGGGGATGCCTTTTCTTGCATCTCCATCAATAGCTATCAATCTCAAGCCTTTGGGCTTTATTGTTCAATTTGATAAGGCTATCCTCTAACATGCTCTCTATATGTATTGGTTGCTAAAGGTTTTGTGTACTTGCTCACAAATGCCATCTCACAAGGGAGAGTTCATCGTATTTTCCTTCCAAACTCCCCTGATCAACTTGTGAATGGCCAGTTCATAGATGACTCCTCCCTCACTCTCACTGAGGATGTGGAGAATGTTGCCTCTTAATATCTTGACACCTTCTATCTTGCTTTAGGGTTTGCTATATAGTGGTAGAAATCCCTTTGCTACAGGTAGTCTTCCCTTCCCCTAACTGCTTGGCTTGGGAAATATCAATGGAAAGGGGTCTAGCATGGTGAATTTTTTCATTTTCTAGGCATCCCTTTTTCCTTTCAAGCTTCTACCATCGAGCTCTAGAATGTGGTCCTTGTAGGAATAGAGAAGAAGTGAGAATATTGGGTCACCAAACCTCTCTCCCTTGCACGAAAAATTCTAGATTTGTTCCAAGGTGTTGGACACCACCCATGTGTACTATTGTTCCTATTGGTCTCCTTCAAAGGCCTCTTATTCCAAACTTGATTGATTGCTACATGACTTCCTCTGAGCTTTAGATGCTTCTCAGCAGGGCTTTCATAGAGTTGCCTATGATTGATATTGTCTTCCCAAAGAGTGTGGTAGCCTAGGCTTGTTGTCTACCTAAAAGCAAGGTATTTCTCTCTATGCCAAATGGGTTATCTGAGCTCCTTCTAGCAATGAAGCTTGGAAAAAAAAATTGTTGCATTGTATTTCTTCAGGCTTTCCAATTCACTGACTAGCCTAGAAGGGGATTGGTTTTCAGACCCTTTTGGTGACCCCTAAACCTATTTAGATTTAGGGAACTTTTGTTGCCAAGAGTATTTGGAAAGCCTCAGAAGCAGTTAAGCCCTAGCTTCATTGGGTTGGTAATGGGTTCATAGATGGGCTCTCCATGAACCAACATAATCTCTAGTGGTCAACATTACTTGCTATCCAAGGTGTTCCCTTGGCCAAAGTACATGGAGCTAGTGCTCTGCATTTTTTTAAACATGGCATAAGAACCCCTAAAGATCTTTTCTCCAGATTTACTATGAGCTTATGCTTGTGGGAGGACATGAAAGTGCAATTCTGACTCACTCATCTTGATCACTAGACTTTTGATCTTCTATTTTCTGCGGTGCCTCCATATTTGTTACATAAACTTGGCATTCAGTCCTCTTGCCCTTGGTGGAAAGACTGGAAGTGGTATCCAAACACCCTAGTAATAAGCTACAAGCTTAGGCTGGGCTACCAATGGCTAGTTCCTCACCTACCCACGATCAAAGTTCTCAACCAAAGATGGCATTTTATATCTTCTCACCATACTTGGAGTCATAGGTTTTCAACTATGTGGCAAACTATTACTGAGCCTAAAATTATGCATTTTTCCTAGTGTATTCTTTTATAGGGCTTGCCTTTGGGCCCTTGGCTATGGCACCTAGGTGTTCGTAACCCCCATTGCCCTTGCTATGGTCAACCAAAGACTTTTTTACACTTTTTTTAGTTATCTTGATAGGCTCAGTGTTACTAGCAATGGATCCATGATCTCTTTCACCCCTTCCACCTAGAACCTTTCTCTTAGCATATGGATGTTCTGGGTGAGAACACTTAGATTCCCTTCAAGTACTCCCAGATATGGCATGCTTTCAAATTGAAGATCTTATTTACCATTTGGAAAGATCACAGTGTGGTTACTTTTGCTAATAACACACTTCACATTAATGTTGCTATGTACACTAAAGCATGTATTTATAGCAATGTCATATTGCAGATTCAAGTACAAACAGATAAAGTGGCTCTAGAGGTGGCTCACTTATAGGAGTTGTTTGCACATTGGGGAAATGCCCCCTATATGGTAGCTTGTGTTCTACTAGATTTTTCCTCTGACTACCATACCCCTCCTTGCAGTCACCATCAAGGATGTAGCAGTTCTACTCACCGCTCACACATGCCTCACTCTCAGCTACACCACTCTCCTAGTAGTGATGCTTTTGGTCGGTGCCACTCTTCTGGATGCTCTGGTGGTTGGCACCACTCCGCTTTGCCTCCTTAGAGGTTTGGCTCAGGGTGGTCCCCAATGGCTCCTCCTACTGCTCTTGCTACTAATTGGTCCTCTATGCATTCAGATCTCAAGTGGGTGTTTCCTCGGTGGAACATAACCATTTCTCCTCCCAGGGATGAGGGAGGAAAAGAAGAAGATTATGTTGTTGTTGTTGATGGATGGACTCCCCCTGAGTCATCTGCCCACCTCACCCCCGTGTGGGGATTTGATGATAAGGATCCTCCTCCCTCGACTGGCACTGCACTGGTAGCCTGAGGCTTTTTATTTTCTAATTTTTTTTTATGAATAGTTGATATCCGGCCTTAGGCCACATGAACTCGCAAGGTGATCCTGTTTCCCCTGGCCCCTTTTTTGTGAAAATGTAAATTTATTGTATTTTTTTTAATATAAGGAAGGGACTATTCATCAAAAAAAAAAAGAAGCTATATGTAGCAATTGTTGTTTTCACAAATTGGGAAAAAAAATGTCTTCACTTTATAATACATATATTATGTATAATAGAATAATAGTTTAAGTATTGAATAGATCTACTACATTACTTGAATTTTATCTTTTAATGTTTGAATCAACGTAATTGACATAATTTCAAAAACATTATGTGATCATGTCTTTTAGTGAAATGTTGTAAAAACGATATAAAAAATCAAATGAATGTAATAGTCATAAAATAATACAAGATTAGATTTAGCACACTCTTTATTTTTACATTAAAAAGAACTGACAAATATACAAAGAATCCATATTATATTTCAAAGATATAAAATAAAAATAAAAAGGCTGCTAAACACTAGACAGACAAATTGTGAAAAAAAAGAAAGGTTGCTAAATACTAGACAGACAAATTGTGAAAAAAAGAGAGACCAAAACAGAAGTCTCTTTGTTCAAAGATAAGGCTAAATTTACTAAATATTACATGTACCAAAAGCATGATCTTAGAGTTACAATTTACTAATGTTTGCGATCATTTTCTTTTTATGAAAAATTAGAATCAGAATGATGAAATTCAGATGCCATGCTATACTTTTCATTCAAGGTGGACAATGATGATGGAGGCAGGATCTCAGAAAACATGGTCACCATACACAGCCACAGGAAACGTTAGAGAGACGTGAGGCAACCGAACTCCTCTTTTCAATATACCCACCACTCTGTCCATATTCGGTCTGCCATTCGGATCGGGATGAGAGCACAACAATCCCAGTTTCAAAATCCGTTCCATTTCCTCCGCATTGAAATCTCCACCTAGTTTCTCATCTGCCGCATCAAGAATCCTGTGCTGCCCATGCAAGTGCCACACCCATTCAACCACTCTGCAGTTGTGATCAATCAAGCTCCAGTCCGCCGGACGTCTACCACACGCAATTTCGAGAAGCAATGCTCCAAAACTAAACACGTCGGACTCTCGAGTAGCCTTTCCCGTTGTCACGGACTCTGGTGCAATATACCCAATCGTACCCACAGCCGCAGTTGTACGTCCATCTTTTTCACGTTCCATCATTCTGGCAAGCCCGAAATCACCCAGCTTCGCTTTGAATGTTGAATCCAACATCACATTACTCGCTTTGATATCTCTGTGCAGAACACTCCCATGCCGATCCTCGTGAAGATAAAGCAGAGCAGAAGCCACATCACAGGCTATGTTGTATCTGCGATCCCAATCTAGCCCAACTTCTGACGTTTCATGAATATACTTGTCCAGGCTTCCATTTGGGAGTAGCTCGTACACCAGAAGCAAGTCGCCTTTTCGATGGGACCATCCCAGAAATTTGACAAGATTGTGGTGAGTGAGTTTACTGTTTATACTAATCTCTGTTATGTACTCACGTTTCCCTTGCCTTGAGGATGGAGATATTCTTTTCACTGCCACAGCTTCACTTGTGCCAGGCAAAGTAATGCATTTGTAGACGGACCCAAAGCCGCCAGCACCAATAATTTTGTCATCGCTGAAGTTGTTTGTAGCAGCGAGGAGCTCAGCATATGGAAACTCGTGAGCAGACTGAGCCGCCTCGCGAAGTAATCTGTTGAACTCCTTGTCACTCGCCTCAGCCTCACTTGTGCGACGTGTCCTCATTGAACATCGCAACCTTCCAGCAAAGATAAAACAACATATGAAGATGAAACAGCCGAAAGCCGTGGATACCCATATTATGTTTGCAGAAGGTTTCCTTCCTCCCGGAGTAATTGGTTCAGAGATATTCCCTTCTGCTGCTGAAATCTCCCAAGAATATTGACAAGACAAGTTCCAAATGTATACTGTCTGAATCTCGAATGAGTGTGCATTGGACGCTGAAAACCCAACCTGGACGTTCTGGGGAAGGAATCGGCGGACATCTATATCGTAGCACAAGATTGGAATTTTAGGTTTAGAAGCCCTACTGCCATTTGGGTTAAATGAAAGAAACACTTTGAGCTTCTCCTCAACGCCATCATAATCCACCCATGCATCCCACTTTTCTCCATTTCTGAGAGAGGTGTTGTTGTAAAGGTCATTGATCGAAGCTGTTCTCTTGGATTTTCTGCCGTCGATGTCGATTCCCACATGGTTGTCATCCGGATCATATGGAAGATTTTTGAATGTATCGAACTCCACGGCAACAATCTGATTCGATTCATTTCCATCTGTTGCGGATGTAAAGAGGCCAAGCCATCCTCCAGAAGAATTATCGGGAGGCTGCAATTCAGGAGGTGCGAAGAAGAAAGTGAGCCCATCGCCAGTGAAATTATAATCATCATTCATCTTTGAAATGGCGAGCTGAAAATAGGTTGAGAAATTCGCCAAAGCTTTGGAATAATTGTCCCACAGTGGAATTAACTTGTGATAAGTTGCCCATCCATGGCCCCGTTTGGCTCTGCCATGTAAATGGTTGACAGTAAGCTCTATTCTATCCTTATCAATCATAGTATCTGCCGACTCATCAATACCGATATTGGTTTTGGGAGGGAAGTGAAATCTTATTACTCCTCCATCCGTTCCATGAATGAAAAAACACAAGGCAGCTATAGAAACTATAAACAATGGTGCAAACTGAACTCTTTGAAGACTAGCCATCTTTATTATTCATCCCTTTTACTGCAAATGGATAACAACTAAATAACTGATGTCAAATCTTAGAAGGAGCATTTACGCTCATACGTAATGTTAAGCTAGTCCAAAGTGGCGTGTAATATTATTCAGTACTATTGAGAGTGCATTTGATTATCTGCTGTCACTCTTTTCTACGTTCTACAATTAAGTGAGGTGCATAACATTTGATTAAAACCTTCGCTTATATTTTTAAATTTTCCTCGCGAATAGATATCTCGTATTACTTACGATGATCAATTGTCTTCTTCACGAGGAATCATCGATGTTGAATGTTTGATTTTCAATTTCAACAAATTTTTGTAGAGAGAGAACGTAAATTGATTGTCTATTGATTCCTGGTCAACTGGGAAATTCGTTATCGTTAGTAGCACGACGTTATCTATTCCGTCGTGGAGTAAGAAATATAAAGTGAACGTTTCTAATCTTATTACTTTAGTGCCATCTGCTCGTTATCAAATGTCAACTGTCTGAGTTCCATCTAGAATCTAGATATCTACACTATCTTAAACTTGTATGGTATATCTATTTGAAATTTTATCTTTATTTAATACAATTAAATCTATTGATGTCCTATTGCATGTTAGAGGACCCTACCAAATAAATTTACTTGTTACTTCTAAAAACTAAAGAAATAATTATCTACAAAAATACTATAAAAAATATGATCTTGATATTTTTTCTTTTAACTTACAAATTTATAAGTATGTGAATTATTTTATTACATGTTCCTAAAAGAGATGTGAAACTTAAAGAAAGGGATATACACTATAGACTTGTATACAAATAATTATTGATCCATCCATCTATCAATCCATATATATACTCTTTGAAGACTAGCCATGATCTCTTGTACTGCAAATGGATAACAACCATTTAACTGATGCGAAATCTTAGAAACAGCGTGTAATATAATTCAGTATTGTTGAGAGTGCATTTGATTGACTGCTGTTAGTCTTTTCTACGTTCTACAATTAAGTGGGGCGCGTAAATTTTTTTATTTTCCTGGCGAAATACATATCTCGTATTACTTACGATGACCAGTTGTCTTCTTCACGAGGAATCATCGATGTTGAATGTTTAATTTTCAATTTCAACAAATTTTTGTTGGGAAAGAGAAAGTAAATTGTTGCGAAAATGTCGGCAGTAACACGAAATTGTCTATTGATCCCTGCTCAACTGGAAAATTGGTTATCGTTAGTAACACGACATTATCTATTCCCTCGTGGAGTAAGAAATATAAAGTGAAGGTTTCTAATCTTATCACTTTAGTGCCATTTGCTCGTTATCAAATGTTAAATGTCTGACTTCAATCCACCAAACAACAGTCAAGCAACTGCTTTGTCACGATTACCGTGTTAACCGGCACACAAGAAATTTTTTTTACATTAAAATATGACCCTGACTGCCAATCCTTTGAATGGGAGACTGAAACACAGCCATGGATGGTCTACATCTATTTTTTCGGGGGTTGTTGAAAATAATAATTAAATGTTTTGTCAATATTAATATTTTAGTTTTGATCAAGTTTAAAAATACAAATCTTTATGGACTAGCGCTTGCATCTTTGAGGGGTGCAAGAGTTAAGCAGATAGTAAAATATATATCAAATGATCAATATTTTGATATATTTATTTCAATTTCTCACTACTATGTCTCATTGATCTATACTATTTTAAACTTGTATGGTATATCTATTTGAAATTTTATCTTTATTTAACACAATTAAATCTATTGATGTTCTATTACATGTTATAGGACCCTACCAAATAAGTTTACTTGTTACTTCTAAAAAATGAAAAATAATTATTTACAAAAATACTATAAAAAATATGATGTTGATATTTTTTCTTTCAACTTACAAATTTACAAGTATGTGAATTATTTTATTACATGTTCCTAAGAGAGATGTGAAACTTAAAGAAAAGGATATAGACCATAGACTTGTATACAAATAATTGATCCATCCATCTATCAATCTATCTATATGTTGTCCATCTACCACCTCATATATATAGTTTTTTCTATCGCTTTATCTACCGCTTCACCTCTCTCCTCTACCTCTTTTCTCTCCCTCCCACTCCGCTTCCTCTTTTTCTCTCCCTTGATATCTCTTTAACTTATACACACACACACAGAGATACTCTCTCCCTATTTTACATTCCCTATCTTAATCTTTCTCTCCTCTATTTCTATTATGTATATTACTCATTTTCCTCCCATTCTCCCCTTAATTATATCTTCCTCCATTTTATATATTTTCTCCTTCCTCTTTCTCCTTCCCTTTCTTCTCTTTTTTCCTCACCTCCTCCACCTTTTTTGTTTCTCTCCATTTCCTTGTCCTTGTCCTTGTTCCTCTCCCTCTCCTATTTCTTCTGCATCTCCTTCTTCTACTTCTTCTCCTTCTTCTTCCCCTTTTTGTCCTCCTCCTCTATTACCTTGCATCTCTTTCCTTCTTCTTCATTTTCCTTCTTGTGCTCTACATTCTACTTCAACTTCTCCTATTTTTAATTCTTAATCTTCTCCTTTTTCACTTTCTCATTCTTCTATTCTTCATCATTTTCTTCTTGGTAGTTTCCCTCTTTGTCCTATCTTCTCCTCCTCTTCCCTCACTTCCTCCTACTCCTCATTTTCATCATCTACTTTTTGTTTTCTTGCTTTTGTACTTCTACCTCTCTTATTTATCCCTCACGTCCTTATCCTCTATATTCTTGCTCTTCTTCTCCTCCTTAACCTCCTTCTTAATCTCTCTCCTATTGTCATTCTCCTTCACCTTCCTCATTTTATTCTCCTTCAATTATTCAAAAATTGATCTATTATGTTGTTTGTATCCTTCTTTTGGAATAAAATTTCTCATTATTTAGGTAAATTATTTATCAAAATTGATTGAATTTATTGTTCTATCCAGTCTCCCATCTACAAGAATTCATCTACTATACTATCTCTAGATAATGTAAGTATTAAGGTGAAATATTAATTGTTGAGATAATGGGTGTTGCACACATTGCATAATATTGATATATTATATTATATTATTTTATTATGTAACATTGCACCTAGATGGACATGCAACATGTAAAAATTTCTATGGTATATACCTGATGAGTTGTATTTTAACATTGTTATAATATTTCATGTAATTATTTAATATTGGGGAAAAGAGTTAAAATTCTAATATTAAATGTGGGGTCAATGGGTTAGGTAGCACATAGTTTATGTAATACCACTCAGTGGTTTTGTGGGACTTGCCACTATATAAGCAACCACAAAGGTAGTTGTTGTAGTAAGAAAGAAGAAGGCAAAATGGCAAGAGTCAAGTAGGACAAGGCTTGACACGTTAGCCAAGGGAGCATTTGTGAAGGTTGGAAGCATGGCATGGGATGTATGGATTCATGCCTATTCACATGGATTTCTTGGTAGTGGCTATCGCTTTGAAGGTTTCCATGATTGTATTGTAGTGGTATTTTTGCTACATAACACATAGTGATGAATGCTTTTGGAGGCTGGGTTTTTCTCTCAATAAGGGATTCCTAGGGTATATTTTATGTCACATTTTTTTGTGGGTATATTGGCTATTCTCTTTGTAATAACCCCAACAAGTTATAACTTCTTCACACACCAAAATCTGCTCTAGTTCAGTTGTTCAATATTTTGTCAACACTTTTCAAGCAAGCTTTGATACTAATGTAATATCCTCTTACAAGGAACTAATATGCAAGTGCAATTCTTTTGGTATTTTAAATGCAAATACATGGAAACTAGATATGAAATGCAAAATAATTGACATAGAATAATGACTATAGTAATCCCAAAATTTGATTCTGAATTATCACAACAAAATCATATGCTTATGAAGTATGATGATAACTACTCATAGTTACAAGACGAACCTGACAATAGTGATGCCTAAGAATGGAAATGAATCAAACATAGACACTGTAGTGCAACATCATGCATGCATACTATAGTCGCCAAAATCTATTCTCCAATTTAAGCACAAATAGAACTCCCGAATTGAAGCTCTCCTAAATACCAAATTCAATGGATATCTCATCACCTCAAATGGTTGCAACACTGAAGAGTTGACATTCTCTAATCGGTGACTACAATTGGAAACCTTACTTTCTTCTCCCAATTGAATATCAAATGCAATTCACAATAATTGGATGATAAACAATGAAGATCTCGCCTCTATTTATACTTTCCCTTCACCCTTCTAGAAGGAAATAAAATATTTAATAATTGCATTCTCTAGAAGTTTCTCCCTTTCCAATAATTAATGTGCTTTTAGGAAATTAAATTACTAGAAGTTTCCCCCTTCCAATAATTAATGCACTTGTTAGAAGCTTCTCTCTTGCAATGCAATAATTAATTGTGCTTCTAGAAAATTAAATTACTAGAAGTTTCCCCCTTCCAATAATTAACGTATTCTTAATTAATTAAATTAATTAAATATAAAGTCACCTTTTAATTTTAATTTGTTTAATGAATTTATAAGAAATTAATTTAATCAATTTCTCCCTATTTCTCCTCTTAGCCTTCAGAGAATATCAAGGCTAAGAACTCCACTAAGATGCTAAAAAGATGGGGACATTACTATTTTCCCTCCCTAAAATTGCTTGTCCTCAAGCAACTTCAAATCTAGATGCTACAAAATCTCCTCATTCTCCCATGACGTATCTTCTACTAGTAGGTCCTTCCGTTTCACCAAATACTCCCTTCTAATGCACTGTCTCATGTTCCTTTCCTTGAAATCAATGATAGCTTCTGGCACTAATATGAATTTTCCCTCATCATCCAAGGGTGAGAGCACTATAGAAGGAACAATATGATGTCCTAACGCCTTCTTGAGGCATGACACATGAAAAACATTGTGCACCTTGCTCTCTTCTGGAAAATCTAACTCATAAGCCACTCTCCCACTCTCCTAATAATTTTGAATGGACCACGGTATTTTGGCTTAAGTTTCTAAGCACCACTCTTCTTGAGAGTAGATTGATGATAAGACTACAACACAAGATACACCATATCTCCAACCTCAAAAATCTACTCTGACCTATTCTGGTCTACATACTGCTTCTATTGATTTTGTGCCTTGGTTATACTATCCTTGAGAGTCTTAACAATGTCTTGACTCTCCTATAACAAATCACCTACACTGGGCACTCTATTGTCACTCAAAAGTAGATCCATAAAATTGGATTCCTCATACCCATACAAGGCCATAAAGGGTGACATCTGAATAGACATGTGATAAGTGGTATTGTAGCAATACTCATAGAGATAAATTCATTTTACCCATGTCTTTTGTTTCCCCACTATATAATTTATGAGATATCCCTCCACCCATTTATTCACTATCTCTATCTAACCATCTATCTAAGTGTGGTAGCTAGTACTCAAAGTGAGCTCTATCGCACACAACCTGAATAGCTCTTACCAAAAATGGCTCATAAACCTACTATCTCCATCACTCACAATGCTCTGAGGTAAGACATGTAGTTTAAATATCCCCTTAAAGAAAAACTATGTCACCTGTGTAGCAGTTTATATAATAGTGATCGGAAAGAAGTGTACAAACTTTGTAAGGTGATCAACAACCACTTATATGTAGTCCCTACCTTGGGCTCTAGGTAGTCCTATGATGAATTCCATAGATAAACACTCCCACTTCCTATCAAGAATTGGAAGTGGCTAAAGTAAACCACCTAGATAGGAGTGTTCCTTCTTATTCTGCTAGCAGGTGGGACACTCCCTAATATACTAAAGTACTTCTGCTTTGAACCCTTTCCATGTGAAGCACTCTAATTTGTCAATATGTCTTGTAGAAACTAGGATGTCCTACCATAGATGAATCATGAAAAGATTTTAGAACCATCCTCCACATTGTTGAGCCTTGAACCAAAAATATTCACCCTTTGTAAATGATGAGCTCATTCACAAGGGTGTATTTGTTGTCCTGAATAGTTCCATCTATGAATCTGGTGGTCCACACATCCTTTGCATACTCTACAAGGATCAAGTGTCTCCAATCCTCCAATATATTTGTCAATAAGCTCAAATGGGGCCTATGTGATAAATCATCAACAACTACATTCTGTGTCCCTTAAAAATATGTAATATCAAAGTCATAGGACTATAACTTGCTCACCCAATTTTGTTTCCTATCATTGAGATCTCACTACCCCAAAAAGTGTTTTAGGCTATTAAGGTCAGTTTTGATACAAAATTTTCTACCTACCAAATATTGCCTGAATTTAGCCAAAGCATACATAATGGCTAAAATCTCCTTATCATATATGTTGAAGCTCTACTCTAGCCCTCTTAATTTCCTACTCTCATAATCAATATGGTGCTTCTCCTATATAAATATCACTCTAATGCCCTCTCTAGAAGCATTACAGTGTAGTTCAAAAAGTTTGCTAAAATCTGGTAATGCTAACACTAGATAGGAAGTCATCAACTCCTTAAATTTCTCAAAACACTCATGCGCCTCGAGAGTTCACAAGAAATCTCCCTTTCTCATCAAATCTATCAAGGGTGCTACATGCCTCAAATATCCATCCACAAACCTCTTATAGAAACCACATAATCAAAGAAAGCTCCTCAACTATGTAAGGTTCACCAATGAAGGCCACTCCACAATGGCACAAATCTTTCCAGGATCCATGTGTATGACTTCTACACTGATGATGTGACCCAAATACAACAAATCTATCATACCCAAATCACATTTTGACTCCCTTCCGTATAAGGACTCTCTGCCCAATATATCTAACACGATGTCAAGGTGAACCAAGTGCTCCTCCCAAGATCTACTATACACCAAGATATCATCAAAGAATACAAGTTCAAATTTCCTCAACTAAGGATGGAAAACCCCATTCATGTTTCTTGAAAAGTAGCAAGTACATTAGTTAGCCCAAATGGCATAGCTACAAACTCAAAATGGCCACAATGACATCTAAACATTATCTTCTTGATGTCTTTCTCTCTAACTCTGATCTGGTGATAACATGATCTCAAATCTATTTTTGAGAAGAAGCAAGCACCATGAAGCTCATCTATCAACTTATCAATCCTGGGAATGGGGTACCTATTTTGAATTGTCTTCCTATTAAGCACCATGTAATCAATGCACATCCTTAATGTGCCACCCTTCTTTTTCACCAACACCACTGAAGAAGTGAAAGGAGACTTACTTGGTCTAATGTGGCCTATAGCAAGTAACTCCTTTATGTTCTTTTAAATTTCATCCTTCAACCTCTTCAAATGCTTGTAAGTTGTAATCATGATGGGCTTAGTCCCCTCTTCTAACTCAATGATGTGCTCAATACCCATGTCTAGTGGTCTACCTAGTGGAATGTCACTGAACACCTTAGAGTGTTTAACTTTAAGCTTCTGAATATCAGGAGGATATTCAATCTTTTGCTGCCCCTCCTATGATGGCATTAAGATGCACTCTACTACCCACTCAATCTGATCATGTTGAATCAATCTAGCCATCCTATGGAAACAAACTATTTTGAAATCACTGTTCTTGATTGCCTTAAGAATCTATGTCTTCCCATTTACTTTAAACCTTATCTCCATCTCTTTTCTTGATTAAGAGTGAACTCACCAATATTGTGCAACCAACTCATTCAAAGGACTATATCTGTATCTCCCATTGGAAAAACATGGAAATCTACCTTAAAGGCATAATTATTAACTTCCAATGGGAGTCCAGTGATCTTACAATCACAATTGAGGACATAGCCATTAGCTACCATCACTCTAATTCCCCCAAACTCCTTTCTTTGTATGCCATGCCTTTCCACCAACCTAGTATCAATGAAATTATGAGTAGTACCGGTATCAACCAAAGTTATAACTCACTGTCCATCACGTACTGCTCTCATTCAAAATGATCCTTCATGCTTAATACTAGTGAGACAAGCTTCCCTAAGTTTCCCATCTCCTTCGTCATCCTTGAACTCCATTTTAGACAAATTTTCAACCTTGTCTTCCTTTTTCCCACCATCTATTTCCTCTATATCAAATTACTAGTCTGAATTATCTTATTTTGATTCCTTAAAGTATGCCCACATAACTCTATTAGCTTTGTCGTTTGGTCTAAGAGGATAGTCATGGTTTGCATCTTAGGGTCCCTTATAGTAGAAACATATTTTTTTCTTTCTCAAATCATTTAATATTTCCCTATGAAAAGGTGTTGGAGTTTTGTCTTTAGAATCATTTTTGAAATCAGTCCTCTCTAGTTTTTTATAAAATGGTTTTTGATCCTTACTAGAAGATGCTTCTTTGGAATGAAATTTGTTTGTTAGGACTGCATGTTCCATACTTCTTGCCGTTTTCATAGCTTCTTGTAAAGAAATGGGATCCAATTCTTTTATCCAACCTCTTAGTGGTTTGGATAGGCCTTCAATGAAAAGAACTATCAATCTACACTCTAAAGTGTTTGACACCATGACTGCCAACTGCTGAAATTCACCAATGAAATACTCCAAGTTGCCCATTTTTTTCAACTAGGCCAATTCTTAGAAATAAACCTCTGGATCTTTCTTGTCAAATATTTTAACCAACCTATCCACAAAGTCCTGATACTCTATCACCTGATTATGCTAAAGTGTTACCATACCATTGTACCACCAATCATGTGCTACTCCCTCCAAATGCAAAGTGACATATTTGATAGCTTCAATCTCTATCATTGCCCTTAATGCCAAAAAATGTGTCACGCTTATGAATCCAAGATTGAGGTATCATCTTACCACTCCCATCAAATGTAGGCATAGTAAACTTGCCTATAGCCCTCTTCAACTCACTATTTTGACCCCTAGGCATCCTATCCTATTTGAGTGATGTATAATGTTCTCTTCTCTAATTTACAAAGCATTCAAAGGTTGTCTGGTGCAGGAGCACCCCATCAAACCAAGGATTCATAAGGTCTTCTCCCTTGAAAATGAATAGTTTTAAAGGTCTTCTAGGCCTTTACAAACTTTTTTTTAGCATGTTTGGTTGTTTTTAGGCTTTCTTGCATTTAGGCCCTATTGTGTGAATCCTTGAACAACTTTGGTATTTCTATAAACTAGTTGATTCATGAGATCACAGGGTTCTAGTAGTCTCCTAGGGTCTTGTTAGAAATCTTAGAAGGTGTTAGAATCTTTAGAAGTCTTAATAAAGTCATAAAAAGCAAAATCAGTTGCATAACTAGAGTAATAATGCAACATTTATGCAATAATATGGATTTTTGTTTGTAATGGTTCCCTCCAAAGGTCACAACCTTTGAAAATTGATTGGACCAGTTGGAGGAAGGTCTTCATAAGCCCTTATAGGTAGGTGGAAGACATACATTGTACTTTTGCTTTGAAATCAATAAAGAAACCATCATTTTTCCTGCAAAAAGACTATTTTTTCATGCATATTATAGACTGTATAAATCAGGGGGCCTAGAGAGTTAATTTTTATTGAACCCTATAGAGTCACCTTTCTAATGAGCCTACTCTGAGCTCTTGATTCACCGGGAGGTTGGAAATATAAGGTTTTTTGTAAAAGTTGCTCTCAAACCCTAACCACCTAGGATTTTGGAAAAGAATGTTGATTTCTCATTTTTGGTGAAATGGGAGGTTGTCAAATGTACATTAAGATTTTGGTGGTTTCTAGGCTGGAGCAGATGGTGGCTGTACGAAATTTGCACAAATGAGTTGGCATTACCATGTGACAACTCTGCTACATTATAGAATTTGCTAATTTGCATGCCTCGGGGTTTGAATCAGTGGATGAAACCTTGGAATCTGCCTTCCCTTGTCCTAACCTAATCATTGGATGCATTGGTTTGGTCTTTCTCACTAGATTTTGGGTACTTCCTTTGTTAAGGTGACCTAATTAAGGCAATTAGGCCTGTATAATAGTCCAATTTTGGAAGGCTTGTAAATGGCTTCAGCACTTTCCCTTTTGGGGATATAAAAAACTCAATAAAGGGTACTTGGAATGCTTCTTATTTCCTAAGGTCTTTTGGAAGATATTGTACTTGTCGCCTAATTTATCTTTGGAAGGGCTAGTAGCCTAGATGTTGAATTATCAGGATAGAGTTATGAAATTTGTGTTTTAGTTGCTATTTGCTCATGATTCCTTGGTTTTGGTGTTATGTTGAACCCCTTAACATGTTGAGAGTCCTCATTTGTGAAAATCAACCATTCATGGGTGTTGAATCAAGTTTTCCAAGTATGGAATTGTATGGATTAGTGATGTTCCATTAGTATTATCTTTGTGTCACAATGTAGAAGTTTGGGTGTATGATCTATCCTTTTGGATTGATATTAGCATTGTGCTTGTTGTGCCCTAACCTCTGCATCATCATCCTCTCCCAAACCTACAATGCCAATAATTCCCATTCATCATTTGCAACCATAAGGATATTTGCAAATGTCTCATCCTCAACTTCCTCTACTAGGTCCTATACTAGTTCTTCTCTAACAAAGGTAGTATGTACATTCCTGTCTATTGTTCTGGAAAGAGTTCTATGAGCTCTAGGTGATTCCTTTGCACTCTTGTTATCCTCTTGTTTTGGATTCTATCTATCACGTAGAGTCATGCACTTAACCATGGTGGTGAGTGTCTACAAAGCATGAGCCATTTGCTCTTGTCTTATAACCATCACTCTTTAAAATTCCCTTATTTCTTGATCCTCACTCCTATTGTCTCTTAGTGGGCTACACTCTTTCCTATCACCCATGGTATTTGGCTGCCTATAAAAATCTTGTTCTCTTTCAAATAAAGCTTGCCTATGAGTGGAAAATCTATGAGAGCCAACCCCATGTGGCTACATGTGATTGCTAAACCCTTAGGATGGTAGGATTTAGCTCTGATACCAATGTAATAATCCCAACAGGTTATAACTTCTTCACACACCAAAATCTTCTCTAGTTTAGTTGTTCAACATTTTGTCAACACTTTTCAAGCAAGCTCTGATACCAACGTAATATCCTCTTACAAGGAACTAATATGCAAGTGCAATTTGTTAGAGTAAATTATTATTATTTATGCTTTACTTAAGTTTACTTAGGTTAAATGCATTTAGTTATTAGTTGTCATCTAGGAGTTGTTGACAACATGGGAGTTTGTTCCTACCTAGTCATACTTATTTTCTCACCTACGTGGAGGATAATCCACCTTTTGAGGACATATGCTTAGTTGTCAACCTTATCTCATAGAGCTTTCTAGCTTGTTCTAGAAGCTTCCTAGAGGCCTTTATAAATAGGCTCTCCCATTGCATTTTTGTACAACAATTTCATTTTTAATTGTTACAATATAATTTCTCTCACTTTGTTGAGTTTCTCCAAGCCCTTCCTTTTCTTCTTTGATTTCTCTTCAGTAGGTTATTTGCATGCAGGTAATCTTGGTGAGCTGTGAAGTTGGTTTTCATCAACTTCTACATGGTATCAAAGCCTCCCTCTTGCTTCTTGATTTGAAGGATTTTTGAAACTATGATTCGGAGACACAAACCCTACTTTGTTTGTGACTTTTTCTTCAATCATGAGGAAGAGCATTTTTTCGAGGCACTTTGGGCCTAAGCAGCTGTTGTCACTACACTCAAAAGGTATGTTATAGTTAGAATTCATATATAATTTTTGATTCTTGGGTATAGTAGTGTCAAGAAATTTCTTTTTGCTCCTAGAAGGTCATACAGATGTATTTATTACAAAAAAAATTAAAAATCACATTTGGGTAGTTGTAGTAGCTACTCCACCTAGCAGCCACCATAGCTCCACCCCAGCACTACTGCAACACCTCCCACACTTGGCTTGACTATCGATCCATAGGCAGTGTAGCTGCAACATAGCTGAAACTCGGTCGCTGCTCGAAAACCACCGTCGCCCAATTGACCTACCACACTCGTCCACGGTGCTACCCCTATCCACAACTTTGTCGCCACCTTCACTAGTAGAAACCTCACCCAACTACCCCTATGACCACCATTATCTCTCCTGGACACTTGGCACCTTCTACACATGCCACATGGCATGCGTGCCACATCAACACCTACCACATGGTCGTTCCACATCATCAAGGCTGGACTATACTGCCATGTGGAAAACATGTTGTAGTCCTTTTTTCCCTTGACAACCTCCAAGTCTTCAATTTTAGGCCATTGAAATGCTAACATTAGCATGATGTTAGCATTGCATTAGCACTCCTACATCCTCTTTAGGTCCCTTTTTGACCTACTCATGGTTTTTTGGCCATAACTTGAGCATATGGAGGCCTTTTTTTGATCCAAAAGAAGCACCAAAAAGTTGGTTCTGAGATAGAGACATTGGTGTAGGTATTTTTTGATTTTGATGCAGTTTGGTTGCCTATTTTTGTAGTCAAAATTAGGTGTTCTATTTTTTACTTTAGCAGGCATATCTTGTGCATCCCATCTCCATTTTTTGAAAATGTTATATTTTTGGAAAACTGGTTCTATCATCTTTTCAGAAATGCTATAATTTCTTTCAAATTTTTCCCTATGCTCTTTCTATCATGCTTTTTTCTTTTCTACACTATGGTGGATATCTTGGGTGTTCGAGGTCTGAGGATCGTTTTAATGGCATAGGATCTTTTCTTTTGAGCTATACTTTCTATTTTATCATCTTTTTTCCTTTTCTAATCATTGTTGATATCATTTGTAAGCATTTTTATGAGAACACACTGAGATAAAGTTCCACTCTTACATTTTGGGATCTTGAATGTTGTTTTGAGATAGTTGTACTTGCACTATATTATAAAGTTCCATGGCGGGGGGTGTGGGGTGGGTGGGTTAGTTGTATGCCATTTTTTGCCCTCTTCCCTTGTCAAGTGAGTGTCCCTTCCATGACATTAGCCCCATGATGTGTCAAGTGAAACATGCCTTTATATGTGTTTGTACATCTTCCTCTCTCTTGTTGTTCTTGGTTCTTTCTACAAAGTACTTTTGGCCTACTTTCTTAGTTGCCTATCACGTCACCCTATCTACATTAAGGGGGGGTTCTTCTGTTGTTTCTTATACTTCCTTAGTTTGGTGATTCATTGGAGTAAGCTATGTATTCAATTTTTGATCCTATATTCTAGGTGATTGTAGTGGCTGGCTACATATGCATTTTGATGAGATGGATCATCTACCATATGGACACTCTTGGTTTGCAACCCTCTATTTTCATGGAGGTTCTTCAGATCAGCAATTTCTTTTTTATAGAGTTTGTGGCTTCTTCATGCTTCAATTATGTTCTTCATGATCTTCTCTTTGTTCTTATTTTTTGGGACATTCCTCTAGTTCGAGGCTTCTTTAGTCATTCACTAGGTTTTTTGCTATCTCTTTTTGGAGAGGGGTTTTTCCCACTGCGTTTTCTCCTTTGTCTCCAGTTTATAGAGATTGCACTGCATTTGTTTGCATTTGTACATGGGTACCTAACATGCTCTTGTTGTTGGGACCCATTTTGCATTTCATCTTAGCTTTTGTAAGCTTAAGTGTGTTCCCCTAAGTTGCACTTAAGGGGGGGGTGTTAGAGTAAATTATTATTAGTTATGCTTTACTTAAGTTTACTTAGGTTATGTTACTTAGGATTTTGGAACCCTAGGTATTTCTGCTCTTAACTACAATGTGAGAGATTAGAAACCTATAAGACTTATAAATTATTTTGCATTTATATTATTTAATGAATTAATGAATTAAATATTTTAAATGCAAAGTCATTAAATATTAAACCATTTCTCTAATTTCTCATATGATTAATTCAATAACAAATTTATTATTATTATTATATGAGGGTGAAAGTAAAAGAGTTAATTGGGTAAGTTGATGGAGTAGATTATATTTGAAAAAGAATGTTAAGATAATTAATTCTTTTAAAGAATTAATTATTATTATTTTAATTTGCATTAGTTAGGGTATATTGGAAAGTTCAAATATAATTAATTCTTGAAAATAATTAATTATCACTGTAATGGGAAAAATGGATTCACCAAGAAGAAGTTGGGGTAGTTGAACGTCTTTAAAAATGTATTTAATGGTGGAAAAGGGATGAGAACATTTCTTGTTCTTCTCGTGTTAGGAAAAATCTTTGCACATTTTTCAAGACAAGAGAGGGCATTTTGAGTTAAAAAAAATTGTAACAGAGAGAGGAGGGTAATTTGTTTATCTTTCTACAATTTGATTGTATTAGCAGGGACAAAATGATTCTATAGTTATTTTGTTACGTTTCTTTGCAATAAAGAGAAATATACCAGATCAGATCTTGAGGTTTGGATGTTTATTTTTCTAATTGAAATCAATTATATAATTTTTTCTTTCTGATTCAAAGGTACAATCTTGCAGTATTATGTTTGTAAATTAGTTGGTTTATGAATTTGTATTTTGCGAATCAATTCATATAGCCCCTTCAATTTTCTCTGCAATATGGAAGACTTGGTAGATAGTCCTATGGCTATTTGTTGGTTTTTCATTCATTACTAACTTATTAATCTGATACTCACATTTGTTCCATGAAAATGGATGAATGTCAAAAAATCCTTTGTGTCTTCAAGTTAAAGACATTATCAATTTCTTACATTCATTGTATATCTTTTACAAGGGAGCTGTACCTCTCAATTCAGAGGAGCGTTATCAATCAATGATAACTCATCCAATTATTAGTACATTTTTTCTTTCTTTTTGGGCATATTGAGTCAAGTTTTGCAATTTATGTGAAGGACAAAACTATGTACTAATAGTTTTTGGTGACTCTACTGGGGAAGAAACCAGGTTCTAGTACTTTTCTTCTCTTAGAAATCTGAAGGTTACCTCCCTAAGGATAGAGGTTGGTGACTCTAATTGATTTTAGTGAAATAATTTTTGTGTTATGGATTTGGTTGCAACCTAGCCATGGGGGGCTCAGATTGGGCCATTTTCTTTATCTCAATACTCAGCCTTATCTAAGAATTCAATAGAATATCTCCCAAAGTTAATTGGAGACAAGACTCAGTATCCAAATGACCACATCAAAGCAGTCATTGTTAAATGTGGTGTTCTTGGTGTGTAAGAAGAAAATGTATTCATCAGGTTGTTTGTTGGAAGCCTCAATGGAAGTGCAACAAATTGGTTCTAGAGTTTACCAGATAATTGCATTACTTGTTGGAATGATCTTGAGGTAAGATTTCTACAAAGATTTATGCCTATGATTGATGTTGCTAAGATGTTATTAAATTTCTTTCAAATCAAGATCAAAGAAGGGGAAGCCATGAGAGATTTTGTTGATAGATTCAATAGAAGTGTTGGTAGGATTCCTCTAGCTAGCCAACCAACTGAAAACAATTAGTTGTTTGTTTTCATTCCTGCTATGCAAAAAAAAATTAAATTCTTGTTTCTATGGTTAACATTACAAAGGTTGCAAGATGCACAAAGGGAGGCTATTAGTTTAGAAGATGACATGATTCTAAGTGGAATGAAGTGTAAAGAAATTTTGTAGGTAGGAACTTCTCTCTATGAACAAAAGAATTATCTAAAGGAAAAGCCTAAACAAAAAGGCTCATTCTTAAAACAATTAAATCAACACCTCCTATTTATCAAGATCTAATAGCTTTCAATGATGAAGATCTCCTAATCCCTCTTATGATTGAAAGCAGTTCCTGTAGTGTAGCTAGAGCCTAGCATCTAAGTGTTGATTATGATGATGAATATGCCTCACAATCAACTAACTTAATGAATGGCCTTGATATATCTCCCACAAAACAAAGCCTGGAGAGTGGAATACCAAATGAAAACTTCTCAGAAGATTTTTCAAATGCAGAATTAAATACTTTCTTTTTTGGGATTGCTATTGATATTTCATCAAATGATGTTAATTAGGAGGGTATGAAAGATCAACATACATAAGAAAATATTGAAGCTGATTATGAATTTTTTTTGTTTGATCATATTAAAATGAATGAAGAGTCTTTTCAACCCAAGGCATTCAAAGATATTGAGAAAGATTAGATGGAAGTCAAAGGAAATTCTTTTTCCTCCAGACCAATTCCATGCACACAACTTGAATTAGAAGTGTTCAAGTTGGACTATGAGGATGGGTTGATGGATTTTGGTCCTATGTTGGAATCTTTTTGTTTTAAGATAGACTTCATAAACAAATTCTTGGAACTTGAATCTTTGAAGGAGGAAGTTGTAGATTTAAATGAGAACTATGTGGGTGATCACTTCAATAATTTTAGGAAAGACTATCACCATAAGGACTCCATTTTATTTTCCAAGAATCTCATGGAAGATGTCAAGAGTGCTAATAAGAAACAACCTATGCAAGGAGACATTGATGTGCCACAATTGATGAGCTATAATGTTGGTTGGATTCTTAGTTTTAACCTATTGTTTGGAAAGCTTATAGCTATGCAGTTTTTCTTTTCAATGGTTGCTCTCCAATCACTGGGAATGGGCTCACTTGCACACCAACCATTATTTCGCATCAGCACATACTTCTCTCAACTAGTTAATGGTTTTCTTTGAGGAGCTAGGTACATTCTTCTAAGTATGGGCTGCTTGCCTTACTCTTTGTACATAAAGTTTTTGTTGTGGCTAGGTGTGCTTTGTTTTGTTTTCTTTTGTGGTGCTGGTAGTTTTAGTGTTTTTGGTGTTCCCCCACTCAAGCATCTCTCTTTTCTCTCTGTCCTATGACTTTATTTCCCTAATGGCTATTTTCATTAATGGAGTGGATATATTTTTCAACTACATGGGCTCCAAACATTTCACTTCAAGAAATTAGGGTTCATTGAAAAATAAATTATGGTGAGTTGGTATAATGGAATAATATTCATCTTAGTCAACAATGGAATATGTGGACAGTAATATTAACATTCAAGGGTTTCACTCAACAACACTTTAAAGGCTAAATGTGTGGGTAAATATTCGATGCCAGACTATCTTTGGAAAAAGGAATATATCCATTGGTTGGAGACTTGGAAGCATTGTGTATTACACCATGGGTCACATTTTACCTATAGTTGGTTGCTATCGAGCCTTTTCATTTGATAGTATATAACAGTGGGTCAAAGAAAAAATTTGGAATGGTATGCCTTCTTTATTGAGTATTCATGATTGCAGCCTGTATAGAGCTATATAAAATTTGGAAGGGTGGATAGGTATACCTAATTTATCAAGTGTATATGGGGAGATTCATTTTGGCCATCAAACATTAGAATCTATGTTGCTAAGTCAAATAGTTCCTCATCAAGGAAATCCAAAATGTGATTAATAGAAGATAGTGAACCCTATTAAGGTATTGGTCTGAAATTTTCATGCTTAAAAGCTACAATCATGGGCCATAGAGGTTTCTTGAAGGCAATGTGATTCCAATCTATAAAGTTTGACACTTCTTCTCCACCCAAGAAAGAGAAATAAGTAAAGGAATAACCTACAAGCTTACAGCTGATAATTTTTTCTAGTGTCACCATAAAATATGAACCCTAATCTATGAGTAAATGTGATGACAGGTAGTGGAGGCCCAATCACTCTAGAAGACCTTTTAATAGTTTATCCAACTACATTTGCTTAGGAAGTTCCACATATTCGAGGCATTTTGTCACCATTGTTAACATCAGGAACTGGAAATCTTGAAAGCACTCCATTAGGGAATAGCTCTAAATTTCAAAATTATGTTTGTACTATCAAACCACTCCTTCAAGCACTCCAAATGCTAAAAGTCCAAATTCTCAGACTAGTTCTCTATTAGTGGTAGTTGTGAATTGCAAAAATCCAAGTCTTCGAGTCACTCCACTATCTAGGATTGATGGAAGTTTTTCTTCAAAAATTAGTTCAAGATCATGAAATCTCATGCTTAAAATGTACTAACCCTAATTAGGGCCTCTTTGATTCTCATGATAGTTTTTCCGTATTTGATTCTATGAATACCACCAGTGATGCGGGTCATAACAAAGGCATTACTTTTGATGATAATGATCCATTTTCTAGACTTGAACACTACTATTGAATTAGGAGTCAATTTAGAGAATGCTTCCATGTGAAATCTGCACTAGGGTTAGAAAAACTAACTAATTCATTGGAGTTACAGATCACCATGGCCATTGGCAAGCCAATATATGGCTTAAGAATCATAGATGTCAAATAAATCTTGGTCAATATTTTATCCCCAAGGCTACAACAAGGTCTTTGGACAAAGCTTATGCTAGTTGCACATGAATGAGCACAAATGAGGTTAAATTATCCAGAAATAAATTATGATAGGAGGATAATAGAAGAGTGGAGAAAGGTTGATCTTAATTTTTTTGAACACCATCTATCCCAAGGAAGTAAGGCTTCACATGTTATTTAGCCAGGGGATATTATTAACTATACTTTTTTTACCTTGCCTCCTTTGAGAGCCGACCTAGAGGATATTCCACTAGATATTGTATACGAAGATGATCATGTTATTGTCATAAAAAAACCAATTCATATGGTTGTCCATCTATCTCCTGGTAATGCTCATGGTACACTTGTGAATGGAGTCCATCATTGTGGGATTCCATTAGCAAGATGCTCAAATAAGCCTAATACATATGAAATTGAAGAAGATGGTGATACATAGCTTCAGATCCATCCTCTAGATTATGATGATGGACACTCAATTTTATCATCTATGAATATTGCATCCATGATATGACCAGTAATTGTGCATAGGTTGGATAAAGGAACAAGTGGCATGCTTGTTGTAACTAAGGATGAAAATGTTCATGCCTAGTTATCTGATCAATTTAAAAAACACATTGTTCATAAAAGATATATTAGCCTTACATGTGGTGTTCCTCATTCAAGTAATGGTTATATTGAGATCTCCATTGGCTGTGATTTAAATAACCAAATTCGGATGGCTTTAGTTCAAAATCCAACTCCCAATAGGAGGGCACACCTTACTACCGGTAGGTACAATATGATTGAAGTTTTTGGTGGAGGTGGTGCTACACTTTTAGAATGGCAATTGGAGACTAGGAAAATGCATCAGATAAGAGTTCATGCTCAATACCTTGGTTATTCGCTTCTTGGGGATGATCTGTATGGAGGAACTGTGGGTATGGCATTATCTTGGTTAAAATCAAAAGTCACTTCAAAATATCCTAGTTGGCTTTCAAAATTAATTTCTAATCTACAATGACCTTGTCTCCATGCCTTGACTCTTGGCTTTGAACATCCTCAAACTGGAAAAGAAATGAAGTTCTCATGTGCCCCTCCACTTGATTTTATGGATGAAAATATAGTCTAGATGATCACACTTTTGAATGTTTGAAGCTTTCACATTGACAAGCCCATTATTTATTTAATCTATGGGATGGTCTTGCATAAAGTTAAGTAGGGATATCCTTTACTAAAGATGCAAATTTTGATGAAATGGTGGATATGCCTCTGTACATTTTAGATGTGTTTCATGCATCATTTGTGGAAGTGATGAGGTGTATGATGCATTGTGACAAATTATTTCAAGGCCTGAATTTCTCTAAAGTGATGCTACTACATACATTGCAATATTCATTCAAATGGTAAGGAAAATAATGACTCTATACCCAATGAACAACACTGGACACCAACAGACAAAGATTTTGGAGTTCTCTGCATTCTGGCATAGAATGCAACCCCCAGAGAGAGCCATTATTACCTAGGCTTTTGGAACCCTAGGTATTTCCCCTTTTAACTACAATGTGAGAGATTAGAAACCTATAAGACTTATAAATTATTTTGCATTTATATTATTTAACGAATTAAATATTTTAAATGCAAAGTCATTAAATATTAAACCATTTCTCTAATTTCTCATATGATTAATTCTATAATGAATTTATTATTATTATAATATGAGGGTGAAAGTAAAAGAGTTAATTGGGTAAGTTGATAGAGGAGATTATATTTGAAAAAGAATGTTAAGATAATTAATTCTTGAAAAGAATTAATTATCATTGTAATGGGAAAATGGGTTCGGCAAGAAGAAGTTGGGGTAGTTGAATGTCTTTAGAAATTTATTTAATGGTAGAAAAGGGATAAGAACATTTCTTGTTCTTCTCAGGTTAGGGAAAATGTCTGCACATTTTTCCAAACAAGAGAGCACATTTTGAGTTCAAAAAATTTGTAATAAAGAGAGGAGGGGAATTTGTTTATCTTTTTGCAATTTGATTGTACTAGTAGGGACAAAATGATTCTATATTTATTTTGTTATGTTTCTTTGCAATAAAGAGAATTATACCATATCAAATCTTGAGGTCTAGATGTTTATTTTTCTGATTGAAATCAATTATATAATTGTTTCTTTCTGATTCAAAGATACAATCTTGCAGTATTATGTTTGTAAATCAGTTGGTTTATGAATTTGTATTTTGTGGATCAATTCATATAGCCCCTACAATTTTCTCTACAATATGGAAGACTTGCTAGATAGTCCTATGGCTATTTGTTGGTTTTTCATTCATTACTAACTTATTAATCTGATACTCATATTTTTTCCATGACAATGGATGAATGTCAGAAAATCCTTTTAATCTTTAGGCTAAAGACATAATCAATTTGTTACATTCATTGTATATCTTTTTCGAGGGAGTTGTACCTCTCAATTCAGAGGAGAGTTATCAATCAATGATAACTCATCCAACTATTAGTACATTTTGTCTTTCTTGTTGGGCATATTGAGTCAAGTTTTTCAATTTATGTGAAGGACAAATTTTTTCACTAATAGGTTAAATGCATTTAGTTATTAGTTGTCATCTAGGAGTTGTTCACAACATAGGAGTTTGTTCCTACCTAGTCATACTTATCTTCTCATCTACATGGAGGATAATCCACCTTTTGTGGATGTATGCTTAGTTGTCAACCTCATCTCCTAGTGGTTTCTAGCTTGTTCTACAAGCTTCCTAGAGGCATTTATAAACAAACTCTCCCATTGTATTTTTGTACAACAATTTCATTTTTCATTGTTCCAATATAATTTCTCACTTTGTTGGGTTTCTCCAAGCCCTTCTCTTTCTTCTTCAATTTCTCTTCACTAGGTTATTTGCATGCAAGTGATCTTGGTGAGCTATGAAGTTGGCTTTCATCAACTTCTACACAATTCTTTTGGTATTTTCAATGCAAATACATGGAAACTAGATATGAAATTGGAAGGTGACTTTATATTTAATTAATTTAATTAATTGAGAGTGCATTAATTATTGAAATGGGGAAACTTCTAGTAATTTAAATTTCTAGAAGCACAATTAATTATTATATTGCAAGAGAGAAGCTTCTAGTGAGTGCATTAATTATTGGAAAGGGTGAAACTTATAGAGAATGCAACTATTAAATATTTTATTACCTTTTAGAAGGGTGAAGGAAAATTATAAATAGAGGTGAGAGCTTTATTGTTTATTTTTCGATTATTGTGAATTGCATTCGATATTAAGTTGGGAGAAGAAACTAAGGTTTTTGATTTCAATCAGCCATTGGAGAACATCAACTCTCTAGTGTTTCAACCATTTGAGGTGGTGAAATATCCATTGAATTTGGAATTTAGGAGAGTTTCAATTCAAGATTTCTATTTGTACTTAAATTGGATGGTTTGGCTACTATAGCACACATGCATGATGTTGCATTGTCATATCTATGTTTGATTCATTTCGATTCTTGGGCATCACTATTATCAAGTTCCTTTTATAACTATTAGTAGTTATCATTTTACTTCAGATGCATATGATTTTGCTATGATAATTCTAAATCAAATTTTGGTATTACTGTAGTCATCATTGTATGTCAATTGTTTTTGCATTCCATATCTAGTTTCCATGTATTTGCATTGAAAATACCAAAAGAATTGCACTTGCACATTAGTTCCTTGTAAGAGGATATTACATTGGTATCAAAGCTTTCTTGCAAAATGTTTGACAAATGTCAAACAACTAAACTTGAAAAGATTTTGGTGTTTGAAGAAGTTATAACCTATTGGGGTTATTATATTGGTATCAGAGCTTGCTTGCAAAGTGTTTGACAAAATGTCAAACAACTAAACTAGAGTAGATTTTGGTGTTTGAAGAAGTTATAACCTATTGGGATTATTATATTGGTATTAGAGCTTGCTTGAGAAGTGTTGAAATTGGAAACCTTAGTTTCTTCTCTCAACTTAATATCAAATGAAATTCACAATAATTGGATGATAAACAATGAAGCTCTCACCTCTATTTATACTTTCCCTTCACCCTTCTAGAAGGAAATAAAATATTTAATAATTGCATTCTCTATAATTTTTTCCCTTTCTAATAACTAATGTGCTTTTAGGAAATTAAATTACTAGAAGTTTCCTCCTTACAATGATTAATGCACTCACTAGAAGCTTCTCTCTTGCAATACAATAATTGAATGTGCTTCCAGAAAAATAAATTACTAGAAGTTTTCCCCTTCCAATAATTAATGCATTCTCAATTAATTAAATTAATTAAATATAAAGTCCCCTTTTTATTTTAATTTATTTAATAACTTTATAAGAAATTAATTTAATCAATTTCTTCTTATTTCTCCTCTTAGCCTTTGGAGAATGTTAAGGCTAAGAACTCCACTGAGATGCTAAAAAGATGGGGACATTACACTCTTGCATGTGAATTTTAAGTACATATTTATTTCAGATCTATTATGGGTTATGTGGAAATGGTTATATTCTTTATTGAAAGTTTCCTTACAAGTTGTATTAGAGCTATGGTTTTTTTAATTTTAACCCTAGATTGAATCCATAAGAATGCATGAGAGGATAAAAGAAAGGGCAAGATATATGAGTTGTTTATTGAAAATATGAGGGTTTTGGGTTTGCTGTTATGATGGGATATTGGTAGATTTTTGGGCATGTAAAATTGTTGGATAAAAGCATTTTTTGGATGTTTCATTTAAATGAGGATTTTAGGGGGTAGCTTGCAAAAATGACCTCTTGGATAAAAGTAGACCTCACCATTAGATCTAGAGTGATGTTTCCATAAATTTTGATATATAATATCCCCTAATCTGGCCATGTTCAGAGGAACTAAAAGAGTTTTTAAGTTTCAACCCTTGATGGCCATCAAATTTAATCCCATCAGAATTTTAGTCATAAAAAAAAAGAAAAAAATCACAATGAAAATGATAAAAAGACTATCTTTTTAAAATGGCCATAACTTTCTCTCAGGATATCAAATTTTAGACTTCTTATAGGCATTGGAAAGCTAATTCAGAGCACTACAATTTGGTTTTAAGAGCCCTAAAGTTATATGTTGTTTATTTTGAGCACAAATTAGGGCATAACTTGGGCCTATGGAGTCAAATTTTAGACTTTGAGTAGTCAACGGAAAGATTTTGGAGAGCTCTACACATTGGTTCAGATTTGGTGCAAGTTTGGCATAGTTTATTTGGTGATATATTAATTTGAATAGTTTATGATATATATTGAATATGGTAGTATTGTGAGTTTATGACATTGTATATTTGGAGATTTAGGATTTGATGTCATTGTATACTCAATACATATTTCAAATAGGTCTTAAGATGATATGGTTATTAGTGTTTGGTTTGGATATGTATGATGACTTGTTGTGTCTACAAATTCTAAGTGGTCTATACTTATAGGTTACATTTATAGCTTGGATATGAGTTGTATTTTCCTCTTGATCTTTCATTATTGATGCATATTCAAATTGGTAGCTTGGATTTGGGTTGTCTATGCCTTAAGTCACATGATTTGTTGATCTTTCTTCATGTAGAAGGGATGAAATGTTGTTACGAGGTACAATCATGGTGGAGGATTGTGGTTGACTATTTTATGCTGATGGGTTGGACATATTGAGAGTCAGATGCTTGGCTCATGGATGTAATCATGGTGTCATAGATTTTGGCATGATGTGATTGGATATACAAGTACATCCTTGATATTCATCAACTTGGATTTCTAATTTGGTTATAGTGGTATATCTTCTTGGTTGAGGATCATAGTTATTTGGTTTCTTTTGAGGAGCTCATGATGTGCACTTTGATTTCTTTGATGGTTTGATGCCTTGGTTAATTCTCATGGTTAGAGGATATTTTTTTCATCATGTATCATAGATAGCTTGAATACATGATTTAGTGGGAGCTTGTGACAATGATGGGGTGACAGTGCAAGATTAGTTCCTACTTTAGTTTGTATCTTCTTAGGTTTGGAGATCTTGGTTTCACTTAGTATTGAGACTAGTTGTGTGTGTGTAGATGTAGAAGATCTTCATGTAGGAGATAGATTTTATGATGTCATGGGTTACTTGATACCATGGTTGAGTGGAGTTTTTGGTATTGATATATTTATTGAGTGTTTGCAGATGTTGGAGGTTTGTCTTAGATCCTATTGTTGGAGAAGCATCTTTGATATTTGCATGGTGTATTTGTTATCTTCATGGTGTGTGAAGATGGTTAGATCTTGAGGACTCATGGAGTTCTTGGTTATCTTCATGGTGTGTGGAGATGGTTCTTCATGGTATTTGGAGATGGTTTTCTTCATGGTGAGTGGAGATGGTTGCATCTTGAGAACTCACATGGTTTTTGGTAAAGGTGTGGTTTATGCTTTCATTTGACATGTTATCCTTGGTGTTAGGATGGTTTTTTTTTTATGTCATGGTATACTCTTGGTATGTGTTTAGATTTTTGACATGTTATAGTATGTCATATGGAGCATTTTATCTCTTTGGTTGAGATGGTTAGATCATGTTGTCATGTTTATGTTCCTGAGGCCACGGTTGGAACTTTGACATTGATCTTGGTTTAGTTTCTTTGTATTGAGTACATTGATCATAAGCTAGATACTTCATGTTATTGCTATATTGGATTTGGAGTTGACATGGATTGAGGTTACAGGTGCTCATGGATACTTAAAGATGGTGGTGATGCTAATTTCTCTTGGATTTGAGAAGTATTTGTTGGGATGGTTGATAGTTTTAGTAGGAGAGTCCGAGAGGCATTCACCTGATATGGACTTGAGAGGATATTGTTCTTAGATGATTCTCAGTTGGAGACTTGGATATATTTTTGACCATTCTCATTCCCCACTCTTGGGTTGATAAGATTTATGAATCAATAGTTCCTATCTAGGAGAGAATTGACAGAATAGCTAGTAGCATAAGAATAGATCCGAGTGAAGTGTATGGGAAAAACTGATGTGTTGCCCTGATCTTCCTTTGTCTCAAAGCCCAAACCCCTTTAATGTTCAAAGCAAGCCCAACCAATGATCAATCATCAAGTTTAGAGTGGAAGGATGATCTTGAAGCAATAGATCTCACTTCATGCTTCAAAGATAAATTGATTTCATTCCACTGTTCCATAGCTTCCATGGCCCCTACTATTCTATGGGTTGCTTAGTAAAGCTACTTGAGAGGTATAGCCCATTGTTTCTCTTAGGTGCATTATATTTATGCTTATCTTTCATGGATATGGATCTTGAGCTATGGTACATGAGTTAGTTTTGGAGAGATCATTTGAGAGATGACTTAGCATTGGTTATCTCCTTGTGCATATGTTTTTGTTATGTTGATTGAGTTTGGGGGATGGTTTTATATTGGGCATATTCCTTGGTTTAGGAATGGTTTATGAGTTTGATCTTCTTGTGAGAGGCTTACATCCATATTTGGTTATATGGTATGGTTTGAGTGTTATTGTGGCTTCTTGTTGGGGTTTAATGGAGGAGATCCTACTTGCATAGCTTACATCTAGAGGTGTGTGTAGAAGGACATGATATAGGTTATGATTTACATGGTTTCTCTTTAGTCTTAGTTATCTTCCTGGATGTTCAGTTTTTCTTGCATTAGATATTAGATTGGTTAGAGATTGTGAACACTAGTTTGTGCTCATGTATGTCATGTAAGAGATGACATGGTTATCTATTCCTTTATCTCTTTCCTCTATTGGTTATGGAGAGCTTGGGAGACTGTTGGAGATTTTTTATGAGTTGTTCTGGCAGGTTATTAGATTATGTATTGTGGATGTCCTTGATACTATATGGATTCACTTCTTTGGGATGTTTTGAGTGGATTGTTTATAGATTTGACATTATATTTTTGCAGTGGGAGCTTCTTGGTATATATATGGTAGATGTTTCTCTTGAGACTTTTGATTGCAGGTTATAGGTTGGATATGTTGATGATATGAGACTCACTTGGTATACCTTTGGAGGTATGGATAGTTAGATGGGTTTGGCACTTGCTATGGGTGCTATTTAAAGTATGGATATTTGACAAGTATGGATACATGTGATTACCTTTGGATCAGGTTTTTGTGCTTGGCATTTTAGTTGTTATGAGATTTTATGATCTTCTAATGTGATAGGTTGCATGTCTTTCTCTTTGGATGGTTTCTATGTATGTTTGGTGGTAGTGGCATAATAAGAGGTGAGATATTTAATGTTTGAGATGTTGGATACTTTTATTTTGTTGTAAGTACCAGGATGGAGCACTTCATGTACTTTGATCCATGATGGTGGATGTACTAGGAGGTGTTGTTCCCTTGTTCATTTATGTGGTTGCGGATTGACCCTATGCAATGTATACAATAAGTGGGAGATTGTTGAGATAATGGGTGTTGCACGCCTTGAATAATATTTTTATATTGTATTATTTTATTTTATTGTGTAATGTTGACCTAGATGGATGTGCAAAATGTAAATATTCCCATGGGATATACTTGATGAGTTGTATTGTAACATTATGATAATATTTCATGTAATTATTTAATATTAGAGAAAAGAATTAAAATTCTAATATTAAATGTGGGGTCAATGGGTTAGGTAGCACATGGTTTATGTAATACCATTTAGTGGTTTTGTGGGACTTGCTACTATATAAGCAACCATAAGGGTAGTTGTTGGTGTAAGAAAGAAGAAGGAAAAAAGGTAAGAGTCAAGCGAGACAAGGCTTGATAGGTTAGCCAAGGAAGTATTTGTGAAGGTTGGAAGCATGGCATGGGATGTGTTGATTCATGTTTGTTCACATGGATTTCTTAGTAGTGGTTGTAGCTTTGAAGGCTTCCATCATTGTATTGCAATGGTATTTTTATTGAATAATACATAGTGATGGATGCTTTTGGAGGCTGGGTTTTTTCCTCAACAAGGGTTCCCTAGGGTATATCTTGTGTCACAATTTTTTGTGGATATGTCGTCTATTCTCTTTTTTGTGGATTTTAGGTACATATTTATTTCAAATCTATTGTGGATTATGTGGAAATGGTTATATTCTTTATTACAAGTTTCCTTACATTAATGTTCTCCACTTCTTCTTAGTTTTCTTCTATATCTTCTCTCCTCCTCCTCCTCATCTTACAATTTTTTCTTAAATTGGATTAATTTTTCATTCTATCTAGTTACCATATGTAGACATTCATCTATTGTACTATCACTAGATAATGTTAGTATTAAGGAGACACATTACTCTAATCTACGTCTCCTTGTCCTTCTCCTCTTCCTATTTTCTACCCCTTTTTCTTTTTCTTCTCCTTCTTCTCCTTCTTTTTGTTTTCTTCATTTTACCTTTCTTCTTACTCTATTTCTTTTCTCTCATCATTTAGAGGATTTTAGTTTGACCTAAAAAGTCTTAACCTTATATTTGAACAACTCAATTCATTGCAATGTGTCAATTCTATGAGTGCTAATTATGGGTCTCTAAATCTACAAACACTTCAACATGTCAGAAACATCCTAGACTGAACATGAGATTGTCCATTTAGTATGTCTATACAAGGTAACCTATTGCCTTCTAACTACATGATATTTTACTAATCACTCTCAAAATTGAGAGATCAGTTACCAAACCAAACCAATATGAAAGATTTGGAAGAATGCAAATGCAATCTAATCTACGTTTTTGATATTTTCGAATGCAAAGATATTAGATTAATCTAAATGAATTTGAAATTAATATAAGAACAATGAAAAGTAATTGAAACTAAATGATTGCATATCAGAGTAAATGATGAGCATGTAAAAAAAAAATATTTGAATGCAAGGCACTTGAGTAATCAATCTAGCATCCATTTGACACTCTTCATGTGCATCCTTCAAAATGAGAGATTGGAGGTTTCTTTTATAAAACCTTTGACCTGATCAATAGTCAAGATCAGACCCCATGTATGGTCCTGATTGAAGGTGAGATTGAGTTGTCCATTTTGTATGCAGTTGAATGAGATTAAATAGGAGATAACATTTATCCATTCAAATATGTGCTCATAATTAATTTTCTAATTAATTAAATAATTAGTTTCAACAATTATGATGAGCATATTTGATTTAATCAATATTATTTAATTCCTTTTTCGTGTGAGATGAAATAGGAAAGGATATTGATCCATTCAAACATGCCATAATAATAGAATATTCTAATTTATAATAAATAACTAGTTTCAACACTTGTGATATATATATATTTAATTAAATCAATGTATTTTAATTCCTTCTTTATGTGTATTACCTAAAGGGGTAGATTTAATTTAATTTAAGTACTCAGGACTTTTTATTGAATTAATTCAATTAAGAGATTAATTTAGCTAATTCTATTAATATTTAGGAGTTAAATAAAGTAAATGATTAATACAGATTAATGATTTTCTACATTTGACACTTAGGTTAGGTAGAGATGTTCAAAATAAAAAATGCCTAGTAAAATAAGCTCAAGTAAGATTGATAGAACAAAATTGGTTTAGAAGAACAAAATTGGTTTAGAATACCAATGTGCCAATTTAGGGGTATTATATTTCCCCTCTTTGAGTAAATGTGTGTGCAACATGTTGATTGAAAGAAATCAAAAGTTTGAAGTATTGATGAAGAGCTTAGATTGGTTATGAGATTGATGACACAGAGACCAATTGATGAATTTTTTAGGGTTATCTCTAGAATGAAGGTTAACCTTTGCCTAGATACCGATCTTAAAAGAACAAAGATTGTTAAAATTCACAAAATTGTTCCGAAAATGAGATTGAATTTTGAAGAGTTGGAATTAGAATGCCTTGATACCTATCCATTAGAAGATGGCAAGATTAATCATGATTCGTAGGAGCATCCCCAGAACAAGGCTTGATCCTCAAGAGTCAAGGTTAGATTTCCCTTATATGTATCCATTAAATAGTGATTGAAAGAAAGGGTTTAGAATTATCTCTAGAATGGAGCTTAATCCTCCAGAGTCCAGATAGAACACCTGAATATTGTTCCGTAAAAAACTAACAAGGCCTAATCATGAGTCATAGAATTATCCCTAGAATGATGCTTATTCCTCATAAGTCTAAGTAGAACACTCAAATGCCTGTCCATCAAACTATGACAAGGAATATTATAAGATTGATCCATTGAATAGTGCATATATTGCTAGATAGGGGGAGCAAAGATGCCCCAAGTGATGAGATGTCACTAGTGAAAAAGACATTATGTTTAGATTTGAAGCCATATTTGAAAGATTCAATGATGTTCAATGATGTAATCATCATCCTGCCCCCTCAAGAGCATAGTCAAAAGATGACACAATAGAATTAAGGTGATTTAGAGTGATTTGAAGGTCTGGATGACTATGGTTGACCAAAATTGACTAGAGTTGACTTTTTTGAAAATGTTGAAAAAGGTGGAGCAAGATGTGAAATGAAGATATTCTCATATTCACAAAGTATCAGTGATATGGACTGCACAAGTGTTCAATCACATCAGTCCCAAAATTTTAAAGTGTCATTTTGAGGTGTTTAAGTGCATTAGATTTTAAATTTGATCCCAAAAATGTGTTCAGAGTAGCCTAATTACGGATGGCTTAAACATCACACACTAAGCTTCATTCCAACACTAATAGTGTTAAATAGTCTAAGTTGACTTATTTTTTCCAAGCTTAATTTTCTCCTTAGTGTGTGATGTTTACGAATGGCTGCCTAATTAGCTAAGGGGGTAATTTTTATGTCCATCAGAGCATTTTGAAATATTAAGTCAAAACCTATATAAGGGCCCAAAGGGTCATTTTAAAATTATTTGTGCATTTATCTTATGTGGAGAAAAGAGCTCTAAGGAAAAAATGATGGTCCCCTTGCATACTCATCAAGTCAAGCATTCTAGGTGACATAGTCGATCAACAAACTATGGACCTCCTATAAGTAGTCAGCAAATCTCTTAGAAATTTGAAATTTAATGCAATTTGATTTTTTTTTCATGTTTTGAAGTTTGATTTCATTGAGTTCTTGTGCAAGAGCTCATTTTCTCACATAAGCCTATAGGAGTCCTTGCATGAGGAAACACCACTAGGGCATTTATTCTCATGGGATGTGGGGTTTCATCATGTAGGAGAAACCCATCTCTTGTGCAAGAAACCCTAGATTAAGTTTCTTTTGCACCTATAGATGTGTCTTAGCTCACATAAGACTATTTTCTTGTGTAGACCATGGATGTTCCTCACACGAGGAAGTAGTTTCTTTGCATGAGATTGTACATCCTCATGTTAGATTGTAAGGTCTTGCATGAGATTTTGGGTCTATTTATATCAAATTTGGTGGAAAAACATCATGTTTTATTTTCATTTTTGCATTGTCATCATTTTTTGGAGCATTTATTCATGATGTTTTGATTACAGTAAAAGTAGCATGATTATTTTAATGTTGAAAAATGATCATGTTATGTTGTTTGTATGTTTACAGGTTGACTTTCAAGACATCTCTTTCAGATAGCATATCCTACCATCAAGGCATTGATTAGATACTTAGATGTTGTGGAGCATACATATATTGATACGCTCAACTTGTCTCATATATGTGATATCCTTGACCTATGAGTGAATCATAGATTTATAAAAATATTAGTAGAGCATTTCCATTCAAAGATAAACACATTTCATTTACCACTAGGAGAGATGACTATCATACTGGAGGATATAAATAGGATACTCTAGATTTCATTCCATGGGCCCTAGATAGAGTACAACATAGCCAAGACCTTGTACTTTGGCACTGAGGACCATTTGGCAAGATGATATGATTATGGGTAGAACCATCCCCTAGGAGGAGTTGGTGCAGTTATATGGTCCTACTCATAGATTGGTAGTGGTGCTCAAAGCTTTCCTTGGTTTCTATATGATGCTTAACAAAGGCCAGCATGTATTAAAGTGTAGATGGGGTGGTATGCTATAGAGGATGGTGGAAAAGCCAGCACATTTTGGGTAGCGTTGGTGTATGTTGGCCCATATGTTTCATGAGATTCATGAAGTAATCTATATAGGGACAAAGAGTATGGCAGTCAACATCTATGTTTTGTAGGCCTAGGCATGGGAGCACTTGCCTATTACTAGACCCATATGTGATAATATGAGGTAGCTCCATAACTCTTATATTTGTAAGTACTTAGGGTAGATGATCCAAACTACTATTGATAAGACCAAGCAATGGAAAGCATAGCTAGATGACCTAGCGGCAGTGATATGACGGTCATGGATAGAGGCGTGAGATGTAGTTTGGTTATATGTTTGCCTCTTGGTCACTATTTGGGTACTCAATCCATGTGATCAAGAGATTTCCTTTGGTACACATGTGGTGGCAGTGTGGCCAACCATAGGATATTTTGTAGGAGTACTACACTTATGCCCACTTCATCGAGGAGGTGAAGAAAGGGTGATTAGTGAGACTAGACCATGGGAGGTCTATGATTGATGCTCATACCATTACTATGACTCATTGGAATTATATGGCCATATTTATTGATGGAGGGACGAATCCAAAGTATCAAGAGCATTGTGTGAATTTCACCCCTTTCCTTAGTTTACAGATCCAATAGGGATGGAAGTGCTAGTGCATCTAGTGCAGGCACTATAGTAACCACAGTAGCAGCATCTGAGACAATGGACATCATGTAAACAAGAGGCACCTATTTACTAGGTTTTCACCTTCTTGGAAAAAATTCTATTTTTTCTACTACGATGCCTGTATTGCTAGGTTTTCATGAATGACACTTTTCTTGTTTTTTTTTTCCCATTTTTTCCATTTTTTGTATTTTTTAGGTTTTTAATTTTTTTGTATTTTTATTTTTTATTTTTTTTGGGTATTACCAAGGTGCCCATTACAACATTTTCACCAAGATAATAGATTTTTTTGAGGACTTTTAAGTATGTACAAAGAGCTTTGAAAGCATGTTAGTTGTAGAACTGTTTCAGACAATAGGTGTTGATTGCCTCTTTGAGTGATTCTCCTTTAGTTGTTGAGAGTTGATAAGCATTAGATCCAGACACTATAGTAACTATGTATAGACCAAGGCAGTTAGGTTCTAACTTCCCTTTTTGTATCCATTGTTGTTAATTCTTAGGATTTTCCCTTAGGACGAGGTCACCCACTTGGAAGTCATGTGGTTTGACTTTCTTGTTTTAGCTTTTAGATATTCACTTTTGATAAGCTCGTAGATGATCAAATTCTACTTATTGGCATTCATCTAGTAATTCTAGCTCTTGTATTTGAGATATGATGTAATCATCATTAGTAATGAGGCCTTTTAGAGAGATTTGCAAAGTAGGAATCATGACCTCAATAGGAAGCACAACATTCATGCCATATACAAAAGCAAAGGGCATTGTTCCCATGGGAATTCTGATACTTCTTATGTAAGCCCATAGAGCTAGATTGATCTAAAGGTGTCAATCCCTTCCAAATTTTTTGATTATGTGATGTAAGATCTTAAGAATAGCCTTATTGGATGCCTCTACTTATCCATTACCCTAGGGATAATAAATGGAAGACCAATGTTGCATGATTTTTAACTTTGAAAATAGTTCCTTGAGATCCTTGTTTTTGAATTGTCCCCCATTGTTAGTAATAATGGAAGATGGTATACCATACCAACAGATGATGTAATTGAACATGAATAGAGCTACAATTTTTCCATTAGCCTCAGAAAGAGGGACTATAACTACCCATTTTGTGAAGTAGTATGTAGCTATGATAATGAAGTTATGTCCATTCAAAGAAGATAGATGAATTAGATTTCCATGAAGTTGGCACTATTTGCAAGACTTGGCATATTTAATTGCTTCTTTCCCCATAGCTGGCCAACAGTAACCAACTCTAATAAGTTTACAATCTAGTGTTAAGCCACTAGAGTGAGATCCACAAATGCCTACATGTACATTGATTAATGTTTATTTTGACTCATCAAGTTCTAGACACCTAAGGAGCATTCCATCAAGACCTCTCCTAAACAAGTCATTAGCAATGATGACATACCATGATGCACTATGGATTAGGTGACATTTTTTATTCTAAGTTAGATTGTCTAGAATTATTTGGTCATGTAGGTAAGAATAGATATGATGGTAGTGGGATGAATCATGTCCTATTACAAACATATCATCTAAGATTCAAGTGAATCATAAGCAGGGTAGGGTAATGTCTTCGCTAGGAATTTGTGTCAAAAATCATTTTTAGGCATTTGAAGTAATGAAGCAAGAGTAGCCATTGCATCGACGGCCTTATTATCCACTTGAGGAACTTGTTGAAAAGTGACATGTGCAAAGTATTTTTTCAAATCATCAACCATTCTTTTATAAGGTGTCAAATTCTCATCCTTTGTTTGATAAACATCATTGACTTGATTGATTACTAGCTTTGAATCACCAAAGATATTCAATTAATTCACCCTCCATTCAACTAAAATTTTCATGCCATTGATTAAGGCTTGATATTCCACAATGTTATTTGTAGAAGGAAATGGAATCTTGTATGCCTTAGGAAAAGAATATTTTTGTGGTTTTATAAATAAAATTCTAGCACTGGATCCTTTTTGTGTGAAGGATTTGTCAAAGAACATCACCCATATCTGATGTGTTAGTAATAAAATAAATTCATCAAGGAATTCAATATTCAATGGTATAACACTTTGCATTGGTACTTTTTCTAGTTGATTAGGAATTTCCTACTCTTGATGGCTTTTCTTTTGACATATTCAATGTCAAACTCACTAATGATAATGACCCATTTAGCTAACCTTCCTATCAGAGTTGCCTTGCTAAGTAAATACTTCAATGGATCAATTTTGGAAATTAGTCATGTAGTATGACCTAGCATGTAGTGTCCCAACTTTTGGGAAGTGAAAACAACTATCAGGAAAGCTTTCTCAATAAGACTATAGTTCATCTCATAAGAGATTAGTGTATGACTAAAAAGTAGATAGCTCATTCCTTGTTGTCCTTGTCTTCTTGAGCTAGCAAGATGCTAAGAAAAGACTCTATTCTTGAGATATAAAAAATGAGAGGTTTCCCATAAATAGGAGGCATTAGGATTGGTAGATTGGCATGATATTGTTTTATCTATGTCAAGCTCTGATCACAATCTTTGTTCTAGTCATAATTTACACCTTTATGCAAAGTATTGGTAAAAGGTTATGACTTATCCTCCAACTATGAGATGAATCTATGAATGGATTGAAGTCTTCCTTGTAACCCCCTCATTTGACTTATGTTACAAGGTAAGGGCATTTCCATTATTTCTTGAACCTTTTCTGGGTCCACCTCAATTCCTTTTGCAGAGATAATATAGTCAAGTAACTTTCTTGATGTGAACTCAAATGCACATTTCTTAGGGTTTAATCTAAGACTAAATTTCTCCATACAATCTAGGATTGGCCCTAAATCTCTAAGATGAGTGTGGCTCTATGTACTCTTGACCAAAGTGTCACCAACATATTCCTCCATCATTTTAGTCATCATGTCATGAAATATTATTATCACTATTCTTTGATATGTGGCTCCAACATTTTTTAGACCAAATGGCATTACATTCCAATAGAAGGTACCACATGCACAAGTGAAAGTTATTTTCTTCTGATCTTCTGGTGCAATTTTAATTTGATTATAACCAAAGAAACCATCCATCAGTGAGTATATTTCATACCCTATTGTCATATCCACTATCATATCTATAAGAATTTCATATAGCTTTGATACCATGTAAGAATTTGCCTTAGGGAAAGATTCACTCAAGATTGTAGAACTCGAACACAAGCACAACTATAGACCAAAAGGGAGTATGATCAATATATTAGAGTATGTCCTCATACATTGCTCTTTATTGTATGTGATGAATGTACACACTAGGAGTGCCTATATATAAAGACCTCTCAGGAAGCACCTAGAATGTCTCTAGAAAGAGCCAGGAGATAAGATAAGCATGACAACTAAGCACATGTCTTATCCATCATTCTAGATGAGAGGATAAGAATGAAAAGGTGTATCTCAAGTGGAGATTTTGTAGACACCATGTGCTTAATTAGTGTTCTAATGCCTATGTTGTAGACATCATGTGCATAAAAAGAGGTGCAAACTCTTGTGTTGTCAACATGACAACTCACAAGAGTATGCATACTCCTAGGTGACTAATAAATAAATATTAAAATAATGCATTAACATAAGTAAACTAAGTGTAAATAGTGAATAATTATTTACACCAACACCCCCCCGCCCCTTAAGTGCAACTTAGGGGAATGCCCTTAAGCTTACAAAAACTAGGATGAAATGCATAATGGGTCTCGACTACTAGGCCATGTGAGGTACCCATGTACATAATGAAAATATAATCTCTCATAAAGTAGAGAAAGAGGGAAAACCTCATGGGAAAAACCCTCCCCCAAAAAGAGAGATAAAGAGACAAGATGCATGGATGGATGGAGTAATCAAGACCCCCCCATTATGACATACATTGAGTATATACAATAGTGAAATGGAAGAAGGAAAAAACCCCCTAAGAGGAAAAAGACCCCCCCATAAAGGAGAAGAAGAAGGAGACAAGGTAGTCCCCCCCTAAAAGTAGTGTTCTGATTAATGAGAAATGCTCCAATGTAGACGCTGATCCATGACCATTGAATGATGTTCCTCCCCTTTGGAAGAAACAATGGTAGTGGTACTAGTGAGATGCTTCCCTCATGTGTGGAAAGAATGTCAATAATTAAAGGTATCTCCAAAACTTGTTCAAGTTTCTTAGTGTTGATACTGATGATGGCTCCTTCCAAAAGTGTTGAAAAGAAGTGCAAATATAGCAAGGATTGTTGTAGAACCTGTTTCAAAGAACCAACAGTCTACTCAAATGATAGAGAGACCTCCAAAAAATGCTATACATAAGGATCCACAATCACATTAGCTTATAAAGACTGATCATGTAGAGAATAGACATGAGGGTCAGAGTGGGCCCTCACAACAACTATAGAAGGATCGTCCTCATCAAAGAGAAGCAAAATATCATCAAAGAAGTCTCCAAAGTTTGCTATGTATGACTCCATGAATAGACCTGAAATGTTAGTCAAGAAGTCATCACCTGAGGCTAGAATTGGAAGACAAAGTGTACCTTATTGTGCTAAAGTACATGAATATATCACTGTGGCAATGGATGAAGATTTCACCTCAAAAAGAAGATGAATATCATTAAGGATGTCTCCCACATCTTCAATGTGAGACTCCATGAATAGGCCTGTAATGGCAGGAAGGAAGTCATCACATGAAGGTAAAGTAGGAAGACATAAAGGGTCCTATTACACTAAATCCAAAGCATTTCTGGCTGAAATAGGATTAGTAGTAGCAACAGGAGCTTTTGGAGGTGTGATCTCATCTGGAGTTGAAGAAACCATAGCTAGAGTGACTGGATGCAGAATGTCCTCTACACATGGAGGAACACATGGATCTCCATATGTGTCCCAAATAGACATCCAAATATCATAAGGAAAACTTTCCATTCTAAGAGGAGCAAAAGATTCCTTACTCATACTATTATACAGAAAGTGATGAAGGTTCACAAGATGTGTCCAATTAAAATGTGGTGGCAATGAATAGAGATAAGGAAGCAATTTAGGATGGTCTCTTAGATGATCAAGTATCAACATACTCCATTTGTGATAGTACCTTTTTGTCAACTATGGTCTAATACCAGATTGACATATTTGACAAGACTTCATGAGATCAATCTCCAAAAATGTAAAAGAAATCAAAGACCCTCCCTAATGTATGATTTAGGCACTTGGTAGCCACTTGCCAATTTAAGCCCTATTTCTAAAAGTAGTATTTCTATCCACATAACCTATAATCTGATTGTAGATCTAGAAAGTAGACAAAAAAAATTCACTTTCAGAAAAATAGAACTTGATTATCTGTCCAAATGAGCCTACACAGAGCATTTGAATTGGAAAAATATGGGATTTTTCAGTTGTAGAAAAATTCAGGAACAAAGATGTCAAACTTCCTACACCAATGTGTACATCACAAAATCCTACCCCAAAACAAAAAAAGTTTCTCACAAAAAGGAGTCTATATGAGGAAGATATCACTATTTGAAAATCACCACTATTGTTATTTTTTTTGAATTGCCGCCACACCTCTAAAAATCAAATGGCTCTAGATTTTTCCCAAGATGTCTGATTTGGATGAAACAAAATCTGATTTAAGAGTTTTTTGACCTTTTGAATGTGATGCAAATATCTGATTTGCACCAGCAAGCACCAATCTTCATCTACAAAAAATCTCTCCTATGGCCCCAAAAAAAATTTGGAAAATAATGCAAGTCCAAAAAAAAAAAAAAGATGTAGATGAAAAAATGCAGATCTAAAAATTAAATGTACAAATCTAAAATGATCATACCAATTCTATAAATTGGTCCTTTGGGTGCTAGTTTGCAAAAAAAATTGCCTCACAATTGACTTTGGCCTAGGGTAGGAAACTTTATAGCCGATTTTCATTGAATCGACATTCCAGATGTAATGCCGAGGTCAAATCTCGTTCTAAATGCTCCTAATTTTTTTGATACTTTAGATTCAATTTGAGGTGTTGAAGCAAGAGGATGGTCTCAAATAGCTATGTGAAGAGAAATTCTCCAAGAGCTTTGATACCATGTAAGAATTTGGTATAGCTCTGATACCATGTAAGAATTTTTCTTACAGAAAGATTCACCAACATCAAAGAACCCAAACACAAGCACAACTGTAGACTGAAAAGGAGTATGATCAATATATCAGAGTATGTCCTCATACATTTCTCTGTATTGTATGTGATGAATGTACACAGTAGGAGTGAGACTATATAAAGGCCTCTTAGGAAGCACCTAGAATGTCTCTAGAAAGAGCTAGGACATAAGATAAGCATTACAACTAAGCACACATCTTATCCATCATTCTAGATGAGAGGATAAGAATGATAAGATGTATCTCAAGTGGAGAGTTTTGGATACCATTTTCTTAATCAGTGTGCTAATTCCTATGTTGTAGACAGCATGTACATAAAAGAGGTGCGAACTGTTGTGTTGCCAACATGACAACTCACAAGAGTATGCATACTCCTAGGTGACCAATAAATAAATATGAAAATAATGCATTAACCTAAATAAACTTAAGTAAGTGTAAATAGTGAATAGTTATTTGCACCAACAATATCAATGTTGGGTAGTGGAAAGTCATCTTTCGAACATGCTTTGTTTATATCTCAAAAATCTATACAAGCTATGATAGACTTGTCATGTTTTGATACTAGAACTATTTTTGAGATCCATTCAACATAATAGATAGAAAAGATAAAACCAACTTTCAAAAGCTTTTCTAATTCTTCTTTAACAAGTAATGTTGCATGAGGATGCATCTTCCTAAGAGTTGTTTGACCAATTTTATTCCTGGTGCAATAGACAAATGATGCATTATGAGATCAGGATCTAAGCCTGGCATATCTAAGTAGGTCCATGGAAAATTAATCTTTTTATCTATGAAGAAAGTAACAAATTCTTTAGTTTCCTCTATAGATAAGGATTGTGCAAGATGTATCATATGAGGCTATTTGTCAGTTCCCAGATTGATTGGTTTTGTTGGCTCTATAAACATTGATGATCTCTCTTGAAAATGACTTGGAAATGCATCACATATCTCATCTTGAGGCACCTCATATAGGTTTTCACCTTTGAAAATGTCCTTTTGTTTTACTATTTTTGTTTTGATACTGCCATAATGTGATTTTCACCATCAAAACATCTATTCTTTTTCCTTTTAATTATATGGCTAAGATATTTGATGTCATCTTCAATTATATTGACACTCTATTCATTGGTGGAAGATGTTACTAGTTCAACAATGTGTAGATAGTAGGAAAGAGCATAGTAATTCTGGAATATAGGGACTACACTAGATGTAGTATTGGAATTCCAATCTATTAACTTGGGATAAGTGAGTGAGAGAGAAGTAGTAGGTTCAATAGAATTCAAGGTATGGCCATCAAATGTGTGGACAAGTAATTCAAGATCTAAAGGAATTTTGTCCAAAGGCATGTTTGAATTCCTTTAAGTTCTAACAACATTAATCAAACATTCATCGACACTAACTAGTAGGATGAGACTTGTCTGACCAAACCCTAAATTTCTCCCCCATTTCAAGTTGATTTTCATATGTATGAACTTGATCTACATCCTTGTCTAAAGTAGAGAAGAAAATTCATACTCTTGAGAGTTTGTGCTACATGTATTCATATTATAGAATTTCCTAAAAGTTATGGGAACCCATTCTCCACTTTCATTGTCATCATGATTTTTATAAAGTCATTCAACAACTATAGTATAAATGAACTGTCCTTGTTCCTATTGAATTTGGGGAGTATCAGTAGTATTGTTAGAGAAATCACTATCAACTTCAACAAAATTCATTTTTTTCTACAAAGAACTTAGCTAGGTCTAGTGGAAAGTGATAAAGAAAGGTATTCTCATCATCAGAGCTTTATGCTTGATTATTTGATACAATTTGTGACTCATATTCAAAAGAACTATTAGATTCTGACACAAATTTATTCATCCCAAGATGAAAGGGAATTTTCTTCAATCCTAATCCTATTATATCCCAAGGCCATCTAGATATTGTTTTAATTGGATCAATCAAGCCATTGTTGTTACATCAAATTGGACCAGTGCATTTATAACCAAGGCATTTCATTATCTTAAGACCTAAGCCATGTTTTTTTCGAGTTATCTAATGAGCATGGTCTGTGAGATCAGCTAGAATTTTGTCTTTGTATAACCATGTAGTGATGGCTATATTTTCATCTTCCTCTTCTAGAGGTATAGTATCTTGACAAAGGCATCATTGAATTTAGTTTGAGGTGATAGAAAAAAAGGTCTCTTCACTTCAAATGGTCTCCCATTTTGAAAGGGAGATTTAGAAAGAGATGTCAATGATAGAACTAGTTCAATGTGACATTCACCTATTCAATTTTTTGTTAACTTGAGAGTCTTCTCCATTTATTTTAGCTTATTGACATGATTATTTGTAGACTCTCTATCAATAGGGATAAAACTTTGAATAGATTTTAGCATGTTACAATTGTACATAACTAGTATTAGTAGGTATAGTAACTTTAGATCCTTAGAATGGAAACTTGATACATTGATGGTATGTTGAAGGCACTACTTGCATTTTGTGTATCTATGGTCTCCCTAACAATATATTGTATGCTAATGGAATGTCCAAAACATGACAAGTAACATCTCTTTTAACACAACCAACTCAAAGAAGCAACACAACAAGACCTAGGTATTTGCATTAAAATTCATCATATGCTTTGATGGTTATTTTGCAACAAGGAATAATAGAATCTTCATCATTATCCAATTTTTTAAGAAAAGTAGAAAAATAGATATTTAGACCAGCTCCATTATCTATAAGGATGTGAAAAATATGTTTTTGATGTATCATGACCTCAATATGCAATGATTGATTATGAGGATGACTCAATGAATTATCATCCTCTTTAGAAAAAGACAAATAATGAGGTGAGGTCAAGTGACCTACCATAGATTGAAACTTGTAAAGATCAAGATCTTGAGGTATGCTTGCATCATTGAGGGCTTTGTTAAGAATCTTCCTATGAGAAAGTGAGTTTTTAAGTAGTTCAAAGATTTTTATTTGAGTGTTTTTTCATTGCAATTGGTCAAGGATACTATAATTTTCAACTATGGAGGATGTTGTGATTTTTTTTTTTTTTCTAGATGGACTAGCAATAGGTTTTTCTTTATGCTGATCTACCTTGGGAGAAGAAGGCACAAGAATGTGTAACTGCATTGGCACAAGATTGCATGATAGTTCATAATCAGATGTAAGAAATGGAGCACCTCTTAAGACAAAGGGAGTCCTAGGTTTTGTGTCATCATGTCATCTTTTAATTGTGATAACATCACAAGATTCAAAGTCTAAAGGTTCAACCATGTTGATCACATTATTATCATTGGTATATGTCCATTCAATCTAGTTATTTTTAGGTTTAGAACTTCCTTGCTTGTCATAAGGTGGGAATAGTTCCTTAAAATCTTTGTGATATGAATTATTCTTATGGCCACCCATAACTATTTCACCATCATCAATTAGCTCATGAACCTTATGATAGGTTAATACAGTTGTTTTTTTTCTGACCCTTCTTTTGATGGTACTCACAATATGCACTCTCATTCCACCATGTAGGTCATGGTTGTGGATCATAAGGACAAGAATTATCAAGTGGAGTAATGATCTAATTTTGTAGTACAATGTTTTATAGACTACATCTAAAGGTTCACCCAGAGGTGTATATTCACAATTTGGTCAAGTAACCCAAGAGGAGTTCTTTGTTTTTGTTTTTCTGAATGGTTTGTTATCCAAATTAGATTTATCAATAGTTTTGAATGCATTGATGTTACCCATAAGATGATAACATGCATTAGAAGGTTTAGGAGTGTTATTATCCATCATTTTCTACTTCATAGTTCTTGTTAATATACTTGGATTTATCTTTGCTAGAGGTAGATCCTTATTTGATATCCTTTTGAATGGCTATTTCACTCTTTTTGACCATGAATTCCTCTATTCAAATAGCTTGTGTAATCATATCTTCAAAGGTGTATGGACCTTGAAGTTGTATTCTATTCCCAAAATCAGGTAAAAGATTATTCATGAAGATATCAATCTTTTCTATTTCAAGGATTTTTTGAGAATATTTGGTATACAATTATCACCATCTTTGGAGGAATGTTAGGAAAAGTTATCCAATTTTTTGTTTAAGGTTACACATGTTGTGTATGTTGACTGGATGTTGTATATTGTGTGAGTATTTTCGAATAGACATATTAACAATCTCATCAAAAATTTTAATTCTAGGAGGTAATCTTGAAAACTATTCCATGGCTTGACCACTTAGACTCCATAGGAACAACCACATAAGGTGTGTTTGGTTGTGCATGAATTCCATATACAATGCATTGAACTCCCTCAAGTGACCTTGTGGATCAGATGTTCCTAAGTATTTTTCATATTTGGGTAACTCAACTTCTTGAGGAAAAGGAGGCATGTATAAGTCCTTGTCAAAAGGAAATAGAAAAATAGTGTCTAACGTGTATGTTTTAGTTGCTTTATCCTTGTCTCACAATATTTGGGCCAATTGCTCTTGCATGGCCTATAGTTGTTCTGTAACTTGGAGGTTTGAGTTTACTCTTCTTGTATAACAATTTCTTCAACAAAGTCTAAACAATGATCACACTAGAACATTGTCTCAAAGTAATTGTGTTATATATCTAGGTATGAATAGTCAATGAAATGGCTAGAACAAATGGGAGTTTTGAATATCATGACGTGAGGTATAACAAACACAAGAGAGAAAATTAGGATAACAAAGTAAAGAGACTAGTTCATGTGTGAATCATGAGTGATCAACTAAGAAAGATGTATGAGTTTTAGACTATTGTAGATAGAGAAATGGATTAATGGTTTTAGACAAAGACCAAATTTGGATCAAGTTTTGATGAGGGAGCTTAGAATAGCTCACCACTTTTGGAAAATTCCCTATATAATCACACAAGGAAATGACTCTAAGGTGAGTAACTATTGGTAATCAAGAGAGGAAATGCCTCTAACAGACCAAATTTGATAATTTTTGACCAATTCTTGTGTGAGGATTAAAAAAAAACTACCCGAGGAAGTATTGGGACCCATGCAAGGAAACACAACAACAATTTTCTAGGCATTTTCTCACACAAAATTTTGTGTAGGCCCATGTGAGGAAGTGACATATTGACAATTACAACAAGTTTTTGACAAGTTTTGAACTAGTTGGTGGTGTTTAGGTAAATGCTTGCATGATGATTCTTAGCCTCCTATGTGAGGAAGTATAGAAGACTATGTGAGGAAATGCTCACTAATAAATGTTAATCATACATTTTAATACATATAAATATATTCACTTTAAAGTTTTAAACACATATATAATCTTTATTTCCTTACTTAAAATAAATATAATGACTTATATTTTAGAACTTAATATCAAATATAGTAATTGCTAAAGTATTCAACTTGAAATAAAAGTCAATTTACTTATTTAATTACCTCACTGATAGATCTAGTAGAAGAACCTTGTGTACTCTTGCTCAAAGTGATTCAACCACAACTGTATAGCCTTTTGTGTAGGCAAATTGCTTCTCCTCTTTAGAAGTTGATTTATTAAACTCCATGGCCTTCATTTTTGCTTGATATCATGAATTTTTTGTGTAATCAATTTAATAAAGACCCAATTTTTTACAATTCATAAATATTTGCATATAACTTTTCATTTACTTATACCTACAATTCATGTAACAAGTTTTGAATATCCATCCGAGCTGAGCTTGTGCTCCTATGCTTTTTTTTTCTTGCTTTGATTGCCTTTGATGTGTCAAGAAACCTATGTTAAGTTCAAGAAATATGTTAGATCACATAAGTATTAAGAGTAATTATTACATAATCGCATTCTTAATATTATGGCATACCTTCTTTCTTCAGGTGGTACCATTTCTCCATTATCTGTTGTTTTGTTCTTAGTGGCATCCTTTTTAAGATTCTCCCACTCAATAATAGGAATGTAGGGGTGCTGTTCATAACAAGTTTATTTTTTTTTCATTTGGGTCTTGTAGTTATACCTAATATACTTCAAATCTTAGCCCTCTTTCTCAAGGAGCCTAAGTCTTTGAAAGTTGAGTACAAAAAGTGTTGTCATGGCCCATCAATGAGTTTATCCTTTAACTCTTTTGCTTGAAAATTCCCCCTTTTAAGAAAAGAAAAGAAATTGTTAGATTCATAAATAAACTAAAGATACCTTTTAATTTACCTAAGAAATTGATCAAAGGAAACATGATCTAGCAATGAAATCAAAATATGATACAATGTGCATATGGTTGGCTCAAATATATGAAAAAAATCATCTTTAAATTTTTATAAAATATATTATTTCCTACAAAAAAATGGGATTAGTAGTTATTGTAAGGGACTACACATTAGGTTAGCATTGGAATAATCAAATGGGAAGAATACTTCTGGGGGTGGCGGGGAATCAAAAGTATCACATTTTAATCTTAAAAACTTTTAACTAAAAATAAATTGCATGCATGTAAACATATCAATTAAGAATAAAGTAAACACATGCATTAAAACAAATAACACCAAATTTGGTAACCCAGAAACCCTCCAAAATGAGAAGGTAAAACTGGGGTGGGGATGATACCCACAAAATATCACTACAACAATAATGTTTGACCACTTCTGATGGTCTCCCCTGTTAAAGGCTTTACACTGTATCAATAGTGACCTGTTTAAAGGATTTACAAACACTTTACATGAAGTGTAACCCTATTAAAGGATTTTATCACCTTGTCAAAGGTTCTCTAACCTATAAACATAGGATTTTCTTTCTAATACAATTGCTAGAAATTATTAGATTAATAAAGTTGATAGCTTACAATCCTTGATTGTTGAATTCAGGCACTTGATCTACTCTTTCTAATCTTGATCCTCTAAGATATGATATCTTTTCAATGTTCTAATACTTTGTTCTTGATGAATTGGATGTTGCAATGCTGCTTGATTCCTCTAAGTCTTTTCACACTTCCCTCTAAATTTTGCTATAGTTTACCCGTACACTACTCTCATCCATGCATACAATGGGGTTTCATCCTCTTATTAAGGATTTTGAAGACTTAGGGTTAGGTATGAATCTATGATCCATATTAAATCTTTATTTCCTACTCATTTCTTGCACTTTTCTTATTGGTTGCAAGCCTTCTCCATTTTTCTTATTGGTTGCATGCTGCTTGCATAGGTAAATGAAAAGATTCGATCTTATCGCTTAATCCCTTCATCATTCATCATAAAATAGTTTACATCTAAGTTTGTGAAGGCACAAACTCATATGTTGATTCTTTTTTATTCAGCACATATTGGATTACTGGTGCTCGACACATATATGATTCTAGTTTTCTCAGCACCTATTGCATTCTAGCTTGCTCAGCATCAACTGTGACTCGGCACCTACATATCACTCATCTCATATGGTTCACTTAGCACCTAAAGTCACTTGGCACCTATATCATGCTTAGCACCTATTGGAATTCTGGCTCAACACATACTATGGCTCAACATATATAGTGGACTCGGCTTCTATATGAAAATTGGTTAAGTGTGTTGACACTCAATTGTCAAAACCAATTTGAGACCAAAAATCTCTCCCTTTGACATAAGTGTCAAAAACACTTAACTAAGAATTATACTTGATCTTATGAGTACATCATTTACTCTTGTTCGGCATATGTACAAAATTTTAGAAACTTGTGCAATTTCTATTCGTGTAACCAAAATTCTTGTGTTGAATTTGTTTGAAACTCTTTGTCTTTTCCCTATTTCTACTATGTTTCTATTTCATGTGCTCTATATTTGAGTTATCTTCCATATTCATTTACAACTCCCCAAAATATTATATCTCCCCCACACTATGTCTTAACTCCCCCTTTATTATATCTCCCCCTTTTTGATACTAATGTCAAAGGGTGCTTAGGGTTAAGACCATATTTCACCAAAAAAGTACTATTTACCTCCATAAGCATCTTGAGAGTTGCATCCCAATTCTCCAAAGCAATTTCCAATGACTTGTGTTGGATGGTAGTCTCTACAGCAAGATGTACAAGTCCATCTGAAGTAGAAAGATTAGGGTCTTTCTTTAAAACTGTTCTTTATGGAGTACTTCCAAGTATGGGGTTATGGAAGACTGTATCTACATTAGTTTGGCCTTAATGTTGGCCTCCTCTGCTGTCAACATAGCTAGTTCCTTCTGTGTATGAAGCATTTGAGCAAAATGCTTCTCACTATGAGTTAAGTCATTTGGCAGGTGAGTGGTGGAAATATTTGAATTTCTCTCCAAGCTTAGGATTCTTTGGCTTGTCTCCTATGTGAAGTATGAAAAGTCACACAACTTTTTGTAAAATGAGAATACATTCTCAAGTACCCTTTTCACTTTGTCAATCTTCAACCTAGGATAGTGCTATTTCACTGGATATTTTCTCATTGACTTTTCCTTAGAATTTCTTCTCAGACCATTCCAAGAGTTTTACATTAGTTTCTTGGTCTTCATTAGTCACTTGTTCTATAGTATCTGACAATTTTTCCATTATTGGCTTGGTTTCATTAGGTGTTTGCAAGCTGAAAACATCCAAAAAGATGTCCTTCATCTCATGTAATGCATGCTTTTTTATATACTCTTTTCTGAGTATCTCTTGTCTCTTTCTCCTATTCAATGTATCCTACATTTTGGTGATTTTCTCAATGCTTACTGTCTTTGAGTCATAAATAGGTATGACTATCCCCTCATCTAACTCAAGGTCTCCATAGTGAAGTACCCTTGTCATCTTGGTTGAGCTTGAGCCTAGTGTAGAAATTTGCAATGGCATTGCATCAGTGCTTGGCTTCTGAAGGACTTTTGTAGGAGTGCCAATAGTTGGTAGTTCTACCAATGTCTGTATGGTGGCTTGCTCCTCTTCCTTTGATGTGTCCTTATCTTCATCTAATCTCCTCTGTTCAATTACAATTAGTTGGGGTGTACCTTGTGTTTTTACTATAGGATCATATGTAGCAATCACTCCTGTTTGCCCTGTTGTTGTTTTTTTATCTGCTTTTGCATGTGGCTTCTACTGCATGGTATCACCTATCCTAGATGTGTCAACATTGGAAATGGTGGTGGAGGCATTAGGAGTTGACCACTAGTAGTTGTAGATATGGTGGAAGGTGGTTCTTGTGGATTCACCTTGTCTCTAATTGGATCTACTACTACCTTTTGCAACTCATTCACGCTCACCAATACTCGATTTGTACATAACTGTGCTTGTAGTGTTGATTGTTGAAGGATCTCCTTGAGATCCTCTATAGTTAAAGGGTTGATTTTTTGAGTAGAAGTGTTAAGAACATCCTTTAGAGTGACTGTAACTATAGATGTGGTGATGACATGAGGAGGACTAGAGGTGGCAATTGTGTGTCTTGCACACTCTGATCTATTTACTACTCATTAGTTTTTTCCATTTCATCTTGTTTCTCTATCTCTTCCTCTTCACCTTTTCCTTTCTCCTCTTCCTCTTTCTTCTCTTCTTCTTCTTTCTCTTCTTCTTTCTTTTATTCTTCTTCTTTTTCTATTTTCTTTTCCTCCTTTTGTTCCTCTTTCTTCTTCTTCTCACTAGCCTTAGCTTTATTTGCTTCTGCATCCTCCTCTTCTTCTCCATCCTTGTCATTTGTCAAGTTATATATTGAATTCCACAAGCTTGTGGACTTATTGACAACTTCTTCAATTTTATTTTGTAAAATGCTAAAGGCTCTATACTTTGGTGCAAACTTGCCCCCATGTTTCTTGTTAGCCTTAGCAATTTGACCTCTAATAAATTCTATCATCACTTGTGCCAATGTCAATTCTCTTATTTATTTTTCCATCTTCAAGCAATAATACCACTTATTTTCAATAATTTCATATAAATCCTTGGGCATAGTGTTATCTAATTCAAGAGGTGTGTTCTTGAATTTTTCCATCATGGCATATACTAATTCTTCTACCTTATTCTAATCTTCTCAACTTAATTTATTGAAATCAATATTTTTCAAATTAGAGAAGTCTACATTCTTAACATTTTCACAAATTTATCAATATGTGACTTGGGAGGATCACTTACCACTCTAAACTAGCTGATGTCCTCTAATTTTGTTCTTTCATCATCATTAGACTCTAGTTGTGCAACATATTTTCTCCTTGGTTTCTTCTACCCAAGACCAGTCTGCTCAGTAGCCTTTTTCTTCTCTTTTAGTTTCTCCTTGGCCTTTTGAGTTAAGGCCCTTGTGGTGGCTCTTGTCACTAGTATTGTTGGTTTGGCTTGAGTTGGCTTTGTAACCTTCTTGGTTTTGGGCTGGGCTATAGGCTGAGTTTTATCTTTTCTCTTCTTGAGCTTAGCTTGAGTTGGTGCTTCCTTGGCTTCTTCTTCCTCTGCACCTTCGTCCTTTTCTTTATCCTCACCTAAGCCTGGTGTCAATTCTAGTGGGCCTTTCCCTGTTCATCTTCTTCTTCTTCTTCCTCAACTACCTCCTCAATTCCTTCACCAAATTTCATCTTTATCTTCCTCACTAACTTATCCTTCCTCTTTATTACTGAGCCTATCTTGAGCTCCATTTCTACCTTGGTCTTTACAACATCATATGTACCAAAGGGTTTGGTCGTCTTATCAATTTCCTCTACAAGAAAATTTGTGATTGCTATTGAAGCTTCATCAACATCTAGGTCATAACCCAATGGTCTTAGCCATCTAACCCTTAGAACTGCTGCTTAGATATAGGTGTGATCAATATCAACTAAGAAACAAATATCATTGATGTGTTGTTCCACTAGGGAAACTGGCATCCTCAGTCTTTGTTTCATGGATTTTGTGAAATCCTCAAAATAACTTGTCATTTCAACCTCAAAGTTGTCATCCATTTGATCAATTTAGTCATTGATTTATGTAATGGCTAACTTGTTTGATTTCTAGTTCACTTTACCAATTGAGGGAAATTCTTCCAAAACATAGAAGAATATGCAAACAAGAACTGATCCAAACTTACATTGAGCACCTTTAGATCTTCTGATTACTCTTAGATTCTCCATGATTTTCTGCAACAATAATTCTACTAGATCATATCTATGATCTTTCTTGACAAGTTTATATGCTACATCCACAACAATGCATGGTACACTATTAAAAATTATAAGATATGATTCTTACAGCAAAGTCTAGAAGGGGATCTATGATTGTAGCAATGGTCATGCCCCTCTTTTTCCAGTTAGCCCTAATGTTCTTTTCAATAGCTTCTTTTGAATCACTTCACAGGGTCTTGTATCGATCCAGGGTTGGAAAACCTATAACCCTATGCACAATTCTCTTTGTTATCTTGATAGGTCCTTCTTCCAACCATAAAAAACTATTATGTATTTTTCTTAGAACAATTCTTATTCATTGAGCTTTAAAAACTATGGGGAAAACTAGGGCATGGGTTAAGCCCTTCTTCTTAACTATTTTAAATTCTTCCTTAATCACTTGACTTTCACATAGTTTATTATATGCTTGAAAAATTTCCAAGTCTCCAATTGCTCCTATTTTACAATTGTAACATTTCCTAACATCTTCCACCATTATGACTTTGGGTGGAATCATGGATAATACACCGATAGGGTCATTTTTATTAGCAACTTCTGGCATTGGTCTAAAATTTGGTTGTTTGACCTCATTGCTAACTAATTGCACCTTGAAACCTTCCTTTTCCTTAGGTTTTTTAGAACTAGCAACCATATTGCAAATCTATGATTTTAAAAGATATCAAATTTTATAACTGTGCAACTTAGCACTTGAAGAATACCTTAGATTGATGAAAATAGTGTTGAATCTTGTTGAAATTCATGCAAAAGGCTTCAATTTCTTCTCTTCAATTACTTTTGCACTCTTCTTGTTCTTGCTCTGCATTTGAATGATGAGAAATGATCAAAATTTGACCTTATACTCTTTCTAGACCTAGCATTAAATGCTTAGTGCATACAGCTATACACTTGGCTCTTGAAGATTTCAACATAACTCAACTTCCATTGAAATTCCTTAACTTGGCATCAACTATCAACTTGGTTGTAACTAACTACTTGGCATGTAAGGACATCTTGGCAACACTTGCTGAAATTTTAAGTTTTAACTTTGCATCTTTTCTCATGTTGTTTTCTTCTTTGTAGTGCTTGTTTGTCTTGGGACTAATGTATGTTGTAGCTTTGTATATTAGTCCCATACACCTATATATGCTTAGTTGGATGAGGTGTGACCACTTGACCTCTTGGGCGAAGTGATCCCTTCATTTGATGGGCTATACTCATCTTTCTTCTTCCAAGTCTTGTTCATTTGTCCTTTGATGTGTTCTATATCCACCTTCTCTTTTCCTTTATTGACATCTAACTTGGGTGCCTTTTACTTTTTTGGGCAATTCCTACTAATATGACTAGTCTTCAAGCATCTAAAACATGTGGTTTGACTTAACCATCTCCTATAGTTCCCTCTAAAATGTGTCCTTATGTAGTTTTTAGGAATGTGCCCATTTTCCTGATAGTAACGACAATTATACTTGGTGTTATAGTCCCAATTGCAAAGATAACCATTGTTACCTTCTCTTTTTGACATAGGCTTTGATCTACACTCAAATGCTCTATGTCCATACTTCTTGCAATTGAAGCAGGGACCTTCAAATTTTGGTGTTCTAATAGTCCTAGTCTTGCATTCATGTGCTTGATGTCCTTGCTTCTTGCACTTATGAAAATAGCTTGCATTTTTAGGCTTATCATGCTGATGGACATTCTTGTCCCTACATACATTGGAAGTATGTCCCTTTTTACTATAAAAATGACAAGTAGGTTTAGTGTTCTTACCTTTGTTACTCCTTTCTTCTGCAATCTTGGAAGACTCTCCTTGTTCAGTGCTAGTGTAACCAAGTCTTGAAGTATCATTATTGGCCCTTGGTGATTTTAGTAGTTGATCAAAGTACTTAATTACCTAATTGGGTTTTTTGAAACTTTTTACAATTTCCTTCTCTCTTTTCAGGTCATTTTGCAATTTTTCATTATGTATCTTTAGTGTAGAGATATCAATATCCTCCATATTTAGCTCATCATGTGCATTCATCATCTGATTTAAGGTGTCCAGCTATATGTTTGAGATTCTTTCAAACTCAATTGTCTTTTCCTCTAGTCTATTGGTAAGATATCTCTTGTCATCTTCTATCATAACCTTGTCTTCAATGGCCCTTTTATTTTATTCAATTACCTCACAAAGTATCATTGCTTGTGATTCTTGTTCAAGCTTGAGTATTCTGATTTCTTCTACTTGAGCTCTATTTTTCTCCACCAATTTTGCTATTTCTGCATCAAACTCTTGAGTCTCTCCATTGGTAAACACTTTTGTGGTATCAATCTCCTTGTAGTGTGTGTCATTTTCAGCTATGGCTATATCCTTCCTTCTTTTCAAGGATTTTCTCAATTCTTCTGTGGCTTCCTCCAAGTTGTATAAAGTGAGGTGCACATCAATCACTTGATTCTCTATAATCTTCCCAAGTTTGAAGACTTCCATCTTTAGATCTTTTCTCTAAGCTATTAGGCTTCTCCTTATGAGAACCTTGCTCCAATACCAATTGTTGGAATAATCAAATGGGAAGAATACTTTTCAAGGGGGGCGGGAGTGGCGAATCAAAAGTATCACACTTTAACCTTAAAAGATTTTAACTAAAAATAAATTGCATGCATGTAAACATATCAGCTAAGCATAAAGTAAACACATGCATAAAAACACATAACACCAAATTCAATAACCTAGAAACCCTCCAAAATGAGAAGGTAAAATTGGAGTGGGAATGATACCCACAAAATATCATTGTAGCAATTATGTTTGACCACTTCTAATGGTCTGCCCTATTAAAGGCTTTACATTATATCAATAGTGACCTATTTAAAGGATTTACAAACACTTTACATGAAGTGTCACCTATTAAAGGATTTTATCACCTTCTCAAAGGTGCTACAACCTATTTGTTAAGCTAACCTATAAACATAGGATTTTCTTTCTAATATAATTGCTAGAGAGTATTAGATTAATAAACCTAATAGCTTACAATCCTTGATTACTAAATTCAATCACTTAATCTGCTCTCTCTAATCTTGATCCTCTAAGATCTAATATCTATTTGATGTTCTAGTTCTTTTTTTTTGATCAACTAGATGTTGTAATGTTGCTCTATTCCTCTAAGTCTTTTCACACTTCCCTCTGAATTTCACAATAGTTTACCCATACACTGCTTTCATCCAAGCATATAATGGGGTTTTATCCTCCTTTTAAGGATTTTGAAGACGTAGGGTTAGGTATGAATCTACAATCCATATTTAATCTTTATTTCCTACTCATTCCTTGCACTTTTCTTATTGGTTGCATGCCTTCTCCATTTTTCTTATTGGCTGCTTGTTGATTGCATAGGTAAATGAAAAGACTCAATCTTATCTTTTAATCCCTTCATCATTCATCCAAAAATGGTTTACATCTAAGTTTTTGAAGGCACAAACTCATATTCTGATTCTGTGTTATTCGACACATACTGGATTACTAGTGCTCAGCACATATATGATTCTAGTTTGCTTGGCACCTATTACATTCTGGCTTGCTTGGCATCAACTGTGACTCAGCACCTACATATCACTCAACTCATATGGTTCACTCGACACCTAAAGTCACTCGGCACCTATTGGAATTTTGGCTTGGCACATACTATGGCTTGGCATATATAGTGTACTCAACTTCTATATGGAACTTGGTTAAGTGTATTGACACTCAATTGTCAAAACCAATCTAAGACCAATAGTTAGTTCATTTGATTATGAGTATAACATTATATAGTAAAATAAATGATCAATCTTTAAAGTACCTAGAAGTTGGGGTTCTTTTAGGGGAAGACCATTTTCATTGCTAACAAGGAAATGATCACAATTCTTTATTGTTCTTGTACATCTAACATGGGTACACCCAAGAAGGTCCTCATCACCTCCTACATAAAACAAATCCAATATTACAAAATTCCCCATAACAAATAATAGCTCAAGTGAAATAAGCACTTGAAAAATGAGAGAGAAAAAGAGGAATCTACTTGCCAATAGTTGTTGCCAGCACATTTTTGTCATGCTACGTGTTGTCAAATTTGTAGCTAGTAGTGCTTCTTTAGTTGTGTTCCTTGTAGTAGGTAACATAGTGATCAAAGAATCAATGATAGGAGCTAAAAAATGAGATAGTTAAAGCACAATAAAATAATATTGTTAGAGCTATTATAACAAATATTGTTTAAGCAAAACACAAGTGTAGGATTGAATATGTGATGTACTTAAATCACCTGAAGTATCATCCTGTGGGGCATCACCCTAGTACATCCTTAGCATCCTCTATAAAAATAACACATACATTTTATTTAATGACATAAATAAAAGAGAATACTATTAAAACTATTATTCAACTTGTGTTATAATTAGAAACTATATTAATACTTAATCTATATATACGAACTAGGTGGATCAACATATCCTTTGTCTATTGTATTTGAGGAGCCTAAGGTTGAGTTGATGCCAATTTCATTAATCTTCTTCCTATAGCATGAAGCACCTTTTCACTATAGCCACATAATCAACAAATGACACAAAATCAATAATAAATTTGTCCAGCTCATTATGTGGCTCCTGGTCCTTATGGACTATTTTTTCCTTTTCCTTTTCCTAATCAATACATGCTTGGAAGAGCAATATTATTAGCTCTATATTTAAAATCAATCTAAAATATTAGTGAAGAATAAAACAAAATAAAATATATGCATTAACATATTTCTTGTATCTAATTTATACAACAACAATGAGTTTTACCTGTCAGGAAGAAGAACCATCACCATCGTGCATATCTTATGGTTGTTGATGTTGGAAATATAAGAGTAACTGAGAGGGGAGGGGTAAATTAGTTACTACTAAAATAAATCTTAGATTCCTTAGATATCAAATAAAATTGAAACTGATAAAATTGATTATTACTAATACTCGGTAAGCATACTGAAATTGTTGTAACTCAATACATGCATAGTGTGTTTAACTTAGCAGATCTTAGGATATTGTTAGTAATTTACTTGCCAGCATGAAATAAATAACTTGAACACATATGACACCAAGATTTAATGTGGAAACCCAATTTGGGAAAAACCACCAAATGTAACTAGTCATTATTTTTCACTCTTCTGAAGTGAGCCCTATTAGGAGCCTACCCTATTAAAGGTTAAAAAACACACTATTAGATGTGACCTTGTTAAAGGATTTAATCAGCCTATTAGGAGTGGCCTTGTAAGAGGTCTTGAAACAATTCAATGGAATTGCCACCTTATTAGAGGATTTACAAATGGTTGTTAAACCAACTCTGTTAAGATATTTTAGTCACTGCTATAATGGTTAGAGAGTAACAATTAAATGACCTAATTGTGATACAACTAAATTTCTAATTATATATCTCTATTCTAGCTTATACTTTATCCTTCCTGATCAAATAACACCTTTCTACTCCACAAGGATACCTACTTATCCTTCAAGTTCACTTCCTCTCTTCTTTTCTCTTCCAATTCATTCAACTTGCATAATTTGAAATCACAAATTGACCTTTTACTTATACCTTCTAGATTGTCAAGTTGGCTCTAAAATAAATTAGAATAACCAATATTCATTACTATAGTCAGATAGAATCAATAGATAAAATAATTAAGCTTTACATGCCAAAATAACAAAATCCTTTGGTAGCTGACCCAACTCAGTGGAACTTGATTCTAAAGTGATTTCTTCTATTAACCAATAGGAGATTGGCTAACATTGTGAACTTACAAAATTCCTTTGGTAACTGAGTGAACTCAATTAACACTGGCTTTGCCCAATTTTCCTTTTTTAACCAAGTGAGCTTGGTTAACACTCTTTTCTACATAAATTCCTTCCATGCCTAAGTGAGCTCGATAGATACTGCCTTCTATATAGAGTAGACTCAGGAACACTTGATAGACTAGGAAAAATATCTTCATTGACCAACTTAGCTTGGCATGCACTAATTGCCAACTGATATGACATTTGTGTAACATCAAAGACAACACACAATCAATCAATTTTATCCAACAATCTCCCTCTTTGGTATTGATGGCAACACAACATGTCATAACACAATGAAATTTTGAGAACAAGATTCCCTTTGTCAAAAAGTTTCCTCCCTCTTTAATTTTACATAGAAAAGTTCTCCTATAGTATTCTCCCTTTGTGAATGAACTACTTAACTTCTCCTTCTTTGAATTAGAAAATTTTAGAAAGATATGATAGTAAACTTCTCCCTCTTTGACAACACATGTCAAAGACAATAACTCAGGTTAGTGTCAATGTATCTTGAGTACAAATTCATTTGTAATATGTCCTCACCAATACTACATCAACTAATTGATCTTCAACTTAGTTCCTATTGATGCATCACTAAACTTTATTTAGTGAGATTTAGATAGGGGAATGATCCCTAGCTTGCCTCATAGATTAAAAAAATGCATCCTTAGGTAATGGCTTGGTGAATATGTCTACAATTTGTTCTTTTGTATGCACATATTCCAATCTAATTTCTTTATCCTGTACTAATTCTCTTACAAAGTGATATTTTATGGTAATGTGCTTTGTTTTGGAATACATCACTAGATTCTTTGATATGTTTATTGCACTAGTGTTATCATAATACATGACTATTGGTTCTTTTATTTCAACCTTCATTCCTTCCAATAATTGTTTGAACCAAACAATGTTAGAGAAATTTACTACTACAGCCACATATTCTGCTTCTATTGTGGATTGAGATATGCAGTTTTGCTTCTTGCTTGTCTAAGATACCAGCCTTTTACCAAGAAAGAATGCTCCACCACTAGTGCTTTTTTTGTCATCAAGATTTCTTGCCCAATCAGCATCAGTAAATAATTTTATGTCAAGATTGCCTCCAAGTTTGTACCATAAGCCATAGTCTTCAATACCTTTTAGATATCTCAAGATTCTTTTTATTGCCATAATGTGGTTTTCTCTAGGTTTTGCTGAAAATCTTGTCACTATCCCAACTGCTAAGGAAATATTAGGCCTTGTATGTACTACATACTATAATTCCCAATCATTGATCTCTACTTCTTTGGAGTCATCATCTTTGGTAAGCTTAAGTCCAGTACACACGAGGGTTCCAACTAGTTTTGAATCTTCCATTTTGAACTTCTTGAGTATCTCTTTGATGTAGTTAGATTGTGTGATATAGATACTATTTATGTTTTTTTGTATCTGCAATCCAACAAAGAATTTTATTTCATCAAACATAGACATCTCAAATTCTTTATTCATTTGTTCTAAAAATGTTTTGCATAAGTCATCATTTCCTATAAATAGAGTATCATCCACAAATATTTCTTCCAACGCAATCTTCTTATCTAGTCCTTCGTTAGTATATAGGCTATTGATATCATTTGTTCTTTGAAAGCCAATCTATAGAAAATGGTTATGTAATCTTTCACACCAGGCTCTAGGAGCTTGTTTTAGACCATATAGGGCTTTGTGTAATTTGTAGACCATGTCTCTTTTGTTTGGATCAACGAAACCTTCTGGTTGTTCAATGTAGACTTCCTCATCAAAAATTCCATTCAAGAATGCATATTTAACATCCATCTAATATATTTTGAATCCTTTATGAGCTGCAAATGCCAATAAAGTCGTAACACCTTCTAATCTTGAAACAAGGGAAAAAGTCTCACCATAATCAATACATTCTTGAGAATAACCTTTACATACCAAGCTTGCTTTATTTCTTGATATTTTTCTATCCTCATTCAGCTTATTTCTAAATACCGATTTTGTACCAATCACATTTTTATCATTGGTCCTAGGAACAAGATTCCAAATCTTATTCTTTTCTATTTGTTCTATTTTTTCATTCACAACCTCAATCCAACTTTCATTTTCTAGTGCATCCTTAACACTTCTAGGTTCAAATTCAACAAGTAAACATGTACCTTTTACTTTCTTCTTGTCATTGTTCCATTTGATTTGTCTCTAATGATTTGATCAGGTGCATGATGCCTTCTGACATATTTAGCCAATACAGGTTCTTTTTCTCAGCAATATCTTTAACTAATAATGTTCCAGTGGGAGTTTTATATTCCTCATCAAAGTATTTGTAGCATAAATCACTGATGGTAGCTAGATGAAACCTCATAAGTCCTTTCCATGTTGCAAATTTTATGTTTAGCTTTGAAATTCCTCTCTTGTAAGACATCTTGATCTTTAGCTTAGGTCCTTGAAACCTACTCTACAAGCACCAAAATCTTTAATACCAATTGTTGGAAATATAAGAGGAGTAACTGAGAGAGGAGGGTTGAATCAGTTACTACTAAAATAAATCCTAGATCCCTTAGATATCAAATAAAATTTGGACTAATAAAAATAATTACTACTAATACTTGGTAAGCATATAGAAATTGATGTAACTCAGTAACTACAAAGTGTGTTTAACTTAGCAGATCTTAAGATATTGTTAGTAATTTACTTACAAGCATGAAAGAAATAACATGAACACATATGACACTAGGATTTAATGTGGAAACCCAATTTGGAAAAAAACCACCAAATGTAACTAGTTGTTATTTTTCACTCTTTGAAGTGAGCCCTGTTAGGAGCCAACCTTGTTAAAAGTTACAAAATACACTGTTAGGTGTGACCTTGTTAAACGATTTGATCACCCTATTAGGAGTGGCCTTGTAAGAGGTCTTGAAAAAATTCAATTGAATTGCCACCTTGTTGGAGGATTTACAATTAGTTGTTAAACCAACTCTGTTAAGAGATTTTAGATCACTACTACAATGGTTAGAGAGTAATAATGAAATGACTTCATTGTAATGGAACTGAATTGTTGATTATAGATATATGTTCTAGCTTATACTTGATCCTTACTAATTGAATAACACTTTTCTACTTCACAAGGATACCTACTTATCCTTCAAGTTAGCTTCATCTCTTTTTATCTCTTCCAATTCATTCAACTTGCATACTTTGAAATCACAAATTGACCTTTTACTTATACCCTCCAAATTGTCAAGTCAGCTCAAATATAAATTAGAATAACCAATATTCATTACCATAGTCAACTAGAATCAATAGGTAAAATAATTAAGCTTTACATGCCAAAATAAGAAAATCCTTTTGCCAAAATAAGAAAATCCTTTGGTAGCTAACCCAACTCAGTAGAAACAAATTTTGAAGTGAGCTCGGCATGCACTTATTGTCAAATGATATGAAATTTTTTTAACATCAAAGACAACACATGATTAATAAATTATATCCAATAGTTGATCCATACTATAGCTTTGTATTCAAAACAAAAATAATTGAGGCATGTTAAAACACGTGTTATTATTCTAGTTTAGGAAGAAAATATAAAAATTTAATTGTGTGTTGGATTCATTGATTGGAGTTAATTTTAAATGTGCATAGTACATACCACCTCATTGATGATAGTGGCTTTGTTTGTATCTATGCGATTCAAATTACAATCAATAGGAATTTTTTCACATCCACGTATTGATTTTATTGCACATACAAATACACAATTTCTCTCATGTACCTCAAATATGCAATTGGATTAGTTCTTAAAGTTGACACAGGTTGTGTACTATTTATAAAAACTAATATATTCTCTAATTCTTTTTTCCTACCATCAATGCATATAGCTACTATTTTACTTTGTTCACTAACTTTTTGTTGTATATAATTTGATGTGAGTGCATACCTACACATACTTTTTTTATATCTAACAATTTACATCCAACTAATATAATCATAGCAAGGTCTGACATACTCTACCAATTCAACAACTTACTGTAAGAGACCTTTATGCCATTAATGGAAAATAGGCCTAAACCATGTAATGAGGATGGTACTATGTGATATATCCTCTCTCCAACAAAAAAAAATTAGTGCTTATTGGAGGAAGTTCATTAGGGACGCATTGTTTCTATAGATGTTTGTACCTAAAGGACATATTAGAGTCGCCTTCACTCTCATTATCATAAGAACATGACCCCCCTTGAGCAAGGAAAAATTTCATCCTGTTATTAAATTTATTTCTGATATTTTGACCTCAAGTTGATCTCCTTAATTTAGACATACTAAATGTCTCACTTTCTTCTTCCATTCCTACGTTTTCCTCACTCAAGGAAGACAAATCTAACAAATATCTATTTTCTGGTACCTGCACTCCACAAAATAGGAGATATAAGTGGAAATGAGAGAGATGTTTTAGAAAAGGTAAAAGACATTAATCTCTATGGGTTGTACTAACTTATACTTGATGATCCATGAGACTGTGTGGGATGCATGTGAAAGGGCTTTAGGTTTTTGTAATGCTAAATCAATTGTCTTATGTTAGCTAAAAAATTCATGATATATATATTCAAAATTACATCAAATATTAGCATCACATATGAACTATAAATAGTAAAAGGTATATAACACATCAATCAAATTTATCATTGATCTATCAAGAACTAAATATTGAATAGCATAGGCATTGCTCATATAATTGTACATTTCATTCTTCTCATTGATAATCAAATTCCCCTCCAATGTTAGTTAATAAAATCCCCCATCATTGATATTATTCTTCATCCATATCATCATTAGGATTGTTGTCATCATTAACATTGTCACTATTGGTGTAAATAATTATTCACTATTTACACTTACTTAAGTTTACTTAGGTTAATGCATTTTTTTATTTTTTTATTTTGTGACACCTAGGAATTTGTGTACTCTTGTGAGTTATCATGTTAACAACATAGGAGTTTGCACCTCTTTTATGCACATGGTGTCTACAACATAGGAGTTATCACACTAATTAAGCACATGGTGTCTACAACCTTGTCATTCTTATCCACTCATCTAGAATGATGGATAAGGCATGTGCTTAGTTTTCATGATGCTTATCTTATCTCCTAGTTCTTTCTAGAGACATTCTAGGTGCTTCCTGAGAGGCCTTTATTTACAGGCACTCCTAGTGTGTACAATATCATATACTGAACAGAGAAATGTATTAGGACATACTCTAATTAATTGATAATATCCATTTTCTAGTCTATAGTTGTGCTTAGGTTTGAGTTCTTAGTTCCTAGGTGAATTTTTCCCTAAGGAAAATTCTTACATGGTATCAGAACTATACCAAATTCTTACAGTCACCATCACTATAATGGTGGTGGTGGTTGTCATCATCCTCATCATCGTCCTCCTCACAATCAGTAGAAGCATCATCATCATAATCTATAGCAGTACCAAGAGCATCAGGAGCATCATTAACTAACTCTCAATCATGATCCACTTCATCCTCTTCCTCGATATCTTCTTCTTCCATCGCATTATACTTTATTGGCCTTCCCCTTGGATCATGTATAAGAAAAATGAACAATCTAGTTTATGTGGAACCTCCAAGTAAAATACCTACTCACATTGGCTTGGAAAAACATAGGGCTCATCCCCAACTCACTCAAACAACCTTGTATTAATCACTAGAAATCCATTCTCATGTTCAATAACAGTTTATTAAGATCATTTTGATTGAGTCATAGTTTGTACCATTTGATGATGAAGAAAACTAATTTAAAGGAGATAAAGTCATAGTCATGTATATCAACCAAAATTTCATAGTATTAATTTTGAGATTTTCGAGGATGTAAATCATTTCTAGATGAAATATTGGTCACCTCAAAGACTACACTTATCCTAGAATCACAACTTCTCTTCGTGTCATCAAAATATTTGATGCAAAATTTATAATCATTGCATAAAATATCCTTGTGGTTTTTCACCACAATAATGTCGAACATGTATTAATTATCACATCACAAGTTCAAAAGCATATGGTTGATTAAAAAAATTATAAGTACCTTAAGATATCTTAAACCATATGCTAAATCTATTTCCTTTTGTGTAACATTGGGATCTCCATTACAATTAGCTTGTTTAACCAATGAATACATAGATTTCCATTTTAATCTATGACCAGAATGTTGACATCATTCAATTCATACTGTCATCCAATCTTGATTATTTACAATAAACAAATGTGTTGTATCCCATTCTTTAGTAGTTGTACAAAAGTAAATAGATGACTTACAAAAAAATTATTTTGAAGATTAAGAGTTTATTAACTACAATAACATCTCATAATTTATTACCTTTCAATTTCCTAAATCTATCATTCCACACCAAGTACTCATGTTCAAATTTTTTAATGGAGTCGAGATCCCAAATGCAATCTACATGGGTCTTTGCTGCAAGATTAGGAAGAGATTGAGTAATGTACACCATCATCTGGTATACCACATATCCCTCAATCATATAACCCTTGGGATGTGCTCTTTTTCAAAACAAACCCTTCATAAATTTCAAGTGTCTTGCAACCATCCACATTGACCTAGGTGAAATAGGTTCGCACAATTCAATCTCCTCAACTTGGTGTGTGAGGTAGTGTTCATGTGCATTGAAAAAATTAAAGATAAACACTTTTTCATTTCACACATTAATATATGAATTCTTTTCTTCCAATTTTTTATATCTCCTTTATGAATTTCTTTAGATGACAACTACTTACAAGGGATTCAAGACACAAAAACATATAAATATGAGACTTTGTAAGATATTACTTGTTTAATATATTGAACAAATATCATTGCTTGCCTCATGTATTTTCCAAGATCATATATCACTTGTTTGATATTACTATCAAAGTTGTATGGGAGAAATAGGGAAAACATAGACTACAGCAATTGTTAACTAATCATTCCATTCTTTTCTAATGCAATATAATGAAAATTGAATGTGATTTCACAAATATATTATAAATATGAAAGATCGTAACTTACCTTGATGAAGGTATGTCAATAATGTATTTTCATCCTTCTCCCAAATTAACTTTTCTTTGATATGAGATTGCTTATATTTGTAACAAATCCTATAGAAAATTAAATTTTTTGTATGGCTTCATTATAGCATTACTTTGTGACTCCATTAATAACCAAGGAAGAACACTTGCATTAATCCAATCTCTATTTCTATTTGATTCAATGATATTTTTCATTGCATGATTGGAATCATGAATGTCACTACAAATTTTGGAAAGTTTTTCTTTGTCATGCTTTCAATCCAATATTGTCCACAATGTCTCATTACATTCTTTCCAATACACATAGTGTCAAACAAATGCACAATTTGTAGTTTCTTGTAGTAGGGCAGCCTACTAAATTCTCTAGGGTAACATTTTAGTCCCTTTGGAAGATGGTCAGTGATGCCTTGATGACCTTGAATTCTATTACATTCCAACTACCATAGGTGAGCTGTTATTCTTTGTGTCTTTGATGTAGTCTCTTCTTTTCCATTGAAAATATGTTTTTCGGCACTTCAAAACTTATGATTTACATGGAGGAAGTGCCTATTCTCATCAAACATATGCTTTCTTAAACTTTTGGAATGAAAAAATTTCATCTTTGGACCACACATTAGACATGAAAATTTTCTCTTTGTTTGAAGACCTACTAGATAACAATGCAATTGAATTAAATATGTTTATTTTTGGAATTAGTATTATCGTGTACAACTATATTTCAGCATAACATACCATAGAAATGTGTCAACTCAAGGGTATCATGAGTTGTCCACACAAGCATTTCATAGAATTGAAATTGTTTTTGTCCAATTGGTCTACAAATATCATACATAGTGAAACCATTCCATAACATTAGCAACTCGTCAATAAGAGGCATAATATATACATTCATATCTTTCACTTGGTACTTACCTAGTTGAATGAACTTCAGATAATTATTGTGATCGTTTCACTCCAAGACTTATAATTACATGTACGTAAAAATAAAATAATAAAATACCTAGAACAATCATTTCCAACATAATGTGCTCCCTCTTTATTGACATTCATAGAGGAAGGTTATTATTGATAACAAAAACAAGCCACACCAAGTAAACAGATCTCATCTCTCCAAATAGATTGACACCGTGAGTTGCCAGAGAAAGCTTGAGATTTTGAGGTTCTTCTTTACAGTGCGGCCACTTTTCCTCTATGTCCATAAATTTTGAACCATCCATAGGTATTCAAATAATGTCATCTTGACTTCTATTGCATGCATGGTAATCCATAAATTGTACCAATCTATTGCACCTGAATAATTGTTTAAGGCATGGAATAATGGGGGTGTAATGAAGAAACTTGTAAGGCACTTTTTTTGTCACTTGATCATCTTGATATCTACTTGTATGGAATTTGAGACATTCTATTGCATTTTTGTGTTCTTTATGATAAATTACATAATCTTCAAGACAAGCATCTACTACTTGATACTCCATTCTAATATGTTTCATAGTGGCACATAATTCTTAGTAAGAGTGAGGGAGAAAATTTGATGGTGGTCATGACAAATCCCATCAATCTACAAAATTAAAAAAATAAGTCATTAGTATAAACAATTTTAATGGTGCATATTTCACCTTTTATAGACTATAATGATGTATATCACAAACCTTAGTATACATGAAATTATTATGTTGAATAAACCATTCATAACCTTCAAATTCATCAACAATAATACAATAGAGAAGAGTTGATTGGGATCATTCATAAAGGGTCATGTTTTCCTTCTCAAGTAGAGGTATATCATGGATGGCCTCAATTTCATCCTCACCATAATCACCATCATCAATAGAACTAGTATCAAATGTGTCATGGATCAATGCATTCGTACAATCATCTTTAAATATGTTTTCTAGCACATGATTATCTTCTTCTATGAGATCATGATCTTTGTTGGAAATCTAATTGAAAAGCTCATTTTTGAAGATCAAAGAGGGAGATTGTTGTTAAAATAATGCTTTCAATCATTTTTTTGTCATTGATGTCAAAATTGCTATTTGTAAGAATGGCATTTTCTTATAAAATCCAAGTACTATCACTTAGTTGATTGATGAAGAGGATTTGATCAACAAGATGTAAAAAGAGAACCTAAGGGAAAGGTTGAGTTATGACATTGTAATGAAGTGCAAGGATCAATTAAGACAATGGTTAAATGATGTATTGATAACATACTCAAAGATAAAGAGGTTGGTCACACTTAGAAACATTGGAGGAAGAAGTTGTAACAAGGTTGATTGTAGAGCTTAAAATAAGATCATTAGTGGGTGCTGAGAAAGTTAGTTGAAACTGAGAAAATTCTCAGTTGGAGCCGAGTAATAGGAAATTCTAGTGTGTGCCAAGTGATCTTTAGGTGCTGAGTGAATATTAGGTGCCAAGCATTAGAAAATCCTAGTTGGTGCCAAGTGATCTTCAAGTGCCGAGCATCAAGAAAAACACAATTGATGCTAAGTAATGTAGTATGTGTCGAGCACCAATATTTCAATAGTGTCAAGCTAATGCATTATTTCAAATGAAAAAGATTTTCCAAAACTGAGAAAACAAAGTGGTTACCTTAAATTTTTTGAATGAGTTGGAAGATAAGGATGATAAGTTAGTGGCACAGAATTCTATGTAAACTATTTTTAGGCAAATTCAAGAGGATTATTTAAGAGGTTTCTAGAGGAAATAAAATATGGGTTAGATGCAATGAATCCTACCTAATCCATATGAATTGAAATTAAAAAATGGAAGAATTGAGTGGGAAAAGAACTACAAAACTTCTATTGAAGGAGTCATAGACAAGAAGCAAATGTTGCTGATACTGTTGCTACAAAAGTGCCAAACTACGAAGTTGTTAGAAGAGTGTAAAGGAGAAGACATCTAGAAGAAAGAAGAACATAGAGGCTCTACTTCTACAAGTGGTTATGAAGAGATGATTGCACATCTACATTAAGCATGGAGACTGAAGGAGACAAAGCTTGAAAGGAGGGCAAGCTGTCAAGAGTTGCAAAGATTGAAGGCCAGGCAATGGTATGAGCTAAGTAGTGATATGAGATCTACAAGTTAAGTTGTATGTTGTAGTTAGGTCAAGATTTTATAATACTCTCTAGAAATTGTACTAGATATGAAAATCCTATGGACTTAGGTTGGTTTAATAGCCATTTGTAAATCCTTTAACAGGGTGGCATTCTTAGTGAATGTTCTAAAGTCCTCTAACTAGACCCACTTCTAATAGGGTGGTTAAATCCTCTAGCAAGGTCACATTTAATAGAGTGTTGTAAGCCTTTAATAGGGTAGGACTTTCGTAGGGCATCACTTTAGAAGAGTGAGAATTGAGTAACATGTTATTGGTGTTTTTTCTCAAATTGGGTTTCCATGTAAATCACTGTGTTATGTGTTGATTTCTTGTGTGTTATGCTTGCATGTTAATTTACAATAACTTGTTAGTTAGGAAAGTTAAATCTTAGATGAATGAATGGTTGAATGGGCTCACTATACTTAGTGAAAAGTTTGAGTATGAGATTTGGACCTTGAATAACTAATTCACCCCCCCTTCTTAGTTATTCTAAAGAATTTCCAACAGATCTTTTCCTTCAATACTCACACCTCCATGTTCCTCTAACATGTGGTGGTCCATATCATGTACTACCCTAGTGAGATCAACCTATATAAAAATGATGATAATTAAACCCTTGTTCCATGGTTCATTGCAAAAACAATATAACAAACAACTTATGAATGGATGATAATCAAACCCCCTTCAATGTAACCATTCTCCCTACAATGTCTCTTAGCTATTTTGATTTTTATTCTTCTTATATTTAAGTTGTTATGACTCTTGCATGGACAATAGCATTTGTCATCACCTTCTCTTTGAAAGTTAGACAACAATCTAGTGATTGTCTCACTATTTTGATCAATTCCATTGTATTATCTAACATGATCCTTCTTCATGGAAATAACTTATTCTTGTACCCTTATTGAGTTGGTTGTACTTAATGTTTATATCTACACATATGGTTTTGAAACAAAAATTTGGTGTAGTTGATATGTATATTTGCAAAAATATTGGACATGTGTTGTACTTAATGCTTATATCTACACATTTGGTTTTGAAAGAAAAAATGGTATAATTATGGTGTATATATGCAAAAATATTGGACATGTTGTACTTAATGTTTATATCTCCACATATGGTTTTGAAAGAAAAATTTGGTGTAATTAATGTGTATATCTGCAAAAATATCAGACATATTGTATTTAATGTTTATATCTGCACATATTGTTTTGAAAGAAATATTTGGTGTAATTAATGTGTATATCTATAGAAATATTGAATATGTTTTACTTAATTTTTATATCTACACATATGGTTTTGAAAGAAAAATTTGATGTATTTATGCCTCTTCATTTTGATTTTGTTCAAGGGAAGTTTGTTAATGGTAATAGAAAACAAGAATGCATTTTCTACGAGTTCATAATTTTTTTTAACAAAATTAATGGTTTACAAGATAATGCACCTAAAGTACTATTAGCTCAAAAGAAAGAACATGATGTTCAAATAGTATAGAAAGTGCTTGACATGAGAGGTCCACAAGTGAGGGTGTTGGCCAATCTTGAAAACTTGAATGCTGAAATGAAATCTATTGAGGATCAAACACCTATGCAAGAGTTACAACACAATTTGAAGTTGATTTTAGATATTGTAGAGACAAATATTTATAATTTTTTTCAAAATTTAAGGCACAAGAGAGAGTCTGTGGCAATATACCAAAAGGAGAAGGAGTAACTTTAGGAATAGACTGTATAGCAGAAACACCAACCAAACAACATAGAGGATATTATGGGAGCACTAGATAAAATCCAAAAAAGTGTTGTGGTAAATAAGATTACATGAGGAAAACCAAATACAAAGCTAAATATTAGATCTACCTTGCTAACTCCTAGTAGATTGGGATATTGTTATTTTTCCCGATCACATTTACTTTGATAGCCATGTTAGGGAGGTGATCTCACCTAGTTCATCATCATGACTTTGAATTCCTTAATCATGATCTTGGGTGCTCAAATTAATATCCAAGATATTTACACCTTAGGGACCCATTTGATCATCATTTGAAAGAGCCTCAATGTTGACCACAAAATGTCTCTCAATATGTTGTTCTTTGCTTTCATTAGAGGGGGAATTCTTCTCTTACTTACTTGGACATAAGGGTGACCTTTTCTTCTTTTGAGGTGGCCCCTTGTCCTCTATCACCTTCCTCTTCATTCCTCTTGTTTGTAACTCCTTGTCACTCCTTCCATTCTTATTCTTGTTTTGGCCTTCTTTTTTTCTTGAACATTCAGGCAGTTGTTCACATGATTCCCTATTTGGTTCTTCTACATCTTTCATTAGTTCATATTTCCATGAAGTTATTTTTCCCTTCAAATTGGCCATCTATTAGTTTATCCATGTGTGAGTGAATGGTGTTAAAAATGAATCATTATTCTATCAAAACTTCATCTTTATTTGACCAATCTATAGTAGGAATTACATTCTTTCTTGTTGTGTCATGATCACCTTGGAAATAGCTTCCATCCTCTTCAAATAGCTTAGGAATAAGTTATAACCTATTTATTATCAAATCCACTAATCTTTATAGGTCTTTACCTTATACTAAAAAATCATGTTAATTTAATGGTCTTCAATTTGAGCTATATATGTTTATACTTAACTTCATATGCCCTTTGAATTTGATGATGTGAATTTAAGTTGAGGTGAGTGTTGTAAAGGCCTAGTGTAAAATTATTTCTCATCTGCCCCTATAGTAGGACTAATGGGTAGATCTTGTTTGAATTTCGAATATGAGAAGGGAAACACACCCAAAATATATTCTTGCATTTTATTGGATCTTTTCATATGCCATTAAATATCTTGCTATTTCCATTATGATTGGCCTATCGAGTTGTGCAGTTCATCATGTATCTGCATTTTCTTTTCCATTTCTTATAAGAGTATTTCACGGTTGGGAGCCACTTTGACATCCTTTGCATGGTTTAGAGGTAATTTTATCATCACAGAGGCTTCTATAATAGAATGAGCCTCATGATTATGGCATTTACACAGAAGCATAACTTGCTTCTTCAACTCCTTACATTCAACTCTTCACTAAAGTTATTCATCCAATAGTGACATTAGCTGCAAAAAATTCTTAGGAGCCAAGGGACCTTAAAACTATGCTACATTTTCTAGAGACACGAGAGAAGTTACTTCTGGATTCAGTACTTCATAACATTCTAGATCATATAGTGATGCCCAAATTAACAATAGCAATAGATACTTGGGATCCTCACAGGAAAACTATGCCAATACATGCATGGTTACATCCTTGGCTTCCATTATTGGGCCAATGTATGGAGCCTTTATATCCAACCATTCCTTATAAATTGGGGAATGCACTTCATCTACATATGCAATTTTACCACCTTGAAAAATTTTATTTGATCTTGCTAACTAGGAAAAATTGATTGTTCATTTCATTATACCTAATGTGATGACTATTCTATAGCAATTCATAATCAACCCAGTTAATCAAAAAATAGACCAATTTAAATAGATTATGGTTTGTTTCTTTTTTTAAATATCTACTATGATATGTTATTGTAACATTTCTTACGAACTCTACCCACTTTTCATAGTCTGTATTATTTTTGTGTAGGATCTTGAGGTAAATCACTTAGCATGGGTTGAGTGAGTTTTATTGTTTTATTATTTTGATCTTGAATATGTATGCAACTTGATAAATGTTTATGTTGTGCTAATATGTAATAAGCACCTTAAAAATATCTCTCTATATATGAAAAATAGAAATTGTGCAATTTGTCGTGTATTGCATGTGTATTTGCTTTGCCATTGCTTATAAAAGCGTTTCAAGGTTGGGAACTAATTCAACATCCTTTTCATAGTTTAGGGGTAATTTCATTATGGAAGAGGTTTCTACAAAGGAATGAACCTCATGATTATGATATTTATACACAAAAGCAAAACTTGGTTCCTCAACTCCTTACATTCAACTCTTTAGTGAAGTTAGTCTTCCAATAGTGAGAATAGCTACTACAAATTCTAGGAAGCCAATAGACCATAAACCTATGCTACATTTTGTGTAGACATGGGAGAAGTTTCTATAGGATTCAATACTTCATTACATTCTAGATCATATAGTGATGCCCAAATTAACAATAACAATAGATACTTGGGATCCTCTCAAGGAGACTATGCCAATACATGCATGGTTACATCCTTGGCTTCCATTGTTGGGTCAGCATATGGATCCTTTTCTCCAACCATTCATTATAAGTTGGGGAATTCCCTTCATTCCTATCATGCAAGTGATGCATTTGCATATGTAATTTTATCACCTTGAAAAACTATACTTGATCATGCTAGTTGGAAATAGTTGATTGTTCATTTTATTGTACCTAATCTACTATGATATGTTTTTGTAAAATTTCTTGTGAACTCTGCCCATTTTTTGTGGTCTACATTATTTTTATGCAAGATTTTGTGGTAAGTCACCTAGCATGGGTGGACTAAGTTTTATTGTTTTATAATTTGGATTATGGAATATTTATGTAGCTAGATCAAATTTTTTTGTGCTAATATGTAATAATAACCTTTAAAAACATCTCTATCTATATATAAAGATGACAAGTTTTGCAATTTGTCATGTATTGCATCTGAATTTGCTTTGCCATTTCTTACAAGAGTGTTTCAAGGTTGAGAACCAATTCAACATCCTTTGCATGGTTTAGAGGTAATGTCATTGTGGAAGAGGCTTGTGCAAGGGAATGAGTCTCGTAATTATGACATTTATACATAGAAGTAAAACTTGCTTTTTCAATTACTTACTCTCAACTCTTCATTGAAGTTATTCTTCTAGCGATGAGAATAACTACTACAAATTCCTGGGAGCCAAGGGACCCTGAACCTATGCTATATTTTCTAGATACATTAGAGAAGTTACTATAGGATTCAACACTTCATAACATTTTTTATCACATAGTGATGCCCAAATTATCAGCAACAATAGATACTTGGGATCCTCACAGGGAGATTGGGCCAATACATTCATGGTTACATGCTTGGCTTCCATTGTTGGACCAATTTATGGAGCCTTTTTATCTAATCATTCCTTATAAGTTGGGAAATGCACTTCATTCTTGGCATGTAAGTGATGCATCTACATATGCAATTTTATCACCTTGAAAAATTGTATTTGATCATGCTAACTAGGAACAGTTGATTGTTCATTTTATTATAACTAATCTAATGACATTTGTACATGAATTTGTAATCAACCCAACTAATCAACAACTAGACCAATTTAACTATGTTATGGCTTGTTTCTTTCTAAAAATTTGTGCTATGATATGTTTTTGTAAAATTTCTTGTGAACTCTACCCATTTTCCATGGTCTATATTAGTTTTGTGTAGGATCTTGAGGTAAGTCACTTAGCATGGGTTGACTGAGTTTTATTATTTTATTATTTGGATTGTAGAATATGTATGTAGTTGGGTCAATTTTTCTATTGTGGGCTAATATTTAATAAGAACATTAAAAAAGATCTATTTGTATATATAAAGAGATACATGTTTAGAAGGAAATATAAAGACATACATGTTTAGAAGGAAAAGAAAAGAAAATTTACATAGTTACCTATTGTCACCCTTGAAGGAAATTATAGAGCAAGGGAATGGAGATCACAAGGGCATGACATGATAATGAAATTGTAGAGTAAGGGTAGGATAATGAAATATAGAGATTGTTGAGATAATGGGTGTTGCACACATTGCATAATATTGTTATTTTATTATTTTATTTTTATTATGTAATGTTGTACCTAGATGGACGTGCAACATGTAAAGATTCCCATGAAATATTCTTGATGAGTTGTATTGTAACATTGTCATAATATTTCATGTAATTATTTAATATTGGGGAAAAGAATTAAATGTCCAATATTAAATGTGGGGTCAGTGGGTTAGGTAGCACATGGTTTATATAATGCCACAAGGATAGTTGTTGTAGAGAGTGACAAGGAGAAGACAAAAGGCAAGAGTCGAGCGGGACAAGGCTTGACAGGTTAGCCAAGGGAGCATTTGTGAAGGTTGGAAGCATGGCATGGGATGTGTGGATTCATGCTTGTTCACATAGTTTTCTCGGTTGTGGCTATGGCCATGAAGGCTTCCATAGTTGTATGGAAATGGTATTTTTGCTGAATAATACATGGTGATGGGTGCTTTTGGAGGCTGGGTTTTTCCCTCAATGAGGGTTTCCCAAGGTATATCTTGTGTCACATTTTATGGGTATGTTGTCTATTCTCTTGCATGTGGATTTTAATTCCGTGTTAATTTTAGATTTATTATGGGTTATGTGGAAATGGTTATATATTTTTATTGCCAAGTTTCCTTACAAGTGGTATCAGAGCTATGGTTTTATTGTTTGTAACCCTAGATTGAATCCATGGGAATGCATGAGAGGATAAAAGAAAGGGCAAGATATATGAATGATTTATTGCAGATCTAAGGGTTTTGGATTTGCTGTTATGATGGGATGTTAAAATATTTGGGCATGTGAAATTGTTGGAGAAAAGGATTTTTTTGGATGTTTCATTTAAATGAGGGTTTTGGGGGGTAGCTTGCAGAAATGACCTCCTGGGTAAAAACAGACCTCACCATTGGATCCGGGTCGACATTTCCATAAAATTTGATATATAATATGCCCTAGTTTGGCCATGTTCAGAGGAAATGAAAGAGTTTTTTGGTTTCAGCCCATGATGGCCGTCAAATTTAATCCCGTCGGAATTTTCGTCACAGAAAAAATAAAAAATGAAAAATCGCAGTGAAAATGGTAAAAAGACTATCTTAGTAAAACGGCCATAACTTTCTCTCAGAATATTGGATTTCAGAGTTCTTATAAGCATTGGAAAGCTAATTCAGAGCACTACAACATGATGTAGGTTTAGTTTTGTGATTTTGAGATTTTTTTAGGTTTTAAGAGCCCTAAAGTTAGATGTTATTTATTTTGAGCACGAATTGGGGCATAACTTGGGCATACAGAGTCGGATTTTGGACTTCTAGTAGTCAATGGAAAGCTCTTGGAGAGTTCTACACATTGGTTCAGATTTGGTGCAGGTTTGGCATGATTTATTTGGTGATATATTTATCTAAACAACTTATAGATATATTTTGACTATGGTAACATTGTGAGTTTATGACATTGGAGATTTAAGTTTTGATGTCATTGTATACTCAGTTCATATTTCAGATTGGTCTCATGATGATATGGTTATTAGTGTTGGATTTGGATATGTATGATGACTTGTTGGATCTACAAGTTGTGCAGTGTTGTAAGCGGTCTATACTTACAAGTTGCATTTATAGCTTGGTTATGGGTTGTCTTTTCCCATTGATCTTTCATTATTGATGCATATTCAGATTGGTGGCTTAGATTTGGGTTGTCTATGCTCTAAGTCACATGATTTACTATTTTCTTCATGTAGAAGGGATAAGATGTTGTTACCAGGTACAGTCATGGCAGAGGATTGTGGTTGACTATGCTGACAGGTTGGACATATTGAGAGCCTGATGCTCGGTTCATGGATGTGATCATGGTGTCATGGATTTTGGCATGACATGATTGGATATATAGGTACATCCTTGACATTCATTAGCTTAGATTTTTTTTGATTCAGTTATGGTGGTATATCTTCTTGGTTGAGGATCATGGTTATTTGGTTTTCTTTTAAGGAGCTCATGATGTGCACTTTGAGTTCTTTGATGGTTTAATACCTTGGTTGATTCTCATGGTTAGAGGATGGTATTTTCATCATGATGTCATGGATAGCTTGGATACATGGTTTAGTGGGAGCTTGTGACAGTGATGGGGTGACAGTGTAGGATTAGTTCTTGGTTTGGTTTATATCTTCTTGGTTTGGAGAGGATGGATTTTGTAATGACATAGGTGACTTGGTACCATAGTTGAGTGGGAGTTGTTGGCATTGATATATTTATTGAGTGTTTGCAGATGTTGGAGGTTTGTTTTAGATCCTGTTGCTGCAGAAGCGTCTTTGACATTTGCATGGTGCACTTGTTATCTTCATGGTGTGTGAAGATGGTTAGATCTTGAGGACTCATAGAGTTCTTGATTATCTTTGTGGTATGTGGAGATGGTTCTTCCTAGTATGTGGAGATGGTTTTCTTCATGGTGTGTGGAGATGTTTGCATCTTGAAGACTCACAGGGTTCTTGGTAAAGGTACAGTTTATGCTTTTCTTTGATAGGTTATCCTTGGTATGAGGATGGTTTCATTATTATGTCATGATATACTCTTGATACACGTTTAGAGTTGTGACAAGTTATGGTGTGTTCATATGGAGCATGTTATCTCTTTAGTTGAGATGGTAAGATCATGTTGTCATGTTTATGTTCCTGAGGCCATGGTTGGAACTTGGACATTGATCTTGGTTTAGTTTCTTGGTATTGAGTACACTGATCATAAGTTGGATACTTCATGATATTGCTATGTTACATTTGGAGCTGGCATGGATTGATTGGTTACAGGTGCTCATGGATACTTAGAGACAGTGGTGATGTTGTTTTCTCTTGGATTAGAGAAGTATTTGTTGGGATGATTGATGGTTTCAGCAGGAAGTCTAAGGGTAGTCACCTGATATGGACTTGAGAGGAGATTGTTCTTAGATGAGTCTTGGTTGGAGACTTGGTTATCTTGATGAGCATTCTCATTCCCCACTCTTGGTCTACTCGGTGATTTGCTACTTGAGAGGCATAGCCCATTGTTTCTCTCAGTTGCATTATATTTATGCTTGTCTTTCATGGATATGGATCTTGAGCTATAGTACATGAGTTAGTTCTGGAGGGTTCATTTGAGAGATGGTTTAACATTGGTTATCTCCATGTGCATATGTTGTTATGCTGGTGAGATGGTTTTATATTGGGCATATTCCTTGGATTAGGAATGGTTATTCCCTGGTTTAGGAATGGTTTTATGAGTTTGATCTTCTTGTGAGAGGCTTACATCCATGATTAGTTATATGGTATGGTTTGGGTGTTGTTGAGGCTTCTTGTTGGGGTTTTATGGAGGAAATCATACTTGCACAGTTTACATCTAGAGGTGTGTGTAGAAGGACATGATACATGTTATGATTTGCATGGTTTCTCCGGTCTTAGTTATCTTCTTGGATGTTCAATTTTGCCTACATTGGATTTGAGATTGGTTAGAGATTGTGATCATTGGTTTGTGCTCATGTATGTCATCTGAGAGATGACATGGTTATTCCTTTCTCTCTTTCCTCTATTGGTTGTGGAGAATTTGGGAGAGCATTGGAGACTTTTTATGAGAGTTGTTTTTGTAGGATATTGGTTTATGTATTGTGGATGTCCTTGATACTACATGGATTCACTTCTTTGAGATGTTGCGAGTGGATTGGTTATAGATTTGACATTATCTTTTGTAGTGGGAGCTTCTTGGTATATATGTGGCAAGTATTGCTCTTGAGGCTTGTGATTGCAGGTTATAGATTGGATATGTCAGTGCTATGAGATTCACTTGTTATACCTTTGAGGTATGGATAGTTGTATGGGTTTGGCACTTACTGTGGGTGCTATTTTAGCTATGGATATATTTTTTAACAACTATGGATACATGTGATTACCTTTGGATCAGGTTATTTGTGCTTGGCATTTTAGTTGGTACAGGATTTTATGATCTTCTAATGCGACAGGTTGGGTGGTTTTCTCTTTGGATGGCTTCTATGTATGTCTAGTGGGAGTGGCATAATAGGAGGTGAGATCATTCATGTTCGAGATGCTGGATACTTTGATTTTGTTGTGGGTACCAGGATGAAGCACTTGGTGTATTTTGATCCATGATGGTGGATGTGCTTGGAGGGATTGTTCCCTTGTTCATTTTATGTGGCTATGGATTGACCCTATGCAATGTATACAACAAGTGGGAGATTGTTGAGATAATGGGTGTTGCACACATTGCATAATATTTTTATTTTATTATTTTATTTTTATTATGTAATGTTGTACCTAGATGGATGTACAACATGTAAAGATTCCCATGGAATACTCTTGATGAGTTGTATTGTAACATTGTGATAATATTTCATGTAATTATTTAATATTAGGGAAAAGAATTAAATACCCAATATTAAATATGGGGTCAGTGGGTTAGGTAGCACATGGTTTATGTAATACCACTTAGTGGTTTTGTGGGACTTTCTACTATATAAGCAGCCACAAGGGTAGTTTTTGTAGAGAGTGACAAGGAGAAGACAAAAGGCAAGAGTCGAGCGGGACAAGGCTTGACAAGTTAGCCAAGGGAGCATTTGTGAAGGTTGGAAGCATGGCATGGGATGTGTGGATTCATGCTTGTTCACATAGTTTTCTTGGTTGTGGCTATGGCCATGAAGGCTTCCATGGTTGTATGGAAATGGTATTTTTGCTGAATAATACATGGTGATGGATGCTTTTGGAGGCTGGGTTTTTCCCTCAATGAGGGTTTCCCAGGGTATATCTTGTGTCACATTTTATGGGTATGTTGTCTATTCTCTTGCATGTGAATTTTAATTCCGTGTTTATTTTAGATTTATTATGGGTTATGTGGAAACGGTTATATTTTTTTATTGCCAAGTGTCCTTACAGAGATCACAAGGGAAAAACAAAAAAATGCACCAATCACAAGGGCTCAACAATGTTCAAAGCTCTCTACCCTTATTCAGAGCTCTCCACTTCTTCTACATGTAGCTCTCCACAATCAAAAAAAATGGCGAATGATTTATGTCATGCTTTATTTTTTATTTATTTATACACACACGGGCATTGCAATAATGATGCCAATATGTTACAAGCTAGAGTTGTTGTTACACCAAAAGATCAACCTGTGAATGCCTAATACAACCACTAGACTTATAGAGCATAGGAGGTGATTAAGGCATGTCATGAATCTCAAAGGCAAAGGATAGAAATTAGTCCAACAATTTACCCCTCAGCGTTACCATAGGAGATTTGAACCTATGACCATGTTCTAATACCACTTGTTACAAGCTAGAGTTGTTGTTGTACTAAAAGATCAACCTATTAGTGCCCGATACAACTACTATACTTATAGAACATAGGCGGAAATTAAGCCATGTCACAAATCTCTAAGGGGTAGGCTGGCAGTTAATCCAACATAATGTCAGTATTGCAACAACATCAGGGAGAATTGCAAAAAATACATGAAAATCACCATAAATTATACCACCGATGTAAATTGTCATCGCAATTTGACCCCAAATGTTGTTTCCCTCCATGATCTTTTTTGCTGAAAATTTTCTATATGTTTCTTACCCATTGCACATCCTTCACATACCTTTTACCTTGGTGAGATTCTTGGTAGACCATACACCATATTCAACTTCTCTATATGATTGAGGCTTTGATATTTAACATGTCCCATATGCTCATGCCACAACCTACTCACATTATCATGCTTGGGACTAGCACATACACCTTTATTTCTAATAAATTCTTGAAATTTATACAATCCATTATCCACTTTACCAATTGTAGTCACTTCATGATTATTGTTCACATCGTTTACTAAGAATTTATCATTATAAAATTATATTTTATATCATTGACTAGCAGTTTTAAATACAAAGAGAATATTTATTGATAATTTAGGGACAAGCTTCATATTTTTAAACATTCATTATCCACTTGAACATTTCCACTTCCTTCAACTTCTAGAGGACTATTACCTCCCAAATATATGTTTTCACCATTACTTTCATTCAATAACTCAAATTGCTCCTTATTATGTAATATATGTTGTGTGCAACTAGAATCAATTATATCCATTAATCTTTAAAAGAACTATTTTCTTTAAGTGCTACATACAATTTATTTCTCTTAGAAAACTATTTTGTGAACTTATTCTTTTTTATCATTAATCCTTTTGTGGCATTCATTAGCTTTGTGTCCTTGTTTACCATAGTAATGACATTTCCACTTTCTTCTATTTGGATTCTTAGATGAAACATTTTTATCACCATACTTCCAATTTCTTCCATTAGATTTATTATCTTATGTATTTTGATGATATTGTTTTCCTTTCATTATAATTTTTTGAGATTCACACTCAACAGTAGAAGATTCACTTACTTATATTTGATGTTTTTCTTCTTGAATTAACTTAACTCATAACTCATTAGATTTAATATCTTTTAGTTTATCTATAGTATCAAGTCCCCTTATAAAAGATTGATAAGAACCTAAAAGACATTGTAATATTCTTTGCACAAAATCCTTATCTTCTATGACCTTTCCAAGTGAAACCAACTCATTTTTCTTTTCATTTAATCTACTTATATGAGACACTATTTCTTATGAGCTTATTAATTTTAGATTATACAACTCTATGGTGAGAGATGTAATCCATACATCACCTAAGTTTTGATACAAAATATTCCATACTTGCACTCCACTTCTTTAATTTCAAACTTCTAGAAACAAAAGTACTAATTTGATCAAGGTTATTGCCTTCTTATCTATCCTCTCTTAGTAAATATTGTTGTCTTCCAAAATTTATTGGTGTTTGTTCACTACCAATAGAAATATTATAACAATTTTGTAGAGTTAGAGACATTTCTATTTGTGAAACCTAGTCATAATAATTCTTTCCATTTAATCTAACTGTGGGCATAGTAACACTAAGAGAATCCTTTAATCAACTTGTGTCCTTTTTGGATGAGAAAAAAATGTTAGAATCTTCAATACTTAAATTAATAGTTGGAAAGAAAAACTTCACCAAATAAGTTTCTCACCAAATATGAATAGAAATTGCTTGACACCAAGATTTTGATGTTGCTCAATTAGTAGTAACCTACAATAATAGATGACACAAAAAAAGATGTATACGACTTCCTAGGAATCATATTTTCTCTAATACCATAAAGAATATAAAGAAAAATAGAGCAATAGACCAATAAATTATAGAAAAAAGAAAATCTATATATATAAAGAAGAAATGTTTATTCATTTGATTGCAAAAAAAAGTATTTCATGGCTTCTATATATAGAGGACTTACATCATGTGTGCACCAAGAAAAGAAGCTTCTAGAGTGAGATGTAGATTGGAGAATGCAAGGTAGACTGCATTCTTGATTGCTGACCGACCATGTGTTCAACTATTATAAACTATTTAGGAAACATATGTAGTTGGGTGTAACAAAATGGAGATGTGGAAGGAAAACTAGAGACATTGAGACTTTTACAGATTCTTCCAACACACTCCTAGTAAAGTAAAATTATTCGTCATTGACTCCTATTTGGCAATACATGTTTAACCATAAAATTATGGTTTTTTTAGATTACCTTTGCAAAGTGGAGTTGATTTAGTCAATTTTTCATCAATATGTCTTAACTCTAAAATATAGAAAAGAATTATTTGTAATATTTTACTTTTATTTCTTTTTCCAAATTAAAGTGTCTAACATACTTGATTATATTGCTATAGATTTCATAGTATACTAAAATAAAATAATATAATTATTGTTAAATAAACTTGGTCTATTGTACAACACATTAATATGAGCAACTTATCAATTAGTCTCCCTTAATTTCTACTCTAGATTAAATGAATTGTAATAGTTTTGATACATTCTAATTTTATGTGAAAGTTTTAAATAGTTTCGATGATCATATAATCAAACGTTAAATAAAATTGAATGTGTGAGTAATTAATTACTATGAGGAGCTTATCAATTAGTCTCCCTTAATTTATATTATAGATAAATGAATAGTTATTTTTTCTATATTTACAAAATTATAATCTTTTAAACTTTAAAAATAAACCAAAGATGACTGCAATTGTCAAAAAAATATACATCTTATAATTTCATATATTTTTGTTATTCTAGTTGATAGAAAATAACCAAATAAGCTCATTGAGAAAGCACCATTGTTCTTCATATTCATGATAATTTTACCAAATTTTATAATATTAGGTTTCAATTTCTATGACAGAATTGCAGTTACAAACTTGGGAGGGTATATAAGAAGTTCAAATTAGCTACTTTTTGATTTATTGGTCTAAAAAAACCAAAGTATTGGCAATCATAAACAAATAAGACATGGGTACACAACCACTCTGATACCTAAGATGATTTCTCATCTCCAACTAAAATGGCACATGTACGGGGTGACTAAAAAGTTTATAAAAATACATGAAAATAATGACAAATTCTAACTCTTACATTCCTTTAAAAATTTGCTCTGCAAGGAAACTCATGAGATTCTAATACTGGTTTCCAATAGATTGAAACTATTGGGTTTAAAGTCTTTCAAGTTGTTGGTACTATGTCTATAAGTGGCTTTTTTTGTTTATAGCCATGTTTTTTAGCCTTGATGTAATTCTAGTCTAGAGGTTTACCTAACAAATAAAAGCCTAGTATATAATTTTTTATTGGCTAGAGCCAATATGGTGGGGTTTAATTTCATTTTTCAACATGAAAATAACAAAAAAAAATTGAAGTAAAGAAAAGAGATAACCGTGAATTTATTATGCTTTCAGTGCCTATGTTAGCAATAGGCAAAGTTGTCCATTTTTAATTTCTTAGACTAACAAACAACCTCTTATGTACAATAGGTAACTTTAGTGTATGTTTCCTTAGGAGACTAGTCACCCAATAGATGAGGTGAAAATATTAAAATTTAATAGATAAAATATTAAAGTTCATTATTATTTTTGATGTCAAGAAATTAGAAATATATCTATAAATGTATTTTTTAATAAATATAAATCAACTTAGAAATAAATAAAAAAATTTAAAAAATTATTCAATAAAAGTTTATTAGCTTTTTTTGTTAGTAAGTATAATCTATAAAATTATAATTAACTGATTCAAAAATTGATGATATTTTTTAGCTTCTCTCAGATAACCTATAGCAAAGATATATATATATATATATATATATATATACACACACACACACTCACTTTTATATATAAATAAGAGATCACTACAAATTGGAAAACACATACTAAATATTATGGTAGTGTTTAGTACATTTGTAGCAGACCCAAAAATCAACATGGTATCAACTTAATTTGTCAAATAGCATGGTTATAAGAGTTGATGAGGAAAACTACCTTTTCAATATCCCACAAAGGTTTAAGGAAGACCCTTTGGTTGGCTGGGTGATCTTCAATATAGGGCACTTGAGTTACTGCTACAAAATAGTTTCAAAATAATAAAGACTACAATTGAAATAAATATTTTAGGTGGATATGGATAACATATAGGTTGAAGTAATTGATATCAATTATTATACAAAACTTTAACTCTTATAGCCTTAGAAGCCATAGAATTTATTTGCAGAGCTTAAGATGAAAGGAATACAAATATGATAGGGACATTAGTGAGAGAATATAACTTTCACTAGGATGACTCTCTACATGGATACTAATCACAATGAAATTGAAATAGGAAATCCCATTCCTTCGATCGATGATAGCCTGCAAAAGGCATCATGGAGATGGCATGGATAACACACTACACTAAGATAAAGAGAGCCATAATGAAAATAGAAATTGTTACATAATCAGTATGTGTCTCACCCATCATGAAGTGATGCCATTATGTAACATTATTGTGCCAATCAAATTCACTTCAACAATTAGCACAAATGGATAAGATTTAACACAACATCTTTGTCATCATTATCATGGGAGATCACTGCCAAGGTCCTTTCTTGATAAAAAAAATTTTTTTGTGGATTATTGGGTAGAAAGAAAGTCCTTTTTTATGAAGGCTTCATTTTAGCCTATAAATTCTTTGGGGAGAAAGTTGTGGACATTGTAGGTAATGGTTCGAGCAGCTTTGATTTTGTGAGAGTTTGGAAAGGTCAGCTAGCTTTAAACATCACATGCTAGGGAAGAAATTAAGCTTGGAAAAATAAATAAAACTTTAACTATTTAACATTTTTACTTTAGGAATCAAGCCTTAGTGTATGATGTTTAAGCCATTCAAAAAAGGGCATGCACCTATCAAGCATGGAAATTTAGAGAGATAACAATAGTGAAATCATTAATGACATAGTCATGGATGTGTAGAGAATTGGTGATTTTTTTTTGGGTACTTACATGACCTCTAGGTGTTTCCTCTCTAAATTATCCTTGTCCTGGAAATGTTGTTAAAAAATGTGGGGCCTCATGTCATCTCAACCAATACTTTTCTTGCTAAAAATTACTTGAACAATCTCATGGCTACTAAGGATGATCGAATGAGGATCACCTTTGAGTTCCTAAGGAACATGCGCATTATGAAATTACAGGTATGGAGAAGTGAGCAAGTAAAAATGGGATATATAAGGAATTAATATCTCTCTCTCTCTCTCTCTCTCTCTCTCTCTCTCTCTCTCTCTCTCTCTATATATATATATATATATATATATATATATATATATATATATATAGAGAGAGAGAGAGAGAGAGAGAGAGTGCTCTATCAATGGTGGCTATGTTAGAATTAGACCCATTGAGCAATGGAGGAATACATGTGACATTTGGTGTAGAATCCCATGATATATCTAAATAGTGTGTATGTTGGAAAAGACATAAAGTGTAAGTATAGAGGAATCCCACAAATAATTTAAGGGAAGTCAAGCTTAATTTGGAGTTAGAACTCGTACTCGTTGACCTGTCCTTTAAAGGTAAGTGGATAAGCATAATAAACAATCATGCACATATTATATTTTATTATAAGATCGTAACTTATGAATTGTAATTTGATTTATAATTCAATAATAGTTAAATAACTTATTATGATTACTAGGAAATAAAGATAATGAACAATCATGTATGTATTATATGTTATTATAAGATCATAATTTATGAATTATAATTTGATTTATAATTCAATAATAGTTAAATAAATTATTATGATTACTAGGAAATAAAGATGATCTATTAACATATTTTATTGTTATGAATAGTGAATATTCAAATAACTATGATCCATGGTCATATTGGAGAGTTGCGTAGTGTATATGAGCAATGTTAGTATGCTAATAGAAACCAAATTTAAATAAAGCTTCTACAAACTAAGAAAAATTCATAAATTTCAAGATAGACTAAGATGAACTCTCAATTGAGAATATGAGCCATTAATGGGCTCTCTCAATGAGAAGCTCTCTTGTTGAGTAGCTTTGTCTAAATAGATAGGATGTATGCTCAAGCTTGTGCTTCAAAAAGGGCTTCAAATGGAGTTGGAATTTGGGTGTGAGTGTATGGTTTTGATGTAAAATGGCTTCTCAAAATGGCATTATGACTTTACTTCATGGATTGTGTTAAAATGACTTGGGAGAGGATTCCTTAAATAGGCAAAGGGCTTGAGGGATCAAGGGCTAGGATGCAAGGATGTGAAAAAGCTTATGGAGGGCTCAGATTGCATGAGAGGAGAGCACATGGATTGTGCTTCCTTATAGCCAATCAAAGAGTGACACATGTCACATGGTGAGAGGATGGAGAAAAGGGCAAGGATGAGTCAACAAAGGAGGCTCAAGAGATAAAATCTTCATAAAGACCCTCATAATGACTTGTAAGAGCAATAAAAGGGCTTGTAAGAGTCATTTATGACCTAGTGGACTTCATAAAGTTTTATGGTTGAGATATTTTGAGGGTGATGAGAGAAAATTCGACTTGGGCTTGATTAGGAAGGTTCTAAGCTTGTTTAGGCTTGTGCAAATGATTAGAGGATGGATTAGGATGGTTTAGGATTAGCTTAGGGATAGGCAAGTGGATGGCATTTAATGAGGGTGGGTGAAGGAGGAGATATTTGTTAACTTTGGCTTGGGTTAGTAAGTTTTAACCCATGTTTAGGGAATGTGACAAGGTTAGGAGGGGATTAGGATTAGGTTTAAAGACATCTTCTAGAAGAGTCTAGATTTTGGATGAGGATAAAGACTTTCTAGAATAGTCTAGAATTTCCTAGGATGAGGATGAAGACTTTCTAGAAGAGTCTAGAACTTCTTAGGGTGAGGATAAATTAGATTTTTAGGAAATAAATAAAGTTTTATTTATTTCAAGGGTTTGGGTTGAGGAGATATTTATTAAAAAAATTTTAATAAACATGAGGATTAATATTTAATTTTAATTAAATATTTTGAGTTGGGGTTAGGGGTAGGAAATGATGAGATTAGCCTTTAATCGAAATTAAAGAAGGATTAGAAGATTTTGGAAGAGGTTATTGGTCATAAGGAAATTGGCCAATTTTTGGGCAAAAAATAAATTTTTTATTTATTTTAGGATTTTTGGTCAATTTATTAATTAAATAATTAATAAATAAGGAAATAATGTTTAAATAAGATTTAAACATTTTTGGGAGGGATTCCTTAATTAAATATTTTTAATTAAGATAAAGGGATTTAATGGCATAAAAATTAATTAATTAATTAAATAATTAATTAATTAATAAATGATGATGTCATCAGGACTTTTTTAGAAAATAAAAATACTTTATTTTCTAAAGGTTTTTAGGTGTCTACATTTTGCCCCTCTTTGATGTGATGCCGCAAGTGGCATGGCATCAAAGATAAGAAAATAAGATGCCCAAGGCTAGAGCAGAAGAGGAGAGAATGGACTGTGAGATGCCCCCTCAAGAAGGCAGTGGGGAGAGAAAGTGAGGCTCGATGGCTTCTTGAAATGTACAAGAATCTCGGATGAGCAAGGAAACTCAAATTGGCAAAGGGAAGGGGCTAAATTAGCTCAAACTCTCACTATGGGAGAATGATAAAGGAGAATCAAATGCACAAGAGGAAGCAAGCTTAAGACCTTAGGGATTGTAGAGGATGAAGGAGCAGAGCGCTATAAAAAAGAATCTAGGATAGGGAGATGGATGAGGGGATTATAAAGCTGATGCAACAGGATTTCAAAGAGTCAGATTGGTGGAAGATGGGTTTTGGAGATCCCTAGGACTAGGATTGTGGATCTCGAAAGATGAGGCTTGGTGGATTGATTTGATTGGTGGATCCCTAAGACTAGGATTGTGGATCCCTAAAGCTAAGCATGAGGAATGATTCAAAGAGATACTGATGCATAAGCTGGGGTAGGAGAGATGGATGCTGGATATGGATGGGGGATAATGGAGATGAAGGAAAACCATTGAAGCTTTTTGAGCGGGGGGATACTTCAAAGAGAAGTACCACCATGTAGTTGAGCACTAGATTTGCTATAGGACTGTTGGTTAATTGCCAAGGTTACCAAGAACATCAAGGCCTTTTCACCAACTATCCAGAGGACTGACGGACTGACTTAAAACAAACACACAAGGATTGCCCCAGCATCACACATGAATCTCGAAAGAATCAGAGTGGAACCGACACTGGGTAACCCACAAGCAGAAAAGAAAAACAAACAAAAGACATGATCAAGACCTTATTCTCTAATTGCCCCATTCACAGTATACCATGATATGGAAGATCGTGGAAACCTTGAGGAGGGAACAAGGAGATTGCTTGGAAAAGATATTTCAAGACCCAACAGGGAAGAGTCCAAATCAAAAGAAAGCAAAAATCCAAAAGAGAACCGTTTGCCAACGAGATGGGTAGGACGAGGTACTAACGGACCAAGATCAGACATGAGGAAAGCTATATCCTGCAAGGACCTATCGAAGAGCACCTAAGCTGGTGGATTTAGATGAGTGATGCGTCTGGCAAGCTGAACTAAGAAAGATAACACTTTGGTGATAGGAAATCTAGCTAAAGGATGCATTGGAATAGCTAACCAAGATGTGCGATGGGTGCAAGATGCTGATCAAGGACAAACTGACACGAACGCTGGATAGATGCAATGGTACTAAGCTAAAGAGGATGTACAAGCTGACAAACCAAGATATTTACAAGTGAGCTAACCAAGATAGTTACAAGCAGGCAAAAGCTCAGGATGATAGGATAGCGAGATGGTTCGATGTTGTGCAAGATGTGAAAGCTAAGGGTGGGGTGATAGCAAAAGATATGGATTTGGTAGGATGCATCCAATGATGATGAGAGATTTTGTGACCAAGGATAGCTAGAGGAGCAGGATGAGATGGTTGGATAGGATGCTAGATAGCTAGGATTATGATGGATATAAAGAGATGACATTGGGTTTGCATGAGGATAGCCTAGAGCTAGATACCAATGACAAGGGAGGATGGACAAGACAAGATCTCCAAGGAATATAGTGCCCCCAATCAGAAGATAACATGTGGAAGGAGGTCTTATGATGGATGTGATAGGATTGAAGCTAGGATGGAAAAAGCTGAAGGGGCTAGGGAGATGGATGATAGCTGAGATGATTGGTTGAAGTTGCATAAGATTAGTGGATGGTGTGAGATGGAAGCTGGAGGATGGAGGATAGGTGGATAGATTGGAAGATGGAGGTGGATGTCAAGAGATTACCAAAAGCATGAGAGTGATAGGCTAAGCTAGGGATGGCAGGATTACGCATGACGCTTGTTTGCCAAGTTTTCATCATGGTACTTGTCCAAGGTGCTTGAATTTCCAAGTTTTCACCAGTGGACGCTTTATTTTTTTTTTCTTTTTTGACTTTTTGACTTTGGACTTAGCTGGAATGATTTTGGCTTTCTTCAGCTATTTTGGCTTTTTTGGGATTTTTCACTGGCTGTTGGAATGTTCAATTTTGTTGCTAGCTGTTGGTACACCGGATGTGTGATTTATGCAATGGATCGGATTAGATGGGATTGATGGTAGGAGATGGAGGGATGAAAATGCTGGGAAGGAGCATGAGATGGGGATGCTTGCAAGAGAAACATTGGCACATGTTGGAACGAGTGTGAAAAGAGCATATGGGGGATAGATGGTAGATGCGGGCGTGATGGAGGATTTTTGGAAGCGTGCTTGGGGATATAGGCACCCAAGATGGAGTTAGGAGATGGGGGACATGAGTCACTAGATGGGGGATTAGCAATGGTGGATGCCATTATGCATTGGGTTTCAAATTTTTTCTTGGGGATCCACATGGTTTTGGATTTTCTTTTCATAGGCTTTTGCATTGTTTTGCATTCTTTGATTGGATTTTTCCTTTTTGGAGTATGTCTTTTAGAATAGACATATAATTGCCTAGGATGTGGATTTTTAGCTTTATGCATTTTGAAGTTGGCATTCACATTGCTGTGGTAAGTTTTGGGAAGATGGTTAGGAGAAGCTTTGTGAGATGGAGAGGATATGAAAGAGCATGTAGGGGGATGATGATGGATGATGTGCCCTGATATGTGCCTTTGTTGATCTTGCATAGGAATGGATGGAATAGGATTTTTATGATGGCTGATAGGAGGATGGAGGATGGTAGATTTTGGGACATAGGGACCCAAAATGGATTTAGCGGATGAAGGGGGGATATGGTAGGTTGTTTTGGGTTGTAAAGATGGTGGAAGGGGGATGACATAAGATTTCTTGAAGGAGTGATGGGAGGCTGGCATGGTGGGCTTGGAGATAGGCTTGGTTTGGGGGTGTGGTGTACCAACACCTTTAGATGGTGAGCCTTTGGATACATATCCAAGACCATGAAATCTTAGATTTTTTTGTGCAATAATAGGCTCTTTGATTCCTTGCTCTTGTGGTCCTAAACCTTGACCTTGATAATGCCATCGATTGAGCATTTGAACAAGCTGAGGAAACTTTTTGCTTGCAAAAAATGGGAGAAGTGATTTATTAGGTGTATTGCAATGGGGAGATACTGTTATTAATTCTTCTGCTGAGAGAGGGCCACCATGGATGAATGTAAGTGAACCAAGAGTGTAGATTTTAGATGGTGGAATAGCTTGGATAGGTGGTAAGATGGAAGCATGGAGCGGGGGGGATGGAAGGATAGGATCTTGATGTAGCTGGTGGGATGACAAGATATCTTGTAGTGGAGGAGATATGGCTCGAGGTTTTGGAGATGGAGGAGATGGTGACTGCACTATGGATGGAAGACATGGTACGATGATATCTTCATTTATGCTTTGGGGGATGTCAACATTCTTTTGGTCAAGATCTTGATAGGATTGGTTTGGAGTGGATGGTGAGATAGGAGGTGAAGGGATGGATTCTTCAAAGGCAACAGATGGATAGATGGGAGATTCAGTAGTGGAGATGGGTGAGTAGAAGATGGATGCATAAGGGTCATTATGAGAGATTTGGGAAATGCTTGGAGGCGATGTGGATAGGATTTGGAGGGATTTGATAGGTGGTGGGATTTTGACGCTTGTGGGAAGTGGAAGGATTTTAAGCAATTTGATGGATGGTATGGGGATGATAGCTATGGGAGATGGAGGTGATATTATAGATGGGGAAGCTTCATCACTGACTACTTCACATGGTTGGATTAGATGACATGGCTTATCGACTGTTGGAGGCAACTTTTCTTGTATTTCCTCTAGGAGATTCCTTGGAGACTCGTGTGTCGAAGGTGGAGGTGGATTGATAGGAATAGCTAGTGTGATGGGGGTGGAAGATTGGAAGCTTGGTTGATGGGGTGATGGAGGGGAAGCTGGAATATCAGATGGCATGACTAGATAGTTTGGAATAACTCTTGGATTTTGGGGGATGCTTGGGGGAATGTTTCTAAGGCTTTCAATATACCCGTCATAGTCAACAAGATTTTCATCATCATTGGAATAGGAGGTGGCGGGAGCAAGGACAATGCGACCAAACACATCATGATAGGATTGGTACTTCATGCTTTGATGATGAGTTTGATGGGGATGGGGTCTTGCATATGGATGAACACGGAAGCTCATGGTTGGATTTGGATTAAGCACAGATTTTGGATTGGCTGATGAAAGATTTCCTAGGGAGAGTCAAAGCTGTATGACAGACCTAAGGAGGATTGGATGGAGATTTTTGGCTTTCCTGTGGATGGAAGACTTAAAGGGCATGCTGTCAAAAAGTGAGAGTTTCGCTTTCCTATGCGCTGGATTGGTGGAGATTGTGTCAACCTAAGAATAGACTAATGATCCTATGGGCATCACACAAGATTGACCACTTGTGGATCCCAACCTTTAGCTCAAGGTGATGAGGGATACAAGTGACAAACCTGGATTACCCTAGACAATGCTCTGTCAAAGGGATAACCTCGGTGAGATTGGTTGATTGGTAGGATTGATTGGATAGCAAAATCTAGCAAAGTGACAACAACTCTTTAAAGGCTTGGGTGATTTTGGATTGGGTTGCTAGCTGGCTGGGGGGATGATTTGGATGGACTTTGGATTTGGGATTGTTCTAAGGTAAAGAACTAGATAGATTCGGTTGCATTGGGGGAGCTTGGATGATTTTCTGATAAGGCAGTGACTATGCTAAGTATGCCTTGAGTTGGGAGATTTCTGCTTTTCTGGGATTTCGACCAAAATTGGCAAACATTCATTCAAAAGCTATGAACAAACAAGCTGACAAAAGTTTTGAGCAAGCACGTCAAACACACCAACATATTAGGAAGCTTTCTTCAAGGATGAAATTTGGTTTAGCTAGGGAGTCCTCGATATACACAAGGTACGTGAGGCCCAAATCCGTAGATGAAACCAAAAAGATGTCACACAGCCGAGAGGAGCGGTAACCCACTTCTCCTCTTTCACTTCTCAAGGGTATAAAGTTCCTTGAGGCTTAGCCTGAGTGACAAAATTTTGATCCCAAGAGAGGTGTCTTTGGATTCACCTCCCGATTTTTATACTCCGCCGGAACACTGGAGTTGAGGTCATCCCAAGGGGTGATAAAATCCCCAAGCAGGCCTCCTAAAAAGTGTAAAACAAGACCACATACATGATCTGGGGCTTTAAAAGACACACATTCATTCCAATTGATGATTTAAATTTTGTAAGCTATGATTGAAGACACTTGTGATTATGGCATACAATGTTCATTCCAATTTGACAGTGTCATTAGCATAATGAAAGTCGAGAGATCGTCAACATAAGAAATGCGAGCGCCATTGAAAATGCGTCAAAACCATGCGATGTTCATTGATTTTTAGGCATTCAAGATTGAGTGTGAGTTTATTTTAAGCCCAAAACAAAGATGTGTAAAACTCGATTGCCAAGCACGCGCCCGGAGGCCCTCCACATCAAGATTTGTCCAATTTTTATGCCCAAATGAAGTGTGAGCGAGATTAATGTGCATTCAAGGAAAATTTGATTTTAATCCATGGCATTCAAGAGTGTGTTTAGCAACATGCATTCAAAGACAAGTGATTAAACATTCAAGTTTTTTCCTTTGAGCATTCAAGATTGAGATTTTGTTTGTTGTTTGAAGAACTTTGAAGTGCTTTGTTTTAACCTTAGATCATTCAAGATTGTTTTTGGACTCAAAAGTGAAAATGACTCTTTGGACTTTGGTTTTCATTCAAGATTTTGTGTTCTAGTTTGCATATTTTAAGCCCAAAAAAGATATTCCTAGATTGTTTTGATGCATGAAAAACCTAAGAAACATTCAAGATTTTGCAACAAGACATTTTTTTGGAACAAATAACAAAGTTTTTAGGACAATTTTTGGCAACCATTTAGGACTCTTAGTTTTCATGAGATTTTTTTAAAAGAACTTTAGTGTGCACTTAGTGTTGATTTTGAACCTTTTGAAATGGAAACTTGAAGTTCTTTTTAAATTCCCAAAAATGAAGTGTTCCTAATTTTGCATGAATGCATCTAAAACCTTGATGTTGCAAGGATGCAAATGATTAGATTGGTTTAGTTTCACTTGTTAAAATATTTTTTCTTTTTTGCAAATTTTTAATTTTTCAATGGATTTAAGTATGATTTGGGGGTTCATTTTAAGCACTAAAAAGAAGTGTGTATGATTTTGCTTCCTTAAAAAAAATGGCCAAGATCTCCCACAAGAAGAAGAAGAAGAAGTAGATGGAATAAGAAGAATATAGACAAGAAGAGGAAGAAGAATTTCAAGGTCTTTGTCCACCTATAAGCTTGAAAAATCTGCAAACACTATGAGATAGATTATGAGTTCCTTTGTCTTCTTCATGCTCATGTGGACCTACAAAACCAATTTATACAATCCTACCAATCACAAAGACAAGAAAAATTAGCCAAAATCAGCAAATAACATACAAAACTTGACTAAAAAAGCTAATGAAGATGACCCATGCGGGGTCCCACCGGGCGTGCCAAAATGTATATGAGCAATGTTAGTATGCTAATAGAAACCAAATTTAAATAAAGCTTCTACAAACTAAGAAAAATTCATAAATTTCAAGATAGACTAAGATGAACTCTCAATTGAGAATATGAGCCATTAATGGGCTCTCTCAATGAGAAGCTCTCTTGTTGAGTAGCTTTGTCTAAATAGATAGGATGTATGCTCTAGCTTATGCTTCAAAAAGGGCTTCAAATGGAGTTGGAATTTGGGTGTGAGTGTATGGTTTTGATGTAAAATGGCTTCTCAAAATGGCATTATGACTTTACTTCATGGATTGTGTTAAAATGACTTGGGAGAGGATTCCTTAAATAGGCAAAGGGCTTGAGGGATCAAGGGCTAGGATGCAAGGATGTGAAAAAGCTTATGGAGGGCTCAGATTGCATGAGAGGAGAGCACATGGATTGTGCTTCCTTATAGCCAATCAAAGAGTGACACATGTCACATGGTGAGAGGATGGAGAAAAGGGCAAGGATGAGTCAACAAAGGAGGCTCAAGAGATAAAATCTTCATAAAGACCCTCATAATGACTTGTAAGAGCAATAAAAGGGCTTGTAAGAGTCATTTATGACCTAGTGGACTTCATAAAGTTTTATGGTTGAGATATTTTGAGGGTGATGAGAGCAAATTCGACTTGGGCTTGATTAGGAAGGTTCTAAGCTTGTTTAGGCTTGTGCAAATGATTAGAGGATGGATTAGGATGGTTTAGGATTAGCTTAGGGATAGGCAAGTGGATGGCATTTAATGAGGGTGGGTGAAGGAGGAGATATTTGTTAACTTTGGCTTGGGTTAGTAAGTTTTAACCCATGTTTAGGAAATGTGACAAGGTTAGGAGGGGATTAGGATTAGGTTTAAAGACATCTTCTAGAAGAGTCTAGATTTTAGATGAGGATAAAGACTTTCTAGAATAGTCTAGAATTTCCTAGGATGAGGATGAAGACTTTCTAGAAGAGTCTAGAACTTCTTAGGGTGAGGATAAATTAGATTTTTAGGAAATAAATAAAGTTTTATTTATTTCAAGGGTTTGGGTTGAGGAGATATTTATTAAAACTTTTTTAATAAACATGAGGATTAATATTTAATTTTAATTAAATATTTTGAGTTGGGGTTAGGGGTAGGAAATGATGAGATTAGCCTTTAATCGAAATTAAAGAAGGATTAGAAGATTTTGGAAGAGGTTATTGGTCATAAGGAAATTGGCCAATTTTTGGGCAAAAAATAAATATTTTATTTATTTTAGGATTTTTGGTCAATTTATTAATTAAATAATTAATAAATAAGGAAATAATGTTTAAATAAGATTTAAACATTTTTGGGAGGGATTCCTTAATTAAATATTTTTAATTAAGATAAAGGGATTTAATGGCATAAAAATTAATTAATTAATTAAATAATTAATTAATTAATAAATGATGATGTCATCAGGACTTTTTTAGAAAATAAAAATACTTTATTTTCTAAAGGTTTTTAGGTGTCTACACGTAGAACATAAATTAATTATCATGTTGATGTGCAAATGAGTATTTTATTTATCTAATCTCTAAAGTCTCTCTCTCTTTTTTCTTTTCTTTTTTAAGATCTATGTGCCTTGATATTTTCCTCTGAGAATTTTATTGTAGGAAAAAAGAAGAGGGAGATCGAGACTCAGAGGGAGGTTGATATTTTAGACAACCTTGAAAGACAAGGATCAAATAGATGATATGATTCAGTCAACCTTCAGTAATCTTGATCATATTGATTTAGAGGGAGTAAAAATTGTTGTGGTGGATCCTCTAGTGAAAAATAAATTGTAGTAGTCAAGAGGTTTGTGATTCATGAATATACATCATGACCATGCATGATTTTAATGGGCCTACCCCCTATGTCATGAGGAAGTGATGACTTACAAATGATGTCACTTATATTTTCTAAAGTTATAGTAAGGAAATGATCTTACAATAACTTATATTATGAGATCAAACAATGAGTATATGGTGAATGTCTTGTATCTCAACATTCTAGGAGGCCATTACTCAAAGAGTACTTGGTGAATATCATTGATATTTTGGGAGGCCAATACTCTGCTCTTGATATTATATGTGATATCAAACCTTATTTCGAGTAATTGGTGAATATCGTATGATATTCTTCGAGGCCAACACTTGTGATATCAGATGTGATATCATACCTTATCTGAATACTATCAAATGTTGATATTCTGGGAGACCAATACTCTTGATATCAAATGTTATGTCAAAACATTGAATATCTTTTGATCAAAGATATCCTTAAAAATTTTCATTCCAAATATTACCAATGGTTTAATATATGTCTTGTATTTATGTTTTCTAACTACAAGGGAGTGTTGATGTTTTGTAGCTTCTCTCAGATAATCTATAACATATATATATATATATATATATATATATAACATAACTCTAATATTATGATTATAATAATGAATAGACATGTCTCATGAAGGGACATGTCTACTCTTTACTCACTTTAATATATAAATAAGAGATCACTGTAAATTGGAAAACACATACCAAATATTATGGTAGTGTTTAGTACATTTGTAGCAGATCCAAAAATCAACAAAAATAATTCTCAAAACTTGACTGTAATAAACACTTCTAATTTTCATAATCTATTTAAACATATTTTTAATACATTATATATAACTTAATTTTCTTCTAACAATATCTACATCATAATTAAATATTCGTTGTTATACTATTTATTATGTCATTGTTTACCTATACTTTTTATATAAATTTGATTGACCTGTTGAAAGTTTTTATGCTTTTCAAAGGTGTTAAAATAAAGTAAAATAAACATCTAAGGCTAGGCTTTATGCAGGCCAATTAAAATATTGGTTTTTAATTTGTTAACATGGCAGTGACCATCTTGAGAAATTAGAAAATATAGAATTAGTTGCCATCTTGGGAAATACAGTGCCACTTTAAAAGTTGTTATTTAATGATTTAATGTCTTAACTAGTTTTTTGTTGATAGAAGCACAACACCTATCATGTTTATGGTTAAAAGCACAAACCTCTGTCACCCTTTTGTAAAGGAAAAGGCTAACAAAGGTATAATTGTTCACCTTCAATGACATAGAATTGGTATTATTATTTTGAATTTAGAAATGGAGTAAACTAATGAAATGTGTAGAAATGGATGAAGTTTGGCATTATAATTTTTAATAATTATTTGGAATGAGAATTGATATATTTTCCTAATTTTTATAGATAATTTTTTAGGTGTTGAAAAATACTGAAAATTAAGAGTCTAGTTCCCACCATAAAACTATATGGAAATAAACTTATTTCCCTTTGATCTCAGACTATGTTATAGATAACATATATATCTAGAACAATCAAAAATAAAAATTGGCTTTAGACCTATATTTTCTCTTTTATAAGGATTGAAATCTCAACTCACCTAAAATCGATATTTTTCATCTCCCACCACATTTTTCAAAAAGAATATATTCTAGTCAAGAGAAAAAATATACATTCTAGAAGAGGACTCTCTCCTCTAGAATGTCATATAATTTTTACATTTTTTTGATATGATCTACTATTTTTTTCTTTCTCAAAACTGACATCTTTTCAAATGTTAAAATATGTGATTGTAGAATTTTTTAATTAAAATATACTATATCTAATTGAAATACTATAAACTCTATATGAGAATATCCTTGACTCTGAGATCTATAAAATGGTATTTACATATTATTAAAAAAAATCATAAAAAATAGTAAGAGTTATTGAAATGCCAGTTTTATGAAATAATTTAATTTCTTTCATAATTGGATACAAACTAGTGTAAAGCATGCATTTAATAGACATTTCCAATTGGAAAAGTGTGAGACCATATATAACGTAGCTAGAATGAATTTATCTACATCATATGTTTAAAAAAAAATAGATTTTTAGATTTTTAGATTTTTAGATAGAAATACTCAAATTTCGTCTTTCTAATAAGTCAGCCTAAAAGGTGACATAGCTTTGTACTTTTAGCCTTATTCATTTAATGACATCAAACTATAAAATCAACTCAAATACCCATTTTTAGGATTTGATGATGTAAGACTGCCAAAATTGTCTTAAATATTTCCAAAGAAGCCTATTTATTTAATTAATTCTACATGATCATGTATTTTATAATATGTTATATTTAAGTTGATACATTTTTTATTGTGGAACACAATGATTGGGAAGTTGTCAAACATCAAAAATTTGTCAAATGTCTAAAATGCATCTAATATTAGATAGCTAGATGATAGATTAATAAAAAATAAAACATCCCTATTTTAGGAATAGGAAATTAGTTACCCAATGAGTGGCCATTAAATGGAGTGACCACAATCCATAATAGGCAGGGGCATTATCTTGAACACTTCTGAATAAAGAAAAAAACACTTCTTGAAAGTAAAAATAAAAGAGATCAATTTTGGTTCAAAACTAAATTGTTTAGGAAGAATTGATAGTGTACTTGGAAAATCTTTTTTTCTTGAAACTAATTCTTGGAGTTGAGGGTACATTGTGGTTCTTTTTATCAATATTTTGGTGGGAAATTTTTTATTCAAACTTTTAATGAGGCTTGAGCAGTTGTAAGTTGGATCATTGCACGTAAGAGTTCAGAAGGAGAAACTTGAGAATTATGCCTTAGTAAACACTTACATAAATATAAATCCTTGAAGCTACTAGTTATGAACTTTTAATTTGGAGTTTGGATATTTATATGTTTTAAGAAGCTTCTCAAATTGGTATTGCATTAAAAAAATTATAGAAATATACTCTATAAAGCTTAGTGTGTGGGGCATTATTTCTTTGTGATTGTGTTGGCCTTTGAAGCTTGTAAGAAGCATCCTATTTCAATTATGTAGGGAGCTATAGCTTTGTTCCAAGATTTCTCTCCCTTCCATCTTCCACTAATGCCAACTACTTTTATCATCCCTCTTCCATAAGACCATAAGAATAAGAACACACCCTTGATTTTTTTTACAAGCTATTGTTAGTGTTTTTAGTCAATTTTAAATTACGCGCTTCTTTGTTGATTTGGAGTTTTCTTTTTATAATCTTGAGTTCAAAATTATTGTGCCAATATGTGTAGAAACAAAAACTGAGGCACTCAAACCTCCAGATACCAAATTTTCTAAACTAAAAATTAAGTATTGTTGTGTGAGTGCTTATAATTTTGAAGAATATGAGTACTTATAATTTTGAAGAATGAATGGTATATATTGATGTCATGACCCTCAAAATAGTAGACTCCCTATTTTATATTTTTTATGAGAATCCTATGATTTTTTACTATAGTTGTTGTGGTCTTAAAGACATTCAGAATCCACAACAACTTAAAACGTGCTAAATGCATGGATTACATCCACTCTTGGGTGCATTGGGGCATTAAGGATATATATCACAAATGATTTTTAATTTATTTTGTATCTAAATGATGAGATATCTTAAAATCCTATGTTGGCACATCTACAGGCTTGATGTTGTTGAAAAATATATGGTGACAATTAGCATAGGCATCAATGTATTATGATATTTTATTCAATATTTTCTCTTGATTCATATTATTCAAACTTCTCTTCTATAAGCTTCTTTGTTATGAGAGCATTGTATTTCATTATTTTGATGTGGTTTCTTTTACATTTGAAAAAAAAATTATAATTAAAATCTATGTTAGCTATGCAAAAATAATGCAGTCATTAGAAAGGAATTGTCACATCACAATTTGTGCCTCGAGATTGGGGCTCCTATGAAAGTAATTTGTTCTTCTACGATGAGAATTTTCTTTTGTATTGCTTCTCTACAGATATGTATAGACTATTCTTAAATAGAACAACATCAACCAAGCAAGTCCAAATTCAAATAGTTTGTATTTAATCACTACTGGCCTATACAACTAAGTTCGATAGATGTGAGTTCATTGTTTATGAATTACATCAAATTTTAGATGAGAAAAGTATTCAAAGAAATGAGACTTATAGAATACTACTTAAATATAACTTATGTATGAGTTTTTAGTATATATAAATACACAGTCTTGAAAAAATAAAAATTGTATGTATTGTCATCTACCTTTGATTTTGGGAGTTGTGAGCATTTTATCATATTTATTGTGAAGTCAAGCCCATTAGTTATCCATGTTATGGGAATGGAATAGTGTTGCTAGAAAAAATACTACTTCCATGTCTTCTTTTCTTTGCATTGAAATAATAATTACTTCTCATAACACTTGTTATTTGAATTACCCTTACTCTTCATCTATCGTTCTCTTGTTTAGAAGACATGAATAGTTTTTTGAGTACTGTTGATCTATGTTTGGTTGAAGTTTCTAATCAGGTTGAATCTGCAAAGGAATATGGCTACAAATATTATAGTGATTTTTAAAAAATATTGAAGAGGAAGAAATTCCTAAAATTGGTAAGAAATAACAAATATTGTTCATTTCAAAAAAAAATTTCGATTAGTTACATTTAGAGATGCTTTCAAATTGCAATTCAGAAAAAAAAAAAAAAAAAAAATTCATTTGCTTAATTTCTCAAGAATCAATTTATGGATTTGCAAATATTTCTACCAATTTCTAGTAAGCTAACACAACTTTTTGCAATTCATGAAATTTTTAATATTGTGTACACAAATTTATTTCAATTTGACAATATTTCTAAGAAAATTTGAATTTTTTTCTTCTTTTATTACTATTCAAAATCTAGAAAGAATTTATGGATTTGCACATATTTCTACCAAATTTCCAGTAAGCTAACAAAACTTTCTACAATTCGTGAAATTTCTAATGTTGTGAACACAAATTTGTTTCAATTTAACAATATTTCTAAGAAAATTTGGAAGTTTTTTCTTCTTTTTTTACTATTTGAATTTCCTATTAAATTTTTGTATCTTCCATCTATTAGAATCTCTACAACTTCGACCTCATATATAATTCTTGTTCAAAATTTACTATATTCCAATTATATAATACTGCTTCATAGACACACAATAATATTTCAAAAAAAAAAAAAGATTGCGTTCTTTAACAAATGGTTGAAATGGAACTTAGATCATTACAGTAGAAAGTCAAACAATAGAATATAGTTTTCAAATTAGTATTACCATAAGATAGAAGAATCAACCTACTCTTTCTTCTTCAGATAATTTTAAAGGCTGGGATGTTCCTTTTATACTTTCTAAGTTAAATCTACAATATATAGTAATAAATATGGAGGCTTTAAGGTGCTTTTGGAAACTTTGAATATTGTATAGTCTATGTGTTGTATATTATATGTTTCTATCAGCGTATACATTGAACCTTATGTGTAAGTGCTTATTTAAACTTATGTATATATATATATATATATATATATATATGTATGTATGTATGTATGTATGTATGTATGTATGTATGTATATACATATATGTATATACATATATATATATATGTATATACATATATATATATATGTATATAGATATATAGATATAGATATATGTATATACATATATATATATATATACATATATATATATATCTATATATACATATATATATATATATGTATATATATATGTGTGTGTGTGTATATATATATGTATATATGTGTGTGTGTATATATATATGTATATATATATATACACACACACACACATATATACACATATATCTATATATATACATATCTATATACATATACATATATATATGTGTGTATATATATATATATATCTATGTATACATATATATATATATGTATATTTATATACATATATATATATTATATGTATATATATATACATATATGTATATGTATATATATACATATACATATATATATGTATATATGTATATATATATATATACATATATATAGGTATATATATACATATATTTATACATATATACCATATGTATATATATATCATATATATAGGTATATCTATATATATATACATATATATACATATATATATATATATATATATATATATATATATATATATAGACCTATATATATACCTATATATGTATATGTGTGTGTGTGTGTGTGTGTGTGTGTGTGTGTGTGTGTATATATATATATATATATATATGTATGTATGTATGTGTATGTATATGTATATGTATGTTTAAAAATTATTAGGCACGTAGAGAATGCATGAATGATGCAATAACATGCATCATTTATACATACAATATTGAAATAAGAAATTATTATTATTTTCAACCATTTAGTTGGATTTGACTTTATTATGAATACTTGAACAAATATTTAACTATCAATGTATTATATAGTAAAGTCACTACTATGGCATGTGATTTTTCTAAATTATAGTAAAAGTTTCAAATGCATTAGCTATTTAAGTATATTTATGGAGGACCCATATTTGAAAACTTCAAGTGAAAATTGTGAATTTTATTAGTTCAATTTGATTTTCATAAAATAATTGTAATTAATAGAATTTTTGTAGATCAAATGATGAATACTTAAAAAAAAAAAAAAAAAATGAAAGCCATCACTCAATTTTAAGGACCATAATTATAATGTTTCTTCAAACCTTTTATTAGTATAGTAGGCTATTTTAACTAGGGTGAGAATTATTTGACATGTTGAATATAGAGTGCTAAAAAAATTCCTTAATATAAATTCAGCTAACAAACTCTCCAAAATTATTCCTAGTTAGAAATTTGTGAGAGCTATAAACCATCAATTGTACTTTTATGAAATGGATAAAAAAAAATTGTACTTAAAAACAAATATTATGTCAAATATAAATAATGTTTAAATTTTTTAAAACTAATATTTTCTTTTTGATATTTGTAAAATTTGAAGTATATAAATCTTAATTGTAAAAAAGAGTATACTTTATGATAAAAGCAAAGAAGTTAGATTTCTAAGTGTAAAAAGAGTTTTTAAATAAATATTGTTTATTATTCATGGGAGATTTAAACCATAGTTTTAGCTTTATTTTAAAAAATTAGCTCCAAACTTCATTGTCTATATATATATATATATATATATATATATATATATATATATATATATATATATATATATATATATATATATATATATATATATATATATATAGTCAAATTAGTGGGTTATTCACCCACTTTCTAAGTTTAGAGATAGTTAGGGTTTTGGAGGGAGATTAAGGGAGCTCTACTACAACTAACATTGCCTTTAGCTTGGACCAAGGTTGGTGTCTCAAAACGTGTTTCTTTTCTTCATTCTTTTAGTATGGAAAACTAAGTCTAAAACTGTGGAGGATTTGTGAATGGAGCATGCATTGTATTGTGAATCTTGCATTGTGGATATTGGCATTGTGTTGCGGAAATGTGAATATGTTATGTGTTCTTAAATATTTCCTTTTTGGTTTTGTTTCCTTCTTAATTTTCTTGTTTGAATGTGAGTTTTGAATGTGTTCATGGGTGTGAATGCTTCACTCACCCTTTAGAGGGAAGAAAGGCCTTGGGTGAAGGGTTTAATTGGGCTCAACATTGCAGTTGAGAGAGTTACCTCATGATGAGTAACTATTTTATTGCATGGAGTATGGGATCCATTGAAGCCATATACCTTTAATTATTTTGGGAGATACAAGGGATTTTGTGTGAATAAGGAGGAGATGTTTATGATGGCCTTGAGAGGCAAAATGCAATTGCAATATGTTGCTTATGTTTGGTTATGGCATCTCTTCTTTGAAGAGTCCACCTTCACCCAATGTGAGATGATTCCAATGGTGAATCATTGTGCAAGCCATGGGATGGAGTTGTTTTGTGTTATGTGTTGTGTTCATACAATGGTAATTTATGTATGTGTGTAACCTGTTTGGGTCTTGTTTTCCCCCTACTCGGTGGGTCGTTTCATAGAAGCCTAAGATGGGAGGTGAGCCTCCATGGCTCCTAGTTTGTGTGTGTATACAGGTTTTGTGAAGATGGATTTCTTGAAGATACTAGGAGTTCCCCTTGACAAGTTGGAAAAATCAAATGTGCAAAGATAGACCAATGTTTTGTTGGAATGTTCAAAATGGGAAGAGTACTTCTAGGGGGGGGGGGGGGGGGGGTAAATCAAAAGTATCACACTCTTGACCTTTTTCAATCCTTTAAAACATATAATTGAAAAGTAAACTGCATGCATGTAAACACATTAAGTAAATATAAAGCAAACACATGCACATAACACACAACATTGGATTTGGTAACCCAAAAGCCCTCCAAGAATAAGAAGGTAAAAATAGGGTGGGGATGATACCCACAAAAATTAGTGTAGCAATAATTGTTTGACCACTTCTAATGGTCTGCCCTATGAAAGGCCTTCCCTATTAAAGGCTTTACATTGTGTCAATAGTGACCTAGTTAGAGGATTTATAAACACTTTACATGAAGTGTCACCCTATCAAAGGATTTACAATAGGCTATTAAACCCACCTAATTCAATAGGATTTTAATCACCTTCTCCAAAGGTTTTCCCACCTAGCTGTTAAGCTAACCTATCAATATATGATTTCAACATCTAATACAATGGTAAGAAAGTATTAAAAACCTTTGATCTTATTGCTTACAATCTTCAATTTCTGATTTCAGGCTCTTGATTGCTCCTTCTAATCTTGATCCTCTAAGATCTGATATCTGATAGTGTCCCTTGTCCCTTGTACTATTCTAATCAATTGGATATGTAATTGTTGCTCTATTCCTTTAAGTCTTTCTCATTTAACACTAAATTTTGCTATCGTTTTCCCATGCATTGCTCTCTTCCACATATAAAATGAAGTTTTTGACCTACTTTTAAAAATTGTGAAGACTTAGGGTTAGGTATGGATCTACAATCCATATTGAATCTTAAGTTCCCACTTATTCCTTGCATTTTTCTCATTAGTTGTATGTCTTCTCCATTTTCTTGATTTGCTACATGCTGATTGCATAGGAAATGTAAAATATTCATTCTTATCCTTTTTCTCCTTCAAAATCCTTCTATATCATCTCTAAAAATGGTTTACATGCAAGTTTGTGAGGGCACAAACTCACATGTTGATTTTGTGTTACTTGGCACATATTGGACTACTAGTGCTCGACACATACACTATCCTAGTTTGCTCAGCACCTATTACATTCTATCTTGCTCAACACCTATTACATTCTATCTTGCTTGGCAGTTGTATAATTCTGGCTCACTCGGCATATGAAGCACTCTAACTTGCTTGGCATCAACTGTGACTCAGCACCTATATATCACTCGTCACTTATATAATGCTCGGCACCTGAAGTCACTTGGCACCTATTTGAAATCTGACTCAGCACACACAATGGCTTAGGATACATAGTGTACTTGGCTTCAATATAAAAGGTGGTTAAGTGTGTTGACACTCACTCAAATGTCAAAACTATTCTAAGACCAACAATCTCCCCCTTTGACATGAGTGTCAAAAACACTTAACTAAACATTACTAATTTGTCCTTATGAGTACCCTATCCAATGTATTCTACATATATACAAGAATTTCAAAATTTGTTTAAAATACCTTATAACTCCCCCTAAGCTAATTGTGCCTTATTCATTCTTGAAACCAAAAATTCTAAGTTGAATGTGCCTGATACTCTTTGTCTTTTGCCATGTTCTTGTATTTTGTATATGATCTATCAGAGCTATGAAATACCTACATTTTGTATTAGATCTTATAAAAATAGAGTTATCTACCAAAATTTTGTATCTCCCCCTTAGCTATATCTTTATCAAAATATTACATCTCCCTTATATCTCCCCTAAAATATATATCTACCCCTTTTTGACACTGATGTCAAATGGTTGTAAGGAGTAATACCATACGTAGACAAAAAGTTACTATTTACCTCCATTATTATTTTCAAAGTTGCATCCCAATTTTCCAAAGCAATTTTGAGTGACTTGTGTTGGATGGTAGTCTCTGCAGCAAGGTGTACAAGTCCATCAAGTGTAGAAAGATTAGGATCTTTCTTTAGAACTATTTCTGCATATACTTGCTTCTTGTGGAGGACTTCCAAATGTGGGGTGATAGAGGACTGAATGTACATTAATTTAGCCTTTATATTGGCTTCCTCTACTATTAGTATAGCTAACTCCCTTTTTGTGTGAAGTGATTGTGCAAAATGCTTCTCGCTTTGAGCTGAATCCTTTGGCAGTTGCATTCTAAAAAAATTCAAATTTCTTTCCAAGCTCATTTTTCTCTAACTTGTTTCATCTGTGAAGTTGGAAAAATCACACAACTTTCTATACAATGAGAAAATGTTCTCAAGTACAAGTTTGACCTTGTCTATTTTCTTGGCCAACTCAACCTATTCAAGTGTTATATCACTTGATATTCTTTCATTTACCTTCCCTTGAAATTTTCTTTCTAACCATTCCATGAGTTTAGCATTAGTGTCCTAGTCTTCATTGGTCACCTAGTCAACTACATCTGATTATTGCTCTATTATGGGCTTTGCTTCATCTAGTGACTGCAAGCTGAAGGCATCCATAAAGATGTCCTTAATCTCATGTAGTGTTTGCTTGTGTTTGAATTCTTTCTTGAGTATTTCCTACCTCATCCTTCTATCTAATGCATTTTGCATTTCATCGATTTGCCCCATTGTGATGGTTTTGGAGTCATAGGCAGGTATTACAATATCTTCATCTAATTCAAGGTCTCCATAGTGAAGTACCCTTTCCACTCTGGTTGAACTCAAACCTAGAGTTGAGAATTGCAAAGGAATGGCTTTAGTGCTCAGCTTCTGAAGGGTCTTTGTAGGAGTTCCATTTTTTGGTAGTCCTACCAATGTTTGTATGGTGGCCTGCTCCTTTTCTTTTGATGTATCCACCTTCCCATCTGACTTTTCTTCTTCTGTGCTTTGCTTCTTTATGGTGTCGCCTGCTACTGTAGATGGTGGAAGCATCAAAACTTTAGTATAAGTAGCTATATAGGTGAAAGGTGGTTCCTTTGGTTTCACCTTTTCTCTTTGTGGTTCTGCTACTGCCTTTTGTAGTTCATCTACACTCACCAATACAGGGCTTGTGCATAACTATGCTTGTAGAACTGATTGGTGAAGGATCTTAGAGAGATCCTCTGTAGTAAGGGGATTTATGTTCTAAGTTGAATTGTCAGGAACATCCTTGATAATTATTGTCTCTGCAAGTGTAATGGTTACATGAGGTGGACTAGGAGGTGGCATTTGTCTATCTTGCACACTCTATTCTTGTTCTTGCTATTGTTCAGTTGTTGCCATAGTTTCTTACTTAGATAATTCCTCCTCACCTTTTTCTTTATCCTCCTCATCTTTCTTCTCTTCCTCCTCTTTCTTCTTTTCTTCATCAACTCTAGCTATTGCTTCCTCTTTCTTCTCTTCCTCTCCTTTCTTCTCTTCTAATTTCTTTTCCTCTATCTTTTCCTTGGAACTAGTCTCTAGCTTATTTATTTCTTATTGCTTATCATCTATTATTTTGTAGATTGTTTTCTACAATTGTGTGGATTTATTTACTACATCCTCAATCTTATTTTGTATGATGCTAAAGGCTCTATACTTAGGTGCAAATTTTCCCCCATGTTTCTTATTAGCCTTTTTTATTTGACCTTTTGTCATGTCAAGCTTTACTTGAGCCAAGGTAGATTCTCTAATCTCCTTTTCCATTTTTAGACAATAATACCATTTATTCTCAATTATCTCATACAGTTCCTTGGGCATGGTATTGTCAAGTTCTAGAGCTGTGTTTTTGAATTCTACCATCATGGCATACACAGATTCCTCTACTTTATTTTTCTTTTCTCTACTAAGCTTATTAAAATCAAGAGTCTTTAAATCATTTAAATCTACACTCCTAATCTTTTAACAAAGTTTGTCAATTTCAAATTTAGGAGGATGACTTACCACTTTGAATTGGTTGAGTTCCTCTAACTCTGTTCTCTCCTGATCATCAGTATCTAGTTGTGCCACACACTTTCTTCTCTTCTTTGTCTCTTTAAAAGGCTATTCAGTGGCTTTATTTTTCTCTTTTGTTGCCTCTTTAGCCTTTTGTGTAGATGCCTTTGTAGTAGCCCTTGTTGCTGGAGTTGGCTTAGTTTGAGCTAGCTTAGTTTGAGCTAGCTTAGTGACCTTCTTAGGTTTGGGCTGAGCTGAAGGCTGAGTTTTAGCCTTTCTCTTTGGCTTGGCTAGAGTAGGTGCTTCCTTGGCTTCTTCTTCCTTGTCACCTTCCTCCTTGTCTTCTCCTAAACCTTGGGTCAATTCTATTGGGCCTTGCCCTTACTCTTCTTGTTTTTCACTATCTCCTTCTACTACTTCTTCTTCTTCTTCACCACCTGCTTCTCCTTCAATACTTGCTCCAAATTAAATCTTTATCTTCTTCACTATTTTATCTTTCTTCTTAATAATAGAAGTTGTCTTCAATTCAGTTTCAACTTTGGACTTGACAACATCAGATGTGCCAAAGTGAGGAGCTACCTTATCAATTTCTTCTACAAGTAATGTTGTGATTGCTGTTGATGCTTCATCTATGTCAAGTTCATATCCAAATGGCCTTAGCCATCTTACTCTTGGTCTTGCTACCTAGATGTAGGTGTTGTCAATATCAACCAAGAAGCATATGTCATTTATGTGCTTTTCCACTAGGGAAACTAGTATTCTCACCCTTTGCTTCATGGATTTCTTGAAATCTTCAAAGTAACTTGTCATTTGTGCCTCAAAATTGTCACCCATTTGATCAATGAACTCAATGATTTGTGTAATTACAATTTTTTTAGGGTTCCAATTCACCTTTCCTATAGAAGGAAACTCTTCCATAACATAAAAGAATATAGACATAAGAAATGAACCAAATTTGCATTGTGCACCTTTTGATCTCCTTATTTCTCCTAGGTTTTCATTAATTTGCTACAACATAAGTTCTAACAGATCATATGTGTGATCTTTCTTCATCGATTTGTATGCCACATCAACAACTATACATGGCACACTGTTCAATCTTTGGATTGGTAGAATTTATGGGATATTATTCTCAAAACAAAATCTAGAAGAGGATTAGTGATAGCATCAGTAGTCATACCCCTCTTATTCCATTTGGCTCCAGTATTTCTTTCAATGATTTCTTTGGAATCACTGCGCAAGATCTTAGGCTAATCTAGGGTTGGGAAACTTGTAACCCTATGCACTATCCTTTTTGTGATCTTTACTAGTCCTGTTTCCAGCCATAAACATCCATTATGAATTCTGCTCAAAACAATTCGTATCCATTTAGTTTTGAATCCTGTAGGGTAAACTAGGGCATTGGTCAAACCCTTCTTCTCAATAATCTAGAATTCACCCTTAAAAATCTTGTTCTCACATAATTTTTCATAGGCTTGGAATATTTCAAGATCACCTATGGTGCCAATTTTTCAGTTATAACACTTCCTCACATCTTGCACCATGACTACTTTAGGTGGAATAATGGATAATGCGCCAGCTGGGTCATTTCTATAAGCAACTTTATGGATTGGCCTAAACTCAAGTTGTTTAACCTTATTGCTAACTAACTAAACCTCATGAATCCCCTTTCCTTTGGGGTTTCTTGAACAATATGTAATAAACTTTTAACACTGCGTAGCTCGGTACCTAATAAATACCTTTAAATTGATGAATTTGTGATGAATTACTATTGAAATCCATGCAAATAGCTATTAGGTTGCTACTTGATTTCTTCTTCACTCTTCTTATCTTTTCTCTATGTTTGAATGGCATGAAAATGAACAAAAATTGACCTTATACCTATCAAAACCTAGCATTAAATGCTTAGTGCATATAGTTGTAAACTTGGCACTTGAAGGTTTCAACATGACTCAACTCCCATTGTATTTTGTTTACTCAGCTTCCACTAGTTCTTTACTTCACTTGGCTCCAACTATCAACTTGGTCACTATTAGAAACTCAGCATCCATTGGAGCTTTACTCGGCATCTAAGGGTAACTTGGTAGCTTCTTCAAGATTTTGACTTGGCATCTTTTCTTATGTTGATTTCTTTTTTGATGTATTCCTTTGTTCTTTGGGACTAATGTATGGTATAACTTTGTATACCAGTCCCATACACCTATTCTTACTTAGTTGGATGAGATGTGATCACTTGACCTCTTGGGTGAAGTGATCCCTCCATCTGATGTGTTGCACTCATTTTTCTTTTTCCCTCTTATTTGTTCAACATCAATCTTCTCCTTTCCTTTGTTGAATTCTACCTTGGGTGCTTTTGACTTTGTTGGGCAATTCCTACTGATATGACCAGTCTTCAAGCAACTAAAACATGTAGTTTGACTTAACCATCTGCTATAATTCCCTCTAAAATGTGTCCTTATGCAATTTTTAGGAATGTTTCTATAATCCTAACAATAGTCACAGCTATACCTGGTATTGTAATCCCAGTTGTGATGATGACCATGGTTGTTTCCTCTTGTAGGCTGATTAGTGTCCACGTAGGCTTTGATCTGCATTCAAATGCTCTATGTCCATACTTTTTGTAGTTGTAGCAGTGGCCTTCAAATCTTGGTGTCCTCATGGTCTTGGTTCTACATTCAGGTGCTTGATGTCCTTGCTTTTTGTACTTGTGACAAAAGCTTGCATTAGTAGGCTTATCATGCTAATGACTATTCTTACTCCTGCATACATTAGAGGTATAAAATAATAATGATAAAATAATAATAGTTAATGAGACAGGAATATCAAGTTTTGGATAAATAGATTGCTTGAGGGTATCATTATAGGGAATATGGAGGAAGTATAATTTAGGATTTTTTAAATTACCTTGTTGTAAACAACCTCACCTAAACAACCATTGAATCATTATAACCACTCCAATGCAGAAATTGTGTCTCACAATAACATAAGGAATGTCTCACTTCAAGGATAGGATGATAAATTTTGTCATGGTAACATTACCTAACTCCTATGATGTATCTCATAGTTTGAATAGAGCATAAAAATAAGTAAAAGATCAATACATATTTCCCCTGGTTAACTTTCAAAAAAAAATTGTTGGTTGTGTTTTGCCTCATTAATTTAAGGCATGACAATCTTTAGGTGGGAGATTGTTAAGTATTTGAAGCCTAACACTCGCTTGGGTCTTTCCCTCCAATTTATTGCATCTCTTCAGCTAGTCATTTGTGATCTATAAATGTTGATAGCATCTATTGTAAATGTATTCCTTTCAATCTATATAATTCATCTTCTCTCAGTGCAGAAATCGCTATGATTTGTGGTGAACCATGATAAACATATGTGTTTATGTGTCTTGTTGTTTTGAATTTTCATTTGCATTTTCAAATTTTCTTTTAACCTCATTTTCTTCTAATTTTAACAAGGCAATATATATTTTTGAATAAATTTTATACCTTTCAAAGATTTTGTAACTTCAGATGTGAGATATGTAAGTAAAGGCTTCTCATTTTTTTAGATGCAGATGTGAAAAATTATAATATTAAAATATAAATGTACTAAATTAGAAAGAAATGAAAATATAATTGATAATAATGCTTAAATAATCAACTATTTTAAATTGATTTCTAGTTTAATATAAATCTTGAGAAAAATAGTGTTTTAAGAATAAGTTAATTAAATATTTAATAATATTTATATTAATAAATTTTAACATCTATTTTGAAATAACAAATATTGTCATTGTAACAAAGAAAATATATGAGTTAACTAATATAAATTTATACTCATAACTATTGGGCTAACTTAATTGTTAAGTTAATCTATTTTTCTCTATTTGAGTTCAATGAAATTTCATTTACCTAGTAGTATTATTTTCCATAGATTAACAATGCAATGATGAGATTCATTCAAGAGAGGTTGGATTACTATGGTGCGTGCTCTAGTTCTATAAGGTTCTTTAGAAATTTTCATTTTGAATTATCTTGTAACAAGATATCATAGAGATATATGGAATTGTATAGATAGAATAGTCTTAATGATATAGTTATACTTGTATCAATGTTATTTTATAAGTTTTAAATACCTCTAATAACTCAAAATTGAAGTGGAGGTAAATCTTAAAAGATGGTATTTGTATTACAACAAGTAACACATAGTGATTTGTACTTGTTGCAATAGTTAAGGAATTAACTCTAATATAGTTATAGCCCTAACAACAATTATAAATTAATTTTAATAATTTGTTTAATTTACAAGGAAAATTATAACAGCTCTTAATTATGATTAGTAAATCCTATTTATGTTAATGTATAGAAATATTTAGATTAATATTTATATTATGTACAAATAAATACCAGAACTTTAGAATACGTCAAGTAGGAAAAAATAATGAAACATATTCATCCAATATTATTTAACTAATTGTACTAAATTAAAACATTTATCATTATAACAAAACAAATATTTATTAAAAATTCTAAAGCATAAACATGTATTAAACATTAACATCATATATGTTTTTTATTTTTATTTTTTAATATATCATTTATATTTATTTATTTATTTATCACAAAAATATTGTTCAACTATATTAATAATAATATAATGCATACATCAATTTTATATTAAAAAAACTCAACTTCAAATTCAAAGTGCAATTTAATAAATTGTAGACCTAATATTTTAGCCTAAGAAAAGCAATATGGGGAAGCCTCCAGAAAAAGGCACTTACAACACCAAATCAAATCAACCTATCATAATTCAGATAAAATTATTTTATAATATATTTAATTATAAATAAATAGATAAACTTTAAATATCTTTATTTAATTGAAAAATTATTACTTTTTATCGGTTAGATGATTGAGAACTAATTACTAATTCTAGAGAAATGAATACAATAGTATTTTCCTATGGCAAGTACAATAAGGAAAATATCATGTATATTAATTAAAATGATGTTATTTGTATTATATATAATGAAAATATCATACATATTAATTATAAATTGTTTAACTGAGAAAACTAACAAGTGATGCACTAAACTAGTTAATGTAACATAACTAAATGTCCAAAATAGATTTAAAGTAAACGAACAAATCTATAATAAATTTGACCTATTTGAATCAAGATCATACATTTGAACAAATAAAAAAAATACATAATTTTTTTAAAAAAAATTTATCAGTAATGGACCAATGTCTAGATTTACTATTATGATTTGTTAACATTAATTATTATCTAGATTTATTATTATTATTTGTCAACATTAATTATCATTTTGTGTTTAACTCGAGTAGATGCAAACTCAACACCTCCATGTAAGAGGCTCACAAATAACATTTATATTATAGATTTTTACCTTATTTTCACATTAAAATTTACTATAATTTCCTTTTAAAAATTTGAAGTACACGAGACCATATCCTTTATAAACTATATCTTTCATAGATCATAATTTGTTTTTAAAACCATAATTTATCATTCAATTACATTATAAATTTTTGACTCAAATAATTATTTATATGTGCATTCAAATTGTTGGAAGAATATCATCTATTTGCATTTTCTAGAACATAAAACCTCATTATGATGTGCTTTAGCAATTTAATCTTATACATCAAAGAAGTCAAATAATTTCCATTTTCCTTACCAATTTTGGACCAATAAGGATTAATGTATATGGTGAGACTAAATGTTAGTGGAGCTACAAAAATTAATTATTTTATTATATATATATATATATATATATATTTGGATCACTAAATGACCGAAGCGTTGCATTAAATTAGATATATATAAAATTGAGTTTATAGATTTCTCTATTCAAATAGGCTCTAGTAGGAAAGAACAAAGTAAGAAAACCTCTAGTCTTGCTTGAGACCAAAGTCCTATATTATACATTGTAAAAGGGGCATACCCCAGTATATATATAAGTTCTTTTTTACACATTTATACAAATTTGATGTATCAATATAAGACAAAGATACATTCTTAGTAAGGGGAACAAAATGCTCGAGGAAGGATTAGAGAACAAGCTCAAAGAATTGAAAGACATGCCTATGAGTAGAGATATGATCAGCATTTGCATGACAAAACATGGTTAACTTCCAATTGTGGATTAGTAACTAGAATAGAAGTGACAATAAATATGAAAAGGAATGATTAAAAACCAAACAAAAACTTGGGAGCTCTTCGAAACCAATCCCTTTAATTATGCTTTCCTTTCCTACCTATTCTTAATTTACCATATTGCAAACCTCCGCATGGAAATTTAATACATAGTATTATTATCAATTAATTACATAAGTTAAAACTATCTATTGATAGGCATATGTGATGATCAGTATACATCCTAATTTGTGCTGATACAGCTTTTTTTAAAAAATTATATAAAAAACAAACTTATCAAATATATTGGGAATGTGATTTTCTAAAGAAACCTTCAATAATAGTTTGCAAACAGCTAACAAGAACATTCAAGCCTCTTTCACACTTGAAAATTAACCACCATTCTACCATTAAAAGAGGAGTATTTTATTCATAATTAACATAAATATTAAATGCTAACTTTATGGTAGCATGGAGTTAGGTATAATTATAGTAATAGATAGATGAAATAGTGCACAAGAGTCTTCTTCCATTCATGGAGTGGATGCACTAGGAGTTATTAACTTTCACTTCCCTCCAGATACAAGTATAACACTCGGTGGATGCTTCTTTTTACAAGGACCAAATTGAGCTTATAGCCAATCATTACAATGAGGACCTCAAGTGGGGCGATGGATGGGCGAATTACAAAGTTTTAGTTCCTCCTTGGCATAATTCTTCTAAAGATTTGGCAAATTTTTCTACCCATTTTCAATTTTCCATACCTAGAATCAACAACATTAAGCATAGAGAAAGGAGGGGAAGACTGATCCTTGTGATATCTAATGACTAAAAGAAATCAATAAATTGATAGTTGACTTTTACTAGAAGTACTATGTGAGTCTATGAGACTCTAGTGATGAGACGTTGCATTATTAGATGCATGCATCAAATTTGAGTTCCTTGAGATCAAACTATGAGTCTTGACATCAAGGGGGATAATGTAGGAACTGATGTGCGACACTTCAATTTGATGGTGCAAGTTAACTCTGGTTTTAATTCTTTTACTTGATTTTTATTATGCAAAATTTTGTCCACAAAACCATCCGACAGTTTTGTTTTTGAATTTTCAATTAAATTTGTAGAGGAATAACTGTGTGCATTAAGATGCACAATTTAGGATAATTATCTCAATAAACTTATTTGTTATCTCCAATAAAACATGACGTGCACACGTATCTATGCTATTTTTAGGAAGTTGATTTAGGAAGCTACCAGTGAGTCATTGAGTTAAACTTGCAACATGAAATGGTCTATGTTAGTTGTAGGCTTAATATAAGAAGATGCAATTTCTATAATTTGAATGAGCTACATAATAGAATGTGAGAGCAACCTAAAATTTGTGTAAGTCCTCTAATCAAATTTGGAGATCAATAAAAGATCAGTTTTTTAGTGTGTAAAATTCTATTTTTTTGTCTCCTATGTTGTTCTTCCCTTGTTTTAGATTCTACATTTGGTATCAGAGCTATATCTAAAGATCTGGGGCAAGATATCATGAGAGCAAATGATGATCTTGGGTTGTGAAGAGTGTTCGTGAGATTTTAAGGACTTCAATATTTTGAAAAAAAATAGAGTAGGTTCGGGGAAGCTAATTGATATCTTGCAAATGCGATTGAAGAAAGAAAGAAAGTTGTGCTGAAAAGCTTTGAAAAAAGAAGACAAATTATTTGAAGTCACCCTTGAATTCAAAGGACATATTGAAGCCATTATTTTAGGTAATTCATTTAGGTAAGATATTTTATTTGGTTCAATGGGAAAGATAGGAAGAAAGGTTAAAAAGGAGAATTTAAATTTGATTTGTGCAAAAGATATTTTGAATGATGGATTGAGAAAATTCAAAAAGTGTAATTTTGAATTGGAAGAGAATTTGAAAAAGTTGAGGAATTATGTTTATGAGAAAATTTGTGAAAATAAGAACCTTGAAAAGGAATTTGAGAAATTTAGAAATCAAAATAATGAGTTGAAAGAAAATTTGATCTTTTTTTGATGAAGTCAAAAAAGAGAATGTTTATTTATATATTGAGATCTTGAAATAAAAGTCATTGATTTGTGATGTTTCTTGTAGCACAAAGGACTTGGTTTGTTCTCCTATTCTATCAGGTAAAGATGAAGGTAAGAAACCATTTGAATGTATGGATGGAGTTTATCATGGTGATAATAAAATGTGTTTTAAAAATAATATTGGTTTGAAGATTGTGCAAAAAATGGCATTCAAAGGAAATGGATTAGGAAAACATGGGCAAGGCATTGAGGAGCCCATTCAACCCATTTGGAGGCCAAAATTGGAATTCCTAGGATTCAGGTTGAGAGGTAAAGTAACTGATGTCACGAGTATGAAAAGTTTAGAGAAATAGGCTGAAAGAGTGCATTGTTCTCATTGTCACTGAGAAGGACATTCTGAAGATAAATGTTGGGATATTCACACTTGTAAAATTTGTGGGTTGCAGAGTCATAGTTAAAAGGATTGTTGGAATAGAGATTGCTATGAACAATCTAAGAATTCTTGGATTCATTTCTATTTCTCTTGGCTTGGTCTATATTATTAATCTATGTGATATTATCATAGAGGATAACTACAAACAACACAACACTTTGGCAATATCCTCACTCTATAATGTCACAACTTGCTAGACATAGAGCTAAAAATATGATGATCATACATGGATTTTCATTGAGTTGCATGAGATATTTTTGTATGGTCATGGAAGAGTAAACATCACCCATATTTGACTTGGAACATACGGTATGTCAAACAACCATTTCCATATGATCCCAATAGCCTATCATTGTATAGTCCCTCTATACTGCACCTTTTTCATCCTTTCCCCATGCTTTATCTTACCCATCATATAATTTCTAGGCACCTACTCAACTCCACTATACTCTCCACTTTCCACCATACAAAGACATAAAAAAATTGTATTGTACACCCAAATCATACACCATCTAACATCATCCCCTTGATATTTTCCTTTGGTGGATAGATATATTTGGAGGATGCTAGAGTGCCTTTTTCTTTCACTACTAGGAACATAACATTATAGTGGCATTAGAGTCAATGGTATTGCCAATGTATGGGTAACATAATATATGGCAACAAGATCCCAATCAATAGGGAGGCTACACAAATCAAGGATCAAGATGATAGTTTTAAGGGAGCTATTAAGAGGGAAAAAACAATTAAGTGAAACTTTTCAAAATAGACAATAACAACTTGGTGAGACCTTGGTGAATGGGCAACAACAAATTGGAATGACTCTTTGATTTATGGTAGAGGGAAGGACAAATAGAAGATACAATGCGTATAGTAATAATTTTATCAATGGGAGGCTTAAGAAAGAGCACTCCCACACATGACTAATGATTCTGAAATTTCCCCAGAGGTTGGAACAACACAAACAACAAGAACCTTGCTTCGTCAACATACAAGATAAGTTCTGACAATACTAGATTGATATCATATTTGGAGAAGAAATATCCTTCAAGAATTTGGTGTATTTACAAATTAGATAATCCTAGGAGATAGAAAAAATAAAATTATGACATTAAATAAAAGATTGGAAAGATTCACTTATCTTCCTTTGATGGATCTAGGCACACATTAACATGAGCATGGGTTCAAAAGGATGATGCCTGCTTCTAGCTCAACCCAATACCCAAATAAGAGATCATTAGGTTTAAAATACTTCACCTAGAAGGAATCGCTCATGAATGGTGGCACAATCAAATGGTCACTCTTGGTCATGATCAAGTCACTTCATATACTGACTTCACAGATAGACTTATAGGTCACTTTGATGAAAAGGAGCTGTAGCTCAACTTTAAGGAGTTTTAACAACTAAAGAACTTTGAAGCCTCTTTGATTATGATGGCATTGAGAAGAAGCTCAAAGTGTTTCTCTTATTCAACCCCGATGGAAAGTGTGCACCTAAACCTAGAAATCCAATATTTTGCTATGATATAGATCTGTGTCACTTTCTTCCTTTGAATGTAGAGGTTGGACTTTCAGCATCCACTGGAGACTCAACTGAGACCCACACAGTGTACATTTGGAGCTTTTCATGTCAATACACTTGGGACATGAAAAGGAAATCTTGTGAAAAGATTGTATTGGAATCCAGTCTGGCCTGCTTTTTGTCATTTGCTGCTTTATATTCTTTGTTGTAGTGATGCTGGAGAGAGCAATGAGGAGTTTAACAACTCGGTTTGTGAGACAACCCAATCTGCTCGGGAGTTTCCATATGCTCAGCTCAGCGCCACCACAAACAACTTCAACGGGAAATGAAGCAAATGCACTTTTCCAAGCACAAATGAAGTTGTGGCGATCAAGAGAATATCTTCATCCTCCAAGCAAGGGAAATGTGAGTACAAGACAGAAATAAGTATAAATAGTAAGCTTACTCACCATAATCTTGTGAAGTTCTTGGGATGGTGCCACCGAAAGGGTGATTTGATTCTAGTTCACGAGTTACTCCAAAATGGTAGTCTGGACAAATACATCTTTGCAAATCTAGAAACTTCTCTTGACCGGGAAAGAAGATACAACATAGCATGTGATGTAGCTTCTGCCTTGATTTATCTTGACCAGGATCGACATGAGAGTGTTGTGCACAGAGACATCAAAGCGAGTAATGTGATGTTGGATTTGAATTTCAAAGCTAAGATGGGCGATTTTGGCCTCGCCAGAGTGGTGGAAATGTGGTAAAGAATGGCATACCACTATTGCAGCAGGAACTTTTGGGGACATAGCCCTTGATTTTTTATAACAGGACAGGCCACCCGAAAGATGGATGTGTTGATCTTCAGAGCCCTCTGTCTTAAAATTTCTCGTGGAAGACGATCCATAGCCTGGAGTTTTATTGATCGCAAGTACATAGTTGTTGGATGGGTGTGGGACTTGTATGGAAAGCACATAACTCTTGATGCAGCAGATGAGAAATCGGGTGGCAACTTCGATGGTGGAAAAATAGAATGACTTATGAAAGTGGGATTGTTGTGTACTCATCCTAATTTTACCGTTAGAATGGATGGCTTAAACATTATATACTAAGTTTTATTCCAACATTAAAAGTGTTAAATAGTCAAAGTTGACTTATTTTTTCTAAGCTTAATTTTCTTCTTAATGTGTGATGTTATTAGACTAAGTATTGAAAAAGTGTTGGATGTATTGAAAAGAAGACTTTAGCTGTCTAGTGTTCCTCTTACATTTCCTACAAGTTTTGATCATGTTCATCTTGACATATATCATCATCTTAATAGCATGATAGTCTCAACATTGTTTGATACAAATTTAAATCTTGCCTCTTAGCTAATAGAATAGGTCATTGCTCCTTTTATTTAGTTAAAACCTCAATAATATTCTAATTAGTATAATTTTCATTATTGGGGTGACTTGTTCACATTTGGTTCTTCTAAATTGTGATGTTCCTAACATCATTAAATAAATTAGTATTGAAATCTTTTGTTTATGTGATTGATAATTATTTTATTTTCCTATTGGATCTACCTTTTTCTTTTCTTTTTGTAATATTCTTGCAATGTGTTAGGTAGATTGGCACCCTTTGTAATCCTTCTAGAAGCTTTCCCAAAGCCCTTTATAATGCAAGATTTTTAGGTTTTGAATTTAGTATTTTATTTGTATTTATAAATTCTTTTGGGGTTATGTCACCTTTCATTTTAGAGCTAAAATATTTTCCTTATTTGGTTTTGTAGTACTGGTGGGTCTCAACCCTCACCATATTCCATTCTCTATATTCATGAAACCTTGGATCTAGAAAATTAGAGGCTCTATTATTGTTGGAAATCAAAGTTTATTTTCTTGGCTTCAATTCTATTTCCCTTGGTTTGGTCTATATTAAACTAATCTATGTCATATTATCATAGAGGATAACTACAAGAAACACAACACTTTTGCTATGTCCTCACTTTGCGATATCACAACTTGCTAGAAATAGAACTAATAATATGATGATCATATATGGGTTTTCATTGACTTGCATGAGATATTTTTTTCGGTCATGAAAAAGTAAATATCATCCCTATTTGACTTGGTGAATATGGTATGTCAAACAACTATCTCCATATGATCCCAATAGTCTATCACTATACAATCCCTATTTGCCACACCTGTTACATCCTCTCTCCATGTTTTATCATACCCATAGTATAATTTGTAGGCACTTTTTTGACTCCACTATAGTCTCCACTTTCCACCATATAAACACATTTAAAAAAATATATTGTGCACCCAAATTGTACACCATCTAACCTTAGCATCCATCGAAGACTTAACTCAGACTCAAGCTACTTCATATTTTGACTTCATGAAGAGACTTATAGGTCACTTTGATGAAAAGGATCTAGAGCTCATCTTCAAGGATTTTTAACAACAAAATAAAATTAGATCGGGAAACAACTACATCACAAAATTTTAGAGACTATCAGTATTAATAATGAACATTTCATAGAGAACATGCTATTTTTTTCATGGATAGATTAAACGATCCCTTAAATGTTTGGGTGAAGGGTTTAAACCAAATAAACTAATGAAAGAAATCAAGAAAGAGTGTGACATAGAAGCATCTTCTTTCTCTTCAAATAATTATTCACATTCTAAGACACCCCTTTCCAAAAAAAAAAATTCCACTCCAAGGAAGTACTCAATCAATAAAGCCACTAGACAAGACATTAGGAGGAGAAAGCTCTATTTTAAGCATAAGAAGTCATGGGATATAGGGCATTGATGCTTATACGAGGGAAAAAAATTGTTACACTAAGATGGCATTAGACAATGAAGAAAAGCATAAGGAACTCAGATTCAAAGGAGATCGTCAACAAGATTCGAAGGAGGTTCACATAAATTATACATAGAGGATTATTGAATTGGACAACAACAAGGCACCATCATTCTTGTTAGCACTCCAAAGTGTACTATTTTTTGGGTACGGGCCAATCTCCAAGGATACTGGGTCATAGTCATGCTCAAGGCCCACACTTAATTTTATTAATTCACCACTTGTGAAATGAAGAGGTGTTCATTGGAAGGAACATGCAAGAGTCCAAGTCAAGGTGTGAGGAAACTCTTGATGAGTAGACACAAAGCTTCAAATGAATTGAATGTTCATTCAAAGATGAGGAAAAATCTAGTTCTTAGGGGAATGAAAAATGGAGGCCTAAAGAAGATCTTGACCCAATAGATGAAAGACATTTTTGACATGATGACATTTTTTGGGTAGTTCATTGCTTTATGTAAATAAAATAGATAAAGAGGAAAGATACTTATTACCAGGATGATGAGCTTGACGCAATGGTGGATAAGCATGGTATGGTCTTCGTCGAAACCCCACTTAGCATACTTCCACATAGGAAATTTGATTATATATTCTAGTTAGAGGAAGGAGCTAAACCAATCATCACTACATCCTATCACCAACCTAAAAGGTTTAAGGATGATATATAAAAGATGATATGGGAAATCCTAGAAAAATGATAGATTAGGCCTAGTTCAAGCCCCTTTGCATCATTAGTAATTTTGGTTAAGAAGAAGGATGCAACCCTCCACATGTGTGTAGACTACCATACACTAAATAAGAAAGCCATAGAAAATAGGAACCTCATCTTGAGGATTGCCAAATTGTTGAATAAGTTAAGCATGGTGTAGTTTTATCTTCCAAAATGGATATGTGTTCTAGATATCTATTAGTTTGTGGTGACTAATTAGGGAAGTACTATACATACTCCATAATTCCTCAGTATTTTTGGGTTGACATCTTGTAACTAATTTTAACCCTAAGAGGGAAAAATACCTGTATAAAATGGCTTATGGTTAGGTTTTTTTTTATAAGGTGTGATGTGATAATTTCTTCTTGAAACAGTATTGAGATATAAGGGATTAAGTATTGTAATTAGGTTGTAATCACTAGATAATAATGATATTGCACTCTCTCTTTGCTGGACATAACCCAAGGATTGGGTGAACCATGTTAAATCTTGGTATCTTGTGCTATCTTTTGTGAAATTTATTATTTTTTGATATTGGTTATATTTTCATGTAATTGTTATTTCTATCTATGGTTAATCCTAACAATACCATCATATTTTCATGAGGGAGAAAGATATAGATAAGGTTGACTTTTGTTTTCATTATGGTCATTATGAGTTCTTTGTTATGCTATTTGGGTTGACCTTGTCTAGCCAAAAGTGAGATTCATGACTCACCTTTGGCTAGACACCTAGGATACCTAAAGACCTATATGAAAGAGCAATAATGGTTTGTACGAAAGGGATCATAGAATGTTTTTGGTTGTATGTGATGGAATCTTCTACCTACCAATAGAAATAACCTAAGAAAATTTTACCTCTAGAGCTTTTTCAACCATTACCAATCCTTGACCAAAAGTTGGAAAGAATCTTAGTAGATCTCATCATTGGGCTACCAAAAGTCCAAGGGAAAGATTGTATTTTTTCAAGGTCAAAAATTTGACCAAGTACACCCATTTCTTTTCCATCCCCACTAGGTACTAGGCATCTCATGTGGCCAAGTTATTTTTTCATGAGGTTTTCCAATTATGTGGTCTTCCATGAAATATAATAAGTGACAAAGATAATCATTTTATTAGTACATTTTGGATGTATTAATTTTGGATTGAAGGGACAACGTTGTCACCAAATACAAGTTATCAAAATCCACAAACATATGGAGATATGGATATTGTGACAAAAAAGTTGAAAAGATATTTATGGATTCAAAACTATTGAAATACTAGATTTGGGCAAGCATTTTTGCAATACCACGTATCATATGTTGATAGGCATGGAACCCTTTAAAGAATTTTATAGTTGTGAGCCTTCATCATTAATGGATCTAGTGTTGGGTGATAGTTTCACATCAAGGGATAAAGACTAGCTACTAGAGATTTTAGATATCCTAAGGTCTCTCAAGGATAGTCTACAAAAGGCTCAGTACCAATAGAAGATGTATGTTGATTGACATTGGTTTGAGAGAAGTTTTAAGGTTGGCAATCTGGTTTAACTTTAGCTTCATCCATATAGATAATCCTCCCCAAATTTGTATGGTAAGGAGGTGTTAAGACCACACTTCTATAGACTATACATAGTGGTTCAGAGAGTAAGCATAGTTTTCTTAAAATTGGAGCTATGTGAAGGCAGTCAGATTTTTAAGAAAACCATGTGTCATGTCTAAAGAAGGTCATTTGATAGTGTGTCATGATTTAAAATGAATTACCTCCCATTGAAAAAGAGGGGAAATTAATTCTAGATTGGATTGAGATTAGAGATGGATAGGAGAAGACACCCAAGTACCACACCACTGACAAGTTTCTTGTGCAATAGAAGGATCTTCAAGTTAAAGATGCCACCTGGGAAGGTGAGGAAGTTCTGGAACGTCGAAGTTTGTAATTTCATGAAGGATGGAAATTTTTGGGAAAAGACATTTTTGATGTCCCCAACATCACTAAATAAATTAGTATAAAAATATTTTCTTTATGTGGTTGAAAATTGATTTATTTATCACTTGGGAAACCTTTTTTCTGAAGGAGAAAGAAAAATTCCCACTCCAAAGAAGTAGTCAATCAATAAAGCCACTAGACAAGAGCTTAAAAGAAATCTCTATTTTAACTATAAAGAGTCATGGGAGCCAAGGTAACAATGCCTACACAAGGAAAAAATCTATTACATTAAGGTGATGTCAAAAAATAAAGAGAAGCATGAGGAACAAGAACCTAAAGAAGAGGGTCAACAAACTTCCCAAGATGTTCACATAATCAAGTAGAGAGGATTATCACACTAGTACAACAAGGAGGTACCATCTTTCTTGTTGACACTCAAAAGTGTATTATTTTATGGGTACAAGGAAATCTCCAAAAATAGTGGGTCATATTCATGTTTAACAATGGGGCCACACTTAATTGCATTAATTTATCAATTATGAAATGAAGAGTTTTTCCTAGGGAGGCACATGGAGAATTCCAAGTCAAAGTGGTAGGAAACTCTTGTTCAATACACATAGAGCTTCAAATGAATTCATCGTTCATTAAAAGTTAATGTAAAAGGTAGTTTTGAGGGGAATTTCAAATGGAGTTCTAAAGGATATCTTGGCCTAATGGATAAATCCCTTTCTGACATGATGACACTATCCAAGTAGTACATTGCTTTATCTCAATAGAATCAATAAAGGGGCAACAAACTTATTACAACGATGATGAACTTTAGGTAGTGCTAGATAAGCACGGTAAGTTCTTCATCAAAATCCCACATGGCATACATCCACATAGGGTGTTTTATTGCACATTCTAGCTAGAGCAAGGAGCCAAACCCTCATCACTACACCCTATTACTATCCTAAAAAGGTTTAAGGATGGGATATAAAAAATGAACTATCAAATCCTAGAGAAAGAATGAATTAGGACTAGTTTGAGCCCCTTTGCATCATTAGTAGTTTTTTTTTTAAGAAGGATGGAACCCTCCACATGTGTGTGGAATACCATACACTGAATAAGAAAATCATAAAAAATAGGTACTCTAGCCTGAGGATTGCCAAATTATTGGATGAGTTACATGATGTAGTTTTATTTTCCAAAATAGATGTTTGTTCTAGATACCATAATATTTTCATGATGAACCAAGATGTGGAGAAGGTTTCTATTTTTTTGTATTATGATCATTATGAGTTCTTATTTATGTCATTTTGGTTGACCAATGCTATAACCACTTCCCTGTCCTACATGAACAACATGTTCAACCAAAAGTTGTCTAAGTTCTTATTGGTATTATTTGGTGACATACTTATTTATAGTAAGACATGGGAGAAACATCTAAGGAATTTGGATAAAGTGCTTGGAACAATGAAGTCATAATAATTATTTTCCAAAATGTCCAAATGTGAATTTGGAATAAAAAAGATATTGCATCTATTGGAAATATAAGGTAGGCTAGATTACTAAGAGGGGAGGGGTGAATCAAGAACCAATAAAATCTTAACCTACTTCACCAATTAATCCTTTATAAATTATTCTGATCTAATTTCATGCATGAATGAATGAAAGCAATAAAACATTCATAACACTTTAACACAAGATACGGTGACTCAAAAACCTTCCAATTAGAAAGTAAAATTAGGATGGGGATGATACCCACAAGCTTTAATACTGCAATATAAAGTTAACTTGTTAAGGCTTACAATTAACCACTTCTAATGATCTACCTTGTTAGGAGCAATAAGGATTGTGAGGTCCACCTTGCTAAAGGATTTACAAACATACAATGAAGTATGCACTTTAGTAGGAGATCTAGCATAAGACTGTTAAGTCTACTTGATTAAAGGATTTAACTAATACACCTGATAGAATAAATTAGTGGCTAATCTCTTATTTGCAACTTTTATTTGTTGAATGAGGTTCCTTGAATTTCAATGATCACCTTGTTGTGATAGAAAAATCTTTGATGTTCCTTATACTACTTGTAGCCTTCTTCAATTCACATTCATCCACTTCTAATTTTCACACTTGAATATGATATAATGAGTTACATATATATCAATCCAAATAACTAATCACTAGAGTTGGCTACAATACCAAATTCTTCATAATTCACAAAGTTGGTCCAACTTCTATAACTCAGGTTCTAAAGACAAACTCGATAATTTTTTGACACTTAGCAAACACTATCAATGCTCAAAAAACTTTGGCACTCAATTGAAGTTGAAGCTTGATCCATATCGATCACTTAGATTAACTCAAACTTAGTCAGCACTGTGTGACTTAGTGAACACAAAGAAACTTGGTAGATGCTAAAGCACTTGGTTGACACTGCATGAATCTTTCAACACTAGATTCACTCAATTAACACTGTGAGCTTGGTAGACATGTAGAACTTGGTTAACACTACAGAGCTTGGTTAACACTAAGATCTTCATCACTTCTACTAGATAGCTTGGTAGAAACTACTACACTTGGGTTATATTGCAAACTATCTCAACTACTTGGTAAACACTGTGTAGCTCGATATGAATTATAATCTGACTATTTAGCTCAATAGAAACTAAAAGACTTGGTTAACACTTTTGGATGAATGATAAGCTTAGTAGCAACTATAGAGCTCAGTAACAATGTAACTAACTGACTAAGTGTTGATTCACTAATAGACAAAATGACCTTAATGTCAACAATCTCCCCCTTTGGAATTAGTGACAAAAATAATTATCAAACAAAAAATCTTCTCAAAAACTTCCTTTATCAACATTCTATGACTTCACTTGGTTTTGACTTCCTGCAGCTGTAGCTTAGAAAAATACTTTGTTTTTTCTAATTTTTCAAAATTGCTTTTGTAAACATATTTACCGCTTATTTTTACATATTAAATTACTCTCCCATACATATATCTCTCCTACATACATATATCTGGAGTAGAACATTCTACTCTATATAAGCATATTTACAATTACTTCTCTCATACTTTATACACATAATGTTCTTCTTTCCCTTTAATAATAATATACATATCTTCTCCCCTAAGAATATTTACATCTCACCCTTTTTGAAATAAATGCCAAAGGTGTATAATATCTACAAGTTAATCCCAAAATGTGACAAGAAATTAGAATGTACCTTCAAGATTAGTATCATAGTCTTGTCCCAATTCTCTTGCAATACCTTACTTGCATGCAAGGCTATCTATACTTTTGATGATAGTTCCATTATGTGGTCAGCTATAGATAATTTATTATCGTGGATGAGAATCTTTTCATATTCAATGTGCTTTTGTAGTATATCCATGTTTGGAAGAATCATGCCCTGAATTTCTACAAGTGTCCAGCCCTAATTCTAGATTCTTCCCTCAATAGTACTGCTTGGAGATTTGTCAGATATCTGATCTTTGTGAAGTGTGTAGAGCTATAACTCAAATCAAGTGACAACTAGTCTACACTTGCCTTCATATCCTCATCTATCTTGGATAACTTATCATTGATCTCCTTTGTGAAGATAGATGTGTCACTCAATTTAACAAATAAAGAAACAACATTACTGATAGATGTTTCTAGTGAAGTAAGAATAGTAGACAATTCTACTTGATCTATAGAAATCTTTTCTGCATTAGATTCTTCAATACTCTATATTTCTAGAAGGGTTCCTCTAGTGGCTTCCTATTCTTCCTCATCATCATCAAGATTGACATCATCTATCTCATCATCTTTGATTTCCACTTCTTCAACATCATCTTCTCCATCTTTGTCACTAACTTGCACAACAAAGTCACTAGGCTCATGCAACCCATAGATATTCTTTCATGTGGTAGTTGTAGACTTCACCATAAATTCAATGTCCTTAAGTAGTATTAGACATGTATTGAATTTGCATGTGAGCTTCTTCTCATTAGCTTTCAAACATTCCTTCACCTCTTTTTCACTACGACTCAGCATAAGTTGTCTCAAGGTTTGTTCACTGATGTCTTTGGAAGTTTGCATTGCACTATTCCATTGAGGTTTAACTACATTCAAAAGAATATTAGGAACTTGTTGTAAAAGTTCATCAGGTGAATATTTCCACTTACCCAATTTTTTCACAAGGGTATCATCAATCTTCCTTTTCTCTTCTTCATTTCTAGTCTCATACTTAAGAGACTTAAGACATGCCATACCAGTTCCTTGTTCCATCATCTTTAATATTTCCTAAAGGATAGGTGCAGACCTCTAAAAGATAATATATCAGCTTCATATCTACCCAACTTTAGCTTCTTCTTGGACTGTGCAAATCCTCTTGTAAATATAGTAGGGGAAGACTTGGCAGGTATGGTTATTATAACCTTTCCTTTCTTCTTGGGAGGCTCATCTTCCTCAGATTTTTCTTCCTTAGCTTTATTCTCATCCTCTTCGTACTCTATATCATCTCCTTTACCTTCGTTAATCATGACAGGAGAACTTGATGACTTATAATTATTGATTATTTTTTCTATCATCTTCCTTCCTATGTTTACTTCTTGAGGTAGCTTGATCTCAAGCTCAATTCTAGCCTTAGCCTCATCATAAGTGCCATTTTATGTAGCATTAGGGTCCATAGGCTTATTTAGTAGAGCTTCAATGATATCTTTAGTGTCATTAATGTTAACCTCATATTCAAAAGGCCTAACCCATACCACTCTAGGTCTAACTACCTGAATGTAAACTTAGTCACAGTCAACCATAAAACATATATCTTCCTCATTATATTCTACAAGTTTCCTGGGAATCCTAAATCTACTCTACATTTTCTCCTTAAATGTTTCAAAATAGTTGTCCATGATATTGTCAAAGTTTTATCCCATCTCTTTTATGAATTCATTTATTTGGTACAAAACTAGAGTATCTTTCTTCCATACTATAGTTCCTTTAGAAGGGAAAAACTTTTGAACATAGAATAATAAACATGTCAAGAGAGAACCAAACTTACATGAATTATTCTTTGATACTTAGATACTATCCATATTTTTTCTTAATTGATTCAATAGTAGCTTGGCAAGGTTGAAGGATAAGTTTTTCTTCACCATCTTGTATGTCAGGTCAACTTCTTCACATGACATGTTGTTTAACTGACCCGAGTTTTAGATTTTGTGAGCTATCACATGGATTCCAAACTTCAATTCCATTCCAGTGACACCACTTAGCTTCATACCTCTTTTTTCCCATTTGGCAAGAGTCCTCTTGGTCAATTCTACCTTACCTAGGGTTTTAGTGGTCTTTTCTTTGTTTAACATGGGCAATTTGGTGATCTTATGTATCATATTCTTGTTTATCAAAAAAGGAAGATCTAATCATAGTTGCATGTGATGAACACACCTTAGAATGAGTTTGATCCACTTTAGTTTACATTCTCTTAGCATATATAATATATGTGTCAAACCCTTTGTCTCCAAATGTTTGTGCTCAAGTTTTAGAATGCCATCCACACAAAGTTTGTTGTATGCCTCATTCATTTCTAGGGTTCCAAGCTCCTAAATAGAATAGTGATAGAAAGAATGAATATCATGGACAAGAAGTATCTTCACTGGAATTTGTGATTGTGTTGTAGTAGGATCAATTGCCTCTGCTATTGTTGGACTCAATTTGATTGTGGGAGCCTTGCAATAACCTCCATGAACCAACATTTTAGAACCTTTCTTAACCTTTCTACTTGAAGATGCCATCACTCAGTAGGATTTCAAACATGTGAGTGATCTTCAGAAATAACTTCTTAAATCACTCAAATGCTTTGAATTATCTATTTTCTCTATGCTTTGAAAATTTGTGGTGAAACAATATAATCAATTTCCTCCTTTGAACGAATTTTAGTCTTTATGATTGTCATTAATGCTTCCTACACATATCCACTTGGTGATAAACTATCCTCCACTTGGTTTGGTCTTTAATGCTTAGAAGAAACTTTCAACTTAGTAAAGTATCCTAAGTCAGTAGGAACTACCAACTCAACATCTGCATCTTGAAAAAGATATGCAACCAACCCTTGCTTGGTAAGGTCTTTTGACCTGACATTTCTTGGTAAGGTCTTGAATTTCCAAAATCACTCAATGATCCCCTAAACTTCAAATTTGTCTTCAATTTTTTTGACAATATATTCCATAAATACCCAACAAACATTTTATCTTGATCTAAAACTATACTCTTTGGCAGACCAAGTAATCTCACCACTTCTCTTAAAAACAACTCTACCACATGAACAACATCACTAGTCTTCTTACAAGGAATGAAATGTGTCATCTTTGAAAACCTATCAACCACAACAAAATAAGAATCATGCCCTCGTTGAGTCCTTTGTAATCCAAGAATAAAATCCATGTCGATAGGTAATGGCTGATAGAACCCTGAAATCTGCTTCACTCCTTTCACCATCTGACATACTTTACAACTTTGTATAGACTTCTTTACATCTTATTGCATAGTTGTGGCCAATAATAGTTCTTAGCACCCAAAACAATGGTCCTATCTCTTCTAAAGTGTCTAGACAATCCTCCACTATGCTTCTCCTTGATGAAATTCTCTCTCATCGAGCATCTGGGAATGTGCAACTGGCTTCCTTTAAACAACATACCATCTTGGATTATGAAATCCAGCCACTTCATCCTATCAAATGTAAAAATTTCTGTACAAGCCTTCCACACTTCACCAAAATCAAGATCCTCTCGATACAAATTCTTGAGTTCCTTGAACCAAACCACTCCAATCATCATCTTTTTTAGAAAAAATTGTCTTATACTAAGAGCATTTACAACTCTATTAGACTTCTCACTCCTGTGTTTCAAGATAAATGTATAACTCTATAAAAACTCAACCCACTTCAAATGCCTTTGGTTCAATTTTCTTAGACTATTCAAATATTGTAAAGCTTGATGATTAGTATACAAAAAAAACTCCTTAGGAAGAATATAATGTCTCCACTTCTTCAATGCTTGAACTATAGCATAAAATTCTTGCTCATAAATAGAATATTTTCTTTTGGCATCATTCAACTTCTTACCAAAATAAGCAACAGGTCTACCTTCTTGTCTCAAAACAACTCCTATTGTACTATTGCTAGCATCACAATCTACTTGAAACACATTGTTAAAATCTAGAAGTTCTAAAACAAGTTTCTCTATAACTTTCTATTTCAACAAATTAAAACTTTTATCTGCTCCTATAGTCCACTTAAATTCTTTCCTATCCCCTCTCATTGTTTCAGTCAAGGGTCTACAAATACTACTAAAACCTCTTATGAACTTTCTATAAAAACTAGTTAGCCCATGAAAATATCTTACCTCTATAGCACACTTTAGAGTAGGCCATTCAAGGATATCCTTCACTTTCTCAAGGTCCATTTTCAGACCCTTTGTTAAGACTACAAATCCTAGGTACAAACTCCTCTACAAAAATACACTTCTTCAAGTTTATTAGCAACTTCTCTTGCTTCAACTTATCAAAAACCTTTAGAAATGCATCAAATGCCCCTTCAATGTTTTTATAAAGATCAAAATATCATCTAGGTAAACAATGACAAAATCACCCAAAAAATCTTTTAGCACTTCATTCATGAGCTAGATAAAAGTACTTGGTGAATTGGTTAGCCCAAAAGGCATGATTAACCACTCATATAGTCCTTCCCTTGTCTTGAAATTAGTCTTCCACTCATCACTTTCTCTAATGTGAATCTAATGGTATCCACTCTTCATATCTATCTTTGTGAAATACTTAGCTCCACTCAAATAGTCAATAATATCATCCATCCTTGGCAATGGAAATCTATATTTGATTGTGATCTTGTTAATAGAGTGAGAATCTGTGCACATCCTCCATTTTCCATCATTCTTTGGTGCTAATACTTTTGGTATAGCATATGGACTCAGACTCTCTCAAATCAATCCCTTCTACAATAACTCATGAACTTGTCTATTTAACTCTTCACTTTTTACTAGTGTCATTATGTGTGCTACATTGTTTGGAAAACTAGCTTCTGGATTAAATCCATCTAGTGACTAATCTTCCTCATTGGGGGTAATCCATTAGGTACATTATCTGACACAATATCAAAAAACTTTCCCAACATGTCTATGACTTTTGTAAGTACCTCATCTACTTCTTATTTACCATCTTTGTAATTATAGAAAAACACATATGCTCATGTTTCATACCTTTGAAAAACTCTTTTCCATCAAAAAAACATATTCTAGCATCACTACATACCTTTTCTTATTTCTCCTTCAATGGCTTCAACTTATGTTTCACTCCATCCTTTGTCATAGTGTAGGTATTTTCTCACCCATCATGTACATCATGCCTATCAAAATACCATGGCCTACCCTATAACATATGACATATGTCTATAGGTATGATATCAACAAGCACCTCATGCTGGTAGCTTCTAATCTTGAACTTCACTGAGCATTGCTCACTGACCATGACCTTGTGCTTATCTTGCACCCAAGAAATATAGTATGGGCGTGGGTGTTTTTGCCTCTTTAGCTTCAATTTTATGACCATTTTTTTTTGACACCAAATTATTAGTACTTCCACCATCAATGATCACTTTACAATAATAATATTTACATTTGCACCTTGTGCAAAACAAGCTTCTTCTTTGATCAAGTTCATTCTCACTACTCAACAGGACTCTTTTGTTAACTAGGACTTATCCTCTTTTAGCATCTTTAGAATGTGATGATCTAGCATCTTCATCAACATGTGTAACTCTAGCTTGGCCTTCTACTCTTTGATATTTCCTTCCTTGGCACTAGGAACATTCAAATGATCTATGCCCTTCTTCTCCATAGTGAAAACATTTCCAACGAAAGCCTCCTCTTCCATATCCTTGTCCTCTACCTCTTCCTCTCTAATATTTATTATTTTGATCATGGAAAAAAGTGGAATTATTTCCCCTCTAGATTTGACTATTACTTCTAGCCTCATCCTTATTCTTCTAATCATCATTTTCATCTCCATAAGACCATCCGCCATATCTTCCACCGCAACCTCTACCACTACTCTTGTTATCAAGCTTTTTTATTAGCTTTTCCTCAATTTTTAGGGAAAACTAGTGCACCTCCTTAATACTAGTCACTGGAACAAGAATCAACTCTTCTTGAATGATTAGCCTTAACCCATTAAGATAATAGGTCACTTTCTCCTTATCAACTTCTACATGGCCGATTCTAATGAGAACTTGATAAAATTATTTGGTATACTCTTGAATAGATTTTCTTGCTTGCTTCAACTCTTACATTTTCTTCAATAGATCAAGCTCATAATCCATGAGAATAAATTGTTGCTTCATTTTAGCTACCATCTAATCTCATCTAGTGATTTTGTCCTTTCCTCTTTTGTTTCAATCCAACTGGATCTCCTCCCACCGAATCTTTACATGACCTTTTAATTTTGCCTTCACAAATTTGACCCTATCTAGATCTTCAACATCTTCATATTCAAAGTACTCTTCCAAATAATTGATCTAGTCAATCAATTCCTTTGGGTTGAGATTTCTTGAAAATGTGGGAAAATCAAACTTAGGTCTTTTTCCAATACTGAAAATATCCTCAAGAAGCTTCACCTCCTCTGTGTTAAGAACTTCCTCTACTATAGCTTGGTCTACATTTCCTTCGTCTTCTCTTTCATCCTCACTTTCATCATCTCCTATGGCAAGATCAATTCCTCTATGCATCTTTTCTTGCAATGCTTGCATTTGCCTCTAGAGGGTTTTGAAATCCTTAGGTGTAACACCTTTGACTCTTCCACCACGCTCTCTTCATGGAGGAATTTTCATGCTTCCATTGAAACCCTAGTACAAACTACCTCTCAATTGGTGATCTATCTACATGCTCAATGCAAATCATAGTCCTAGTGTGAAATACCTCACAATTAGTAATCTATTCACACACTCAGGAACTCCTACTCTAATACCACTTGATGAAAGGTACTCCCCTTAATACAATAAACACATAACAAGAACAAAGAAACAACAATAATTACGAGGATAAAATATGGGCTTCTAATTATCACCACAAATGAAGAATCATATAAATTTAGAATTAAAATACGCTAACCCACATGGGTGCCTTCATTATAGTAATTTGCAATACAAAGCTTTAAACTATCACCTAGAGTTCTCCTAGACAATGTTTAGGTCTTTCTTAAATAGGCAATTTTATGCCACCCAACAAGGTTCTAGACACTCAAACTTAATATGTAGGACTGAAAAACACTAAAAATTCATATAGAGTTAGAGAAATAAACTTTTGACATTTATTTTAGAAGTTTCAGGTAGCCCAACTTCAATAGGCCATAACTCTCAAACTGTTGCTCCAATTGGCTATTATCACCGCTTTTCAAAAACCTCGTCTCCTAATCTACAAGCTTGGATTTGTACAAGCACTTGCCCATCAAGTTTTTTTTCCTCATTTAGGGCCACTAAGGCCTTCAAAACTAAGCCTAAAGCTTTTATACCAAAATTACACACCAAAAATCTATTATAACTTCACAAATACATATAATTTGGCCATGAAACTCCACTAACAAATTGATACAACTAAAATGAACCTTCACCACTAAAATTAGAATATTCCTAGCTCATATGACTAACTTCCTAAGTAGAAAGCCTCTATAGAAAAAAAAATTGTATTAAGATAACCTTCATTGAAACAACTAAAAGGAAATATTTTTGTGGGATGCAAGATTTCTATTACACATAGGATGCTCCTGCATCAAGGGCTCACTTCAAAAGAGTGAAAATTAGTGTGACTAGTTGCAAGGTGGGTTTTCCCAAATTGGTTTTCCATGTTAAATCTTGGTGTCATCTATATTCATGTTATTTTCTTATGCTTTATGTTTCTACAAATAAGTTACTAAAGGTTAAAAGTGATTAATGATCTTAAGTTTGCTTTGTTAATTGGGCATTAGTGGCATTCTAGTGTTAATTGACCTATTCAATATTGCATGATCAGTATAAGTTTGTATTGGCATCTAAAGAACAAGGATTTTTTTTATGGTAATTGATTCACCCCTCTCCTCCAATTTACTCTCTTACATTTCCAACAATTGGTATCAAAGTAGTTGGTGCTTGTAGGAAAAGGTTTTAAGGACCTAAGCTAAGGATAAGGATATCTTATAGAAGGGAGATCCCTTCCCTAAGCTAAACAGAGAAAACTTTTCAACATGGCAAGAGTTGATGAAACTACATATATCAAGCATAAGTGATGTTGGTGTGTTCTACTTGGAGAATAGATAAGTGCCACCACCCAAACCTATAACTATGGAGTAAATAAAAGAAACTAAGGATCACAATATTATGATGATTGATATTGCATCCTCTTTGAACTAGTTTGAATTTGATGAAGTCAAATATTTTCCTACTACATTTAACATGTGGGAAAAGCTGAAGAAAGTCTTTGGAAGTGGAAAAAATGTGCAAAGAGCCAAGGTAGAGAGTTTAAGAGGTACGTTTGATCAATTGAAAATGAAAGAAGGTGATAACATTACCCAGTACATTGAAAGGATCAAAGAAAGTGTAAGTGCAATCGAAGGAGCTACAGGAGGTAAAATTGATGATGAAATAGTAGTCAACAAGGTACTAGGAACTCTTCTTCCTATTTATGAAATTAGAGTTTCACCTATTCAAGAGATGATATGCATTGCAACACATGATTTAACCTTAGATACTCTTGTGGTAAGATTGACTACTTTTGAGTTGGATAACTTTGATAACTGTGCTCCTTCTAATAATTTTGAATATACATTCATAGAGAAACTAAGTATGCTCCTTCTTCTAATAATTTTGAATATGCACTAATAGAAAAATGAAGTATGCTCCTTCTTCTAATAATTTTGAATCTACATTCATAGAAAAACTAACCATTGGTAGAAAATGAGGGAACTCAAATATAAAGCAAGCTCATAGTGAAGAAGAAGATGAATTAGATGAAGATCTTGAAGCCATTGAAGCTCTTCAAGAAAATAGAGCAGCAAAAGGGAAAGGAAAATTTAGAGGTAAAATTCCATTAATTTGTTTCTCATGTGAAGAAGTTGGTCACATTTATACAAGGTGTCCAAACAAGGAAGATAAAGATGAGAAAAGGTTCAACAAGTTCAAAGGAAAGAAAGACTTCAAAAGCTACAAGGACTACAAAGGTAAAGATAAGAAATCATATCACATTGCAAAAGGTTATGATAGTGATAATGATCAAGATGAAGTAGTTTATTTTGATGTTAAAGATGAATCTGATAATGAGGAAAATGGAAAGATGGAACTTATCTCTCATGTTAGCAAAGGTGATGCATGGATCATAGATAGTGGTTGTTCTCATCACATGACTGGTAATAAAACTAAATTTGAACATTTAGAACACTATGATGATGGAAGTGTTAGATTTCAAAACAATGAACCATGTTATATAAAGGGAAAAGGAATCATAGCATTAACTGATGAAAACAAATATGAGAATACATATTGGGTTGAAGGATTCAGACATAATCTACTATGTGTAGCATAGTTGAACAATAAAGGATACAAAGTTGAATTCATGAATGACAAAGCTAAACTATTGGATGGAAAAGGAAAACTAGTTGAAACTAGTAATCAAACAAATGGAAATTTGTTTTACCTAGATCTCACTAAAAGTTCATGCTTGCTAGCTTAGATTAAGGAAAGTTGGCTATGGCATAAAAGAATGTGTCATGTTAACTTTGTTAACCTAATCACCATAAGCAAGAAAAAAAGAGTAAGAGGCCTACCTTATTTAAAGAAACCTAAAATGGACATGTGCAAACAATGTCAAATTGGTAAAATGAGTAAAAGAAGCCAATAGGTGTGGAAAGCTATTGTGGAGACATATTTTACATTCTATTTGTTGATGATTATTTCAGAATGATGACTATAATCTTTTTGAAGGATAAGTTTGATGCTTTTGAAAATTTCAAGTAGTATTTGGCTAGAGTTGAGAAGGAAATAGGGAAGAATCTGAAATTCCTAAGACCATATAAAGGAGGATAATTCATCTCTAATGAATTCAATGAGTTTTGTAATGAGAGGGGAATCAAAAGATAGATATCATCACCTAGAACTTCAGAGAAAATGGAATAGTAGAAAGAAGGAATAGAATGTGCACGAACACTAATGACATAGAAGAATGTTACACCAACATACTGGAGAGAAGTAATCAACATTGTAGTTCATACAATAAACCAAGTTTAGTTGAAGAAAGGTAAAAAAAAGACACCTTATGAATTATGGTATAGTTACAAACCCAGTGTTTGTTATCTCAGAGTATTTGGAAGAAAATGTTACATCGTAAAAGATGTAAGGAAAGGAAAGCTTGATGCAAAAAGTGATGAAGGAATATTCCTAAGGTATCCAATAGAAGCAAGGCATACAAATATTTGAATCTAAATACTCACAAAATCATAGAAAGTACCCATGTAAATATTGATGAGTTTGTAGGAAGAAGTAAAGAATAGAGTAGCAAAGAGCATGAAGATTACATAAATTTTATCTATTATGAAGAAGAACCTAGATTTACCTCAAAAGGTCAAAGCCAATTAGCAACCAAGTGTACCAAACAATTTACTAGCAATTTAGCCTAAGTCATAGATAGTTCAACCCAAGTCACAAACAAAGGCAGTCGAGCAACAAGAAAATCATCTATAGGAACCCAAGAAAAAGGATGGAGAGCTTTGAGAACCAAGTGAACCTAGTTTAGAATCCAGAAAGAAAGATTCAAGACTTGCCAAATATGTCAGAAGGCATCATATACCATGTATTATAATCCCAATCGATTCTATTACCTAGCTTAGGTGAATTTCCTTGATTCTTAGGTGTCTGGTTAGGTTTTTCTTTAGATCTACATTCTTGTTCTCTATGTCCATACTTCTAAAAATTGTAACAATATCCTTCAAATCTAGGTGCCATTGGTGTATTACTAGCCTTTTATCTACACGCATGTGCTTGATGTCCTTTCTTCTTGTAGTTAAAATAATTACTAATGAATTTGGGATTAGGATTTTTCTTACCAGTTTTGCTTCTAAAAATGTTTGTTGTATGGCCTATCTTTTCACAATGATAGCATGTGGGTTTTGTCTTTGGTTTTGCATTATTTTGTTCTCCACTCTTTGATGATTCACCTTCCTCGATAAATGATAGGGGCTTGGTATAGCCTAGTCTAAATGTGTCATGGGGTCTTCTATGTGATCTCATCATCCCTTCATAGTATCTCATAACTTTTTTAGTTTTGGTCATCCTTCAATGAGTTCACTCTCATGTTTCAATTCATTCTTTAGATGTTCATTCTCATATTTTAGATTTGTAATATCCACATCTTTCCTATTGAACTCATGAGTTATAAGGAGCAATCTATTAGCCATGTCCAATTGATTTTGTGTAAGCCTTTTCTCTTCATTGTTCATTTCATCAAGTCTTGTAGTCATTTATCTCTTATCTTCTTCAACTTTCTTTTTATGTTTGGTCACTTTACACAATATTACTAATTGGATTTCATCTCTATTTAATGCACTTACCTCTTCATTTGATGTGTCATTCCTCTCCAATAGATCTTATATTGTCACATAACTTTCACTAGAACTTCCATCAACAAGTAGACCTTCAATGTCTTCCTCTTGATACTATGTATCATTATGTTGGATTATCGTATACTTCCTTCTCTTTAAGGATTTCTTCAGTTCTTCTCATAATACTTCAAGTTGCTGCAATACAAGTTGTATATCAAGCTTCTAACTTTTAATTATCTTTCCCAACTTATAGGCCTCCATCTTCAAGATCTTAACTCTCAATTGCTTAGACTTTTTCTAAGAGAACACATCTCTAATGCCAATTGTCGGAAGTCTAGTGGGGAAGTAAGATAATGAAGGGGGGAGAAAATAAGGATCTTTAAACTTTTTATCCTTTGAACCAATTATTCAATATGATATCTTTCACCTCAAACCATTCTAACAATAATATCATGAATCATATAAGCATTTACTGCAATGATGTATTAGATCTAACTACATATCACATCCATAAACATGAAAGTAAATGATCAACACATAACACAAAGATTTTGGTTACCCTAAACCCTCCAAGGTGAAGGTAAAATGAGAGTGGGGATGACACCCACAAATCTTCACTACTATAGTAACAAAGTTTTTCTTTTACGAATACAATTTTGATCACTTCTGATGATCTACCCTATGAGGGGTCTACCCTATTAAGAGCTTACAACATTTATTCATTCTACCTTGATTAAAAGATTTAAAACTTAGAACTAAGCAAGAACCGTTAGGAGATTTATAAATGTTTGTTAGGACCACTCAATTAAGAGATTTACCCTAATTATACTTCCTAGAATGAATTTTTACCTGATCCTTCCATTTTCACTTGAAATGCTGATAAAAGGTCTCCTTTTTACAATCTTTGATCTAATCTTGTATCTAACATATATGTATTCTTCCCTTCACTACTCTCGACAGTTGTTATATATGATTTACCTTCAAACTTTGCCTCTAGCATCCAAACTCACAACTATTCTTGCTCACACCTATGAAAATAGAGTTTAGATACTCTTCTTATAACCATCTAATGAAGGTTCTAGATCAAAATAAATGATCTATATCTCTCTCCTTTTTCTCTTAGTCCTTCCATTTTTTGATTGGTCGATCACCTAGCTTAAGGATTAATGATCCATAGCAAAACTCCTAATCATCTCCATAATTGACTCATTGAACAAAAACATACATCTCTGGATCGGCAAAAATGGTTTACTTTTTTTTTTGTGTTATTCTTGATGTAGGAGTATCCTAAGGTAGTTAGCAATCCTGCATGTTGGAAGGATTTTGGCTTTGGATTTGAGGACACAATCACTAATGGAGTAGTTCTTAATTGTTACTAGGTGTAGTTTTGGCCAAGAAGCTTGGTCGCTAAAGGTTTTATTGGTATATACATTGTTGCTTGGCTTATACTATATTTCTCAGGGTGTGTTGGTTTCTCGACAACTGAATGAGGTCAGTGATGCTTGAGGGAACTCAATCATGCTTTGTTGATGGTTGTTGACACTTGGCATTTTGGGCTTTCCAAATGGAGTTCTTGTGGATTTGATCAATTGACTTCCTACATTTAAAGTTTGAGGAGTGTAATCGTGATGTGGAGAAATCATGGGAGTTTGTGAAGGCCTATTTGGGTCTTGGTTATTTTTCCTTGGAGCATTTAATAGGTGTTGTAATCCTCCTGAGGACTTTAATATTTAATATCTATTGTAGGCCAACTTGTGTCTTAAATATGTATTTAATGTAAGGATTTCTTAATTTGTAACTTTCTAGACTGACTTGTGGCTTAGTTGCATATAAGTAAAGGGTCCTATGGAGTCTTGAAATAAATTCATCTAGGATAGAGTAGCTGAGAGGAGCAAAGTGTAACAAACCTAATAGCTAAGTGTGGCTTCGGAAATAAGGAGATTGCTTGGTGGTTTCCAAGCTCAAGTTTAGATTTCACTAAGGTTTCTACTAGAGTGTTCTTTTGTTACATACTTGGACTAGCTAGGCTTTTGGGTTGGATCTTGAGGGATCTTGTAGAACAATTACTTGCTTTGTATTTGGTTATAACTGAGAACACCATATTGCCTGGGAAATTGCATACATAACCAGTTGTTTTATGAATAAGGATTTAAGTTTGGTATCAAAGCTTGTATCTTGTGTTGTATTTTTTCTATGTGGTTATTTGTTGGGGGCTAGGAAATCTCCTTTAGGGATTCTCCTTCCTTGTATTGCATTTGGTGCTATCAAAGCGAAGGTTTGATCAGTTTGGAGATTTGTTTCATAGGGTTTCAAAAGATCTTGGAAATTGCCTCCAAGAAGAGTGGACCCTAGGGAGATTGATGATCTTCACGATGTTATGGAGACCAAGATTTCAAAGATGGTTAAAATATATTTTAAATCTAAGATGGAGTCGATGAATATTGAGATCATGAGAGCTATTGTTGGTGCACCTACACTTGTGGCTATTGAAGATGGTTATGAGGAAGTTGCTAATGACTTCGAAGTTATTGGTGTTAGAGTGGGGTTGTCATTGCACCAAAAGACTGATCTTACAATGCCTGATACAACCACTCAACTTATGGAACATAGGAGGTAGTTAAGCCCTTATCACAAATCATGAGAGGAGTGCTAGCCAATTTCCAACAATCTTCCCCTCAACATTACCCAAGGTTCTGAGGATTTGAACTTGTGACCAAGCTCTAATACCACTTGTTAGAGTGGGGTTGTAGTTACACCAAAAGACCAATCTGTCAATGCCCGATACAACTACTCAACTTATAAAACACAAGAGACAATTAAGCCCTTGTCACAAATCTCAAGGGGAGCACTGACCAAATTTCCAATAGGTGGATCTAGTGGTGAAGACTGAACTGATTGCATGGAGAGACCTATGGGAGAAGGGCTAGTTAGTTTGCTAGATCTAACACTTAATTGAATCTAGAGCATAAGATGGATGTTTCAAATTTCTCAAGTACTTTGAATCCTAAAGACTTTATCAATTGTATTGGAAAATTGAAAGACTACTTTAAGTTAGAGGATATTGGTGAGCCACTTAGAGTGAAGTTGATACAAACTAAGTTGAAAGGACACATTTCTCTTTGGAGGAACTAATTCCAAAGAGATAGAGAAGAGGAAGGTGAAATGAAGATCACTAGGTGGAGATTGATGGTGACAAAATTGAAGGCTAAGTTCATGCATGTTGATTATAAACTTGGATTATTTAAGAGGTTGTAGAATCTAAAGAAGAAGGATGCCTTTGAAAGATTATATCGAGGAGTCCTACAAGTTGACTATTTGGTCTAGACATAGAGAACTTTCTAAGGAGAAGGTGGCTTAGTTTATTAATGGTTTGAAATTTAATATTTAGGATGAGGTTGGTATGTTGAAGACTAATTTGTCTGAAGATGCTTATCAATATGCTCTAAAGGCTGAAGATAAGTTGAAAAGAAGAAATCAAGGTAGTTTTCATGGAAAGGAGAAGTAGGATCTCTTGACAAAGGATAAACTAAGTGCAGAAATTTAACCAAAACCTATTGAGCTGAGGAAGAGGATGAGTAAAGTTTCCTTTAAAGGTAATTGTTTTCATTTTGGTGAAGAAGGACATTAAGCTTATGATGTTCAAAAGAGGTTGGCGATAGAAGAGTTGATGTTGTGAATGAGGTTGAAGACCATGTCAATGAACCTAAGCTAGAAGGGAAGAATTTTTTGACTCAATGAGTACTATTTGGTAGGAGGGAAATGGAATCTTGTCAAAGGAGTAATTTGTTTAGGACTCACTGTAAGTGTAGTGGTAAAATCTGCAAAGTGATTATGAATGGTGGTAGTGCTATTAACCTTGTTGCTAAGGAGATAGTTAAAGAGTGTGGTTTGAAGAGAGTGAGACATCCTTGTCCTTATAGGATTGGTTGGTTATAAGATGAACATGATTTGGAAGTGAGCGACAAATGTCTTTTTGATTTTCAAATTGGGCAGTATAAGGATCAAGTGTTCTGTAATACTGTGGACATGAGCAGTTGTCAAATATTTCTGGGTAGACTTTGGTAGTATGATTCCAGTGCTATGCATGATTGTGTGAAGAATGTAATTATAATTGGAAAAGGCAGCAAGAAGCATTCCCTAATTCCTTTACAAAATGAAGAGCTTGGTATAATCAGATGTTTTATGAAGAAAGAGTTGAGTTTGGTATCAGATCTTGTATCTCGTGTTGTGTTTCCACTATGTCATTATTTGTTGGGGGTAAAACATCTCATTTGGGGATTCTCATGCCTTGTACAAAATTAATTCCAAAAAATTATATCAAAACTAGTTTACTTGGCACTTGAACATTAGAATGCACGATTCTAACGGATCTGCATGTTGCCACTTGACACTTATTTTCCCAGCTTATACTATGTGACTTGACATGTATATGCTTGACATAAACTATATTTTAGATGATTCAACATGTATTAGAGTACTCGATGACCAAAGACTTATTTGGCAGTCAATACTTCTTAGTTTTATACATGAAATATATATAAGTCTAGTTATAATGCTCAACCTATATAGGATGGCTTGGTCACAATTATGACCAACCAACTCTACCAAATATATGACTAAGTCTTTAACACTAATACACAACATGACTTAGGGATACAAAGTATGAAGATGTGGAATTACTTCATTGGTTATAACCAAAATTTTATACTTCAAATAACTAGAGAATTGGATATTGCAGTGACAATATAAAATCTCTCACAGTTAAAAGATCCTTCTATTATCCCTAAATCTATAAAAAATTGAATTCTCCTACATGGGAATGTAAATCAAATAATTACTAGTACAAAAAAATAGTTGAAGCACAAAAGCTTTCTATATTGAAAGACACATTACATAATCAAAGTCAATATTATACTATATAATTAAATGTTTGGGGTTTCTCTTATGCTCATTGAAATCTACATTGTAGAAAAAGAAATACTATAAGCAACAAGTTTAAGAAAACATACCATCCAAGTATTATATAGTGATATGATGAGGCAATAATTTATTAAAGATATTTACTTGAAGGAATCATCACTTGTAATGGAAGATCAACTATATAAAATGAAAGGCATGTAAGACAAAAGAAAAATAAAGGAACTATATAATATAAATTTTAAAGGGAGGTGATATCTTTAGGAGAAGTAAAATAGAAATTGAGGTTGTTAAATATATTTATAAAAGAAACAAATATATTAGAAAATAATGTATGCAATTATAGTGGAGTTTATTATTTAGTTGCAGTGGTTGTTAAAGATATCTAGCTTATGAATTATAAGGATTTGATTCCATATAGATCAGCCTTGCAAAGGAATCAATCACATTTATTATTGAGATGGAAAACTCACTCATAGAAATATTGATTTCCATCTAAGCTAATAAAAATGTCATCCATGATTTAGCGAGAGTAATATATCTAAAAGAGAAATATTACTTGAAGTTACAATCATTTGAGAATTGATTTGGCATAGAAGTATATCATATCTAATGACACATTTTTTTATTTCATAATTAAAATTCAATTTTTATATATAGAAAGCATTGTTGAGAGAAAAATAAAATAATTGATATTTATCTCTCATGTTGGACATATCATTGAGTACAAATTTATTTAGAAAATCATTGAACATAAATTTATAGAAATCATTGAAAATATAGCTCAAAGAATACTATCAAAATATATTCACATATAGGAAGTTAGAGATAATTAAGTAGACTTAGGAAGTAGACATTTGGAACTACCCCTCTATAATAATCACCATTTAGCAGTTATGAGATGATCAAATGAGAGGAAACAATTGATAGCTCATATTTACACAATCTTTTAGATTATCATATGAAATTAAATGGAGGTGTGAATAGAAATAAAGTAGAAAGACATTGTGTACAGATGAAGGTATGGAATGGATTATTTTGGAGTACTTAGTACAAACACTCAACATTCAATATGCACATATAATCATTTGACATCAGATAGGTGTATGAGATTATACACATAGTGGACAATAAAGGAGGGAATTGAACATAATAGGGAGTTCCCAAGGATTACACTTGTTAAAGTCCACTTCAACAATGGCTTTTCCTATAAAACTACTTTCTAAAGCATTTATCATGAGATAATGTGTTATAAGCTCTTCATTAGTGGGATGGAATTTAAATGGATGAGGCAGTTGTACATAACCCTTATCATGACTGTAACCAAAGTCAAAATCCTCCATTATTGAATTCTCTTCCCATTCTTCTCATAAAAAAATAAGAAAATAAATGGACTCTTTCAATTGTCCTCCACTATATAGGCTAAGGGGCCCCAAAAAATTTGTGAAATACCCACTTAGGCTTTAGGTAGCCTTTTTCAAACTCTGATATATGGGTTGTGGGGAGATGTTGTTTTGACTTCTTATATGAGTGCTATGAGAGGTAGGAAAATAGGATATATGAGGTGTGTGGAGTGGCTTAAATCAAATATGAATACAAATTAATCCTATTGCTAGTCAGTAAATCTTTTTTCTCCTAGTTTTGAGCTTTTCAATAAAGTGCATCATCTAGGGATCCAATTGCTTGACAAAAAAATCTTCCTATCATTTGGCTCAATAGAAAAATATTTTACCCAATATCACTAATCATATACCCATAGGAAATATCAACCTTCTTATCATGTTCCCAAGATATTTTTTGATAAAGTATTTTTCCATTAACAACTTGCTTGCAACATCAACATTCTTCCTATACTATCTAGCCATACTCTCCAAGTTGATTCTATAAAATGTATCTCCCTTTGGGATGTGGAACACTTGCTCGATAGTGTTTGGTCTTAGATCTAAGACAATATTATGTAAAGTACTCTTTACTACCTTCTCATTGATTATGTGGTGGTGAGAAAGAATCATAATCAAATTAGAAGATAATATAGCCATTCGGTGCATAGCTAGAGGAGCTATCCAACCATGACCATTGTTGTGCACACTTTGGACCTTCCAAATAGTTGCTTTCATTGCTCCAATAAATCATTCCAATACAAGTTCCTTAGATATGTATCCTTGATTTTTGAATGTTCATCAATGATATTTGACTAAGGTGAGCTACCCTGATTTTTTTTAACTAGATTAAGTGATGTAACCTTTTCCTTGGAAGGTGAAGATTTTTTTTTATCCTACATAAAATATGGATGCCAATAAATTTATGATAATAAAAGAAATACACCTTTCAAAAAGTTTAAAGAATCCATGTGAAAGATCTAATAATGATGACATGATGACACAACTAACTTAATAATAGGAATATGATTTTACCAATAAGATGAACTTGAAGCCTTAGAGCACTTAGACTGTACAAAGAATAGAAGATTGGAAGCTCTGATAGTGTCCCTGGATCTATTCTTCTAATAATTTGGGAACATCATAGGTATAAAAGCAACAAAACACTGACAACTCTATGGAATTAGCCACTCTTGGTAGCATGGATATGGGTCTAACTAGATTGAAATTATTAGAGCTATCATAGGATCAAACCTTTGATAACTCTAACACTCTAAAGGTTTGTGGCACTCGATCAAGAAAGAAAAGGGTCAAACCTAATGAATGTAGGGGTGTCCGGGTTTCAAAGGTGTGAGAAATTCGATAACTCTGATACTCTGAAGCTTTGCAAGACTTCACAATGACAAAACTAGAAGACCACAAGATATTTAAGCTATCAAGGTTGTTAGAGATGACAAATCTTTGATTCATTCGATGCTCTGAAGGAAAAAATTTCCTTAGTGCAAAAGCAAAAAAACCTAAAAACCAAAAACCCTATCTTGGAAACTAAAAGAAAACAAACACAAAAAATAATGGCCCTAAATGCTAAAAAGAGATGAAACCCTATATCTGAAGTACACATTGTCACAACATAAAAATAAGAAAACTAGGGCACAAACTAAGAAACTAGAAATAACTAGGGAAAATGAGATGAAAACAATAGAGGAGAAGGTGAAGAAAAAGACACTCACCTTGAATCATGAAAATAATGTGAAAGATCCTCTACACAAAATGAAATAACCTCACTTTGAAAATCACCAACTTTTGTAGGAGGAAACTTGGAAGACAATGTGCACAAAGTGAGGATGTTAGCCTCAAAGAGCACACCCAACCTTCAAGCTTAACAAAGGTGTCAGACATTAACAAGTCTGAAAGAACTAAAGAATGATCCAAAAAGGACCAATTCAAAGTCCTTAGACTCATCTAAGATGTTGGAGGATCAGAGTTCAACAATCTCAAAAAAATTGATCAGTTAACTAGCTTTGGACAGAAAGGGAAAGAGAGATCGAAGAATCAAAGCATTGGAGGATTCATGTGATTAATACCTCCAATAGCCCCAAAGCTCTAAAAAGAAAAAATAAAAGAAATAAAGAAGGTGGAATTGGATTTTTCAAACATATCAGAGTGTGACACTCTGACAAGTCAAAGATCTATGAAAGACTCTAGGACTTAAAAGAAAAGATTAAGGGAAAAGAAAAAAGACACTTAATAGGAAAAAAAAGATCCTACCAAATAACCAAGGAACCTTCTCAATATCAAGAACACTTGGGAGTGGACATCATCTAACTTGTTAGGGGGGCATGGGTCACAAGGCAAGAGCATAGTAGAAGAAGGAAGTCCCCTTCTAGAAAATGAAAAATAGGGCATGTGTTGTAGAACCACAACATTGGGGTTCTTTTTCTGCAATATACTTTATTTTCATTTTGAATAAAAAATTTAATATTACCTAGAAAAAAAAACATATTTGTCAAACTTCCAAAATAACTCTTATTAATCCTTTGTAAATAAATAACTTTTATACACATTTTCAACTGCCATACTTTTATTTAGGAACAATAATGACATTAAACTAATGATTTCATCTTCTTATCCAATAAGTACACAAACTATGTGTGTGTACATGCGCACGAGTGTCTAGAATTAAATTTAGCAATTTACATTGTATATATATATATATATATATATATATATATATATATATATAATCATAAAATAGGATGATATTATATATAAATTATTATCTTATATAACATTATATATTGATTATATATGTTATCTAGATTATTTATATTTAAATCTGTGATATAATATAAAATGTTAATAAAAAATAATTTAAATTAAATCTAAAATATAAAAAAAAGTTTTAAAATAATAGTTGATTTTATTTTAAAAATAAATAATTATAATATGATATAAGATAAATAAGGAGAATACTAAATGAAAAAATGTTTCACTTCAAAATATAATAGTATAATATTATTGAATTTGTAATTTGTAATTGTTACTTATAATAGCATATAAAATTATAATAGTTCAAGAGTAATATCTTTTATTGAGTAATATCTTGTATTTGATGTTCAATCTTTATCATAAGTGTAATTGTATTTATAATGTTATATATAATTTTAATATTATACAAAAGTTATGCCTTGAATTTTACATGAATGATGATGAATCTTAATAAAAATAATTTTACTAATAAGGATTATGATATTTAAAATTGTTGCTATAATAATTAATTATAAGAGATACCTAGTCAATTGATTAAAAAATCTTTTTTTATATTTATTAATTTTTCCAAAATAGACATCAATTACAAGAGATTGAAAAAAATAGTTTTGTTTGAATACAATTAGATATTACAATTTAATTATAGAGTTTATGATAATAAAAAATACAAAAAAATTCTTTGATCAATTGAGTGTTTCTTACAATTAATTATTATAACTTGAAATCCAAATATCATAATCATTATTAATTAAATTAAATGATAATAAATCAATGATTAATTGAATTCATATTTAGTGCACATTTTTAATTAATATTATAATTTTAATATAACTAGATATTTATTACTAATTAAAAATAGTAAAGTGCGCATTTGAACAAAGATAAAAGATATATCCATTGCCTCTCTTGAATATGTACTTTTATATTAAAAAAACCTACCCCGACCACACCATAGCAGAACATACCAATCAAGGGGATCTTGATCATTTTTATTTACCTACCTTCATTTTTTATTTTTCTCTATTTCTTCCCCCTTCCTTGCTCTTAGGGGGAAATTTTCCAAATACATACTTAACTACAAATTGCACCTTAGGGTGCAATAGGTATGTTGAAGAGAAATTGAAGGTGAATTAGGAGGGATTCGTACTATAATTTGCAAACACAACAACTCTAGTCATGACATAAACTTAAACAATTATCCTAAATCTAATAGTTGAAAAGACCCTAACTCTAGCACTAATCATATCCTAAATTTAGCCTCAAACCCAAGATTAGTTCTAACACAAAGAAAAATTCTAACCTTAACATAGTAGTAATCATGGTGTGACGTCTTACCCTAACTATAATTCTTACAATAAACTCTATCTCTCATCCCAACTATAACTATAACCCTAGGGTTTAGGGTTTAGGGTTTAGGGTAAAGACTAAGCACTATCCTAAACAAGATTAAATTAAATTCTAAATCCAATAATTACCCTAGGCATGACACAAACCTAAACTCTTCTCAAAACCTTGACACTAACCATAAGTACAAACATGGTATAAAATCTTAAACCTAATTATAATTGTAACCCTAAGCCATCATCCTAAATCTAATAGTAGTAAAGACCCTAACTCTAGCATTAATTATATCATAAATCTAACCTCAATCCTAAGCTTAGTTTTAACTCCAAACAAAATCTCAACCCTAACATAATAATTTAACCATGTTGTAACCTCTTGGCCTAAACATAATTCATACAACTAATCCTATTGACAACCATCATCTCATCTATAACTATAATCTTAGTCCTAGTGTAAACATTAAACACTAATTCTAAAGAAGATCAAACTAAAACTCTAAATGTGATCACTACCCCCTGACATGGCATAAACCTAGAATCTTCTCAAAGCCCTAACACTAACCATAATTACAAACATGATATAAATCTTAAACCTAATCATAATCATAATCCTAAGCCATAATCCTAAATTTAGTAGTTGTAGAGACCATAACTCTAACACTAATCATATCCTAAATCTAACCTTAGTCCTAGCCTTAGTTCTAACACTAAACATAATCCTAACCCTAACATAGTAGTAACCATGGTGCAACATCTTACCCTAATAATAATTAGATTACAATAAACCCTTTTGGCAACACTCATCCAAATTATAACTATAATCCTCTTTCTAGCATAAACATTAAACATTAATCTTAATCAAGAAACTCTAATTTAATCATTGCCCTAGGCATGACATAAGATTAAACTATTCTCAAAACCCTTTACACTAACCATACTTACAAACATTTTATAAATCTTAAACCTAATCATAGTCATAAGCCATTATCCTAAATCTAATAGGAGTAATGATCCTCAACCTTAATCCTAAGCTTAGTTATAACTCTAAACAAAATCTTGAGCCTAACATAGTAGTAACCATGGTGCAACCTCTCACCCTAACTATAATTCTTTCATCAAACCATGTTGACAACTTTCATCTCAACTATAACTATAACCCTTGTCTTAGTGTAAATATTAAACACTAATCATAGACAAGATCAAATTGAAACTCTAAATCCAATCATTACCCTAACATGGCATAAACCTAAACTCTTCTCAAAGCCCTTAACCTATCATTGTAATCCTAAACCTTCATCATAACTTATGTTTACAAAATAACCATGATTCTAACCATAATTCTAACTGTAAACCCTAAACATGATCATAACCCTAACCATGGATTGTAATCATAATTAAAGGCCTAACTCTAAAGATGATCCTAACCATCATGTAAACCTTATTGATTAAATATTTATTATTTAATAAATTTACATCAAAAGATATAAATAATTATTAAATTTTAAACATAGAGAAAAAAATTTAAAAGATGAATACAAATAATTAATAATAAATAATAGTATTGATCTATTGTATAAATTTATAATATATCATTTTAAAAATAAATATTCTAAAACTATCAATAAACAATACTCTTAAAATGAAGTACATTAAAATTATTGTAATTTAAATTTACATATAAACATTTGAATAAATTGTTTATATTTTACGTGCCTATCAAATAGATTAAATATATTATTTAAATAAATTTTAAATAACATTAAATATACTATATATTGATTAAATATAATTCAATGAAGACAAAATATGGAGGAAACTGTTGATAAAGAAAAAGATTGAAAAAAATTCAACGGATGACAATATTTCAGTGTCTTTTTGAAAGCTAAACTTTTTTACTCACCTTCGGCCTAAAAATGAGACAAGCAACCAATTGGAATTGGGAGAGGCTAATCTCTAGACAAAACAAAGTTAAAACTTTTTGTTTTTCAAATTCACAAAAACGTAGTGATTTTCTATCAAATTTTTTGTTGTTTTGACTACAAATTATGCAGATCATAGTTCAAATTTCAGAAAAAACTATGATGTTTTCAATTTTTTGAAAATTGATCAACTGTACAGTTTGTAGATAGCTGCTTCCACTTCAATTTTGGACGGCCACAAGCCAATCGAAACCATGAGGAGCAGAAGGAGCGGACGAACTTTTGGGGGAAAATATATTTGCAGAATAGTGGGGACTAACTCAGACCATTGAAACGACAGAAACAATAAATGAGATTTCTATTTCCGTCCATCTTAATAAATGAAAACTTTGTAACGCGTAAAAGAGAAGCTGGCTTATGTCAGTTATAAACTGGAATTTAAACCTGGGTTCATTAATTCAAACACAAGAAAATCTTCTGTGCTTGTCGATATCACAGAGTATGTGAGATTTTTAGAGCTGCAAGGAAAGAATTGTCTATAACTTTAATAATCAGCGTTTGTGTCTCCTACAGATTTTCGAAGCATTACCGAGCGAAGGTGCAGCTCACTGGGCGGGTTTCTTTGCTCTTTGATCTTCTCTTCTCAGCTAAGGATTACTGTAATTGTTGACAGGTAGTTCTAAACATTTTTGTTGGTACATTTTATTGCCTGAAATTAAGGAGATCCCGTTAATAACATACAATTTTTATTTGTATAAAATACTATATGTGGCAGAGATGAGCGAGGCTCCTGGATTCGGCATTCCCCGTTCTTTCCAAATTCTTTGTTAGTTTTGTGTTCCTTATCATATATGAATCTGGTTTTATTTTCTTCAGCTAGATAGGATTTTATAGAGTCTAACCAAAACTTAAATTGCTAAATTTGAGAGGATATTTTCCTTGACTTATTTCAAATTTCTAATTAGCACCTGGACTCTCCAAATTTAGGGCCGGGCTTAACCGGCAGACTCGAAGCTTTTATTCTGTTGCATAAGTGAAAATTGTTTGAGACGATTATTTTCTTGTGTTTAAATATATGAACGCCATTATAATGTCGGCACATTAAAATTATTAGTTTTTGTTTTTATCAAATAAATTTATATTTTTTATATGTGAATTATAAGTTTAGAGAAATAATTATTTCAAGATTATTAATTCTAATAGTTTATTATTCCAACTGTATAGTTTACAAGATATAAATATGATTATTAGAATATTAAATTGAAGATTATATTAGAGTTTAGTGATTAATGGTAATTAGTAGAAGTAAGATACATATATTCAACAAATCAAATGTATTAATATTTCTACACTCTTTACTCTCATATACATTTTTCAACACTTTGACGTGAGAGACAAAAATGTAGAATTCAAGTGACAACTTAGTTTGATTTAAAATTTAGCTCATGAGTATTTTGACACAACATATGAATTTTATGTCAAGATATATTTGTATCTAATATATCTAAAACTATACTAAATCCTCTAGTTAAGATAATAGCTTATAACATTGTTTTATGGAAGAAGTCATTTAACATTTGATATTTAAAATATCTCCAGCAATCATACTTCACACATACCCTTATATTGAAAATCATCTTCTTCATATACATCTCTTAATAATAAAATATAATATGGTCCTAATGAAGATCTAATTATATCCTAGAATAATTAAATACAAAAGGTTTTCACTTAGTTCATAATGTTGCACCTATTTGATTTCAGTCCTTATCATAGAATGTATTTTTCTTTCATGAGTAATTATTACTTCTTTGGTACAACTAATTGTTGTAATTATATCTTTTATTTTTGGTATATTCATAGAGATGATTTTTTTGGTATATCAATATAAAATTATATTTTAAGAAATTAGAAATATAGTTATGATTTATTTGGTCAATCCGTTTTCTTTATATATATATATATATATATATATATGAAATCTATTAGACTTTAAACTAGAAAAAATAAAATATTGTGTGTCTATTGGATTAGAAGGCTTGATTAAATGGTTTCAAATTTAAATAGACATTCTCCATTCAATGTGTTAATTAAAAAACAATGGTTGAAAATATATCAAAATTTTGATTTAAATTGTATCATAAAGGATATATATTATATTCTAAAATCTTAATACTTTTTAAATATCATTTACATTTTGTCTAAATTGTACAAAATATTACATCCACATTAAGGTGGAGTTGTGAAAAACATGTAAACATTCTAATTCATCATTTGCATTGAAAACACAAGTTTGAGATTCCTAATATATTATTTTCTTATGTAAGGGATTGGAAGAAATTTCAAGGTGTGGGACCTTTCTATTTGAAGTGTAACCTCAATTATAGAGATACTTCTTTGGTTGAAGCAACATTATAGAGCTATGACTAAACACAACTCTACCTAAATATTACTAAGATAAAATGGATATAATAGTAAATAGAACTTGAAATAAAAATACAATGATATGCTAAAACACAAATTGGTGAGTTTTACATTGGATATATGCACCAAGTTGTGGTACCAAAAGGGGGTCTAAGATGCCACCTTTTTTTCTAAAATCAACATGTTTTGCACTTTGAAGAGCATTTGAAAATAGTTACACTCAATATTTTAAATTACAACAAAAACAAAAGTCATAGTGCTCTAGATTTAGTTTCTAAGCTACTTTTTTTTTTTTAAATCAGTGGATGCACCTCTTCATAATAAAATATAAATATGATCCTAATGAAGATCTAATTATATCCTAGAATAATTAAATACAAATTGTTTTCACATGATCTTATTCTTGGTTCATAATGTTGCACCTATTTGATTCCAGTCCTTATCATAAAATGTATTTTTCTTTCATGAATAGTTATTACTTCTTTGATACAACTAATTGTTGTAATTATATCTTTTATTTGTGGTATATTCATAGAGATGATTTTTTTGGTATATCAATATAAAATTATATTTTAAGAAATTAGAAATATAGTTATGATTTATTTGGTCAATCCATTTATTATTTTTAAATCTTTGCCCCAACCCAACTTAGTAAACATGTATATATGAAATCCATTAGACTTAAAACTAGAAAAATTCAAATATTATGTGTCTATTGGATTTGAAGGCTTGATTAAATGGTTTCAAATTTAAATAGACATTCTCCATTCAATGTGTTTATTAAAAAATAAAATTGTTTAAAATATATCAAAATTTTGATTTAAATTGTACCATAAAGCATATATATTATATTTTTAAATCTTAATATTTTTAAAATATTTATACATTTTGTCTAAATTTTACAAAATATTACATCCACATTAAGGTGGAGTTTTGAAAAACATGTAAACATTCTAATTCATCATTTGCATCACAAACACAAGTTTGGGATTCCTAATATATTCCTTCTTGTGTAAGGGATTGGAAGAAATTTTAAGGTGTGGGAGCTTTCTATTTGAAGTGTAACCTATAATTATAGAGCTACTTCTTTGGTTGAAACAACTTTATAGAGTTATGACTAAACACAACTCTACCTAAATATTACTAAGATAAAATGGATAGTAACTAAAGCTTGAAATAAAAATACAATGATATGCTAAAACACAAAATGGTGACTTTTACATTGGTTATATGCACCAAGTTGTGCTACCAAAAGGGGGCTCTAAGATGCCACCTTTTTTTTGAAATCAACATTTTTTGCACTTGGACGAGCATTTGAAAATAGTTACACTCAATATTTCCAATCTCTAGTTGTGGTCCAAATTTTTTTGGTGTTTCCAATACGATTATCATGCTCCAACTTACAAATGGGTTAGCGTTATACCCTCAAATACCCTAACTTTTATATACCCTTCACTTGATTTAATTACCATGAAAAGAGCCTTACCCTTTGGGTCATTTTATGCCTATTTGTCCATTCTAGATTATTCTTGCTTTTTATACCACTAAAAATCACAATAAACTACATCTTGGACCTCTTTCTCTTGGTTCTAAGTTGCTTTAGTGAATTTTTTTTTTTTCAGTAAAAACTCCACTTAGTAGATTAAAATCTCAAATCTTATACATGACTATAACTCAAGTCCTAGCTCAAACATGCACTCAACTTGCAAAAATTAGATACATATCCATTTTTTACAATGTTGGTATAATAATACTCTAGCCACACAACCTAAGATTTAATTAATGCCAACTCTACTGATATCACAACCTTGGACATTACTTTCATACTAGTTAGAGACAATTCCCCTAATGGTCTAAGCACTCCATCCTACTTCATTGAAAAAATTTAAAAAATATTTATGTGTACACTGAGATAGACATGATTTGAGAAGTGTCTGGTACAACAAAGGTATAATGAATGAGCGAAGTGATTATATTTGGCAGAGAGTGCTAGTAGACAATTGATCATTTGGTATTGTTCTAAGAGGAATAATACTAAGGCTAGTTGGACAATGAGTTCGGTGGTCTTGTCCATGAAGTTGTTTGAACAATGGGTCCTTATTCCTTCCACAACTTTTAACAAGGTTGGCACAACTCCTAATAGAGTCAGAATCTCCTCATAGGGATTGAAAGTCCCCTAACAGGGACTAATGTGTACTGAATGTATTTCATTGACTTCTAACAAGGCTCATCCTCTTGTAAGGAATTTATAAATTAGTACATCATTTTGTGGGTACCATCCCTATTGGTGTTTTCCCTCTGATCAAGGGTTTCCCTAGTTAAAAAATCTAGTGTTATTATGTATGGTTATCTTCTTGTGGTTATTGTATTTGTTAATTACATGTTTCAGATTTAATAAGGTTAATAAAAGTTCCTTTGATCAGATAATTGATTCATCTCCCCCCTTGCTCTCAATGATTATATTTGGCAGAGAGTGCTAGTAGACAATTGATCATTTGGTATTGTTCTAAGAGGAATAATACTACGACTAGTTAGATAGTGAGTTCGATGGTCTTGCCCCTGAAGCTTTTTGGACAGTGGGTTCTTCTACCTTCCACAACTCCTAATAGGTTTGGCACAACTCCTAATAGGGTTGGAATCTCCTTACAGGGATTCAAAGTCTCCTAATGGGGACTAATTTGTACTTAATTTATTCCATTGACTTCTAATAAGGCCCATCCTCTTGCAAGGAATAAAATAGTAGTACATCATTTTGTGGGTACCATCCCCACTAGGGTTTTCCCTCTCATCAAGGGTTTTCCTAGTTAACAAATTTGGTGTTATTGTGCATGGTTATCTTCTTATGGTTATTCCATTTGCTAATTACATGTTTTAGATTTAATAAGGTTAATAAAAGTCATTTTGATTAGATAACTGATTCAACCCTGCCCACTCTCAATGATTATATTTGGCAAAGAGTGCTAGTAGACAATTGATCATTTGGTATTGTTCTGAGAGGAATAATACTACAACTAATTGGACAGTGAGCTCAGTGGTCTTGCCCCTAAAGCTTTTTGGAAAATGGATTCTTCTGCCTTCCACAACTCCTAATAGGGTTGGAATCTCATTACAAGGATTCAAAGTCTCCTAACGAGGACTAATATGTACTTAACATATTTCATTAACTTATAATAAGGCCCATCCTCTTGCAAGGAATAAAATAGTAGTACATCATTTTGTGGGTACCATCCCCATGAGGGTTTTCCCTCTCATCGAGGGTTTCCCTAGTTAACAAATTTGGTGTTATTGTGTATGGTTATCTTCTTGTGATTATTGTATTTTCTAATTACATGTTTCAGATTTAATAAGGTTAATAAAAGTCATTTTGATTGGATAATTGATTCCCTCCCCCCCCCCCCCCTCTTAGTTAGCTTGGTGAACTTTACTTTCTATCAACTTCTTCTATTATTTTTTAGTTCATTTTTTTCTCATCCAATGTTTCTTGTATCATGTCTTGAGATATTGTATCTTCTTCGTATGTCTCTATATCATTACATGTCTTTCGGAGCAACTCATTTCCAAGAGTAGTAAGCTTCCATAGATGATGAGCCTTTAAAACAAATACACTGGGACTTAACTCATACTATAGTTTATTCCTTGTTATCTTTTCCATATAAAAATCTTAGCATCCCTCTATCAAATGTTGTGACCTCCACCTCCACCTACATACTTTCCTTTGAAGTTATCCATTTAATTAATATGGTTTTATGTTAAATTTACAAATGAAATTATTTGAGTTTTTATATATCTTGATTCTTCCCCCTCTCATCCCTCATCATTTTGGTGTGTTCAACACAGACTATAAGTGAAAACTCTTTAAAAATAAGCCCAAAATTTTGACAATTTCTAAAATTGATAGAGAAATAATACTTTTTTTTTATAGAAATAGATGCAACTCACAAGACATTGGTATCTTGAAGGGAAAATATGTCAATTTTCATTTGATGTCATAGTGACATAAAACCTCTAGAATACAAGGGTCAAATATGTAATTAAATGATTAAAGAATACTGACAAATATAATAGGAGATAAAGTCATACAAATTTAGTGCAAAATCTTGTTGAAATATTTAAAAATTAGTTTAGAAGAGTGTCTAATGTAGAAATGGGTATGGATCTCTAGAGGAAGTTACTAGATCCATGATTGCCACAACAGCGCAAACGGATCCATGATTGCCACAACAGCACAAACGGATCCATGATTGCCACAAAATGAGTAATTCTTTAAAATATTTAGTTCTAAATAATTTACTTAATAATTTTCTCTTTTATGGTTTAAATTTATTAGTAGATAATATTGAACATGTCTGTAGACTTTGGTTCTAGCTTAAGGATCTTCTTACAAATGTGATTTTCTTAGTAACTGGTTTAAATCTATTTTTTCTAGGCTTGATTTTGTTTCATTGCTATGTTTTTCTAATCTATTCATGTGTACTTTTAATTTGACTACAAAATACTTTTCATTTGACCACAAAGTAATTTTCATTTGATTGCAAAGCTATACAGACAATTAAGTTGAGAAATAGTATAAATAATTGTTTGTAAACACTAAAAAGAACTCTTTATTGGAAAAAAAATTATGTTTAGTAAATAGTTCGAGGTTTAGTATTGTGAAGATATTTTCATATAAATTTAGACTATTTTATATTTTATTAATGAAATATAAAATAATTTCTAAATATAGTGTATATTATGAGTTATCTTTACATCTTATAACTATAAATTCATTTTGGACAACAATAATATTGTAATGGAAAAGCAAATTTGTATTTTTTCTCTTATTTGGTATCTTTTTAATACAATGATCTTTATGCAAGTAACTTACATTTTTTAGTAAATTCATATGTAATTTTTTAGGTGGTACAATTCTTAGTAAATTCAATATGTAATTTTTTGAGTCTATTATATTTTTTTAAGATTAAATTTAATTTTTAATTTTAGACAATAATCAATTGTCCATATTTATGTCCAAATTACTTATTTATAACAAGGTTTACATTTTCAAATTCATATATTCGTAATTAAAATATGATTTTTCCTTTTCCTTGTAGGAGGAGGTTCCATTAAGCTATATATCAAATGCTCATTTTCTATTTTAATATTTAAAGAATATATACTAAAAAATAGAAAACAAAGTTTAATATAACAACAATATTTTCATTCCACCAATTCCAGATATTAAATTACTACAAAAAAATTTAAAAATTAATGTAATTATAAACTTCCTCATTTTCTTTGTTCAAATTTATTACTACAAAAATTATAATATCTTTCACCAATAACAAGAGGCAGGGATTGGAGCTCTCATTCAGAAATTGTCCAGGTAGAAATTATGGTAAGCGTTAAGTTGCGGATTACGGCTATGGTGGCGTTGGCACTTGTTTTGCCCAACGCTTGCCCCTCCTCACCTCCGCCATTCACCGCCATTACTCCCATAAAAGGCTCGTCGAAAACACCTAATATTGTGATCGTATTGATATCTTCATTGGGCTCAGTTGTTACATCAACAGGAAGAGCAGAGGTGTTACATCTCAAGAGTGGAGCCCCACTTCACTAAGTACTGCGGCAGGAACTTTATACAACGAAGGTCGCGTTAAATGGATATCCTAAATTCATCGGGTGTCTCAAATGCCTACCTCAGTGAATCGCCAAGAAGTCTAGAGCACGTCTAAATCTTGAAGGGCACTAAACAATAGAAATAAAAATCACAAAAGTATTTTCTGATAAAACCATTTATCACACCGACCCATCATCGTTGAAGTCTGTATAAGGAGAGGCCAGACGATGCTAAAATATAGCGCAACTATATAATATTTCTTATTAGACAGATCATATTGGTAGGTAATACAACACTTAAATGAATCAAGAAACATAAAGAAAGATTGTTTAGGGCTCGTTTGGTGAGTGGAATAGGAATACGTATTCCAAAAAATTTGAATTCCTTGTTTAGATGCACCAAAACGTGATTGGAATACGAAGTAAAAATGGAATAAGTATTCCATTTTTGACCCAAAAATGGGGTTTTGCAATTCCACCAAAATAAGTGTTATTGGAATACGTTCTCTTATTCCATTTTTTTTAATTTTAGAAAACATAAATTTTCGGGTCCGTGAATTCCCATCAAATATTGGCTGAACCAAACAGAGAACAGGAATACGTTCTATTCCAGAATACGTATTCCTATTCCGCTCACCAAACGAGCCCTTATGTTCATGAATAGAGTCAAAGACCATCCCTATGACGTAACAGATAGTGATGGAATGACAATGATAACCACAATACAACTTCCAAAACATTGTTTGCACATGATCTAACTTTAAAAAATCTTCAAGCTTTGTAAAGAGGCAATTACCGTAAGGTTCTTAACATGTGTTTGCGCACATCGTCAAAAGCTCCATGCCCAAGTTTCTATTTTTCCATAAGCTTCATTGCAGCTGCTTTCAACTGCCTTCATGTTGCAGGTGAATGAGCGAAGGAATATTGACTCAACAACTTTTAGTTCAAAGGGCGCGGGCAGAAGTAGCTTTGGTGAATTGGGCGCCAAATATTCAAATTGAATTCAAACTTAACCGTAGCAGTGATGGTCCAGAAAAGTAACGGAAGTGTAAACGGAAACGGAAAGTTGGGTGGGCCCACAGCAGCCACTCGAAGCAGTCAACGCTTGGACTGTGCTGGTTAAGCCGGGCCCAAATGGAGTATATAATAAAACATATATAAGCTGGTTATGCTGAGAAGAGTCTACAATGACAAAATGAATTGGATAATCCATGCTAACAAAAACCCTTTTTGAATAAATTTGACCACTTTGTTGACAGTTATGGAGGCGTTAGATGTAGTGGAAGAATAAACGGCCGTAAGCTATCCATATTACAATTGAAATCTATAATAGCTAAAGCTGCTAGAAATGTCAGGCAACCCATGTTCAGAATAACCTACTTATAGTAAATTGCATCCCTTTCTGCTTTCAGAACCGCTGTGCACTTTGTGCTGGTGAGGAATTAAATAGTAATTTTTGTTTCACTGTGTCTGAACTATTACATCGACTCCATCTCTTGGCTCGACTAGATGCTTCTATATAATTTTTCTTACCTTTCACAATAATTCGCGTCATACTTTCTTTAGTTCTTCTAAAATCTGAGCAAACAAAAACAGTTTCTTCCCAGATGAAATGCCTCCACCCTGCTGCTCTCATCTAGCTGTCTGCATTCTATTGATAACTTAGTCTAATTTAGATAACCTTCTCTTCAGAGTACTTTATTGAACAGTCTTTTAAAAATAGTTATGCATACCATTTTAGTACATCGACCTACATCATCTCATATCTCTTTAGACACACGCGGATTAGAAACACTTTTGGGTTTAACTTTCATCTGGTTCATTTTTTGTGTACTCATTTCTTTTTAATTGTCCTCTGTACAACGATAATTGAGTTTGTTTCAGTACCCTAGAAAGAAAATTCTTACTGAATTGATGAAGCATGTTTTTCTATTTCATTGTATGCTGCCATTTTACAGTATGTTTGTCAAACATATTTCTTTTTGTGATAATTTCAACCTCTTTTGATCATAACTTGTAAATCCTGTTTATTTTATGCTTCATAATTACAGTACAGAATAATTATGATTATTGAAAAAGAACATAGTCATTTACTTGTTTGAGAAGGGTGGAAGACGATCAGAGTCATTGTACTCTTGAACCCATACAGTTATTTTAAGTGTCACAGTAAAATATGCAAAAATAGCACCCATTACAAATGAAGGAAACAGGGGAATAACAGTAATATAGAGTACTAAAATAAAACAGAGCCAACTATAAACTAAGATAAACACAGCATGTAGATAACAGTATGCTACAGCATACAAAACATAATTCTATTAATTGAAAACAGCAAATACAAAATATGATCTCTACAGCATTCTTAGTAATCTCTATGCTCTGCCATAATGCAATTATATAGCCTCACAATCTAAGTTTTCTATAAAAACATAATCTTGACTGATTATATTTCAAATGAACTCTACATATTTCTCTCAAATTCTTAGATTACACATACCCTTTAACATTACATAGTGGCCTCTCTGTATTTATAACCATACTGAAGAGGCTACATTGCATACGTGTTGTTCAAGTAACTTATTAGTTAACAATTACATAAATGTGAAGATAAGATCATGTCAGAATAAAATAGGATCTGATAGTATCTTCTATTGCCCCATGAAGAGATAACGCGAAAACCCCAATAAATGCTGAGACAAGAATTTCAATACTAATCTGCTTTGATGTGGTTGAATAACATGGAGTGCATAAGTTGGTAATCAGATTGCAAGCCTGTGAAGGTATGTCAGTCTGTAAAGACTGGACTGAGAGTTGGCAGAAAATTCCAGAGAATAGTTGGTGCAAGAAGCAGTTTGGACTGAGGCAGCGGAAATAGTTGGCAAAGGAAAAATTATTTCCAACAATGAATACAAAAGTTTCGCTTAATGAAAATGTTTTCCTCAAAACATATGTTTAGATCTCTATTTTCTTTTATCAGTACATAGATCTCATCTCTTGACAGTGAATTAACTCTTAACACAGATCAGTGAATGGATTCCTAAAAGAGTGAATGACCTTAGAGTAGCGAATACATTTGATGGAATGGTTAAAATAGTTGATAGGACAGTCATAATGTCTGATAGAACAGTGAAGATGACCCTCAGAACAGCAGTGGAGGCAGATTGCGTGAAGGTGAATGATTCCTTCATGAGAATGAATATATTATATCTTCTATGGGATAGTGAACACATCTACAAGAATAGTTAATGAACCTTAGAAAACAGTGAAAAGATCTCACCAAACAGTGAAAACATCTCATGGAATCGTGAAGTGAATGTATCTTATATGACAGTGACTGCATCCATGAAACAGTGAACAAACCCTTCAATAATAGAGAAAAAATCTTTGGGGAGTCAACATCTCTTTCATGCTGCTATTATTTGCTTAACTGATGTTCTTTTCATGGAAAGTGTGGGTCTTTACTTAAATGCAAACTCAAATCATCTTGCTAAAACACTTTCAATCATGAACTTGATTCAAACCAAGAATAGAGGTCATGAACTTTGATTCAAACCATGAAATAGAATGTTAGAACAAGAGAAAGAATTCCTTCCACCAGAGGGCCCTTCTGCAAATGCCACCTTTGATATTATTCTATTTTTACAATTCATTCTACTTTTGTATATTCTCGGATCTCCATGTTTATTAGCAGCAGGGCATACTTTGTCTATGTCCATTGGGAGAATTAATATTTAATATTTTTTTATTTTGATGATGTACACAGTGGTGCGAGGTCTAAAAGAGGAGGAGAGGACAGTTTTGTTGGACGACAGGGACAGAGAATTACTAGAGAGATTGGCGATAGAGTCGGTAGTGGGAACCTACAGCGTGATATTGCTAGTGCCTGCACATACAGAGGCATTAGGTGGGGAAGATACCATTGCTTTCAAATTTTTCTTGACCACAGATATGGTAGCCTTTTTAGCTCCAATGGCAGTTGCCATAATTTTTCTTACTGGCATTCCTGTATCTGCAAAGGTGGAGCTCTTTATCCGCATCATTATTGGCGTAGGAAGAGTGTGTTTGGGCTATGCATGCCTTTGTGCAGGATATGTGCAAATGCCCCCCGAGGATCAGTGGCTTTTTCTCTACGGAGGTATTGTGCCTTTCACAGCATTAGTACTGCTGCTATTATGTTACCTTCTCAAGATCAAGTTTTACGAAGATTTCTGTGGCCATGATGGAAATGGGCACTTGGAAAAGAACACATGTGAAAGAATTATGTATTTAAGTGAACGGTTTAAACATCACACACTAAAGCTTCATTCCTAGTGCAAAAGTGTTAAATAGTCAAAATTTGAATTACTTTTCCAGGCTTAATTTCTTCCTTAGTGTGTGATGTTCAAAGCTGACCGTATTTACGTCAAATACTTTAGTTAGTAGAAATATGTGCTGATGTCGAATTCTGTAGTCAGTAGAAGTACACGATTTCTATGAAGGAATCGATGTCCAATTTTATTTTGATTGTAGCTTAGTTTCATAGAAACATATTGGCATTAGAACTTCCAAAAGTTCTGAGAATAGTTTATAAAATAATTTATGGTAATACTTTGATGATGTCAGCTTTACACCAATCCAATGCTAAAATAGCATCTCTTCAATTTCAGCTACTCCTTACCACACTTCAATTGACGTTCCGTCAGTTGAGCTATTTGGATCTTCTTTTAACGCATAAATATCCGTTTCAATCTTTGGTTTTTCTTCCAATTCATGAATGGATGGGAAGTTCTCTTCTGATTAGTTCTGAAACTTATCTTCAATATATTTGAGAATTTGAAGCTATTTTTTATGTAATTCTGCTCAACTAGCTCTGACCCATTTATAACTTCCCAAATGCCTATTAATCTTGAAGAATTGGTAATGACTGTCTGTACTCTGATCTCCCTTCCAGTTGGTGCTGATCTATTTGAAAGTTGGCATCTATTTTCAACACACTAGGGATAAACAGTGGCTGCCACTTGTGATGGGGTGGACGGAATGAATCCAAATTTCAAATTCAATATTCAGGAACATAACGCAAATGTCTTTACCAAAAACTTCCGAGTGATACAACATTTTATGCCTTCATTAATTCATTGGCTATGACCATCACATCAGTTGAGAATAATGAATATCATGTGAAGTCCAATCTCTTATTTTCTCAAGGAAAACGGCCTCAAATCCTCCCCTCTATCAAACATGTACTTTCTATCGATCTGTATGTTGTAGAAAGAAAGAAAGATGATAGCGACACATAATAACAAACACATATTCCAAACCCATCACTGTTTCATGTCACACCCTTTTCGTTTGAAATGTTTTACAGAATATGTCAATATCTTCACCCCTGCAACGTATTTAGTAACCTGATCTGATACCATGTTAGTTTTTAGAGGTCTGCTACAAATCTATTTGCATTGTCATGTTTCTGGTATATGTTTTCCAAATGGCAGCGACCTTTTATATATATAAAAAAGTGAGTAAAGAGTATGTTCCTTCATGAGACATGTTTGTTTGTTAATATAATTACAATCTTATAATTAATTTTATATATATATATATATATATATATATATATATGCTACAATTTATCCGAGTGAGGCTACAAAACATCAACAACTTGTGATGAAGTGGATGGAATGAATCCAAATTTCAAATGCAATATTCAGGAACATAACACAAATATATCTAATGCAAATGTCTTTACCAAAAACTTCTAAGTGATACAACATTTTATGCCTTCATTAATTCATTGGCTATGACCATCACATCAGTTAAGAATGCTACTACATTCATCATACATGATCAGCTTGAACCCTCTTTGAATTTTGTTCGTAACAGTGGCATCACCCGGGGCCATCAAAACATTGTGTTCTGCAATGCTTTCCCCACAACGGCATCACATTGCAAACAAGCGAAAAATAGAGGTCCTCCACAAACAGGTGGCTGATAAATATCAAAATAATGCTCTCTTTTCCAGACTGGCAGCAAATAAAAATAACTCAGATATGTGATTGTTGTTTGTTGCCTATAGTTTTATGGGCAGGTATATGAGTGTTACAAGATTTTCAGTTCTAGTTCTCTTCTTCAATGTTTAGTGATGCATTATATTAATTGTTTTTGTAAATATTTGTAACTATAATTTAAATTATATGTGCAAATTGGATTCACCTCATGGATATTGATGTAATTATCTAGGAGATAAATAGGTATCATATTATTTATTTTTATTTGGATGGTGTTTGGATATAGTCAACGGACTGAGAATTCTTAACTTCTTTCCAAAAGTAGATGTTATAGATTAATGTTTAGATAGTTCATTATTAAGTGATTTAATCTTGATAGCAATAATGACCTTAAAGAACCTTAGAGAACATGGATAGTTGTGTTTGTGCATGTCTTTTACTTGTTCATGATTATAATTTTAGATATTAGTTCTCTTGGGTTCTTAGTAGAGCATTATGATGCATAAGAGAAAATGAATTGAAAGAGAAAACTAAGGAAGCAAAGTTATGCTTAGTGGAAAATGAGGAATTTGAGGGTTCCAACAAGAATTTGAGTCCACTTTCTGTTTCAAAAATGGAAGTTGTTTCCTTTTTTTTTTAAATGTCACAATTAACCTAATAATTTGAAACACTTAAAGATTGAATCTTTAAAAAAGATAATGTATAAGTAATGTAGTACTGAATGCCTAACTTCCAAACATGTAATATATATTAACACCTAGATGATTAAAAATAATTTTCACTATGTATTTCCAAAAATAACATTTAAAAATCACATTTTAGGACCTTCCATGATAGTGTATATATATTATTATTTGACCTAAATGAAAGTATTCTTTTGAATCCCTTTGTGATATGATTTATAAGAAACTCAAGATCGATTAGCTTTTTTTTTGTGATTATTTCTTGCTATTTTTCATTGGCCATGATTTATATTTTGAAAACCCCTAATGTATAAGAAGCATAAATTGGTTTAAACTCATTATTTTGAATTTTATTTCAAAATATTGGACCTATATAATTTGATGGTATATAATATTTTTTGAAAACATATGAAAAATTTAATATTATTAACATAAATAAGAAAACCTTTTATTTCAAGATTATGGGCATGTCTATGTATATAAACTCCAAGCGATCATATCTATAATAAATTTTAATTTTTTGAAAAAATATCTTCCACTAAAAATGGGTTCCCCATGCAAAGACTTTCACTAGAAATGGACTCCACTTCTTGCACTTATCTTGTAGCCAAGGTTGTAGGTTATAGGGACACTTATGCCAATTTAGAGCTTGAAGGTGGACCAAAGAAGGAAGTCGAGGTGGATGAGGAGGATTGCATTCAAGATTCTATGCATTTTCCCATCTCAAAAGGTATTTTTTACTAGTTGAATGGTAAACACATATTTTACTATAAGCTTGGTGGTCTTTGCAAAGTATGTATCATGCTCTACTATTCTTTATCTTTCACATTATGGGTTTAATTTGATTTGGGATTACATTTTGAAGAAATGTTAGCAATTCTCTACTTGAGACCCCATCTTACAATGCCTTTAAAGATATTTTCAAACTAAGATTTTATGGTGAGAAGTCATCTTGGTAGTACATTGAGTCATTCTACCTTGTGTTTGATGGGGTTATTCATATTATTGTCCTGAGCCTTAATTTGTAAGGGGTTATTCATGTTGTTGTCCTTGGTATTATCAACATTTCCACTGCCATGAATCATTTTGACAATAGATTATTGCAAGATCGCAACCCTTTACAATTTATAGGTCAAATATCAAATCTACCACCCTATAACCAAATTCACTTAGGGTTTTACACAATCTAGTCTCCACAAGGATGAAACTTTCACTCTGATATCACCTAATGAAAGGTGTGATGAAAACGAGGGCCAAAGTCACACCTAGCAATCAACCAACCCTACAAAGTTAACACAACAAAAGGAAATCACAAAGAGATAATTCCAAAAAGGAGAGAGAACTAGAAATCTTTCATTGATTCATCAAGTTTTCATCATACATGTTCGGTTGTCAGGCATTCCAAGTTACATCTAATACAAAGATTCAGATACATAGGAAAATGACCTCTAGCATGTGAGATCTATGATCTCCTTTTATAGGTTCTAACTCCTAACTAATACCTAGATCTAGATCAAGAGCCACTAGTTATACTTTCCAAAATGGATTATAGAAGATTCTAGATCATCATATGGAAAGGTTAGCCACATAACGGTCTAGATGCATCGCAATGATAAATCCAATACATTAAATTATGACTTGAAATAAATACATAAGTCAAATCACAAATGAGAACCAAATAGAAAACTCGATCAAAGACATCATTGAATAATAGTAGCAAATGTCACCGAGGTACTCAGTGAATATAGAACAAAAACACTTAGTGAAAGAAGAGCTAGAGCCACTTGGTGAATGAAGGAAAAATCACCTCCACTAAGCTAATTGGTAATGTAGTCACTGAGAAGGTCCATAAGTGTAATCAAGCACACATCTATCGAGTAGGATAGCAATGCAACCTAATATGCTTAGGACTGTGATGCAGGAGCATCTTGGGTGTAAGGGAAATCTTACATCACCCAAAAATATTTCTACTTCCAGCTTTTCATTTTTGTGTTTCCAATAAGGGTTATTCCTATGCAAAGTTGCTATTTGTGGGAGCTTGCTAATTTTAGTAAGTTGGTATTATGTTCTCAGATTGTTCTAATCTCATATGTGTGGGTTCATCTTGGGCATATCAACCTACTATATAAGTTTTATTGTCATATCATATGTATTAGTATAGTTATGGCAGATTTTTGGTATGAATTTTGGTTATCCAAACTTTAGGTACAAAAATGAAGGCCTAAATGACTCTGAAACAAGGTGAAACCTCAACTAGTAGACACATATGTGATCAACTAGCATAGCTCTTTAGCTGAGGATTTTGAAATGGTGTTAGAATAACCCATCAAGTCAATGGTTTGCTAGTTATGGTCTCCATAAGTGGACCCACTTGAAAATGTAGTTTAAAATTTTTCTTGAGCAGTCCTATGCAATAAACTATATTACAATAAAATATTATGAGATTGGTTGGCCTCAAGGGTTAGGGCTTAGTGCCTAGAACCTTCTTGGGTAGTGAAAAATGCCTATATAAGGAAGGCTTGAAGGTTATCTAGGCCAATTCTGGGTGATAGTTGCAGCTTTGTCTTGTAGACTATTGTAAGGAAGGCGTCCATGTAGGTTTGCATATTGTAATTATATAATTCCACATTTGTAGTGATAAAAAGAAGCTTATATTTTTTTCTCTCAATTTGTATTGTTTCTTTGTTTCTATTGTGTGTTGTGGTATTAAGGGGACCACCCTTCATCGAGTGGTTTCAAAGAGGGAGTTCTTGTGTGTGTAAATAGATCATTGAGTGGGAGATAGTTTGCACTAGGATTGTCATTTAGGTTAGCGTGATTGTCAATTGTGAGGTAGTTTGCACTAGGGTTTTAGTGGAAGTGCAAAAATATCTCCCTGATGAGAGCATGGTGGTGAAAGTGTTACACTTGAGGCTCAAGCCCTCCATACACAAATGTAACCATTGCAAAACATATGCATAGAGGGATGAATCTCATCCTAAGAGATGAGATTGAGGATGAAAGAGAAGGAGGTCATATTAATCAGGGAGAAGAGGAAGTTTTAAACCCAAAAGAAGAAAATCTTTTTAGGGTCATTTCCAAGCTTAGAAAAGACCTAATTCTAATCTTCCCATGTTTTCAAGAAATCTCAATCTAGAAGAATTGATTGATTGGATCAATGAATTAGAAGAATACTTTGAGTATGAGGATTTTGAAGATCCAGATAGGGTCAAATTTGTGAAGGCCAAACTGAAAGGTCACACAAAGATTTGGTGGTAGGTGATTCATTTGGAGCAAAATAGGAGAGAGAAAGATAAAATCACCAGATGGGATCAGATGATAGATAAATTGAAGCAACAACCCATTCTTGTGGATTATGAGCTTGGTCTATTGAAGAAAATGCAAGGTTTGAAGCAATCAAGAAGATTTTTTCAAGAGTATACCGAAGAATTCTATCAAGTTCTCATGAAAATTGGCCATGAGGAAGATGATAAGGAGAAGGTTTCCCATTATCTTAATGGGTTGAGGTCAAGCATTCAAGAGGACCCAAGTCTGGTTTGAATGACCAATATTGAGTAGGTGTATTAGTTTTCCCTAAGAGTTGAGAAAAAGTTGAACAAAATTTTTGATACCAAAAATAATGGTAGAGGTCATGGTGCAAGATCTAGTAGATAGTCTGATGGAGGCCAATATGATGATCAAATGTAGAAGGATGAGGCTAGCAGTAACAATCACAATTATAAGGGAAAATAATCATTTTCATGATCAGAATAATAGAGTTCAAAGAGGAAGAGGGCAAGGATCTAGTAGAGGAGTTTTTCATGGAACCTATTTTCACTATGGAGAAGAAGGGCATATGTCATTTGAGAGTCATCAATGCCAAGGAAGGACTGATAGAAGAACTGAAGGCCAGGCTAGAGTTGTGCATGTTGATGAAAATGTCAAATCCTCACATTCTAAAGATGTTAAAATAGGAGAAGTCCTAGTTAACAGAAGAGTCTTGCTCAATGGTGAGAATGAACCTGATCAAAGGAGGACCTTGTTTTATACCAAGTGCAAATGTGAAGATAAGTGTTGTGATGTGATCATTGATGGTGAAAGTACTAACAATCTAGAGTCATAAAAGATGGAGGTAAGTGTACAAAGTTGAAGACCAAAAACATGCCACATCTTTTATTCCTAATCTAAGGTATAGTGTGATTGTGCTATGGTCTGGGTAGCATGAGCCTAAGGCTTGTGAAATCGGTAGTGTGATCATAGTATTTAAAAATAATTAATTAAGTAGTGAATCACACTATTGAAAAGCTTTATTAAAAAAACCTGAGACCCATTCCTTATTTCTCTCAACAGCTTTGTGTTTTCTTTCTCTTCTAAGGAGCATGTACACCCTATTGCTACCTATTTTTAACCCCAATTTGCATCATATATGGCTCTACACTGTCAAAAATCCCAAAACACTCAAAGAGTTATGAATTTTAACTCTCTTTTTTGTTATATTTTGTGTTTTTAATGGTTTTTTAAAAAAATGATTGGGGTTTAATTGTCAGGTAATGTGGATAATCCACCACCTAATCCACCTATGAACAATTAACCACCTAATCCACCAAACCCTCCACAGGATCAAGACAAAAACCCTCAAAATGAAGAACAACCACTTCCACAACCTCCACCAATCGAAAGACCTCCTCTAGGAACCCAAAAATTTTTTTTGAATGAAATTGAAAGAGGGAAAATGGAGTTAGAAATAATTGTTAGGAGGTTGAAGGGTTCGCTTCATAATAATCATGGTAGGGCATTATTGGCACAATCCCTTGAGAACATTGTGGGTTATGTAGCATATGTTAGTGGTCAAATAAATCTATGGCATAATAAAAGAGAAGAACAAAAATATATTTTATTGATAAATTATCCTATGAAGATGTCAAAAATAAGAAAATTACCAAAGATGACATATATGTGCTTTGTTTAAAAATCCTAGAGAAAAAAACACATTGAGAACTACAACTAAAAGGTTTCTCATCTATTGGTGCATTCACGAAGTTATTAAAAATAACTTTTGGGACAGATGGTGGATGGTGTTTAATGACCCTCCTTGAAGCAATAATGAGGTTCCAAGGTATTTCTTGAGGAAACTTTTTTGTGATTTTATCCCTGGGGAGATCCCCAATTATTATGATATTCTTCCTTCTTAGGGTAGAGGTGGGGAATCATCATTTGATAGGCTAGGGGCACTTCATGGCCCTAATGTCATTAGGACACCTATTGGCAAGTTGAAGGTGGAGCATGTCACTATTCCTTCTATTGTGAAGGAACATGTAGAAGCTAACACTATAGGCACTATTAGAGATTTGTTCATTGTGTCTCTCCTTTGGTTAGGGATGAGACCCCTCATACTAGTGGTCACATGTGCACGTCATGTGAATCTCTATGCACATTTGACACTTGTAGGAGACTAGATGAAGATACTCGGATGATGACAGATAACTTCATCAATGTCATATTTGGAAATGATACATAGATAAATATAAATAAGCATATTTTAAACTATGTTGATCACATCTCATATGTACGCAAGTTACTAATAAATTAGTATGTCTTGACGTTGTTTGAAAAGCAGGGCCAGAGTGTTGCTAGTACTAACAAAAATCCCCCAACCTCATTTTACACCACATTGATGACTCCACAAGCATGTATCAATGTATTAATTTAAATTAATAAATTTGATTATAATCTAATCATATCAAAGGTTAACTCAAAACTTGTATCCATGTACATTAGTTTTGTGTTGGACCATCAACTTTTACATTAGACTCTAAGTGGGGGCATGATACCACTCATGTACATGTATATTCGTTTGCATGTTAATTTGACTCAATTGAATATGTTTATTTAATAAATGAATGAATTATTTACTTATTTGGAATATGATCATATGCAGAGTTAGAGTGGTCATGATGATTTTGATTTGGGGTCACCTAGATTTCAAATGAGTTCATTTTGCCCATAGGTATATACATATTCTAATGCATTTTGATTTGTATGTCTATAGTACATTATTTTGCACACGAATGTGATTAATTTGTTATTACTAATAGATTTACATACATGTGCAATACGTAAATGTTGCACCTTTAGGATCGACACCTCATAATGAAGGATGTGTTGCTACATTTATAGAGGTACCCAAATATTTTAATTAATAATGTGGCATAAGAAAATATGTATTCTTGATAACTGCATCTGATTCTCATGTTGTATTATTTAAAACTAATGATAGTAGAGACTCCTTCACATCTTTGTTGTTCTTGCTAGTTTTGAGCCATTGATTAAGGTATGGAAGAGTTTGCATTATAATTTAGTTAGTATTAAAATTAGATATAATATTCATAAATACAATCAAGTGATAACTTTGATGATTGTTGTATGGTCCTAGTACTCCGATCATCCATATGCCATGAGTTGTATGTAGATCAGGATTTTTAGTTAGCAATAATGAAATACCCTATTTTATTTGTATATATATTTTATTTTTGATGTATAATAGTTATTGATACACATATACTTTTGGTTGTAACATTCGAGTTAGAGAAGAGTCTAGACTGACACTAGTGAGTGTGTCCGACATCCACAACATCTTCCTCTTCTCAATTATCGAAGATAGCTAGGGATTTACATTTTATGCCTATATGGCATTATTGGACATAATTTTTGTATATATTTTTTGATCTATGTCATTTTTTACATATCTTTCATGTATGACATTATTAAACATACAATTATGATGTTTCATATTATCTTGAAAGGAAACTCAGGTGCGGAAACAACTTCCTACAATAATCTCTTAAGAGAAGTATGGTGCAAATCCTATTAAAATCTTTTACACTTACAGATTCAATATCATGTAAACAACAATATTTCAACCAAGCGAGCATAAAGAAAATAGATAGAGAAAGAAACACATAACACAAAGATTTTCCGATGGGGAAAAACCTTTCGGTAAAACAACCCCACCCCTCTAGAACCTGCACAATGTATTATCTTCAACACAAGGTTACAATACACTTGCAATGCAAGTTCAACAGTGACAACAAAAGACACCAGTAGCAACTCACAATACCAACAATACACTTTCTCGCATAACTCCTCTTCACAACCGTAAAAATGCTTATAGCATGCACTTCACTTTTATGGCTACTCCCAAAGGTAACCATATTAGGGTTTTACCATTCTCCGAGAAAATAGAAACCTTAAAAAAAATTTAGGGTGATGCCCTGAACCCCACTATTGGGGTAGAGTGTACAGTACTAAAAATTATCAGTTGCCACATGTCTTCACCTATCATTGAATCTTCCTAACATAGCTCTTACATGTCATAGGAATCCTTCATAACTGTTTTAGTGATGATCTCCTTATACACAATTCAAGATGCGGACACATCAACATTATTTGCAAGAAATACATTTTACAAAACAAATAATAAGAATAGGAATTATCCAAGGTTGACACACCTTAATCCTAACATTCTCCCACTTGCCGAACACCTTGTAAGAGCAACAAGAACATAACAGGAACTAACTGCTATCAACCAAAAGGCCCATAGACTCCAAATACCATCTGAACTTCTCAGTGCCCACTGGTTTCGTTAATGTATCTGCAACATTCTTCACAGTATCTACCTTCTTGACCAAATTTACCTTTTCGTCTTCCACCATATCTCTCAAAAAGTGATATTGCACATCAATGTGCTTCGTTATGGCATGGAAAGTTTGATTCTTCGCAAGGAAAATAGCGCTCTGACTATCACACCAAATAGTAACCTGTTCTACATCAACACCAACATCAGAACATAATCTCTTAAGCCAAATGGCTTCCTTACAAGCATGAGTAGTAGCCATGTACTCAGATTCTATAGTGGACAAAGAAACCATAGGTTGTCGCTTGCTCATCCAACTGATGGCACCACCAAACATAGTGAACACATAAGCCCTGGTGGATCTCCTGTGGTCAATGTCACCTGCCCAATCTAAATCCACAAACCCATGAATACAAATTGAATGCAAAGATCTAGAAGAATTACCATGATAACATATGGAGTAATCTGATGTACCCCTCAAATATTTGAATACTCGCTTAACTACATCCCAATTTACCCATCCAAGATTAGCCATAAACTGACTCAAGACTCCCACTGCTTGGGCAATGTCTGGTCTAGTACAGACCATAGCATACATAAGACTACCAAATGCACTAGCATAAGGTACTCTACTCATGTCCTCCATCTCACTAGGAGATTTTGGACAATCATCTACCGATAACTTTGTTCCCATAGGAATAGGAACACATAGTGGTCTACAATCTACCATGTTGAAGGAACATGTCCAACACAGACCTCACATACTTACTTTGACTCAACCAAAGTTTTTTGTTGGACCTGTCTCTACTGATTTCCATACCCAAGATGTACCTAGCTGCCCCAAGATCTTTCATCTCAAACTATGCTGACAACTGAGATTTAAAATAAAAAATCATACCCTTACCCTTCCCAAATAGCAACATATCATCAACATATAATGCAACAATAAGAAGCCAATCATTTTCAACTCTGAAATAAACACAATGATCTGATTTTGATCTTACAAATCCAATTGACAACACAAAGGCATCAAACTTAAGGTACCACATCCTAGGAGATTGCTTCAAACCATATAGAGATTTCTTTAATCTGCAAACTAAGGATTCTTTACCTTTAACAATGTAGTGCTTAGGCTATGACATATAAATCTCTTCCTCCAAATCACCATGAAGGAAAGTTGTCTTCACATCCATCTATTCTATCTCTAAATCATATGATGTAGCAAGAGATAATAGAAATCTAATGGATGTCAACTTTGCAACAGGAGAGAATATTTCACCATAATCTATTCCCTCTACATATGAATACCCCTTTGCAACCAATCTAGCTTTCTACCTTTCAACACTGCCATATGCACAGAATTTCTTCTCGAACACCCATTTATAGCCAACAAATTTTCTCCCTTTATGAAAAGGTACAAGGTCCCAAGTTTTGTTTTTCTCTAATGAAGCCATCTCATCATCCATAGCCTCAATCTAGGAACCTGCATCTTCCATGCCCAAAGCCTCTTTCACAGATCTAGGCTCATCGGTGTTAGTAATCAAAGCAAAAGCACAACTAGAATCTAACATAGAATAACCAAACCTTTCTGGTTGCTTTCTTTCTCTCTCGTGGATCTCCTCAAGGGTTGTGGTTGAGGTTGTTCTTCCTCTTCTTCTGAACTATTAGAGCTGCTTGACCTCTCCTCATCATTAGACTCAACATGGTCTCTTTGTTCAATCTTCTCAGGGGTAGGAGGCAACTGAACAACATCTTTTTTCTTTTATTTTTCATCTGGTTGTAGCACAATAGGAGAAGATGTTAGCTCTCTAAAAATAACATTTCTACTATACAACACCTTAATAGTTACAGGATCCCAAAGCTTGTATCCTTTCACACCAACACTGTACCTAATGAAAATACATTTAATAGCTTTGTTTTCCAACTTAGATATTTTCTCCTTTAGAACATGTGCAGAAGCTTCACAACCAAAACCATGAAGATGTCTAATTGAAGGCTTCTTACCAGACCACACCTCCATGGGTGTTTTACCAACAAGGGCTGATGTAGGAGATCTATTAACTAGATAGCAAGCAGTAGCCATAGCTTCGGCCCAAAACCTTTGTTCTAAACTAGCTCCACTAAGCATACTCCTAGCCTTCTCCATTAGTATCCTGTTCATTCTCTCTACAACTCCATTTTGTTGTGGGGTATAAGGAGTTGTCTTATGCCTCTTGATACCTTGTTCTTTATAGAATTTTTCAAACTCTGTTGAGCAAAACTCACCACCATTGTCAATTCTCACACACTTAATCTTCTTACTAGTCTAATTCTCTACAAGGGCTTTAAATTCTTTGAATCGACTAAAGACTCGTGTCTTACATTTAAGGAAATAAATCCATGTCCTTATATTTTAATCATCTATAAAAGATACAAAAAATATAAACTTAGAGATTGAAGGAACTTTTATAGGACCAAATACATCAGAATGAATACGATCCAAAACATCAGAAGATTTGTGAGAACTAGAGTAAAATTGAACATGATTTTGTTTACCATAGACACAGTGTTCACAGAAGTAAAACTCGAGATTACAATCATTTAATCCCTCAACGAGATTTTTATTTTTTAGGGTTTTGAGACCCTTTTCATCAATGTGACCAAATCTCAAATGCCACAACATTGTCTTTTCTGTAGGAAGCTTACCTTCCAAAGTGTTTGCATTTCCATCGGAACCAATAACCATAGAATTCTTCACTGCTTGTTCATATGGTGAGGATGAAGAACTATTACATAAAGGAATACATGCATCAAGCTAAAATAAGGTACCTCTCCTAGTACCCCTTGCAAGCACTATCGATCTTCTCATCATCTTGCATCCTTCTTTCGAAAAAACAACTTGTACACCTACATCATTCAGCATACTTACAAATAATAGGTTTCGTGTCAAACCTAGAATGTGCATAACTCCATTGATTCCTTTTACTCGTCCATCAAAAAATTTGATAGTGACCCTTCTACGTCCAACTATCTTTAGGTGAGAATCATCACCCAAGTACACCTTTCCAACATCAAACTCTTCATATTTTGAGAACTAGTTTCGATGAGAGGTCATGTGAAAAGATGCACCTGAGTCAACCAACCACACATCATCAGATGCATGGGCTGCCAAAGCTACGATGAATGCATCGCCATCTTCTTGAGATCTTTTTGAAGCTGAATCTGAACCTTTCTTCTTCTTCTTCGGCTCTTTGCAATCTTTATGGAAGTGCCCAAGTTTATCATAGTTCCAAAATTTTTCCTTGGACTTATTGGAAGTCTTTGACTTCCCACGGGATTTGGATCTACCCTTATTGTCAAACTTATTGTCATTTTTCTTTCCTCTTTCCGTGGATCTCCCACGAATAGCAAGGGCATCTTTTTCTGAAATAGAAGCCTTTCTTTGCATCTTCTCTGATAGCAATGAAGACACCACATCATCCATTTTGAAAGTGACTAACGTGCTTTTGAGAGCCATCACAAGATAGTCCCATGAATCTAGTAAAGAATGCAAAAGTGTGTAGCAACGATCCTCCTCCTCTAACTTGACACTAGCTAATGTCAATTGTGCAGCCAACAGATTAAATGCATTTAAATTATCCGTTAAGGATCCACCTTCCTCCATTCATAGAGAGTACAACTTCTTCCTCAAGAACAACTTGTTCACCAAAGATTTGGCCTGATACACGGCCCCAAGTCTTTCCCACAAACTATATGCGATTTTTTCATCTAGAACATTCAGAAGGACTGCATCGGTTAAATAGAGTCTTATGAGACCCTTAGATTTATAGTCTTTGATATCCCAATCTACTTGAGTTATAGTTGCTAGTCTTGTAGCATTTGAAGTCACTTTCCATAGGTCATGATCTTCCAACATGTCTTCCATCTTGAGTTTCCACAACTCAAAATTAGTGCCATTAAATTTCTCCACCTCCATTCTTCCATATGATGAACTCGCCATCTCAATCTCCAAATAAGATTTAGGATGCTCTGCACAAGACTCCCACTCAACTTGAGATTAGCTAAAAATACCCTACCCAACAACTAGGATCAAAAGTTGATCAGGCTCTGATACCACTTGAAAGGAAACTCAGGTGCGAAAATAACTTCCTACACTAATCCCTTAAGAGAATTATTGTGCAAATCCTATTAAAATCTTTTACACTTACAGATTCAATATCATGTAAACAACAATATTTCAGCCAAGAAAGCATAAAGAAAATAGGCAGAGAAAGAAACATGTAACACAAAGATTTGCTAGTGGGGAAAAACCTTTTGGTAAAACAACCCCACCCCTCCAGAACCTGCACAATGTATTATCTTCAACACAAGGTTACAATACACTTGCAATACAAGTTCAACAATGTACAACACTAAAAATTATCAGTTGCCACATGTCTTCACCTGTCATTGAATCTTCCTAACATAGCTCTTACGTGTCATAGGAATTTGTCATAACCATTTTAGTGATGATCTCCTTATATAAAATTCAAGATGCCAACATATCAACATTATTTGCAAGAAATACATTTTACAAAACAAATAATAAGAATAGGAATTATCCAAGGTTGAGACACCTTATTCCTAACATATCTATGTATGATATTATATGACATTGTATGAGATGATTGGATATTAGCATTATTAGAACTTATGAAAACAACCTTGAGTTTTTGTAATCACATTGGATTTGTTGCTTGTACTATGGGATTAGTTGATTGGATGCTAAGATTTGATAATTGTAAATTTTAAGATGCAATGTTTTGGCAAATCAAGAAATTTTATAATGCATATTGTGTTAGACCTATGGGAATGTTTGTGTGTTTAGAGATCAATAGTTTACAAAGTTTAGTACCTTTATGTTGGTTGAATTCTTTGTTGAAATTTGTGTTTAGTGCTATGGGTTTGGATGTATGGTAGATGTCTCTCTCTTGTTTTAAATTCCAATGTTATGCATGATTCCATATTTTTCACATGTGAGTTGGATATTAGCATTATTAGATCTCATGGAAATAACTTTGAGTTTTTGTTATCACATTGGATTTGATGCTTGTATTATGGGATTAGTTGATTGGATGCTAAAATTTGATAATTGTGAATTTTAAGATGCAATATTCTAGAAAATCAAGAAATTTCATAATGCACATTAAGTTAGACATATGGGAATGTTTGTGTGTTTAGAGATCAATAGTTTACAAAGTTTGGTACCTTTATGTTGGATGAATTCTTTGTTGAAATTTGTGTCTAATTCTACATAAATGGTTTGAATATATGGTGGATGTCCCTCTCTTGTTTTAAATTCCATTGTTATGCATGATTCCATATTTTTCACATGTATGAGTAAGGGAGATCAATACCATTTCTTTGAATTATATTTGAAGGTGATTAAATAAATTATCTTCAACATTTAACTCTATCATCAAGGCTGATTCATTCCTCCTCACATTTTACCAAATAATTTAGATGCGTCACCCATGGCTCCTTAATTACATTGGATAAATCTATTAAACACTTCCCATCATGTCATCTCTTCTTCCATACAGTTCACATATTTGAAGGAATTTTTTCAAATAGTTCATGTGCTTTGGATATTCCCACATAACCAATAGTCATGGTGCAATGCTCACAAGCTCTTGATGAAACCTAGGTATGACATGCATGAAATCATTTTTGCTACTTGATGAGGGAAATAAGATATCCTTGGTGTTTACCCAACCAACTAGACCAAATGAAGCCGATACAATGGTCTCACAATGAATGAATTGAAAGATGCTCCATTTAGAAACTTTGCACTTCACAAAAAAGCAAGATTTTGAATCAACTAAAACATGTTTTCCAAAACCAATCTTTGAGGACCATCAAAAAATAGAGCTACATGCACTACACATTGGGAACACCTTACTTTTGCACTTCACAGAACTTCAATAACCATCACAAGGTCCAAGATCTCGCCCTTCAAAAATTATTGTTTGGTTTTACTTAGTGCATCTTAGGGACACCTAGGTACAACATGCACAAAAGAATTCCTAATGGTCAGTGAATGAAGCAATATGCCCCCTAGCATTTACCGAGCCAATTGGATGTAACAAACCTAACAAAATGGTCTCACGATGCATAGGTTGAAAGATGCTCCATTTAGCAACTTTCCACTACGCAAAAAAGAAAGATTTTGTGTCAATTGAAACATGTTCTCCAAAATCAAACTATGATGACCATCAAAAAATGGAGCTATACACACTTACGCCTTTGGAACACCTTACTTGTGTACTTCACAAAACTTTGGCAACCATCATGAGGTCCTAGATATCACCCTTCAAAAATTATTGTTTTGTTTGACTCAGTGCATCTTGGGGACATCTAGGTATGACATGAACGAAAGAATCCATGATGTTTAGTGAGGGAAATGAGATGTCCCCTACTATTTGCCTAGTCAATCAGAGCTAATGGAATGGTCTCACGATGCATAGATTGAAAGATGCTCCATTTAGAAATTTTCCATTACGCAAAAAAATAAGATTTTGTGTCAATTGAAATGTGTTTAGCAAAACCAAACTATGAGGACAATAAAAAATTGGAGCTACAAGCACTTACACCTTGGGAAAATCTTACTTGTCCCCTTCACAAAATTTTGGTAACTGTCACAAGGTCCAAGATATATTTCTTCAAAAATTGTTGTTTGGTTTGACTTAGTGCATCTTGGAGACACCTAGGTACACCATGCACAAAATAATTATCAATGCTTGGTGAGGGAAATAGAATATCCCCTAGCATTTGCCCAACCAATAGGACCTAACAAAGCTCTGAATAGTTTCACAATGAACAAATTGAAAGATGCTCCATTTAGCAACTTTCTACTGTACAAAAAAAAAAAGATTTTGTGTCAATTGTAACATGTTTGCCAAAACCAAACCGTGAGGAGCATTAAAAGTTGGAGCTACATGCACTTACACTTTGGGAACATCTTACTTGTGCACTTCACATAACTTTGGTAATCATCATGAAGTCCAAGATATCACCCTTCAAAAATTATTATTTGGTTTGACTTAGTGCGTCTTGGGGACTCTTGGGTACAACATGCACGAAAGCATTCTTGATGCTCAATGAGTGAAATGGGATGTACCATAGCATTTACCTAACCAAAGATGCCTAATGAAGCTAGAAAAATGGTTTCACGATGCATAGATTGAAGATGCTCCATTTAGCACCTTTCCACTATGCAAAAAAACAAAATTTTGTGTTAACTGAAATGTGTTTGCCAAAACCAAACCATGAGGACCATCAATAAATAGAGCTACACACACTTACATCTTGGGAACACCTTACTTGTGCACTTCATGGAACTTTGGTAATCATCATAAGGTCCAAGATATCACCCTTCAAAAATTGTTCTTTGGTTTGACTTAGTGCATCTTGGGGACACCTAGGTATGGCATGCACAAAAGAATTCCTGATGCTTAGTGAAGTAAATAGCATGTACCTAGCAAATAGGACCTGACGGAACTGATAGAATGGTCTCATGATGAACAAATTGAAATATGCTCCATTTAGAAACTTTCAATTGCACAAAAAAGTAAGATTTTGTGTTAACTAAAACATGTTTTCCAAAACCAAACTATGAGGATGATCAAATAATGGAGCTACATGCACTTACACCTTGGGAACACCTTACTTGTGCACTTCACAAAACTTTGATAACTATCATGAGGTCCAAGATATTGCCCTTCAAAAATTGTTTTTTGGTTTGACTTAGTGCACTTGGGGACACCTTGGCACAACATGCACGAAAGCATTCCCGATGCTCGGTGAGCAAAATAGGATGTCCCCTAGCATTTACCTAGATAATTGGACCTAACAAAGCTAACAAAATGGTCTCATAATGCATAGATTGAAAAACTCTCGATTTAGTAACTTTCCATTGCACATAATAGGCCTTTATTACACTTAATAATATCAAAAGACTTGAACACATGAAATAATCTATCCTACTCTACATGATGGAGTTATTTACATATGAAAGTGAAATGAATGTCTTTATATCAATGCAATGCATGTGTTTCAAAAATCTACATAATGGAATCTTGATTGCAAAATCACAATAACATTCATCTCTTTATATTAATATTATGAATGTCTATTTAAAACTTAGCTCTATTTAATGTATTGGTAGGAAAGAGCTAAGGAGAGAAAACCTTCGGTCTTAGCCAAAAAAATATATGACATTTATAAACTTTGTTAATCACATGATTTTGTAATTACATCTAATCCAATGAACCATCTGGATGTGCTCTATCCTTTATTGTCTCAATTATTGCCTCAAGTATTGTTAGCATGAATGCTAATGATACTACTTTGAAGGAGTATCCTAAGCATTGTAGAGCATTGAAATGTTGTATTAATGACTATGTTTGTCATTGATGTCAACATAGTATGGTTTTTGTAAAGACTAGCTAAGTAGCAAACATAGATCTTAGTTGTATGGATAATAGTCTAATTATCTAGTGATGCATAGTTATGGATATGTTTAGTAAAATGTCTTGATGACAGGGTTCATTGTGTAAAGTCTAAGTCAAAGATGTATGGAAGTTGTACCTAATTTATAGAGAGAAATTTAGACACAAAGTATTGGAAAAGAAGTTGTTGATGTTTGTTCGCTATCGTACATCTGAGATGCAGTAAGTGTTACAAGATAGAGTTGTTGTTGCACCAAAAGCTCAGCCTGTCAATGTCAGATACAACCACTAGACTTATAGAACACAGGAGGTGGTTAAGCCATGTCATAAATCCTGAAGGGGAATATTGGCAGTTAGTCCAAGAATCCCCCCACAATGTTACCCAAGGAGATTCATACATGTGACCAAGCTCTAATACCACTTGTTACAAGCTAGAGTTTTTGTTTCACCTAAACATCAACCTATCAATGCTCGATACAACCACTAGACTTATAGCACATAGGATTTGGTTAAACCATGTCACAAATCCTAAAGGGGAACATTGGCAGTTAGTCCAATAGTAAGAAGATGCACAGTCAGGTGTTGGAAGAGGATAGTTTGTTGGTGACATCAACAATTGCGCAAGCCCTCATATCACGTGTGAATTTATGTATAAACTATGAGTTGAAAGTGCTATTGTAATTATAATTAATTAATTATCTTATTATAATTAATTGGGAAAGCCTCAAGGTTGACTTAGGAAATTATTTTTAATATATGGTATAAAGGAAAGATTTTTTTTTTGTTTGTAACATGTTGTGATTGTTGTATGAAGTGCAAAGTGTGAAAAGGAGTAGAGTGGTTGAGGAATGTGTGTAAGCAATCCAAGGGATTATTGGATGCAATTTTTTTGATTTGGTTATACAAGATAAGAAGGAGAAGAGGTTTGGTTGACATGACAAAAGAAGAGGAAGGAAGTACATTTCATTTCTATTATTATGCAAAGAATAATACACATATATTTGGACAGTGGGTTCATTGGTCCTACCCTTGAAGCTGTTTGGACAGTGGGTCCAGTTGTCTTCCACAATTCCTAACAAGGTTGATACAGCTCCTAATAGGGTTGGAATCTCCTAATTGGGATTCAAAGTCTCCTAATAGGGACTCATATGTACTGAATATAGTCATAGACTCCTAAAAGGGTCCATCCTCTAACAAGGAACATTTATATTAGTACACCTTGTGGGTACCATCCCCACTAGAGTTTTCCCTCTAATCGAGGGTTTTCCTAGTTAACATATCTAGTTTTATTGTGTATGAGTATCTTGTTGTGGTTTTGTATTATATTTCTCATTTGGTTAAAGTTAAAAAGGTTGATAATTGTGATATTAGTTGGATAATTGATTCACACCCCCCCTTCCTTCTTCTTAGTTATATTAGTTGACTATATATTCTAACAAGTATTACCTCATGGCCTGACTCTCAAACCTTCCAAAGAGTCTTGTTACATGATTTTTCTCTATATTTTATCAAGTGGATATTTGATGCAATGACAAGGTTTGAATAATGAAGAATCTTCCTCTCTATTTGCCAATGCTCAAATAACCACAAGCTATGGTTCTTCATACCATATCTTCTAAGTCGTGTACCAGTTACCACCACTGCACCTATATGGTATTCTAAACCCTCACCATCTGTAACTGAGTGATCAGATTTATCTTTTTCCTAGACACAGTGACACAAATAATAATATGTCCCTTCTTCATTGTCTTCATGTAGCAATACAATAAAAATATGTCCTACAATGATAGAAACATAATGTGCTCATTAATTTACCAATTAGTTAGCTAAAAGTATAAAGTTATATATTAAATTTACATTTATATAAATATTACCTAGTTGGACAAAATCATACAAGCAATTTATGTCAATCGATGATTCTATCTTTTCATTTCCAATGCTTGAGGGGATTGTAAGTGTCGACTGGGACCAAAATTTGTAAATGACATTCATCCACCCATTTAGTCAACTTGTATCCATCCAAATATTCCTCTCAAAAGATTGAAAAAAGCATGTCATTTATCATGTGTGGATACCTCATGAACCTGCATCAAATATTCTAAAAGACTATAGCTTACTCGATCCTATTAGTGTACAACAATCCTCATATGGTGAAATATTAGTATTATCTATCAATAAAATAAATATTTGAAATATAGACTCACCTTTCTTAACTAGATCCATTGTTGTGTTACACTAGTCAATAATACTTTTTGCATCTGAAAATGTTTCTCCATCTTTGTACTTTAATTCTTCATGAGATAAGGCTCTTTTGATACATGCACTTGCACCATCATGTTCTCCCTTTCCATGACCAAACTTTGTGAAATTCCACATATATTGGATACTAGTCAACCTATGCATCTGGCTCAACTAATAAAATATTCATTCTTTCTTGAATTGAGATGTACAATTATCTAACCAAATGATGTGTTGATGATATGATATGCCCCTATTAGCAAAATCACCATAAAATAGTTGAAAGAAACTATGTAAAAACTCTATAGAATGTGATTGATCATCACTAATGTAAAAATGGCACTCCCTCAATATCTTCTTGTCATCCTATATACTTGTAGGTGAATGGATGAATGTTATATGAACAAATATGGAAACATATTGAGAAGTATAATACTTTGCTTGCACCTCATTTTGTGGTTGTAGTGTGTAGTTCTCTATGAAGTCCAAAAATAAGACAATGGTTTATAGTGCAGATGTGTCCTTGCACAACTTGAATTGCAAATCCAATCATCACACCCTATGTGTATTCCTTGCATACTCATAAATGATTTTTTCATTAAATATCTTCCTAAACTCGTACACTCAAATATTTCAATCACTAAATCATATCTTTTATCCTCTTTCCCATCTTTTAGAATGTATGTCACAGTCTTATATTTTCCAAAATCTACTATTTCATTACCAATTGCATGTGTACTATCTGTATGTTGACAAGTTGATAAACATTTCAAACCACAACAATTGAGGCATGTACCATTCAAGCATGACAACTCGTAAAATAATTGATCGTCCCCTCTTTCACATAGAATGGTAGAAATGAATTCTCTTGAAGTTATAGGTGGCTCATTTACATTACACTCATCCATAACAAAGTTAGAATGCAAAAACACACATATATGCCTAGAAAATGGTTAGAAAATTCAATATAGATCCTACAACAATAAGTTGTGTGTGTGAAGATTTATCACACATAAAAAGGTCTACCCATTTTAAAATATCTTTGACTAATTTTAATTTGAGAATGCACACCATCAAATTTTGCAAAGAATTGAGTCTAAGTTGAATCCAAAAAATGTTTTGTTGTGATGTGGAGCCTTATTAGACTCAGAGGTTTATTCAACACATTTTCTCCCCAAATTATTTCTATGTGGGTTTGTGGGAAGCACCCCACATGTGCTCCCTATCGCAGTACAGGGAGGGGTCGAGAGGCAATGCCCTTATAGGGCTTTTTTGGGGGTAGTGCCCCTGAAGCCAAACATGATTCTACTATTGTAAAAGGCACCAGCTATTATTTTTCTATTTGATGACTTATTCTAGCCCTAATTTGTAAGCAACAAAATCTTGTCTAAAATGGCTTAGGGTTAGGGACTTGATAATGTATGATGAGATTGTGGCTTCTTGGATCGGTATTGAGATGTAAGGGATTGCAAATTGTAATCACTAGATAATAATAATATTGGACTTGTTGTTGGTAGACATAGCCTAGGGTTTGGGTGAACCACATTAAATCTGTGTGTCTTGTGTCCTCTTTTATATGATTTATTACTTTCTAGTATTAGTTATATTTGCATGTAATTATTATTTCTATCCATGGTTAATCCTAATATGTTTCACATGTAGATCATAGTTTTTACTACCAATCCTCATTATTAACACATCTCTTTGATTAGGCAAAACACATGTTATTCTTCCTAAAATATTCAATCAAAGATTTCAAAGCTTCACTAACTTCTTTATCCTTCCGTGGTAGTCTACCGCTAAATGTCCATAACTCATTTTTTGTTGGATCTTGCACTCTTTCTCACCTTCTAATGGCTCTCATTAGAGTACCTCTACCTAGTTGCATTATTTTGTGTGTGCTTCTAATCAGTTGATCTTTCTCCATTTGAGTTCTTACTATTGTTTATGTAAGTATGCATCTTGTGATATTACTATCTTTGTTGTGTAACTTAGAACCCAATTTGTCACATGCACTCATTAGATTCTTTATAATGTTTTTTTTGTTTGACTCATCCACTATTCTTAGCCCAAGAATACTCATGATGAGCCTAAATTTCAAATTACTCATTATTTCAACAAACAATTGACATCTTTCTATTACATTTAATTCTTCAAAGAATAATCCCCACATACAGTTAACTTTTCTTTGACAAGTAGGCTTTGGAATCTTATCAGGTATTGATTAAAAAATATTAGTATCAATTTCAATCAAATATCTTGGATTTCTAAAATAAATTATAGAACGTTTTCTAATCTCTTTAGTGGTCTCAACATTTTGAGCATCAACATAATTGTGCATATCTTCAACCAAAGCTGACGTGCATTGGCAATAAGATATGAAAGGTGGAATATCACCTAGGTGGTATGTTGATGTTGTGCCTTCAAAATGACATGATGGAGTGTGCACACCCTCCAACATAAAATATGGTGTCTCTTCAATATGAGATGATGATGTGACTCCAATATTGGAAGATGGCGTACCTTCACAATTAAACTGTCTTGTTGATCATAAGATTCTCATTTGTTCTCTTTGTCTTTCCAATACTCTTATTTTTTCCCTTTTAATTGCCAAATCTCTCTCCTTCTCTTTCGGTGTTTGAAATTTTTGGTTTCTTCCTTGGCATGATGATGATGTCTACATGCCAAATCATTCAAACATAGGGATTACAACATTTTAACATTGAATCATGCAAACATACGACCTACAATGATATATATGAATACAATAAATAACAACTTACCAAATTAGAATACAAATTGTCTCTATAATCACAATATACATTTAAAAATTAGTCCATTAATCTCAAATATGTTGTAATTTTTATTAATAGCTGAAATAGTGTAGAAAATGGTTGATTTGGGTACTTCCAACACCAAGAATAGTCTTTTGTGACTTCCAATACCATGAAACCCACATTTATGTCATAAAAAGATAACATAATAGATTGTGAAATGGACAATTTTGGCATGTCTCAACAATCACATTGTTGTTTGTGTAATTTTTTGTCTATTTATATAGCGCAATCATGCTATGTAAATACACATTTTTTATCCCTTCCTTTTCATCCTATCCCCTATAGATCTTCCTACACCCTACTCTGTCTATCCTATATCATTTTCTCTCACTCTCTCCATCATATATATCCTTCTCTCTCTCTCCCTATCTCATTGTTTCTCACTCTCTCTCCATCATATATATCCCTCTCTCTCTTCCTATTTTGTTCTCTCTCACTCTCTCTCTATCCTATCTAAGCCTCTCTCCATTTCTCCACAAATCATGCTCTCTCATACTCTCTCCAAGCTATCCCCTCTCCCTCTCTCTCCATCTCCTATCCCTATCTCTATCTCCATCAATCACTCTCTCTCTTTATACCCCTTTTTGAATCATATCCCCTAGACACACACACACACACACTCTCTCTCTCTCTCTCTCTCTCTCTCTCTCTCTCTCACTCACACACACACACACACACACACACACACACACACACACACACACACACACACAATTTGTTCCTCTCCATCATATCCTCTCTCTACATCTCTTTATACTATTCATTTTCTACCTATATCTTCCTATCTCCTCTCCCTCCCTCCCTCTCTTTTGGCTATGTAAAATGTCCTTAGTAGTGTGTATGCACTATTATTTATATAGTTCATACATGCTTCATAATGCATTAAAATTCACCGAAAGTAAGGCTTGGATTTGTATTAGAGATCCAACCCTAAGGTTTGAAAGTTTCATACTAGTCTCAAATGTGATTTCTAGTAAGCATACCAAAAACACATGTTTTTTCTTGTGTGCTCTCCACCTCCTTTGACCATGCTTAAATATTAATAAAATCAGGTTACATGATATTGTAGATCTATGTGTTAGCTATATAAAAACATAATTTATTTTCAATTTAGGCTATTTTAAGCCTTCAACTATAAGGTTTTTTTCATGTATGTCCATTTTCTCTCTAAAACCAATTTGTAGTATTCAGGGGTTAGATTTGAGCTCATTTGTTTGATTTTGCAACAAGTTAGATTTTAAGAAACTAGATTTCATTATACACATTTTAAAAATAGATTTTTTTTTTCCATTTTTTCTCAATGATTTGTAGGGGGAGCACATAGATATTTCACATTTTTGGGATGTTGTCACTTACAAAATTCATATATATATATATATATATATATATATATATATATATATATATATATATATATATATATATATATATATATATATATATAACCCAAAAATTAAGGGATGAACTACATGGTGTTAGCTAACTTATGACTAGAGTAATTAAAGAATTTCCAAAACTAAATTAAAATTTTAGTGGGACCACACTTTGCACTATGTTATGCTTTTTATTGATAAAATAGTACCACTTTTTGTGGCCTCCTTTTTTGAGGGCCTTTAACTCTACCATTTTAAAAATAAATTAGTAGTTTAGAAACTAGATTTAGAGGACTACAACTTTTTTTTGTAGTTATATCTTTAAATTTTTAGTGTAGCTATCTTCAAATCCTCTTTGAAGTTTAGAAATTATTGGTTTCAACAAGAAAGTGGCAACTTATACCCCCTTTTGGTACCAAAACTTTGTGCACTTACCCATGGTCACAACAATAAATCTCAAGAGGTAAAAATACTCGCGTCCATATTGTTTTTTGTGGGTGCAAGATGACCACAAGGTCATGGTCAATGAGAAGTACCTAGTGAAGTTCAAGATTAGAGGCTACTAGATGAGGTGCTTTGTGATATCATACCCATAGATATATGCCATATGTTGTTGGGTAGGCTGTGATAATTTTCTAGGCATGTTGTACATGATGGGTGTGCAAATACATACACTAGTCTAACAAAGGAAGGAGTGAAATATAAGTGGAAGCCATTGAAGAACAAAGAAGAAAATGTATGTAGTACTACTTGAATACATTTTGTTGATGGAAAGTAGTTTCTTGAGGGTATGAGCACTAGTAAATTTGGACCTATTTTTCGATGAGCATTGGTCAATATTTCAACAGAAAATGGTCAAAAATTTGCATCACTATAATTTCAATGAAATCTAGGGCTATCGATATATCGATGGACAACCCTATCAAAAATAATCCCAATCTCTATCATGAGGTGACACTAGACCACTACTAGGAAATGTCAAAACTTCAATGATTATTACAAGCATCATCAAAAATTCAACATTTATGAGATTTTTATCGATGAGCTTGACATGCCCATGATGGAAAGCCACATTGAAACATCAATTTTTAGGAGATTCTTATCAATGACCTTGTCATGCCATCGAAAACAGGCCTCATTGAAACTTTGAAAAAAGCCCTAATTTAAAAATAGAAAAAAAAATTCATAAGAATCCTATTTGTTTGGTGATCAAACGTAATTAGTGACTATCATGTTGGCAGCATCAGGAGTGTAAGAATCCTATTTTTTTGATTATCTAAGGTAAGCCAATTGTCGATCTATGGGGAGTAAGTGTCCCTATTGATTTAAGAGTGGGGAAATGCATTTTCTAGTTTGATAGGTGAGTGATGTTCCACATTTTTAGTTGTCTTTCATAAGTTTGACAAAGTTAAGGATGCTATTGGGGATTTAGTATCAAATATTGTCCAATTGGAATAAGGAGAAGATCATCAATTGACATCCCTCATTCAACACCAAACATCTAACAAAGCAACATTATCTAGGAATCTTTAAAAAATATTGTCATCAATACTTTCCTTCTAGATTCAAAACATAAATAGATTCATTCCATACCTGGAATTACCCTCAAATTGTGGAGAGGTGCTTTCTTTACCCTACAACCTCAATTTCTCATTCAGGTCTGCTACTTGGTACCATACAACCAAATACAATGAAATCATGATTAATTAGCATTATAACAACAACTTTAAGAAGACTAAGATCAACATGTTACCAATATGGTTCCAATTTGAAAAGATCAATTTTAATGAATGAAGGCATGACTCATTTCAACAAAGGAAACAAAACATTACTTTTAATAACATCAAAATGTAGAATGTAGCACTAGTTAAAAAAAAGAACTCAGCGATAGAACTATAATGTAAATAGTGAAGAATCATTATCTGTAGCCACTTAAGCATCCGTATACCTTTGGTTTCTCTCCCTCACATCCAATATAAGATTCAACCACTCTAAATTGAGAATGCACATGCAACAATGTTCCATATGCATGGACAATAAGTGGAGCTAAAAAAATGCAACATGTTTACATCAATGACCTATACAAAAAATGCAAACATGTTGCAATTTTCAGCTCCACATAATGTCCTATGCATATTAATTGAGATTGCATATTGAACTAGTGCCTCCTTTTTCATTTCTTGAAACCAAGATAGATGAAACAAATTAATACAGAATATAGATTTATGGAGCAAGTGCTATGTAATAAGGACCCAAATTGCAAAACCATTGGCTTGAGTTGCATATATAAGCCATCATGGTCAAACTAGTCAAGGGGGTAAGGGTAGAATTTGGTGTTCTTAGGTGTTGGGAATATTTTCAAGTCATATTGCACATATTGTATGAGGTCTAAAATGGTTTGGATGTAATTTGTTACAAAATGCAAAACGTTTTCAATGTTGCTTGACAACATTGTTAACATCTAAATGCAATGTCCTTAAAAAAATCATCAAAAACCTCTCTCATTGGCTAGATGGTTCAAATTTCAATTAATTGAGAGGGTATTGATATATTTATGATCCAATGGTTCAAATTCAAGGACATAAATGTATGAGGAGTTGGTGCAGGGGGTTCAAAGGAACACTAGAGTCACAAGGTGATCCAAAAAGTAGCTAAAAACTAATAAGGACTTTAAGATCATAAAAAAAAGTAACCATGGCCATTAGAGCTATTCGAATGAATTTTGAATACAAAATGTGTCAAAATTTTAAAGGTTTCCAATATGAGAAAATAGGCCTAACAAGAGCTAATAGATGGGTTCAAGGATAGGTTTAGAGTTTAGTTGATGTTTGAGTCTCAAGGGGTAATAAGAGGCTATTTGATGTAATGGAATAAGAAATAGATGTGTAAAATTCACTAAGGGATTAAGAAACAAGATCAGTCTATTATTTTTATAGTATGGTTACAAAGGTGAAGGTTAGTTTCAGTAGATTGTATTGGTCTATAAAAGATTTCAAAGCCCGATGATAAGTGTAATGGTCAAATGAGTTTTGAGCATCAATTAAGGGCAAGTTTTTGCATATTTATATGTTTTGAATAATATAACAACACTTTAAAATGGTTTTTTCATGGTTGATCTGTTAGTACCTAAAACATATTTTTTTGTGGATGAAAGCACGGTGAATGCCCCTGGATGATATTTGTTTGTAGAGAAACAATTGTCAAGGGTTCAAGAGTCCTAGTTTGTGGAATAAGGACACATTTGAAGGATGAAGTTGTGATAAGAAGAAAGAGATGATAACCAATAAATTGTTATGTGATTGGTACTTAGGTGTGATCAGATATTGATGGAAAACTAATATGTGGAGCATGGTGGTTGGATGGAGTTGTTTATGATAGGCTCTAACCATTAATAGGTCTTAATAGAGTCATTAAGTGATTGGATGATTATTTAAGGGACTTGGTGTTGGTTCAATCAGTTTAGTGGTTTAACAGGATATGTTTGATGTGAGAAGTTGTATCTCATTAGAATAATTAAAGAATATGTCCTTGTACATGGAAAAAATGTGTTGAACCACTATGCTTTGCATCATAGTGGTATTAGAGAAAGGGATTAGATCCTTGCAAGTTGGTGAAGGTTAAGAGGAAGTATAGGAAAGACAAATATGGGTTTGATAAAATTAGAAATAAATATTCTTGAACCATACAAAGCATTGAAGGGATCATTGAGTAATGGAAACAAGAAAAGAGAGCAAGACAAGAAGAGGAAAAAATTGTGTGAGGAAAGGAGGTAGAGATTTACTACTGAGAAAGAGATAGATAATGAGGCTTGATGCCATAGAGAGGAAGATGGGATTGAAGCAACAAAAGGATGGAGAACTTGAGTTGGTTCAAGATGTTTAAGTAATGATGGATGGTGAAGAAGATGAAGAACCTAGTGCTAAAGAGGTTCAAGGTGTTGAAGCAAATGTAGAAGAAAAATGTGCTAGTGAGGACAACAAGGAAGAAATTCCTATGGGGCTTGAGTATGATGAGTTAGTGGTGTTTGGGATAATGATGAATCCTTTAAGTGAGGAGAAGGGTACGATGAAAGAGAGTACCCCTATGACAAAGAGTATGGAGCATAATGATGTAACCTTGATGGTTAATGAAGACTTAGAATGCCAAAAGGAATGGCTTGAGGTTAGTAAAAATTTGGTAGAAGAAATTATCTCAATGAAAAGGATCCAAAGGTGTTGGTGATGGGTCATGAGAAGATCATGGAGGTTTCTTATGGTCCAAGAATGAAGATTGGATATGTTTTTGTTGCCAATATAGAAGAGTTTCTTTGGGTGGCATACTTGGTGAGTTTACAAATGTATGCAACTGGGATGATGAAACTGAAGATATTTGACTAGATGAAGAGTAGTGAGCATGATGGAGTGTTCACAATGCCAAGGAAGAATCTTCCCAAGCCATATTCCCCCTAAAATACCTTTGCATGTGTACAATATCACAATAGAATATTATCTTCAGGTAGTAAGGTTAGTTATTTTTATAAAGTTGAGAAAAGTGTGTTAGGTGGAGTTTGGTGATGACCAAAGGAGTCAATTAGACACGTCTATACATCAGCATGGAAGAAATGATAGCCTCTTATTATTCCATTAAGTTTAATGAGATGAACCATCACATTGGATGGAAATTCCTTTTAAGTTGTTTTGATTCCTTGTGTAGAAAAGAAATTATCATATTGTCTTGACCATGACAGTGATAGTCATGAGAAATATTTTGATTCATTAAAGGTTAGATCTATATGGTTGAGGATAAAACACTATGATTGACCTTGAAGTGCATTGAGGTTATTTATTTAGTTTGAAATGTGTGTTGGGATGGTTTGGATCCTTTCATGTGTCAATGTTATGCCACAATCACAATATGACATTCAAATAAAATTGTGAAAAGAAAGAGCCTTTGGTTCCAACAAAGTATGTACATTCATCTATCATGTTTGAAAGGGTGCAAGAAGAAAATCTTAATATGGATTTAGATTTGTTACTTTGATTCAAGGGAGGAGCATTAGGTGGGTAGAGTAACATTATCATGAACTACCTAATAGGTCCTAGTGTTAATGTAATGAGTGAATGGGATAGGAGTTGACAGTTCCTTTGAAGAATCTAATTTTATTGGGTGCTTTAGGAGTGGAAGTGAAGTGATTTTAAATGTTTGTGATATTGGGTATTCTAATTGCATTCATGGAAAGCATGGTTAATTAGAGATCCAAATATCCCTTCAGGTTTGTGTGATGGAAATGGTGAAGCTTCCATTAGGAGTTTTTCATAAAACCTTTGTAATCAACAAATGTGTTTGATTCATCTGATCCTATTTACAAGGTGTTATGATAATTTAGTGAAGGTTTATTCGAGTGTCAAGTTGGTAAGGCATTTGTGAAGAATTGATGGGACCATAAATTGTTGTTTAGTTTTGATAGGTTTAGTTTGAGCTTCACTTGGTTTTGAGAATCATTTCATATTCTCTACCTAACAAGGCCAACCACATGAAGGTGGAAGCTTATTTGGCCTCTCCCCCCTATAATCACTCTAAATTCCCCATTAAAAACTAAGTAAATATTTCACTGATTCATATAAGAAGTATATCATTGAATCACTATAAATCACATAGCATTCATTAACACAACATACAATTAATTAATGCATACAAACATTCACCAATAATTTGTGAATATGTCAATCATTATATTCACATAACATTTATTAACACGACATATAATTCATTAATATGTATAAACATTCATCAATAATTTGTGAACATGTCAATAATTATAATCACATAATAACATGACATAAAATTCATTAATAAGCAACATTAAAAAAAAAATTCATCAACACATTCATCATCAAACAAGGTTTTTAACATTCATTTCTTCTTTTGTTTTTTCTTTTGTTGCAGATAAAGGCTTATAGGCACATTGTGACTATCTTCAAAATTCTCCTATGGCTCTTCTGGTTCTAATCTTATATCATGAGACTTCCTCTTCTTTTTTCGAGGACAAGGCTAATGTGCCCCTGCATTAAGAAATAAATTGGTTTAATTCTAAACATTTTTTAATATGTTATAAGTATTTCATTAATCTAAAGAACATAACATGGATTTTTCTTTACCTGATAATGCCACATTATCTATTATCACATTTTGTTCAACCCCAACCTCAACATGCTCAACACTAACATCACGCTCTACATACTCAAAAATTATCACAACTAGAGTCATGGATGATCCTCTTCATTAGGACCTTTTTTAACATGTAAGATAAAATTGAGTGGGGCAAAGTAATCAATGACAACTTGTACACCCAATTACTAATAATGAAATTAGTTTTGAGGTTATATACTAGCTTCAGAAGTAAGAATTACAATACTAGAGAAGATTTGGAATTAGTTCATATAGATCTTTCTGGACCAATAGGTATTGAAAGCTACAGTGGAGACAAATATTTTATTTTGTTTGTTGATGATTATTCTAGGATGATGATAGTAATATACTTGAAAGATAAATCTAAAGCTTTAAAAAAATTCAAGTGGTATCTGGCTAGAGTTGAAAAAGAAATAGGAAAGAACTTAAAATATTTAAGGTCAAATAGAGGAGGAGAATTCATCTCTAATGAATTCAATTAATTCTAAAATGAAAGAGGAATCAAAAGACAAGTATATGCTTCTGGTACACCTTAGTAGAATGACATAGAAGAAAAAAGGAATAGATTGAGCATGGATTGTGAAAGAACACTTAGAATAGAGAAAATTGTTGTATCCAAATACTGGAAAGAAGCAATCAGCATAACAATTCATACCTTGAATCGAGTTCAAGTGAAAAAAGGTACATATCAAACTCCTTATGAATTATGGCATGGCTATAAACCTAATTTATGTTATTTCAAAGTATTTGGAAGATAATGTTATATCCTGAAGGAGATAAGAAAAGGAAAGTTTGATGTAAAAATCGATCAAGGCATATTCCTAAGGTCTAACAAGAGAAAAGCATATAAATGTTTGAATTTTGCTACTCATAAGGTTATAGAAAGTGTACATGTAAAAATTAACAAGTTTGCAGAAAAGAGTGAAGATCAAAGTAGCAAGGAACGTAAAGACTACAAAAATTTTGTTTACTTTGAGTCTAATACTTTACAATTTGTACAAGAAAATGTGATTGGGAAACAACAGATTGCTCCACCCCAATAGATTGTTCCACCTTAGCAAATTATACAACCCAAGTTGCAGCCAAAATAACTCGAGTTACAACTAGAGCAACTTGAGTTGGAGATAGTTCTAACTAAGTCTCATATAGAGGAGCTCAAGTCACAGACTATGGGATCCAAGTCTCAAACATTGGGAACTGAGTAAAGTCTAGAAATTCATAGAACCTTTGATCATGGTGAACAAAGTGAATCAAGCCTAGAATCTAGAGGAAAGGTATCTATAATTGCTAGATATGTCAGAAGGCACAAGAAATTGAGAAAATAATTGGAGATTAGACAAGAGGTGTAATGACAAGGAATAAATTAAAAGGTACATGTTTGATTAATGAATTTGAACCTAAAACTGTTAAAGATGTATTAAATAATGAAAGTTGGATAGAGGCATGAATGAAGAGATTGAAAAAATTGAAAGGGCAATACCTGGACTCTTGTTCCTAGACCCAAGGAACAAAATGTAATTGGTAGAAAGTGGGTATTCAAAAAAAATGGGGACGTATCAAGGAATAAGGCAAGGCTAGTGTATAAAGGATATGCTCAAGAAGAATGTATATACTATGGAGAAACATTTTCTCTTGCTGCTAGACTTGAAGGAGTCATAACACTACTTGCATATGTTGCATTTAAAGGATTCAAAGTGTATCAAATGGATGTAAAATCAACTTTCTTGAATGGAATTCTAGAGGAAGAATTTTACATTGATCAACCTAAAGGTTTCATTGGTGCAAATAAAAGAGACATGGTATGCAAGTTACACAAAGCTTTTTATGATTTGAAACAAACTCCTAGAGCATGGTATGAGACGTTGCATGGATATCTAATAAAGATTGGTTTTCAAACAACCAATGATAATAGTAGTCGATATACTAAAGAAGGACCACATAATAAGATATTGTTAGTAGAAATATTTGTGGATGATATATTATTCACAGGACATGATGACTTATGCAAATCATTCTCTAAAGAAATAAGGAAAGAATTTGAAATGTTAATGTTTGGAGAAAAAAAATTCTTTTTTGGATTGCAAGTACATCAAATGAAGGATGAAATCTACCTTAATCAAAATATATTAAGGACATATTGAAGACCTTTGGAATGGAAGATTCCAAACTAGTTGGTACACCTATGCCTTTTAGACATAAGCTATCCAAGAATGATGATTCAAAAGTGGTAAATTAGACTACCTATAGATCCATGATTCAAAAACTTCATTATGTTGTTCAAACAAGACCTGATATTACATTAGCAGTTGGTATAGTTGCAATATTTTCTACAAATCCCAGAGAAAATCATATCATGGTAGTCAAGAGAATTGTGAGTTATCTAAAAGGCGTAGAAGACTATGGTCTATGGTACAAGATAGGAGGAAACTTTGAGTTCAAATCCTTTACTAACATGGATTAGGATAAACATTGATGATTGGAAGAGCACCAGTGGGGGAGAATTATTTCTTGGAAAGAGGTTAGTATCATGGACAAGCAAAAATAAGAATTGCATCTCTTAGTCTACAACAGAGGCAGAATATGTTGCTGTAGTAGCTAATTGTTATAACATAGTCTAGATTAAGTAACTATTATCAAGAATGAAGGAAGAAATTAAGGAACCAATGGTCATATACTGTGATAACATAAGTGGAATCAATATATCCAAGAATCTAGTGATGCACACTAAGACAAAACACATTGCAATCAAGTATCAATTTTTGAGAGAATTAGTTCAAGATAAAGAGGTAAGATTGGAATATGTTAACACAAAGGAACAAGTTCCTAACACATTTAACAAGCCATTACCTAAGGATGTATTTTTGCATCTAAGAGGTAAATTAAGGGTCATTCCCCTATCTGATGCTCTCTAGAGTATAGATTAGTGATGCATCAATCATACTACATTGAACATCTATCAAGTTGATGGAAATATTTCTAGGGCTCATTTCTTATGAACCAATACATCATGTAGATTGTATACTCATTATATTAAGTCTTTAGAATTTGATGTCAAAGAGGCAGAGATTGAATATGCCATGTTAATATCAAAAGAAGAGGGAGATTTTAATTAATTTCAAGAATCCGAGGAAGTCATTTGTATATCAGCAAGAGTCATGAATTAGAGGAAGACATTTGTATATTAGCAAGAGGGAGAACTTGATTAGATGGAGTTTGGAGATAAGATGTTAGAGGGAGAATCTCAGAGGGAGTTCTCATGGTTGAAGAATTAGAATGAAACTAAGGATATTCTAAATCATTCTATTCTCTCTAAGATTTCTTTGCATAATGACATATTATGTTTCTATCAATGCCAAAGTGGGAGATTGTTGATAACAATTATTCAATTGTATGTTGTCATTGATGTTACACTCTAACTGAGCACTGCCAATAGTAATCGAGCTCAGAAGACTTTGGTATCAGCTGAGTAGAAATTTAGAAGAAGCCAAGTTCAATGATCAAGTGTAAACCAAGCTAGGTTGGTCATTGAAGGATTCCTATGTAAACCAAGTCAAGTCAATTACCAAGGAGTTTAGTGTAAATTTAGTTAGGTTGGTTACCAAGGAACTCAGTGGTAATCGAGTGACCTAGCTTTAGTGTCAACTGACCTATAGAAAAATAGTTTTTGGTTTATGCAAGATGACTTAGTAGATGTTAATTATTTGTTTGAAAGGATATTCAAGCCCACTTGACATTGGGTTTCATATATATGAAAGGTCAAGTTGTGGATTGAAATATGGAAGCTGTAAAAGAAGATAAGATGTGAATAAAGAAGGGTATATAATTAAGGGTAGAACATCCATGGAGCTACAAAGAATATTCTAATCAAGAAGGATCTAGAGGATAAACCAAAGTAATGATTTGAATTGGTAAATCAGTTGATTCATCAACCAAGTCAATCATTACATTACTCTCTAACAATTGTAACAGTGAAGAAATCTCTTAATAGAGTTGACTTAATAGTCATTTTGTAAATCCTCTGATAAGGTGACATTTCTAGATTGAAGTGTCTTAAGACCTCTAACATGCTACTCCTAACACCTGGTGATTCAAATCCTTTAACAAGATCACATCTAGTAGTGTGTTTTGTAACCTTTAATACGGTTGGCTCCTAATAGAGATCTCTTCATAAGAATGAAAAGTTGTAAGTAATTGCATTGGTGGTTTTCCCAAATTGGGTTTCCATGCTAAATCTTAGTGTCTCGTGTGTTCATGTTATTTGCTTATTGCTTTATCTTTCTACAACTAAGTTACTAAAGGTTAATACACATTAATATCTCAAGATCGCTTTGTTAACTAAGTTAGAGTAAATCTCTAGTACTAACCAAGTTTTGCAAGGATTTAAGTTAATAAGAAGTTTGTATTGACATCTAAGGGATTTGGAATTGTTTTAGTGGTAACTAACTCACCCCTCTCCTCTTATTTACTCCTCATATATTTCCAATAGTCCCATCTAGTTATTTTGTCCTCTTCTCTTCTATTTTGCTCCAACTGAATCCTCTACCATTAGATCTTTGCATTTCTCTTTAGTTTTTCCTTTGCAAACTTGACCCTATCAGGATCCTCAATATCTTCATGCTCAAACTATTCCTCCAACTTATTGATCCAATCAACCAACTCCTTTGGAATAAGATTTCTCAAAAATGTGGGAACCTCAAACTTAGGTCTTTTTCCAATCTTGGAGATGACCTTAAAAAGTCTCTCTTCCTTTGGGTTAAGAATTGACTCTACTTTAAGATTTTCTTCTTCTTCATCTGCATCCTTGCTTTCATCTCTTATGATAAGATTTTATTCCTCTACACATTTCTTCTTCTAATGTTTGCATCTTTCTCTAGAGGGCTTTAAAACCCTCAGCTGTAACACCTACAACTCTTCCACCATGCTCTCTTCGTGGAGGAATTTTTGTGCGTCCATGAAACCCTAGTGCAAACTACCTCACAATTAGTGATTTTTCCACACACTTAGCCCATACCATAGTCTTGGTGTGAACTACCTCATAGTCAGCAAACTATCCATACACTCAAGAACTCTAGCTTTGACACCACTTGATGAATGGTGCTCCCCTTGATACCATAAACACATAACATAAACAAAGAAATGATAATAATTTGAGAGAATAAATATGGGCTTCTTATTAGCACCATAAATGTGGAATTACAATATGCTAACCCACATGGGCACCTTCTTTTCCCTTTAAACCCTAACACCTCCATCCATGGAATGACCAACAAGAGGACCAGATCAAAGGCCATGGCTTCAACTCATATGTCTTTAGAGGTGCTTAGATAAGGACAATTTAGAGCTTTGACAAAAAATCACATTTCACAAGCTCGAGATCACTGGTTCGAATCCTACCTCAAATGTCATGGCAATCCTCATGGCCAGCAAAGTGTTCATGGAACTTTTTCCACATCTCCAAAAGCTCCATGCCTATAGTACAATAGTCAAATTAGGTATGCACTATGCTGATCTCTAGCTCTGACCACCATGCCAACTCCACACAACTCTGATACAATGGCCATTCTAGTAGCTTACATGGACAATAGTCACTTCTTACATGTCAATCACCTAGTTTACAATAGTTTCAATTATCATTATTCTTCCTCTTCTACTACTACTCCTCATTCAACTTAGGTTCCACTCCTAGGAAAGCCAAAAATAACTTCATTACAAACAAAGAAAACCCTATGTTATAAGAATATTTTACATAATTCTTACTAGACATATTTTAAGAATATTATGCAAATACCATTTTCAAAGATTACATGTTTTTTAACTTTAGAAATCTCTCTACTTATTTAAGATTGACATATAAATGTCATAAAATGATATTTAATTAGATAGTAGATTATGTAGTACAATCTCAAATTTTAATGTTAATAAAGCTAAACAAAATTAAACTACAAGTATAAAACATAATGATGTATCTATAATAAATTTTGATTTATCAAATTTTTATACTAAATTATAATAGTGATGAGATTAATGTTTTAAATTAAAATTCATCACTTTCAATATTACTTTTGGACTGACCATACATTATACCATATGCACATTCACATAAAAATAATAAATATAAATAAAATCATAATAATTATGCATTTCCTCTTTGTCCTTTGAATAATTTATAATTTAGTATAAATTTTAATAAAATTAGATTAGTTAAAAATATGAATTACTAAAAATTATACAATTTCATTTTTGAAATTATTACACACAAGATCTTTCATGTAAGTGTTCAAAACTTTTATTTCAAATTTATTTATTATTTTAAGTTAAATATAAACATCCCTTAAACTGAAATTTAATAAATTAAATTTTAAATTTTATGATTTGTCTTTATATAGATATCTATTTATTAAATTAATGGTGAATAGTTAATTTAAAGTTGATTAATATCATTAAACTTTAATGATGTAATTAAATAATGAAGCTAAAACTGTAACATCAAACTTTTGAAATTGATAAATAAAATAAAAAAATAGATGAAAATGTCAGACATTATAATGCAAATGAAATTTAGAAATAAAATCAAGCATGAGAGAGAGAGGGGGAGAGAGAAAGAGAGAGAGAGAGAGGGGGAGTTAGAGCGAGAAGATGGAAAAAGGGAGAGGGGGAGAGATGGGGTATGGAGAGAAAGAGGATAACTAGGGTCCATGAGAGGTAAAGATACATGAGAGTGGGTGGTAATAATAGGAGGGGACGAAAGAGAAGTGGGAAAGGATGAGAGACACAAGATACACATAGAAATAAAATTTTAGAGATCAAGAAGCATGCAGGAGGGGAGATGTGTGTGTGTGAGTCAGTGAGTTAGAGAGAGAGAGAGAGAGAGAGAGAGAGAGAGAGATAGAGAGAGAGAGAGAGAGAGAGAGAGAGAGAGAGAGAGAGAGAGAGAGAGAGAGATCTGAGGTTAACATAGAGAGAGATTGTAAGAGGTAAAGAGATAGTGATGGTGTGTGTGTGTGTGTGTGTGTGTGTGTGTGTGTGTGTGTGTGTGTGTGTGTGTGTGTGTGTGTGTGTGAGAGAGAGAGAGAGAGAGAGAGAGAGAGAGAGAGAGAGAGAGAGATATGTAAATGGTAATTAGGGGGAAAATATGGTATTTGGGGATAGGATAAATGGAGATGCAGTTGGTAAGAGACAATAGGGATGGGGAAAGAGATGAGGTAGAGAGAAAATAATAATTAGGTTATTGAATGGATACAATTGGAAAGAGAGAGAGAGGGGGGGGGGGGGTGACATACACGAGGTAGAGATATATGGTGGCTAGGGGGAATAGATGGTGAGAGGGGGATGGATATGAAACAAAAGGAGAAGCGGGAATGGGAGAAATTTAGAGAGAGAATGAGGATGAGGAGTCAAATGAGGTAGAGGGATAAAAAGAATAATTATGGTATTGAATAGGTGGCCACGGTGGAGAGTGGTCATAATGGGGAAGCAATAGTAAGAGAGGGAGGGACATTGAAGAAAGGTCAAAGGAGAAGCATAGAGAGATGAGTTAAATAGAAAAAAGAGGACAATTGAAGAAAAAAACAAATGGAGATGGTGATGAGGAGAGGAAGAGTAGAGTAAAGAGATGAGAAATTATAGGAGAGAATATGTGAGAGAGTGATACAAGGGATGAGGGTGAGAGAGAGGTAGACATAGAGGAAGATAATGAGAGATAAAGAGACATGAGAGAGATGTTTTTATTTAATACTTGATTAAAAAAATATATATTATAAAAATTAAAGCTTTGAAAACTCTTTGCTTCTCTCTCTATATAAACCCCACTACAACCTTTTCTCTATTTCAAATTATAATCTAATCTTAACAATAAAAATTATGCTATTGCTAATGCAAATCAAAACTCTAATTTTAATTGTAATTATTTGAATAAAAAACATATATTTTGATTGTATTAATTTGATATAAATGGTAACACAATTTTTTTTAAACTTTTGAAAGGGAATCTATTACAGTAAACATATTTTTGAGGTAAACATATATATGTACCATAAAATATTATATATTAAATTCATTATTATTTGCTATTATATATTAACTATGATAATATATCAAACCTAGATATATCCTTTGGAGGTGCCTATTTTCATAATCAGACTCATGAGAAAGAGATCTATCTATTATTACACTGTGTATAATTGTAATTTTAGAGTGGTTATGCCTTTCATTTTAAAAGGATGATGAAGAATCTTAATAACAATAATTTTAAAAATAATGATTATGATATTTCTAACTGTAGCTATTATAATTAATTATAAGAGATTCTTGATCCAAAAAGTTTTTTTCTAATTTAATTTATAAAAAATCCTATAATTATTACACTAATATATAATAGTATTTAAAAAAACATTTTTTTTTCAATCTTTTTTTTCTTCGATTAAGATAGTTTAAAATGTTTACAAGTATAATGCAGAGTCTGGAATAAAATAGCCCAATCACACTCCCAATTACATATACAGTTACAAAAATTTGGGGGGGTGATATCAAAACTTATAAGTGTAGACACCTAAATTTGATTACACCGCTTTGGTAATCTTATTTAGTTATGTCTAAAAGCATCATTAATTAAATTCCTATTTAATTAATCCTTTGCCATCCCCTAGCTGATTAATTTAATTAATCATCTATAGTCCTAATTGATAAATCAAATAACCTATCATTTATCAATTAAATCCTATTCTTCTATCTAATTCCAAAATCCTCATTTGTTAAATAAATCTATTTGATAAATAAAGCCCTCAAATCTAATAACCCCTAAACTATCCTAAACCCCCTTTTTAGCCTAATCCACCCCATCCACCCATACTAACCAAGCTTAGCCACTAACTCACCCACCCTCATGAATGCCATCCACTTGAAAATCTCTAACAAGCCTAATCTAATCCTAAACCCAAGCCTAATCCACCCCCTAATGTTGTCACATTCCCTAAGCAAGCTTAAGACTTTCCTAAGCCAAGCAAAGTCAACAATCTCAAAATATCCCAACCACCCAACAATGAATGCTCTTACAAAAGCCATAAACACTCTTACAAGCTCTTACAAGCCATAATGAAGGGTCTTTATGAAGATATTATCCCTTGAGCCTCATTCATTGACTCATCCTTCCCCTTTCCTCCATCCACTCACCTTGTGACATGTGTCACTCTTTGATTGGTGCTAAACAAGCACAATCCATGTGCTCCCCTTTGAGTGCATCCCAGCCCTCCTTAAGCTTTCATCTCTCCTTGCATCTTAACCCTCCATCCCTCAAGCTCTTGGCCTATAAATTGAATCCCCTCCCAAGCCATTTCATCACAACTTTTGAGCTAAAGTTATAATGCCATTTTAAGACCAAGTTTTATACCAATCTCATACATCCACACCAAAAATCCCAAAAATCTCCATTGAAGCTAGTTTGAAGCTTGAGCATACATCCCAATCCTTAGACTCATCTACCAAGCAAAGAGCTAAATCCTGTTGGGAGAGTCCATTCATTTGGCTCATATTTCCAATTGGGGTTTCCTCTTTAGTCTCTCATTTATGTTATGGTATTTTAGTTTGTAAATTCTTTTGATTTCTTAATTTAGTATTTCTAACATACTAATATAGCATATACAATAAGTACGGTAGAGACACAAATTTAATGGAGAGTCTGGAACAAAATAGCCCGATCACACTCCCAATTATATATATAGTTACAAAAATTTGGGGGGTGATATCAAAACTTATAAGTACGGCAGAGACACAAATTTATACAATTTTTTTACATATTTTTCATAAAAAAAAATTAAAACTATAATAGCTAACTAATTCTAGCCATCATTGTGGCTATCTTGATCATACTAAACCATTGGAACTTCATCAAGAGTCTGTGTCTCATTAGCAAGTGCCTCTTCATGGCTACAAGCACTATAGCCCTAAGACTCATTGATTAAATTTTTCAAATCTTTTGCCTCAGAAGGAGCTAGAAAACTCTGATATTTCGCAATATAATTGGCTAATTGCACTTTGTCTTTGTTAATCATCAGACTACCCTCTTGCATTAGGATCACGAAATCACTCCTAGGAATGTGTAAAACCAAAGCAACCTATGACATAATGTGAAAATGAGTGAGTTTAAATTTAAACTCAGTAAGTTCCCTTCTCACATCCTAAAATATTTCTTCTCGTCCTTTCAAAGAGTCATAAAATCTCAATTGAAAGAGCAAACCAAAAGGTGTTAAGTTTAGAATCAAATTTCACTGCATATCCAGCAAGAATTTCACTCCAGGTGATACTATCTTCATAGTTCCAAAGATAAGAGGAGCCAAGAAAAATAGACCACAACTTACGGGCATAAACACATTCAAAAAATAAATGTTCAAAAGACTCAATAACATTGCACAAACTACAAGACACAGGGAAGAGACCAATAGAGGAAAGAACTTGACCAAGAACCAACTTTTTTAACAAAAGCGACCATTTAAAACAAATCTTTTTAGGTTCAGCTTTACCTTTCCAAAAATAATCAAAAAAGAAAGACCAATTAGAAAAGGGATTAATCTACCCCCAGCACTAGATCACTCTAACAATGAGAGAGGAATCATTCTTCATACAAAGATACAACCCTTTAGTAGTGCTATCTTTCAAAAAATTACCATCAAACCTTTTAACTTTACCAAGAAAAGCATTTGAATCAATAATATCACAAGAGCTATTGAAATTAATAGCTTTCTTAATCAAGGTGTAGATCTTCTTCTAGGAATCAAAAATATTAAATCTACCTTTTAACTCATCCCACTCCCCTAGCTACCCACCCATCAAGATATCCTGAATCAATGAAATCTCCTTCAAATTCCAAGCCTTGGCTGAACAATTCTGAGCAAGGGCCAATGTTTTATTATTGTACGAAAGCCCCCACCAAATTGATCTATCTTTCACAAGAAAATAATGAGGTCCTCTTGCTACTTCTCTACCCTGAATAAACTTCCTCACTTGTATCCAAGCCTTCCAAAAAGTATGGAAATTTTTTGACCCAAACAATCTCATCTTAAACTCCCCAAAAATAATATCAATCATAGGAATATCCTTCCATTTTTTACCTTTTCTAATAGCTGATTTCATAAGGTTATTTCTATTAAGAATTTTCCAAGGCTTATTTCCCCATAAGGCTTTCAAAACCCATTTAGAAGCAAGACCCATTCCTTGAACTTTAAGATCCTTTAAACCCAATCCTCCTTGACTTCTCACTTGACAACACCACTTCCACTTAACATAGTGCCTCTTCTTACTACCTTTTCCATCTGACCAAAAAAATCATGAAGAATTTTTTCTAACATATCCACATGGGAGTTAAGAAATAGCCAAGCTGAGGCATAAAAAATATGATGAGATGAAAGAATTTTCTGCACAACTTGAAATCTACCAGCAATAGAAAAAGAATGGGTCTACCATTTTAAGTGTTTCTTATTGATTTTCTCATAAACCCATTCCCACATCTTATTAAGATTTGGATCAACTATGAAGGGTATACCCAAATATCTAACAATCTGACTGGGGCACACCAGTGCCAACCCTTACTCACCAGCCAATCTGGTGGATCAACAGACCAACCCAACACATTAGATTTGGAAGGTGAAATGTTGGACCTAGAGGCAATAAAAAGGAAATTGACCCTTTTATAAACATTCTCAAAATTATCCTCTAAAAGCCCCAAGAACAAAGATGTATCACCAGCAAACTAAACATTAATCAAATCATCACTATTAGGCAAGGAAATACCCTTTCGGAGAGGTTCGAATTCCTTTTCCCTTAAAATGTAGAACAAAGCATCCATTGCAATTATAAACAACAAGGGGGCAATTGGGCAACCTTGTCTTATAGACCTTTCTAGCACAATAGGTTCTGACAGGCATCCATTCACATCAATGACAGTACTAGCATCATTGAATAAAACATTTATCCATTTACAATAGGTCTCTGAAAAGTCAAACACTTTGAGCATACCAATAAAAAACCCCTATTCAATCCTATCATAGGCTTTCTCAAAGTCTAACAGAATCTAGCTACCTCCTATCCATCAGCTTTAGCCCAATTCATAGCCTCCCAACTAGTGATAAGATTCTCTTGAATATACCTCCCTTGGATAAAACCTATTTGAGTTTGAGAAATAAACTTATTCAACAAAAAGGCAATTCTTCTTGCAAGCACTTTAGCAAGAATATTAGAGGAAAAATTTAATAAGGTAATTGGTCTCCAATTCTTGACTAGAGACTTATCCTCCACTTTAGGCAATATCTTAATAACTCCTTTGTTAATGGATTCCCCTAATGAACTCTTTTTGAAGGCTTCTTCATATACTTCCAAAAGCTCAAAACAAATCCAAATTTATTTTTTTTCTTATAGAACTTAGTTGGAAATCCATCCAAACTAGGAGACTTCCCATTAAGAAAGGCATCAATAGAAACTTCAATTTCCCCCACCGAGAGATCCTTACTAAGGTTATTCTGCTCCACCTCAGAAATTTTGTGAGGGATGCACTTAAAAAATTCTCCATCACTGTTCTGTTGTCTAGAGTCATCTCTAAAGAAAATAAGTTACTGTAAAAACTATAGAAGGCTCCCTGAATATCCTCAAAATTCCTTGAAATTTTATCTCCTACATGAATTTCACTAATCAATTCTCTTTTATGCTTGGCCTTACTAATATTAAAAAAGAACCCTGAACCTTTATCCCCTTCATTAATCTAATTCATCCTTGCTCTAATTCTTTGTCCTTGAATCTTGTACCTCTAGATACAACTCAATTGGTGTTTAATATTAGCTAGTTGGATTTCCAATTCCTCATAATATCTTTTACCTTGCAATTCCTTTTCTACCCAAATCAATTTACTTTGCTAATAGAATTTCTCTTTGTTTCTATCCATGGCTAACATTTTACCAATGACCCTAAGAATATTTTTCTAGGAATCCATCTTCAAGTTCCAAAGTTCTATAGGATCAAGCAAAGGATTTCCCATTCTAAGAATCTTGGTTAACATAACAATGGCCTCAACATTATCAGGATCATCAAGGAGCACACAGTTAAGCTTGAAATAGCTATGATTCCTCTTAGGGACTAGAATATTACCATTAGCTTCTATCCTATAGCAAGTATGGATAGGTGAATGGTCAAAGAGAGACGCTAGGACAACTTGGATCAGAGCATGGCTATCTTCCTATAAAAAGGAAACAAATGAAACATCTCCATAAGCCCTATCTAGTCTACAATACACCCTTTGCTTGCCTATTTGATTATTGCACCAAGTGAACCAAATATCTTGGAACTTGCCATACATATTTTCCATGGGATCCAACAAATTGAATTTATACCAAAAATACATTTCATTTCCTTTCCATGAATGGGATAGGCCTCCAAATTTATCAACTCTATGTTCCACCATATTAAAGTCCCCCATAACTACCCATAGAATTTTTGGTAGATGCACACAACGCCACTCCCATAACTATGCTCTTTCTCTATAATTATTTGAGACATACACATTACAAATACCAAAAACTTTCTCTCCTTCCTTGACAGTAACTCAAATTACCCTTTGAAAAGAAAAACACCCATGGCTTTCAATAAGGGCCTGTTTGGTGAGCATAATAGGAATACATATTCCAAAAATTGTGAATTCCTTGTTTGGATGCACCAAAATGGGATTGGAATACGAAGCAAAAATGGAATATGTATTCCATTTTTGGCCCAAAAATGAGGTTTTGCAATTCCACCAAAATAGGTGGTATTGGAATACGTATTCCTATTCCATTTTTTTTAATTTTAGAAAACATAAATTTTTGGGTCCGCAAATTCCCATTAAATATTCGCTGAACCAAATGGAGAACAAGAATACATTCTATTCTAGAATACATATTTTGGAATATGTATTCCAGAATACGTATTCCAGAATATGTATTCCTATTTCGCTCACCAAACGGGCCCTAAGGCTTTCCCATTTAGGGTGAATAAAAATAGCAAAACTTTCCTTTCCTCTCTCATGATTGGAGTGGAAACCTATAGACTTGTCCCAAGGAACTTCAAAATTGAATATGCTTGAAACCCAACCACCTTAATTTCTTGCAAACAAATAAAATTCTTAACCTAAGTTGGAGACAGTTCTAACTAGGTCTCATATAGAGGAACTTGAGTCACAAACTATGGGAACCAAGTCTCAAACAATGGGAATTGAGTAAAGTCTAGAAATTCATAGAACCTTTGAGCATGGTGAACCAAGTGAATCAAGCCTAGAATCTAGAAGGAAAGTATCTATACTTGCTAGATATGTCAGAAGCCATCATGCACTTGAGAAAATAATTAGAGATTAGACAAGAGGCATAATGAAAAGGAATAAACTAAAAGGTACATGTTTGCCTAATGAATTTGAATCTAGAACTATTAAAGATGTATTAAATAATGAAAGTCAGATAGAGGCAATGAATGAGGAGATTGAAAAAATTGAAAGGAACAATACCTGGACTATTGTTCCTAAACCTAAGGACAAAAATGTAATTGGTAAAAAGTGGGTATTCATAAAAAAAAAAATTTGAATGAAAATTTCGATGTATCAAGGAATAAGGCAATCTAGTGTGTAAAGGATATGCTCAAGAAGAACGTATATGCTATGGAGAAACATTTTCGCTTGTTTCTAGACTTGAAGGAGTCATAACACTACTTGCATATGTTGCATTTAAAGGATTCAAAGTGTATCAAATGGATGTAAAATCAAATTTCTTGAATGGAATTCTAGAGGAAGAAGTTTACATTGATCAACCTAAAGGTTTCATTGATCCAAATAAAAGAGAAATGGTATGCAAGTTACACAAAACTTTATATGATCTGAAACAAGCTCCTAGAGCATGGTATGAAAGGTTGCATGGTTATCTAATAAAGATTGGTTTTCAAAGAACCAATGATAATAGTAGTGGGTATATTAAAGAAGGACCACATAATAAGATATTGTTAGAAGAAATATTTGTGGATGATATATTATTCACAAGACATGATGAGTTATGAAAATCATTCTCTAAAGAAATAAGGAAAGAATTTGAAATGTTAATGTTTGGAGAAATAAAATTCTTTGTTGGATTGCAAGTACATCAAATGAAGGATGCCATTTACCTTAATCAAAATATATTAAGGAAATATTGGAGACCTTTGGAATGGAAGATTCCAAACTAGTTGGTACACCTATGTCTGTTAGACATAAGCTATCCAAGAATGATGATTCAAAAGTGGTAAATTAGACTAGCTATAGTTCCATGATTTGGAAACTTCAGTATGTTGTTCACACAAGACTTTATATTGCATTAGTAGTTGGTATAGTTTCAATATTTTCTACAAACCCCAGAGAAAATCATATCATGGTAGTCAAGAAAATTATGAGATATCTAAAAGGCATAAAAGACTATGGTCTATGGTACAAGAAAGGAGGAAGCTTTGAGTTCAAATCCTTTACTAATGCAGATTGTGATGGAAGCATTCATAATAAGAAGAGCACCATTGGAGGAGAATTATTTCTTGGAAAGAGGTTAGTATCATGGACAAGAAAAAAGAAGAATTGCATCTTTTAGTCTAGAACAGACGTAGAATATGTTGTTGCAATAGTTAATTATTATAACATAGTTTAGATTAAGTAACTATTGTCCAGAATGAAGGAAGAAATTAAGGAACCAATCATCATCTACTGTGATAAAGGGGGAAGAAATTAAGGAACTAAGATAAAACACATTGCAATCAAGTATCAATTTCTGAGAGAATTAGTTCAAGATAAAGGGGTAAGATTGGAATATGTTAACAAAAAGGAGCAAGTTGCTAACACATTTACCAAGGCATTACCTAAGGATGCATTTTTTTCTCTAAGAGGTAAACTAAGGGTCATTCCCCTATCTGATGCTCACTAGAGTATAGATTAGCGATGCATCAATCATACTACATTGAAGATCTATAAAGTTGATGGAAAGATTTTTAGGGCTCATTTCCTATGAATCAATACATTAGGTACATCATATACTCATTATATTAAGTCTTTCACATTTGATGTCAAAGAGGGAGAGATTGAATATGTCATGTTAATATCAAAAGAATTGAGGGAGAGTTTGATTAATTTCATGAATTAGAGGAAGACATTTTTATATTAGAAAAAGTCATGAATAAAAGGAAGATGTTTGTATATCAACAAGAGGGATAACTTGATCAAATGGAGTCTAGAGATAAGATGTTAGACAAAGAATATCAAAGGGAGTTCTCATGGTTGAAGAATCAGAATGAAACTAAGGATATTCTAAATCATTCTATTTTCTCTAAGATTTCTTTGTATAATGACATATTGTGTTTCTATCAATGCTAAAGAGGGAGAGTGTTGATAAAAATTATTCAATTGTATGTTGTCATTGATGTTACACAAATGTTACACTCTAACTAAGCACTGCTAGTAGTAACCTCACTCAGAAGACTCCAGTATCGCCCAAGCAGAAGTTCAAAAGAAGCCAAGTTCAATGATCAATTGTAAACCAAGCTAGGTTGATCATTGAAGGATTCATTTGTAAACTGAGTTAGGTCCATTACCAAGGAGTTCAGTGTAAACTAATTCAGGTTGGTTACCAAGGAACTCAGTGGTAACTGAGTGACCTAGTTTTAGTGTCAATTGACTTACAAAAAAATAGTTTTTGGTTTATGCAAGCTAACTTAGTAGATGTTAATTGTTTGTTCGAAAGGATATTCAAGTCAACTTGACATTGGGTTTTATATATATGAAAGTTCAAGTTGTGGATTGAAATATGGAAGTTGTGAAAGAAGATAAGATGTGAATAAAGAAGGATATCTCGTTAACGGTAGAACATCCATGGAGCTATAAAGAATATTGTGATTAGGAACGATCTAGAGGATAAAATAGAGTAGTGATTTGAATTGGTAATTTAGTTGATTCATCAACCAAGTCAATCATTACATTACTCTCTAACAATTGTAGCAGTGAAGAAATCTCTTGATAGAGTTGACTTAATAGTCATTTTGTAAATCCTCTGACAAGGTGACATTTCTGGATTGAAGTGTCTTAAGACCTCTAACAAGGCTACTCCTAACACTCAGTGATTCAAATCTTTAATAGGGTCACACCTAGCAGTGTATTTTGTAACCTTTAATAGGGTTGGCTCCTAATAGAGCTCTATTCATAAGAATGAAAAATTGTAACTAGTTGCATTGGTGGTTTTCCCAAATTGGGTTTCCACACTAAATCTTGGTGTCTCATGTGTTCATGTTTTTTTCTTACTACTTTATCTTTCTAAATCTAAGTTACTAAAGGTTAATATACATTAATATCTCAAGATGACTTTGTTAACTGACTTACAGTGAATCTCTAGTACTAATTGAGTTGTGCAAGGATTTGAGTTAATAAGAAGTTTGTATTGATGTCTAAGGGATTTAGAATTATTTTAGTACTAACTAATTCACCCCTCCCCTCTCAGTTACTCCTCTTATATTTCCAGTAGTCCCATCTAGTTATTTTGTCCTCTTCTCTTCTATTTTGCCCCAACTGAATCCCTTGCCACTGGATCTTTGCATTTTCCTCTAGTTTTTCTTTTGCAAATTTTACCCTATCAAGATCCTCAATATCTTCATGCTCAAAGTATTCCTCCAACTTATTGATCCAATCAACCAAATCCTTTGGATTAAGATTTCTTGAAAATGTGGGAACCTCAAACTTAGGTCTTTTTCCAATCTTGGAGATGGCCTTAAAAAGACTCTCTTCCTTTGGGTTAAGAATTTCCTCTACTTCAACATTTTCTTCTTCTTCATCCTCATCCTTGCTTTCAATTCTTATGACAAGATTTATTCCTCTACACATCTCCTCTTCTAATGCTTGCATTTGTCTTTAGAGGGCTTTAAAATCCTTAGTTGTAACACCTACAACTCTTCCACCACTCTCTCTTCATGGAGGCATATTCGAGCTTCCATTGAAACCCTAGTGCAAACTACCTCACAATCAGTGATTTTTCCATGTGCTTAGCCCAAACCACAGTCTTGGTGTGAACTGCCTCATAGTCGATAAAACTATCCATACACTCAAGAGCTCTAGCTTTGATAGCACTTGATGAAGGGTGCTCCCCTTGATACCATAAACACATAACATAAACAAAGAAATGACAATAATTTGAGAGAATAAAATATGGGCTTCTTCTTATCACTCCAAATGTGGAATTACAAAATTTTGAATTATAATATGCTAACTCACATGGGCTCCTTCTTTTCCCTTTAAACCCTAACACCTCCATCCATGGAACAACCATTGAGAGGACTAGATCAAAGGCCATGGCTTCAACTCATATGTGTCTAGAGGTGCCTGGATCAGGACAATTTAGAGCTTTGACAAAATATCACATTTCACAAGCTCAAGATCACTGGTTTGAATCCCACCTCAAATGTCATGGCGATCCTCATGGCCAGCAAGGTGTTCATGAAACTTTTGCGACATCTCCACAAGCTCCACACATGTAGTACAATAGTCCGATTAGGTGTGCATTGTTCTCCCTAGCTCTGACCACCCTACCAGCTCCACACAACTCTGATATAATGGTCGTGCTAGTAGCTTATGTGGACAATAGTCACTTTTTACATGTCAATCACCTAGTTTACAATAGTTTCAATTATGATTATTCTTCCTCTTCTACTACTACTCATTCAACTCAGGTTCTACTCCTATGAAAGCTAAAATAACTTCATTACAAAGAAAGAAAACCCTATGTTATAAGAATATTTTACATAATCCTTACTAGACATATTTTAAGAATATTATGCAAATACCATTTTCAAAGGATTACATGTTTTTAACTTTAGAAATCTCTATGCTTGTTTAAGATTGACATATAAATGTCATAAAATGATATTTTAATTAGATAATAGATTATGTAGTACAATCTCAAATTTTAATTTTAATAAAGCTAAACAAAATTAAACTACTAGTATAAAATATAATGATGTTTCTATAATAAATTTTGATTTATCAAATTTTTATATTAAATTATCATAGTGATGAGATTAATGTTTTAAATTAAAATTCATCACTTTCAATATTACTTTTGGACTGACCATACTTTATACCATATGCACATTCACATAAAAATAATAAATAAAAATAAAATCATAATAATTATACATTTCCTCTTTGTTTGTTGAATAATTTATAATTGAGTATAAATTTTAATAAAATTAGATTAGTTAAAATTATGAATTACTAAAAATTATACAATTTCATTTTGGAAATTATTGCACACAAGATCTTTCACATAAGTGTTGAAAACTTTTATTTCAAATTTATTTATTATTTTAAGTTAACTATAGACATCCCTTAAACTGAAATTTAATAAATTAAATTTTAAATTCTATGATTTTTCTTTATATAGATATCTATTTATTAAATTAATGGTGAATAGTTAAATTAAATTTGATTAATATAATTAAATTTTAATGATGTAATTAAATAATGAAGCTAAGACTGTAACATCAAACTTTTGAAATTGATAAATAAAATAAAAAATTAGATAAAAATGTTAGATATTATAATGCAAATGAGATTTAGAAATTAAATCAAGCATGTGAAAGAGAGGGAGAGAGGGAGAGAGAGAGTGAGGGAAGGGGGGGTTAGAATGGGGAGATGGAAAAAGGGAAAGGGGGAGAGATGGGGTATGGAGAGAAAGAGGATAACTAGGGTCCATGAGAAGTAAAGATACACAAGGGTGGTTGGTAATAATAGTAGGGGACGAAAGAGAAGAGGGTAAGGATGAGAGACACGAGATAGTGTTGGAAATATTCAAGACTATGATAAGTTACTAAGAGGAGAGGGGTGAATCAATAATTGTGAAAAATTCTACCAATTCAATTCTTAATCCATGAAACCAATTAGCATTTAACTCTTCACATTTGATCTAATTGAATGCATGAGAAACTGAAAACATGAAAGCATCCATAACACTTGAACATAAAGATTTGGTGACCCAGAAACCTTCCTAATAGAAGTAAAACTAGGGTGGGGATGATACCCACAAACTTTAGTACTACAACATAAAGTTGTCCTGTTAGGGCTTACATTGATCACTTCTAATGATCTACCTTGTTAGGAGCAAATAGGACTGCTAGGCCCATCTTGTGAGAAGATTTACAAACATACAATGAAGTATGAACTCGGTAAAGAGATTTAGAAAAGACTATTAAGTCTACCTTGTTAAAGGATTTTGACTGGTTCACTTGTTAGGATGAAGTAGTAGATCTCTAGTATGCAACTAAGCTTGCTGATAGAGATTCCTTAGTGTATTGATCACCTTCTGTGATAGATTTTTCACTGTTGCTCCTTGTACTAATATGGCCTTTACAATTCTTTATTTGTTGCATTCATTTCACATTCACATTCTTGCACTTGCATCACACATTCATTATATTTCATACATTGGATATGATAAAATACATCAAATATATATACCAATCCAATTTACAAAATTACAAAGTCAGCCATGACACAAGTTAACACAAATATTACAAAGTCGGCCCACATGAAGATACTTGGGTTCTAAAGACTAACTTGATGAGGTTCTGATACTCAGCATCCATTGTCACTACTTGGCATCATCATGCTCTTGGTAGATGTAGAAGCTCAGTTCATACTAATCACTTTCAAGTAGTCTTGAACTTGGTCTGCACTGGTGACTCGGTAGATATTGTGTAAGCTTGGCAAACAACGAATCACTTGGTTACCATGAAGTAGCTCAGTTAACACCAGCTTCGTGTCACCTAAACTATGAGCTTGATAGATACTGCAATTCTCAGTAAACATAGGCTTCACATCACATGAATTGTGAACTCGATAACCACTGATAAACTTGGTATACATTGAAATGTTCGGTTTGAACTACTGAACTTCACACTAACTAAATATGCTTGGTAACCATTGGAATTAGTCCAAATGACTTGGTAGCAACTATAGAAGCTCGATGGCTACTAAATTACATGAAAAACACTATAAATTGTTCAATGAGCTCAGTAGTTGTATAGAATCTGAATAAGTGTGTCACTAATAACAAACTTGACTGATATGTCAACAATCTCCCCCTTTGGCATTAGTGACAAAAACACTTATTGTCCCAAAATTGGATACCTTGTATTCATCACCATGTGATACTAGCTTGGTCTATTTTTGAAATTTTTCAAATTTGATCTTTGTAAGATATATACAAAGTATATCTACACCATAGCATATATCTCCCCCATACTATGTGATCTATTATGTACATGTAACTCTTCTCTTATATACATATCTCCTTGTAACTCTTCTCTTCTCATATCTCATCTCTTCTTTCTCATTTCTTCTTTGTAAGTCTTCTCTTCTCCCCCTTTTTTATAGTAATGCCAAATATTTATTCAACATATTTACATGGAGACACCAAAATGAGATAAGAATTCAGAGTGTTCCTTGAGGGTAATTTCCAATGTTTTATCCATGTTTTCTTGTAGTACCTTACATGTATAAATGGAAATTTTCACTTTTTCTAATAACTCAGTCATGTGATAAACAATAGAGAAGTTGTTATCCTAGATTAGGGTCTTTGAATATACAATGTGTTTCTGCATAGAATCCATGATTGGAAGGATCATATTTTGTATATCAACTAGTGTTGAGTAGATCCTTGCATCTTATCTTAACAACTCTACTTGCATGTCTGTCAAAAATCTAATTTTCTTAAAATGTATAGAGCTTGAAATGGGGTCAAGTTGCAACTGTTGAGCACTTGCCTTAAGATCAATATCAATTTTGGACAATTTTTCCTTAACCTCCTTGGTGTACTCAATGATATCACATAGCTTTGCAAAAAGTGATGATACATGTGAATAGGACACCTCAAGATTGACCGAAATTGTTGAAAGCTCAACTTGATTAATAGCTATTTGTTAAGCAATGTACTCTAGCAATTTATCATTGAACTTCTTTCCAACCTTTTCAACCAGTTTCTCCTATCCTTCGGTGTCCTCTTTGAACTTTTGGACTACGCTTCCAAGCTTAAAAAAAATAGGTTGAGAAGAATCAACCTCAATTCCAATAGCCTTAGTCAAAATATTCTTGGCGTCATCTATAATTTTGTATTCTCTGTCTCTCTCCTCTCTCAATCTTTGTTGCTTGGCCTTTTTCTAGAGGATTTTTCCAAATATGTGCATTTGATCTATAGAAAGATTGTAGATATCCCATTTTGGAATTTCTATTTCTTCATCCAAGTATATATCTTCTTCTATCTCTTTTCCTTTAAAAAATTTTGTACTCAGTTGAACCTTAGGTTCAACTATCCTTGCACTTATTGCCTTAGTTCCTAGAATAGAAACAATAATAGACATACTTGGGCTTGTAGTAAAAACTGTTATAGCACTGACTAGTGGAATACTTATAGAGATGCTAGAAGAATCCAAAATTGATGAAGTCAAAATTTTAGAATCCAAAACTAAAGTAGACAAAATTGGAGAGCTTACCATGGATGCACTCAAAATTGAACAAGTCAAAATTGAAGAGGTGATGATTGAAGAACTTAACTTGATAGATGAAGAGAGAGTCTATAGTTGGGTTGATGAAGTGGAAGTCACTTATGTCAATGATATGTTGAGTTGTGTTGGGGCAAAGAGTAATTGGACATTTGATGTATCTGAAGTAGTCACAACCAAACTTGTTGAAGCTATCCCCATACTTGATGTAGTCAAACATTTGCTTAGGGTGTGAGGAAGTGAGGCAATGATTGCAGCTACTATCTTGACTAGGTCAGTCTCCTCATCATTTTTCTTTTTTCCTTGGTGGCTTCTTCAGCTTGATCCTCTTCATCTTCCTTTTCTTCAACTTCTTTCTCCTTGTACTCTTCATAATAAACAATAACATAATGAGTTGATCCTTCATCATCCTCTTCATCCTTGCCTTCTTCTTCTTCATCATCCTTTACATCCACTAGGAAATCACTTGGTTTATGTAGAAAATAAATATTATTCCAAGTGTTTGTAGCATTCTTAACTACATGCTCTATATCCTTAATCAAAACTAAACAAGTATTAAACCTTAGAGTCATTTTATCTTCATTCTTCTTTAAAGACTCTTTTACCTTAGCATCTTTTATGGTTGGTAGTAACTACCTCAGGGTTTGTGCATAAATGTCTTTTACTATTTCCATGGAAAAATCCCATCTTGGCTTTATTTTCTCTAGCAATTCATTAGAGATTTGAGAGGCGATATGGTCTAGTGAGTACTTCCATTTTCCCATTTTGTTCAACACCAGTTCTTCAACTTGTTTATGCTTTGCCTCTATCCTTGTCTCATACTTCAAAGATTTGAATTTTTTTATTCTAGACCCTTCTTCCATTTGCTTCATTTTTTATTGAAAGGTGGGTGGAGGTCTGCTAAGAACAATGTCATCTCATTTCTTCGAAGACCTCCTTGTGAAGACTGCAGTGGATGCCTTTGTAGGCTTGGTGATGATCACCTTGCCCTTTTTCTTCAAAGTTTCTTCTTCTTCTTCTAATTCTTCTTCATCGTCTTCCTATTCTTCATCTTCACCTTTACCCTTGCTTAACATGAGAGGTGCACTAGATTTTAATTTGGCTATCCTCCTCTTCCCTTTGTTAACTGCTTGAGGGAGCTTTATTTCTAGCTCTATCCTTGCCTTTGCCTCTTCATAAGTACCAAAGTAAGGGGCTTTGGGATCCATATGTTCATTTACAAGGGTTTCAATGATATCCTTCGTCTCATCAATATTTACCTCATAACCAAGGGGCTTGACCCACACAATTCTAGGCTTGACTTCCTGGATGTATACCTTGTCACAATCAACCATGAAGCACACATCATCATTTTAGTCTTCAACTAACTTCTTAGGTATCCTGAACCTATTATTCATTTTTTCTTTAAACACATCGAAGTAGTTGTCCATGATGCTACCATAGTTTTCTCCCATTTCTGCAATGTATTCATTTATTTGGTACAATATTAGCACATCCTTTCTCTAGACTACAGTGCCTTTGGAAGGGAAAAACTTTTGAACATAAAAGAATAAACATGTTAACAAAGAACCAATTTTGCATAGGTTATTCTTGGAGGTTCTAATGCTTTACATATTCTTATTGAATTGCCTCAGTAATAACTTGGCAAGGTCATAAGATAAATTATTCTTCACCACTTTATATGCCAAATTCATAACTTCACAGGATACACTATTAAGATGACTTGAACTATATGCCTTATGAGCTATAACATGAATACCAAACTTCAGTTCTGCATCTATAACACTACTTATTTTCATGCCTCTTCCATCCCACTTGGCTAGGGTTTTCTTTTCCAATTCTGCTTGACTTAGGGTTTTGGTCATTTTGGCTTTGGCAAGCATGGGAAGGCCAGTGATTCGATGAATCATTTTCTTGGTTATCAATATTGGCTGCTCTAACCATAGTTGTCTGTTATGCACCCTACTAAGGACATACCTAATCCATTTTATTTGAAGCTCTCAAGGCATATGGGGAATATGAGTTAATCCTTTTTTTTTCCAAATGTTGATGCTCGAGTTTTAGGGTTCCATCAACACACAATTGAGTTGGGGCATCATCCATCTCAAGGGTACCAATTTCTTAAATTGCACATTTAAAATGAGTTCAAATGTCATTAACAAGAAGTACCTTGGGAAGGATTTCTAATTGAGCTCCACTAGGGTTTAGGGTTTCTACAATCGTAGGCATGAGCTTGAAATTTGGCACCTTCCATTCAACACCTCAAACCAACATGTCAGAACCTTTCTTCACCTTGCAACTGTTGGATGCCATTTTCACTTGGCATCTTGAGAGAAATTTGAAAATGATTGTAGGAAATTTTCTCAAGTTTCTTGATCACACATAAAATAGCCTTTTTTCAATAGCACTTCGAAAATTCACAGTGAAAATTGAATTCACCTCCATGCCTTTTATCAAAAAAATTCCATTAATGATTAGTATGGTGGTAGATGAATTACCATAATGCTTGACAAACTATCATCCACTACTCTATATTTATCACTCGGCAAAGTCTTTGTGTCTCGATAACCATAAGTGCCTTCATTACTCTCGACCTTGCTTAGTAGAGTCTATGACTCGACCTTAATCGATAGAGAAGGTAACTCGATAATAGTTAATGTAGATCTTTCTTAGTGATCCCTTTGTATCTTACATACAGATTTGGATCTTTGTCACCTTTCAATTAGAACTAATTGTGATGTCTTATTTAATAGCTTGGTTCTAGTTCTTCCTTAAGAACTTAATTAGAAGTGGTAGAGTCACCCAATTCTTGAGTGACTTGACCATCATTACTCAAACTAGTATCCTTAGTAGGCTTAGGAATCCATTGTTGTCTCATTTTCTTTCAAATACTATTAGCCTTTGCCTTCTCATCTTCAATTTTACTATTATTCATACAATTCTTAGCAAGATGACCAAGTTTTGTACAAATGAGACATCTTATAGTGGTATCTCTTTTCCTCATATGATGTTTAACACAATTCATACCAATGTGTCCAAATTCTCCACAGTAATGACATCTACACCAGTTATTGTAATCCCAACCAAATATTTCTTTCACAATTGTCCCTACAGGATTCAATTTCTTTGTTTTGCATTCTGATGCCCTGTGTCCACGTTTCTTACATTTATGATAGTTGCCTTCAAATTTTGGTTTTTATTTGCATTCATTAGCCTTGTGACCATGTTGATTGCAATTGTAGCATTTTCCATTGATTTTTTCTTTTCCATTACTCCAACATTTTTTTGATGTATGACCTATATTACAATAGTGATTACAAGTAGGTCTTTGATTCCTTTGAGCACCTTGTTTGGAGGATTCACCTTCTTCTTTGTATCCAATTCCTACTTTTCCTTTTTGTCTATAGAGATTTTGCTCATTTAGTTGATTCATGTCTACTTGAGATTCCATCATTCTTTCATTGATTTTCTTCTCAGCGTTTAGGTCATTTATCAATCTTCACTAATTTTCTTTTCAAATCTCAACTCATTTTTTATTCTTTCATTGATTTGTCTTTCAAAATTTAGATATTCCTTAATCTTTCATTGATTTGTCTTTGGCTCATGATTTCCTCATTTGCATTGGAGAGCCGATCAATAAGGTCTGCATGCTAAAGGGATTGGTTTTGGATTTCATTGTTCCTTCCATTCATTTCTTCTTTTATCTTGTTTCTCCATTTGAAGACTTTGCATAACCTAACTGATTGAATTTCTTGTTCTCTTTTCAACTTTCTTACTTCTTCTTGTAGGGAACCATTCTTTTATGGGAGTTCTTTGATTGCATCATTTGCTTCATCTAAACTGCTTGAAGGGTGAATGTCTTCAATTCTTTCTTCAATGTAGAGATGATCATTCATTTGATTTACAAGTTCATTTCTTCTTTTCAAGGATTGGGAAAGTTGCTCCTTAGCTTTCTTAAGTTGGGCAATGGCCATTTCCAAATCCAACTTTTCATTGTCAATAGATTTGTCAAGTCTAAAGATCTCCATATCCTTTATCTTTGCTCAAGCTATTAAACTTTCTCTTGAGAACCACAAAGCTCTGATACTAATTGTTGGAAATATTCAAAACTATGCTAGGTTACTGAGAGGGGAGGGGTGAATCAGTAACTTCTAAAACTTCTACCAATTCAATTCTTAATCCAATAAAACAATTAGCATTTAACTCTTCACATCTAATTTAATTGCATCCATGAGAAACTGAAAACATGAAAGCATCCATAACACTTGAACAAAAAAAATTGGTGACCTAGAAACCTTCCAAATAGAAAGTAAAACTAGGGTGGAGACGATACCCACAAACTTTAGTACTACAACGTAAAGTTGGCCTGCTAAGGCTTACATTGATCACTTTTGATGATCTACCCTATTAGGAGAAAATAGGATTGCTAGGTCCACCTTTTGAGAGGATTTACAAACATACAATGAAGTATGCACTCGGTAAAGAGATTTAGAAAAGACTATTAGGTCTACCTTGTTAAAGGATTTTAACTGGCTCACCTGTTAGGATGAAGTAGTAGATCTCTGGTATGCAACTGAGTTTGCTGATAGAGATTCCCTAGTGTATTGGTCATCTTCTGTGATAGATTTGTCAATGCTACTCCTTGTACTGATATGGCCTTTACAATTCTTTACCCACTACATTCATTTCATGTTTGCATTCTTGCACTTGCATTACACATTCATTATATTCCATACATTGGATATGATATAATACATCACATATACATACCAATCCAATTTACAAAATTACAAAGTCGGCCATGACACAAGTTAACACAAATATTACAAAGTTGGCCCACATGAAAATACTTGGGTTCTAAAGACTGACTCGATGAGGTTTTGATACTCGACATCCACTATCATTGCTTGGCATCTTCATGCTCTTGGTAGATGTAGATGCTCGGTTCATACTGATCATTTTCAAGTAGTATTGAACTTGGTCTACATTGGTGATTCAATAGATATTGTGTAAGCTTAGAAAAACCTAAATCACTTGGTTACCATGAAGTAGCTTGGTTAACACTAGCTTTACATCACATAAACTATGAACTTGGTAGATACTGCAATGCTCGGTAAACATAGGCTTCACATCACATGAATTGTGAACTCAGTAACCATTGATAAACTTGGTATACACTGAAATGCTCGGTTTGAACTACTAAACTTCACACTAACTGAATATGCTCAGTAACCATTGGAATTAGTCCAAAGGACTCGATAGAAATTGTAGAAGCTTTATGGCTACTAAATTACATGAAAAACATTGTAAACTGTTCAATGAGCTTGGTAGTTGTACAAAATTTGAATAAGTGTGTGTCACTAATAACAAACTTGATTGGTATGTCAATAGATAGACATAGAGAGAAACTTTTAGAGATAAAGAGGCATGCAAGAGGGGAGATGTGTGTGTGTGTGTGTGTGTGTGTGTGTGAGAGAGAGAGAGAGAGAGAGAGAGAGAGAGAGAGAGAGAGAGAGAGAGAGAGAGATGAGGTTAATATAGAGAGAGAGAGAGAGATTGTGAGAGATAAAATGACAGTGATGGTGTGTGTGTGTGTGTGTGTGTGTGTGTGTCTGAGAGAGAGAGAGAGAGAGAGAGAGAGAGAGAGAGAGAGAGAGTGATGCAAATGAAAATGGTAATTAGGGGGAAAAGATGGTATTTGGGGTTAGGATAAATGGAGATGCAGGTGGTAAGAGACAATAGGGATGGGAAAAGAGATGAGGTAGAGAGAGAAAAAATAATTAGGTTATTAAATGGATACAATTGGAGAGAGAGAGCGGGGGAGGTGACATACACAAGATAGAGATATACAATGGCTAGGGGAAATAGATGGTGAGAGGGGGATGGATATGAAACAAAAGGAGAAGGGGGAAGGGGATAAATTTAGAGAGAGAATGAGGATGAGGAGTCAAATGAGGTAGAGGGATAAAATAAATAATTATGGCATGGAATAGGTGGCCATGGTGGAGAGAGGTCATAATAGGGAAGCAATGGTAAGAGAGGAAGGAAATTGAAGAAAGGTCGAAGGAGAAGCATATAGATATGAGTTAATAGAAAAAAGAGGACAATTGAAGCAAAAAAAAATGAAGATGGTGATGAGGAGAGGAAAAGTAGAGTAAATAGAGGAGAAATTATATGAGGGAATATGTGAGAGAGTGATACAAGGGGATGAGGGTGAGAGAGAGGTAGACATAGAGGAAGATAATGAGAGATAAAGAGATATGAGAGAGATGTTTTCATTTAATACTTTGAAAACTCTTTGCAACTATCTCTATATAAGCCCCACTACAACCTTTTCTCTATTTCAAATTATAATGTTGCTACTACTAATGCAAATCAAAACTCTAATTTCAACTCTAATTATTTGAATTAAAAACATATATTTTGATTGTATTAATTTGATATAAGTGGTAACATAGTTTTTTAAAAACTTTTGAAAGGGAATCTATTACATTAAACATATTTTTGAAGTAAACATATATATACCATAAAATATTATATATTCAATTGATTATAATTTACTATTATAGATTAACTATGATAATCTATAAAACCCAGATATATCCTTTGGAGGTGCCTATTTCCATAATCAGACTCATTAGAAAGATATCTATCTATTATTACACTATCTATAATTGTAATTTTAGAGTAGTTATGCCTTGCATTTTAAAAGGATGATGAATAATCTTAATAACAATAATTTTAAAAATAATGATTATGATATTTCTAATTGTAGCTATTATAATTAATTATAAGATATGCTTGATCCAAAAAGTTATTTTCTAATTTAATTTATAAAAAATCCTATAATTATTACACTAATATATAATAGTATTAAAAAACAAACATTTTTTTTTCAATATCTTGTAATTAATGTCTATTAAAATATGTTTAAATATATTGAAGAAAAAAATGATAAGTAATTTCATAATATGTAATGATAGATCAACCAACTAATTAATCTTATATAATGCACCCTTTTTATCAATATTAGTATCATAATTATAAGTTTTTATAATTTTAATATAATATTTTAATCTATTTATTTGAATATATTAATAAATAAAAAGTCTTATTAATTAATAAGTCTCTTGGCCCTAGAGATGAATAGGTTCTCGCATAATGATAAGGATATGAAGGCCAATCTAATATATAACAGTATGATAAAACAAGTATTTTTTTTCTCAATCTTACATAATGCAGCCTTTTTTATCAATATTAATATTATAATTATAAGTTTATATAATTGTAATATAATATTTTAATCTATTTATTTGAGTATATTAATAAATAAAAAGTCTTATTAATTTAAAAAACCTCTTGGCCCTAGATATGGGTTTCATGATGGGCTTTCTTTAAATTAGCAGAACCTTTGGTCATTGGTGTTTGCCATTTAGGGTGTTCCTCTAGCCAAGACTCAAGGTGCCAGTGCTTTGCATTTTTTCAAAAGTGAAATCAAGACTCCAAAGGATCTCTTCTCTAGGATCTCGATGAGTCTTAGATCTTGGGAGGATATTCAGGTCCAATTGCATCTTGTTCATCCAGATCGATAGAATTTTGATTTTTTTCTCTCTGCCCTTCCAGATCATTTGATCCACAAGGTGGGTGTTCTATCTGTGCGACCTTGGTGGAAAGACTGGAAGTGGTATCATGCCATGCCCTTCATCAGTTACAAGCCCAACTTAGGACATTGTTGGCTTTCTCCCTATCTTCCTATGGTGGATACTCTCAACCAATGTTGGCATCTTCAATCTTATACTTATCATTAAAGAATGTGATTTGACACTATCTGGAGTGCTATCGCTGAGCCAAAGATTGCCCATTTTTTCTAGTGTTTGTTGTTTCAAGGGCTTCCCCTTGGGCTATTGCTCAAGCATCTTGGTGCTCCAAATCCTCGCTGTCCTTTTTGTGGGCATCCTGAGTCTTTTTTGCATATTTTTTGGTTCTGTAGGCGTGCTCAAAATTATTGGAATTTTATACATGATTTTTTCAAGCCTTTCAGGCTAGAACCCTTTTCTTGGCACATGATTATGTTGGGTGATTCCCCCAGAATCCCTAAGAAATTTTCCTAGATCCGGCATACTTTCAAGATGGAGATTTTTTTTGCTTTATGGAAGGATGTTCATTTCACTCACAACTTTCTTGATATCAATGTTGCTATGTACACTAAAGCATGCATTTTTCATAATGTCATGTTACAAATATAGGTCCAAGCTAACAAAGTGGCTCTAGAGGTGGCTCACCTTTAGGAGCTACTCAATCACTAGGGTAATGCACCTTGCATGGTCGCTAGAGTGCCTCCTAACTTTGTTGACCATACTCCACCTTGGGACTTCCATCGGGGTCACATTTCTTCTTCTTGCTGCCACTCACACACCATGCTTACAGGCTCCTCGCCACCACTCTCCAAGTGGTGACGATGATGGTTGGCAGGGCCACTTGGCTTCTCCACCTCATTGTGGCTCTGGTTGGTTCCCAGTTCCTATGGTTCCTCCTCCTACTGCTCCTCCTAGTGGTTCTAGCTCCAAATGGCCTTTCTGCCTAAATTTGGCTATCTCTCTGTCATGGGCAGAAGAGAAAGATAAAGAACAAGTTTCTGATGATTGTACTGATGGCTAGATTGTTCCTAGTCCACTTGAAAATCCTAGGGATGCTTGGGATTTTAATGAATGTGATGAACCATCTCTCTTAGCTGGCACTACTCTTGCAGCCCGAGGGATTGCTTAAATGTTTTTTTGATGAATAGTTATTGTATCTGGCTTCAACCATGTGAACTCTTGCAGGATGGTCTTGTATCCCTGGACCCCTTTTTTGTGAATTTCTAACTAGTATATTAATTTATTAATAGAAAGGGACTATTCATCCAAGAAAAAAAAAAAAACCTCTTGGCATTGATTTAGAGAATGAAAACAAATGATCTTGATCATCTTTTTTTTTTCCCCTCTTCAATTTTTATCTCTTTCTAATTTCTTCTCCCCCATCTCTCCTATGAGAAAAGTTGTCAAATATAGATGAAAACCCAATTAAAAGAGGTGGTTGTAGGCTAGCTAGAATCTCCGTCAGGCAGCAGCCAATCGAATCAACGAGGAGAAAAAGTAACAATAATTTTTCAAAGTAGTGGGGAGTTACTGAAATGATAGTGAGAACATTGAAATGACAGAAACAATAAATGACATTTCTATTTCCCTCCATTGTTAAATGAAAACGCTATAATGCCTAAAAGAGAAGTTGGTGTATGTTAGCTACAAACTGGAATTTAAACCTATGCCACACTAAGGCAAGGTTCTCATGGGAGGGCTTGGGCTCTATTTTTGTGGAGTAGGTGACCCCATGCTAACATTTTAAGGGGGGCTAAAGGTTTATTATCTTTTCCTATAAAATAGGAGCCCCAACTTTTTAGCCCTCATAGTTTAAGGCAGGGATACTATGGGAGGGGCTTGGGCTCTATTTTTTTGGAGCAAGTGGCTCCATGGAAATATTTTAAAGGGGGCTAAAGCTTTACTTGGAATCTTTCCTTACAAAATAGGATGCCTAGATTTTTAGCCCTCTCAATTTGACCAGGTGAAAATGTGGTGGCGCTAGATTTAGCCCCACCAGCTAAGGGAAGATTTCTGCCATTTGTAAATCCTACTCTTCATTTTCCTACCAAAATTAAATAAGGGTGTGGTCCCATGAGGGGGGCTTATGCTCTATTTTCTAGGAAGTGGGTGGTCTCATGAGCAAAATATAATTTTGCTACAGGATTATTTAGAATCTTCTCCTGAAAAGTAGAAGCCCTAGATTTTTAGGAACAGGATGAAAAAGGGGTTGGGCTGGAAATAACCCCACCAGCTTAGGAATGCTTTTTGCCATTTGTCAATAATCTAAATTTTATATTTTAATTAAAATGTAGTTTTAGAGGGAATTTAAATTTTTAGCTTATTCTAAATACATATCTTCCTTAAATTTTGGAGCTATAATTTTGAGCAGCATAAATCATGGGACCGCTAGCTTTAAAATATTTCCTTAAAAATAGCAAGTGACTTTTACTCTATTTTATAGGAAGCCCCCTTCCATGGGACCCTAGCCTAATCCCACTAAACAAATTTATGAATTTTTAAAAAAAAAAATTTCAAAATTCATGAGAAAATTATCTTCCTTGAATTTAGGGGTTAATTTTTAAAGCAGATTCACATATAAATCCATAGGACAACTTCTCTTTTTAAATATGCCTGAAAAATCTTAGCGGCACCCACTCTACTTTTAAGAAAGTGGGTGTCCATGGGACCTCAGTCAAAGGAGGTGAAAATGGGGTGGGGCTAGAATTAGGGCCACCAAGTTAGGGAAGGATTTTGCCATTTGTCAAAAAGCTATTCAACTTTCCACCAAAATGAATTAATCTCTTTATTTTAAAAATTTATCAGACAACTAAATTTAATTTCAAAATTCATGGGACTGCTTTCCTCTAAATATTCCTAAAAAATCACAGCAACTCCTACTCTATTTTTAAGGAAGCAGATATAAAAGTTTGACAAATGACACCAACGAAGTGTATGGTAATTAATTAATCATTTATAAATTATAATAGAATGAAATTCATATTAAATATTTAATAAATATCAATAAATAAACATTTTGTCTACATCATAGACGCTTCCATAACAGAGTATGTGAAATTTTTTGAGCTACAAGGGAAGAATTTTCTCTAGCTTTAGCTTCTTAAACCATTTTAAAGTAGTGTTTGTGTGTCCTACAGATTTTCAGAGCATTATAAAAAGAAGGTACAATTCACAAGTAGGTTTGTTTCATCTTTGGTCTTCTCTTCTCAGCTAATTATTAGTGTAATTGTTATCAGGTAGTTCTAAACACATACTGCGCATTGCATATAACTTGGTGAATGTTAAAAAAAATTCATATTTTCCATTTATGCATAATGCAAGGGATTCTATCAAGTTTGTGTTTCTCAACGTTGCCTAATCAACAATATATGTATCCTTGATCTCTCTCAAATCATGCATGCAAGATTATCCTATTGTTCTGTCTGACTTCCATCATTTTTTTTACTATATTTTATCGCCTGAAATTAAAGAGCCCCCGTTAATAACATACAAATTTTATTTATGTAAGATGGAAATGTGGCAGAGTTGGGTGAGGCTCCTAGATTCAACATTCCCCATTCTTTTGAAACTCTTTGTTAGTTTGTGTTCCTTTTCATATATTAATTTAGTTTTATTTTCTTCAATTCTAGGAAGTACTTAGTCATAGAGATTAACCAAAACTTAAATTGCTAAATTTATGAGGATATTATCCTTTCCCTATTTCAAATTACTTCTGTGAGCATCTAGCCATTTATGTATATGGCATTTCTAATCTTATCATTTTGTGAAATTGTGGGAATCTCTTATGTGTGTTTTTTCATAATCGTATGCAAGTATACCAGTACCAGCAAAATGGTGAGGAGGGGGAAAAATGGGGATAATAAGGCTTGCATAAAAAAGAAGCAGTAGCAATGCTTTCCTCCCCATCATCTATTGCATGCTTTGTATACGTTACTGCAAGATTTATTTCAATAGCTGATAGGCTATTGAATGGGGAAACTCCCATACTTGATAGGGATTATGGCTTGGAGGGTTGCATGATTGCTATTATTTAGTTGTTACAGATATCAGTATAAAATTGTCCATCATTAGTACGAGACTTTTTCTACTGATATATATATATATATATATATATATATATGTGTGTGTGTGTGTGTGTGTAAGTATTTGATGGTGGTTAGTCCCTTGAAATGTCTTCTATTTATAATGCAAGAGCATCCTAGGTTTCTTTGTAATCCTGCACATTAGTTCATTCTACCTAGTTCCAATTGGGCCGACTTTGCTCAGATTTAATTTTGGTATTGTTAAATATATTTGATGAGGGCCAACTTGTGGTTTCTCTATGTTCTAGAATTATCTGTAAGCCATTTTGGCCAGTATAAGTAGGGTTTTTAGGTTTAGGGTTAGGGCAGATTTTAGGAGGGAGTTCAAAAGAAAAGAGATATGTGGATTTAAAAAGCTGATTTGGAGATCTGGAAGTTCTACATTTGTAATTGGTTGTAACCCAAAAGGCCTTATAGCTGGGCATGTATGCTGAATATTTGATGAATCAATAAATATATCCTTGTTCTCTCTTTCCTTGGTGTTGTTCCTCATGTTTGCTTCTGTTGTGTTAACTCGTGCAGGGTGGTATGGATAGCTGGGTGTGCCTTTGGCCCTAGTTTTCATCCCTTGCCTGCATCAGTTGGTATCAGAGCCCGAAGTTCATCCTTGTGGAGATTGGATCGTGTAGAACCTTGATTTGGTTCTAGTTGTAGGGTGGCAGATTTGTGGATTTGACCTATAACTTGCAGAGGGTTACGATCTTGCAAGAACCTAATTTGTAAAGATGGTTTCTGGTAGAGGAAATAATGTTGATAATGCTATATTGGATCAGTTAAGACAAATTACAGCCAGATTAGATGTTGTGGAGATATCCTAGAGGAGAGGAGCGCATCTTGAAGATGTAAGTAATGATGAAGCAGCAACACCAAACCATAATCCAGAACCTGAAGAAGATCAAGATGAGGAAAGATTGTTACGATTATTGTCTAGAGAAAATTCAAAGCCTATTGTAGAAGTTATTCCTTATGATGGAAAATTGGATACAAATATTGTGCTAGATTGGATCTCTGATATGGAGAAGTTCTTTGAGTATGAAAACACTCTTGATAATAGAAAGGTGAAGATTGCAGTCACTAGGCTGAAAGGTCATGCATCACTATGGTGGGAGCACTTGCAAACTGATAGACAAAGGAGAGGAAAGGAGAAGATAAGAACTTGGCCAAAGATGGTGAACAAGGTAAAGAAAAAATTCCTTCTTACTGATTACCAGGTTAGCTTATTAAGAAAGATGCAAAATTTGAAACAAAGGGATATGACTGTGAAAGAATATACCGAGGAATTCTATAGATTGGACATCAGATCTAGACATGTAGATGATGATGTTGAGAAAATTGCAAGGTACATAAATGGATTGAGATTTGGAATTCAAGATGAGATAAGTTTTGTGAAGTTGGAAAATGTGGAAGAAGCATACCAGTATGCCTTGAAGGCTAAGGAGATCTTGACAAAGAAGCATGAACAAAGACAAAGAGGTAGAGGTCATAGATTCCAAAGAGGTAGAGGTAGATCTTATGGAGAAAGTAGTAGATCTGACAATTCGATGCAAGATAAAGGAAAATCTAAATGGAAGAGTGATGATAAAGGCAAGACTGAATGGAAAGATGGTAATTCTTACCAAGGAGGCACTAATTCTTACCGGGGAAGAGGTAATTCCTATTCTAGAAGTGGATTTCATGATAATTGTTTTAGATGTGGCAAAGAAGGGCATAGATCTGTTGAATGTAGATCCTCTGAAAGTGGACAGAATAATAGAAATGTTGTGATTCAAGAAGACATTGAAAGTTCACCAAGTGGACTTGAGGTTGGAGAAAATCTGATGGTGAGAAGAACCTTATGTAATAAGAGAAGTGATGAGGAACCTATTTTAAGGAGAAGTCTTTTCAAGACAAGATGTAAGATGGCTGAAAAATGCTGCAAAGTGATCATTGAAAGTGGGAGTTCTACAAATCTAGCATTAGAAGAGTTGGTTACCAAGTTGCAGTTAGAGAGGCTGAAACATTTCAAACCTTATCATGTTTCATGGATCAAAGATGAGCATAAGATATTGGTAAGTGAGCAATGCCTTGTGAAATTTAAAATTGGACATTATGTTGATGAAGTTTTGTGTGATATTATGCCCATGGATTGTTGTCATATTTTGTTGGGTAGACCTTGGCAATATGATAGACATGTTGTACATGATGGAAGATTGAATCAATATACACTTTGGGTGAATGGAAAGAAACAAACATTGTTGCCTTTGATTGAAGTTCCATATGAGGTTAATTGTACTACTATAAAGATTTGTATGGTTAATGAGAAGTAATTTGAAAAGGAAGTGAAGAAGAATTAGGTTTGTTTTGCCATAATTTCAAGAAATCCAAGTTTTGTCAATGAAGTCCAAGTGCAAGAAAATAATGCTAACAAAGTGCCAAATAGTGGTGACTGAGTGACAGATGGTAGTATTGACCAAGTGCCAAAAGAAATTGTAGAACTGCCCAATGAATATAAAGACATTATTGCTGATGATCTTCCTGATGGATTACCTCTAGTAAGAAGTATAAGTCATTGTATGGATTTGATTCTTGGAGCAAGTTTGGCACACAAAGCACCATATAGATTGACACCTACAGAGAATGAAGAACTTAACAGAAAAGTGCATGAGTTGTTGCAGAAAGGTTTGATTAGAGAAAGCTTGAGTCTATGTGTTGTACCTACTATATTAGCACCTAAAAAGAATGGAGAATGGAGAATGTGTACTGATTCCACAACCATTAACAAGATAACAGTTAAATATAGGTTTCCTATGCCAAGGATGGATGACATAATGGATTGTTTAAGTGGAGCAAAGTATTTTACCAAGATTGATTTGAAGAATGGCTATCATCAGATCAAAATTAGAGAAGGTGATGAATGGAAGACTACTTTCAAGACAAAAGATCATTTGTATGAATGGTTGGTTATGCCTTTTGGTTTGACTAATGCACCTAGTACTTTCATGAGGTTAATGAATAAAGTTTTGAAAAGATTTTTGGGTAAGTTTGTGATTGTTTATTTGGATGATATTTTGATATTTAGTAAGACTAAGGAAGAACATCTTGAGCATATTAGACAAGTATTGCAGAGATTGAAAGAGGAAAAGTTGCTGATTAATCTGAAAAAGTGGTCTTTTATGCAAGAGGAGATTGTGTATCTGGGATTTGTGATTTCAGCTAATGGTTTGAAGATGGATCTTGAGAAGGTTAAAGCAATTTTAGAATGGCCTACACTTGAGAATGTGAGTGAGGTAAGATCATTTCATGGTTTAGCTAGTTTTTATAGAAAGTTTATAAAGAATTTTAGTGATGTTTGCAATGCTATGACTGAGACAATGAGGGGAGATAAAAAGGAATTCAAGTGGACACATGCAAAAGGTTGCAGAATTATCGGTATTGGCTTTGCCTAATTTCAACAAAGTATTTCAAGTTGAATGTGATGCAAGTGGTAATGCAATAGGAGCTATATTAAGTCAAGAAGGTAAGCCTATTGCTTTCTTTAGTAAAAATTTGAATGATGCTAGAAGGAAATATTATGTGTATGATCAAGAGTTTTATGCTATTGTTCAAGCATTGAAGAAGTGGAGACATTATTTGATGCCTAAGGAGTTTGTGTTGTATACTGATCATAAAGCTTTACAATACTTGGGAAGTCAACATAAATTGAATCAAAGACATATGAAGTGGGTTGAATATTTGCAGAGTTTTACACTTGTGATTAAGCATAAGAGTGGAGTTACTAACAAAGTTGTTGATGCATTGAGTAGAAGATGTTCTTTGTTGACTAAAATGAAGGTTGAAGTTCTTGGTTTTGATGAGATGAAAGAGTTATATGATGCTGATCCTAATTTTTCTAAGGCATGGAGAGAGTGTAGAGCACCAAATCTGACAGATCACATAAGTAAGTATGATGAGTATTTCATTCAAGAAGGTATGTTGTTCAAAGGCATTCAGTTGTGTATTCCTAGAAGTTCTATGAGGTTGAATCTAATTAAGGAAAAGCATAGTGGTGGATTAGCTGAACATTTTGGAATTGATAAGACATTGGGTTTGCTGAAAGAAAAATATTATTGGCCACAAATCTATAAGGATGTTCAAAAATTTGTAAAGAGTTGTGGAGTTTGTCAAGTTGCAAAAGGAGTGAGTCAAAATACTGGTTTGTATACACCTATTACTATTCCTGAGAAACCTTGGACTAACATTAGTATGGATTTTGTTCTTGGATTGCCTAAGACAATGAAAGGTTATGATTCCATATTTGTGGTAGTGGATAGATTTTCTAAGATGGCTCATTTTATACCATGTAATAAGACATCAGATGCTGAGCATGTTGCTGAACTTTTTTTTAAAGAGATTGTGAGATTGCATAGATTACCAAGAAGTATTATTTCTGACAGAGACAGTAAATTTGTTGGATATTTTTGGAAGACTTTGTGGAAGAAGATGGGTACTGAGTTGAAGTTTAGTTCTACATTCCATCCACAAATAGATGGACAGACAGAGGTTGTGAATAGAAGCTTGGGTAATTTGCTAAGATGTTTGGTTGGGAATAAGCCAAGTAATTGGGAGATGGTATTGGCACAAGTTGAATTTGCATATAACAATTATGTGAATAGGAATACAAGGAAGACACTTTTTGAGATTGTTATTGGAATGCATCCTAGAGGCATATCAGATTTGAGAGATGTTGGTGAAGAAAAGAGAAGCACTGCAGGAGAAGAATTTGCTGATTTTACGGAGTCTTTGCATAAGGAAGTGAAGTTGAGATTGGAACAAAGTAATCAAAAGTATAAAGAGAATGCTAATCAGTCTAGAAGACACCATGATTTTTAGGTTGGTGATGAGGTGATGGTTCATCTGAAGAAAGGAAGATTCCCAGCTAGAACATACAATAAGCTGAAGATGAAGAAATTTGGACCTTGTAAGATCTTGAAGAAGTTTGATAGTGGTAATGCTTATGAAGTTGAGTTACCTGATGACATGGATATATCTCCTATATTCAATATTGCTGATTTGTATAAGTATCATGAGTCAGAGGATGAAATTGTTGTACCTGATGATTATCCTAAGAAGAAAATTGAAGAGGTTGAACATATATTGGATCAAAGAGTTGGTAAGAGCATAGGAGGAAAAGATTACTATGAATATTTGGTGAAGTGGAAGAATAGACTAGTTGAAGATGCTACATGGATTTCATAGTCTGAGTTGGATTCAACTCAGGATGTGACACTTGCATGATTCAGGAGAATCATTTTTTTCCCCAACCTTAGTTGTTTGATGTAGGAGCATCCTAGGTTTCTTTGTAATCCTGCACATTAGTTCATTCTACCTAGTTCCAATTGGGCCGACTTTGCTCACATTTAATTTTGGTATAGTTAATTATATTTGATGAGGGCTGACTTGTCGTTTATCTATGTTCTAGAATTATTCATAAGCTATTTTGGCAAGTATAAGTAGGGTGTTTAGGTTTAGGGTTAGAGCATATTTTAGGGGGGAGTTCAAAAGAAAAGAGATATGTGGATTTAAAAAGTTGACTTGGAGATTTGGAAGTTGTACATTTGTAATTGGTCGTAACCCAGAAGGCCTTATAGCTGGGCATGTATGATGAATATTTGATGAATCAATAAATATATCCTTGTTCTCTCTTTCCTTGGTGTTGTTCCTCATGTTTTCTTCCACTGTGTTAACTCTTGCAGGGTGGTATAGATAGCTGGGTGTGCCTTTGGCCCTAGTTTTCATCCCTTGCCTGCATCAATTTAGGATATGTGTTTATGGGTCATGGTCCTGAGCTCACTACAGTCTGTAAAACATACTAGAAAAAGCTATGGTGGATTTTAAAATGACTGTTAGTTTTACATTCAGTTCAATGATAGTTAGAGATTAACCAAACTTTAAATTTATAAATTTGTGAGGATATTTTTGTTGCCTTAATTCAAATTTCTAATCGGTGCCTTGCTAGCCAAATTTTATATATAATAAAACATATATAAGCTAGTTGTGCTTGGAGGTGTCTACAATGACAAAATGAATTGGAAAATCCATGTAAACAAAAACCCTTTTTGAATAAATTTGACCTCTTTGTTGATAGTTATGGATGCATTGGATGTAGTGGAAGAATAAACACCCTCAAGCTATGCATATTACAATTGAAATATATAATAGCTAAAGCTGTTAGAAATATCAAACAACCCATGTTAAGAATAACCTAATCTGTGAGAAATAATAAATATTTCAATCACAAAAACCAACCCTAAAAATTTCTTGCACAACCCTAAAAATGCTTGGCAACAACTATTACCGAGTAATAGATTTTGCTTGGTAACCAAAGAAAATAGGTGGCAAGAGAGTTTATCAAGTGAGCTTGGTAAATAAAGGATAAACAACTCTGTAGCCAAAGGATGCTGAGTGAGCTCGGTAGTGTGATTACTGAGTGAACTCAGTAACTACAAGAAGGTGGAGCTCGGTAGAAGAAAGCACCAAGTGAGGTCGATAGCCACTGCAGGGAGGAGCTCAGTAGAAGATGTTACTGAGTGAGGTTGATTTGAACTGCAAATGACTTCTACCAAAGACAATACCGAGTGCAGACTTATGACATGAATATTTTCACCATTAAAACTATAGACTCAAAACTTGAAATACTCAACAATAAACTTCACCAATGCAATGAACAAGAAGCAAGAGAATCACGTATGCCTGCTTGCTTACTATTCAACTTAGATTCAAACTATTAGAAAATCTGGGAGCATTCAACTTCAACCAGAAAGCTCTAAAATAACCCTAAACTTTAAACTGATAAAACTTCAAACTTTAAAATTCAAACTTGCAGCTCTAATGGCTACATACAATAACACCTAGAGCAATCACTACTTCAATAGGTTGAAACCAATAAACTACAAACATACAAAATGACACAAAGAAGCACATGCAACTACAAACACGACAATGATCCCTTCTGTCCCTACAACAACTGATCTGTTGATCACCTTCTCTACTCTCTACAACTTCTGAGCTCTCCAACTTCTTCTCTCTCTATGTCTCTCGATCGAATGGAATAGAACATTCCTCTTGTTATATTTTCAAAATGTTTTCCCCCTCATTTATGAATTTGAAAACTCACCCACCACATTTATGTTTCTATCTATTCTACTGATCGTTAGGTGGTAGGTGGGTGTTTGGCTCTGGGGAGAAACGACCAACAATAATTAACATTCCAACATAATCATGGTAAATTGCATCCCTTGCAACTATGTCAGAACCACTATGCACTGCATGCTGGTTAAAAGCGGCAACAAATAGTAATTTTACGCTTCATAATTATAGTATAGAATAATTATGATCATTAAAGATGAAAATAGTCATTTACTTGTTTAAGAATGGTGATAGACGATCATAGTCATTGTACTCTTCGACCAATACAATGTTTGTAAATGTCATAGTAAAATATGCAAAAATAGTACCAAGTACAAATGAAGGTAACAAGGGAATCACAATAAAATAGGGTACAAGAATAAAACAGAACCAACTATAAACTAAGCTAAACACAACTTGTAGATAATAGTATGCTACAACTTACAAACAATAGTTCTATTAATTGAGAACATAATATACAAAATATGAACTCTATAGCATTCTTAGTAATCTCTATGCTCTCTCACAATGTAATTACATGGTCTCACAATGTATGTTTTCTATAGAAACATAATCTTCTCTGATCATATTTCAAATCAACTCTACAGACTTCTAAGTTCTCTCAAATTCTTTGATTACACACATCCCTTAACATTACATATTGGCCCCTTTGTATTTATAACCATATTGAAGAGGTTACATTGCATACATGTTGTTCAAGTAACTTATTGGTTAAGAACTACATAAATGTGAAGACAAGATCATATCAATGGTTGAGTAACTTGGAGCTCCCAAGTTGGTAATTGGATTGCGAACCGTGAATGTATGTGAGTCTGTAAAGTCTAGACTGAGAGTTGGCGAAAAATTCCATAGAGTTGGTGCAAGCAGCAGTTTGGACTGAGGCACTGGAAATAGTTGGCAGGGGAGAAATTATTTCCAAAAATGAATATAGAACTTTGACTTCAATGAAAATGTCTTCCTCAAAACATATGTTTAGATCTCTATTTTCTTTTATTAGTACATAGATCTTATCTATTGACAGTGAATAAACTATTAACACAGATCAATGAATGGATTCCTGAGAGAGTGAATGAGCTTAGATTAATGACTCTATTTGATGGAATAGTTAATAGTTGATAGGATAGTCATAGTGTCTGATAGAACAATGAATATGACCCTCAAAATAGCAATGGATATAGATCTCATGAACGTGAATCCTTCATGACAATGAATATATTATATCTTCTATGGAATAGTGAATACACCTACAAGAACAGTTAATGGACCTTAGAAATAGCGAACAAACTCTTCAAGAATAGTGAATAAATCTTGTGGGAGTCAATATCTCTTTCATGCTACTACTGTTTTATCAACTAATGTTCTTTTCATGGAAAGTGTTGTTCTTTCCTGAATAGAAAACTCAAATCGTCTCACGAAAACACTTTCAATCAGATTTTTTTACTCAAAATCTCATCCATCCTTCTCAAATTTGACCCATGCTTCCAACTCATGCCCAATTTTTAGGGAAGAAATTTCATTCACGCAATTTAGGTCAGATTTTGACCCATCTTGGGCATTTTTCTAAAAACCAAATTGATCATTTTAATTATATCTCCAGCCCAGTCGATTTCCTCTTGTTCAATTTGGCTAAGTCCATGTTGATTCCATGTTCATAAAAATTTTGGGCCAAAAGGAGTGGAAATCACCAAGATTTGGGCAAAATGCCCAAGGAAGGTCGGACTCCCATCCATCTTGGGCAATCTCAATCAAACTCAATCATTTCCACCAACATTTTGGCCCCTTTTAAGTTGTTTTATTTTTTCATATTTTGTCAAGTTCCATCAATTGGCTTGATATCCCAAAGGATTTTTCCAAAAGGTGAAGGTGGAATTTGGATAGTGTTGGGCATTAATGCCCATAGAGGGTCGGGCATTTTTTCATCATTGGCCTCTTGCTTTCCCTTGCTTAGAAATAAAGTTTCAATACAAAGAGACCTCCTTGTATAAAAATCAAGCATCTCTTTGAAGACAAACAATGCCAATTGAATTTTTCACATGATTAAAATTTTCTTTTGGCTATCCCCAATGTGTGGGAAAGGCTGAGAATGTCACAATTACCAATATTGACATGTAAAGATGCTCTCAAAATGATCCCTTTATTATAATCTTTGAGACCTTTTGGTGTGGGTTTTAGTCCACTACAACATGCTAAATAAAACACTGAATGTTTTAAAGTGGAACACTTAGATGCTCAATCCTCTCTTTATATAAGGTCTTCTCTCATGCTAAGCTTGCAAAGTAAGATCATGAAATGACTTCAAGGTTCCTTCAATTTGTGGATACTTTTGTAGTGAAACAATATGATTTGTTGGTTATCACTTAAAGGACTTATGCTATTCATTCATGGATATCAAATGCTTGCAATACTGAAGATTTAGTTTCACAATATGCAGTGAAACTTTAGTTAGATTTTCCATCTCTCACTTCAACTTAAACTTGCTAAATTTGACTACTAGTACTACTATGAATGCAAGGAATCATGGATGGACTTGGACTCTACTATAAAACTCAATCAGTGGCTCCATGTAACAACCATTTTTCCTGGGTCTAATTTTAACATCTATCATAAGCATAGAATACAATTTTAACTTTGACTTCATAAGAAGGATGTTACATCATTCATGTTCATGTGAAGAAGATTACCGTTAAAGTCAGTTAAACAAAATTTTGTAACTAAATACTTGAAATACCTTTTAATGAAATTACTTCAAAAATTGAAATCACATACCTTGAAAAAACTGAGACTGAAATTCATCTAAGTATGCTTCTACAACCACCTAGGTTAGTCCACAAATATACTATAACAATTTCTCAAATCGACTGCTATCTCAAAAATCATTTGATGAATACCACTAAATGCCAATATAACTTAAATTAGGGCATCACATATCATCTTACCAATTAGGGCATCAATTACCATCAATTTATTTAGGGCTTCTGGTACTGCTTTACCACTTAGGGCTTCTGCAACCACGAATTCAATTTAGGGCTTCTGCGACAACAGATTTTATCTAGGGTTTTTGTGATGACAGATTCAATTTAGGGTTTTTGATACCACAGATTTAGTTAGGGCTTCCAATACCACCATATCAATTAAGGTTCAAGCTATTATGCAATCAATTAGGACTTCAGATTTCTTTTCCTTCCGATTGCTTATCTATGACAATTTCTCAAGATTAGATAATTACTTATATTCAATATTCATTTATATGAAGTAAAATGATGATAAAAATGAAATACCTCAATTTAATCTTACCTTCTCATAAACAAAAATGATAATACATGTTTTCGATAAATAATTGATTTCATGGCTTATCTCTGTTTGATGCATATCTGACATCTTGAGAGAGGTGAAACATTGCCAAGGGCTTTACCACCCAACCTTGGACCACAATATATATATCCCCACATGAAATCTAATGAGAAAGGCCCTCCCTACCCAGAATTGACAGGGAACATCTTACCCTTCACTAGGCATCATGATATATAACATGCCATATGACTTGGTAGCAAGAGATCATCATAACAGGAATATGCATGAGCTATTATTAATTCATATTAAATGATATACGTTAAAATTTCATAACTGATATTACTAGTTCTTATTGTTGATGAATCTTTCCTCATGCCCCCTCAATCTCATCAGGCCTCCAAGCCCATGATTTCTAGGTGCTTGTTTAATATTAATAAATTCACTCTTGTAGGGTATGAATGTTTGTAATACATTCTGAACTGAATTAGTTAAACATAGTTTTGCATTGCATATCCATATCTTTTATACATGTTTAATAATTTCTTATGAATAAAGAAACATTTATGGTTTAAGGCAATTTTCCAAGAACTAGAATTCTTTTACTGACAACCTTGATTCAGTCTGCAATTATATTAATGAAAAAGAGACACATTGAACATTCTTGATTCAACAGTTGCATTAGAAAGAAAAACACGATTGGCCATTCGGAAACATTCTTAATTGTTTCCTACGCTTATATCTTCAACCAATTTTCAATATCTATATCCTTGAAAAAAAAATTCTCAATACACATAGATACAACAGATGAACTCATATTATATCCAACTTGCAAACTAGAAAAGAACAACTGATTGTACTCACTAACCATCAAGAGATCTTTAGATGGGTGTCTCCTCGATGCCTGAACCATTACATCTTATACCTATTCATAAAATTAAGACTCTACATTCTCAAAATTTCCTTGGTATTCATAGTTGATCATTATTACTGTTTGTTTGTTTGTTTCAGAACATAGCTTTTCATGACAAAATCTATAGAGTTAAGACATACGTGGTTTGATAAAGGTATAGTCTATATTCAAAAGTATTTTTGAATTAAGTGATGGCAATCGATAATATCAGACAATGAATAAGATGAGAACATAAAGTTTTATTACTTCCTTTATTGGCTTCTATCATAAGCATCAACTACTTTATTAGTAATCATGTAAAAAAGCTCTGTTGGCATTTTATAATATTCTGAGCACAAGGTAAACATCAGGACTCCATTCTATGCACACAACTCTTACGTTTTGTATCAACCTAACCCAGAAAAGACAAGAAAATGTGAGTGAAAGAAGTTTAAAATGATTTAGCACATCCTTACTTGGCTACGGATTACTATGTGCCCTTCTTTGTGAACTCTTCAAATACCCATTGAATCTGTTGTTTAGTGATGCACAAGATTGATCTCGTGTAAGCTCAGAGGTATGATATTGTGCTAGGTAGGAATAATGTTGCAGGTGATAACATTTTGCAAAATGGACGACGGATCTTAGTAGGGTGTTAAACATATTTGCAAAAGAAGAATTTGAGACAGATATAACAGGATACAAGGCACATAGACAAACTCAGGTTGCAGAATAGTGAGGTTCTGAGACTATGGTGGAAACAAGAACATATTGGTATCTTGTTGGTGATGTTTGAAAATGACAAGGAAACCATATAAAAAGATAATGAATGGCTTTTCAGCTTTCGCCATTACAAGACTCAAATGCGCTTTGAATTCCATTAAATGGAAAAATGAATCGTTAGAATAAAGGTGAAAAAGTTTTATTAATATTATTTAATGTTTAAATCAATGACTAAGTGCTAATACTAAAGAATATTAAATTAGAAATAATAGAGCTGGAAAGTGAAAATAACACAAATATTATTATAATTCAAAAATTTATTAAAATCTTATAAGTATTTTTTTAAAACATCATTCTATTAATTTATTAACATATAAAGTGTTGGAATTATGATATATTTGTTATTAGTGCAAACACTTATTTAATTCTGAATGCTTATCTAGCTCATCACTTAGTCTCAAGTATATACCGAGTATTCAATGGTTACCTTATAACTTCAAGCAAGTAAATAGTTCTCACCGAGCATTCTTGAAGATACTGAGTGAATGAGAAGTTCAGCAGTGTTTACCAAGTGGAAAAGGTAAACAACGGACTTAGTGTTTATTAAGTTAAGCAAGGTAAATGAAGAAGTTAGTTTTTATCGAGTGAAACTATATCTACCAAGTCACCAATGGTTATCGAGTTCCAAGTAATGTCATGTGGCTAGTATGAACTGAGTCTCTACTTCTACCGAGTGCATGATGATACCAAGTAATGTAGTGAATGTCGAGTATCAGAAGGTCACCGAGTCAGTTCAGTGAACCTGAGTTATTTACTATTGGGCCGACTCACTACTATTTTGTTCACTTGTGTTTTGGCCGACCTTGTAATTTTAAATATTGGAATGGTATATATGTAATGTATGATATCATTTGAAATATAAGGATGACATGTATGAAATGAGAGAGTAATGTTCACATGTGAAGAAGGTATTACTATCAGCAGCAGAGTAAAAAGGGATACAACAAGGTCAACATAGGAGCAGAAAAGTTATATCTATCACATCAGGTGATCAATGCAAAAAGGATCTTATCAGCAAAAAAGTTGTAAGTAGATCCACTACTTCATCCTAACAGGTGAATCAGTTTTTAAATCCTTTAACAGGGTAGACTTAATAGTCCTTTTGTAAATCTCCTAACAGAGTGCATACTTCACTATATGTTTGTAAATCCTCTAACAAGGTGGATCTAGCAATCCTACTTGCTCCTAATAGAGTAGGTCACCAGAAGTGATCATTGTAAGCCTTAACCAGCCAACTTCATACTGTAGTAACGAATTTTTGTGGGTATCATCCCCACCCCAATTTTACTTTCTAATTGGAAGGTTTTTGGGTCACCAAATCATTGTGTTCAAGTGTTACATATGATTGATCTTTCATTTATGTAGTAGATTAGATGAATGAATGATGAAAGGTTAAAATGATGAATTGCTTAAAAAATTTATAAGTTACTGATTCACCCCACCCCTCTTAGTAACATATCTCATCCTAAATATTTCCAACAATTAGTATTAGAGCTTTGTGGTTCTCAGGATAAAGTTTGATAGCTTGAGAAAAAATCAAGGACAATGGAGATATTCAAACTTGACAAATCTATTGAAAATGAAAAGCTAGATTTGGAAATGGTCATGGCTCAACTCAAAGAAGCTAAGGAGCATCTTTCTCAATCCTTGAAAAGAAGCAAGGAACTTGCAAGACAAATGAATGATCATCAGTATGTTGAAGAAAAGATTGAAGACCTTTTACCATCAAGCAGTTCAAATGAAGCTAATGAGGCAATCAAGGAACTCTTAGAAAAGAATGGTTCCCTGCAGGAAGAAGTAAGAAAACTCAAAGGAGAACAGGAAATCCAATCAATCAGGCTGTGTGAAGTCTTGGAACAAAGAAACAAGGAAAATGAAGACTTAGAGGTAAGAAATAGTCAACCCCTTCAGCATCAAGATCTTATAAATCAACTATCCATTGCAAATGAAGCAATTATGAATCTAAGATCTAAAAATGAAGACCTAAGGAATGATCTGATCACTGAAAGACAAATCAATGAAAGCTTAAAAAGTGACTTAAGATCTGAAAGACAAATCAATGAAATTTTGGAAAATGACCTAAACACTGAAAATAAAATCAATAAGAGAGTGATGAAATCAAAAGCATACATGACTCAATTAAATCAGCTAGGTGAGCAAAATCTTCATAGACAAAGAGGCAAAGCTGGACTTGGTTACAAGGAAGAAGGTGAAACTTCCAAACAAGGTGCACAAAGGAATCAAAGGCCTACTTGTAATCACTGTGGTAAGATAGGTCATACATCAAACAAATGTTGGAGTAATGGAAAGGTAAAATTCAATGGTAAATGCTTCAATTGCAATCAGCATGGTCACAAAGCTAATGAATGCAAAGAAAAACCAAAATTTGAAGGCAAATGTCACAAATGCAAGAAACAAGGTCACAAGGCATCTAAATGCAAATAAAAAACATTCAATCTAGCAGAACAAATTTTCAAAGAAATATTTGGTTGGGACTACAATACTTGGTGCAGGTGTCACTATTGTGGAGAATATGGACACATTGGAATAAACTGTGCAAGACATCACCTAAGAAAGAAAGATACAACCATAAGATGTTACACATGTACTGAACTTGATCATATAGCTAAAAATTGCATGAATATCGGAAGAATTGAAGATGAAAAGAAAGCTAAAGCTGATAACATTCAGAAGTAGATGAGACAATAGTGGATTCCTAAATCTACTGAGCAAGACAGTTCAAATAATGGTCATGTCACTCAAAAAGTGGGTGACTCCACCATTTCTAATTAAGATTTAAGAAGACTCAAGAATTGCATCTTCTAGCCACATCTTAAATAGTTCTAGAATAAAAAAGTGCAAATGATCAAATCAGTATTTCAGATACAAGGATCAAAGAAAAGTTATCATTCACCAAGTTGCATGTATCGAGCAAGGTTGACTAAAGACCTTACCGAGCTAGGTTGGGAGTATCAAAAATTTTGTTAGACCACCGAGTTGCAAGGTTTTATCGATTAAATCAATGACAGACTGGCATGCACTATGTCATCTCAGCTACCTTCATACTGAGCTTTAATGATAATATTTCATCAAAAAGTGCAGAATTTGATTTCATTTTTCACCGCGACTTAAGAATACTCAGAGTCAAAAGATTTCTAGTTGCACGCCGAGCAATTTTAAGAAAAATTCTTGTGAAGAATTTGTTTGAAGAATTTATCATCCACCAAGTAGCAATGGCATCCGCAAGCACTAGTAGCAGCAAGGCGAAGAGAGGTTCTAAAATGCTAGTGAAAGGAGTCGAATGGAAAGCCCCAAAATTCAAACTAGTGCCTGCAATTGCTGAATCACTTGACCCACATGGAGCTCAATCAAAAATTCCACCTAAGGTACTTCTTGTTAATGATATTCATGTTCATTTCAAATGCACTGTTCAAAAATTTGGTACATTAGATATGGATAATGCCCTAGGTCAATTATGTGTTGATGGAGCCCTAAAAATTGAGCATAAGCACTTAGAAGCAAAAGGCTTGACCCACATTTTGCACCTACCAAGGAATTTCCAAATTAAATGGGTTAGATATGTTCTAAACCATGTACACAATGGTCATTTGTGGTTGGAGCAACCCGTATTGATAACCAAAAAGATGATTAATAAGATCACAGGTCTGCCTATGCTTAGTAAAGCCAAAACCACTAAAACCCTAGGTCAGGATGAGTTGCAGAAGAAAACCCTAGCAGAATGGGATGGTAGAGGACTAAAACTTATCAATATATCTAACATGGAACTTAGATTTGGCATTTATGTAATCGCATATAAACTATACGGCTCCAGCAGATTGAATAGTGTACCGTGTGAGGCTGTGGATTTAGCATTTAAGATTGTAAAGAAAAATCTAGAATTTGATCTATTAGAATTACTGTTAAGACAGCTAAATAAGAATATGGAAAGCATAAGGACTTTAAAGAATAACCCTTGTAAATTTGGTTCTTTGTTAATTTTCTTATTCTTTTATGTACAAAAGTTTTTTCCATGCAAAGGATCTGTAGTATGGAGAAAAGATACCCCAATTCTATATTAAATTAATGAATTTATAGCAAAAATGGCTGAAAATTTTGACAAAGTCATGGATAATTATTTTGAAGACTTCAAGAAAAGGATGAATAATAGGTTCAAAATTCCTCCTAAGCTTGTTGAGGATTATAAAGATGATATATGTTTCATGGTTGACTATGATCATGTGTACATACAAGCAGTCATACATCGAGTGGCATGGGTAAAACCATTGCCCTATGAATTAAATATTGATGAAACAAGAGACATCATTGAGGCACTGGTGAATGAACCAGCTATCCCTAACATCCCTACCTTTGGAACTTATGATGAAGCAAAGGCTAGAATAGAGCTTGAAATCAAGCTACCACAGGCCATAAGCAAAGGCAAGAGAAACATAGCCAAAATAAAAATTGCAACCGGTCCTCTCATGCTAACTAAAGGAAAAGGCGAGGACGAAGAAGATGATGAAGAAGAAGAAGAAGAAGAAGAAAAAGAACATGAGTCCAAAGAAGAACCTCCAAAGAAGAAAGGTAAGGTAATCATTACCAAACCTAAGAAGACGCCTACTGCAATATTCTCAAGGAGAACCAGAAAAGGCAAACAGGAACCTATACTGGTCAAGCCTCCACCCACATTTGAGGAAAGGCTCAAACAATTGGAAGAAGGAGCAAGCATCAAAAATTTCAAGGCATTGGAATTCGAAACAAGAACAGATGCTGAGAAAATGCAGATTGAGGAACGGATACTCTCCAAGATGGGAAAATGGAAATACTCCCCAGACAAGCTTGCCTCTCAAATCTCCAAGGAACTATTGGAGAGATTTCAACTAAGATGGGAGACAGCCACCCAAATGGTAAAAGATATCTATGAGCAATCTCTGAAGAATCTTCAACCAAATCTCACTGGAGAAGAAATAAAGACTGCAATGAAAAATCATGAAGGAAAAATGATGATCAGATTTCACAATTGTTTGATTTTAATCAAAGACATTGAGCATGTTGTAAATGATGCAACAAACATGTGGAAAAACATCTATTATCTGCATAAGCCTAGTGAAGACCCAGTAGAAATCAAAGATGATGACAACAGTGACAATGATGATATAAATGACACTCCATCCATCATAGTCTCTATAATTAAATTATAAATTATAAATAATCATACTAGTTAACCTTTCATCTTAATTCCATGAAATCATGATTAACGAATAACTAGCATGTCATCTTCACTTGAAATCATAATGATTAACTATCTTACCATTTCACTAGATTATATCAAATTAAACTACCAACTGACTTCATGTGAACTTCAATGTCTATATTTCAAGCTAGGTCAAAAATTGGGATGTAATACTCCACCCACCTAGTACAAGATTCTAAGGAACATTCAAATGGTTTTAAAATCAATACCCACTTCCTAATCCCATCAAACTGATGCAAAAGATTGAATATCAATTGAACATAAGTGCTTTCAATCATCAGCTAGACACACAAGGCACTCCTACCATCAGTAAGAGGCTAGTTGCCTCAAGTTTTTTGAGTCACACAAGCAAATTTACACAATTACTTTCATTCAACTAAACTACTTCAACATGAAAAGAAATCTACTACAAGATGTACATTCTTTGAAATCCATGGTGCAACTTTTGAGTACTTAACCAAACTATTTACCATACCAACTAGTTACATATATATATATATATATATATATATATATATATATATATATATATATATATATATATATATATATATATATATATATATATATATATATATTTATGCATGTATATATATATATATGTGTGTACGTATATGTACATACATATATATATGTATATATGTATATATATATATATATACATACATAGATACATATATACATGTATATATATGCATATACATATATACATGTGTATATATATACATATATACATATATATATATGTATGTGTATATACATACACATATATATATACATGCATATATATATATATGTATATATATATATGTATATATATGTATATATATGCATGTATATATATATATATGTATGTAAATATATATATATACATACATATATATATATGTATGTATGTATGTATGTATATATATATATATACATATATATATATATATATATATATATATATACATACATACATATATATGTATGTATGTATGTATGTATGTATATATCAGAGGAGACAAAATATTGTGTTTGGTGGTATCAACATTGTGTTGGCAATCAATGTAATCCCTAGAATTGTGCTCACAAACTCCTTCTATGTTGCAAGAAAGGGAAAAGCTTCTTGCAAAGGGCCATGGGTAATGTTGATGAGTGTTTTATGAAATCACAAAATGCCCTATATCCTCTAAGAAGCAAAGAAACCATGTATGCTAAGATTGCAAAAAGATTATAGAGGTGGCTACAAGGTTCCTACTTGCAGACTGGCAACTTTAAGTTGGATACATGCTCATTGGCTTGATGTATGTTTATAATCCAAAGGGACCTACTCTATTCCATCTACAGATATAAACTTTCATTGTAAATGATATTGTAAATGCAAGTACTTGATCCTATTCTAATTTCACCACATGTACTTGACACTATTCTAGTTGCATGACAATGTCTAAACATAAAATTGAAACGTATATATAACCAATGGCAACACTTCATTTTTTTCCAAAATCTATTTATCTACTTTAGTTGGCTATTTAGACACTACCTAATCGTACCCCTTACTTCCAAAAGTCATTTCCCCCTTTCCTTGAACGTGAATGATTTTTTTGTTGTTTTCCTCACTTGACCTTGACTTAGCAATTTTCCTAGCTCGAAAGGTATAAAAATAAGGAAAATAAACCCTATGCTGCTTGGACTAATAACTACTTCCTTGACTTCATCATGTTAAAGTTTGTAGCTATGATACAGATCTTTATCTGGATGTTATTACCATTATTATCATCTTTAACTGAAAAGGACACTTAAGTTTAATTTGTAACATTGAATGTAAATGACATGTGTCATTCTCATGCATTGAGGCATGAATATTCAAAGAGTCATAGGAGTTATGAGAATCTCAAGAGACTTTTGGTTATAATGTAAAGAGTCTCTCCTATTGTTATATATATCGCATTAAGTGATAGACATTGTACACTTGAACATTTTCATTATCAATAAGGATATTTTTTGTGTTGTGCGGCTGAGTTTTTTTTCTTTCATTCTCGAAGGGTTTCCTAGGATATTTCTGGTGTTCTCTATTTCTATTTTGTCTCTTTTATTGTTTGTTATTTTCATGGATTTTTGGGCTCTAGTTTTAACATGATATCAGAGCCTAGCTATTGATGACAGAAATATAGCATTTCAAGCTACACTAGATTAATGCAATAATTTCATTTGCTGCACAGATCTTATCTTGTTATATTAAAAAAATTGTAACAATTTGAATCTTTAGTTTTTTCTATTTTTGTATTTCTATATGGAGATGAGGCAATATTTTATCAGCTTCGAGTCTTCTACAGCTCTTTTTTTTTCCCTACTGGTGTTCAACAGTTTTAGGCGCCATGCTCAATAGACTGTGTTCCATCTTGTATCGTTTTTCAGTTGGTAGCTCATAATATGTAACCACTTCAAATATTTCAGTGTTGTTTTAGTATCATGCAAGTGTTGTTTTCCTTCATTTAATTGTCGTATGTGGATTTGGCTCATATTATGGTTGTGTGAGGTCTCGGCTATCCTTTGTGTTGAGTCTTCCAGCTTGCCTTCTGTGATGATGTGGCACAATATATATATATGTGTGTGTGTGTGTGTGTGTGTGTGTGTGTGTGTGTGTGTGTGTATATATATATCTTGTTATCAGGGTTTTCTTATCATATATAGGAGATCTGGAGAAGCGATGCTAGTGTAATGATGCTTTTCATTCTAGTGTTGATATTGATTGGTTGTTTCATTTTTCCAAGTGGGAACTTGCATGTTGGCAATTTTATTTTTCAGAAATATTGTAAATTTGGTTGATAGTGGAGAAGCATCCAAAGTTATTGAATCAATGGTGATTTTGTATCGCATGCATTATTGCCTATTGCTGATAGAGTCTTGAATTGGATCTCTTTGATGTTCGAAGACGGGCTCGACCTTGAAACCAGGATGAGTTTTTTCTTTTAGTTCTCAACGACATCTTGTGTAAGTAAGAAAGGTTTGGTAAGGTGAGTCATATATCTCTACAACCGGACACCGTGCATGTGTCATTTTCATGTTGGAGTTTTTTATTTTAGCATTCTCAGGTTATTAATCATTTTCTTGCTTAATATTTCCTTCTTTTATTCTCTGTCATGAATTAAGATTTGGTGGTCACTTGGTGTTCTCTTCCTTTCGATGTTATTCATGATGACAGAATTTTGTATGATCAGTTTTTTAATTGCCAAGTGTCGATAATCTTGTCTTCTTTTTATTGGTTTCCTATTTTGGCTTCAGGTGTTACTTATTATTTTATGAGTTTGATGTTTGTATCACTCGTCTTTGGGGTATGCATATCATTTCTCTTTATGCAAGATTTATATTTTTATTGCTTTATGTGGACGCTGTCTAGGCATCAGTTTCTTTTTGCCAACCAATTTTACGATTTGAACTTCTCATTGGCATCAGTTTCTTTCTTTTCATTAATTTGAGGCAGTCATTGGCATTAGTTTCTTTCTTTATTTGGAATTTATTTGAGTGATGAGGGAAGGAATTCCATGGGACCATATGGGGGATCTGGCCAACGTTGCATAGTTGACAGGGCTCGATGCTATCAGACTGATTGCCTTGATGGTGAAGGCGGCCAGCAATGCACGGATGCGTTAAAAGAATTATCGTCAATTTGCTTAGAACCTAAAGCTTATTGGGAATCTGCTGGAACGACTTAAGATTATCGAGTTGAAGAAATATCTTGAAACCAGAGAGCCTCTAGAACAGCTTGAAGATGCACTTAGGAGGTCTTATATTCTCATGGATAGTTGCCAGAATAGGAGCTATCTGTATTTGCTGGCAATGGGGTGGCAGTGCAGGTGGAAATTGACAGATATTTGAAGCTAATTCCTCTTATTAGCTTATTTGATAATTACAGAGTCAAGGAACGACTGCAAGCTATTGAGAAGGACCAACGGGAATACACCCTTGATGAAGAGGAGGAGGAAGTTCATCAAGCAATCCTAAATATAGAATCTTCAATAATGAACACCTCAATGTTGCAGAAATCACTCTCCCATAGGTATCCTAACTTGGGATTTGAGGAGGCTTTTAAAAGAGAGTGTGAGAAACTGCAAGTTGAGCTACAAAGTTCCTGATACTTGAACAGTGATCAATGTGATGTGATTACCAAGTCTGTGGTAAATATTCCTTCCAATAATAAACATTTTCACCATTCAAGTTGTGAGGAAGATAATCATCTTTGTGCAGATTGTTGTGAACAACAACCCTGCCCAATGGATGGAAGTTATCTTCAGAAGCAAGATGGAAGTTCTTGGAAACCTTGGGCTGGTCCATGTGAATACTGATTTAAAGAAACTTCTCTAATAATATAAAATGCTTGGAAAGCCAAGGGCTGGTGCACGTTAATGTTGGTTTAAAAACATTCTTGTACATCATATGAAACACAGATACGAAACTTTAGTCTAGTACAGGTTGCAGAGATAAGTATTATTGTGACGTTTAAACTTTAAAGTATATTCTTATAATTATGCAATAACATTTACATTTTCTGTAGAGGCATTATTATAAATCTCTTTGTTTGTGTGTTTTTATTGAGATTAGACCACAAAGAGAAGTACTAATGATCTTGCTGTGAGCCAATCTGATGCTTCGATGGTCATTTAACTGGCTGCAACAAGATAAGGATTATAGCTCCAAAGAGATGTTGAGCTTCAGAGGGAGGCTTCATAATTAAGAGGGAGTACTTATGGAATCCCTATCACTCTCATAAATGCTTGTGATGCTTGTGGTATTTTTGAAATTTGAGACTTAAATGGAATCAAGTCTTAGTTTGTTATTGTCTATTTTCTTGTGTGAATAAAGGAGATTGTAAGATCAGCTATGGAAATTCTTTCACTATGGGATAGTGAACATCATGTTGAGAGAGTCCATGATGTCATCACGTTGGGGATTCTGTGATGGGAGTTGGATGTCATGTTGAGAGATTCCATGACAGTTCATGTTGAGAGAGTTTGTGAACAAAGGCTTAGCAGTGAGTCTTGCAAATCTTTTCATATTAAGTGATTTCATGAATATGACTCATTGTTACAGGTTTTCATGTTGAGTGATTCCATGAATATGATTCATTATTATAGGTTGTCATGTTGAGTGATTCCATGAATATGATTCATTTTTACAGGTTTTCAAGTTGAGTGATTCCATGAATATGATTCATTGTTACAAGTATTCATGTTGAGTAACTCCATGAATTATGCTTTGAATTTATATGATCAGAATTTATCATTGGCATTTTTTGTTGTAGCTTTATGTGACTGATTCAGCTCTAAAGATCTCTCTCTTGCTAAGAGGGAGTGTTAAAGTTTGTAGCTGCGATAGAGTTCTTTATCTAGATGTTATTACCATTATTATCATCTTCAGCTGAAAATGACACTTGAGTTTAATTTATAACATTAAATGTAAATGACATGTGTCATTTGCATGCATTGAGGCATGAATATTCGAAGAGTCATAGGAGTTATGAGAATCTCAAGAGACCTTTGGTTATAAGGTGAAGAGTCTCTCCTATTGTTATATATATCACATTAAGCGATAGGCATTGTACATTTGAACATTTTCATTATCAATAAAGATATTTTTTGTGTTGTGTGGTTGGGTTTTTTTTTCCTTCATTCTTGAAAGGTTTCCCAAAATATTTTTGGTGTTCTTTGTTTCAGTTTTGTCTCTTTTATTGCTGGTCATTTTCATGAATTTCTGGGCTCTAGTTTTAACATGGTATCAGAGCCTAGTTATTGATGACAAAAATATAGCATTTCAAGTTATACTAGATTCATGCAATAATTTCTTTTGTTGCGCAGATCTTATCTTGTTATATTAAAAAAATTGTAACAATTTGGATCTTCATTTTTTGCTTATTTTTGTATTTCTATATAGAGATGAGGCAATATTTTATTAGCTTGGAGTCTTTTGTAGCTATTTTGTTTTCTTGCTGGTGTTCAACGGTTTTAGGCGCCATGCTCAATAGATTGTGTTCTATCTTGTATCTTTTTTCAGTTGGTAGCTCATAATATGTAACCACTTCAAATATTTCAGTGTTGTCTTAGTATCATGCAAGTGTCATTTTCCTTCATTTAATTGTCGTATGTGGATTTGGCTCATATTATGGTTGTGTGAGGTCTCGGCTATCCTTTGTGTTGAGTATTCTAGCTTGCCTTCTGTGATGATGTGGCACGATATATATATATATATATATATAAATATAATGATGTATCTTGTTATCAAGGTTTTCTTATCGTATATGGGAGATCTGGAGAAGTGATGCCAGTGTAACGATGCTTTTCATTCTAGTGTTGATATTGATTGGTTGTTTCATTTTTCCAAATAGGAACTTGCATGTTGGCAATTTTATTTTTCAGAAATATTGTAAATTTGGTTGATAGTGGAGAAGCATCCAAAGTTATTGAATTGGTTGTGATCTTGTATAGCATGCATTCTTGCCTATTGCTGATAGAGTCTTGAATTGGATCTCTTTGTTCTTTGAAGATGGGCTTGACCTTGAAACCAGGATGAGTTTTTTCTTTTAGTTCTCAATGACATCTTGTGTAAGTAAAAAAGGTTTGGTAAGGTGAGTCATATATCTCTACAACCAGACACCGTGCATGTGTCATTTTCATGCTGGAGTTTTTTATTTTAGCATTCTCAGGTTATTAATCATTTTCTTGCTTAATATTTCCTTCTTTTATTCTCTGTCATGAATTAAGATTTGGTGGTCACTTGGTGCTCTCTTCCTTTCAATGTTATTCATGATGACAGAATTTTGTATGATCAGTTTTTTAATTGCCAAGTGTCGATAATCTTGTCTTCTTTTATTCGTTTCCTATTTTGGCTTCAGGCGCTACTTATTATTTTATGAGTTTGATGTTTGTATCACTTGTCTTTGGGGTATGCATATCATTTCTCTTTATGCAAGATTTATGTTTCTATTGCATTATGTGGACGCTGTCTGGGCATCGGTTTCTTTTTGCCAACAAATTTTACAATTTGATCTTCTCATTGGCATCAGTTTCTTTCTTTTCATTAATTTGAGGCAGTCATTGGCGTTAGTTTCTTTCTTTATTTGGAAAGGATTTGAGTGATGAGGGCAGGAATTCCATGGGACCATATGGAGGATCTGGCCAACGTTGCACAGTTGACAAGGCTCGATGTTGTCAGACTGATTGCCTTGATGGTGAAGGCAGCCAGCAATGCACGGATGCATTAAAAGAATATGTCATCAATTTTCTTAGAACCTAAAGCTTATTGGGAATCTATTGGAACGACTTAAGATTACCGAGTTGAAGAAATATCATGAAACCAGAGAGCCTCTGGAACAGCTTTAAGATGCACTCAGGAGGTCTTATATTCTCGTGGATAGTTGCCAGAATATGAGCTATTTGTATTTTCTGGCAATGGGGTGGTAGTGCAGGTGGAAATTGATAGATATTTGAAGCTAATTCCTCTTATTAGCTTCTTCGATAATTACAGAGTCAAGGAACGACTACAATCTATTGATAAGGACTAGTGGGAATACACCCTTGATGATGAAGAGGAGGAAGTTCATCAAGAAATCTTGAATCCATAATCTTCGATAATGAACACCTCAATGTTGCAGAAATCATTCTCCCATAGGTATCCTGACTTGGGATTTGAGGAGGCTCTTAAGAGAGAGAGTGAGAAACTACAAGTTGAATTACAAAGTTCTTGATGCTTGAACAATGATCAATGTGATGTGATTACCGAGTCTGTGGTATATATTCCTTTCGACAATAAACATTTTTGTCGTTCAAGTTGTCAGGAAGATAATCATCCTTGTGCATATTGTTCTGAACAACCACCCTACCTAATGGATAGAAGTTATCTTCAGAAGCAAGATGGAAGTGCTTGGAAACCTTGGGCTGGTCCATGTTAATTTTGATTTAAAGAAACTTCTCTAAGAATGGAAAATGCTTGGAAAGCCAAGGGCTGGTGCATGTTAATGTTGGTTTAAAAACATTCTTGTGCATCATATGAAACACAGATACGAAACTTTGGTCTAGTACAGGTTGTAGAGATAAGTATTATTGTGATATTTAAACTTTAAAGTATATTCTTACAATTATGAAATAAAATTTACATTTTCTGTTGAGGCATTATTCTAAATCTCTTTGTGTATGTGTATTTATTGAGATTAGACCACAAAGAGAAGTACTAATGATCTTGCAGTGAGCTGATCTGATGCTTCGGTGGTCATTGAAATGGCTGCAACAAGATAAGGATTATAGCTCCAAAGAGAGATGTTGAGCTTCAGAGGGAGGCTTCATAATAAAGAGGGAGTACTTATGGAATCCCTATCACTCTCATAAATTCTTGTGATGCTTGTGGTATTTATGAAATTTGAGACTTAAATGGAATCAAGTCTTAGTTTGTTATTGTCTATTTTCTTGTGTGAATAAAGGAGATTGTAAGATTAGCTATGAAAATTCTTTCACTATGCGATAGTGAACATCATGTTGAGAGAGTCCATGATGTCATCACGTTGGGGATTCCATGATGGGAGTTGGATGTCATGTTGAGAGATTCCATGACAGTTCACATTGAGAGAGTCTGTGAACAAAGGCTTAGTAGTGAGTCTTGCAAATCTTTTCATGTTAAGTGATTCCATGAATATGACTCATTGTTACACATTTTCATGTTGAGTGATTACATGAATATGATTCATTATTATAGGTTTTCATGTTGAGTGATTCCATGAATATGATTCATTGATATAGGTTTTCATGTTGAGTGATTCCATGAATATGATTCATTGATACAGGTATTCATGTTGAGTAACTCCATGAATTATGCTTTGAATTCATATGATCATAATTTATCATTGACATTTTTTTGTTGCAGCTTTATGTGATTGATTTAGCTAGAGATCTCTCTCTTGCTAAGAGGGAGTGTTAAAGTTTGTAGCTGCAATAGAGATCTTTATTTGGACATTATTATCGTTATCATCATCTTCAGCTAAAAAGGACACTTAAGTTTAATTTGTAACATTAAATGTAAATGACATGTGTCATTCTCATGCATTGAGGCATGAATATTCGAAGAGTCATAGGAGTTATGAGAATCTCAATAGACCTTCAGTTATAATATGAAGAGTCTCTCCTATTGTTATATATATCGCATTAAGTGCGAGGCATTGTACACTTGAACATTTTCATTTTCAATAAAGATATTTTTGTGTTGTGTGGCTAGGTTTTTTCCCTTCATTCTCAAAGGGTTTCCCAAGATATTTCTGGTGTTCTTTGTTTCAATTTTGTCTCGTTTTATTTCTAGTTATTTTCATGGATTTCTGGGCTCTAGTTTTAACACATCAGGCTTCATTGATTTTTGATAGACCCTTGCACTTGAATCATCTACTTGTATTATATTTTAACATTTTATTTAATGGAAATTTAAGGCGACTTTACCCTTCTATACATATTAACAATGAATGTGGCACTAAAAAGATGACTTCATTCACATTTTCTCTTTTTATCCTTTTTATGATCCTCTTGGTGGAAAATTGACTTGCTTAGGGACTTGTCTTTTCTTTCTGTGGTTCCATTTTCTGTGCATTTTCTAGTCTCATCTTCTTGGTGGAAAATTTCCAAGGATGGGACTTATAACTTCATCACACCCAGCAACCAAATGGAAGATTGGTTGTGATAGGGACAATTTCAGTCTCTTACTTGTTCTTGAAAACCATGACAACTCACTGTGTTGCCCAAGTGTAAACGTGATGTTCAAAGGGATACATTCAAATCATGTCTTTGTCTTATCTCATACTTGTGTTTTTCAAAAGAAAAAGAAGGGCTTGGGACTCCATTGCTTGTCCTAACTACAAGATTTACCACATGCTGAAATTATTTGTCTCATTACATCACTGGGTGTTCCACCATCATGGTTTTCCATCTCTTGATAAGGTAGAACCAAATCCTTTAGTGAGGTTCTAATCCACTTATAGCAGTTATAGAACCATGTAATCAGATATTTTTAACAGGTTCACTTGATGAGAATTGTGGCCATGGACATAAATTCCATTTTTGGAAGGAAGAGATATCCAATCCATGTGCAACAACTATAGTACCACATACTCAGATTTTTATAACTAGTTGACTTGATAAGATTTTTTTGACAATAGACATAAATTTCTAACCCTGACATCTGTATATGGAATTGAATCTTTATTGCCACTGCACATACAACAATCTAATATTTGAGTACTTTAAAGCATGGGACTAACTTGTTTTCCTAGAATTATTAGCTCCTTCCAAGCACCACCAATTGAGATTTTTTTATCCATAGAAACTCTCATTGAATCTATCACAAGACCATCAAAACACCAACCTGCTTAAATTTTGGTAAGTTCCTTTTCAAAAGAAATTATCAACTCCTCAAGCTTATTTCCATGCATCTATGACAAGGTTTTTCTTTAGCATTACCATCATTTAATATTCTTAGCCATTCTTGGTCATTACCTTAAAAATCATTCTTTGGAAGGTGCACCAATGCAAAACATTTATATTCCTTTGAACAATAGCGATTCTAAAAGGCCATGGTGTGCAGGTTGTATGAATATTAGAGTCTAATTGGGGTATGTTTACAGACTTCAAGGTCTTTTCATTTCCTCTGTCTGAACCACTCATAGAAATGGTCAGCTTGTGGTTTGTTAAGGTATATGCCGCTCTTCAAAAGCTAGTGCACTAACCATATTTACCAAAATTGAAAAAGAATTTGCTGATTCTTTGTCACTCTTTCAGTTGATCCCCATTAGAGTTTTGCCCTTGTATACTTTTAGATGGCTCATACACATCTCATGGATCAGAGGAAGGAATATTGTTGGTCACACCTCAAGGAGATTATATTCCAAAAGCTTTCAAGCTACAATTCCCTAGTACCAACAATATCGCAGAATATGAGGCTCTCATAGTAGGATTAAAGATAGCAGCAGAATGGAATATCACTAAGTTACAAGTCTTTGGCGATTCTCAGCTCATCATCAAAAAAGTCCTAAATGAATATCAAACCAAAGATGAAAAGCTATTACCCTACAAAGAGCTAGTTGATCAGCTAACCCAACATTTTACAAAGCTTCAGTTTACACAAGTGCCACGAATGTAGAACAAGGCAACAGATGCCATGGCTAGTATCGGCTCGCTCTTGGAAATTCTCCAAGAAGCTACGTAGTATGATTTTTTAGTCGAGCAGCTCCTCACACCCACCTATGCGAATGAGGATTCAAACCGTGTTTGTATCTTGGTTGGTCCCCAATCCCCTTAGTACCATGAAATTCATGCTTACCTTAATGATGGTATCATATCTCCTCACCTCACACGCACCCAATGCCAGAACCTTATTCAAAAATCATCTCACTATGTCATCATAGCCAATACCCTATATTGTAATGGTTATCATGATACCCTCTCTCGATGTTTAGATGAAAATGAGGCCGCGATGGCATTAAAAGAAGTGCATTCTGGACTTTGCGGTGCCCACACGAGTGGTATTATCCTAGCTCGACAAATCCTTAGAGGAGGTTACTATTGGCCTACCATTGAAGAAGACTCCTGTGAATTTGTCAGAAAGTGTCTCCCATGTCGGCAGCATGCAAATCTTGTGCATGCTCCGTCACAAGAGCTACAGCCTATTGCACCACCTTGGCCTTTTTCTTGTTGGGGCCTTGATCTAGTTGGAACTATCACACCTCTCTCATCTGATGGACATAAATGGATAATAACAGCTACAAACTATTTCACTAAATGGGTGGAAGTAGTCCCCCTAGTCTCAGCTACATGAGTTCAGGTCTCCAAGTTCATCTTATACCACATTGTTTGCCGCTTCGGCATCCCATCCACCATCTTCACTTACCACAGAGGTAACTTTGAAAATCTCAACATGGAAGAATTATGCACTTCCCTCCACATCCATCACCACTTTTCTAGCCCATATTTCCCACAAGGTAACGGCCAGGCAGAGGCAACTAACAAAACCCTCCTCAAAATCCTAAAGAAAGTTGTCAATGATTTTCGTCGCGATTGGTGCCTACAAATAAATCCGGCTCTATGGGCCTATCAAACTTCTTTTCGTACATCCACAAGAATAAGTCCATACTCCCTAGTCTATGGTGTCGAAGTAGTATTACCTATAGAAGTTGAACTTCCCTCACTACGCATATCTTTGCGACCGCAAATCTCAGATGAAGAATACAGAGTAGCTCGGCTCACCTAGCTAGATCTCTTAGATGAGAAGAGACAATAAGCCTTTGACCATCTCACAGTCTACCAAACTTGTCTCAAAAGGAATTTCAACAAGAAGGTCCTCCCACGACACTTTCAGCCAGGTGACATGGTCTTCAAAGAAAATATGAAAGTCCAAGTAGATCGAGAAAAGAAAGGCAAGTTTGAACCTACATGGCTTGGTCCCTATGTGGTTATTGCCTCCTTTGGCTCTGGAGTCTATTAGTTATCTACACTAGAAGGAGAACTCTTGAATGATCCCACTAACATCATTCATCTCAAGAAGTTCTATGCTTGAAGATCTTTGGTATACCTAGCTTTTGAAAAATACAAAAGAAATAGTAAAGAGAAATAAGCATCCAATGGTGAAAACTTGGCAATTCAAGTGCCTTGGATAGGTACTTTAGTGGAAACCTGATAATTCAGGTGCCTTGTGTACTAAAGACTAATCCATTATCTATCACTATCCTATCCCTCATCCATCCACCCACCATCACCATAAAACACCTGCCTGTTCCCTTGGTGTTCCAACCAAATATCCAAAATCTAATAGAGTTTGTAAATACCTCCTGTACAGCTTGTAAATCTTGTACCTCAGCTTGTAAATCTTGAACCTCAGCTTGTAAATCTTGTACCAAATCTTGTATTATAACTTGTAAATCTTGTACCATACCTTGTATATACAAATCTTGTCCAAAGCTTGTACCATATTCAAGCTTGTAAATAATCTTGTATCCTATCACATGCACACAAAGAACCCCATTTTCACTTAAGCTTTTCGCAAACCATCTACCTATCCACCTATCAACTATTATAGACATCCCATCCTTCACAAACATTTCCATCTCAGAAAAAACCAAAACATGAACAAACTTGTACATTTGTAACATATATTGGTCCATCAGCTTGTACATCCTCTTTAGCTTAGCACCATTGTATCTATCCAACATTCGTGTCAGTTCGTCCTTGATCAACATCTTGCACACATCGCACACCTTGGTTAGCTATTCCGATGCATCCTTTAGCTAGATTTCCTATCACCAAAGTGTTATCCTTCTTAGTTCAGCTTGTCAGATGCATCACTCATCCAAATCCACTAGCTGAGGTGCTCTCTGATACGTCCTTGCAGGATATAGCTTTCCTCATGTTTGATCTTGGTTAGTTAGTACCTCGTCCTACCCATCTCGTTGGAAAATGGTTCTCTTTTGGATTTTTGCTTTCTTTTGACTTGGGATCTTCCCTTTTGGGTCTTGAAATATCTTTTTCAAGCAATCTCCTTATTCCCTCCTCAAGGTTGCCACGATCTTCCATATCATGGTATGCTGCGAATGGGGCAATTAGAGCGTAAGGTCTTGATCATGTCTTTTGCTTGTTTTCTTTTTCTTCTTTTGGGTTACCTGGTGTCGTTTCCATGTGTCTTCCTCTAGGATTCATGTGTGATATTGGGGCAACCCTTGCGTGTTTGTTTCAAGTCAGTTCGTTAGTCCTCTAGACGGTTGGTGAAAAGGCCTTGATGTTCTTGGTAACCTTGGCAATTAACCAACAGTCCTATATCAAATCTAGTGCTCAACTACATGGTGGTACTTCTCTTTGAAGTATCCTCCCGCTCAAAAAAAGCTTCAATGGATTCCCTTCATCTCCATTATTCCCCATCCATCTCCAGCATCTGTCACTCCTCCCCCAACTTATGCATTAGTATCTCTTTGAATCACTCCTCACGCTTAGCTTTAGGGATCCACAATCCTAGTCTTAGGGATCCACCAATCAAATCAATCCACCAAGCCTCATCTTTCGAGATCCACAATCCTAGTCCTAGGGATCTTTGAAACCCATCTTCTGCCAATCTGACTCTTTGAAATCCTGTTGCATCAGCTTTATCACCCCATCATCCATCTCCCTATCCTAGATTCCTTTTTTATATAGCACTCCGCTCCTTCATCGCCCCCAATCCTGGAAAGTCTTAAGATTTCTTTACTTTTGTGCCTCTGATTTTCCCTTTATCATTCTCCCGTAGTGAGAGTTTGAGCTAATTCAGCCCCTTCTCTTCGCCAACCTGTGTCTTAGCTCATCTCAATTTCTTGTGCTTTTCAAGAAGTCATCGAGCCTCATTTCTCTCCCCGCTGCCTTTTTGAGGGGGCATCATCTAAGTCTAGTCTCTCCTCTTCTTATTCGAGACTGGGGCAACCTTGTTGCCAAAACATCTTCCTCGTGTCGTCTTCATTCTAACTTTTTTGAAATACTGTTGTCTCAACACTATGTCAAAGAGGGGCAAAATGTAGACACCTAAATTTGATTACACCACTTTGGTAATCCTATTTAGTTATCTCTAAAGGCATCATTAATTAAATTCTTATTTAATTAATCCTTTTCCATCCCTAGCTAATTAATTTAATTAATCATTTATAGTCCTAATTGATAAATCAAATAACCTATCATTTATCAATTAAATCCTATTCTTCTATCTAATTCCAAAAATCCCCATTTATTAAATAAATTTATTTGATAAATAAAATCCTCAAATCTAAAAACCCCTAACTTATCCCTAATCCTCCATTTAGCCTAATCCACCTCATCCACCCATACTAACCTAGCTTAGCCACTAACTCACCCAACCTCATTAATGCCATCCACTTGCACATCTCTAACATCCTTAATCTAATCCTAAACTCAAGCCTAATCCACCCCCTAATGTTGTCACATTCCTTAAGCAAGTTTAAGACTTTCCTAATCCAAACCAAAATCTCCCCTCAAAAATCCCAACCACCAAGTCATGAGTGCTCTTGCAAACTATAAAAGACTCTTACAAGCCCACTCATGACTCTTACATCCATCTTCCACACTCTTCCCTCTTCCACACTCATTCCTCTTACATCTCTCTTACATACTAAACCCCACTCATCATGTCTTTAACCAACCCTTTACCCTACCCTCTCACACTCATCCTCCTTGTGACAAGTGTCACCTTCCCATTGGTGCTAAACAAGCACAATTCATGTGCTCCCCTTTGAGTGCATCTTAGCCCTCCTTAACCATCTCCCCATCCTTGCATCTAAGCCCTCCATCCCTCAAGCCCTTAGCCTATAAATTGAATCCCATCCCAAGCCATTTCAACAACAATCTTTGAGCTAAAGTTACCATGCTATTTTGAGAACCAAAGTCATCAATCTTAACCTTATAATGCCAAATTGAGAGCTCACAAAGCTACCAATTTGCTATTATCCATCTCTACCATTGAAGCAACTTTGAGCAATTGAGCATACATCCACATCAAAGGACACATCTACAAAATCAAGGAAGCATGGAGTGTTTTCTCTTTTGAGATTTGCATTTCTTGTTTGCTTTCATTTTCTAAGCTTATATGTGAATTTAGTTTTAGTTTGTGAATGTTTCTCTTAGTGCTAATGTTCCTTGCACACTAAGATCTAGTTCTACAATATCCAGTTCCACCCCCTTCCTCCTTTGCAGTCTCCTCCGCTGCCTCCCTCTCCAAACTGGAGATGTCCTCCTATGTAAATAAGGGAGCCCGCTCTTGTGCTGTCCAATCATAATAAGTATCTATCTCATCCAAATTGATTGGCTCAGGAGGATCTTGTTGTGCCCTTTTCATTCACAATTTAAGATTATATTGCACATAGACCATGTCATTCATCCTCTTTTGGGACAACCTATTTCTCTTTTTTGTGTGGATGGCCTCAAAAAAACTCAATTTGTGCTCACAATGTGATGCGTTACAAGGCTGTGATAGGATTCTGAGAGAAAATTTTGCAAGATTTGGAGTGCTTGAACCCCAAGTGGTCCACCAAGCCACTGCATCACAAAAATTGTACAAGTCAAAAAATACTAATAGACAACAAAAAGTGAAACATAAATGTTAATTTAGCATTTGAGATTCAGAAGTTTGTAAATGTATTACTTGGGGCTTGTGTAAGCCTTGCTCTCTTGCAGAGATTAGTGGAGAACACCTTGCCCCCTGCTAAAGTGAAGATCTCCTACTCAACGATGATTTTATCTCTTGTTTCCTCATTGGTTACCATCTTTTGGATGCACTCACTTAGGCCTCTGATGACCTCTCCATCAGGATCTGCATATGTACCATCAGCCCTAAAACCGAAAACCAAAAACAAATAAGTCTTGCAATTTTAGTACACCCAACACCCTACAAAAGAAAAATGAACTCAAGTCTTCGTTAACTTAAATTTGAGTAAGAATGAGCTTACGGTATACCTAAAACGTGGGTTGAGAAAATATCTTGTTGCATGAATGGGTTGGTGGAGCTGATTATTCCACCTTCTATCAATGATCTGCCAAATGGGTTCATATTTGATGCTTTCCCCCTTATAGTAATTTTTGACAGATTCTTTGGCCTTGTCCATAACCTCATATAATTAACCCATTGGGTTTTGGTCTCCATCAACCAAACGTGGAACTCTAACTAAAGGCTTAGACACCTGCAATATAAATTTGAAATTAGTTGACAAGTTACAGAATTATTATTTACTTGAGTTACAAACTTAGTATGTTATAAAGTTGTAAAGTGTAAACTAAAACTTAAAGTTTTGTAGTTACCTTTATTATTTCATCGGCCTTATCTGCAAAATATTTATCAAACACAATCTGCACAACATTCTCTCCTTCACTCTTCTTTGAAAATGTGGAATCAAGCCATTTTTTGGAAATAAACATTTGCTTCAAAGAAACCAAATTATTGAGAATTCTTTGCAATGTCAAGAAAATGGTTGCAAACCTTGTGACGACAGGCCTGACAATTTCTTTGCCATAAGTGTGATCTCTCATCAGGCTAAGGACCCATGGGTGATTGTATATGTATTTTGTCACCCGCCTTGCATCCTCCACAATTGGAGTGACCCACTCAAGTTTTCCTATGTCCTCCAAAAAAAGGCCAAGGACATGTGCTGCACATGGGGTCCAAGGGAGAGTGGGGTGCCTCTGCTATAGGAGTTTTCTTGCCAATTGTAAAAGAAAATACTAATTAGTTTCCAACTTTTCAAAAATATCAAACTATTAAAAATTCTTGTTGTGAAATTCACAATGCACATGCAACATAAAATTATGGTTTACCTATTGATACATATGCAGCAGCATTGTCTGTGATGATTTGCACCACATTTTCAATGCCAATCTCTAAGACCATGTTCTCCAACATCAATGCCAATGTTTGAGCATTTTTCACCTTGTTGGAGGCATCGATTGATTTTAGGAACACCACATTATCATTACAGCAGGCCAAAAAATTAATTATGGTCCTGCTCTTCCCATCCGTCCACCCGTCAGAAAGATTGGTGCAACCAAATTTTGTCCATTCTTGTTTCTATTTCTCAACAAATGCTTTGGCCCTCTCAATAGTAGTTCCAATAAGCCTACACAAACAAAATTTAGTTATGTCTTACATTCTTAGTAATTTTAAATTGATTTAGACTTTAGTAATCAACATTCTAATTTCTAGATAAATTAATTAAAATTTAGAACTAAGTAAAAAGTTAAAAATTAAAAGGAAATCGAGTGTAATAAAATTATTCGCTTACCTGCCACCCAACACAAAATGAGAAGGGGACTTGTACCCCTTTCCTACAACTGTTAACCTTATGGCCAAAGCCTCCCAATAGGGACTATCAACAACACTAATAGGAAGGTTTTTGAAAACCTAGAAATCTACTAGTGCATTGTCCACCTGGTCATGGATCACCTTATTCCATCTAGTGGCCTCTAATGAAGGTTGTGCATTAGGTGTGTGCCTCAGCACAAAATAGCTCCCTATCCCAAAAGCACCTGCTGATCCTGATTGTGCGGAAGTGCTAGGAGGTGTAGGATTGGGAGTGGGAGCGGCCCATGATAAGAGTTGGCCTTGCATCCTCCTCCTGAACATCAATGAAACTGCATTGGGTCTTTGCTATGGCTTCCTTGACATGCAATTTATTCCCCTCTCTTCGCAATTTTTTTTCTCTCCAGCTGCGAGCAAGGCATTTGCAAACCTTTTTATTTCTTCTATTGTACTCTCACAACAATTCGTATCATGTTTTGAGATCCCTGTGATGTGATATTTGAACTGGTAAATGCCCCTGGATATTAATTTTTCACATCGAATGCAAATCACTTTGGTTGGTTCATCGAGTGCTTCATGGGCATATTTCCATGCTTCATGGGCATATTTCCATGCTTTATCTCTCGCATTCTTTGGCCTGGTGCCAATGTAGCCTGAAGGGCATGGAATCAATGGCCATTTCTCTGCCATTTAAAACTGCTGTGGGCTGCCTTACACATACAAATTTTAAAAAAAAACTATAAATAAATTATAACAAGATCAAAGTTAACAGTTAAACAAAGAATTCAAGCAACATTCCAATAACAACACCAATAAATTGAAATTCAAATAACATTCAAACAAACCAGTTGCTAGGGTTTCAAATTTTTCAAAAAAGTGCAAATTTCTAACATAACTTTGATCTAGAATGGAAAAAAATGCAATGAATGCATTTAATCTTGCTTACATTCATCAAATGCATTCTTAGCTAATTAAGAACATATTTTTATCCATTTACATGCAAGAAAAAAGAATACAATCTCTTGCAAAAATAAAAAACAAAGTTTCAAATCACTTACCTAGTAACGAAGAAATCGAATAAAAAGGCCTCCAAATGCACTCGATTTTACCTCTTGCTTGCCAAGAACTCCTCCTCTATCCTCTCCTCTCCAAAACGCTCTAAGCAATTTAAAAACCGAATGAAAAAAATATATGTTTTTGTCACTTTATGTGACTGTCGGGCGTAGGTGATTTTTTTCCAAGAAATTGCAATTTTTAGGCAATTAAACACCTATTAATCTGTGATTTTTTTGAAAAAATCAGCAAAAAAAATTTGCGATTTTTGGGGCGACTAAATCGCCGGCCCCAAAAAGTCACGATTTTTTCTATTGATTGGCAATACTCACATCTATGCCTGTATCAACATGCCTAATGTGTTCTGCTTAAAGATGAACATGATAGCTCATTGCTTTCAAGAAAGAAAGTTACCATTCTGTGATTGCCCTCATTCACACAAAAAAAGTGGTAAATAATCAGCTTATATTAGAGTAGAGAAAAATCAACCTTTGACCACTATGATCTTTAAGAAAAAGACTGCCAACTGAGTTGAAATTTACTCTTCCACTCATCATATGGAGTAGAATGGAATGTTGTATATAAAGAATGACCCATGAATAATTTTTATTACCAAAATAGCTTTTAATGTGCTTATACATATTTGGCAGAGCACAATTCTTGTGATCCATGTGGCTATCAATCAACTATAGTTTATACTAGGCTGGTCATGTAAATTTTATCTGCTTTAATTTTTTGTTTTGCAAATACAGTCAAGGTTTGAGATATTACTTTAAATAGAATCATGCTTTTATCCTTGGCTTGCAAACTAATCTCAATTCATCTCTATGTTCCCATATCAATTTTAACACAAAACTCTCTTGTTATTATGATAAATTCAGATTTGTTATTTTTATAAAGTGAAATTTCATTTCATCTTATTTATTATTAAGGGGTATTTCATTAATTTTACAATGTGGACGTGAGGGTAACACCTGTGTATAAGACTTGTGTATTATTCCATTCAAAACTAAAGGATTTATTCTTTTGATGGTAATCTTGATGATCATATGAAATAAGTTGACCAGAAGAAAGGTACAACCAGTGTTACATTAGTATGGGAGTACTTTGGGATGGCAGGACATCGGGGCAACTTTCCAAGATGTTGGGAAAATGGGCCTCATTTTTAGGATGGTGGGGGGACGGCTAGGGGATGGTGGCAAGGGGAGGACGAGCTAGAGAGGGGTGTTGTATAGTATACATATAGAACTCGAAATTCTAGTTATGAAATGATGTTTCAGTATTTCACTAGAACATACCAAATTAAAATACTTGAACATAGAAAAATTGCAACATGAATTAGAACCATTGACATTCAACATGGTAACGTATTACATACCCAATGGAAACATTCAAAAATCAAAATTCAAATAGAATTTCAAGTACACATCCTAGCAGTGGTATGGTTGCGAAATGGCAGAGGTGGGGGTACTTGGGTGCTCAAGTACTCAGTGTGGGGATGTCTCGGGGACGGGTACTTCAAGGTTTGGGAGGGGGGTGCGAGTCTCTGAGTTACACTGGGTACAATAGTCTGTATATGTGCTCTGCATAACTGATATAAATTGAAATTTGAGTTACTAATGAAGCCAACACATGCAGCAGAGATCATATGAATAAGCTTCTTGTAATGTAAAAAATGTTGCTCCTCTAAAACTGTATAATTATTTTGTACAAAATGATGTTTCATTAATTTGTATGCTCTATTTTTCCATGACTAATGCTCTGCCCCCAACCCTACTCTGCAACTCCTTACTTAGTGTCGAAGGCCTAATATTTGGGCAGTAGAAGTCAATGGTGCTATGACAAGGTTCAAAGTTTCACAAAAACTCATGCTCTACCCCCAGCCCTACTCTCCAACTCCCTACTCAATGTCGAAGGCCCAATTTCTAGGCAGTAGAATTCAATGGTGTTATGACAAGGTTCAAAGTTTCACAAAAACAATATCTTAATAATAAAATCAAATGAAAGGGGTTAAACTCAACTCTTAAATGATACATGAAAATTTTGCCTTTCTCTAAAATTGAAAATTTGCTTGAATCTAAATTAAAAAAACCACCTTTTGCATCGATTATCATCGAACTATTTATTTTTCAAGACTTCAAGTTCACAGTTTCAAAAGTTTCTCAAAAATGCCCCTTGGAAGGAATTATGCAATTCTTTCTTTTCAAACCAATTAGCCTTGCAATTTCTTGCTTTGTCTATACGTGCTCTATTTTTCAATCATTTTCCTTTAGCAACAACCCTCCATTTTAAAATCTTACTAGATTGGAAGTTTACAGTCCAATCGTCCATGTGTTATGATTGTTGTTGTTTTGATTTATATAAGTGAAAAAAAAGCATAAATGGCTAGTAAAATGTACCAATTTATTAGTTAATATAAATTATTCTTATATAACTTACAAATTTCTAAGAAAGTTGTTCTATATGCTATTGCCAATGCCACAAGTAATCCAGTTTAAATTAACAGAAAACATGCTGAAATTGTTAATTTCAGACAGGACATGATGGATAGGACATCAAGGTCTCACCAAATCTTACAAGACAAACTCAAACATAGAAGAGTCAAAAGAAAGAAGGATGAACGAAATTACAAGACAAACTCAAAGATAGAAGAGTCAAAAGGAAGAAAGATGAATGAAATGAGGGCAACAAGAGAGATAGAAGGTCGTATTACTTTGGCCTTGCTGCAATCTATCTAGAAGAAAGGCTCTTTCTTGAATATGTTGAAATCAGGAGTGCAACGAGGTTAAGACCTTTTTCTCTTAGGCCTCGTTTGGTTGGGGAAGATGAATTTGTCTCATAACCAAGTTTTCAAAAACCTGGTTATGCATTTTAGGAAGATAGTTGAACCGTTTGGTTGACACAGAAGATGAATATACAAATCCATATTCTGTATTTGGTTGCCAATTTAGAAATTAGAATTGGAACAGAATATGACTAGGAATATTTTTTTTCTTGTGTTTGGTTGTTCATTTTTGAATTGTAATTGGAATTTGAAGTAAAATTTTTTAATCTTATTTTATTAGTGAAACACAAGTATTATAATGAGTAAAGTATTAATATTTAATTTAATATTTATGATTACTAATTTATTTATAACTAGACTATATTATTATTTTTAATTCTTGAATATTCATAGTTTTTTTTTTTGGTAAGAGGCTAAAGCCAAGATTCATTATTATTATTATTATGTGTTGCAATTAATTATTATTATTAAGTATTAATCTTGAGTAGATTCAAACCTAAGACCTCCCACATAGGAGGCTCACAATTTACCGTTGTCTTGTAGGCTCTTGTCTTTGAATATTCACAGTTTTATTTTATTAGCAAAGAATAAATAAAATGATTATTATTTTTTATTTTAATTCTATTTATTAGCAAAGAAAAGTAAAAAAATGATCATACTTGCAATCATTTGTACAAAGTTATAAACTATCCCATAGTTGGGAATTGTGATCACATATATTTTTGGAAAATTATATAAGACGAATTTATCGTCGAATTTTTTTTCAATCTTTTTTGCCTTGTCGAACTTCATCCGAACTTCATAGTTGTTGAACTTGAACACGAACCTTGTGAATTAGCCATTAAATATGAGAACACTAGGAAATCCACTCTCTATACCATTATGCCCCACATTTGGCGAGCAACCCTCTCATGTTGCTCATTCTTCCTATTACTGTCTATATTTTTAGATGGTCAATCCTGCATATATAAACTATGTATAGATCAAACAGATACCAACATTCAAATAACAATGTCATCAATATATGTTCAAATTATGAATATGATGCAAATATGTTTAAATTAGGTATGTGATCAATAATTCAATGTTACATATGTAGCATAAGATAGAAGATAGAAAAACAATATCCATGAACTGATGAGAAAGAACAATATCCATGAACTGATGAGAAAGAACAATATCCATGACTTGAAGGTGGTGAGAAAACACACTGTTAAATATGAAAACACTGGGAAATCCACGCTCTATACCCTTATGCCCCACATTCGGCGAGCAACCCTCTCATGCTGCTCAATCTTCCCATTACTGTCTGTATTGTTAGATAGCCAATCCTGCATATACTAACTAAACATGCTTGAAAAATTAAAATGTGATTATTTTTTAATGGAATACACCAAGGAGTAGCATCAAAAATATTGACCGTTTACAAACATACATAGTAAACAATCATTAAATAGCTCATTTTTTATTAGCATGTGTGGTCTTGCAATATCAGTAAGTCAAGAGCAATAAAAAAAATACAAAAGAAAGACACTTTGTCAATACCATTGGCAATCTTGTCAAGAAGCATATACATAGAAAACCAAATTGCAAAAAAAGACATGAAATAAAAAATATCCAAGAAAATTAGGAATATACATATACATGGGATAGAATTATGAACTATACAATCATCTACCAAAATCCCTCAATACTTTTGATAATCTTGTCAGTGAGAACATACATAGGAAATCAAATAGGGATATAAAGACAAGAAATAAAAACATATGTAAGAAAATTAGGACTATAGATATAACATAGGACAGAATTGTGAATTGTACAATCATCTACCAAATCACATTTCTATCAGCATATGCTCTCAAGTTCTACAATTGAGCATACATCATTTGCCATTCCTCGTGTATTCCACGTATGTATGGTTCACTTATAGCTCTAATTAACAATGCAATGAACAACTATGCCAAATTTTTACGAGATCATAAACTATGTATAGATCAGGTATGTATACATCAAGTATGCTTAGCAAAATAGTAAAAATCTGCTCCGTAAGGTGTTCCAGTATAGTGTTGTGAGATATCAATGCAATACCATTAAAAAAAGCCAACTAACCATTTGGAATTACTTCATATGCCAATCGTATGAATGCCAATGAAATGAAAAACTAAGCTACATATTGACCAATGCCAATCATGCCAATGAAATGCACAACTAAACTATGCATAGATCAAGTATGTATACATACGTACATACATGTGTGTACATACATATGCACATACATACATGTCTGTGTACATATATACATCAATGCAATACCACTAAATAGAGCCAAGTCAAAAATTGGAATTACTTCAAATGAAAATCACACCAATGCCACTGAAATGAATGACTAAACTATGTATTGACCAATACCAATCATGCCAATGAAATGAACAACTAAACTATGTATTGACCAATGCCAATATTGCCAATGAAATGAACCACTAAACTGTGCATAGATCAAGTAATTAGTTCCAGTTTAGTGTTGTGAGAGATTAATGCAATACCATTAAATAGAGCCAAGTCATAAACAATGTATGGATCAACTATGTATAGATCAATGGCAATCATGGCTTTTATCTATACATAGTCAATATGTGCTCAATATGTGCTCAATAATGAGTTCCAATATGTGCTCATGTGATTACCTTTGATTACCTATATATATCCTAGTGCTAATCATAAAATAGAATTACTTCAGATCCCAATCATACCAATCATACCAATCATACCAAAGGCAACTCATAAAATATAATTACTTCATATGCAAATCATACCAATGCCAATGAAATAATCAAAATGTACTTAGTAATAAGTTCCAGTATAGTGCTATGAGAGATCAATTCAATACCATTAAATAAAGGCAAGTGGTAAACTATGTATGGATCAAATATGTATAGATCAATGGCAATCATGGCTTTTATCTATAGATAGTTGACCTATACATAGTTTATCATGGTTCTATTTCTATCTGCTATCTACTTAGCAAAACAATCAATATATGTTGTAACTGTTTGTTTCAAATTTGTTTAGCAAAAAAATTAATATATGCTATAACAGTTAAAATAATCAAAAGATTATCTTTTGTATTGAATAAACAATGAATGAACTATGAGCTTACAAGCTCATCTATATAGAAAATAGAAACTATCTACATACGATAGACAAAGCATTATTAGAAATATGCTAATACCCTCCCATAATGCTTAATCTATTAGTAACACCAATAGGCTCCCTAAATTTTACAAATTTATAAGAACTAAGAGACTTGGTGAAGATATCAGTAGACTACTCTAAGGTGGGAACATACAACAACTGAATAGATCTGTCTTCACCCAGCTGACAAATGTAATGACAATGTGTTTCAACATGCTTGGTTCATTCATGGAAGACCAGATTCTTTGCTAGTTTGAGTACTCCTTGATTATCACAGAATATAGTAGTCGGTTCTGATTGAGGAACATGCATATCTGCAAGCATCCACCAAAGCCAAACTGCCTCACAAGTTGTCTTAACTACTCCTCAATACTCTGCTTTAGTCGAAGGCAAGGCCACCACATGTTGCTTCTTACTAGTCCATGTCACAGCCCTAGATCCTAAATTAAACACATGTTCTATGGAAGACTTACAATCATCAATAGAGCTGGCCCAATCTAAATATGTGTAGCCACATAGTGTAGAATCAGACTTCTAAGTGTATAGAAAACCAAAATCAAGAGTACCACTCACATAGCATAGGACACGCTTTGCAACTGTCCAATGATTAATCTTGGGTGCTATCATAAAGTGGGAGACATAGCTTACAACAAAACTAATGTCAAGTCTGGTGGCAGTAAGAAAAATGAGACTACCCACTAGTTGTCTAAACAAGGATTCATCTATAATAGGTGAATTAGACTGATCGGATAATTGGAGGCTAGGTTCCATAGAAGTGAGAGCAGGTTTGCAATCCTGCATTCTGAACTTGTCTAGAAGACTTATAGCATACTTGGACTGAGAAAGAAACATACTGTGTTCAGTTTTCCAAACCTCAATTTTGAGACAATAGTGCAAGAGTCTGAAATCTGTCATGTCAAAAGTGCTACACAAATCCTATTTGATTTCTGTGATGAAATGTGTTGAACTTCCAGTGATGATCAAATCATTGACATAAACAACGATAAAAAAGACATTATCACCTACATGTTTGATATATAGGTTTGAATCCGATGGACTTTTCCGAAAACCATGGTCAGTTAAATATTTATCAATTTTCATGTACCAAGCTCAAGGAGCTTGTTTCAGACCATAGAGAGCTTTGACAAGTTTACAGACTTTGTGTTCCTAACTAGCAACTTTAAAATCTAGAAGGTTGCATCATGTAGACCTCTTCCTGTAAGTCGCCATTCAAAAAAGCACTCTTGACATCCATCTGATGAACTTTCCAACCAAACTAAGCTACTAGAGCAAGAACAAGCCATATGGTACTCTTTTAGTTGTAGGAGAAAAAGTCTCCTCATAGTCAATACCTTCCCTTTTGTGAGAACCCTCGAGAAACAAGATGAGCCTTATACTTGTTTTAGGTTCCATCAGCTTTATATTTGACCTTGTATACTCATTTGTAGCCAACGGGCTTCTTCCCTACAAGAAGATCAGAAAGTACCCAAGTTTGATTTTTCTGAATGCTCTAAAGTTTAGCTTCCATAGCTTGTTCCCATGTAGGAATACCTTTAGCCTCAGAATAATTTTGTGGCTCATAAACACTATGAATGTTAGCCATAAGAGCAAAGTTAATTGTTTGTTTGCACTTATTTCAAGAAACTCTACCTTCAATGAGCTCATCATCCCTTAGATCACTAACTATTTTAACCTACCATTTGGGTCGGAGAGTAGAAGAGCTAACCTTTGGAGGAGCTAGAAGAGGTTCAGGCACAACAATGAGAGGAAGATCATTCTTAGGAATCTCAACATGATCAACATCAGGTGTCCCATGGCATGCATTTTTTGTATTATTCTACCCATCAGATGGTGCTAAAGGAAGGAGAACACTGGGAGGTTGTTCCTTAGAACATTGCTCAGAAGAGGACAGAAATGGTCCTCGAGTTTCATCAAAAACAACAACACAACTAAAGATAAGATGATTAGTGTCGATATCTATCAATTTTTAGGCCTTATATTTGTCACTATACTCTATCATCATGAGTCTCTGAGTCTTAGAGTCTAATTTGCAATGTTTAGCATCATGAATCCAGACATAGGCAAGAAAGCCAAAAATCTTTAGGTGGTTGATCTTGGGCTTATGACCAAATCACAATTCTTCAAGAATTTTGTTCTTGATAGCCTAAGTAGGGGAATGATTCAGAAGGTAGATAGTAGTAAACACTGCTTCTACCCAATACTTATTAGGAACACTCTTGTGTTGTAACATAGAACGAGCCATCTTAACAATCGTATGATTGCAATGCTCAACAACACTGTTTTGCTAACGAGTGTAAGGTGTGGTGAATTAGTGCTTGATGCCATGTTCAACACAAACACCAGAGAATGCATGAGAACAAAATTCCCCCCATTATCTATTCTAAGCAAAACGATACTGCAGTTAGACTCATTTTCAACCAACAACTTAAAATTCTGAAATGTACTAAGTGCATCTGATTTTTGTTTAAGAAAGTACACCCACATTTTTTTACTAAAATCATCAACAATAAGCAAAAAATATTTGCAACCAGTAATTGAAGATGTATTCATAGGACCACAAATATCAGCATGAAGTAATTGAAATACCTAAGAGGCATGCCAAGAATCTCCATCTTTGAAGGGAGCTCGATGTTGTTTGCCAGCTTGACAAGTGTCACATACTACAAGATGTTGCGGATGAATCAGAGGTAGTCTAGAAACAATTTCCTCTTGAAATAGCTGAGAGAGATACTGGATATTGAGATGTCCATATCTTTGATTTCACAAAGTTCTGAGAGATAAATCACAAGCTGCCATAGCTATTTCAAGAGAATCACTAGTGTCAATAAGCCGACATAGGCCATGATCCTCTAGACTAGTAGCAATAGTAAGACAAGTCTCTCGATCAATAACAGAGCATTTGTGGGCACTAAACGCCACATCCAACTGAGGAGAATTTCTCATGATCTGACTCACAGAGAGAAGATTGAGTGCCATAACAAGAATGTAGCAGACATTGAGAAAGATGAGTTGACACTCACCAAATTGTATCTCAACATGTCCTCTGCCATAAATTTTGAACTCCTCTCCTTCGCCAAACACAACTGAATCAATGTATGGATAGAAATCCGTAAACAAGTTACACCAATGAGAGAAATGACATCCAAAGTCAATAGACCAAGCAGAGGATTAGGCTGAATCGGAAGGGATTTTAGCCATAAAAGCATAGAACACAAACTCCTTTGAATATTTCTAGATGTTTGCAACCAAATTGCTAGAGGGAATCTGAGGTAGTTGATCATTTGTAACAGAGAGCTTGGGAAGCATAACAGCTTTGTGATTTTGATCATCAAACTTATCCTGATCTATTGTAACGAAGGTCCCACCAAGCCTGCCAGTGGGGGCAGGACAAGTTTCTGTACCTAGAACAAGTGCATGCAAACGATGATACTTGAAGATGCTTAACATGTCTTGCTTCTAGTGGTTGTAATTGGTGCCATTAAACCATTGACTGTCTTCTAGCATCAAGTTGGTCAACGATGCCATTTGCACAAAGTTCAAAGCAATGTTTAGGCTGACCTAGAAAAAAATGACAAGTACCTAGAAGAATCAGAGACTGACCCAGAAGAGAGCTCGAAAAACCTAGAAGGAATATGCTATCGATTTCTAGATCCACTAGCTCAAAAATTGATGCACAAAAATCGATGCACCTAGAAAAAATGGATGACAACCCGGCTGAGCTCTCAAAAAACCCACCAAGAATTTGCAATCAATTTTTTTTCAGACCAAAAAAAAGGGTTTCGAGAAAAACCTTAGCCGTCAGCCAAAAAGGTTCAATTTGCAAAAAAAAAAGGAGTTTTGCAATGTAGACAGAGAACAACTAGTTTGTTTTCACAAAGAACTACTTGTGAACTTAGACACGTGTTGGGTTGTGAAGAACTCCCAATGAGGCATGAACATTCAAGCTCGGAGCAAAGAAATTAGAGAGACCCATTTTTAAAAAAAAAAAACGTCACCAAAAAACTGCGATTTCATGGAGATCTTGTTTGTGATTAGATCGTGTGGACTAGGCTTGATTTTTGGTCGTGATTGGCAGCCTTTGAAGCTACGATTGTTCCCAAAAATATGATATATGTAGAAAATTGTGATTAGGAGAAAAAAATGTGCAGTAGAAGTCATGGTTAGGCCACAGATCCAAAACATGAGTTGCAGAGAAAAATAACTACAATTTTCTACGCCAAATGCCACCGAAAACATGATCAGAAACTCTAGCTGCATTTGTGAAAGATCAGAAATAATTTCAAAAAATCATAACAAATACTTTCAATTTTTTGAAACAATTATTTTCCCTGATACCGTAAAATAATCGAAAGATTATCTTGTGTATTGAATAATCAATGAATGATTTACAATGAGCTTACAAGCTCATATATAGAAAATGTATATATAGAAAATAGAAACTAACGAAAAATAAAAATTATCTACATACGATAGATAGAGCATTATTAGAAATATTCTAATAACAGTTTGTTTAGAATCTGTTTAACAAAATAGTCAATATGTGCTCACTAATGAGTTCCAGTATAGTGCTGTGAGAGATCAATGCAATACCATTAATCAAAGTGAATCATGCCAATAAAATGAACAACTAAACTATGGATATATATCAAGGATGTATAGATTCATACAAAACCATTCAACATAGAAATGAGGTCATAAACTATGTAGAGATCAATGCAATACCATTAAACACAACCAACTCATAAACCATGTATGGATATCCATCCTATATTTATGTAGTATACATGGAAGATCAATGACAATCATGATTTTTATCTATACATAGTTGACCTGTACATAGCTTATCATGGTTCTATTTCTATCTACTATCTGCTACAATATATGTTGTAACAGTTTGTTTAGAATTTGTTTAGCAAAATAGTCAATATGTGCTCATTAATGAGTTCTAGTATAGTGTTGTGAGAGAACAATGCAATACCATTAATCAAAGGGAATCATGCCAATGTAATGAACAACTAAACTATGGATATATCAAGTATGTATAGATCCATGCAAAAGCACTCAACATAGAAAACTCATAAACTAGAATTACTTCAAATGCCAATCATACCAATGCCAATGAAATGAACAATTGAATTGTGTATTCATTAATGCCAATCATGCCATGCCAATGAAATGAATAGCTAAACTACGTATTGATCAATGCCAATCATGCCAATGAAATGAACAACTACACTATGGATATATCAAGTATGTATAGATCCATGAAAAACCACTAAACATAGGAAACTCATTAACTGGAATTACTTTAGATGCCAATCATGCCAATGCCAATTCCATGAACAACTAAATTATGTAATAGTTTCTTGCCAGTAATTAGTTCCATTTTAGTGGTGTGAGAGATCAATGCAATACCATTAAATAAAGCCAAGTGGTAAACTATAGATGGATCAAATATGTATAGATCAATGACAATCATGGCTTTTATCTATACATAGTTGACCTATACATAGTTTATCATGGTTATATTTTTGTCTACTATCTACTTAGCAAAAATGTCAATATATGTTGTAATAGTTTGAACAACTAAACTATGGATATATTAAGTATGTATAGATCCATTCAAAACCATTCAACATAGGAAACTCATAAACTGTAATTACTTCAAATGTCAATCATACCAGCGCCAATGAAATGAACAACTAAACTATGTAACAGTTTTTTACCAGTCTGCTTAGAAAAACAATCAAAATGTGCTTAGCAATGAATTTTAGTATAGTTCTATGAGAGATCCAATGGCAATAAAATGAACAACTAAACTATGCATTGATCATTGCCAATCATGCCAATGAAATGAAAAACAAAACTATGTAGTGATCAATGCCAATCATGCCAATAAAATGAACAACTAAACTATGTATTGATCAATGCCAAACATTAAACAGAGGCAACTCATAAACTGATCCATACAAAACAATTAAACAGAGGCAACTCATAAATTGGAATTAATTTAGATGCCAATCATACCAATGCCAATGAAATAGTCAAAATGTACTCAGTAATGAGTTCCAATATAGTGCTATGAGATCAATATAGTTCCAGTGTAGTGCTATCGAAGTTCAATGCAAAACAATTGAACAAAGCAATCATGCAGCACATGTCATTGCAATCTAGTCAATAGACTGGCAAGAAACTATTTTTCTAAGCTCTTTCAAGAACCATCATCAAGAACCCTTTGGCTCTTTCACATTGGAGCACAAACATATCATGTGCTTTTAGGAAAACTACTCGAGTCAATTCAGGGACAGCTTTGAGAGCAGTATATGTGGCACTCAAAACATTATCCTCTTCAGATTTATCCACTTTTACAATCTAAGGCTTACTGAGGCCATCTTTTAGTTTCTTCATAGTTTCACATATCACATCCAATGATGCAGCTAGAGTTGTCTTCTTCCTCTTTCCCCTCCTTGATGATGATGGTGGAGGAGTCCCTCTACCACTTGCACTCAACTAATTGGAATGTTATAACTCCATCAAAATTTGGTTGGTTTTCAAGAGGTGTACCACAATTGGTATCATCCTCATCAAGCATGTGGAATGCATCATTCATAGGGTGCCCTTCTTCAGCATCAAGGGGTGTTGTAGCTGCAAACCCTTCAGCAATGTCATTGCCAACAATTACAACCAACTCAGTGAAATATTGGAAAGATGACCTCTTAAACATTTTTGCATTTTTGAATTCTCTCCTCTACATGTAAGCATTAATAGATGGATTAGGTTGTTAGTTTTTCATTACTAAAATAAGAAGGAAGAATTTCTTCAATCAAAAGAGTACAAAGATCATTCTACCTTCAAAAGCTCATCCCACACAGAATCCTTAGCATCCACAATTTGAGTTTCTTCATTCCAAGCTAACCCATTTGTATTTTTCAAGTCCGTCATTACTCTATATCCTACTTTCCATGTTTTCAGCTTATTCTCAAAATGATCTCATGAGAGATTCAAGTTCATCATGCATTGAATGTCCTCTCAATGGTAGTGCAGACTTCTTTTTTAAAACCACCTTCACCTTTTTGTCTAAGATGAACTTGTTCAAGGAGCAATTCTAGAAACTTTCGTTCCATCAGTTTTGTCCACATTTTCTTCTTCTTTGAAGAAGATTTTTTTCTCGTATTGAGGGATCCATCTATATCACTCAAAGTAATGGGAGAACACATCTGGTTCACATGATCACATCTGTCCATGCTCATCTTGAGCTTAGTATATGCCATTGTGTACTCTTTCCTATATTTCATTTAAATTTGAAGGTGATAAACTTTGAATATCAATTTGTAATACATTGTAATGGAACAAGGCTAACATACTGAATAGGTAAATGCATTACAATTTATAGTAATCATACGATTGAAATTGAAATTTATTGCTCTTTAAATTTAAATGGTATGTAGCAAGGAGTAACATTAGAAAAATAGGATTTTCAGCGAATTCGCCGTTCTCTTGTTACTAGTGGGCTTATGATCTTCATCATTTGGTACTCTTTTCTATATTTCATTTAAAATTGAAGACGATAAACTTTAAATCTCATTTTTTAATACATCCTAATGCAATGAGGCTAACATTTAATAAACTTGAAAGCATTTAACTGAAGATGATAAAAATTATTCAGCTACAACATGTGACAGTTTGAGTTGTTTTGAGGCAGCGGATAGGAGGAATAGTTGGGAGACATTTAAGCTACTCCTATCAGATGATACACATCATCAGCCTACTATACTAGTCAATTCAAACTTTTCCAAATAATCAGATACTATAAATTTAATTGTAAGTGTGGAGGACATAGGGGTTGGAATTGCATTACATGCTCAAGGATGTATCTTTACATTGTTTATGTAGATATTTGGTGGAGCTCATGAATGGTGAGATTAGTTTAGTTAGTAAGTCAGGTGTTGGAAGCACTTTCACTTTCACTGCTGCACTTTTAAGGGTATGAGAACTATGGTGGTGGATGGAAGATTTGTGCACAAAATATCATTTATAGAGACTTGGTGTGCAAGTTGCAATAATTGATGATAACACATCAGCATCAAAAAAACTACCAGCAAGACAAAATGGTGATATCAATGGTAGTTAAGTAGTCATGAGCCCCATTATGAAGCATGTTATTGTACTTTCTCAATGCAAAGATGTATAATAATTGTGCTTTCATACATTTAAAACAATGTAATCTACATTTTAAGTTTGACTATGAATAGTAGATATGATCAAGAGTTTTTGTACATAAAGTAGGTGTAAAATTGAAAGTTAATGCTCTTTTTATTTAATTAGAATGTAGCAAGGATTGATATTATAATAATGAAATCACAAACCATCATTGTATATGCATACATCAATTTAATCATATAAAGCACATTGCCTTCTACTAAATCATTTATTCTCGGGATCTATAATCTTCCCACATCCTACTTGATATATCTTCTTGAAATTGGGCCCACTCATTTCTATCGTTTTGAGACAACCCATATGTCTTGAGCAGTGGTACCTCTTTCCCATCACGATCATCTTCCTCTTCAATAGCTACTTCTGATGGAAGACCATCCTCTATCATAATGAAATTGTGAAGTATGCAATATGCTAAAACAATATAAGATTGTGTCATGATATCATAAGACATTGCATGTCTTAAGATTAGAAAATTCTGCTTTAGAATACCAAATGTACGTTCTACTACATTTTTAAGAGAGGGGTGTCGATGGTTGAACAACTCATGTACAGAGTTTATTGGGTTATCTCTTGACCACTCTTTCAAGTGGTAGCATACACATCAATAAGGAGTGAGAAATCTGGGTGCATTTGGATATCCAACATCCACTAGAAAATATTTTCCTACATAAAGAAAGTATATTGTCAATACTTGAAACATTTAGCATACCCTTGAGCATATTAAAATGTGATTTGGCTTACCAAGGGGAACTACAAGTGGATCTGCTCTGGACAGAGTTGAGGCTAGAACACGACTATCTATAGTAGAGCTTTCCCAACCAACAAGGCAGTACGAAAACTTACAATCAAAGGAGCAGACAACCATAAAATTTTGTGATAGGTTCCCTTTTCTATCATGATATTTACCCTATATGTCAACATCGACTCGCACTAGAATATGGGTTCCATCGATAGCTCCAATGCAATCGTATGGGATATGATACACTAATCAAATGTATGCTCAAGTAATAATAAGATAAGGACAAAAATCCAGGCAATAAACTTGTAACAATGCGCAACTTACCTTGAAGAACAGTTCAAAATGATCTTTCCCACTAATTTCAGGAGTCCTTGGACCAGGTGGTATGAAGTAATCCTTGTGAAGGGCTAAGATAGCTGTCAACACCTTGTGGAAGTACAGACTAACTGTCTCTCTTGAGTGCCCAAAATTATGGGCAATCTTGCGGTTCCTTAGATTGTGCCCAAGAGTGTGGAGGAACATCACTAGTTGTTCCTCTAACTTCAAGTGGATCGTATCTCTCAAGCTTCTTTTTAGCCTAAGAATACGAGCTAGACAAAAGAAGGCTGCCCTACTCATCCAAATCTGATCATGACAATCCACCTGATTGGAATGAATAATGTCTCTACAAAAAGAATTTCCTTTTCTTATTTGTTTACCCATTTGACTACATTCTCGGGCTACTAGTACATTGGCTATGCCAACAAAAGCAAAAAGAATTGTGAGAATGCGGGTGTATGTGATCTTCCTAACTATGCATCCTTGAACCTCTATACTATCTATAGGATCCATCAGTGGCCTGAAACATGGAAAATTTAAACACTATCAGTTATGAGATATCAACTATCACCTATCGAGATACAACATGGTTATTTGCTAGCCTCATTGCATTAGGAAGTCAATTATTTAGTCAAATACAACAAGGAGTACCAACTACTGAGGATCATAAGCCCATAATGAAAAAATTACAATAATGTGTCATTCTACTCATATAATTTGTCTCTACTAATGAAAGCATAATACTAATTCCATTTGTCTATATGTATACACACATGTATGTGAGTATGTATGAATGTATGTGCACCCACATGTATGTATGCATGTACATACACACACATGTATGTATGTATGTATGTACACACATTTATAAATATACATACACATATGTATGTATGTACACACACACATGTATAAATGTACAAACACATATATATGTATGTACTCATACACATGTACAAATTATAACTTGAATTTGGGATTTTATGTACGTGTTTTAATAAACTGTTGGGTCTACCAAAACTGAGGCTCATCTTTTAGAAGATGAAAAGGAGCATTATTGGCATGTGGGAATAGGGTTTCTTTTTGCATTGATCCATACATAGTTTATGATCTCATATACTATGTATAGTTGATGTATACATAATTTAGTTGCTCATTTCATTGGCATGATTTGCATTGATCTCATTACTAAGCACAAAGATGAAAAGGAGCATTGTTGGCATGTGGGAATAGGGTTTCTTTTTGCACTGATCTATACATAGTTTATGACCTCATATACTATGTATAGTTGATGTATACATAATTTAGTTGCTCATTTCATTGGCATGATTTGCATTGATCTCATTACTGTTTTCCTAAGCAGATTCGAAACAAACTGTTACAACATATATTGATTGTTTTGCTAAGTAGATAGCAAATACAAACAAAACCATTATAAACCATGTATAGGTCAACTATGTATAGATAAAAGCTATGATTGTCATTGATTTTCCATGTATACAGTATACTATATAAATATAGGACGGATTTAGTATCCACACTTTCCTAGTACAAAACTAAAACATGTGAATAGGGTCATAGGCATAAATGCTTATAGTTAGGTACATCCATACATAGTTTATGATTGGGTTGTGTTTAATGGATTTGCAATGATCTATACATAGTTTATGATTTGGCTGTGTTTAATGGAATTGCAATGATCTATACATAGTTTATGACGTCATAAACCATGTGTACATTTATGACCTCATAAACTGTGTGCATGAACTATGTATAGATCAGAGCCAAGATTGGCATTGCTCTATACATAGTTTATGACGTCATAAACTATGTTTACGACATCATAAACTATGTATAGATAAAATCCCTGATTTCCATTGATCTATACATAGTTGATCCATACAAAGTTTACGACTTGGCTCTCTTTAATGGTATTGCATTGATCTCTCACAACACTATACTAGAACTCATTACTGGAAAAAAATTGTTATATAGTTTAGTTGTTCATTTCATTTGCATTGGCATGATTGACATCTGAAGTAATTCCAGTTTATGAGTTTCCTATTTTTAATGGTTTTGCATGGATCTATACATACTTTATATATCCATAGTTTAGTTATTCATTTCATTGGCATGATTCCCTTTGATTAATGGTATTGCATTGATCTCTCATAGAACTATACTAGAACTCATTAGTGAGCACATATTGACTATTTTGCTAAATAGATTCAGAACAGACAGTTACAGCATATAGTGACTATTTTGCTAAGTAGATAGTAGATAGAAATAGAATCATGATAAACAATATATAGGTCAACTATGTATAGATAAAAGCTATTGATATACTTGTACATTTCATTGCTATTGGTACAAGTAATCAGAGCTTTAACTATGATATATATATATATATATATATATATATATATATATATATATATATATATATATATATATATATATATATATATATATATATATATATATATATATATATATAGGTAATTAGAGGTAATGGCATGAGCACATACTAGAACTCATTATTGAGCATATATTAACTATTTTTCTAAGTAGACTTGCAAAAAACTATTATTGTTTTGAACTGATATATGTCTTCAATGTAAAGAAAAAACTCAAAATGCAAATGTGGGTGGGAGAAGAGAACCGTGCATGCAGAGACTAGTAGGAGAAGAGAGTTGTGTTCAAAGCCATTGCCACTATCCAAAGCAGAGAAACTCCAGCCACAACCACGACCACGACAAACTCGCCACAAAAAACTTGCCACAACAAACTGTTATTGTTTTGAATTGATATATGTCTTCAATGTAAAGAAAAAACCCAAAATGCATAGTCAGCCTCAGATTGAATGAACAAAAAAAAACCCAAAATGCAAATGTGGGTGGGAGAAGAGAATCGTGCGAGCAGAGATTGTTGGGAGAAGAGAGTTGTGTTCAAAGTTGCCACTGCTGTCCAAAGCAGAGAAACCCCAGCCACAACCACATCCACAACAAACTCGCCACAAAAATAGCCATAGCAAACTCGCCACAACAACAACTGCAACAAACTCACTAGAAACCTTCATCTTCCTAGAAATTCACCACAACAACAACAACGGCTCTAGAAACCCTTGTCTTCCCAATTGCATTTTTGATTTTCTAAAAACCTAAGGTAGATTCTGCAGATCCAATGGTTTAATTCAAACCCATTCATGAAAACCCAAATTTGGGTTTTCATTTCAACTTCCACCTATTTGGTGGAAGATGTTTCTTCCATTTTTTGAGTAAAATTGGAAGAAGAAACTAGAAACTGGGTTCTGTGTTTGATGATTCAAATGCCCCCTTTTTTTTCCTCCGTAACTAGGTTTTGGCCCTCGAAACCCTATTCTTCCCCTCATCTTCTTGCAACCAAACATGACCTTATGTCTTTAGGCCTCTATATCTTTTTGGATCTTTGTGGGTTTTTTTTTTTGTTTTAGTCTTTGTTGCTTCTTTGTTTGTTTAGTTGCTAGATATTTTGTTGATAAATCTTTTAGTCTACCTTTGATCTTGATCATTCAGACTCCTCAATCGACTTAATCAAAACTGATTTCTTCCTCCAAACTCTCATATATTGCTATATCCTATATCAATTGAATAACTATTTTCCTCATTCTTATATACCACAACTTTTACATCTTAAAAACAGAAATAGTTGTTTCCCTCCCCAGGAAAATATACTATAATTAAAAGAAATTCTAACAAATAAATACTCAAATTAGGAAATTGTATTTTTGATGATGCAAAATTTATCATTCCACCAAAGAGTTATGGCATGGTAGAACATTTGTTTTTGGGTGCTTTTTTAAATTAAGCATTCCATTTATTGTATGGATTCAATTAGAACTTTCCCTATGTCCCTCTAATCCTCTTCAATCTTGTCGAATATTATCATGCTGAGTTGCCAAATATTTCAATTCCAACACTTTTCTTATATCTTGAGAAAGACACACCCACCTGGAGCTGCACAAGTGAAATCCTACATAAGAAACTCTTTATATTATATTGCGATTGGAGGTAATGATAATGCTGCCTATATTGCCAATACAGCTTTCCCAAACACCACTTTCTCTTCAACAGTTTGTTGCATTACTCCTCTCCAAATTTGATCAGTACATAGGCGTGCATTTCAAATTTCCCACTCTACATATTATCTTGAAGAAAGACTACAATTTTCTATAAGAAGCATATCATTATTGAAATGCAGCATGACAGGGGCTTTATCAGGTCGGGGTAATATTGCCAAAGATGCATATTTGGAAAGTGCAAATCAGGTGGTTATGACATATAACACTGCATTTAAGTCACTTGTGGAGTGCCTCAGTAAAAAATTAGCTGGAGTAACCATCATCCATCTCAAAACTTATGATTATTTTATCAACATAATTCAGAACCCAAAAACCTATGGTAAATTACACTCTTACCCAATTTCTCAAACATAAAAGCTTTTTGTTTGAAAAGATTTTAAGGATTGGGTGGCTTAAAGAAAAAATAAATTTCATGTAAATTTCTGGATGCATTATTTAAGATTGCAAGCATAGCATGCTGTGGGTTAGGATTGTTTTAAACACAAGTAAGATGTGGAAGTACAAAACACTACAATATACAATTTGGAATGATGCCAATGCCTATGTCTTTAGGGATGGAATCCATCCCATTGAAAATGTTTATTCCATGATTTCATGCCAGATTTGGAAAAGAAATTCTTCATATATTTCTTCGCTCAATCTCTCTACTTTTGTCTTGGGAGAAAAGGTGTCTTGTTAATAATGGTGCACAAACCCCGTCTTTAATATAACAATATTTTATTATTATTTTCAATAATAAACAATGTCATGGCATCATATGGAAGATAGGGCATTGTGTGTTATTCAATACAATAATAAAATTTTATTTCTTATAATTATAAACAAATCAAGCCATCATATGGAGATAGGGCATGGTGTGTTATGAGATCTTAACATATTGTTTTGTAGAGGGAATAACTACTGGATACAAAGATTAAAACATAGAAAATACTCTACTCACTCTCCTTCAAATCATTCTTACGACTGAAATTATCAGTAGCCTATTCTGATATCTCTTTAATTTATACAACTTGTCTGATTGTTTTCCAAAATAAAATTTCTCCTTACAACAAAGAGGAAGAAATATTTCCAGAATTTTGCAGCACAATAGAATGGTTGTACAAATTTCTTTTTTCTAAATAGTGGTTTTTTTATATGCGACTTTCAGAGTTTTTAACTCTTTTTGTCTTTGCGTATGATATTTCCCCCATCGTTATAGATATTAAGATGGACTTTTCTTAAGATCATTATTCCTTTAATTTTGAAATCATATGGTTACTCAACCTTACAAATGTTTAACTTGGCAGAGAAGTGGAATTGATACCAAGGTATGTAAGGAGTGTATTGTAAACATGAGAGAAATATTTGACAATCGGCATAACCCTTAGACCTTTCAGGTACAAGTGCTAGTAGATAGAGAGATTTGGATTAGATGTTAAACAATTTTTTTTTGTGATTTATAGATACAATATTTGTCTCTTATTTCAAAGTAATAATCGGTTGACATCAAATATAAGTAAAATTCAAATGGTACTAGATCAATTCTCTTATTTAGTTGTTTATATAGAGGCTTACTTGAATTACCTTGGAATGCTCTATTTCAACTTTATTTTCTAAAATTTGGTTTTTGAATCAATATTTTATTTTATTTTTGAATTGCTTCCCATGTTCTCTTGATTCAAACTTAATTTTTTTAATAATTTCTAATAACAGTTTTCTTCATATTATAAATCCTAAACATTTCCAAATTTGATTAGCTTACATTTTTTCATTTTCTAATGATATCTCTAATTAGTGTACTCTATTCAAAATAAGTATACCAGTTTCATCATCTTTATTTTTCAATATATTTCGTAGAGAATCAGATCTATAATAATATAATGGTCATAGATCATCATCAAAGATAAGTTTTTAAGAGATCATTTTTTCTTTTTGTAGATAAGTACAACCTTTCCATTGTATATTTCAATTCTGATGGCGACTCTTCAAAAGAGTGCACATATCTTACCCCTGTTATCTATGTTTTGAACTTATTCTAGTTTTGCATTTTCTTGAGGCACTCTATTTCTGTGTAGTAATCATGATTCCATGATTTAGATGTGTTTCCACTGGGTATCAATATTTAATATTTTTAATCTTTTGAAGGAGGAAGAGAGTACAGCTATGTTGTACAATAGGAGGAGTAATTTTGACATCCAGCTGAGAATGACAATGGGGTTGGTGGTAGGGAGCTTCATTATGATGCTGAAAGTGCTTCCATGTATGGAGGCTACCGGTAGAGGAGATGAAAAAGCTTTGGTATTTTTCATTATCACAGACACTTTTGTTCTTTTCGATGCGATGATGGTTACCACAACTTTTCTTACTGGCTGTCATAAATCTCCAAAATTGGAGCACTTGATCTGCATCATTCTATGTTGTGCAGCATTGTCCTTCATTTACGCAGTCCTTAGCATAGCATATATATAGCTGCTCCCCACCAATCAGTGGATTGTGATGTGTGTAGGTGGTGTTCCTGCCACAATATTAGCACTGCTGCTCTTATATCACCTTCTCAACACATTCCCTAAGCAGCAGGAAGATGGTGACTTTAAATTACCTATGTAAAAGAATTCCAAATAGTGATATAACAGGTTATTTATTACACTTTCTAAAGCTACATTGGGGTTTAAGGTTTTTAAGATTCTATTTTTTTTTAGTGTATGATTAGAAATATCTATCTTCTTCTGAATCAAGTACAATGCATTTATTATATCTTTTTTAACTGTCTAAGGGTTATATTAGCGCTCCCTAAGAATGTCTTCTATGCTTTCTGAATGGTTCACTTTTTGCAGGTACTTTTTTTGTTCGTTTATGTGCTGCCAACATTCAAACCCTCCCCCCTGCCTTACATGCTTGCTTTCAGTTATATCCTCCCTTTTGTAGAAGACATCAGTTTATTTCAAATATTTCAGAGATCTTATTTTCTGGATTGATGATCATTGGTCAAGATTTGGTTTCTTGTGACTGTTCTTTGTTGAGCAGTTACCCCTCCCATTGGACCTATTTATGTGGTCTCTAATTTCCTAAACTGTTCAGATGATAGAATAAATATTTGAATATATTTTAGTTTACAAAATGTTAAGTATGTCAGCACCTTAACTGTGTGCTTATTAAAATTTTATGTGAAAATCTTAAATCACTTTAATTTTCTTATAGCAGCTTACTTGGCAAGTTGTCTACATATAATATTTTAAGTCCACATCATCAATTATAAATGTGGTATCAAATCAACAACTTCTATCACAACAATAGAACATGTTCAAGTACTATGTCCTTTCCTCTAGCTAAGAAGTTCACTCATTTCATTTTGCTAAATTGGGTTTCCTTCTATTTTCTTCTGAAGCCTGTTCCACCTACACTAAAATGGATCTTATTGTTAAATTAAAAATTAAATAATAGTTAAGCTTAGAACCTTCCTACAGTCCATACAAAAATCAAAATTTCATTAAGGGAATGTAAAACAAAGTACGAGAATTAAAATATCCACAAATCTCCCTCTTAAGTAATAGTGTAAAACTTGTTTTTGAAATGCATTGAGTTGTACTTCTGTAAGTTCTCATTGTGCTATTCAAAATCTGTCCAGATTAAGTATTTCTTGACAATTTCTTATAGGACAAAAAATTGGCAGTCTACATAGAAAATATATTATCCTCATCGTAGGTTCTTCCATAATCGGAACTTTGAAAAGCAATAGTTCTTTTCAACCTATTTTACTTTATTGATAAAATTTATATTATTGAAGTTCTAAAAGAAATTAAGAGAAGATATACACAATGTCCATTCCATCATAAAATCATTTAATCTCATGTTATAGTTTTTATGTATCGTCTTAAAATGGACACACTTCATTTTGATACCTTTTAGCCCTCCTTAGTGTGGTTACAATTTATTTTTCTCCTCTCCTCCATTTTGCTCCTTTTTGTCATCCTTTTCTTTCCAACATGGTCTTCTAGGTGTTGTTTTGATACTCTTTTGACCATATCTTTTGTTTAGTTTGTTATCTTCCGATTTTGCTTGCATCACCTTGTGACACTTTCTGTGGCCTTCCTGTCCCATCCTTTAGAACCATGTCAAGCTGGGTCGATCGAGTCTAGACTTGGTCGACCCAAGTCGACTTGGTCCAGCACTAGGTGGACCTAATTTGACTTGGTCTAAGACTAGGTGGACCCAAGTCGACCTAGTCCTTGGTGATTGTGGGGTGTGTGGCTCGAAATTTTAGGAGTTTACCAATTAATTTAATTACCTCCCTTGTTGGGCTGAGCTGTTTTCCCACCCAAAAACTAGTATAAAAGAAGGTTTGGGGGCTTCATTTTCATATCTCATTCTCAAGTTATCTCACCCCCACAAACAAGTATTCAAGGTGTTCTTCAAGTAAGCATCTTCAAGCATTCAAGTCTAAGCATATTCTTCGTGTATCAAGCTTCTTCCTTCAAGGTAGTCATGGAGTTTGGCTCTAAGGAGAAGATCCATCATTCGAATCCATTCAAGCTCTTCTATTATTTATCCATGGCATGTCACATACATTTCAATACACGAGGTTTTTACTTCTTTGATTTTCATATAATTCCTTTGAGTTACAACTATTACACACACATAATTGATCATTTATAAAAAGTCAATTTCATCTTCAAAGGTAATTTTATCTTTCATTTGATATTATTCACATCTACTACATGCAAGGATTTCCTTTATTAACTAAATTTCAATTTACAGTTAATTCTTTAACCTAGGGCTTGATCAAGGCAAGCCCTCATCAAATCCCAACCACAAACATTTCTTTTTTGTGTTGATTTGTAGGATATCAATGAAAGGTTTACAAATTTGGAACCTACTTTTTGGGAGATTTCTAGAGAAGTTAGTTTTAAGTCATCAGACTAGATCAACCTGGTTGTAGCACGTCTTCCCAAGTTGACCGAGTCCTCCAGTCTCCATTTTTTGGGAGATTTCTGGGTTTTGTTCTTTTTGTCATTTTGTTTCGAGATACATTGAAGGATATTCAAAAACAGTTTAGATCTATGAGTTTCATAGCCATATTACATCTTCCTCTACTTTTAAAGGTGAGCCTTTCATATTTTATTTCCTTTCATATCTTTACCCTAGATCTCTATCTTAATTGGGCTAGTTGTATTCATAAAGCATCTAGATTTGCATTATTTAAGCAATTAGTTCAATTTCACATTCACATTATCCTATCAAGGGCCAAAGACTACATTTCCTTTTGTTGCATTCCTCTTTACAAGTTTAATATTAGCACCCTTCTTCCTTTTGGGTCCTAGCTAATCTAATTTGGATCATAAGTGGAATCATATTTGAAAATTCCACTCTTTCTCTCACATACATATTTGAATGGTTTAGTGGCCTAGAAAAGAGGAGACCTACAATCCTATTAAAGTGTCTCCATTTTACCCCTAAACATTTTGGTGAATCTGATATTCTTACCCTCTTTTTCTTATCATGAATGCTGATGGTATTCCTTTGGAGGAGTATCCTAAGCATTGCTAGAACACTTGGGAGATTGTTAATGTCACATTCATGACTGTGTTTGTCATTGATGTCAACTTAATTTTGTTTTTGCAAAGATCGACAAAGTAGCAGACAAAGAATGAGGTCATCTAGATTTATTATTGATGATTAGGTCAAGCATGGTTTAGGATGTGCTCTACATTGTGTTTTAATGAAGTGGAAAAGAGTGCATTCAAAGACATGAAGGAGATATTCCTGATTTACAAAGGACAATATATAGACAAAGTACTTGAGAGGCAGTCTTTGATTTTTGGATTGTATCTCCTAATAGAGATAGAATTGTGATATGAAATGTTGAATAGTGATAGTAGAAAACCTAATGATGATGTCAACGAATGCGCAAGGTTAGAGGCCACACGTGTGAGAAGTTGTAAAGACTGTGAACCAACAATGTTGTGTAATTGTAAAATAATTGATTATCTTAAAGAGTCTTATTATGATCAATTGGGAAATCCTTAGGGTCAACTCAAGGAATCATTTTGCGGATATGGTATAAAGGAAGGTATTTTCCTTGTTTCTAAGTATGCAATTTTGATTGAGATCCAATGAGTAAGAGCAGAGTGTTTGATAAATACAAGTGATCCAAGGGATTATTGGATGTGAAGTTCATGATTTGGTATCAAGATCAGAAGAGGTTTGGTCTGGTCAGAGGACAAATAAGTAGCTATACATTTCTATTATTCTGCAAGGAATAATACAGAGACTGGTTGGACAATGAGTTTGATGGTCTTGACCCTAAAACTATTTGGATACCGGGTCCATTTGCCTCCCACAACTCCTAATAGGGTTGGAATCTCCTAATAGGGATTAAAACTCTCCTAATAGGGACTAATATGTACTGAATGTATTTCATTGGCTCCTAACAAAGTCCATCCTCTAACCATTAACTTTAATATTAGTACATCATTTTGTGGGTACAATTCCCACTGGGGTTTTCCCTTTGATCAAGGGTTTCCCTAGTTAACATATCTGGTGTTATTGTGTATGAGTATCTTCTTATGGTTATTGATTATATTGATCACATACTTAAGGATTAATAAGGATTAATAAATGTTCTAATATTTTGATAATTGATTCACCCCCCCTTAGTTATCTTGGTGGACTTTACTTTCTAATGATTGGAATTAGAGCATTAGGTCATTGAAGAAAAATCTTAACAACTTTGTGAGATCAATGACATGTCACTTTAGAAAAGAAAATTCTAAATTTGATGGAGTTATCTATGACAATTGGAAGGAGAAGATAAAGACTCATTTGCTATGTATGGGTCCAAGATATTGGCCGATGAAAAATAATGAAAGAGAGATTGTGGAAGAAAGCAAACTAGAGAAATGCAGTGAAGACATGTTTATGTGCAATATGCTTTCCATAGAGACATTATTTTTAGCTCTTCTTGAAAATGAATATAGTCAAGTAAAATCACTAGAGACATCTCATAAAATTTGGACAACCTTAGAAACTACTTTTGAAGGTGATAAGCATGCTAAAAGAATTAGACTATAAAATTGGATATGTTTGTTTCAAGATGTTAAAATGATGGAAGATGAATCTATAAGAAGCGATGTTGGTAGAATATCTTAAATTGTTGTATGAATTAAGTCTTGTCAAGGATATAAAGAAGAATATTAGATTTCTTGGAAGATTTTGAAAACATTGACACCACCTTTCAAACAAACAATACAAATTATTGAGCAAGTGATACCTTGCACTGAGAAGTTTACCAAAGAGGAAGGTTGGACGTAACAAAAGTAAGCTTGAAGAAATCTAAAGAATTTCCCAAACTGGAAACAACTTTTAGTGCATTAAGTGTTCATATTTCTTTATCAAGAAGTGGAAGCACCAATAGAGAGTATGCCAACAATAGTAGATCCAGATTTGAAGAAGATAGAAAAATTGAAGAAGGAATAGCCCTGCTTATAAGAAGAGAGCAAGATGGTAAGGATTTTTTAAAATGTTGGACTTGCAATGAATTTGGTCATTATGCTTATAAGTGTCCTAAAAGAGAGAAAAAGTACAAAAAAAATTTCAAACCTAAAAGACCTAGAGATTGTTTTTATGCAAATGAAGATGATGAATTGAGGAAAGAGTTTAAGTGAAAATGATGATGAATTAGGATTTGAGGCTATAAAAGAAGATAATTTTGAAAATGAAATTAAAGAAGAAAAATCCCCAGTTTCAAAAGTTGAAAAGAAATTTGTCAAGTTTAGAAATCACAATGGAGGAATTATTAGAGTTGGTAACAATGCAACTTGTCACATCACATAAATATAATCTATTACTCTTGACGGAAAGATTAATATTGATGATGTTTATTTTGTTGATGGACTAAAGCATAACCTACTAAGTGTTGGATAGCTGGTTGATAAAGGTTATCAGGTGCAATTCACAAAGAAGACATGCATTATCAAAGAAAAAGATGGTAAGTTGATTGGAACCAGTACAAGATCTAGAGGTAATGTGTTTCAATTGAATCCTACTTAGATGACTTATTTGGTTGCAAAGGTGGATAACAACTAGTTGTGGCATAGAAGGTTTTGTCAAATAAGGCTAGTAGCACATTTTCTGTCAATGATTTACCTAGAATCATGAAGCCTACTAATATTGTTTGCAAAGAATGTATTATGGCTAAACATAAGAAGGTTTCTTTTCCCAGCAAGAAGTTCACTACCACAACAAAGTTGGAGATTTTTCATAAAGACTTGAGTGGTCCTACCTGAATAAGAGGATTCTATGGAGAAATGTACTTTATGATTTTTGTTGATGATTTCACTAGAATGATGTGGGTAACATTTCTTAAAGAAAATTTTGAAGCATTTGAAAAGTTTAAGTTGTTCAAGAATAGAGTTGAGAATGAATATGTTGTAAAGATAAAATATTTAAGATTAGATAGAGGTGGAGAGTTTACTTCTAAAGAGTCTAAAATATTTTGTGAAGAAAATGATATTAAAAGATAGTTATCATCACCCAAGACTCCTGATAAAAATAGAATTGCAGAAAGAAGGAAGATGCTCTTAATAAAAGCAACAAGAGAAATGATGTTTGAGAATGATGTATCCAAGAAATTTTGGAGGGAAAAAGTCAACACAACACTATACACGATGAACTAAGTATAGATCATAAAAAGTACAAATGAGACTCTTTATGAATTATGGTTTGGACATGCACCATCAGTAAAGAATTTCAAAATCTTTGGAAGTAAATGTTACATAAAGATAGATGATGATATTGGTAAGTTTGATCCAAGAAGAGATGAAGGTATTTTTTTGGTTATTCATTGAAAAAAAAAGCTTATAGATGCTTTAATTAGAGAACTAAGACAATTGTTGAGTGTGCAAATGTGAAAGTAGATGAAAATTTTGGGGTTAAAGAGAGAATGTTGGATTGTATTTTTGATGAAGAAGAAGATAATTCTAAAACTTCTAGAGAAAATATTGAAGCTTTCCTTGAGACTAACAATGATTTGTAAATTGTTGTTTAAGTTTTTGAACAAATAAAAGAACAGAGATCTAAACCAAGAGAAAAAGAGTTGAAATAGAAACTCCTACACCAAACATGAATTTGACAAAGAATCACCCTGATGATTAGATCATTGGAAGCAAAGAAAAAGGAGTGATGACAAGAAATGAAGTACATGAGGAATTATATTTGATTTCTCAAGTTGAACCTAAAAGTGCAAATGAGGCATTCGGTGATGATCATTAGATTCAAGCAATGAAGGAAGAACTAGATTAGATTGTGAAGAATGAGACATAAGAATTGGTTCGTAGGCCTAAAGACAAGAATGTTGTACAAACTAAATGGGTATTAAGAAATAAAATAAATGAAAAAGGTAAATTTGTGAGGAATAAAGAAAGATTGGTATGTAAAGGGTATTCATAGAAAGAAGGTGTAGATTATGATGAGACATTTTCTCTTCTTGCCAGAATGGAAGAAGTAAGAATGTTCATGGCTTATGAAGCAACTAAGAAGTTTAATGGTATTAGATGGATGTTAAGTTAGCATTTTTGAATGGAAAAATTGAAGAAGTTTACATTGAGCAGGCTGAAGGATAAAGCCAAGGAATTCATGGAGATGTTCATTGAGAAAAATAATATAAGGGAAGAGGTTGCATAAATGGTGGGGGAAATAGAAAAAACATTCAAAAAAAAGAGTATTGAGATGTTTGACGATAAGAACTGGACATGCTTATACCTAAAAAGTATGGGGGTTTGACAATTTCAAGTGAAATGGAAAAATTAACCTACATCAGAGGCTACTTGGATAGCAGAAAGTGATATCAAAAAGTTCAAATAGACCTAAATTTTTTGTTCCAGGGGGAGAATGGTGTAGGAGCACCTAGGGTTTGGCTAAACCCTCATCATTTTTAGCTTGTAAATGATCTTACTCTAACCAATGAAGAATAAAGGACTAAAATAAAGTCCCTAGAGTGTGTTTGAGTTCTTAGGGAGTCATTCTAGGTGTGTGCAAAAAGTTACCAAGGATTGGGAAAAATTTGTCATACATTGGCAAAAAATGCCTAGTTGGGTCAAACTTAGCCAATCACCAATTTTATGTGCAAATTCTTGGAGATCATCTTGGCATGTGAATGCATCTTTTGTAGAAAATATTTGTGTTTTTAGGATTACAAATGTCGAATTTACCATTCAAACTTTATTCAATTATTGTGAAGAAATCATAATTTTAGTTGTCCTTTTCTTTGTTGTTCCTTAGTATGCATATGTTCCACACAAACATAAACATGTGTTACTTTGTCAAAAGTCAAGAGAAGTCACCTAGAGCAAAAGACACCTCTAGACTTGGATACAACAAACAATCTTCATCAACTGAAGAAGGAGAATCATCTAAATGTGGAGAGCAAAGGAATGCAAAATCAAAAGGAAAACTTGCATGTTATCACTATGGGAAAATTAGACACACAACCAATATATGCAGAAGAAAAAGTGGTAAACAAATCTCTAAAGCTAAGTCAAGAGGTTATTATTTTAATTGCAAGAAAATAAGACATTAAACACATGAATGTAGATCAAAGAACACTGACTCAGCCAGGAAGGTATCTAGATTCCAAGGTCATTGCTACAATTGTCAAAAGTATGGACATAGAGACTATGAGTGTAGACTTAAGAAGAAGTCACACTAGTCACTTAAAAAAGAAACTCATACATCAAAGAAAGACAACTCCTACAATTGGGATTACAACACATGGTACAGTTGTCACTATTATGGAGAGTATGGACACATTCTAGAGAACTGCATGAAGACACATTTTAGAGGAAATTACAAGAAATGGCTAAATGGAGAGATAGTATGTTTTAGTTGTCTCAAAGTTGGGTACATCAGTAAGAACTAAAAAACTAGGACACCAACACCAACACCAACAGTGAAACCAACACCAAGCAATGGAAATGACAAACCAAAAGGAAAGAAGATATGGATAGAGATAGTAAGAGCTAGAAGTAGTAGAGTAGATAAGATAAATTTATTAATGTCCAACAAAAGACAACTTGGGTCTATGGGAATGGAAGCTTACAACCAAGAAGTTAGCAGATAAATAGAGCACCAAACGATGTCCATAGAAGAACAATCATAATAAATGAAGAAGAAAGCATGAGACATCATGGAAAATATTAGGTATCTATCTTCAAAGGGAAAAAGTCCAACAATGATGAATATGGCTGGTGGCTACTAGAGGCCCTATGGTGTGGTTGAGTGTTATGAGAGGAGTGTCACTAGTGAAGAGGTCCACTGCGGGGTCTCACTAATATGGAATGACCTGTGTTAGGCAAACTGCACGGTCACTTGACACCCCATGTTGGAGCTAAGGGTGAGAAGGTCATAATAAGCTGTGCCTAGGTCTCGCTCATGGGAAATGATAGTTGTAGAGTATGGTCATGAAGTTGTAAGGACTCACAAAGATAGAGTGTAATGCAATGCTGATCTGTGTACTCGAAGAAATCTGAGAGGGATTTGCAATCTTGAAAAATAAATTAAAATATCCCTCTAATCTCATAGTATATGAGACATTTGAAAAGGAAATGGATGTTATATTTTGCCTCTCCTAAGGTACAAAGTTTACAAACCTAATCCTCTATAGCAATATGGTAATTGGCATGGATTCGAGGTTGATGCAAGCCCACCTTGAAGGAACCAAGGGAGATGCACAAGGTGTATGTTCAATATCTATGTAAGTCATTAGGGCATACAATAATCCCATCTCAATAATCTAAGAAGTTCTCAGTGTAGAATGCCATCCTTAGATGTAGTCCCCCTAGAGGATCAACCCAGGTATGTATAATATACTGCATGTAGATGTCAAGTCTAACATGCCCATTCACCTCCTACCAATAGGGGAGGAGATAAGTAGGAGTGTCCACTGAGAACTGGTAGGAGGGAGATAGTTGATGTCAATCCCAACTAATCTCAGAAGGATAGTAGCTTAAGCATACTAGCAACAGGCTCTAGTGGTTGGATCAGAATCTGTAACAACAACTAAAGAGCAGTAGCCTAAGGGTGGGTATCTATGTTGGCCTTCACCCAAGTCTGCAAAGCCACAAAGACAATGGAGAAACTAGATCAGGTTAAAAATGGATGCAAGCCTAAAAGGGTGAGCTCCAAACTCAGCCAAAATACCACTATGGGGGGTAGATCTATGACATCTAATAATCCGATGGAGGAGTAGAGTCTAGGTGCACTCAATATTGGTCCAATCTAAGTCCTAAAGAGAAGGACCCCATACCACCAAACCATAGAGCACTATGGGTCTTACTAAGAAATCTAGGAGGGATAGCTTAGGTGATGTGTCCTGAAAGTGGTGTCTAAAGCACTATCTCTTGAGCATGGCAAGGGAACCCAACCCTTTACTGTTCTGAGGCTGAATGGAAGATCTCAAGCTGAAACAAGATCCATAAAACTTAAAACCAACGTATGTGTAAGATGATGTAATCTCAACTTACCAAACTTGGAAGTGAAAATGGAGATATGAGTGTTGGAAGCATGAATGCTAATGATATTCCTATGGAGGAGTATTGTAGAAATAGGATTAGATTATTATCATGATGATATGTTACATTCATGATTGTGTTTTTCATTGATGTCAACATAGCATTTTTCTATGGTTTTTGATAGAAGAACAACATAAAGATCAAGTTGGTATGGATAGAAAATTGAGCATTTTCACCAAGTGAGGTTAAAAGGAGATACCACTAAGTGCCTAGTATATGTAGCTAACCTTAGAAGTACAAGATATTAAGTCTGGAAGATGCTATGCAAGTTTTAGTGAAGACTATTTTAAGATAGAGTTAATAGAAGCATGTTATGATAAACTTGCTATATCTCTTAGCAGTGTTGTTATTCTATGAAGCCAAAGTTAAAGATGTGAAGATGACATTTTGGAGATGATGTAGAGAAGCTTGCTCATCATAATGTTATGTGTATAGAAATTTATTAAAGTTACAAGGTGGAAGATTAATGTTATCACTAAGTGTAACGTGTTCTTAAAGTGGTCCTATAATAATTAATTGAGAAGGTGTAACAACTAACTCAGGGTGTAATGCCCTGCCCAGAGATCCTTGGAAACAAGGATTCAAATCAACCCAAGATATTTTTTTTTACAAGTATGAATGCACAAGACAACATCATACATGGATCACAAAGATTGCAACGGAAGACTTCAACACAATCCCGGCAACCAACGAATCTCCGAACGCCACTACCAAACTGACACACACAAACAAAGCCAAAAATGACAACAACAAGAAAAGTGATGGACAAAACATCCAAAACCACTCAAGAACACACATGCCCAAACAACATATGACATGGAAAGAAAGGTAATTCACATGTTGAAACCATCATTACTCTTCTTTCATAAATTCATTAATTAAGCATAACATAAGCACTAATGCATAATGAACTGAAAGGTTTTCAACCAAGGGTCCAAGAGTCACTATAGAACAAGTACATACCTTTCAATTTCTTTCAAAAATAAAATTAAGTTTAATCACCATTTAAACCATTCAGTTACCATAACAACTTTAGATCTAATAAAGACACACTAGCATGTTCTCCATGATATTATCCTTGAACGTACTACCAGAGGTTCGAGATGAACATGATAGAGTCACAACACACAATTGGGTAGTAGTAAAACACATCCAAAATAGTCATCATGAAACAAAACAAAAAGCCCAAATGGGAGAATTGCCGATTCCAACAGTAAGTACCAAAAGAGCTCATTTCAACAATAAGTCAAATGTGACAACTGCCACAAAGAGAGCGATAGATAAAATTTGATGACTACTCCAAGAGAGGAAAATACTAAAAACCAATGCTAGCCCAACAACATGAGGAAAGTACCTCCAGCCCAATAAAATAAGGCATCAAAAAAATCACATTACAGGTGATGACTGAGTACAGTCACACAGGAGGGATAAATCACCACACAATGCTAATGAATACATCATCCTAGCACCGTTAGAGAACACACTCACACACATCAAATAGTATACCATTAATAATATCATGCATATGCAGAAACACTAATTTCCATGCAATGCAACATTTAGATATCCATCCAATTAATACAGTTTTACATAAGCTTAAGAAACAATCAGATTGGGGACTTAAGTCATTAACCCAAATATATAATGCAAAACTACAACTTTGCAATGATTCACAATAAACACTCATTTTCAATGAAAGGAACCATTTCATCATTATAATCAACAAAATAAAGAATCAAAATTAAGATTCATTCATTTACTTGCAATTAGGAGAAAATAGGGAAACAATGCACCTACTCCACAAGGAGAAACAAGAAGAGGCACACAAGCCAACACATGGAAACCAATCAGTGGTTCCATCCAAAGAGGGTCACACAAGCAACCAACCAAACAAGGCACATCGATTCCGCTTACAAAATTAGGAAGACTCACTTCCTTCTCCACACACTACTCTAGTTGCATCTACTGGACAAGCAAGTCAATCACGAGTAGATACCAAAGCAACAAAGATCACGAGTTCTCACCGAGACACTCGCACTCAACCAACGCAACAACAACTACAAGGGCAACATAACCACAAAGATCCCAATGTTTGAACATGGGCTCTGATACCAGATGTAATGCCCCACACGAAGATCCTTGGAAACAAGGATTCAAATCAAGCCAAGATATTTTTTTTTTACAAGTATGAATGCACAAGACAACATCATATAGCGATCACAAAGATCGCAACGGAAGACTTCAACACAATCCCGACAACCAATGAATCTCCGAATGCCACTACCAAACTGACACACACAAACAAAGCCAACAATGACAACAACAAGATGAGGGCATAAGAAATGACCACTCATCAACAAAACACCAAGCTGGGGTAATATGCAGAATCCCGAAATTTGGCTAAGCCTGAAATCCTGAAGCCCTAAAAATTTCTAGAATCCATAACTTATCTCTGAGAGGTCTGAAACCTATCTCAAAATTTTTTTTGCATATATTAAAATATATCTTAAGTATACGTCAACTTATACTTAAACAATATTTTGTAAACCCCGAAGAACAACAACAGAAACCCAAAAACTGAATTTCAAAAGAAACCTCCTGAATTCAAAATGCAACAACATAGGCTCGAAGAACACTCAAAAGGGTATCCAAAACCACTCTCAAAAAGATCAGATCATGAAGAAAAGTGCTTTTTGATGGCACACGCAGGTTTTTCACAAAAACTGTGCAACACTTTTTACTAAGGGAGGGCGACACTTCTCCCTTACTGAGTGCGACACTTCTCAAGAAGGCGTGTGATACTGGAAAAGTATCACGCAACATTTCTCATAAAGTCGTGCAACACTCTTCCAGTTTCGTACGACACTTCTCTAGTAATGCGTGCGACACTTTATAGTATCGTACGACATTCTTTCTATGGGCGTGCGATACTTTATCAGTGTCACACAATGCTGAACAAATGTCACCCATAGAAAGTAAAAACACTTCCAGAACTCAAAAACAAAAAAAAATTGACAAAAGAACCTCCACACTGGGGAGTATTGGATCCACAAAGGCTCAAGGAATGAAAACTCAAGTGCAAGAACAACACGGAAAGAAGAACACCAAACCATCTAAACTACAACAGCAAAGAACACACCGAAAATAAGCATTACAGAGAACAAAAGCAACATTGCAATGCACAAAAATGCATCTTAGGAACAAAACAACCAAACTAAGTACGCGGTTCCTCCCAACTGTCAATAGCATCATAAGACCATCATGGGTCCTAGCCATCCCTCGCGTGTAACATCCCAAGCCACCAACCAGATCATCAGTACTATTGTAATAGGGACGTCACTACTAAAAACATGCAACAATATAAGCATAAGGAAATCTAACATGCTAGTGATAATGCATAAGATAATCCTACAGCAGATAACATCACCTATCACATGCTAAACAACAGTAAGCAACATATATACTACTAAAGCAAATCACATCATCTAATCATATGCTAAACATCATAATAAGGGAATGTGCCAAATAAAATAACATCATCTAAACATGATATACAAGCATCCCAATGAAAGCATAAATCACAAGAAAGCATACTCTGGAACCCAAAGTACCAAGTGAAAACATCCAGCAATGGTCGCACTAGGATAAGAGACCGTCTCTGTACACCAGTCCCTAGCAATGTTGAAGGTAGCTACGCCTCCCAACCATGTGGAACTCGTAGGTCCACACCCACCGTGCTGATGGAGATAATGATCCAACCACAAACACACATAAAACACAACATCCATGGCTAACACTCATGCTAGAAAGTATAATGGCTGCAACCAAGAACCTAAAACAATGCAAGGAGTACAGATCCTGGTCAGACACTCAATAGGCTACTATGTAGGGACTAACATCATGGAGAGTTGCTTGGCATCAAAAAGCCCAAGCTAGGACTTGCGCAGATTCAACATCCCTCAACGGAAAGGCTCTTGCACCCAATACCTTTTTATTATCTTAAGTTTTATTACTAGTCACACATTTTATTTAATTATCACTTAATTAAAGCTTCCTTTGCCAACCCTCTAGGCACAATGATCACCAGGTTGCAAGGTAGAAGCCCCCTCCATATGCTACCCTACCCTACCCATGCTCATCCTATGACAAGTGCTCGTTGGCATGCATACTCCCATCCCAACCCCAATGATCATAACTTTCGGCAAATCCACAGAAGATCAGGCCTTGCAAGTCACCCAACAAATGTACGTGTACGTACTCGTGTGTGGCGCACCACCATCATGAAGATCATAACACAAGGACAAGAATGAGAACACAATGCAAAGAAAACACTGAACTGAAAGCAACACGGGAAGGATGGATTCTACACGAATCCAAAAGCCAATAAAACCATACATCATAAAATCACTCAATCGGCCTCAATTCGAGAGTATGGATTCTACACGAATCCGAATGATGTAACAAGACCACACATCATGAACTCACTCAATCGGCCTCAATCTGAGAGTATGGATTCTACATGAATCCTAGCGTTCACCAAACAAAAGCAAAGGTCCAACAAAAACCATAACAGGTATAAAATCACTCAACCGAACAGAACATCGGGAGTACGGATGCAACATGCATCCCAATGCAACATAAAAGTGCAATAGTGGTCTGACTGATATCCAAATGGATCATCCAGGTCCACGAACCACAATGTGCCAAGAAAACTCGAGAAAATATGGTGGCACACAAAACGAGATAAAAATTCCAAAAATTTGGAAAACTTCAAAATTAAAACCCATTTGGCCTTTGGGTTCAAAAACCCTAAAAATCCAAAAATAAATGAAATCGAACACCGTTTGCAAAAATGGCCAGCATAATGGCGTAAAATCCCAAACCCTCATCCCAAAAAATAGGGAAATGTGCATACCTACCCAATCGGGTAGAACTAGCTTATAGAAATGGAGGGGAACACTAGTTCTCAACCTCCAAACAAACGGCTACCAAAAACAGAAGCAGAAACGGAGCAGAAACAATAAAACAGGAAAGCCCTACCTCACAGCCAAAAGGGCAAAATGGGAATCTGAACCATAAAATAAATATCTTGCAGAAGTAGCTGAAAATTGTAGCAATCCAAGGTTTCCCCGAGCTGGATCCAACGAGCCCAACCTCGCGACGATCCCATGATCGTAGCTCCTACAACGGACAAAACAGTAAATCCTCATGAAGAGGATTTTGGGTTTTACTCTCCAACTTTCCAATTTGAAAGTGAGAAGTGAGGAATTAAATTCCTCTTTGGATACTTATTCACTTTTCAGGTGAATAATCGATTAGGGCATTTAACCAGCCAATCTAGTTAAACCTCGAATCAACCCAAACAAAAATAGGCTATTCCTATAAATAGGAATTCATCTATGGCAAAGCTACCAGAAATTAAAATAAATCAATTAAAAAGCCCGAAAACCCAAAAACACATAAATCTCCTGAACAACTTTTGCGACAAAGAAAAACTCTAAATGCACAGACACGCTTACTGGTCTAATCACATAATGCAAATGAGTTCGGATTTAATAATCATCGAAAGGTTTAAATTAATCATTTTAATAAAGGATACGTCGACCATATAAGGATGACATTGGTAAAATATGAATGGCTGAATCACTAACTCCATGTGCCACTGCTAGGGATATAAATCCTGCACACTAAACAACACGATCAAGTGCAATTGCATATAATAACATAGCCAAAGCAATAATGTGTTAAATCACCTAATTTAACCAGTTATTTAATTATATTAAAATAATCTATTTACATCACTCACGTTTGCAAAAGGCATAGCAATGCAGGAATGAAGTAAATAACCATAGGATTAAATCCATCACATAACAAAATCAGAGGTATGTCCATATACTAGATAACCAGATAACATCATAAAACACACTGTCATCTCAAAATGGAATCATCATGCAATATGATTAACTGAACAGCATAGTAGTCTAATATCTATGATACTGAAATCAAAGAGTAACATCTGACCCTCGGGTCCTCTCAAATGTAAACAAAACATGAGTAACAAATATCTCTCTAATAAGAAATATAACAAGGTAAATGTCCGCAACACATAACCAAAGAATCCAACAAGAATAATCCATTTCTAATCATTAATGCACTTAATAAGGATTGATTACTTTGCATTAAAAAGGCATTTAAAACACATAAGCAACCACAGTCGTAAACATGACTAACCACTGCTATAGGAACCTAGTCCAGTGTAGCATGGTTAAAAGTACACAGTGCAATCTCTACAAACACCTCAAGGTAATCACAGAACAACCTCATGATACCACATCGATCCTGGTAACCACTGGCACAAACCTCAATGAACCAAAAATTACATCATAATCTCGAAGATCAGTCAAAAGCATAATCAATGCAACTGATAAAGAAACATAAATCCAAACACCTCAACGGTGTAGACCACTCAAGGTCACAATCATGATCCATCACAACAAAAGATTAGCAAGGGTGCATCCATCAGGATGACTTACAAAATTCAAATGGGAGAGGCACTACATCATCCCCCCCAAAGACTAGGCTTACTCCTGGAAGCCTGCAATCCAAGAAAAGAAACCAAAACACACAAGAACCAAAATCAAAAGCGAGCAATAGGAATGACTCAACAACTCTCTACAAGTCAAACCCAAAACACTCCAACATTCTCAAACCATCATGTTAACCCCCAAATAGGTTAAACACAAGAGAATGGGTGTCACACAGACACAAGGTCCTCCAACAAGGAACCTTCTATGCGCTAGGAAGAACTCATCTAGCCATAGAGTCAACAATACAAGGTAAGGAACAAGCCACTCTACCTTGTCAACAGGTGCCCAACCATGACATGCACCATTTTATGTAGTGCCTCTCCCATTTGACTTTTGTAAGTCATCCTAATGGATGCACCCTTACTGATCTTTTATTGTGATGGATCATGATTGTGACCCTGAGTGGTCTACACCGTTGAGGTGTTTGGATTTATGTTTCTTTATCAGTTGCGTTGATTATACTTTTGAATGATCTTTGAGATTATGATGTGATTTTTGGTTCACTGAGATTTGTGCCAGTGGTTACCAGGATCAATGTGGTATCATGAGGTTGTTCCGTGATTACCTTGAGGTGTGTGCAGAGATTGCACTATGTACTTTTAACCATGCTACACTGGACTAGGTTCCTGTAGCAGTGGTTAGTCATGTTTATGACTGTGGTTGCTTATGTGTTTTAAATGCCTTTTTAATGCAGAGTAATCAATCGTTATTAAGTGCATTAATGATCAAAAATGGATTATTCTTGTTGGATTCTTTGGTTATGTGTTGCAGACATTTACCTTGTTATATTTCTGATTAGAGAGATATTTGTTACTCATGTTATGTTTACATTTGAGAGGACCTAAGGGTCAGATGTTACTCTTTGATTTCAGTATCATAGATATTAGACTACTATGCTGTTCAGTTAATCATATTTCATGATGATACCATTTTGAGATGACAATGTGTTTTATGATGTTATCTGGTTATCTGGTATTTGGACATACCTCTGATTTTTTTTTGTGATGGATTTAATGCTATGGTTATTTACTTCATTCCTGCGTTGCTATGCCTTTTGCAAACGTGAGTGATGTAAATAGATTATTTTAATATAATTAAATAAATGGTTAAATTAGGTGATTTAACGCATTATTGCTTCGGCTATGTTATTATATGCAATTGCACTTGATCGTGTTGTTTAGTGTGTAGGATTTATATCCCTGGCAGTGACACATGGAGTTAGTGATTCAGCCATTCATATTTTACCAATGTCATCCTTATATGGTCGATGTATCCTTTATTAAAATGTTTAATTTAAACCTTTCGGTGATTATTAAATCCGAACTCATTTGCATTATGTGATTAGACCAGTAAGCGTGTCTGTGCATTTAGAGTTTCTCTTTGTCGCGAAAGTTGTTCAGGAGATTTATGTGTTTTTAGGTTTTCGGGCTTTTTAATTGATTTATTTTAATTTTTGGTAGCTTTGCCATAGATGAATTCCTATTTATAGGAATAGCCTATTTTCATTTGGGTCAATTCGGGGTTTAACTAGATTGGCTGGTTAAATGCCCTAATCGATTATTCACCTGAAAAGTGAATAAGTATCCAAAGAGGAATTTAATTCCTCACTTCTCACTTTCAAATTGGAAAGTTGGAGAGTAAAACCCAAAATCCTCTTCATGAGGATTTATTGTTTTGTTCGTTGTGGGAGCTACGAGCATGGGATCGTCGCGAGGTTGGGCTCGTTGGATCTAGCTTGGGGAAACCTTGGATTGCTGCGATTTTCAGCTACTTCTGCGGGATATTTATTTTATGGTTCAGATTCTCATTTTTCCCTTTTGGCTGTGAGGTAGGGCTTTCCTGTTTTATTGTTTTTGCTCCATTTTTGCTTCTATTTTTGGTAGCCATTTGTTTGAAGGTTGAGAACTAGTGTTCCCCTCCATTTCTGTATGCTAGTTCTACCCAGTTGAGCGGGTATGCTCATTTCCCTATTTTTTGGGATGAGGGTTTGGGATTTTATGCCATTATGTTGGCTGTTTTTGCATACGGTGTCCGATTTCATTTATTTTTGGATTTATGTGGTTTTTGAACCCAAAGGCCAAATGGGTTTTCATTTTGAAATTTTCCAAATTTTTGGGATTTTTATCTCGTTTTGTGTGCTGCCATATTTTCTCAAGTTTTCTTGGCACATTGTGGTTCGTGGACCTGGATGATCCATTTGGATATCAGTCAGACCACTATTGCACTTTTATGTTGCATTGGGATGCATGTTGCATCCGTACTCCCGACGTTGTGTTTGGTTGAGTGATTTTATACCTGTTATGGTTTTTGTTGGACTTTTGCTTTTGTTTCGTGAACGCTAGGATTCATGTAGAACCCATACTCTTGGATTGAGGCCGGTTGAGTGAGTTCATGATGTGTAGTCTTGTTACATCATTGGGATTCATGTAGAATCCATACTCTCGGATTGAGGCCGATTGTGTGATTTTATGATGTATGGTTTTATTGGCTTTGGGATTCATGTAGAATCCATCCTTCCCGTGTTGCTTTCGGTTGGGTGTTTTCTTTGCATTGTGTTCTCATTCCTATCCTTGTGTTATGATCTTCGTGATGGTGGTGTACCACACACGAGTACATATGCGTACATTTGTTGGGTGACTTGCAAGGCCCGATCTTCTGTGGATTTGCCGAAAGTTATGATCATTGGGGTTGGGATGGGAGTATGCATGCCAACGAGCACTTGTCATAGGATGAGCATGGGTAGGGTAGGGTAGCATATGGAGGGGGCTTCTACCTTGCAGCCTGGTGATCATTGTGCCTAGAGGGTTGGCAAAGGAAGCTTTAATTAAGTGATAATTAAATAAAATGTGTGACTAGTAATAAAACTTAAGATAATAAAAAGTTTTGGGGTGCAAAGCCTTTCCGTTGAGGGATGTTGAATCTACACAAGTCCTAGCTTGAGCTTTTTGATGCCAAGCGACTCTCCATGATGTTAGTCCCTACATAGTAGCCTATTGAGTGTCTGACCAGGACCTGTACTCCTTGCATTGTCTTAGGTTCTTGGTTGCAGCCATCATACTGTCTGGCGTGAGTGTTAGCCATGGATGTTGTGTTTTATGTGTGTTTGTGGTTGGATCATTATCTCCATCAGCACGGTGGGTGTGGACCTACAGGTTCCACGTGGTTGGGAGGCGTAGCTACCTTCACCACTGCTAGGGACTAGTGTACAGAGACGGTCTCTTATCCTAGTGCGACCGTTGCTGGATGTTTTCACTTGGTACTTCGGGTTCCAGAGTATGCTTTCTTGTGATTTATGCTTTCATTGGGATGCTTGTATATCATGTTTAGATGATGTTATTTTATTTGGCACATTCCCTTATTATGATGTTTAGCATATGATTAGATGATGTGATTTGCTTTAGTAGTATATCTGTTGCTTACTATTGTTTAGCATGTGATAGGTGATGTTATCTGTTGTAGGATTATCTTATGCATTATCACTAGCATGTTAGATTTTCTTTTGCTTATATTGTCACATGTTTTTAGTAGTGACGTCTGTATTACAACAGTACCGACGATCTGGTTGGTGGCTTGGGATGTTACGGGCGGGGGATGGCTAGGACCCACGATGGTCTTATGATGCTATTGATGGTTGGGATGAACCGCGTACTTAGTTTAGTTTTTTTGTTTCTAAGATGCATTTTTGTGCATTGCAATGTTGCTTTTGTTCTCTGCAATGCTTATTTTTAGTGTGTTCTTTGCTGCTGTAGTTTAGATGGTTTGGTGTTCTTCTTTTCGTGTTGTTCTTGCACTCAATTTTTCATTCCTCGAGCCTTTGTGGATCCGATACTCCCTGGTGTGGAGGTTCTTTTGTTGATTTTTTCCCATTTTTGAGTTCTGGAAGTGTTTTTACTTTCTATGGGCGACATTTGTTCAGCATTGTGCGACACTGATAAAGTATCGCATGCCCATAGAAAGAATGTTGTACGATACTATAAATTGTCGCACGCATTATTAGAGAAGTGTCGTATGACACTGGAAGAGTGTCACACGACTTTATGAGAAATGTCACACGATACTTTTCTAGTATCGCACGCCTTCTTGAGAAGTGTCGCACTCAGTAAGGGAGAAGTGTCGCCCTCCCTTAGTAAAAAGTGTCACACAATTTTTGTGAAAAACCTGCGCGTGCCATCAGTGGGCACTTTTCTTCGTGATCTAATCTTTTTGAGAGTGGTTTTGGATACCCTTTTGGGCATTCTTCGAGCCTATGTTGTTGCATTTGTAATTCAGGAGGTTTCTTTTGAAATTCAGTTTTTGGGTTTCTGTTGCTGTTCTTCGGGGTTTAAAATATATCGTTTAAGTATAAGTTGACATATACTTAAGATATATTTTAATATATGCAAAAAAATTTTTGAGATAGGTTTCAAACCTCTCAGAGATAAGTTATGGATTCTAGGAATTTTCAGGGCTTCAAGATTTCAGGCTTAGCCAAATTTCGGGATTCTACATATTACCCCAGCTTGGTGTTTTGTTGATGAGTGGTCATTTCTTATGCCCTCATATTGTTGTTGTCATTGTTGGCTTTGTTTGTGTGTGTCAGTTTGGTAGTGGCGTTCAGAGATTCATTGGTTGCCGGGATTGTGTTGAAGTCTTCCATTGCGATCTTTGTGATCCCTGTATGATGTTGTCTTGTGCATTCATACTTGTAAAAAAAAAATATCTTGGCTTGATTTGAATCCTTGTTTCCAAGGATCTCTGGGCGGGGCATTACATAGGGAATTTTTTTATGGAATCAGTATAAAGGAAGGACATTTTCCTTTGTTATGTATGGATAAATGCGAATGATTGTGAGCATCACAAAGAGAAAAATGCAAAGATAAGAAGAGTAGAGTGAAGGTGAAGGAAACTTTGTTTCCAAGGTTTTATTTTGAGATCCAAAGTTTAAAACTTGGATCCAAGGTTTGTGACCTAGTCTATAAGGTCAAATAGTGATTGGTCTAGTTGACAAGACATAGGAGAGAAGTTAAAGTTTAGTACATACAATTATTTTGAAAGGAATAGTTGAGAGATCAGTTGGACAATGAGTTCAGTGATCTTGCCCCAAAAGCTATTTGGAGAGTGAGTCCTTCTGTCTTCTACAACTCCTAACAAGGTTGCCACAACTCCTAATAGGGTTGGAATCTTCCAACAAGGATTCAAAGTCTCCTATTAGGGACTCATATGTACAAAATGTTGTAATAGAATCCTAATAGGGATCCTCCTCTAGCAAGGAATATTTATATTAGTACATCATCTTGTGGGCATCATTCCCACTAGGGTTTTCCCTTTGATCAAGTGTTTCCCTAGCTAACATATGTAGTGTAATTGTGTGTGTGCATCTTTGTATGATTGCTATTTACTTTGGTTGAATGGTTAAGATTATTTAAGGTGGATAAATGTTTTTATTATTTTATAATTGATTCACTCCCCCTACCCTCCCTCTCTATTATCTTGGTGGACTATTGTTTCTAACAATTGGTATCAGAGCATCAGGCCCTTGAAGATAATGTTTAACAACTTTGGGAGATCCATGGAAAATGTTTCCAGAAAGGATAGTTTGAAGTTTTATGGAACAAATTATGATAGTTGGGAGAAAAAGATGAAGACACATCTACTATGTATGGATCTAGGATATTGGATTTTGGCAAAATTAGAAAAGACAACCATTGTTGAGAAAGATTTGGAAACTTGTATCGAGGAAGGAAGGGATCTTTTCATGTGTGACATGAGAGCTAGAGAAGCACTATTGTATGCATTTCCTGAAATTGGTACAACTAGATAAAGTCACTTATTACTTCTCATATGATTTGGAAAGCTTTGGAAAATAGTTTTGAACGAGATGAACATTCTAAGAAATTGAGGTTACAAACCTAGATTTGTACATTTCAAGATGCTAAGATGATGGAAGATGAATCCATAAGAACATTTTTAGGTAGGATATCAGAAATTATTGCAAGTATTAGATCTCAAGGAGGAACCAAGCAAGATGATGAAGTGATATGGAAGATATTGAAGAGCTTAACACCACCATTTAAGCTAGTAGTTCAAATGATACAGTTGTTGATCTCTTGTACCAAATATTTCACAAAGGAAACATAACTTGGAAGACTTAAAGCAGTTGAGAATAAGCTTAGACAGTCTAGAGAATTAACCACAACATAAACAACTTTTAGCACCCTAAATATTCGACCTAGTTTATTGAGGAGCACAAGTGCTAGAGGATACATTGCTAGTAGTAGCAGATCAGATGAGGACAAAAAGATAGGAGTAGCCTTCCTAGTAAGAAGAGAAAAAGATGGTAAGAAAATATTTAAATGGTGGACTTGTAATGAATTTGGTCATTATGCATCCAAGTGTCCTAAAAGAGAGATAAAGTATAGAGGAAATTTCAAACCTAGAAGAGATAGAGGATGTTTGTATGGAAATGAAGAAGATGATTCTAATGAATAAGAGGTAAATGCTAGTGATGATAAAATTAGATTTGTAGCTATTAAAGAAGAAATTTTAAAGAAAATTGCTTTGGTATCACAGGTTGTTAAGAAATCTGATTGGATAATTCATAGTGGTTATTCACATCATATGATTAGTGATATGAACAAGTTTGTTAACTTCAAAAGTCATGATGGAGGCATTGTCAGAGTTGGAAACAATGCAATGTGTCAAGTTAAAAGTATTGGGTCTATAACTCTTAATGGTAAGACTAACATTGAGGATGTATATTTTGTTGATGGTTTGAAGCACAATCTTTTGAGTGTTGGACAATTAGTGTATAAATGTTATCAGTTACAATTCACAGAGAAGACATGCATGATCAGAGACAAAGATGGAAAGGTAATTGGAATAGGAACCAAATCTAGAGATAATGTATTGCAGTTGAATCCTACTGAAATGACATGTTTGGTTGCAAAGGTAGATGATAGTTGGTTATGGCATAAAGATTTTTCATATAAACTTTGACAACATTGTGAAGACTAGTAGTATGTTTGTAGTTAGAGATTAGAGATTTCTCTAAGATTGTAAAGGCTACTAACACAATTTGCAAGGAGTGTGTATTAGCAAAGCATAACATAACTTGTTTTCCCAGCAAGAAGTTTATTGCTACAACTAAATAGGAGATCATTATACATATAGATCTTAGTGGTCCTATAAAGACTAAAGGATTCTATGTTGAAAGATATTTCATGATTTTAGTTGATGAATTTTCTAGAATGATGTGGGTAGCATTTCTTAAAAAAAATTTGAGGCATTTGATAAGTTCAAGATATTCAAGAATAGAGTTGAGAATGAATCAGGAATGAAGATTAAATTTTTAAGACTAGATAGAGGAGGAGAGTTTACCTCAAAAGATTTTAACATCTTTTGTGAAGCTAATGGAATCAAACGATAGAACTGTTAACTCTGAGAAACCTTGAACAAAATGGTATTGTAGATTGAAGAAACATGCTAATAAAAGAAGCAACGTGAGCTATGTTAGTTGAGAATGATTTATCCAAGATTTTTTGAAGAGAAGCTGTTAATACAACAGTCTACACTATGAATAGAGTGCAAGTTAGGAAAGACACAAACAAGACCCCTTATGAACTATCATTTGGTCACTCACCTATAGTTAAGTATTTCAAAATTTTTGGTAGTAAATGTTATATCAAAAGAGATCATGATATTGGTAAATTTGATGCTAGAAGTGATGAAAGTAAATTTCTTGTTTATTCATTGAAAAGAAAGGCTTATAAATGTTATAATCTAAGAACTAAGACTGTGAGAGTTGATGAGAAATTTAGGATACAAGAAAGAATAGTTGACTACAATTCAGATGATGAGAATTTTGTTACTAAACCAATAAATGATGAAATATTCTTTGAGACTAACAATGATTTGCAGAATGAAGGAGAGTCAAGGCAAGAAAAAAGCTCAAAACCTTCAATAAAGCTTAGAGTTGAGATAAAAACTCTTACTTTGGGTAAGAATATGACAAAGAATCATCCACCTAAGTAGATCATCAGAAGAAGAGATAAAGGTGCGATGAAAAGAAGCAAAATCAACGGAGAACTCTGTTTGATATCTCAAGTTAAACCAAAAAATGCATATGAAGCACGTAAATATGACTATTGGAAGCAAGTCATGAAAGAGGAATTGGATCAAATAGTGAAGAATGAGACATGGGAATTAGTGCCCAGACTAGTAGACAAGAATGTAATAGGAACAAAATGGTTATTCAAGAACAAGATGAATGAACAAGGTGAAGCTATAAGGAACAAAGAAAGACTGGTATGTAAAGGTTGCTCACAACAAGAAGGATTTTTTATTTCTCAGACTAAGTATCTGAAATATCTACTAAAAAGGTTTGGTTTGGAAACATATAAACTCATTGGAACACCTATGGTAATTGGACACAAGTTATCTACAAAGGATGAGACACCTACTATTGAACAGAAGAAGTATAGATCTATGATCAGAGGATTACAATATCTAACTCACACAAGGCCCAATATAGCAAATGGAGTGGGAATTGTTACAATATTTTAAGCTAACCCTAGAGAAGCACATTATGCAGTAATCAAAAGGATATTTAGATATCTAAAAGAAACACTAGAGTTTGGATTGTGTTATGAAAGATCTAATGATTTCACTTTATATTCTTATACTGATGTTGATTGACAGGCAATATGGATGATAGAAAGAGAACCAATGGTGGAGCTTTCTTTCTTGGAGGTAGATTGGTTTCTTGGCTAAGCAAGAAGCAAGACTGTAGCTCACAAAGTACATCAAAAGTAGAATATGTTGTAGCAACAAACAATTGTAATCAAGTTGTTTGCATGAAGTAGATGCTGAAGGATATAGGGATAGAATTCAATGAACCTGTTGTCATACATTGTGACAACACAAGCCTAGTAAATATGTAAAAGAATCTAGTGTTGCATTCTAAGACCAAGAAAATTTCTATCAAGTATCACATGGTGAGATAAAAAGTTGTAGAAAAGGAGATTAGATTGGAGTAAGTACCAAAGAGCAGATTACATATATTTTCACTAAGCCTCTTCCCGAAGAGACTTTTGAGTATTTTCAAGGTATGCTAGGCATTATGCCTCTTCCAACATCAGAGTAGATGATGCAAGAGTGCATTAGTCCAATGTAACAGAGCATTATTGTTTTTCTGGACTGAATGTTGATGCTTCATGTATAGGTGAGTATCTGTGATGGATAGAATCATCTAGGAATCTTTTTGGATGTTTTCTTAAATAGTTTCTTTGGACACTTGAGTAGGTTAGAGACAATTGTTATAGAGAATGATGGTTGTTGAAACTTTTGACATTAATGTCAATGGGGGAGAAATTTATCATGAAAAACAATTTGGAAAGAAAAATAGTTCATAAATAGTTTGGTAGAAGAAAAATAGTTGAGGAAAAGTACAACATGAAATATAGTTTAGCATGGAAAATAGTTTGGGAGAAGTAGGTTTTTTTTTAGTGGCGAATATTTATTATTTTGCAAATTTTTAAAAAAATTGCTAGTAATTTGGCTAATAATTTAAGATTTAATGCAACCTAATTCACCACATTTTTATTAAATTTAGTTCTAAAATATTTAAAATCGCTCAATAATTTATTTTATTAAAAAATCTAAACTCAAAGATTCACCACAATATTTGACTAGATTTGATTCACCTAAATATTATATATTATTGAAGAAATTAAAATTATTTCACCAATAATTATTATAATTATTAGTTACTTTAGGGATATATTACCAATATTTAGTTTTCACAGTTGATTTAAAATATAATGTAATAATCCTCATAATTTCCATGAAATAAAAGATGTTGAATTTTGATTAATATTCAATAACGATTAGAGAACTTCCTATTATTATTGAGATTCACCAATATTTTCTACTAAAAAATTATGATTTCAAAATAATCACCAATGTAAATAATATTTAAAATAAAAAAATTGAGCGATTTGCCAATAAAATAATAATTTGGTTTTTCAAAATAATGAAAGATTTGCCAATAATTTATATCTTTTTTTGGAGGGGAGTTTCTTAAAGTTTACCTTGGGGAGAAGTATAGCATGGAAGAATGATTAATGAAGAGGATTTGAAAAGAAAGGTTAATAGTCTTTTGCAATTGGTATTCTTGGAACTAGATGTTTTTCATCTATGTTGCCATCAATGCCAAAGGGGGAGATTGTTGGAAGCATGAACACTGATGATATTCCTATGGAGGAGTATTGTAGAAACACAATTAGATCATTATCATGATGATTGTTACGTTCATGATTGTGTTTTTTGTTGATGTCAATATAGCAATTTTCTATGGTATCTGATAGAAGAAAAACGAAAAGATCAAGTTGGTATGGATAGACAGTTGAGTATTTTCACTAAGATTAAAGGGAGATACTACTAAGTGTCTAGTATATGCAGCTAACCTTGGAACTGTTGATCTATCATTTTTCATGATGCTTAACGATAAGACACTCGTACATTTGACCTCATTTTTTGATGAATATTGGTCAAAATTTTGATATAGGTTGGTCAAAATTATATAAAAATTATTTTTTGACAAATATTGGTCAAAATTTTGATATAGGTTGGTTGGTCCAAATGTATGTACTAGTGGAGTCAATCTCAAGCACCAGAAACAAACTATATATATAATACATTCCATTCGGACACATGACAACAACAAAGATTTTGAGTTCATTTGAATATCCTTAGTTCAGTGCAATAAGCTTAGCAAGATGATTTAATCAAGCCAAAGTGAAACCCTTAGGTTGCCATTTGTCTTGCATCACAACAAGTTTAGACCAAAAAAGATATGAAATCCCATCATTCCCTTGAATTTTTGGAGACAAATCTGCAAATAGAAGCAAGCTTAGTAGATGTCTTCATAAATTTGAATTGCTTAACAATGCAACAGTGTTAAAGCTCTATTATTTGCTTCCATATTTCTCTTTCTTGGTTGAAAATATTTTTACTTCAAGTGCATCACTAGTAATATATCATAAGATGCAGTTGTGCTTGATTATTTTGGAACATTCTATTGTATTTGTATGTTGGTATAACTCTAGGCTGAAATATTAATTCAATCTATATTTTGTAGGAAAAATGCAAAAACCATTGCCAAAGTTATTACAGGATTATAATCTTCCCCCAAGACTATTCCCCAAAAATGCTACCAATTATGATTTTGATAAAGTGAGAGAAAAACTTATTATTTATATACCTTCAGCTTCAGTTGTTAGATATGCTACAAGAGTGTTAGGGATTTTGGTCAGAGGAAAATTAACAAGAATTGAAGGAGTGAAAACCAAAGTAGTCTTATGGGTTAAATTTACCATAATTTCGGTAGATAGTCTATGATCAAATAAGGTGCATTTCATTGCAGGCATGAAAAAGTTGAGGCCAAGAGATGCATATCAGGTGCTTTGAGATGGAGTGGCTATTGATGAGTTTTAAGCTAGAACTAATGTTTTAGGGGAAATAGGTATATATCTATTATTATTTTTGTCAATATGTTGTACTCGGTTGATTGTAACTTACTAATTTCGGGTAGAAAAATTGGATGTAATGCATCAACTGGCCTCATTGACAAGTATTTGGTTAGAAAATATCTTATGATCAAGTGTTTTAGTTTCTCTATATTCCTTAACTTTTGCAATGTCTTGTGCAAACAACATTTGATACTTCATTTTGTTTAACAAAATATCCACCTACAATTACATAGAACTTAAATACAGCTACACTGCTATAGAATAGGTTTAGAACGTGAAAAAAGGTAATAATTTTTTTTAAAAATGAACTAAATATGCTAATAAATATTATAATGACACCAAGCTGAGGAGGTTACATTTACTATTAGTCTTAACATTATACACACTTGTATTTAAAAGTGGTATCAATATTCATGGACTGTAGAAAATTCTTTCCATCTAATTAAATTAATGTAATTCACTTTCATTATTTTATGTGCATACCAAAAAGAAATACCTTGTATGGCTTTTTAAATCATTAAATATTAAATGGTTTTGTTTCTTTATCCCAAAGTTGGCATCCCATTGGCATATAAATCAAATGCTTTGACATGAATATTGTTGGTGTAAATAAGTATTTTACTATTTACACTTTACTTAAGTTTACTTAGGTTAATGCATTATTTAATTATTTTGCATTATTTTATTATTTATTTAGATGAGACACTTAGGAGTTTTTGTACTCTCACAAAAGTGTGCAACTCTAATTATGCACATGGTGTCTACAACACATGAGTTTGCATCATTCACTAAGTTGTCATGTTGACAACATAGTTATTTGCACTCCTAATTTAGCACATGTTATCTACATCACTAATTTGCTTGCTACACCATTGTAGGCTTATCCTCACATCATTGCACTTAATTCCATGCTTAATGGAGGATAACCCATATCTGGCAGACATGTGCCTGGTTGTATGACTTATCATGATGCTGACTTCTATGCATTTTAGAAGCTCTCTTGAGACATTTATATACATGCACTCCTAGTATACTTTGTAATGACATATATGGCATGTTGAATGAATATCGTCATTCTAATCATACTCTCTCTCTATTGGTATACAATTGTGCTTGTGTTGAGTTCTTCGTTCTTGGGTGAATTTTGGCCTAAGACAAATTCTTACATGGTATCACAGATCAAGGAGATTCTCTACACATAGCCATTCGAGACCGTTCATGCTTTAGCACCTCGACCCAAATCTAGAGGATCCACAAAAATTGGGAACATCTACAGCTAGATCTGACCTCACCATTGCATCTAGAGCATCGATTTGGTGAAGATCAACTATAAATTTGCCTATGCTAGGTGAAAGTTGATCATGAGGCAATTTTTTTTTTTGCAAATCGAAACTTGGAGGCCCCGATTTGAAATTCGGGTATGGTCATTTTCGGATCTACTTAATTTGTGTTTTAGATTTAATTTAATTATTTCTTTATAATTATGCTATATTTTTTGAATTATTTTCCCAGTCGGGCATTCAGGCAGAGAAAATCTTTTTAGCCACACTAAGCAGTGACACCCCGGCTCGGCTCTACAATTTTAAATTTTGGATTTTATATTTTGCAAGAAATTAATCATTTAATTAGTGGGCTTACTATATTATATTCAGTGGGTATTTTCCTCTACATTAATCCAGGCTATACTATGCATCAATTCCAAGCCAAATACCTACTAGCGGCATGCAAGAGCATTGAAAATCTAACAAATTCAACCAATGGCCTTGCCTTTTGCATTGAGTGTGAGATGGGGTTATTTTAAACTTCTTCAAAGCCTCCTTCTCACACAATGTGGGATTATTTACCATATCATAGCATCAAAAAATGGTTTTCTAGCCATTGATAAAATAGATTCCGACCCCCACTACATTTAGCCTCTGGTGCGAGCTCAGTTGGTTTCAACGTTTCTTGGCAATCAAAAAAAGAACATCCAATGTCCACATCTGCACTAAATCCACAACACATGGACATGATAGGTGAAATTTTTGGTGCAATCATACATTACCATGCATCGTCAATTAATTCACCACCTTGCCACAGTGGATGCATGCCTAGCACACGTCATCTAATGATTGTGCAGGCTTACTTAGTAGTTCGTATGCTAGGTAAGAAGATTCATATTGCCAAATTAGCGACACATCATTTGACACCTATCTCTCAGTCAGCATACAATTTTTTCCACCTCACTCATTTGTACAGACCATACTACTAACATCATCATCCATACGGTGTTCACATCATCACAACGTTGGAGGATGATGACATGATCAATTTTGTGTGCCTAAATTTGATAGTTTTTTGACCATCATTCCAAGTAAAATTTGAACTACTTTGTTGGCCGTATGATTGTCAAATATAACCCCATCATTTGCTAATGCAACCTCTCTCCAAATTGATTTTCAATTTTACAGTTCGACTTCAGGAGGCCATAACTCGAACATACGAACTCCAAATTAGGTGCAATTTTTTTGAAATTGGGTAGAATTTCCTAAAATATTTAGTGGTCTAGCTTTTTCTGGTTTTGGTGCATGGACTATTTAGAAATTGCATTTTTTGGTGACTGTACCTACATAATCCTGCATTTTGCAACTTCTAATGCTCTGTATGGGCACATTTGGAGTCAAAAATAGGTATTGTTTTTTTTTGAAAGTGCATTATTTTTTGTCTACTTTCCAAATCTGTAATCAAATAGTAGTGTTGTGTGGACAAAATTCTCACTTTCAAAAATAGGGCCTTTCTTTTCCTTGTATGCTTTAGAATTATAGCACATTGTAAAGTTCTAGATTTGTAATCTATTAAGATGTTGTAACAAGAAAAAATAGAAGTCCACAAAGGACAAAATTGACAAGTAGCCCATTGTAATCACATTACTGATAAAGTTCCTAAAGCATCTATTTTGGGGAGGGTTTCTTGATTTAGTGAAAAGGGGGGGGTGTTCTTGGTGTTGTGTTCTCTCTTTTCTACAATTTTCTTTCATTTTCTATATTATGGGCAACTTTAAGTTTCCTAAATTAACTCATAAATACGCTACATGGTCCATCAAAATGTGGTATCACTTAATACATTATAGAGTTTCACAATATGTAGATGGTACTCTTCCTAAACTAGGAGGTGATAATGTATCAGCAAGTGATATTTCAGCTTGGGTAGCAATGGATAGGAAAGCCCTAGGTGATATATGTTTTGGGGTTGATGATAAGATCATGTATCAAATTAAGAAGTGTTCTACATCCAAGGAAGCTTGGGATACCCTCGAAAGGCTATATGGTAAAGTGTCTAACGAGGATGTTTTAAAAACTGAAGATGAGCTTGTTTCCTTAGATCCTAAGTCATATGATTCAATACAAGATTTCATCATCAAGGTGAATGAACTAAGGACAAAGCTTACTGATTGTGGGAGTTCTATCAAAGATGACAGATTGATCTATCTCATACATAACAAGCTGCCATCAAAGTATTCCACATTTGTATCTTCTTTTAATACCTCAAAGGAAACATTAGGGTTTGCCTATAAGAAAGTCACTTTTGATGAATATGTTGATCTATTGGATACTGAAGAAAAGAAGTTGAAATCAATGAGTATTCTCAAATCACCTATGTCTAGAGCATTGGTGGCCAATAATGAGGGTTCTCAAAACTCAGTTGGACAGTCTCCAAATAAAGGAAAGGGTAAGAAGAAGGATGTAGAAAAGACAACACCACGATCTAATCAACAAGGCAAGTCCTCAAATTCCAATAAGAAAGGGGACAACAATAAGGAGAAGAAGTACACTTATTGCAAGAAATCGGGTCATGAAGAGCATGAGTGTTATCTCAAAAAGATTGATGAGTTGACCAACATCATGAAGAAACATAATGTTCCATTGCCTAATGCTTACAAGGAGAAAGGGTCTTCTTCAGATTCAAAGGGCAAAGGGAAAGCATTCATGGCTAATTCAAATTCTTCAAAGGAATGGATATTTGACTTAGGTGCCTCTTATCACATGGGTTCTTCAAAGGAGGATTTTTCTTCAATGAAGTAATCAAAGGTACCACACATCTTCATAGGAAATGATAGAAAAATGGAAGTTGAAGAGAAAGGAAACATGGAAATGGACAATGGAGAGTTTCAAAATGTTCTCTATGCTCCAAACCTAAGTTCAAATCTCCTCTCAATCTACCAAATCACTCACCGTGGAGATGGACATAGAGTTGAGTTCCTTCCAGACTTAGTAAAGGTGCACAGTCTTAAAGATGACTCATTGGTTGTAGTAGGGAAGGTGAATCATGCCAAAAGGTTTTACTCTTTCTCTCATTTTGTGCCCAATTCTCCTTCAAAGGCCTTGCTATCATAATCAAATTCAACAATGCAATTATGACATCAATGATATGGTCATCTTGACTTTTGCTATCTTTAGCAACTTTGCACATATGTAATGGTGAAAGGTCTACCCCAAATCAAATTTTCCCATGTTGAAAGTTCAACAAATTCAGTGGATATGCATCTAGAAGGGAAGTTACAAAAAGGGAAGTCTTCAAGAGCATCAAGTGTTCTACAGATAGTTCACATGGTATTAGCAGGTCCTTTTGCACTTAGCTAGGATTGCTACATACTTACCTTTGTTGATGACTTTTTAAGGTATACTTGGGTCTACTTTCTTCATAATAAGACTGAAGTGTTGGACAAGTTTCTAGCCTTCAAGACTCATGTAGAATGTAAATTGAGGAAAGCCATCAAAGTTCTCCGAATGGATAATGGAAGCATGTATGTGAATAGAAGACTTAAAGACTTTTGTAGACTCAAGGGAATTGATCTTCAGACTCCTTTAACATTTAGTCCACATAAGATAGATGTTGTAGCTTTGAGGGTCCAAACTCTTAAGTCTATGGCAAGTTGCATGATAAAAGCCAAGTCTCTAGATCCATCATTAGACGTTGAAGCAATCAGTAGTGCCACTCACATTCTTAATCATTCTCCTCATCTAGCCTTAGATGGAAAGACTCCTTTTGAGGCATGGTATGGAAGAAAACTTGTTGTGACACACTTCAAAGTCTTTGGTTGTCCTACATGGGCAAAGATATCTTCTAGGGGATGCAAGGCATAGTCATCTCAACCGTGTACTTTCATTAGTTATGAAGACATTATCAAGGCATATAGACTATTGGATCTAAAGACACATTTGATTTTTGTGGAGAAGGATGTACACTTTGAGGAAAGTTCACCCAGCTTGTCCTCTACTCCTCTCCACACATCACATCAAGTGGAAACTAATAGTAACACTAGCGATAGTACTTCAACAGATTCAGATATGTGGGGTTCTATCGATAGTTGTACTGAGAGGTCACTATATCAGTTCACTCCACATGCATACATAGCCACAGTGATCGGTCCAACATTGTAGGGTACATCTAGTCTTCTAGGTATAGGTCTAGTGATAGATTTGGAGGACAATATTGATGATTTGCCTCTTCTTCTTGATGAAGCAACTTCTTCTTTAGTTGTCACGAGGGCTCCATTTGACTCTCTTTTTCATTCTCTAAAAGATCGATCGTTAAAGTGATCATGGATACTTATGATCAGTAGTTGTAGAGGGGTTTTTCATTAGTTGTAGAGATAGACAATTCTTTGAGATAGGTTCTTTAGCTAGTTGAGCAAGTTTTAGAGACATCACTTATCGATGGGATTCTTTCCATGCACAAAAGAAGCATTCCATTTGTACCCTTGGTCTTGTTTCTTCCTAAGGGGTGGAACACCATTCTGTAGTCTTGGATTAGCTTCTTCATTGGAGTAGTCACTATTCAACATTCTTCTTTGGATGGGGGGAGCCTATTCTGTATCTCTTCCTCTTCTCATCATTCTCTTATGTATATACTAGATGTATGTTGTAATGGGGGGATCTTGATTACTCCATCCATCCATGCATCCCTATTCATCTCTATTTTTGGAGGAGGGTTTTTTCCATGAAGTTTTCCCTCTTTCTCTACTTTATGAGAGATTGTATATCATTATGTACATGGGTACCTAACATGGCCTAGTAGCTAGGACCCATTATGCATTTCATTCTAGATTTTGTAAGCTTAAGGGCATTCCCCTAAGTTGCACTTAAGGGGGGGGGGGTGTTGGTGTAAATAAGTATTTTACTATTTAAACTTTACTTAAGTTTACTTAGGTTAATGCATTATTTAATTATTCTGCATTATTTTATTATTTATTTAAGTGAAACACTTAGGAGTTTATGTACTCTCATAGAAGTGTGCAACTCTAATTATGCACATGGTGTCTACAACATAGGAGTTTGCATCATTCACTAAGTTGTCATGTTGACAACATAGTTATTTGCACTCCTAATTTAGCACATGTTGTCGATAACACTGATTTACATGCTACACCATTGTAGGCTTATCCTCACATCATCACATTTAATTCTGTGCTTAATGGAGGATAACCCACATCTGGTGGACATGTGCTTGGTTGTATGACTTATCATGATGTTGACTTCTATGCATTCTAGAAGCTCTCCTAAGGCCTATATATATAGGCACTCCTAGTGTACTCTATAATTTCATATATGGCATATTGAATGAATATCGTCATTCTGATCATACTCTCTCTCTATTGGTCTACTATTGTGGTTGTGTTGAGTTCTTAGTTCTTGGGTGAATTCTGGCCTAAGACAAATTATTAAAAATATATTAAATGCAAACTTGACCTCTTCTATAGTCTATAATCATCAAGATATTCAATTGAATTTAACTAATTAAATAACTCATTAATTCCATAAAATGATAGTATTAAACTAAAAATTGAGCTGCTCAATTCGCTGAGAAAATTGTTGATGCTCAAAGGAAATCATTTAGGAGATATGGAATATGGGGAGAGTGGGACAATCCCTATTTGACACTTGCTCTAGAATATGAAGTGGCATAGATTGAAGTATTTGGGTAAATTTTTTTGTAGAACCACATTTATAGAGGTCAAAAACAATTTCATTGGAGTCGCTCATCTAGCACAGCTTTGGCTGAGGCTGAGTTGGGGAGAGTGTGACAATCCCTATTTGACACTTGCTCTAGAATATGAAGCTGCATAGGTTGAAGTATTTGGGTAAATGTTTTTGTAGGGCCACATTTATAGAGGTTGGAAACTGATTCATTAGAATCCCTCATTTGGCATGGCTTTGGTTGAGGCTGAGTTGGAGTTTCTAGAGTGACACATATTAAGAAGTGTTTATGCTATTTTCAAAGTAGCCAGTTAATATAGCAGACATAGCTCTTGATTTTCTCAAAGGACTTCTACCCATTTGGCTATCTAGACTACAACCCCATGGAGAATTCATAGAAATGTTACTATTGTAGTCAATGGTCAGCTTCTTTATGCAGTAGTCCAAGTAAGAACAAAATAATCTATAGATACTACTATAGAATGTGTCAAAAACCTTGTTTTTGAAGGTAGCCAACATATTATTGTTGGAGAAAATCTAGTTAGTACACTACAATTGAAGTGGGGGTTGAGTTTGATGTGTTGGGAACATTTTGTGGTTCAGATCTTGAATGTTGTAGTTATATCCATCCTTTAGAAAATAGGGAATGCCCTGTTGTTGTGGGTGGAGATTACATAACGATGGAATTTGGAACAGGGCTCGTTCATACTGCCCTAGGCCATAGCCAAGAAGATTTTTTGATTGGCATTAAATATAAGATTCCAGTACTATCTCCTGTAGATGATGATGACAAGTTTACTAAAGAAACTAGGCAATTTGCTAGTTTGGATGTCTTAGGTGATGGAAATGTGGCAATTGTCAAGAGCTTAGATGAAGATTCATGTCTTATCATGGAAGAAGTGTACAAATAATAAAGTGACTCTATTATTTGTCAACTATGAAATATAACATAAAGTTGCCTTATGAAGAATGAAGTCTTTTAAGTGAAATGTGTAACCAATAAGCTACATGGCATTTGTTGTGAAGAATAAACTCTAGCTCTAAAATGTTATAAAAGTGCATTCCTTGCAAGAATTTGATTCATTCTTTTGTCTTTATATTTATGAAAATTGAGAAAGTTCAAGGGCTTGGTGTGAGTGTCGGGAAATTCTAAAGTTCCATCATTCAATTCCAATATGAGTTGGCCAAAATTGCCACTGAATTTTAAGTTTCTTTCATGATTTGAAATTTGCATTTTGATCCATGTCTGGAGAATTTGAGCTAAAAAATGGATGACACATTAATTGAAAATTGGAATCTGGTATAGTTATAGCTGGAACTTGAAATAGAATAAATATTTTCATTAGCTCTCACCTTCTAAGCTTTGCATATAAATTACTACAGAGAATAACTCCCTCTAAAGTTTAACAAAGCAATATCTCTCTGGCTAAAGTAAATAGCTAGACTGAATATAATAACACTGACACATCAAAGATATGTAAATTGATTACAAAATCACCTTATTTAGATGCACATACACACAACTTAAAAATTGCAAATGTGAACTTACTTCAAGTATTGTCGGTCATCAAAGCCACCAAGAGCATACAAAGCTCCACCCAAAAATTCTCCTGCTAAAGAAAATCGTTGCCAAAGTGGAGATCTAGACAAACAAAACACAAAAACATTTATATTAGCAATAAGTACAAATAGATTTAGTAAACAAGAAATAAGTACAATCAAGGGAAAACAAAATTGAAGTATACCATGAAAAAATTATAGGAACCCTGCTCCTCTGTTTAACTAAAAGGGGTTAAATGTTTTCTCAAAAAATAAAATTCAAGAAAGACAAAGGTGATGTGCTTATTCAAAAGATGCTCTGAAGAATATAATTAATTTGATTACAACTTTTGGTTTGTATAATGTAAATTTAAAATCAACTTATTATCATTTATGCGCCAGTTATGTTTGTATATTTTGTTTAAATCTTAAAGTAAAAAAGAATCTCCTCTAGTAACTCATAAAATTGGGCCACACATGCATGTGTGTGTGTGTGTTCTACAAATATTGTATCTAGAATAGATGTTTCTTTACTTATAACATGAAGTCAAATAAGATCAATTATTCATAAACCTAAAATTCCAAAATCTCAACCCTAGTAAATTACTAAACATTTTAGAATACTTATCTCTAGAAATAAGTAATCAGGAAATAATATTGTTAAAGATATTAAGAAAAATGTTATACTCGATAAAAATATATTGTACAATATTGTGTATAAACATTACATACCGTAATTTAATAAGATTTTTTAGAACATTATCTTTGGTTGGTAATTAGTGGGTAGCGCAATGTCCAAAGAAAAAATCATGAATGTAGCCAAGAAGGAAAAAGAAATGCACCGAAGGTCCAACTAAGATACCAAATGGTATACCATTAAACTTATCTGCATGATGAATCTATATTGACATCAACAAAAACATTTTATATTTCTTTTCTACCCAAATATATACATTCTGACTTATGAATGAACTGAAGATTTTAAAAAGGCATGCACAAAACTAAACCAGCTATGAGAAGAGGGTTTATAACCCAAAATTTGTGTGCCACTACTACTTTTTGAAGGTATGGAATATCACCAAGTAGCCCAACAAGAAAACATCTATCAATAAGGCCATCATGGACTAGTATATATGCAACCCCACCAATGATGATTCCTATGCCCTAGAATAAGTTTTTAGACCCATTAAAACCCTTTAGATGTAAACATAAGAATTAAATAAATTTTCAACAATGTCTTGTTCATCATTTATCCAAATGATGGAATATGCAGTGGCCCAAATCATTATTGCACCGATTTCCAAGATTGAATTCATAAAAATATAGAAGACAAGGTAAGGGGCAGTCCATATAGTAGCAAAACAAAGACTTGGCACAAGGCCTTTGCAATAGAGTCCATATGATAGTAAGACATTGGCAGGGATGGAATTGAGGATGGTAAATATATCATTCATTTCAAAAGGTCCATCTCTAGGCGTGTGATGAGATTGCAAAACCAAGTGAATATTTGATTAGAATAGAGTAAGTAAACCTTTTTTTTCGTTACAGTGGAATTTTAGGATTGAAGATCATTTTTTCATCCACTTTAGCTCAAACTACAATAGCATTAATTTAATACCTCATGGATATTCTAGAGAGCACCATGCCAAATAATTTAGTGAACACAGCAAGCCCAATGCTCCATTCCAACCTATTTACACAAAAATTAACTTAGCAACAATCATGTCAAAGGCAACCACTATCATGGGAAGAGATTTCAGAATTCATATTAGATAATCTTGTTGCAAAATTGGGTCATATTTGAATCAAAGGTTAAGTGGTGGAGTTCTTGTATTTTTATTCAATAAAAACTAAGGTATATAGGACTAGGAGTGACAAAACTAGTCTTTGTTTGAAGCCTTGAAGGCATTTTGCCTAATTTTTCATATTTGGCCTAGTTGAGGGCTAGTGTCCCTAAAGTCTTAATTTGACCCAAGTTTTCTAAGAGCCCTAGAGAGGGGGTAAGAACTTAGAGAAGTGGAGTCCACTTGGAGAGATAGAGGTCAACATTGGGTAAAGGCTGGTAACCTTGCTTGGCATCTTGCAGTGGATTGGGTGCTACTAGGCACTTAAGAAGATTTTGGTGGATTAAGGTTGTAAACTCTGCATTAGTTGAGGTGAGATATGAGCACATATTTTGGGCACCTTAAAAGTTACACTACCTCAACTTGGTGATGCAAACAATTGGCATCCAAATAAAGTGGGTGAAAGAAATAGTGTACATTATTCAAGCACATCATTCTTTTCTTTGGAGTGTTATGATTTCAAGATATGGATATGGTGAATTGATTAGGCTTTAGACCCTTCCAAGTAAAAGTGGTAGAAAGGATGACTTATTGGGATGAGAAAATGAGAGGTAGATAGATTTTGGTTTTGTGATTCCTTGGTATGTTAGTTTGAGCTTCACTTGGTTTCAAGAATACTATAATATTCTCTACTTAACAAGACCAACCACATGAAGGTGGAAGCTCATATGGCCTCACCCCCTCCTTCTAACATCAATCTAAATTACCCATTATCATCTAATTACATACTTCATTCATTCATTCATCCATTTATGAACTATAACATTCAATCAATACAATCACATAACATTCATTAATATGATATAAAATTCATTAATACACAATACTAATCAAGACTTCATTAACACATAACAATATTCATTAACATAAAATAAAAATCAATATTAATATGCATCATTCATAGATAATTACTTAAAACAAAGTTCTTTCATTATCCAGCAAGGTTTATCAAAGAGCATTTTTAAAACATCATTTCTTCTTTTTGTTTTTCTTAGCTCTCTTAAGAAAAATTCTCATAGGAGCATCCATATCTTCTTCATTCTCCTCCTCTTCTGGCACATGTAATTTCAAATTATGATGGCTTCTTCTCTTTGGAGGAACTTGGGGCTACTGCACTAAAGGGGGCTCTATTGTAAGAACAAGTAAACAAGATAAATTGGCACTCTTTTTCTTTTTTTAACTATTACAAGTTTGTAATTAAGTACTAGTGCAACATAACATGCATTTTTCTTACCTAAAAATGTCACATCATGTACATTAACATTTTTATCCACCTCCATGTCAACATGTTGAACACTTGCAACATGCTCCACTCCTTCACCATGATGTTCAACATGCTTTGAAATATTCAAAAAAAGGATACACGTCAAATTGCAATTGAAGATGTTAAATTGTATTCATAATTGCATAATTAATTTCCAATAGAAAATTAATACCTCCACCACTATAATGCACATCATGGCCTTCGTCACAAGTAGGTTCTATGACAAGATATGAAGGCTGTAGTAAAATGTTATGCACATTGTTATGCAATCAATTTATGTTCAAAAATAACACCAAAAAAAATATTCTCATCTATTCAATTTTATTTACTTTTCATCTAACCAATTTACTGGTGAGATATCATTTGGTGCACTAGATTCTTGGGCAAGGCTTTTAGATTCTTTGCATAGGTGTGCAACCATGACTTTATAGCCTTCCTTCAAAGCAATTTTTCTATCTTCATCTGTGAGCTCCACATTGAATTTTGTGCCCTATATCTTTTGCTTAATATCGTCAGTTTTCCATGTTTGGTTTTATTAAAAAAAATTGTTTGCAACATTATATAAAAAAATAAATATGAAATTCCATTGCTCCTACTTACAAGTCAAGACTAAAGATTCATATAGCCACCAAAGCCAAGTTTGTGTTGGCCAACCTTTTGTAGTCTCACTTTTGTAGCCACGGATGTGTCCTGGAGTCTATGAACAATTTATCTTAGATTATTTATTTACAAATATCACTAGTTAGTGCATGATTACAATGTACTTAATACTATCATGACATACCTTTTTTTGCCCTGTGTTGCTTCATTTACTCTATTTTCACATAGCCTTTTCTCCTTTGCATCTTCTATTATTTCATTCCACTCCATTGGTGGAATCATAGGAGCATGGTCATACTTTGGGTTCTCCTTAAGAGCCCTTCTATATTGATCCCTCACTGTCTTTATATGCTTTGATGCTCTTTTCAGAAGTATGCCAATGTCAAAAATGTTTTTCCCAAATTTCTCCTCAAAAGATGTAATCAACTAATTTTTTAATTCCATAGCTTCTAAATTCCATCTTTAAAAAAAAATTAGATTGTTATATCAACAACTTTAATATAGTACAATAAATAAAAGAAAAGAAAAATTATGTAGCAATGATATGAAACTACGTACCTTTTACGTATGGTGGGTCCAAATGGTCTCAATGTCATATCAAAAAGATGATCAAAGAAAACATTATCACCTACAAAAACATAAAGGGATTATCAATCCAAAATGAGTAATGTAAAAGTAAACTAAATTTACACTTTAAATAATAACATTTTTAACGTACTTGGAAGCTTGCGTAATTTTAATGGAAACATAGTTTTCTTGTTTAGCAACAATGTCCCTGCATATGAACTAGTACTAATCACATGGACTACTCCAAGAAATGGATCAACTTCAGTAGTACTGCTCTCTGTTGCTCTATCAATTGAAGGTCTATCTATTAATGCGCAAAATAGGATTGTAGTAAGATCTATCTGGCATAACTTTTATCACTAGTTACATCCATTGATGAATTAGGAAAACATTTATAGACCATACTTTTATTTTAACACCATTCTTCATGATGAGTTTGAAGATTTAAAATATTTTACTTCATTGACATCCAATGACCCTTAAAGTGGAATTGAATGCCCTAGAAGTTATATGAACATTTTATATTCAACAAAGTCTGATTGCTACAAATAAATCCATTTGTAAATAGAAATGAAGTAGTTAGAAAAAATAATATTTTTCTTTATTTGACATTGACTGAGCCTTAAAATGGAATTGGATCCCTAGCAATTGTCTAAAACATTTCATATACAATAAAGTCTGATTGTTACAAACAAAATGCCTTTGTAAATAGAAAAAGACACTCAAAAGTAAATATTTTATTTTATTGACATTGAATTAGCCTTAAAGTGGAATTGAGTGCCCTAGAAGTTGTATACACATCATAAACAACAAATTCTGATTGTTACAAACAAAATGCCTTTGTAAATAGAAATGAAGCATCAAGAAGTAAAACTGGTGCATATACCACTTGAACTCTATAAAGTTTTTGATACATGCTTTGTTGATGGAATACAGATTGAAGGAAATGTCAAAGTCATCTCTATGTACATTATTGGAAAGTTGTGCCAGGACTACTCTTTAAACAATATTTGACTTATATTTATGATGCAGTCCTAGTCTGAAGATCTCAAAATGATTATTTTGAAGTTGGTAATTTGTTTCTAGTAAAAAATACTAAATGACATGGTCCTAAACTTCTCTAATAATGAGATTTCATCTTCAGACCACAAATTGGACATGCAAATTTTTTATTGTTTGAAGACCTAAAACATCATGTACAATTATCATGCACAACTTAAGCATACAATAATAATGTGTAAGCACTATGACAAACCAAAAATATGTGATTTTAGCAATATACCATACCACAAAAATGAGTTAGCCCAGGGGAATCATGTATTGTGCATATAAGCATTGCATGGAATGGACATTGTCAATGTTCTATTAGTCTAGAGATGTCATACATAGTGATGCCATTCCATAACTTCAACAACTTGTCAATTAGGGGCTCAATATACACGTTCATATATTTAACTTGGTACTTACATAGTAATTGAATGAACATAAACATTACAAAATTATTATGGCCATTTTCATGCACTGTTTATGAATTAATTTAGATAACTATAAAATATGAAAAATACCTAGCACAATCATTGACAACATTATATGCTCCCTCTTTATGGAAATCCAAGGAGGAATACTATTGTTAATAACAAAAATAGGCCACACTGAGTAAACATATCTCATATCTCCATATGGATTGACACCATCCATTGCCAATGAAAGCTTCAGATTACGAGGTTCTTCTTTAAAGTGTGACCATGTTTCTTCTATCTCTTTAAATGTAGAACCATTGGTAGGCATTCACATAATGTCATTTTGACTTCTATTGCATGCATGGTAATCCATAAATTGTGCCAAGCTAGCACACCTGAATAATCATTGAAGACATGGAATAATGGGAATGTACTAAAGAACCTTGTGAGGTACCTTTCTTTTTATTTAATTTGATTGATATCTACTAATATGACAATCAAGGCATTCTATTGAAAATTCATGTTGTTTATGATATAGAATGTGATCATTGGGACATGCACGTATTGTCTGATACTTCATTCCAACATGATTCATAATGGTAGATAATTCTTGATACGAAAGAGGCAAAATGTTTGATAGTGGTAACAAAAACGCACCTATCAACCTACACCAACAAATATGCATTGTTAATATAATGAATAGTAATTGTATGCTAACATGGAAGATGACAAAAATGGCATACCTTAGCATACGTGACATTGCTACATTAGATAAACCATTCATAACCTTTAAGTTCACCAACAACACTATAGCTGAGAGTAGAGTTGTTTTTGAGCCTTCATATAAGGGATTGTGTGCCTTCTCAAGTAAAGGTATATCAAGACCATCTTCATCATCATTATCAAATTCACTAGTACCATCATTGTGAGTCTCTTCATCACCTTCTCCAATAACATCTTCTTCAATCATGTCCTCTAGCACATTATCATCTTCTTCCATGGGAGTGTTATCATCACCTTGGATATTCACACTACCATATTCCTCCAGTAGGAAATCCACATTCAATACTAGACAAAAATAATGGCCCCCTTCAACATGACCATGTTGCTTACAATGACTCTAGGCTGTTGTGATTAGAATTCTTTGATTCTTTAAGCCCTTACACTTTTTGCAAGGACAATAACATTTATTAGGTTTTCTTTGGAACTAAGACCACAATGCAACCATTGTCTCATTATTTTGTTCTAGGTTCATATTGTCAGGTGTGGTCTTTCTTCATAGAAAAATATAGCTACAAATAAATTGGACATGTTGTAGTTAATGTTTATATCTGTACATATGAAAATTGTTGATTAATATTTTCAACTATAACTAAAATGATCCTATAATTTCTAGAAGGCCTAGATGTTTGCAAAATGTGGAGTTATAGACAATGTATCTTAATTATTTGAAAAATTCCTCAAAGAGTTGTCACAAGGTGAAAGTTACTTAGGTGCTATCAATAACATGCCTTGACCAATCTTGATAGCAATGACTAATGTGATTAATGCATCAACTAATGAAGATGACTAAAATATCAAAACATATTAATGTATATCAATTTTTTTCTCAAGGAAATATATGCTCTTCAGTAAGATATGAAAGTAAATATGAATTATATGTGATCTATGTGTGCTCTAGGTAGATGTACATTACCTTTTGAAAATCATTCAACATGGGTATCATATTTTCATCAATTTATTAAAAGGTTTGTATAGTTTGAGATTGGAGTAAGAAACAGTTATCATTGTTGCTAAAGATTATTATCCTAAGGACTAAAAATTAAGTGTAATTAGACATTTCATTGTCTATGGTTTTACCAATCCTAAGAGGCTAGCTAGGAATAGGAACTACTCTAGGAACATTTTGTTGACAAGCTTTTAGAACGAGACAATTCAATATGCTTCGCATTTACATACAACAATCTATTGTCACACTTTCAACAACTGCAGTTCTCTTGTTTATACCAAACATTTTGTTAAAGCCTATATTCAAATTGTTTGGACAATCCACCATCATTGCTACTAAGTCTGGAGTTCTCTTGAACTAGATTCTTCCTCGACCATTTGCATTTGCCACGAATTTATCTATGCAAAAGTTTTTACGTGAATAGGATCTAATTTTACCAATATTTTGAATTTATGGAAAAATGCTAATCTTCCATTTTGTGCTATGTTGGATAACTTCTTTCACATATATATTAAGTCTCCCTAGTACTGTTATTGCAAAGAATATATCATGCTGATTTGTTGCTATTAGATCATGTTATTTGGTGGGACCACCACTAGGCATAGTTATTTGTTTCACTAACAGAGTATGCCTAAAACCTCACCAAGTTTTTTGCAAAGACTCAACATGTTTGTGGCAAAAGCTTGTCTACATCAATAAAAAAGGCTAGTTAATCTACTATTAGGTATTTCACCATTCATTCAACATGTACTGACATCTTCCAAAATGAAACAAACCCCTTATTAAGGCCAATTGGCTTCAAATTCATTAGCTTTACTTGTCAATTCTCTTGGTGTACACTAGTCAAACCACACTTCCTACATATATTAGGTTAGTAATATCTCATTTATGTTAAAGATGGCCTATTCTAGGTGAAACAAAGACATCATTCATAGAATGGCCCTAGTTACCATCAAAACCATTTCAAATAAAAAAAAGTAGTAGCATGAAATGAATTTTTCAGTAGTGCAAAATGGAAATTCTGATGGAACTGTGTTAGTAGAACATTCAAGTTAGTATTAAAATCTCATATTAATTCACAACTATATCAAAATGTTTGATTACTCAAATGAATCAATAAATCATGTGACAAATTTAAATTTTCAAGAAAATTGTTTATTATTGAGTTCACTTGTATCTCCTATACAACTCTTTAGATCTCTATCTCTCTCTTACATCAAACACATTTTAGAGGATTTATAGAGCCTATTCCAACCTTCCTTAGCCAATTCTAGTTGGTTTTGATCATTACAATTTGAAAAATAATAGATTTGTTTATGCCCTCCAATACCTAACTATTAGGAATTTGAATTTCAAATTTTTGAACTTTTGAAATGTAAACCCCTAGACTCCTACCACTTTATCTATGATCAAAATTGACCTTATTCCATTATTTAGGAATTTTTACATCCATTTTATCCCATTTGGTATCTTAGGTTCCACTTGACAACTTTTGGTCCTATGGTCCTTACCAAGACCATTAGGACATTTGATTACATTCTTGAATTCATTACAATCCATAGCCACTATAGTCCTTAGTATTTCATAATTAGGTCCTCCAAACCAAATATCAATCCTTCTATTCCTTGATGTATTCAAAGCCATCATGGAATCTCTTGATGTTCCTGCACCAAGTACCCAAGTAGCCCTGTCCTTGTGCAACCTTGGTTTGAAGTGTTGGGTGTGTGATCTTGATGACAGATTAGTTTGGGAATAATATTGTAATAATAACAAACCTAGATTTTCTTTTTGAGAATAATAAAAAATTCTCACCAATCCAATGTTTTCTTCCCCTCCTTTTGATTTCCATTCAATGAACCTTGGACCTTGCTTATTCAATCCACACATTGTTTCATCTCTTCTATTAATACTTGTAATGTTCCTTCCTTCACAATAATTTTTGATTTGAAATTTTCAATTGAATTGGTGTAGGTGATAGAGAAGTCTATCGAGAGTGTGGCTTCAATACACTGTTGAGGGACCAATTTGAATCTTTGAATGTATTAGATTGGTTGGTAGGTAAGAGATATTTCCAATAAGAAGTTGGTAGCTAAATTATTGAACTAAAATCTTTAATGGTCCAAACCTAAATTAAAAAATCTTAAATAATGTGGAAATTGTGGAATATTTCTTGAATTGTGAATGAGGATGAATTGAAAGTGGTCAAATTGCTTACACTGCTAAATCAAGAAATCTTAAAATTACAAAATTGAGAGATATCTATAATATTTCCTTTTAAAACTGAAAACTAAATATATTAATCATCCAGACTTCACACAATAGAGGGAAAATTACAAAAAGCTTGCAATATTCTGATAGAAAACTATTTTTTTCCACCATTATTTCTTATTCAGGTAAATCAGGTAATACATGAATAGTGCCTAGTGCATTCAACACCTACAATACTCTTGTTTTTATTTAATTCTTCAAACACAAAAACTAATAGGTATTAAAATTTTCACTTGAAGTAGCTATCTCCTTATTGGTTTTTACAAATATGAATGGACTTTTAAATAGGTCTTTGTGTTCAATATGTAGCATCTAGTTTTTCACTAAACTGAGATAGGGATTGGGTTGCCATATTAACCAACTAGACTGAATCCCTATATTCTTCACATGATTGTTTTCATAATTTACACTATACTTATCATTGTCTTGCTGATGTTCTTAGATCACCATATTTTTATTTTCATCATTAACTTTGATATAACATTGATAGTATATAAGTTATATTTTTAATTGTATTTAATTCATTGAGATACTAGTTTCTCTTCTTTTTCTGACAATTTATTGCTATTTTCTATGCTTGATTTTAATTTCCATGTTACCGATCTTGGACAGATAGCCAGTTACTCTGCTATCAGGTTTTTCACCATTCATTCAACATGGTTTCCAAGGTTCATGTTGGAAGATGTCAGTACATGTTGAATGAATGGTGAAAAACCTTTCCTTCATTAATTGTTATTTAAGATTGCCAATGTATGCTAATTGTTGCCCTCTTTGTTCACAAGAGTTTTTAGTCAAGATTGTCATTAACTGTTATTTAAGATTTTCATTAACCCTCTTTTTTTTACAAGAGTTGTTATTCAAATGATTAAATGCTGATTATAAAAAGCTTGAATTAGATTAGTGAGAGCCTAATCCCAAATATGTGTCTACTACTCTGTCTTTGACATATCTCCATAACCATTATATTCCATATGATCTAAGAGAGAGTCTAAACTAGACAAAGGAGCACATAGCCAAAATTGAGGGGTTTAGGAAAACCAAAAACCATATTCCTGGAAAAATTCTTTACATGAGAGAAAAACTCAAATAAGGAAGTGATATGTGAAAGCGAACCTCTAAAACTTTACAAAATGAACAATAATGAAGTATATGATAAGTACTCAAACATAAAATAGACCAACAAAGACCAACATAATTTGAAACACTTCCTCCAATGTTTTACAATTAAAATGACTATGAACAACTATGTTATTAGAAAGGGAAGATGAAAAGCTAGAATCCAAGACCATCCAAGTAGAAATTGCTGCAAATGTATAGCACTTGGACCACCTCTATACCATCTACTATTGGTAGAATATACATCCATAGTAGAAGTCTTACAATCAAATCATAAAGGACCACAATAATAGTTCCAATGTGAGCAATAACACAAAATAAGACTAGGATTTTTTGAAATCTACATATTCTAACATCTTCCATGTACAACCATTTTCATGAACACATGTACTCATAGAAAGTGAAGAGGGAAACGGGAAACCCAAGTACAACCAAGAAAAAATGCACAACATACATAGCATATTGGGCCATTAGAGAGAAGACCCCTAAGCACTCCAAGTTCCCTAACTTTAAAAAAAACCCTCTTCTATACATCTTCTTAACATCTAAATAGGAAACATAAGGAAAGGAAATTTAGGGAAAAACTTGGAGTAGGAATATATTTATAGCCACAATCCTTTCAAAGAGAGATTTACTTGAGTAAATTGTCTGAATTACAAATTCTTTAGTCTTTTTCACAAACAAATATCTATCAAAGAATAATGCCTTAATAAAAGCAATTTTATGATCCTTCTAAGGACCAAGTTTGGTAATTATTAAGTTTTTACCTTTCATTTCTTCAAGGGATGGATATGGAAAATCTTATTAGAACTATTAAAACTTTCAGAATGCTATTACATGGGTGACAAAGGACATTTAATATATTCTCAAATTATAATGATGAATAAAATTATATTTGAACAATGACAAAATCCAAGGATAGATGAATAGAGTACAAAATCAAAAAAAATAGACAAATGATAGCTGCACAAATACATACATAAATGCATACAAGACCAAATGTTCACTCCACAACAAATGACATGTGTCTTAAGAGGGAGAAAGAGAGTAAGTGAGAAAGAGACTTGAGCCTTTTGCAAAGGTGTTACATGGTAGAAAATGACACTAAAGCATTCACAACTCAATTCAAAAAAGCTCTGATTGAGATTAGTCTCCAAAGCATATTCCAAACATTTTCCATCTGTCACTAATGTTGTATTATTTCCACTTGTACTTCTATGTTTCTTACTATCTTCAAGGTAAAAAACAAAGCTTTGTTTCACCCAATCTCTGATTTCTACTTCACTAGAATTCCCCTAAATCACAACGTAGAACTTATTAAGTTTTATTATGAAATAACGGATATGTACATAGGATACGTTTTCTCTGAATACCTTTCCATTATATTGTACTATGAGACAACCTTCTTTCTAAATAAAAAAAGAAAGGGTTAATAACACAAGAAGAGGTTCAATACTATACACGTGCTCATTCTACCAGGGGTTTAAACATAGAACACAGATTAATCTAAAAATTGATCAACTCAATACATGCATTCAACTATTTCATACCTTCAAATTCTACAAAATTTTTTGTATAAGGTTCAAATGAAAACCATTGACGTGTGCTCTGGTTGTGAAAATGTAGTGTTAAAACAAAATTAGTGTGTTGCAGACCAAGTGATTGTGTTAAAACAAAATCAACGAATTGAATAAGGGAAAATTGATGTGTTTCAAATTTTCCCTGGAGTTCAACTAATTGATGGAAAATGTGAGTAGTGAAACTAATGCTGAAGTATGCTTTCTAGATCTAGCAGAGAGAAAGTAGAGTGAGAACTCTAGGGGCAATATCAATAAAATAGTAGGGGATGTCAACCTATATAAATGGTGATCTAGAAGAGTAGCTTGAGCCTACTCAAATAATGGGGAGCTTGAGGGCTAGATAGAAAATGAGAAGAAATAATATGAGAGTGGGTTCAAGAGGGAGAACTTAAGATAGAATACGAGAAATAAAGAATACAAGGGCTTCCTTTTTCATTTTAAAACATATGCCCCCATGTTGGTTGAAATTTTGACCAACATGGGCATAGGTTTTAAATCTATGCTTGTGTTGGTCAAAATTTTGACCAACACAAGCATAAGTTTCAAAAAAAAGAAATTTTTCCCCTAAAATCTGACCAAACCTAAACAAATTTATTGATGGTCAAAAATTTGGTAAAAAATTGAGGCCTAATTTATTAGTGTTTGGGCAAATAGATTTAGTTAATAAGTGTTTTTTGGCCAACATCTTTGGAAGGGCATAACTGTTGGTGAACAATTGCATTTGAAGGCATATACATAGAAGCTGATTGGAGTTCATTTGCACAACAATTCATTGAATATTATTCCCTTTTTAGAGAAGAATAAGGGTAGATTTAAGCGCAAAATTTGAGTATATGCTATAGAAGATTTTTGAGTAGCATGTGATGGATTATTTGTGCACATGAAGGGCAAAATTTAGAAGAGGTTAGGGTAGATATATATCAATTACATGAGTAGATTTATGAGATTCTTTGGATCTCATTTTGGAAAGACATTAGAATGAACTTATGCATGTATTGTAAAAGAGGATTATAAAAATTTGAACAAGGCTATCAACAAATTTGTATGGAAAATATGAAGAGAGAGTTCACAGATGTCAAGCCCTGCCAAAACACCCTCAAGAAAAAAACACAAAAAAACCACAGTAATTTTTTTGGTAATTAATGTTTTTTTAACTACAATGATAAAGTAAATGCATCGACAAGTAGACATGAGTAAGGTATGCAACCCCAGGAACAAGACACAAAACAACCACCATAATTTTTTTGTTAATTAATGCTTAGTTATCTACAATAATAAAGTGAATGCATTGACATGTAGACATGAAGAAGGTATTAAAATTCATCTTATATTAGATATCCGATGCAATAAAATCACAAGAAAAAACAAGTGTCAAGATTTAAAGACTAGTGTTCCTAAGGGTCCTATGGTTTCCACATAGCAATCACTAAACAAGGACTTGTGAGAGCACTTAAACAACAACCACATGCCTCTCAATCCATACAACTCACTCTTCAAGGCATATTGGGATTACTAGCATAAATAAGCCCAATATGACTATGACCATACAAGGTTTGGTTTGAAGATCCAATTTACTGACACATTGAACAAACTCAAAAGTTGATTGTGACAACATGAAAAGAACCACTAGGCTTATGGGTATCTGAATAACCTACCCATTTTTGAATAACACAAGCATAAGTGTATTCTTTTGTGGAAGAGAAACTCTATAAAGAACATATGCACATGAATAGAGCAATGAAATGTAGGTATGAACCCATAAGAAGCCAAGGCACAATTTGAGACATGCATAGAAGAAAATGTATGGATACACAACAAGAATATACATGCACCACTAACATAACCATGCACCATTTCCTAATCAAGGTAAAAAAAAAGAAAAATTTTAAGTTTAGCTTTCAATCTATGCATAATAAAAACAACACACAATAAACCCTAATTATATCATCTACACCCCATATGCATTCAACCTAGTATGATTGATTTACTTTGTTGATCCATCTGATCCTCCATGTGAAAACATAAAACATCTAGTAACTACTCACATTAATCAATGCACATCTATATGGCATTCAAATCACTAGCAAAAATCATACCTAGTTGTAGGAAACCATGCAAAAATCACTAAAGAGTCTAAACTTCCTAGAACATGTGCTAAAAAACCATGCAAAAACAAACCAGAACTAAACTTCCCTCAACATGCTACAAAAACCATGTGAAAACACACAAAACCCAAATGAACCCACATGCAGGAAAAACATACAAATAAAAAATGTTTCTTTTTTTACATGTAAGCCTTGTGTTGGTCTAAATTTTGACCGACACTCCTGTGTTGCTCAAAATTTTAATATTCTGACCAACCAAAACTTATTTAGTTGATGGTCAAAAATTTTGGTAGAAAAATGAGGTTAAATGTAGTAGTGAGAATCCTTTCAAACTCTTCTCTTGAAAAGCTAATCCAAGGATCAATTCTAAGGTTCTAGGTGATCTTGTGACCTACTGGAATCCATTTAGTTGAAGATAAATTTGACTCTTCATGAGGAGGCCTTTGTTGGTTTTGATAGCTTTAGATAAGATGTAGAATTTGTTCACTGCTTCAAAAGAATAAAACACATAGAAAAGAACTATATTTTTGTATTTTTATGTTTTGTGATGAATGCAATCTAACAATGTAACTATATGAATTCCTAATTTAACTAAGGGATTAGTAAAGAAAATAAAAAAGATAGGGTGATAAGAAGTTTAAACAAATAACATGAAAAGTAAATCCTAACAAATGTAAACTATGAAAATAACATGTCTATGAGTTAAGATTTTGAAGAAATTGATGGGTAACCAATGAAAATACAAGCAAGGCTTCCTTAACTCCACTGATGTAATCATCGATGAGAATTTAGCAGCTATAAGATGTTTTAGTTTTCATCAAATCTCAAGGCCACAGAAATTGTACTCATGCAAGACACAAAGCTATGTAGGAACAAAATGGGTGATCTCTTCTCAAAATAGATACATTAGCAAAGTTCATAAAATTGTAGTAAACACTAGATTAAAAGATCGCACAACCAAAAATAGTGCAATAAAATTTTTTCTCAATTAAATTCCATGAACATTCATCCAAAAAATATAACACAGTTAGGCAAGAATCACTACACTCCAAATGCAAGCACCAAAAGCATGTATTGTTGCAAAATAACAATGACCTTGATTACATATTACAATATATTTATAATAAATCATCTCCTCAATTTGTGTGGAGAGTGAGAGATATCTTTATGCAATCATATGCTTCTAAATTAATAAAACAAACTAATTATGTACAAATTGACTCTCTAACTAGTGCTTAATAGAACTCCATCCATTTTTATATCATGAATTGGATGCATGAGCCTTTACATGTCTTAAAACAAAGAAAACATGAGAAAATAAGAAGAAGAGAGCCATCAGTTGATGATGGAGTGTCTGGAAGTGTCAAAAATGGAAGCTTCATCCTTACTAGGCATCTAGTGGAGTTGAACTACAGTCAAAATGTGTTTTTGATGCATGGAAAGTCTAATTTTAGAGCTAGCAGTTAACTATCAGTGCACCTCTAACTTCTTAAAAATCTTCTAAAACACTTTTCAAAAAGTGCACCAACACACTTGACACACCTATGCACTTGGTGCAACAACGCACCTCAGAGGCCAAAAATTGCAAAATTTCACAAAGTGTCAAAATTGAAATTTTGGCTTCTTGGTTTTGTTCCCTTTTATACTAGAGCTATGCCTAGATACTTGCCCTTGAATTTATCAATCATCTCAGTGACTTTAGTTGCATCCAATAGATCTAAGGCATTATATATATCCTTTACTTTTTGCCTATAGTTATCCACTTCTATAAGGGTTTCTACAAAAATTTTGTATCAAGCTCTAACAAAGCTTCTTCTATTCTAAATACCTACCAGATATCTTCATCATTAGAAACTTCATCAAAAATCTTTCAAAATCTCTAAACTACTAAATCTTGAGGTATTAACTTTTCCCATGCATCATCCTCAAAAATGTCTAGACATGCATCACTATAATGCTTCTTAGCTTCCAAAATTTGCTCTTCGGCTTGGTCCTTAAGCCTATGAATCTCCATGTATAATGACTCCACTACTTTATTTCCATTTTGAATCTTCTCAATCCAATCATCTATTAAATCTAGTTCCTTTGCTGTATATATATCAATGAACATCTGATACCTCTGGCCTTTTATCACCTATAATGTCTATAATTTTTTTCCCCAAGTATGTACTTCATCCATTAAACCAAAATCTTGATTCAAAATTTCCACTAACTTATTTTCATTCTCATGCATAATATGCAATAATTTAAGATTCCACTAGATAATCAAAATTCCTTTCTCAAAAATTTCTTGCTATTGCTAACAAGCATTCAAAAATAGGTCCAACTGAATTGCTCCCCTATCCCTTCTTTGAATTGCTACATTTAGAATTTCTTTGGGGTTAATGGGATCCAACGAGCTAAAAAATTCACTCAAATATCCCTTAAAGATCTTATTCTATTGCCAAAGTGTTATCAATTCTACCCCATCTTGTTTTAGGCTACTGAAAACTTCCTCCATCCCTATCGTAACCATCAACTTTGCAATTTCCAAGGTTGGCTTTCCCAGCTTTGATAACCCTTAGGAGTCAATTCTTCAACATTTTATTATGAAGGAGGGATAGCTATATGAGAAAACAAGTCCTAGCTCTGATCACTCATGCTGAAGGCTAATGCTCTTGCATCTTTTGGAGGTGAATTAGGCATCCTTAACACTTCTATCAATTCCTTCCTATCCTCCTCCTCAACATCAAATTGTTTCTTTTTGTTTCTTATCACTTCTTTTCTAAGCCACCTTGGAATATGCTACATTAGAGATTTACCTTTAGAGGATGAAGGTGTTTGTTCAGCTATATCTTTCCACTTGTCACTCCTTTTTGGAGTCTTCTCCCTTTGTGAGATGTTTGCACCGACAATCTCTATATCTATGGAGCCCACAGTTCTCATGTCTATATCCTAAGAAGTTTGTTGAGGTTGTTTACCTATCTGTACCTCTTCTAACACTTCATCAGTGGATGGCTAACGTGGCTCTTCTTCATGTTTTTTCCTAGACCTATTAAATTTTTGTACTTAGAGGAAGAGGGATAGTTGATCCCTTGTCTACACAAAATATAACTTATAGTTGAGCTTCCAAAACTATCTCATGTCCTTATGTTTTAGGGGGCATTTGAGTCTAATCTGCCTATTGGGGTTGATTGGTGGGTGTGTCTATGATCTTGTCCCCAACCAACTCAGTACCCACAAGCATAAAGTCAAAATTTGACATCTTAAATATATCAGTGCCCTCCACATCCATATCATCTATCCATTGTCACATTTCATCTTTTGATGTAGTGGTTTGCATGGGTTCATCAGGGATAGGTGGTGGTGTGATCATGGAACTTCTCCTTCATTCCTAATCTATGGCTCTGGCTAACTGAGCCTTCTGACTAAAAGGTAGATCATCATCTTCATCCTCATCACCCTCTTCTTCTACCTCTTTTGGAATGGGTTTGGGGATAAATGGAAAAGGAATCACTTTCTTGATAATTTTTTGTATGCTCTTCACCAGAGTCTTTATCTTCCTTATTTTTGGTGTAGAGGGGGAGGCTTGTTCTATTTTTTTATGTGGGAAACCTTTTATACCTCAATTTCTATTTCCTCTTGGCTTGGTGCAACTGGTGATAATTAGGGATCACCTTGGGATTGTGTACCTTTTACATTTTCTTGCACCTATACATTTTCCTCTCCTTTTTGTGGAGGTGTCTGAATTTCTCCCTCTTTTGGTTCAACTTGTTGAGGAGAATTTCTCTTTCTCTTGCCCTTACCTTTTACCTTTTGAGCTTGATAATAACCAATTGTCCTATCAAGTTGGTGCACCATTTCTGGCCTTACTGGCAACTGACCTGTAAATGTAGGGATGGTGACCTTTTTCCCTCTAACTTTTGCTAGACGGGCACGTGCATGAAAGATCATTGTCTCTAGAATTGGATCAAGTTTCAAGGGTTTCTTGATCCAATCCTACATCAATTTGATGATGTGCCTTTCCCTATGATTGATGTATGAGTTCTCTTCCTTGTTGATCTTAGCATGTATAATAGGTTGTTCACCAGTCCTATCCCTATTGAACAAAGGATCAACCAAATCCTCCATGTTGTATTGTAATGTCTTCACTGGAATCTTTATTTTCAAGGCCTTTTCTGCCAAATGCAAGGTCATCCTAAAATAAGCCCTGATACAGGTATCATAGTCATTTATTGCATTCATCCAATGATCTTCAATGATTTCCCCATGTTGAATTTTTTTGCCCACAAAGTACTGTACTCTCTTGATATTATCAAAATATGGCCAAGGAGAATTATACTCTTCCAATGGATGTTAATCCCATTCACATTCAAAAGAGGGGATATCTTGCCTCTAATCTACTTGAAAGAGTCTTATAGTCATAGGCCAGGTCCAACATATTGTATGTTGCTTTCTAACTTTGTCATAGGCAAAAAAGAGTTGTCAGGAAATCTCTAGGAGGATGATTTTATCATTGGGATATCGAGGGAGATTCTTAGGGTTAAATAGTTGTGCATGCTACCCTCAAATATGTAAATTTTTGAAACTAAATATAGTGAGCCCCAACTAATGATATTTGTGCAGCTGCCTCCTTTGATATTCTTTTTGCATAATCTTCTTCTATTAACTGAATTATGGCAAAGATGAAAGCATTGTTCAAAATTTTATATTCTTTGCTTTTCTTTGAAAGCCTTTTCTTTACTAGCTGACCATGCATTAGAATCCTACATAGTACCCCTTTTGTAGAGCCTTGGATAATCTATGGCTCTTGTGGATAACAAGTACACCAAGTATGACATCATGTAGAATTTCATATTTTTTTTGCTGCTACCAATTGTTCACCCAAATTTTGATTGAAAGTAGAAGCCCAATCCAATGACATCTCTACTTTCTTTATTGTCTCAATAAAGTGTACCATGAAAATGTTTAGGTGTCCAGCTACCAAAAAACCCATTACTCTACTCAAGAGTATGATTGAGTACCCAATGTCTTCCTTTGTGTACCCTCTTGTCATGTCCACTTTGCTAGTTTTCTTTCCTAGAGGAGCCTTCTCTATAAGGTACAAGGACTAGATAATCTTGAAAGCCTCATCAATATGTTTTCAATACAATCTTTCTACTTGCTCATAGGTTAGCCTAATGAATTGGTTTTCCCTTGGGAGATGAAACACCCTTTCAATATTCTTGGGTTGGAGATCTAGAATGATCTCTCCTATTATGCTCTTGATAATCCTCTCCTCAGGAACAAAATGTTTTGCAAGTGTCATGATAAGTTCTAAGGCTATACTGACACCAAGTGTGATGCTGCATTAATGAGCCTAGATAGGATTAGTGTGGAGATCATCTAAGACCTCTCAATTGGTTTTTTGCATATCTTGAAAAATTCTCCCAAATCTATGTGTCCCAAATTAGCATCTCAGATTTTTGAGTTTTCATCTTGAAAGCATGATTTTGTTAGAATTCCCTAGAACTTGAACATTATTGGTTTTGGTGCCATTTTCTCACCAAGGGAATATGATGAAGATTCCATCAAATATATACAAAAAGTAAGCCCATTAGTTTAGAATTGAGGAACAAATGGATTAATAATGTCATAAAACTGATACGAGAAAAAAATTGAAAACTGGAACTACTGAAAGACCATCTAAAACCTAGTTTTAACCTATAATGCAAAAAAATATTTGCACACTAGCTGCACCAGATAGGTGCACCTGGTGCAAAAAATTTATTTTATTTTATAAAGTTTTCTAAAAATGGGTGCACAATGATGTACCTAATCAGGTGAAGGTTTTGCATTTACATTTTTATAAATCATAAAATAGGTACACATTACTGCACCTGGGTAGGTGCACTAATGTGCACCTATCTTAATATGTGTTTTAAAATTTGAAAGGTCTTTTAAGAATGCTTAGAACTAAATTGGATGTGCCTCAACACACCCAGGGAGGTGCACTAATGCACACTTAATTTAGCATAAAATACTCTTTAAGTTTTGTATCCTTTTTGAGAGATTGTGCACATTAGTGCACCCAAGTAGGTGTGTTGATGTGCATCATAATCTTATTAACATTTTGTTTGTGCAGGATGTTGGGCAGAGCAAGGAGGTAGAAAGTGCACCTACTTTGGTGTAGAAATGTAGTGTGGAAGCTCTGAGGATGCAAAATAAAAGACAAGGTAAGGGAGGAGGAGGACCCCCCTCTTATATAGACCCTGAGACTCTTCTACATAGCTACACAAGTGTGCCAACTGTGTAGCTATGCAAAAATATGCACAAAGAATAACTTCACAAGTTTTGGTGCATCAGTGCACCTAGGGAGGTGCACCAAAAAAATGCAAAATGACTTGTTCTTTTAGAAATATGATTTCTCAACCTTTGGGTTTCTCAATCAAGACTTGGACAAGAACTAGGGCACTAGGTAAGACCTCAAAAATGACTCAAACCCTGAACTAAGGATCCAAAAAGCCCAAAAAAAGAAGTAGGGGGTCCTAATTTTGAATCAAAATGAGGCATGTGTTTTGGAACCACAACAAGAAGCTCAAGATATTAAGTTTGGAAGAAGTTATGCAAGTTTCAGTGAAGACTGTTCTGAGATAGATTTTACAAAGCATGTTGTAGTAAAATTGTTATATCACTTAGCAAAGTTGTCATTCTATGAACCTAAAGTTAAATATGTGAGGAAGACATTATGGAGATGATTTAGCTAAGGTTTCTCATTATAATGTTACGTGTAAGGAAATTTATTCAAGTTATGAGGTGGAAGATTAATGTTATCACTAAGTGCAACATGTTCTTAAAGTGGTCCTATAATAATTAATTGAGAAGGTGTAACAGCTGACTCAAGGAATCTTTTTATGGATTTAGTATAAAGGAAGGACATTTTCTTTTGTTATGTAAAGATTAATGTGAATGATTGTGAGCAACACAAAGAGCAGAACACAAAGATAAGTAGAGTAGAGAAGAGGTGAAGGAAACTTTGTTGCTAAGGTTTTATTGTGAGATCCAAAGTTTGATACATAGATTTGAGGTTTGTGACCTACTCTACGAGGTTAGATAGTGATTGGTCTAGTTGATAGGATAGAGGAAAGATGTTAAAGTTTAGTTAACACAATTATTCTACAAGGAATAGTTCAGAGATCAATTGGACATTGAGTTCATTGATCTTTCCCAAGAAGCTATTTGGACTGTGAGTGCTTCTATCTTTTACTACTCCTAATAGGGTTGGCACAACTCCTAACAGGGTTGGAATCTTCTAACAAGGATTCAATGTCTCCTAATAAGAACTCATATATACTAAATTCTATAATAGACTCCTAATAGGGTCCATCCTCTAACAAGGAATATTTATATTAGTACATTATCTTGTGGGTCTCATTCTCACCAAGGTTATCCCTCTAATTAAGGGTTTCCCTAGTTAACATATCTAGTGTAATTGTGTATGTGCATCTTTTTATGGTTGCTATTTAGTTTGGTTAAATGGTTAAGATTATTTAAGGGGGATAAATTTTTTTATTATTGGATAACTGATTCACCCCCCTCCTAGTTATCTTAGTGCACCATTGCTTCAAATAGTGAGGTCTTGAGACTATTGAAGACCATAACACGAGTCTTCTCTAGGTTCACAAACAACTATCTCATGTCATAAAAAGAAACAAGTATATCCAAAAGCCTCTAAAGACCCTAAGGAGAAGAAGCAATAAGAACCACATCATTAGTGAATAGAAGGATGCAGATCAATAAATGGTGTATGTGTCAAACATCACTTGTAAGTGAGGAGTGACTGAGAAAGACCTCAAGCTCATCAATGTAGTTCTCAAACAAGGTGGGCAAGAGAGGGAAGCCCTACTTCACCCCAATGTTTCTCTAGATAGGGTTAGAGAGGCCCTTAGTGGTCTTGAGTATAGCAACCATTTTCTCATATAACCTCATGATAGTTGTCAGTAAGATCTCAGAGATACCAATATCTCCAAGCCTCTAAAAAAGGGCCGCTTTGAGGATGGAATCAAAAGCCTTACTAAAAAAGCACAAAACAATAGTAGAATTTCTTCGGGTGGTGTTCAGCCTCCTCTATAATATCCTATAATGTCAAGATATGATTCATGGTCTGGTAGTATACTCTGAATCCTTCTTGGCCCTTAGCCCTAGAATTTATCCTGTCAAGCTCATTAGATAAAATAATATTCAACACTATGGCATAAAGTATGGCAAGTGTATGCCCAATCATGATGGTCCTATAGTTTTTGGGATTAGAAGCTAGCCCAAACTTATGGATTAGGTGAATAATGTGTCTTGACCATGAGTCTAGAAAACCAAAAAAACAACTCTATTAAAGAGTGTAGAGAGATAAGAGCCTAGGATCATGGTACCAAGCTTGAAGAGCTTAACCTTAAAACCCTCCACATCAGCCACCTTGTTGTATCTCATAAGTCTAATGGCCTCATAAGTACTAGAGTTGGTGAACAAGTGACAATGGGGGGGGAATAGGAAGGGGAATGAGCTGACTTAGGATGTCATATACCATGGAGATGTGGGAGGTGAGGAGGTGAAGGTTGGGGTGGACGGGGGTTTGTAATACTAGGGGAACATGATGCACCAAAATATCTTGGGACATTGAATAAGCATTTCATGAAGGGATCTTCCCTATGAAGTAATAAATAACCACTTCTTATGGTGAAGAATGCATTTATAAGAGAGTTATATGTTGTTGAAACTAGGGGAATGAGTATCAAAAGCCAAGTACAAGGAGTGATGGAAATTTTTACAAGTGTCATCAAACCACTAGTTTATGGGGCAAGTATTCCATCAAGAATATTTGGGGGTGTTAGGAATGGAGCGGTGGGGGATAGAGAGGAGAGCTGATTCCCAAATCATGGTGGCCAGTGAGTGAAACATGGTGGACACTTGACTATGATCTATGAAGCTAGCAAGATAGAGGAACCTTCTCAAATTAAATATGAAGAGGTCTTGATCACTATCATCAAAATAGAAATGAGTATGGGGGAAAATATGAGAAGAAAGAGAGGCGATCACCCAATCTGATGGAGTAGGTGATTGCACTACATCTCAGTAAAGAAAGAAGGTATGTAGGAACTATATACTCAAAGTTATATTTTACTTTAGTTCCTAGCATACAAGTGATGAAGAGTTATATTTTCATAAATAAAGATGCATTAAGAAATGTTAAAATTAGAAAATAAAAAAGTACCAAGCATTGGTGGTACAATCTATGTTGACTAAGCCATGTAGTATAGAATTAGTGATCAAGGAAGATTACATACTGATTGATTGAAATGGTTAAGATCAAGTGAATAATCTTGACCAAACTAAAGTAAAGATCAAGCTAGCTATCATATACTATAAGTATGAAGACATTAATTACTAATGCAGGCAAAGGATGAATAACTAGGGCCAAAGGCTCACCCAACTATCCAAACCACCTTGCAAGTATTAACACAATGGAAGAAAACACAAGGAACAACACTAAAATTAGGAAGAAGATAGAAATACTTATATTGATTCATCAAAAAATCTTCATACATGCCCAACTATAAGGCCTTTTGGGTTACAACCAATTACAAATACATTCACATTTAAAGATCCAACTTCAAATTCACACTTTTAGTTCTTCTCTGCAATCCCCTCTAAAGACTTACCTAACTCTAAGCCTAAAACTCTATATATACTTGCCAAAATGGCTTATAGATCACTCTAGAAAATTACATGAGAGGAAGGCTGACCCAACAATGGTATGGACACATCTCAAGAAAAGATCTTAACATAAATGTCATGATCGCAATAAATTCTATAAGTTGGCTCACAGAAATCATGTCCAAATACTGACACTTGGCATAAATAGGAAAACTCAATACATGAAGGCTCAACTAGCATACACTGGGTAACTCAACACATCAAGAGTCACTTGGCATACACTGGGCAACTTGAAATACACCAAGTGCTACGATAACTTGACACCAACTAAGTGCTATAGTAACTCGACACCAACTGAGTGCTATAGTTACTTGGCACCAACTAAGTGCTATAGTAAATTGACACCAACTAAGTGCTATCATAACTTAGAACCAACTAAGTGCTACAGTAACCCAATACCAATTGAGTGCTATAGTAACTTGGCACCAACTTGTAGAATGAACAAAAATGAGTAGGATAATAAGGCAACCCAAGATGCTCCTACATCAAACAACCATGGTTGAAAGAAATAATTCTCCTAAATCATTGAGATGTCACAATCTAGGTTGAATCCAACTCAAATTAAGAAGTCCATGAAGCATCTTCAATAGGCCTATTCTTCCACTTCACCAAATATTCATATTAATCTTTTCCTCTTGTACTCTTGCCAACTCTTTGATCCAATATCTATTCAATTTCTTCAATCTGCTTCTTAGGCTAATATTCTAATACAAAAAATTCATCATCTAATTCATGATACTTATACAAATCAGCTATACTGAATAAAGGAGATATATTCATATCATCAGGTAACTCAACTTCATAAGTATTATTGTTGTCAAACTTCTTCAAGATCTTACAAGGTCTAAATCTCTTCATCTTTAGCTTACTATATGTTCCAACTAGGAATCTTGCTTTCTTCAAATGAACCATCACCTCATCACCAACTTCATAATCATGGTGTCTTCTAGATTGATCAATATTTTCCTTTACCTCTGATTACTTTCTTCCAACACTAACTTCACTTCCTTATGTAAGGAATCCATAGAATCAACAAATTCTTCTCTTGTAGTGCTTCTCTTTTCTTCACTAGAAACATCTCTCAAATCTAATATACATCTAGGATGCATTCCCATAACAATCTCAAAAGGTTTCATCCCTATACTCCTATTCAGAGAATTATTATATGAAAATTTAGCATGTGCCAATACCATCTCCCAATTACTTGGCTTATTCCCAACTAAATATCTCAGCAAATTACCCAAGCTTCTATTCACAATCTCTACCTATCCGTCTATCTATGGATGGAATGTAGAACCAAACTTCAGCTCAATATCCATCTTCTTCCACAGAGTATTCCAAAATTAACCAACAAACTTACCATCTCTATCAAAAATAATACTTTCTGGTAATCCATGCAATCTCACAATCTCTTTAAAGAAAAGTTCAACAACATGCTTAGCATCTGATGTCTTCTTACATGGTATGAAATGAGCGATCTTAGAAAATCTGTCCAATACAACAAATATGGAATCATACCCTTTCACTATCTTAGGAAATCCAAGAACAAAATCCATACTGATGTTAGTCCAAGGTTTCTCAATAATAGTAATAGGTGTATACAAACTAGTATGTTAACTCACCCCTTTTGCAATTTGACAAACTCCACAACTCTTTACAAATTTCTAAACATCCTTATACATTTGTGGCCAATAATACTTCTCTTTCAACAAACTCAATGTCTTATGAATTCCAAAATGTCTAGCTAATCCACCATTATGCTTTTCCTTAATTAGATTCAACCTCATAAAACTTCTAGGAATACACAACTAAATACCTTTGAACAATATACCTTCTTAAATGAAATACTCATCATACTTCCTTATGTGATCTTTCAAATTTGGTGCTCTACACTCTCTCAACACCTCAAAAAAATTAGGATCAACATCATAGAACTCTTTCATTTCATCAAAACCAAGAACTTCAACCTTCATTTCAGTCAACAAAGAATGTCTTCTACTTAATGCATCAACAACTCTATTAGTAACTTCACTCTTATGCTTGGTCAAAAATGTAAAACTCTGCAAGTACTCAAACTAGTTCATATGTCTTTGATTCAATTTATGTTGACTTCCAAAGTATTGTAAAACTTTATGATAAGTATATAGTACAAACTCTTTAGGAATTAAATAATGTCTCCACTTCTTCAATGCTTGGACAATAGCATAAAATTCTTGATCGTACACAAGATATTTTCTTTTAGAATCATTCAATTTTTCACTAAAGAAAGCAATAGGTTTACCTTCTTGACTTAATACAACTCTTATTACATTACCACTTGCATCTCATTTAACTGGAAATACTTTGTTTAAATCAAGTAAAGCCAATATAGGTAATTCAATAATATTTTGTTTCAAAGTCTCAAAACTCTTATCAGCTCCATGTGTCCACTTGAAGTCCTTTTTACCTCCCCTCATTGTCTCAGTCATAGCATTACAAACAGAACTGAAATTCTTCATAAACTTTCTATAAAAAATAGCCAAACTATGAAATGATCTTATGTCACCCACATTCTTAGGTTTAGGCCATTCCAAAATTGCTTTAACCTTCTTAAGATCCATCTTCAAACCATTAGCTGAAATCACAAATCCTAAATACACAATTTCCTCTTGTATGAATGAACGCTTTTTTAGATTAATCAGCAACTTTTCCTCTTTCAACCTCTACAATACTTGTCTATTATGCTCAAGATGTTCTTCCTTAGTCTTGTTGAATATTAGAATATCATCCAAATAAATAATCACAAACTTACCTAAGAATCTTTTCAGAACTTCATTCATGAACCTCACGAAAGTACTAGGTGCATTAGTCAAACCAAAAGGCATAACCAACCATTTATACAAAGCATCTTTTTTCTTGAAAGTAGTCTTCTAGTCATCATCTTCTCTAATTCTAATGTGGTGATAGCAACTCTTCAAATCAATCTTGGTAAGGTACTTTTCTCCACTCAAACAATCCATTATGCCATCCATCCTCGGCATAGGAAACCTATACTTCACTATGATCTTGTTAATAGCTTTGGAATCACATTCTCCGTTCTCCATTCTTTTTAGGTGCTAATATAGTAGGTACAACACATGGACTCAAGCTTTCTCTGATCAAAACTTTCTACAAAAACTCATGCACTTGTCTATTAAGTTCTTCATTCTCTATAGGTGGCAATCTATATGATTCTTTGTTTGGTAAACTAGCTTTAGGAATCAAATCCATACAATGACTTATACTTCTTACTAGAGGTAAACCATCAAAAATATCATCATCAACAATACCTTTTTACTCGTTAAGAAATTTTACAATTTCTATTGTCACTTTTTCATTACCAACTTCTACTACTTGGTCATTACTACCAATATTCAGTCCTCTATGAACTATGAAAAAACATACTTGATTCTTTTTCATTTCCTTTTCAAATTGCTTTCCACAAACCATGCAAATTTTTATTGCAGTACAACCGACCTCATTTGGAATTTCAATCAAAGGAAACAATTTTTTTTCTTCCCATTTACCCAAAGAGTATATTGATTCAATCTCCCATCATGTACAATATATCTATCATATTGCCAAGGTCTACCCAAAAAAATATGTCAACAATCCATGGGCATAATATCACACAAAACTTCATCAAAGTAATGTCCAATTTTGAACTTTATAAGGCATTGTTCACTTACCAATATCTTATGCTCAACTTTGATCCATGAAACATGATAAGGTCTGGGATGTTTCAACCTCTGTAACTACAACTTGTTAACCAACTCTTCTATTGCCAAATTTTTAGAACTTCCACTATCAATGATCACTTTGTAGCATTTTGTAGCCATCTTACATCTTGTCTTGAAAATACTTCTGTTTAAAATAGGTTCCTCGTCACTTCCCTTATTACATAAGTATCTTCTCACCATCAAATTTTCTCCAACCTTAGGTTTTCTTGGTGAACCCTCATCATCTCCATAAATCACATCATTTATGTTACCTAGCCCACTTTTTGAGGATATACATTCAAAATATCTATGTCCCTCTTTACCACATTTGAAATAATTACTATGAAATCCATCTCTAGAATAAGAATTATCTCTTCCTCAGTAAGAACTAGTACCTCCTTGATAAGAATTACCACTTTTCATTCGATATTTCCTTTGTCATCATTCTTCCATTTAGATTTTCCTTTATCTTGCATAAAATTTTTAGATCTTCCACCTTCACCATAAGATCTACCTCTGCCTCTTTGGAATCTACCACCTCTACCTCTTTGTCTTTGTTCATGCTTCTTTGTCAAGATCACCTCAGCTTTCAAGGCATATTGATATGATTCTTCTACACTTTCCAACTTCACAAAACTTATTTCATCTTGTATTCTAGATCTCAATCCATTAATGTACCTTACAATTTTATCAACATCATCATCCACATGTCTAGTTTTGATGTCCAATCTATAGAATTCCTTAGTATACTCTTTCATAGTCATGTCCTTTTGTTTCAAATTTTGTATCTTTCTCAACAAGCTTACTTGGTAATTAGTAGGAAGGAATTTATTCTTTACCTTGTTCACCATCTTTTTCCAAGTTATGATCTTCTACTTTCCTCTCCTTTGTCTATCAATTTGCAAATGCTCCCACAATAGTGATGCATGACCTTTCAACCTAGTGACTGCAATCTTCACCTTTCTATTATCAAGAGTGTTTTCATACTCAAAGAACTTCTCCATATTAGAGATCCAATCCAACACAACATTGGTATCCAATTTTCCATCATAAGGAACAATTTCTACAATAGGCTTTGAATTTTCCCTAGACAACACTTGTAACAATCTGTCCTCATCTTGATCTTCTTTAGGTTCTGGATTATGTATATCTTCAAAGCTAAATCCAAATGTCAAATAAAGTTATTGACAATATCATAAAATAAGACATTTTCTTTGAAAGAGGAAGAAGCTCTATGTAGGATATCTTAGATGTACATAAAATATAATTTAGGATTTGATAAATTTGACTATGACAATTAATTAATTGGTTTGAAGTGATGGTAGGCTATGTAAGATTTCCCTTATTTTCTTGAAAGGTTATATTTGATTAAATAGTTTATATACATAAAGTTTATGAAATATGCTATTTATTTTTCTCATATCTAATCACCATTCTTTTAAAGTCTTTTTATAAGATAAAAGAGTTTTTATAACATGCAAGCTCAAGGTTGGCCTATAATAGTGTTATGCCATAAAAATTGGTTGTAAATTTCTATAATAATATTTATGAGATCAAGTGATTTATGGTCTTTAAATGATTTATTTAAATTTATATTGTATGGTTAATGAACATTTAGAATTGATGTTCATTTATTATTATTAAAATTAATAAAACAATAAAATAAAGATAGACAAATTAATGTTTGATATACTTTGATTTACATAATTATCATTGATTAGTTGATTATTATATAGTAAAGTATCAAATTGTTAGAAGTGATAGCTCTTTCCATTTTCAAAACCTTAGATTTGATCTAATATTTTCGTAAAATTAAATATATGTGAAGCTTATACAATATTTTAAAAATATTTTATATTTCTAAAAATTAACATGCATGTTTAGGAATAGAAAATAGAAATCAAATTTGGAATCAAAATAGTGAGAACATGATCAAATCATGTTTTTAAATTCTCTACTAACTTTAATACAAAACAACCATTCCCTGAATTGCCAAGATGAGTGTGCCCTATTGTAGTATCTCAATAGTGAAAGAGAGGAGATAGTTTTCAAGTCCAAATCCCAACCCTAAGCTATTTTATTCTATGGTTAATAATAAATATCTGATTTTTTTACCTTCCAAATTCATCAAGGTGAGGTGACTTCGATGACCTAACCCACAAGTTTGATTTTTATGTTTTGTCTGGTTATTGAGGTTTTTTTTGTACGTTCACTTTGTGGCTTTAAGTGTAATTAGTTAGCCAAAGGAAATATTTAAATTAATAATTTATATTTAAAAATATTCAAAAGTAATTTTTTATTTTTTTTTGGTAAAAGTGGATGAACCACTGAATATATATATATATATATATTGGTTCAAGAGCTCAACTAGGAAAGAACTAGAAAGAAAACTCAGCATCATCACAATATGTGCAAGTGAAAATCATTGATATTTACAACATATTATATCGATGAGAAATTCAAAGTTACAAAATGTAGGAATATTTCCACCAAAAAATAGAAATCTTTGAAATTTTACATTTTCAAAGCCAAATTGAATAGCAGGCATGAAGGACACAAAAATCAACCAAACTACCAGTGTTGTAAAACATGCCTGATGTTGGAGAAATTAAAACACAAGAAATGAGGTAGCCTTTATACTAACATTCTTCTATTTCATCGCAAGAAGTGCCCTCGGTAGTAGTGAAAGGCATACCATGTTGCAGAGAATAACCCCAACTAAAATTTGAACATGGTAAAGGATCAACCTCCCAACCCAAACCTGAACCTTCAGTGATAAGAACTAATTTATCAATGGAATAAGGCACACTTTGAGCTATAGCAACCGGGGTAGACCGAGCACCTGACATAGACTGAGCACCTAACACATAGAAAAACTAACTTGTAGATATTGGTAAGCCCAAACTATCGAGGAAAGAAAACCCAATTTTCTTCACGTACTAAACTAGTTGATGACCCAACACCCATGTTGTCACTTGCAAAGTCTATGTTAGGAACTGTGAGTTATACTTTTCAAAGTACTTTTGCAAAACCTTGAATGTCACCATAGCTTCATGTTTTTGCATGAGTAGGGATCTAGAAAATAAACCACCCACTAGGGCATTTCTGGCCCACAAATCATAGCTCTACATTGCCCATTTCAACTTATTATTAGCCCAAAATTTTGGTTAGACCACCTTGACAACAATAATTTCTAGGTGCAATGTTGACTATAGTAGGTCCATAGCATTGGAAAAGAATATCAATACCAAATTTGAAGGAAACAATACAGTTCTTGAGGAGGTAGAGAAAAAATCCTCCCCAACGATGGTGCAAATCACATAACAAATAGAGTAAGAAGGCACTGTAAATATGACATCCATTACCACATCATCCAAGGTAGAAGAAAGTTCATCTTCTTCCATAGCTAGTTGAAGCTTAATTCTAAAATTTTTGGGGAGGATATTTCAGTGATACTGGTAGCAGGAATCACATTTCAAACAAGCATCATATGGGGATGACATCCTAAGACCAAGTGAAATGGCAAGCAGACAAAGTAGGAATACAAAATAAAGAAAAGGATCCATTTATCACATGTAGATAAATCCTTCATCACATTCTCAAAGGATATGAAGTACCTAATTCCACGTGATTAGTAAAGAGAGGGCCACCAAAATCAAAATCCAATTGCAACTCTAACAGCCAAAGTATAGAATGATGCATCCAAACTGCAAAGTTTTTATATTAATCTTACCATGTGCAAAAGCATATGATCAAGTTGAAGAAAAATCATAATTAGGTGATGTGTGCAAGAATGATGCAAAAAAGAGTTAGCAAGACTTACCATAACATTAGACATGTCAAAATAAATTCAATAATTAATGATCGGTACTTAGTAATAGCTCATACATAAGTTGCCAGATTGAATACAACTCAGTGGCAACCCACTACTCAACCAACACTACTCTCTCAGTCACATCTACCACTTACTATCATCATACTTCCACTTGATATCTAGCAAGAACTTGGTCAATTTTACCACCACTAGTTGTCCAACAAAGCATTGGATCATTACTGACCCTGGCAAGCACCCAATAAATCCTTAGTTAACACAATGCCACATGAAACCCGATATACACTTGGTTACTACTGATCTAAGGTCTACAACTCAGTCAACACTAAGCCTAACCTCACTCAATAAGCACTATGACTAAACTTACTTAGTAAGGACTATACTTGAACTTACTCAGTAAGAACAATGCCCAAACTTACTCAGTAAGCACTATGCCCAAACTTACTTGGTAAACACTATGCTTGAACTTACTTGATAAGCACCATGCCTGAACAAATTGATAAATACATCATCCTACCTAGTTTTAAAAATAATGAAACTCAAAACATATTGGATCACAATAGGTACAATAGCTGAACAATGGTACTAGGGCTCAATCAAGACCAAGCTTTTACCATCATTACAAATGAGGGAAACTACTTCTAACATTCCACAATCTCCTTAGAAACCAATTCCTACAAATACTTATACTACTTAATGAATGTGGAAGGCTGCACTATAAAAATAGTGATTCTATTACAACCTAAATTAGTGAGATAGTCAGCAACTCTATTTCCCTCTCTATATGTGTGTGATAATGTAACCTCATGAAACTGATCAATTGTATTCCAAATCTATTGAAGCACATACTTAAGTTTCCAAGAAGATGATTGTCTCTTGATACAAGTTGAGATTATAAGTTGGGAATCACCTTCTATATCTATATGATGAAAATTCTGCTTCTTGGTAAGAAATAATCATGAAAGCAATGACTGAGCCTCAGCCATATTATTAGTTCCTGAAGATAGGGGTACCGTTGTAATTTCCAATATTTTTCTAGTGTAGTCTCTAATGCAAGCTCCCAAGCCTAAAAGGCCTGGATTGCCTCTAGATGCCCCATCAAAATTGAGCTCGACAAGTCCAGCCATAGGAGTTTGCCATTTAACTATAGATCTATCTATACTTGTTTGTAATCTTGTAGATATGCTAGATTCTAATGGGATAGAAATTGATTTTCATTCCCAAATGATACCTCCATCCCAAGAAGTAATACTTGGATTAAATTTTCATCTTCTAACACTTGCATTGTTAACTTTTGAAATCAAATCTTAAATGATTTGGAACACTTTTTCTAGAGATGATGCTTCTTTTCTAAAATTCCTCTTATTTCTTTCCAACCAAATTGCCCAAACTATTAATGTAGGAGCACATTTACAAATCCCTACAAATAGGGCATTGGGGTAAAGAATTGGCCAGGCCTGAAAGATTTCCCAAATTGTATTTTGTAATGGAGTGGAGTAGTTTAACTTGTTTAAAATAAACATCCAACATAGATATGAAATATGGTAGTTTACAAAAAGATGGTCAACTGTCTCATATTCTTCTTCACATAAAACACATTTAAAAGGAGAAGCAATACTTAACCTAGCCAACTCATCACTTGTTAGAATCTTGTGCTTAATTTCTAACCACGCAAAGCACCTAGCCTTGGGTAACACTACCTTGTTCCAATAGAACATGAAGGCTCAAGAAGGACATTTTGTTGATTCTACTTGCTAAAGAACTTTTTACCCTTCCTTGATTGAATAATTACCATTCTTAGCTGAAATCCACAATAGTCTATCCTCAATCTTCGACACAAAAGCCTATCTATTTGACAAAATAGATTGAAGATGCTCTTTACATTGAGGGCATAAAGGAAGTTGGTCTAGATCATTCCATATTAGTTTCCTCAAAAAAATGCAAATTGCATCCATAAAGTGAATCACAACATTACCCCACTCTACTTCTGTAGCTTATACAATTTCTTATATGTCTGGCAGTGTAATTTCTTATATTTCTTAACATTACCCCAAAAGTTGATCTTATGCCAAGAAATGTACTTGTAAACAATATCTCTAGACATAATCATAAAATCCCAAATAGCAGATCCCTTGGGAGGATCCAACATAGAGAATATTCTGTGTGAATCATTATTATCTAAATATTTCTATTGCATTATTTGACACCACACTGACTGTGATTTAGTATACATCTGCCAAACTAGCTTACCTCCAAAACCTTTATTCCTTACTGTCAAATCATGAATTCCAACCCATCCTAAAGTAGGAATATGTGCCATGTCATGGAGAGAAATAAGGGGGAGCTTCTTTTCTTTAATCAAGTTTTCGGAACATAGAAAACCCCTAATAAGTTTTTGAATTTGTGAAATGATAGAAGATAGAGCTTGCATGACAGCCATGTAGTAATTTGGTATTGCAGATAGAACTAACTTAATAAGCAAGATTCTGCCAGATAATGATAACCATCTTAATTTCTAGGAGACAATTTTTCTCTTAATTCTTTGGAAGATGCCATCCCAAAAACTTTTCTGATTCGATCCCATAAAAAAAGGAATCTCAAGATAAGTAGAGGGTAGAAAGTCCTCAAAAAACCCCAAAACCTTCACTATCTTGTTTGATGCAACTTTGCTTTTATTAGATAAGAATTTTTTTAAACTTTTGAGGGTTTATTTTCTGCCCTGAAACTTCTAAATATGGCATTACAGTTTTCTCTATCTACTTAGCCTCTAAAACTAGTGAGGTACCAAACAATAGTGTGTCATTGACAAATAAAGAATGCATAACAAAAATTGACATACCTTCAATTATTTCTCCTTTCCACTTCCCAGATAAATGACTATGCTTGATAGTTTTGCTAAGGGCTTCAACCATGATGATGAATAAGACTGGTGAAAGAGGATCACCTTGATGGACACCTTGCATGGAAGGAAAATAGCCTAATGTTGATCTGCTAATAATGACTAAAAACCATGCCCTTGAAATACATGCTTGAATCCACTGACACCAATGTTTATTGAAACCCAATTTTTGAAGAACTTGGAAAAGAAACCTCTAGTAGACTCTATTGTATGTTTTTTGCATATCTAACTTGATAACAAAATTGGAGGACTGATTAATATTGATGGAATTCCAGACTTCATGAGCTACAATTGCACCCTCCATTGTTTCTCTATTGATAACAAAGCCACCTTGTTCAGGAGAGATTATAGACAAGATAATATTTTTAAGGCACAAATAAATAGCTTTGGTGATGATTTTATAAGTCAAGTTGCATAGAGAAATAGGGTGAAAGTATACAAAATTTTTGGGCTCCTTAATCTTTGAAATGATTGCAATATTTGTAGAGTTGAAGTACTTTAGCATGGATTTAAACTTTCATGATTCCTCAATGGTAGCTAAAAGATCCCAACCAATAAAATCCCAGCATCTCTAAAATAATAGAGTAGTAAAACCATCTAGCCCCAAATCTTTTTTTAGAGGGAAGGAGAAAACTACTTCTTGAACTTCTTGAATGATAAAAGGGGCTGAGAGGTTAGAATTCACCATGGAGAACACCATTGTAGGGATACACTAAATGGAATCCTCAACTTGTGAAGGTAATGGTGATGGATGATCTACTAGTGCAAGAAGATTCTTGAAAAATTTGATACCTTCATCTCTAATTTTTTGAGCATTAGTTAATGTGTTTCCTAAATTTGAGTCCATGATTTGAAAAATTAACTTAGCAGCTCATTTTTGTTTTGTAGAAGCATGAATTTTTTTTGTGTTTTTGTCTCTTTGTTGCAACCAAATTTCCCTAGATGTTTGTCTCCAATATTGTTCCTTCCTATTACATAATTCCTCCCATTCATGCTAAAGCTCTTTTTGCTTAACATAAGTGTCACTATCCATCCCAAACTGAATTATGGAGCAATGAATTTCCTCCATCTACTTCTTCACCATCTCTTTCTACTTGATAATATTCTTAAAAACTTGTTGGTTCCAAATTTTGATCTACTTTTTGACTTGTTTCAATTTATTGGCAAATTGATGAATTTTAGACCCCTAAACAAAAGGATCACTAATCCACCATTATTTTAAAAGTGGAACAAAGTGTGGATAGCGCAACTACATTCTTTCAAATTTAAAAGATGACTTATGCTGAGTATGATCTACAGATGCTGATTGATCAATGTTTATGGAAATTGAAAAGTGATTAGATTTTGACGAAGACAATATCTCTGAGTGAAAACCAAAATTACCTAATTTCCATTCATAAGAGATAAGGAATCCATCCAATCTAACAAAAATTTGTGCAAAACCAGATCTCCTATTTGCCCATGTAAACTTTTCATTGGAAGTTTGAATATCCATTAAATCATTATTCTCAAAAAATTGAGAGAACTCCTAAATGGTTTTAATGGGTGGAAAAATGCCACCAACTTTCTCATTTTAATTCAAGATCACATTGAAGTTGCCCTCAAAAATAACAAGATGAGAATTTTAGAGTTGAATTAACATTGTTAGTTTATCCCAGAGTTTCAACTTGTCTTGAGTAGAAGTAGGACCATAAACATTAGTCAAGGTAAAAGAAACATCAAAATCCAACACATGCAACATTTTCCAATTTTTTTGTTGTTGAATAAGGTGGCCCCAAATTGTTAATGGATTCCATATGACAACAAGACCACCAAAAGCTCCAAAACTGGGAGAATGTATTGAGGACCACCTTGGCCATTTGGCCACAATTTTTTGAAATGTATCTTGTGATAGTTTTGTTTCTTTTAGCAACACAATATCAACTTTAATGGATTCAATAAACTAGTTAATCCTACTTCTATTGAAAGAGGCATTTATGCCTCTAACATTCCATGAGATGATTCTCATTGCTGACAAGGAGAATAGTTTGTTCTCCTCGTCACTCTCTTGTTTACAAAAAATTATCATCTAATGTGGTCAGAATGCCTAAGGCAATCTCAATTTTGATCTTGGATCCCTTAGGATGCCCTCTTGGTTTGGGTGTCTTGGAAGTTGGAAATTGAAGAGAAGGAGACTGAACAATTGAAAAAGTGTAATGAGGATCAAAACTATTATTTGGAAGACCAAATTTAGACTGAGTCTTATAGATCTTAGAATCCCTCAAAAATGTCTCTCAAATTTGGGAAATCAACTTACTAGCCACTTGTTAGAAAAGAAAATCCTCCATACTATTTGGAATAATTTGAGATGGAGACTTAGGTTGATCCTTGCTAGTCTCATGTTCCCCCCAAATTGGCTTTTCATGTTGAAAAGCCAAATAACTGCCACTTGTTGAAAAATGCTCATTTCAACATCTAATGGATCCTTAGCAATGCATGATTCCAAGAACAAATCCTTATTCTCCACTTGACATGTAGCTTCTACATTTTGTACAGTCATACAACTAGAAGCTTTCTTCAAGGCAAGTTGACTGTTCCAGTACTAAAATTCTTTGAGAAACATATCAAGATCCCTATTTTCTTGATTTTCTATATGGAATCCTTCGTCCTTTGCTATACCAAATATTATATTATTATAAATTGTAGAAACAATCTAATCTCTAATTTGAAAAGCTTTCCAATCAGCATACTAGCTTTTAGAAATAACATTACTTGCTTTGTGACAAACTAATGGAAAATCTAAATGTGACTGTTCCAAACCATCCAAATCAAAGATATGCATAGAAGATTTGACTAACAGGAGATCATGAGAGATCTTTAACTCAACAAACAAACCTTGGATAAAAGGAAAAACCAATTGTAAAAACATAGAAAATTTGGCTATTGTGGGAAACACCGGATCCTGATTTTTATCTAAAGGAACAAATTTTATTTAATTTAAAAGTTGTCTTTTGATAACTAAATATTAATTAGAATTAAAATAAATAATAATTAGAATTAAAAATAAAATAAAATAAAATGTTAAAAAAATTAAGTGTGCATGAAAGTCTTATTTAAAATAAAATAAAACGGAAATAAAATCTTTTATTGGTAGACCTTTTTAGAAACATGAAAGCCCTTATGGCATTGGAGGCCTATAATAGAGGATTTTTTCTCATTTCTAAACACAAGTTTTGAGGAGAAAGTTGAGAATCTATAGGCAAAATTATTTTGTGGGCATTTAGAGATGGGAATTCCATGATCACAAGAATTTACCGGCTGTAATTAACATCAAATTTATGTATTAGTTTTGTAGAAACTCATTTTTAGAAAATGCTCTTAGATCCTTTGTCTTATTTGTGTCACATGGATGGGAGAATTGTGGAGAAAGATCTCATACCTTAAGAACCATCCATTTCCATGAAGAGATTGGTTTCTAACCTTATGTTCCATCTCTTCATGAATCAAATTTTACCATGTCAAAGCAGGGCCTCTTAATCTTGATTTTTTGACCTTGATCTACTATGCCTTAATGACTCCATGTATCAAATTCATAATGGTTCTCAATCCCCTCTATCCACTGCATGACTAGATCTAATTCCATCTTTCCACTAAACAATGGAATGCTTTCAAGTTCCTTCCCACTCATAGCTTTCAATGCCTTCAAGAAAGGATCTTCTATGAGAATACGGTCTAGTGTAGGGACCTCATCCTCTATAGAAATCTTAGGCATATTCCCATTAAGTTTCTCCTTGACTTCACCATTATTTTCTTCCACTTGATCTAACTTATCCTCTAGTTGAGCTAATCTCTCTCAAAAAATTATTTTTCTTGCTCATTATCATCCAAATTCTTAGCCAATTTTGTATTGGTCACCATTGTAGTTTATCCTACTGATTCCTCAATTTGAAACATCTATCCACAAACCTAATCATTTGATGCTCTCATACTAATCTGATAGGGAGGTTGGATGAATCAATCATTGATTCATGCTATTGGTCCTCTTATAAGACTCTTAGGGTATCTATGTTGGAAATATTAGGGGAGTAACTGATAGGGGAGGGGCAAATTAGTTACCACTAAAACAATTCCAAATCCCTTAGATGTCAATACAAAACTATCACAACTCAGTTAGAACTAGAAATCCACTATAAATCAGTTAACAAAGAAATCTTGAAGTATTAATGTGCATTAACCTTTATTAGTTTAGTTGTAGAAAGATAAAGCAATAAGAAAACAAGATGAACACATGAGATATCAAGATTTAACATGTAAATCCAATTTGGGAAAACCATCAATGCAACTAGTTATAACTTTTCACTCTTCTACAAGGACCCCTATTAGGAGCCAACCATGTTAAAGGTTACAAAGCACACTTTTAGGTGTGACCTTTTTAAAGGATTTGAATCACCCTATTAGGATTGGCCTTGTTAGATGTCTTAATACATTTCAATCTAGAAATGCCACCTTGCTAGCGGATTTACAAAAAGTTTGTTAAGTCAACTCTGTTAAGAGATTTCTTCACTACTACAATTTTTAGTGAGTAACAATGATTGACCTATTTGAAGAAGAAACTAGATTTTAGATTCATATCATTGTTCTAGTTTATCGTCTGGATCCTCCCTGACCAAAATTTTCTTTGTAGCTCCTTTGATATTCTTCCCTTAGTCAGATATTATTCAATTCACATCTTATCTTCTTTCTATAACTTGTCATTATTCAACCCATAAATTGACCTTTCATAAATACGAAATACAATGTCAAGTCAGCTTGAATGCCCTTACAAATAAATAATTAACATCCATTAATTTGGCTTGCATAAACCAAATGACAAAAGAAATTTATTCTAATGCAGGTTGGCTTGAACTAAAATTGAGTCACTTAGTTATGACTAAGTTCCTTGGTAAGCAACTTGAATTGGTTTACATTGACCTTCTAACTCAATAAAAATTGAAATCCTTTGGTAAAAAGCCTATCTTAGCTTCAACTAGATCACTAAACATGTCTTCTTTTTGGCTAATATAGGAGTCTTCTAAGCTTGGTTCTAACGAGTAGTGCTTGGTTAGAGTATAACATTTGTGTAACATTAATGGCGATATATAATTGAATAATTGTTATCAAAAATCTCTCCCACGCCACTTCTCCCTTATAAGAATTTAATTTCCTAAATATCCCCTTGTATCTCTAGCAAACCCAACTACCAAGAATGATTCGTCAATCAAGTCAAAACTTGATGGGTTCTCACTTCATTCACCATAGCCCTTAAACCAACATAAAGGCCCTCCACCTCCAAATCTTGAACTTGTCCTTGCATAGGTGTGGAGGTATTGTCAAAAACTTCAACTCAAACAACTCGGTGTGTCAAAAGTCTCATCAATTTCATCTTCCCATCTGATTTCTCATTTCTTCAAAAATAGGCCTAAAAGAGTAGTAGCCCCAATTAGATCTCTGATAGCAAGAAAAAAGGGTTTTTATCCTATGCCTTCCAAAATAACCTTATAATATTTTCAAATTTTCTGATTCATTATTCATCCGTTTAAATATTTTTGGGGTCTTGAGGTCATATCTTGTGTTTGAATGGGTAGAAAGGGGTTATAGAGATTCCTATGACCCCTTTTGACCTATTACATGATAACATATGTTCATAGGGGTCCTAGGGCCCTTATAGACATATATATGTTGTGTTCCAATGGGTCCAAAGGGATCATAGAGTATCTTATGATCCTTTTGACCCATTACATGATAGCATATGTTCCTAGGGGTTGTAGGACCCCTAGGAACATATGTTATCATGCAATGGGCCAAATAATGTCATAGGATATCTAATGACCCCTTTTGACCCATTAGAACACAACATGTATGGCCCTAGGGTCTTAGGACCTCTAAGAACATATGTTATCATATAATGGGTACAAATTGAATCCATTAGAGCACAACACACGTGATGATAAGGGTATTAGGACCCCCAGGAACATATGTTCTCATGTAATGTGTCAAGAGGGGTAATAGAATACCCTATGTCCCCTTTCTACGAATTGGAATATAAGAGGTATGTCCCTAAGGGTCATAAGATTCCTATGACCCCTTTCTATCCTTTGGAACATACCACATATGCTCCTAGGGGCTCTAAGATTCCTAGGAACATCAGTTGTCATGTATTTCAACCAATTTCAACACAACATGCTTGTCCCTAGGGGTCTTATGATCCACAAGAACATATTTTGTTATGCAATGGGTCAAAAGGTGTCATAGGATATCCATTAACTCCATTTGACCCATTGGAACACAACATGTCTATCACTAGGGGTCCTATAGACCTTATGAACATATTTTTTCATGTAATAGGTTGAAATGTGTCATGGTATGCCCTATGACCCATTTTTACCCATTACAACACATCATGTATGTCCCTAGGGATCCTAGATCCCCTAGGAACAAATATCATGTGTTTGAATGGGCTGAAAGGAGTCATAGGGTTCCATATGAACCCTTTTGACCCATTCAATGATAACATATGTTCATAGGGGTCCTAGAACCCCTAGGGAAATATAGCATCTATTCAAATGTGTCAAAAGTGGCTCATAGAGTACCACATGACCCCTTTTAATACATTATATGACAATATATGTTCTTAGGGGTCCTAAGACCCCTAGGGAGATAAATCATGTGTTTAAATGGGTTGAAAGGAGCCATAGGGTAAACTATGACCTATTTTGACTTGTTAAATGATAACATATGTTCTTAAGGGTCCTAGGACAAATAGGAACATATATCATGCATCCAAATGAGTTGAAAGGGGAAATAGAGTACACTATAACACCTTTTGACATATTTCATGACAACATATGTATTTCAGGGTCCTAGGAACTCTAGGGACCTATTTTATCTGTTCAAATGGGTCGAAAGCGGTCATAGGATAATCTATGACCCCTTTCAATGTATTTCATGATAACATATGTCCTTAGGGGTGCTAGGACCACCAGGGACCTATTCCATTTGTTTGAATGGGTTGAAAGGGATCATGGGATTATCTATGATCCCTTTTGATGTATTTCACTCTAAAATATATTCTTTGAGGTCCTAGGTGCACTAAGGACCTATTAAATTTGTTCAAATAGATTGAAAGGGGTTATAGGATAACTTGTGGTCACTTTCAACATATTTCATGATAAAATATGCCCCTAGGGGTCCTAGAACCTCTACAAACCTAATTAATTTGTTTGAATGGGTAAATGAGGTCATAAAATAACCTATAATTCCTTTTGACACATTTCATGACAACATATAGATGGACCCCTAGGGACCTATTTAATTTTTTTGAATCGATCAAAAGGGGTCATAGCTTAACCTATGACCTCTTTTGACACATTTCATGACAACATATGTCCCTACAGGTCCTAGTATCCCTAGGGATCTATTTTATTTTTTTGAATGGGTTTAAAGAGGTTATAGGATAAGTTATGACCCATTTCAATGCATTTCATGACAACATATGTCACTAGGGATTGTATGACCTGTAGGGACCTATTTTGTATGTTCAAATTGATTGAAAGGGGTCATAGGTTAACCTATGACCCCTTTCAACACATTTCATAACAAAATATGTCTCTAGGGGTCCTAGGATCCCTAGGGACCTATTTGATTTAGTTTGTACAAATGGGTCAAAAGGGATCATAGGATAACATATTGCCCCTTTCAATGCATTTCATGACAACATATGTCCATAGGGGTCCTAGGACCCTAAAGGACCTATTTAGTTTGTTTGAATGGGTCATATGATAACCTATGGCCCATTTCAATGAATTTCATGGCAACATAAGTCCCTAGGGGTCATAGGACCCTAGGGACCTATTTGATTTGTTTGAATTATGTCCATAGGGGTCCTAGGACCCTTAAGGACCTATTCTGTTTGTTCGAATGGGTCATATGATAACCTATGGCCCTTTTTGATGAATTTCATGACAACATATGTCCCTAGGGGTCTTAGGACCCTAGGGACCTATTTGATTTGTTTGAATGGGTTGAAAGGGGTCATAGGTTATCCTATGACCCTTTTTGATGTATTTCATGACAAGATATGTCCCTAGGGGTCCTAGGACTACTAGGGACCTATTTGAGTTTTTTGAATAGGTCAAAAGGTGTCATAGGTTAACCTATGACCCCTTTTGATGTATTTCATGAAAACATATGTCACTGGGGGTCTTAGGACCCCTAAGGACCTATTTGATTTGTTTGAATGGGCCGAAAGGGGTCATGGGATAACCGATGATCCCTTTGATGTATTTGAGGACAACATATGTCCCTAAGGGTCCTAGGACCCTTAGGAACCTATTTGATTTGTTCAAATAGGTCAAAAGGAGTCATAAGATAACTTATGATCCCTTTCAATGTATTTCATGTAAAAAAATTTCCCTAGGGGTCCTAGACCTCCTAGGGACATATTTGATTTTTTCAAATTGCTAAAAAGGGGCTATAGGATAACCTATGACCCCTTTCGATGTATTTCAAGACAACATATGTCCCTAGTGGTCCTAAGATACCTAGGGAACTATTTGATTTGTTTGAATGGGTTAAAAGGAGTCATGGGATAAACTATGATCCTTTTCGATGTATTTCATAACAACATATGTTCCTTAGGGTCCTAGGACTCCTAAGGACCTATTTTGTTTATTCGAATGGTTCAAAAGGGGTTATAGGATAACCTATGACCCCTTTCAATCCATTTCATCACAACTTATGTCCCTAGGGACCTATTGGATTTGTTTGAATGGGTCGAAGAGGTCATATAATAACCTATGACCCTTTTGATGCATTTCATCACAACATATACCCCTATGGACCTATTTGATTTTTTTGAATGGATCAAAAGGGGTCATAGGTAAACCTATGACCCCTTTTAATGTATTTCATGACAACATATGTCCCTATGGGTTTGAGGACCTCTAGAGACCTATTTTGTTTGTTCGAATTAGTCGAAAGTGGTCATAGTTTAACCTATAACCCTTGGATCCATTTCAATGTATTTGATGACAACATTCTTCATTTGTTCAAATGAGTCAAAAGGGGTCATTAGATAACCTATGAAACCTTTCGATGCATTTCATGACAACATATATCACTGGGGTCCTTGGACCCCAAGTGACCTATTGCATTTGTTCAAATGGGTCAAGAAGAGTTATAGTTTAACCTATAACTCCTTTCAATGCATTTCACGATAGCGTATGTCCCTAGGGGTCATAGGACCTCAAGGGACCTATTTCATTTGTTTGAATGGGTTGAAAGGGGTCATAGGTTAACCCCTTTTGATGTATCTCATGACAACATATGTCACTAGGGCTCCTAGGACCCCTATGAATGTATTTGATTTTTTTGAATGGGTTGAAAGGGATCATAGGTTTGATGCATTTCATTACAACATATGTCCCTAGGGGTCCTAAGACCCCTAAGATCATATTTGATTTGTTGGAATGGGTCAAAAGGGGTCATATGAACCTATTTGATTTGTTTGAATGGGTCCAAAGGGGTCATAGGTTAACCTATGACCCATTCCAATCCATTATATGATAAAAATATGTTCATAGGTGTACCTTATGATCCCTTTCAGCCCATTCTATGACAAAATATGTTCATACTTGTCTGCTAGTACCCCTAGGTAAATATATTGTGTGTTTAAATGGATTCAAGGGGGTCATAAGGTACCCTATGATCCCTTTTGACCCATTATATGAAAACTTATGTTCTTATAGGTACTAATACCCCTAAAAACATACATGATGTGTTTGAATGGATCAAAATGGGTCATGGGGTACATTGTGACCCCTTTCAACCCATTATATAAGAACATATGCTCTTAGGAGTCCTAGGACCAGTAGGGAGATACATCATGTGTTTAAGTGGGTCAAATGTGGTCATAGGGTACCCTATTACCCATTTTCACCCATTAAATGATATCATATATTCCTAGGGTTCCTAGAACCCCTAATATATATAATGTGTTTGAATGAGTCAAAAGGTGTCATAGAATCCCCTATGTCCCCTTTTGATGCATTATGTGTCAACATATATTCTTAGAGGTACTAGAACCCCTAGTGACATATAATATATGTCTAAATTGATCTAATGGGGTCATAGGGTGCCCTATGACCCCTTTTGACCCATTAAATGAGTTGAAAGTGTAATAGAGTATCCTAGGACCCCTATGCACACTTAATGTCATTGAATGGGTCAAAAGGGGTCATAGGATATTCTAAGGCCTATTTTGAGCCATTAGATCACATCATTTTTGTGGTTAGGGGTCCTAGGTGTATCCTCTAATCTAGTAGTGTAATATTAAATACTAATACTAACAAAAGCATTCATAATACTAAAAAAGATTAACACTTACGATAGGACAAGGCTATCACCAAGAGGAAGGAAAACCAAGAATGGTAAGCTCCTTGGGCATAACCTATAATGATGAGGCTATGTCCCTAATGGATAGGGGATGTATGCTCATAGTGTGCTCAAGCTTCCAATAGGTGGGGGTTTTTACCAATTTTTTTATATGTATGAGGGTTTCAACCAATGGAGTTATGGATGGATTTCAGCATTCTGATGATAATTTGGTATTTTTTAGGCTTTCAAAATAGTGTTATAAGTTTGCATAAAAGTGGATTATGGATTGTGAGAGGGAAGGGCTTTATGTATAGGCCATAAGGTAGGGACATGGAGGGTTAGGATGCAAAGATGGAAGAATGGTGAGGGAGGGCTAGGATGCTTTGAAAGGGAAACACATGGATTGTGCTTGTTTAGAGCCAATAGGGCAGTGACACTTGTCACAAGGAGGATGAGGGTGAGAGAATGGGATAAGGGTTAGTCAAAGGGAGTAATGAGGGATGATGAGTGTGTAAGAGGGATGTAAGAGACATAAAGAGGGATGTAAGAGTCATTAATGGTATGTAAGAGCCATTAATGCTCTTGGATAGGGATGGAAGAGGATAAGGGAGAAATTTTGACTTTGGTTTGGGTTATAAAATCTTAACCCTTGCTAAAAGTTGTGCACATTTTTAGGAGGGAGACTAGACTTAGCTTAGGAAGGAGGTTAGGGGACAAGTGGCTTAGCTTTGATGGGATGGGTTAGTTAGGTGGCTAAGTGAGGCTAGTATAGGTGAATGGATTTGATTAGGGGTTCAGATAGTGTTTAGAGATATTTTTGGGGTTTGGAAAATTTATTAAATTATTTATTTAATAAATAAGGGATGTGAGATTAAATTAAATAGATTTGAGGATTTATTTAATTTAATAGAGGAATAGGGATTTAATTGATAAATTTATTTTGGATTATCATTTGATTTTATCAATTAGACTATAATTAATTAAATTAATTAATTAACTAGGGGATGATGATTAATTAATTAAATAATAAGTATTGAATTAGTAATGTTCTAGAAGATAACTAAATATGATTACCTATTGATGTAATTAGACTTAGGTGTCTACATTTTGCCCCTCTTTGACATAGTGTTGGGACAACACTATTTCAAAGAAGTTATAATATAAATGACATGAAGAAGACTTTTAAAGAAACATGTTTGGGTTGATTTTGAAAAGAAAAAGAGAGAATGGACTGCATGATGCCCCCTTAAGAAGGTGGTAGGGAGAGGAGAAAAGGCCTAATAGCTTCTTGAAAAGTATAACAATCAAGGGCGAGCATGTTGATTGATAGTGGCTAAGAGAGGGGGATTAAGGAAGTTCATACTCTCACTATGGGAGAATGATACAATAGAAAACCTTTTATGCAAGGATAAGTGATGGTTAAGAACACAAGTTATAGGGGGAGGGGGTAGGGTGATTGGTTGTTTGAAATTGAGCCTAGGGAAGTGATTTGGAAGATGGTAAGGTTGGGGAGATTACGCTTCTAGGATTGGTGATGACTAAAATTATGATAGATGTAGGACCTATGATTATGATTTGATGTAGGAGCTATGAGTATGATTGATGCAAGATTGGATACTATGGGATTGATAGATTGGCTCTATCATGATGACAAAATTGATTGGATGGGATGCTTGGATAAGATATGATGTTTTGATAAGATGGAATGTTTGGATAGGATGGAATGTGAAGTAATCCATTGAAGCTTGAGCCTAGGGGTGTTCCAAAGGGGAGAACCACCATGCAAGTGAGCACTTATTTTGATATAGGAATATTGGGTTTATTCCAAGGTTATGAAGAACATCAAGGCCTTTGCACCAATATTACATAGGACTGATGCAAAACAAATACATAAGGATTGCCCCAACCTCACACATGAATCCCGGAGGAATAAAAGTGGAAATGATACTAGGAAACCCACAAGAAAATGGTATTTACCAAGTGTATCATGTAACCACAAGTGATCACATGTTTGCAATATGAAAGGGTCATATCTGACTGACTCACAAGTAGAAAAAAGAAGATGAAGGAGACCTAATGAAAAACTTGCCCTTGAATTTCCCCATTCATAGAACACCATGATATAAAAGATCATGGAGAACTTGAGAAGGGAAAAACTCAAATCTCTTGGAAGAGATACTTTAAGAATCAGACTTGAAATCCTGGAACGAAAATAAATTGAAAGAAAATGTAAATCCATAAAAAGGTTAACCTTTTTCCAAAGCTATTGGTAGGACTGGGTACTAATGGACCAAGATTAGATGTGAGGAAGAATTTATCCTACAAGGATCTATTGGTAATATTGAGGACTAGGATGAGTTGAGCAATCAAAACTTTTTAGGACAAAATTTTGATGACAAGGGATCTCGTATGAGGATTCACTAGAGCACCTAACCAAGATAATTGCTATTTTTGATCAAGCATGAATGAACAAAAAGAGATGAGAGATATTAATGGTATGAAGTTAAGGACTAATATGAAAGGAATATATAGCTGAAAAACCAAATTATGGACAAGGGATTACCGTACAAAATCTCAATATGATAGGATAACCGTAGGAAAGATAAAGATGAAAAGATAGTGGATAAAAAGATCAGGACGAGGAGATACATGGAAAGCTCATGATAAGGAGATAGAGGGGATGAGAAGCTTGGGAAGGGAAGATAGTGGATAAAAAGTTCAAGATGAGGTGATAGCAGATGAAAGCTCAGGGTGAGGAGATAGTGGGTGTAAAATGCTCAAGACAATAGATGAAAATATTGGGATGAAGACAAAGTGGATGAAAAGCTCAGGATGAGGAGATAGTGGATGAAAAGCTTAGGATGAGGAGATAGCAAATGTAAAAACCTCAAGATAGCAAATGAAAAGATTGGGATGAGGAGAGAGTGGATCAAAAGCTTAGGATGAAGAGATAGTGGATGAAAAGCTAAAGATGAGGAGATAGTGGATGTAAAAAGCTCAAGACAATAGATGAAAAGATTGGGATGAGGAGAGAGTGGATGAAAATCTTATCATGAGGAGATAGAGGATGAAAAGCTCAAGATGAGGAGATAGTAGATGAAAAGGGTGATGTGGATAAGGAGATAGAGGAAAAGTAGGGAATAAAGAGATAGAGGATATAAAAAGATTGGGATGAGAAGATAGTGGATTGAGGGTGGATAGGGTAATGGAGATAAGGGAATGATATACATGAAGATAAGGAGTGGGAAGGATGGATCACAATGATGACCATTGGAGCATGACTAAGGCTTGAGACAAGGATAGGCAAGTAATTAAGAAGGGGATTGGATGAGTTAAAAATATGTGCAATGGAATGGTGCAGTTGATGGTAGATTTCTAGGAGCATGAGGATATGAATGGATGACATTGGGGTATATGGGGATAGCCTAGAGCTAGATACCAATGACAAGGGATGTACCAGGGGATGGAAATATGGAGAGATGGTGAGGAGTGCAAGGATAGAAGAAAATGGGTTGACTAGTTTTGGGGATGACAAGATTAAAATAGGGCTAGAATGGGGGGATGGAGAGATGGACACAACACAATATCCAAGGAATATAGTGTCCCCTGTTATAGTTTATTCTAGAGAAGGTTTTATAAGGGGTGGAATAGGATGGAAGATTTGTCAACAAGATGATGGGGAGATCTATGGAAGCTAGAATGTGAAAGGTGAATGAGGTAGAGGGTAACTCATGATGGGTGGATGAGGTGCATGGAGGGATGATATGGATGAAAGAATGGGTGGATAAAGGATAGCTGGATACAAACTATGATGGAAATGGATGTCAAAAAGGATGACCAAAAGCATGTATCTAGTGATAGACTTTATTTGTATCAAGATCTAAACGAGGATGGCGAGTGAAATGGATAAGATGTGGTGGGTATGGTGTGATGAGATGGTTATGGTGGGTGATGGAACATGACCCCAAGTGTGTAGAGCATTTGGATGGAGGGATTACACATGACCCTTGTTTGCCAAGTTTTCATCATGGTACTTATCCAAGGTTCTTGAATTGCCAAGTTTTCACCAGTGGACACTTCTTTTTTGTTACTCGATTTTTTTCCTTTAATTTTTTTTTTTTTGATATTTTTGATGCATTATTAGTCATAGATGTTGGTAGGAAGGGAGGGAGTTGAAAAGGATTGGATTATATAAGTGGAATGATCAGTGGGAGTTGGCAGGTAATGGATGGAAAGATCATCATTGGCACACACCCTAAAAGGTGATGAAGTACTGAGAAAGATGTTTTTCAATGAGGTTAAGGAAAAAATGGAGGAAGAGAAATATAATGACTAAAAGTAAATTTGAAATATGGAGGATTGGATATCTAGGATAAGAAATATATGGACTAACAATGGATTAGGGGGATGACAGATGTATATATGGAGATTTTGATAAAGTATAAATAGATGAGGATTTTTTAGTAGCAGGAATGGATGCCAATGGAGAGATTTCTTTGAGATGTGTGTCTTTTATGAGAATCCTAGGTATCCACATGATTTTTGACTTTTTTAGCATGTGCCTTTGTGGCTTCTTGAGTTTTTCTTTGATTTGGATCAAATGCTTCTCTTGAAGAGCATGTATTTTTGAAGGGACATGTTGATACTTGGAATTTTGTAGATTTTTAGATTTATAGTTTCCAATTTTGGAATCCAATATGCATTTATTAACCATGGTATGTGAACAAGAGCATGGGGGATATTGAGGGATTATGGATGTAGTGATAGAGTTTGAAGGTTGGAAGGAATTCAAGGATGAGTACCTTTGATGATCTAGCTTGTGAATTTGAGGGGATGGAGTGATGGATTGGAATATATGATATGGATGCATATAATTGCCCAAAATGGATGGAGGGAGTGAAGGATATGGGAATCAAATAGATGGAAACAAGGAAGGAGTAGATACCAAAATAGATGGAGGAGATAAAGGATTCATATTAGGTATATAAGGACCTAAAATGGATGGAAAGGGTGGGGGATTTAGATATGGGATACATGGACCCAAAATGAAGGGTTGAAAAGAAATATTTGGATAAGGGCTCAAAATGGATGTAGAACAATATGGATGGGAACTTTAGGGTGAAGATGGAAGGACGTGGGACCATGAAGGGGTAGTAGGGATACCAATATCTAGAGATACACTTTTATTTCTTTTTGTATTATGAAGTTCATTATTTGGAACACAAGATGTGAGTCCATTATTACCTGAAGGAATCAAAGCTTCAAATATGATAGTTAGTTCTTCTTCTATGGATCTATCATCATGGAGTATGGGTGATATATGATCATGAAGTAGAGGGGATGGAAGGATAGGTTCATGATCTAGATGGGTTGATGGGGATGGATCTTGAGATGCAGTAGGTATGATGGTAGGATTGGGATATGGAGGGGATGGTGACTGCTCTTTAGAAGGAGGGGATGGTGACTACTCTTTAGATCGAGTGAATGGTGAAAGTGGATCATGTAGGGTAATAAGTGGGATTGTGGGATATTCTTTTGTGTCATGGGATATTTCAACATTCTTTTAGATAAGAGATTGACAAGAATGGATGGGAGTGGATGGCATGATAGGAGAAGTATGGATGGTTAGGAGGTTCTTTAATGGGGATGAGCTGCTGGTGGAGGGACTCATTATGTTTATTACATTAGATTTGGACAATGCTAAGAGGATGAGATGTGGATGGGATTTGGAGGGATTTAATGGATGGGAGATAGACAATGGAAGGGGATTGATAAGTGGGGTGGATGAAATAGGGATGATATCAATAGTATGATGTAAGAGGAGTGATGGGTGTGGGAGATTTTTTTTTTTGGGTTTCTTTGTAAAATTCCTTGGAGATGGCCATGTTGGAATGGGAAGTGTAAGGGTATTAGGGTGAGGTATTTAATAAATAGGATTGGTTGGATGATTTGGAAACTGATTTGGAGGAGATTGGAATGGTGGATTTAGACTAGGGACGTAGCTACTAGAATTGTTCTGGAATGGTGGAGACTAAGAAAGGAAGGTGGAAGAAGATGATTATATGACTGATGTATAAGGGAAATACAGGTTCATGATATAGGAAGGAGATGAGGATGAGGATAATAATGGATTTCCCTTGTCAAAGGCATGGTCAGGAGTACTAGTGAGTATGCATGGAAGAATGTTTGGATTTTGGAGGATGTTGGGAGCAATATCTCTAAGGATTTCAATTTACCCATCAGAGTTGACAAGATCTTCATAATCATTGGAATGGGATGGAGTAGGAGAAAAGGCAGGATGCCAAAACACATCATAATAGGATTGTGAGAATATGTTTTTGGGATGAAGGATGAATACAAAAATGTAGATTAGGATAAGTTGGTAAGCTTAGATTTGGATTTGGATTAAGCTCATGATAGGAGGAAAGATTGAATCTAGAGGATATGGAAATGGGGTGGGGAACAACTAAGACATAGCTAGGTTAGGATAAGGAAGACGTGATGGAAGATAGAATGATGTAAGAAAAGGATGTAATTAGAATGGAAATGTTTTTGGAAATTTGGATGAATATCTAATGAGGCAGTAATTATGCTAAATATGTCACTCATTTGGGTTGAATGATTTACCAATGGAGAAAGTGGAGCAAACTAGACTTAAGGTTGTTGCAAATGGACTTGCTAACAACCATTGTGAATAGTGTATAAGTGATCTATTTAGCAAAAGGACTGGATTATTTTTGAAACATGGTGAGGATTTTGAACACTCAAGCACATCAAAAAAACCAATATCCCTATAAGGTTTTTGTTAGGATATACAAGCTCAGCTAAGGGCATCCTTGATATACACAAGGTATGTGAGGCCCAAATTTTTAGATGAAAGAAAACAATGTTACACAACCAGGAGGAGATGGTAACCCAAATCTCCACCTTCACTTCCAAAAGGTATAAAGTTCATTGGGGCTTAGGGAAGAGTGACAAGATTATGCTTTCAAGAGAGGTGTCTTTTGATTCACCTCCTGATATTTATACTCTACCAGAATGCTAGAGTTGAGGTCATCCAAATGGGTGAGGAAATCCCAAAATAGACCTCCTAAAAAAGTATAAAATAGGACCACATAAGTGATCTTGGGATTAAAAGATGTTTTTTTATTCCCAATTGATGATTTAGAATTTGTAAGCTATAATTGAAGATACTTTTGTTTATGGAATACAAGGTCCTTTCCAACTTGACAGTGTTGTCAACATAGTGAAAATTGAGAGTTCATCAACATAAGAAATTTGAGCATCATAAACATGAAAAATTCATTAAGGAATGAATTAACGATTCAATTCATTTATACATTCAAGATTGAGTGATTTCTTTTTAAGCCCCAAAGTTGAAGTGTGAGGGATAGCAATGATTATTTGATCCTTGGCATTCAAGATTGATTTGAGTGACATTCATTCAATGAAATATTTTTTTGAACATGCAAGTTCATTCTAAGAAAAACTTGCAAAAAACATGGTTAGGCTTTGGAGATGCTCCAATCCGTAATGTTACAAAAAATCAATTTGATTAGTCACACAAAAATCTTCAAAATCAAAGCTTAACTATGGGTAAAAAAATTTAAATTATTATTTTTTTGCTCTTTTTTATAGGCATAAAAATACATAGAATAACCCCTATCCTACATGACAATGATCCCATGAGGTAAAACAACAATCTCTTGAGGTAAACAATGATCTTGTGAGTAAAATAGTGATCCTGTGAGTAAAATAGTGACCCTACAAGTAAAAAAGAGATCCCATGAGTGGACTCAAATAATGTGGGATTGTGGTCCAGGGAATTGGTGAAACTATGGAAAATAAGGTTGCAGGAAGAAAGTAACAGAGCAATCCTATAGGTTTATGTAATAGGTTCCCACTAGCAAGTTTATTTGTGGGATTGATGGTGAAAGGATAAAATAGATTTTCTAGGCTCAGATATTTTGGTCAAGCATTCTCATATGTTTTATAGCAATCCCACTAGTAAAAACTTGTGTTATCATGTGAGGATTGGTCAGTGGGGTTGAGGAGGGTGTTTTTAATTGCAAGTGGTGGTAGGGTTTGGAGCAGAGAGTGATAGCACCTTTGTGGGTAAGTGTTCCCATGGATTTAGGCCTTGATCTTGGGGCCATGGGTTCAAAATTTCATGGTTACAAGATCATGAACCAAAGGTGCTGAAATGTTTGCTAAATTGGATTTTGATTTTATGGTTCGGAGTGTGATTCTTGGCATGGGACTTTGGTGCCTAAAAAAAATTTCATAAGACCACCTACGTATGTAAAAAAACACAAAATGTTAGTTTGGTTAATTTAAACATTAACAAGAAAAAGTGTTATTACAGTGACCCAAATGGGGGGTCCCATTGAGCATGCCAAAATGTATCACCTAATCTAGTAGTGTAATATTGAATGCCAATACTAACAAAAGCAGTCACAATGCTAAAAAGATTAACACTTATGATAGGACAAGGTTATCACCAAGAGGAAGGAAAACCAATAATGGTAAGCTCTTTGGGCATAAACTATGATGATGAAGCTATGTATCTAATGGATAGTAGATGTATACTCATGGTGTACTAAAGCTTCCAATAGGTGGGGGTTTTTACAAACTATATATATGGGTGAGAGTTTCAACAAATGGAGGTATGGATGGATTTCAGCATTATGATGATATTTTGGTAGTTTTTAGGCTCTCAAAATAGCATTATAAGTTTGCATAAAAGTGAATTATGGATTATGAGATGGAAGGGATTTATTTATAGGCCAAAGGGTAGAGAGATGGAGGGTCAACATGAAAATATGGAAGAATGGGGAGGGAGGGCCAAGATGCTTTGAAAGGGAAGCACATGGATTGTGCTTGTTTAGAGCTAATAGGGGAGTGACACTTGTCACAAGGAGGATGAGTGTGAGAGGATGGGATAAGGGTTGGTCAGAGGGAATAATGAGGGAGGATGAGTGTGTAAGAGGGATGTAAGAGACATAAAGAGGGATGTACGAATCATTAATGACATGTAAGAGCCATTAATAATCTTGGATAGGGATGGAAGAGGATAAGGGAGACTTTTTGACTTTGGTTTGGGTTAGCAAGTCTTAACCCTTGCTTAAAATTGTACACATTTTTAGGAGGGGGATTGGACACAGCTTAGGAAGGGGGTCGTGGGGCAAGTGGCTTAGCTTTGATGGGATGGGTTAGTTAGGTGGCTAAGCGAGGTTAGTATGGGTTGGATTATGGGTTAGGATAGGGTTTAGGGATGTTTTAGGGGTATGGATAATTTATTAAATGATTTATTTAATAAATAAGGGATGTGGGATTAAATTAAATAGATTTGAGGATTTATTTAATTTAATAGAGGAATAGGGATTTAATTGATAAATTGATTTTGGGTTACCATTTGATTTTATCAATTAGACTATAGTTAATTTAATTAATTAATTAACTAGGGGATGGAAATTAATTAATTAATTAATTAATATTTAATTAGTAATGTCTTAGAAGATGACTAAATATGATTATGTATTCATGTAATCAGATTTGGTTGTCTACACTAGGATCCATAAGAACACATATTGTGATTAAATGGATCAAAGAGTGTCAAAGGGTACCCTATGATCACTTTGACTATTAGAACCATTATATGTATGGTTAAGGGTCCTAAAGTATTGAAAAAGCATATTAAGGATCCTAAAAAGGGATCATACTATTATAAAGAAAATTGAAAAAAATTATTAGGAAAAAATGGGTATCCAATTTGGGAATGGGTACCTGATACTATTGGGTACCCAATTAGGGTTGGTTTTTCTCTGGATGCCAACCCTCCATGCTACAAAGTGTTGATTGATATACTAATTCAAAAATAGCAATAAATTTTGAATTGTGTAAGATTTTTGAAATCTAAAAGATGTGTCAGATTCTACGCTTTGACTACTATAAGGAAAAAAAAGAAAAATCTAATTTTTATTTTTTTTGAATTAGTTAAGGTGGTTAGACATGAGAGTTTTTTAATTTTGAAAATAGTATAGTAAAAAATTCATAATTAATTAGTTATTGAGAATAAAAATACCCAAAAATATGTGTCACATCTAGGAAAGAGTCTATTTTTAATATCTATAATTATATTTTAAAATATTATCAGTTGATTTCAATTAAAGTGGTCAGACATATACCTACTTTTTAGTTTTGGCTTGAAATTTTTGTAGTACTACATTAAAATTCAAAATTTTGACCAGTCAAATAAATTTTTCTCTAGAAAAGACCTAGTATTATAGAAACTATATTCATTTTCCTATAGATTCTTTTCTTACAACTTTTTGATATTAAGTCTAGAACTACTTTAAAATTACATGTCAAGCTGACTTAACCCTGATTTGTTGGTTTTTCACTGCCACTGAAGACCATAGTTTGGTTGACCATGATCCTGCAAATACCTACTTGGGGATTTGTCTAGATTAATATATTTGAGGGGTTCTTCTACCTCTTATTTAGTGATCATTTGTAATAGGGTTTTATTTTATTATATAGAAATCAATTTAGGGATGTTAAAGATCATCCTCTTTTGAGAAACTTGATTAGAGCTTACTTCATTATTATAAATATCTTCAAAATAGTCTATGGCCTCCTGATTGATATCCATAGGTAAACTTTCAAGACTTCCATCCTTTCCCTAAATTAAATTTATTCTATTGATAGCCCTTCTATTTTTTGAGTTGTTATCAAAATATTTTCTGTTGTTATCCCCCCACTTCCACCCATGTCTCCCTCATTTTATAACTCTAGAATAACTCCTACTTAGCCAACACATCTTTGTATTATTGTAATATTGTATTCCTTTCTAGGAATTGTGTCTCTCTCTCATTCCTTTATGCATCATTTCCTTATTGAAAGTTTTTATTTTTTCCTCCAAGGTTAATTTATCCTAAGAAATGTTTCCAACTAATTTTGAGTTCCATTCTTTTAGCTTTCTTATGATAATCTTAAGCTTGCTAACTACTTGATACATCTTAAAGCCTAAAATTTAAGTATTCTACCACCATTTTTTGATAAGATTAATACATTATTCATTCTTGAGCCACATTTGTTCAAATTTAAAAGCATAGTTACTAGGACATTTATCTTCTTGAATCCTTATCTCTACAAGATAGTGATCCAAACCTAAAATAGGTTGAATTATAGTTTGAAATGTAACTATTACCTTTGCAAGGTCACCATAATATGGAACCCTATCCAATTTCTTTGCTATATTACTATAGCCTTTCCTTCTATTATTCTAGGTGAAGGTATTATCTGAACTAGATAATTCAAGAAGGCCTGTCCTATTTACCTAGTCTTGGAAGTCTTTTGATGACACTACGATCGAGTTGTTATCACTTTTATTCTCTAATGGTCTAAGAATGACATTGAAGTCCCCTCCTAAGATCAAAAACCCTTCTCCTTTTGATAGAAACATTTCCTTTAAATCCTCCCTCAACCTATCTTTATCTCTATTTTGAGTTGGACCATACACATTAAAGAACCTATATTGAAATTCTAACCTAATGCCTTTTAAAACTCCACACATCCAATTTTTATATATTTTTAATGATGGGATCAAAATATTCCTTGGATCCCTCTATTTTTAATATCAAGGTTTTGAATTCATATAGATTAACATCTACTTGAATTAGATTGATGGGAATCAATATGACCTAGTCTATGTCTTCCATCCCTATAAGTTTTCCCATTTTTTATCCTATTAGCTTTAGTGTTTCTCGAACTAAGAATTCAATTGGTGGATTAGGAAACATAGCTTAAATTTTGTCAAATTTTTTAGGATAAAAAAGGGCTCCCATTCAATAAATTTTATTGAATATCCATTATAGTATACAAGTATTACCATACAAGAGTTCCTCTTTCAATTTGAAACTATCACAAGATACATAAATGAATTCATTTTGCATAATTGTAATATTTACATACATACCTAGAAATCTCTTTAACCATTTAATAATTAGACTAACTTCTTCCCTAGGGCTTGTCCAAAAAGAAAATAGTCCCAAATCATGACATCTTCTTTGGCCATAGTTGATCCACCAATTCAACTAGTCAACCTCAAAGCTATTACTAATCATCTCCTCACTACATAGTTGATCTAAAGATTTCAATCGTATTATTAATCACTATTCTTCGTTGAAAGAAGATTTTTTGTACCTATCACTATTTTTCTTTTTATGTTATATTGTTGAATTCTTTTCGGCCAGCTTTCGTGGTTATGTGTTATGATTTAGTGGTACTTGGTTACCTAATTTGGTCAATGCTATTTACATCCTTAGATTATATATTTTATGAGCTACTTTATTCTCAGATATTTCTTGTGTTCATGATTATATTGTAGATGATGATGCTTTTTATATTTAATATAGTGATTTTAGTTATCTTCATGATGATAGTTATATGGATAATTTATATGTGGTTTTATGGTTACTTACCTTATACTTGCATGTGTATAGTTTACATGTATGTTTTACTTTATGTTTGATTTATATGATATGATTAAGGGAGGGAGTCATAGTCACCTGCTAGTTGGGATCTACATGATGTACCACTCCTTGTCATTACATATTTAGTTTGTGTGTGTGTGTGTGTGCATGCGCGCACACACGTTCGAGCACATATGTGTGTGTACATGTTTAGATTTTATGTAAATTGTAGGTACCAAACATTGTCTTCACTCAATTGCCAAGATGAGCATGCCATATCCTAGTATCTCGATGTTAGAAGAGAGGAGATTACTCTCAAGGCTAAATCCCAAACTTGTGACAATTATCCTAAAATATAGGATAAGTGTCTAATTTATTTACCTTTCAGAATTCATCGAAATGATGTGAATTTGAGATTTTTAACCTATGACTTTGATTCATACATTTTCATTCAGATGAGTTTACTTATTGAGTTTATGAGTCTACTATGTTTTTTCAATATAATTAAATCAACCAAAGAGATTATGAAATGATTTAATTAAACAAAAAATTTATAAAGAGAAATCAATTTTTTTATTATATTTAATTAATTAAACAAAATAAATAAATTTAAAGATTTAATTAAAAGACTAAATTTGGCACAATTATATTTATTTAATTTAATAATAATAAATTTACAAGTTACATTTAAATAAATGGACTTTGAATATTATTATTAGTTAAATTAATAAATATAATTTCAAAAAAAAATCATATTTAATAAAAATGAAGTGGCAATAATTCAAATAAAATTTATTCTATTTAAAAACTAAAAGCATGCACAATACAATTAAATAAATTAAAGTGATAAAAGTTAATTTTCATAAGAGGCCTTTGCATGTTAGAAAACTGACAACACAAGGAAGAGTTAAACTCTTTATAAGGAGATTATAGCTCATTTCTACATACACAGGGTTTGGAGAAGCAATTTTTTGGAGATTGGAAGATGAGATACTTCTCAAGGATCTAGAAGATGGGAATGTTTGCAATTATTGCGCTTTTGTTAGATTATAACATCATATCAAGTTGGGAATTCTGTAGAGTTCATTGGAGTAAATCTCTTGATATACCTTTGTCTTCTTTGTGCCTGTTATAAGGATTTTTTTCAATGGAAAATATATTTTAAACCAAAAAACTTGTTTTAGAAATAGCCATTCTTCGTTATTAAATCATTTGAGAGAAATGAAATCAAAAACCCTTTTAAAAAAAAACTCAAAGAAAAGTACTTCATGGGTAGAGTGTCAAGTCAAGAAAGAATATTTTTTGAATAAATTTAAATGGTTGAAATTATGTTTCATATCATATCTCAAAAAATTAATAAGGTTTTAAAAAAAATTACCATAGTAATTAATTAATTACTTTGGTAATTTTCCATAAACTAGAAATTTTGTTTTTTGATTTAGAAAACAAATTTTATATAATTTTTTTAATAAAGCGAATGGAGAGCAATGGGTAATAAGCCCCTACCTTGTACATGCTCTGCACAACACGAGATAGTGACACTGTTGATGAAGTTTGATTGGAAAGATCATTGATTAGAAAGATTTTCATAAGGGAGATTGTTATGTGTGTCAATTATTGGTTTGTCACTGATGTCAAACTTGCTATTTGTTGGTAAGACAATTTCTTATATGTTTTAAATACTATCACATAGCTAATTGATGAGGAGGATTTGATCAACAAAATGTAACAAAAGCACCTAGAGGAAAGGTTGAGTTATGATTATGTAATGAAGTAAAAGGATCAGTTAAAACAGTGATAGACTATTGTATTGATGATATACTTAAGGTTACAAAATAACTGGCTAAACTTAGAAAGTTTAGAAGAATAAGTTAAACAAAGTTCATTTGCCAAGCTTGATTGAGTGGATAGTAGGTATTGAGAAAAGTTAGTTCAAGCCAAGAAAAAAGTCAGTTGGAGCTAAGTTAGTTCAAGTCTTTATTTACTCTTCCTTAACCTCCATCTAATCAAGAAAACATTATTTTTTTCTTAGAGTGTATGCATGCTATACCTTTTTCTCTTCATAATTGTGTTTACTAAAAATTATTTACCACCTAAGTATGTTCAAGATCTATATGATGTTCTCATGGTTGTAGTTCTTGTCAATGGAAATATTATTAGGACTTTGATTGATAATGGATCAAGGCTACAATGTTTTTAGTTTGGATATGCTAAAATCGATCAATGTAGATATGTCCTCTATAAAGCTAAATAGCCTTCCTATCTATGGTTTTGATAACATTTCTAAGGATACTTTGGTAGTTATAACTCTTCCTATTAAATTAGGTCTAATAGTATTGAATACTCTAATTCATGTAATGCCTAGAACTCTCAACTATAATCTTCTTTTAGGAAGATTTTGATTACATAATATGGATGCTATTCCTTCTACTCTTCGTTGCAAGGTTAAGTTTATTTATAAAAGGGTGATGTATAACCTTCATGCAGATGAGGAACCTAATAGTTGCTACAACACTAAATATTTTAAGGTATCAATATTGGAAACTACAATTGGAATAATTGTGATGTTGTCATTGATGTCAAAACTTATTACTAAGATATTTTTCTATCTAATCTAGGCATCATATCTATTTGGTTGATGAAGAGGATTTGAGAAGTTGGCCATAACAAAACTACATAGAGGAAAGGTTGATTTATGAAGAGGAAACTACAAATGGACACTTGGTTATTAGACTTTGACTACATAAGGTGATTGTTTAAATCATGTTATAAATGGAGAAGATAGTAATACTAAACCCTTGAAGAAATTATAAAAGAAAGACCAAATGCATAGGCTTGACTGAGTAACAAAGAAGAATATTGAGGAACTTGTAGCATAAGTTGAGTGATGCTAGTGTTAATCAAGCCATAGTATAATGATGAAGGTACGCTCTAATACCACTGATGAAGGGCCACACCACCCATATGCAATGTACCTTTCTAATTTTATATGATATTTAAAACCTCTAATCAAAATTTAAAATCAAACAACCAAATATTTCAAAGATCCACCAATTTCTCAATAAAACCCAAATCGGGTATGCCCAGAATAGCGCCAAAAACTTCACAGCTTCACATATGATTAATAAATATGAAAGTGGAAATTTTTACAAAAATTTCACTAGAATAAAAGCCTAAAAAATGACATTTCTAGATCTGTATAGCATTTACACAATAGCTCCCAAATGGAGGACAAAAACAATGCTCATCGAGCTCCTGAAATTAACACAAAATAGCCCAAAAACACCACAAAAACACTAATTAATTATCAAAGAAGTATAATGATGACAAAAAACATATATTCAGCTTTATTTTAACATCTAAGTGCCTGAAATACAACAACAAACCAAACTGATATGAAATACTCAACTGGAAATACCAAACTCTTACAAAAACACACCCGAAAAATCCACAAATTTGTATTGTTGAGCACAAGGGCAAACTCTGAATGAGCTTGCACATGGAATGGCTTTAAACTCCCATCCTTAGCCTTCTTGGAAACTTGAAAACTCCCATTCTTGGGTCTGCTTCTCCATAGGTTTGGCAGCCTTTGAAGAACAACAAAACAATGAGCAAAAATCAAGTTATGGAATGAGCCCAAAATTTTTCCAAATCGCTTAAAAGAGGGCATATGTCATATCCCCTTTTCAAATAATTAAAAAATAATAATCTTTGCTAAAGCAGGCAGGCCTAAGAAAGTGAAGTTTCAAAAAAAGGGGGTTAATCTTTGGAAACCGTTGGACTAATAAATGAAAATTATTATTAAAATATGTTTCATTAACCTCTCTTGGATGTGAGTTACAGTTATGCCCTCTTTTAAGGGGTTTGGAGGCATTTTGGGGGGATTCCAGAACTTGATTTTGCTCATTTTTCTTTGTTATTCTTCAGAGGCTATCAAACTTGTGGAGAAGGAGACCCAAGAACGGGAGTTTATAAGTTTCCAGGGAGACCCAAAAATGGGTGTTTGTAGGTTTCTAGGAAGGTTAAGGATGGGAGTTTGAAGCCATTCCATGTGCATGCTCATACAGAGTTTGCCTTTGTGCTGAATAGTGCAGATTTGTGGGTTTTCGGGTGTGTTTTTTGTATGAGTTTGGTGTTTTCAGTTGAGTATTTCATATCAGTTTGTGTTTCTGCTGTATTTCAGACTTTAAGGTGTTAAAATAGAGCTGAATATATGCATTGGGACATGATTAAACTTCTGAGATAGATTATTAGTTTTTTTGTGGTGTTTTCGGGCATTTTTGTGTTAATTTCAGGAGCCCGATGAGCATAGTTTTTGTCCTACATTTGAGAACTATTGTCTAAAGGCTATACGGATCTAGAAATTTAATTTTTTAGGCTGTTATGCTATTGAAATTTTTGTAAAAATGTCCACTTTCAGATTTATTAATAATAGGTGAAGCTGTGAAGCTTTTGGCACAATTTCTGGCATACCCGATTTGGGGTTTCTTGAGAAATTTGGTGGATCTTTATGATATTAGTTGTTTGATCTTGAAAATCTGATTAGAGGTTGGAAATATCATAAAAAATCAGTAAAGGGACATTTCAGTGGTATCAGAGCCATGATCTTGCCAGCCTGAGGGTTTGTAGAAGCTTGCATGTCAGTTTTGACAACTACCCAGATCTTGCATGTCATAATTTATGATTGCATGTTGCTTCTAATCAGCTGCATGTCAAAATTTATGGCTGCATGTTACTTCTAATCATTTTCATGTTAGTTCTTAGTGAATTTTGTGGTTGTAGAAGTTTGCATGTCAGTTTTGACAAATACCCAGATCTTGCATGTCAGTTTTGACAACTACCCAGATCTTGCATTTTTGACAACTACCCAGATCTTGCATGTCATAATTTATGATTGCATTTTTCCTCTAATCAGTTGCATGAAAAAATTTATGGTTGCATGCTAATTCCAATCATTTGCATGTTAGTTCTTCATGAATTTGGTGGTTGCATGTTGCTTCTAATTAGTTGCATGTCAAAATCTATGGTTGCATGCTACTTCAAATCATTTGCATGTTAGTTCCTGGTGTTTGAAGAAGTTATATCCTATTGGGGTTACACTCTACTTTATCTAGAATGGACAGGTATAGTACAAAGTCTCAGAGGATGCGATTTTAGACAATTGATATCCAGAGTCAAAACAATAGAAAGGATGTTTATTTAGACATTCGAGATAAACTTATGAAAATAAGCCATGACATGTCTGAACAGTTGGTTGAGCACCACCGTATAATGAATGACATGTTGTCCGACCCAGCTAAGGTGGATAAGTTGACTGGATTTCTATTTGGCAGATTTTCTCACAGGATAGATGACACAATTCCCAAGAACTTGCATGAGGAGTTTGAGAAACTAGCTGATAGCCAGGTAGAGGTCTCAGATTCTACTCTACCACAGGAGGTGGTGGGAAAGGATATTACACAGATTGATAGTAACGGTCAGCTTGATACTCAAATTGAGAAAATTGTTTATAGGTCGTCAAAGGGTGATGCCACAGGTATTCAAGATGGTATAGTTACAACAGGCAGTGACTACAGTGTAGTGGGTTCAGATGATGATTATGAGGATGTTGTTGTGCAGGATGGTGAGATACCTGGTAGAGATGAGCAGACATTGAGCATTCATGAATTTGCTGAGAAAGAGTACCAGGCATAGTTAGATACTTCATCACATGAGGTTGAGGCTGGTAGTACTTCACATGATTTGTCTAGCCAGCTGAAGGTGAACAAAGATAGTATTATGACTTCATTATCTCATCATGACAGGTATGTGGAGTTAGTTGGTATTGGTCATATTACTCAGGTGATGAGTTTTCTTGAGTTACCAGTTGATTCTAGTTTACGGATATGGACTCGACATTGTTATATTTGCGTTTGGGATTCAGTTGATTGGAGATCTTTAACACTTTTTGGTAGCAGTGTTTGTTTGGGTGCTATCATGGATTTGATTAGCAGATTGCACGGTGTTGTCTTTTCTTGTGCCAGTATCTTGTCTGATGTTGGTATTAGTTTTTATACATCGATGTTGGGCCTTGTTCATACATCTAGTCGACCATACTTGCTGGAATGTGTTGTTGATATTTCATATTTGGCATTGTGTATAGATGAGTCCCAGGATCATATTGGCATTGATGACATCCAGGAGGATGCAGTGGGCAGTTTTGAAGACTTAGTTTCCTTCGGCATAGAGGAGTTGGACAGCAATGCTAATGTTCATTGTGTATAGATGAGTCCCAGGATCATATTGGCATTGATGACATCCCGGAGGATGCAGTGGGCAGTTTTGAAGACTTAGTTTCCTTCGGCATAGAGGAGTTGGACAGCAATGCTAATGTTTTTGATGCTTCGTATGTTGATATGAGCTTTAGATTTGATTCAAATGATATGGATGGTAATACTCTAGAGACTAGTAACTTTGAGGATACTCCTTTAGACAATGCATCAGAGGAGGTTTGTAGGAGACACTCAAGCCAGTGCCATCATGTGTCTAATCAGTTGAGAGTTAGTGACTGAGACATTGCTATCACTTGCCAGCATTTCGATGCTGCTCGTCAATTGTTAGCAGTTTATGGATGGGGTTCTCCTACTAGTGATGAGCAGGAAGGTAGTTATCTTTCCTTGATAGAGATCCACTCTTTATGGAAGGCTATTCGGATTCTGGGACAGAATTATATGCAGTTGGTAGCCGACAGAGATTATCTTATGGAGTGGGGTAGTATAGCATATGATGCATTGTTGGCCAAGGAAGATGAGGTGAGTGAGCTTACTGAGCAGCTTGAGGTGACTTCTGAGATTCTTGAGAGTACACATTTGGCTTTCAAGGAGTCACAGTTTTATTTGGCTAAGGTGACCATGGAGTTAGAGTGACTATAGTCTTTACCTGATTCTATACAGTCACAAGCTATGGTGTTTGGTGATCCGAGGATGTCCATGGCTGAGATTGTCAGAGAAAGTGGAGATGGGGATGCATCCATCCTTGATACTAACATTGGCATATCAGGTTCATTCCCACTAGAGTGAGGTTCAGTTGAGTTGGGTGCTGTAGCAGATTTTTGTTGTATGCCTGACATGGTGGTGACCTCTAGCACTAATGGCACGAAGACTAGAGATGCTGTATCAAAGACCATGTGTGATGTTGGTGAGCCGATAGTTGGCATGGTTCCTGCTAGTAATACTACTCCCTTGGTGATGTCTTTAGAGGTAGTAGTCAGTTCCAACTTGGTTAGTGATAGATTGCAGTTAGTTACATCTAGATTGCAATCTAAGCCACTGATTGAGATTGGTGCATTCTATTGGCATTACACTATGAGGTACGCTCATCAATTTACCTTTGATGACCATGTTGATGAGATGATGATACAGAGACGTACTTTGGTTCCTAGTGCTTATCATCAGTTATGGGACAGTTTGATGCCTCAAGATGAGAGTTGTGATGGGCATGACATGGTGATAGGTTCTGCAGTTGATAGTTTGATAATATGTGACTTAGAGTAGGAGTTTGGGAGTGATGCTTCAGTGGGTGTTGTTATTGATTCTACTCCTATGGCTATGACATCTCCTAACTTAGCTAGTGATCAGTCATAGTGGGTTGTATCACTTGTTCATGGTGAGCTGTTGACTAAGGTTGGTTTTTTTAATCAACATTATATTGCAGGGTATGTACATTAGTTAGCATTTGATCCTTGTTTTGAGGAGTTGATGGTAGGAAAATTTGGTTTGGATTCCATTTCTTACTCTTTATCTTGTAATGTCTTTTCACCATCAGCAGTGCATGGGAGATATGGTTATGAGATAGTGGTCGGTGATTTGCAGAGTTTTGTTGACTGCAGAAGTTGTACAGTGTGTGGATTCTCCATACTTGGTATAGTTTCATTCAAGAGCGTTCACCATTGTTGCAGAGTTGGATTGTACATTCCGTATAGGCCAGTGGGATGCGTTGATGGTATTTACTATGTTTGTAGTTTGATTTGTCCACTTTACTTGGGTTTTGATGTTCTAAGATTTTGTGTCTCATGGGTTTTTGACTATGGTAGTGGTGATTTTGGAGTTTGGTTGAGCTATAATTGTCAATTTGATTATGGATTCCTCTTGGTCATATTGCAGAGGATATTGCAAGAGCCTGTGTTAATTGGTAGTAGTATAGTTCATGACTACATTTGGGATCCAAGTGGATTGATTGGTTTATTCTTTAGCCATTGCTTGAGGAGAAGAAATTTTTGGGAGGGGAGGACTTTTCATTTCCCTTTTTCAAATAATTAAAAAATAATAATCTTTGCTAAGGCAGGCAGGCCCAAGAAAGTGAAGTTTCAAAAAAAGGGGGGTTAATCTTTGGAAATAGTTGGACTAATAAATGAAAATTATTATTAAAATATGTTTCATTAACCTCTCTTGGACATGATTTATATTTATGCCCTCTTTTAAGGGGTTTGGAGGCATTTTGGGGGTATTCCAAAACTTGATTTTGCTCATTTTTCTTTGTTATTCTTCAGAGGCTGCCAAACCTGTGGAGAAGGAGACCCAAGAACGGGAGTTTACAGGTTTCCAAGGAGATCCAAGAATGGGAGTTTGCAGATTTCTAGGAAGGCTAAGGATGGGAGTTTTAAGCCATTCCATGTGAATGCTCATACAGAGTTTGCCTTTGTGCTGAATAGTGCAGATTTGTGGGTTTTCGGGTGTGTTTTTTGTATGAGTTTGGTGTTTTCAATTGAGTATTTCATATCAGTTTGGGTTGCTGCTGTATTTTAGACTTTAAGGTGTTAAAATAGAGCTGAATATATGTATTGGGATGTGATTAAACTTCTAAGATAGATTATTAGTGTTTTTGTGGTATTTTCGGGCATTTTTGTGTTAATTTCGGGAGCCCGATGAGCATAGTTTTTGTCACATTTGAGAACTGTTGTCTAAAGGCTATGCAGATCTAGAAATGTAAATTTTTAGGCTATTATGATACTAAAATTTCTATAAAAATGTCCACTTTCAGATTTATTAATAATAGGTGAAGCTGTGAAGCTTTTGGCACAATTTCTAGCATACGCGATTTGGGGTTTCTTGAGAAATTTGGTGGATCTTTATGATATTAGTTGTTTGATCTTGAAAATATGATTAGAGGTTGGAAATATCATAAAAAATCAGTAAAGGGACATTTCATCATAACCCTAACTCACGTCCAAGAGGGGTTAATAAAACATATTTTAATAATAATTTTCATTTATTCGTCCATTGGTTTCCAAATATTAGCCCCTTTTTGTCGAAACTTCACCTTTCTGAGCCTGCCTGCCTTAGCAAAGATTATTATTTTTAATTATTTGAAAATTGGACATGACAAGTCCTCCCCTCCAAAATATTGCTTGTCCTCAAGCAATGAAGGTTTTAATTCTCAAGAATATGTGCTCCTTCCCAAGTTGCATCCTACAGTGGTAACCCTTTCCATTTGACCAAATGCTCTATGATGCTCCTATTTTTCAATCTTTTCTCTCTTGTATTCAAAATCTCTTCTTGTATCAAAACTAATTTCCCTTCATCATCAATAGGTGGTAATTCTATATATACTATGGTTTTCTAGCCTAGAACCTTCTTTAGGCAAGATACATGGAAAACATTATGTATTTTGCTATTTGGTGGGAGCTCCAATTCATAAGCTACCTCTCCTACCTTCTCGATAATCTTATAAGGCCCATAGAACCTTGGCTTGAGTTTCTCTACCCCACTTTTCTTCAAGTTGCTTTTCTTATATGGCTCCAACCTAAAAAATACCAAATCTCCCACCTCAAAAGACTTTTAGTCCTTTTCCTATCAGCATTCAACTTCTATTGGTTCTGTGCATGTTGTAGATTATTCTTGAGGGACCTTATTATGTCTTGGCTTTGCTTGATAAAATCACTTGCTACAGGTACTCTACTATCTTAAAGTACTAGATCAAAAAAGGAAAGGGCATCATAACCATAAAGGGCACAAAAATGAGGCATACCAATAGACATGTGATGAGATGTATCGTAACAATACTCTCCTAGGTGCAACCATTTCACCCAAGCATGTTGTTGATTTGAAACATAGTTCCTCAAATATCCCTCTATCCATTTATTAACTATCTCTATTTGTCCATCTTTTTGAGGGTGATAGCTAGTATTGGGAGTGAGTTTAGTTCCTACCAAATGAAAGAGCTTCTTCCAAAAAGAGCTGAGGAATCTACTGTCCTGGTCATTAACAATGTTTCTAGGCAAGCCATGTAATCTAAATTTTTTTTTGAAGAACAATTCGGCCACTTGTGATGCCTTGAAATTAGATGTGATAGGAAAGAAATGTGCATACTTAGTCTATCTACCACCACATATATGCAATCCTTACCTTGAACCTTGGGCAACCCAGTAATGAAGTCCATGGAAATACTTTCCCATTTTTGTTCAGGAATAGGAAGTGGCTACAACAACCCTGCAGGAAAATTTTGCTCACTCTTGCTTTGTTGGAATACCATACATTCTTTAATGTGTTTAAGGACATCCTCCTTCATACCCTTCCATGAAAACTTCTCTCGAATTTGTTTGTATGTCTTGAAGTATCCCTGATGACCAGCCAAAGGTGTGCCATGAAAGACCCTCAATATCCTCTCCTTAGTTTTTGATCCTAGCACTAAGAAGATCCTATTCTTGTAATAAATCAATTCATCAACATCCTTGTACCTATCATAATCCACTAACTTATCCAAAATCTTGGTGGGAAAGGAATCTTTAGCATACTCTGAAATTATGGAGACTTTCCAATCAACAAAGATAGATGTTAAGGAACACAAAGTGGGCTTTCTTGAGAGAGCATCAACAACCACATTATTCTTTCCTTTCATGTATTCAATATTAAAATCATAAGCTTGCAATTTTATTACCCATTTTTGTTGATGATCATTCAAATCCATTTGGTTCAAGAATAACCTGAGGCTATTATGGTATGTCTTTACAATGAATCTCCCACTTACCAAATATTGTCTAAACTTATGAAGTGCATGCATGATTGCGAACATTTCCTTATTATATATGGAGTAACGTTTCTTTGATTGATTTAATTTTCTACTTTCAAATGCTATTGGATGTCCCCTTTGAGTTAGGAAAGCCCCTATACCTTCTCCAAAAGCATCACATTCAACAACAAATGGTAAAGAGAAATCTGGAATTGCAAGCATAGGGCATGAACTCATTACCTCCTTAAGCTTATCATATGGTTTTTGTGCCTCTTCTATCCCAAAAAAAGATCCTTTCTTTGTAAAATCATTCAAGGGGGCAGCAAGCTAAGAAAATCCCTTGGAAAATCTCCTATAGTAGCTACACAACCCGAAGAAACCTCTCAACTGTGTAAGATTAGTGGGTGGAGGCCAATCTAAAATTGCCTGGATTTTTTGTTGATCAACCTGTACTCCTTTAGAACTTATAATATGTCCCAAATATAGGATCTTTGTCAAACCAAACTCACATTTAGATAGCTTATCATAGAAGGATTGCTGCTCCAAGATTCCCAAAACAATGTCTATGTGGTTTAGATGCTCTTCCCATGTTTTACTGTAAATCAAGATATCATCAAAAAATACAAATTTTTTTTTGAAGATGCTGGTTGAATACCTTATTCATACAAGATTTTAATGTTGGAAGTGCATTAGTGAGGCCAAATGGCATAACAAAAAATTCAAAGTGCCCATAGTGACATCTGAAAGTAGTCTTTTCCACATCTTCACTCCTCATTCGGATTTGATGGTACCCTGATCTTAAGTCAATTTTTGAGAAGTATACAACACCATGTAACTCATCAATGAGTTCATCTATGTGTCGTATGGGATACCTATTTTTTATGGTCTTCTTTTTTAGAGCCCTATAGTCTATACACATTCTCATTGTACCATCCTTTTTCTTGACAAGTACCACAGATGATGCAAATGGACTAGAGCTAGGCCTTATGAATCCCATGTCCAGGAGTTCTTTAACAGTTTTTTCAATTTCTTCCTTATAACCTCTTGGATGGTGGTATGGGGTTGTTATAACTAGTTTGGCACCCTGTTCTAACTCTATAACATGCTCAAAACCTCTATTTGGTGGTAATCCTGGAGGCAAGTCATTGAAAACTATACTATGCTTATCAAGAATATTTTGAATTTTAAAATGTAAATTACCTTGATTCTTTGGAGAGCTTGTTGGATGGATTATGACTCCTACTGCCCATGCTACTTGTCCTCTTCAAAAAGTCCTCTCCATCCTCTTTGCAAAGACTGCCTTAGGTGCTCCATTCGATAAGCCTCTCAATAAGACTTGTTTACCGTTGGAATGAAACTTAAACTCCATAGTATCTTTGGACTCCTCATAATGCTGCTAAAAGGCCATCCTTGCTAATTTATTTTTCATTCTCTTCTTCTTCGTCCTCCTTAGTGTCATGAAATTCCTAATGCTCATCTGAATCAAATTCTAAATCAACTTCAATATAGTGCACTTGACCTTTTCCCAAACATCTATGTCCCGAAACCCATGGTTCTCTACAAGTGAAACAAAGCTTTTTTCTTCATAATTCACTCCTAGTCTCTTCATCTACCTTTTTTTTTGCCACATTTATCACATCTTTTGGGGGAAGTGTTGGAAAAGTATTTTTCTAAAAATTCCCCTTATGTTGCCCAAGATTTGGGGGTTTTTGATTAGTGACTAGTTTCATAGGCACACAAGTTTCAAGTTGCAAGCTTCTTTTGATAGCTTCCTGTAAGGTTGAGGGTGAGAAAGCCTTAACCAAACCCTTAACAAAATCTTCCAAACCATCAAGGAAAAGATAAACAATCCTCTTTTCACTCATATCAGGTACCATAACAGCCACTTTTTGAAATTCTTCTATATACTCATTAACTGATTTGGTTTGCTTCAACTTTGACAATTCTTTAAAATACTCTTCATCATCCTTGAGGTCAAATCTATGTATCACTCTATGATTGAAATCATCAAATGTAGTTACCTGATTATGACCTTGAGTAGTCATTCTATGATACCACCAACCATAGGTTGCATCTTCCAATTGTAGAATTGAAAATTGAACAACATCACTCTCCTTCATGGGGTTAAGTGTGAAGAAGATCTGTAATTTTTGTAGGCATGCTCTAGCTGAAATTTTATTTCTTCCATCAAAAGTAGGTGCTATAAACTTGCTTATTTTATTTTTGAGCTCTCTTCCACTTATGTCATGCTCTCTCCTATACTCTTTCTTGGGCATCAAAGTGTTCATCATATCCACATATTCTCTAAAAGGAACTGAACTGCAAAAGTCATCATCTAGGCCATTGTAAGTAGCTCCTAATGCAATCAAGTTACCTGTAACCTCTTCCATGGGATTAAGGCCTGGATTTGTTACTGGTGGCTCATCTGTAGGAAGAAAAATAGTTTTTGTTGATTTAGATGGTGTGAGTTTCATATTTATTGGCTCCTTTGAAGTTCTCCCTTTCTCATTAATAGATGCAACTCCTTTTAGTTTTTCTATCAATATCTACAAAGCCTCTCTAGTTTCTGCCAAACTATCCACTATTTGCTTCTGAGTATTTTGGATGTCTTGAAAAAATTTCTTTTCCATCTCATCTTGATCAGCCATACTTTTTCTTTCCTTGGATTTTGTACTTTTACTTTTAACTGGAGGTTTGATCAAAAATTTTTTATTCTTTTCTCGCTACAAATATCTCTTTTCTCTTTCACTTGGTTGCATGCAAACTTCTACAAACCCTAAGGCTGGCAAGATCATAGCTCTGATACCACTACAATTTCCCTTTCTAATTTTATATGATATTTAAAACCTCTAATCAGATTTTAAAATCAAACAACCAAATATTTCAAAGATCCACCAATTTCTCAATAAAACCCAAATCGGGTATGCCCAAAATAGCGCCAAAAACTTCACAGCTTCACATATGATTAATAAATCTAAAAGTGAAAATTTTTACAAAAATTTCACTAGAATAACAGCCTAAAAAATGACATTTCTAGATCTGTATAGCATTTACACAACAACTTCCAAATGGAGGACAAAAACAATGCTCATCGGGCTCTCGAAATTAACACAAAATAATCGAAAAACACCACAAAAACACTAATAAACTATCACAGAAGTATAATCATGACCAAATACATATAGTCAGATTTATTTCAACATCTAAATGTTTGAAATATAGTAGAAACCAAAACTGATATGAAATACTCAACCGAAAATTCCAAACTCTTACAAAAACACACCCGAAAAATCCACAAATTTCCATTGTTCAGCACAAGGGCAAACTTTGCATGAGCTTGCACATGGAATGGCTTTAAACTCCCATCCTTAGCCTTCATAGAAACCTACAAACTCCCATTCTTGTGTCTCCTTCTCCATAGGTTTGGCAACCTCTGAAGAACAACAAAACAATGAGCAAAAATCAAGTTCTAGAATGAGCCCAAAATGCCTCCAAATCCCTTAAAAGAGGGTATAACCCTAACTCACGCCCAAGAGGGGCTAGTAAAACATATTTTAATAATAATTTTCATTTATTAGTCCATTGGTTTCTAAAGATTAGCCCCCTTTTGTCGAAACTTCACCTTTTTGAGCCTGCCTACCTTAGCAAAGATTATTATTTTTAATTATTTGAAAAGGGGACATGACACCATACCAAATCACAACCAATATCACAACAAGATGGAGAAAAAGAGATGAAAAAAATTCTTCAAAGCATGTTTTCTTAATACTTGCAATTCATTACAATATTCTCCAAATGGAAAAACTCCAAACTCTTATAATATAAGAGAGCTTCCTCACTAAGGGCATCCAACTAGAAGAGCTTACAACAAAAGAGATTTTTCACTACACCTTGAGAGCTTTCTCACAAATGTTCATATGGCTTGCTTAAATAGGCACTTTAAACCCAATGCATTACTCATCAACAACCTCCTAGAATTCCACGTACAACCTTCTACAATATCTACAACTTTCTAGAATTTCCACCTAAATACAATTAAGCACCACCATGTGGCTCAATTAGAAAATTACATTCTCTTTATGGATCACAAAAAATATTAAATGCATGATTTAAGGAACTTTCCACAAACTTCTAAGATGCCACCTACACACTTTGATAAATGGAATGAGAACTATTTTCCTATTTATGCCACCCATGCACCTAAAAAATAGAAATTCCTTTTTTTATTCTTCTTTTCTCCTTTTTCCCTTATTTTATTTTTAAAATTATTTTTCCTTCTATTTTTGTCACTTTCTCTCTCCTCCAAATTTTTTTTTAAAATAATTTTTTTTTATTATAATTTTTAAATTTAAAGTTTTGCAAGATGCTCCTGCATCATATAAGCCAAGAATAAATAGTGTTGACTGTGTATCAATGTTAAATGAGTGACAATATATGTACCAAGCAAGAAATCTAGTAGAAACTAAATAACCCAACAATGACCAAGTGTCTAGTGTTGGTCAAGGAGCAACACTATGATAGTTTATGAGAAATCAAAATTTCCTATTGACAAAGTTGATTCTTGGGATATGGAAAGCATGTCGAAGATAAGGATCGATGAACAAGAAAATTTAAATAAAGGAAAACCATGTTTGCACATTTCTATGAAAAAGTTTCTTTAAAAGAAGAGGATGAATAAAAGGTGAAAAAAATCATCATATGTGTTGAATTTGATTGTAACCCTAAGATTGACGATGGTGTTTAAGAGGGAATAAATTAGAATTCCCTATTTAAGGAAGTAGAAGGACTAACTTTAATATAGGGGTTGAAGGTTAGAGTAGTAGTTGATGCAATTAATTGGAGAACTTATGTAGATAGATAAGAAGATTTGTGAAGAGGAGAAGTGATTGCTTGAATGGTTTTTAAGTGAATAAGATACTGACATGATAATGAAGGACTATCAGTAGATCAACTTATGAGCTACATTGATATCTAATTTGCAAAGTGAGTTGTACTTGATAGATCGAAACCTATTATTACTTTCTAACCATTGGATGATGAATTGAAATCCTTCATCCTAATGGAATGTTCTAAAATGCTCTAACAAGACCACTCCTAATAGGGTGATTAAATGCTTTAACAAAGTCACATTTAATAGTCTTTTTTTTAACCTTTAACATGGTTGGATCTTAATAGAGCTCACTTAGGAAGAGTGAAAAATTAATGCTCACATTCTACAAGTCTACTTTATTTAAGACAATGGATTACTAGTTTATGTTTACAAAAAGTTGACTATAGAGGCCAAGATAATGAATGATAATATTTGAAGTTGCTTTAGTGTTTGATTATTTAATTGATACATCTAGACCTTGGATAACTGATTCACCTCCCTCTTAGTTATTCTAAACATTTTAACAATTGGTATTAGAGTATTGGTGCTTCTAGAGGAAATTTTGAAGGTAATCGAAGCTAAAGATCATGATGTACAGAAAGGAGGTGCCGAGATTGAACAAAGAGAACTTCCCTGCATGGTAATGTTTGATGAAGCTGCATCTAGTAGGAATTGAAGAAGGTGCAATAGATTTTGTGAAAAATGCATATATGCAGATAATAATAGTCCATCTGACTACCCAACAATTAAAAGAGGGGGGAGAATGCCACCAAGTTATGTTAGATATTGCATCAAGCCTAAGCTATATTAATTTTGAAGACATTACAACTTGTAAGAGTGTTAAATAGACGTGGGATACACTACAGACCATCTATTAGAGGAGACAAGAGTGTCCTAAGAGATAAATTAGAAATCTTGAGAGGCAAGTTTGATGAAATGAGAATGAGAGAAGGTGAAAATATAGTCCAATAATATGAAAGAATCAAAGAAGTTGTAAATTTCACAAGAGGTGCCATGGAAATATTGATGAGAAAACACTAATCAACAAGGTATTGAGAACTCTACTTCTTTTTTATGATATTAGGGTTTTTGCAATTCAAGAGCTGAGATGTACTTGGGGCAATGACCTAACTTTGGAAGGTGTGATTGGTAGGCTTGCTACTTTTGAGATGTAAATTTTTGATAATTTTACTCCTACTTTTATTGAATGCACTTTTAAATCGCAACTTGTTATTGGCAAGAAAGGAAAAGGAAAATACCTAAAAAGTGATTGTGATATTTTTGATGAGCATGAAATGCTAATAGCTTAAATACTTCCAAGAGGCAAAGGGAAATACAAAGATAAACTTCCTATAATCTATTTTTCATGTAACAAAGTGGGTCGTATTGGTGCAGGATGTCATAATAGAGAAAACAAGGATACAAGATAGAAAATAAAGTATGAAGGGAGAAGAGATGATCGAGACAATAAGAGAAACAAAGACTATAAACACAAAGATAAGAAATCTTTTTACATCACTAAAGAAGAAAATAATAATGAATCTTAAAGTAATGATGAAGAAGTAATCTATGTTGCTATGAAAAAATATCCTAATGAAGATGAGCACACTACATTAATTTCATATGTGAATAAAAGTGATAAACGAATAATTGACAGTGGTTGTTCAAATCACATGATTGGTGATAAAAGTAAATTTGACAATATTGGAAAATACAAGGGTGGCTGTGTTAAATTAAATAATGATGTACCATGTCTTGTGAAAGGTACATGATCAATACAATTGTCTAATAAGATCAAATGTAATAATGTGTATTGGGTTGAAGGTCTTAACTATAATCTATTGAGTGTTTTATAGTTTGAAAAATTAGGTTACAAAGTTGAATTCTATCATAGAAAGGAAAATATATTTGATGTTGATGGTAAAATAATTAGAAGTGGTGATAAAAAAAAAAGGTAATCTATTCTACCTAGACTTATCTGATGAGACATGCTTGTTCATACAATATGAAAAGATTTGGTTATGGCACAAAAGGTTATGTCATGTAAATTTTGACAATTTAGTTAGCATTAGTACTTGATGAAAATAGTAATAGGTTTTCCAAAATTGAAGAAGCCAAATAATGCTATTTGTAAACAATGTCAATTGGGAAAAATGACTAAGTCAAATTTCAAGAGCAAGGCATATTCATTTGATGATATTTTAGAATTGACTCGTACTGACTTATGCGGGCCTATTGGTGTTCAAAGCTATTGTGGAGACAAATATTTCATTCTATTTGTTTATGACTAATCTAGAGTGATGACCATGATATTTCTTAAATAAAAATATGATGGTTTTTTATTAATTAAGTGGTATTTGGCTAGAGTTAAAAAGGAGATAGGAAAGAGTCTTAAATGCTTGAGATCTGATAGTGGTGGTGAATTTATGTCCAATGAATTTAACATATTTTGCAATGATAGATGAATCAAAATACATATTTCAGCACCTAGGACCCCTCCTCAAAATGGAATAGAAGAAAGAAGAAATAGATAATAATCGATTGTGCTAGAAAATTGATGATGGAGAAAAATGTGTCACAAAAATATTGGAGAGTAGCTATAAGTACACTAGTTTATACTTTGAATAGAGTACAAGTCAAGAAAGGTAAAAATGCTACACCTTTTGAATTATGGTATTGATATGCACCAAATATAAAATATTTCAAATTTTTTGGAAGAAAATACTACATACTAAAAGATAATAGAAATTGAAAAATTGAAGCTAAAAGTGATGAAGGCATATTCCTAGGTTATTCAACTAAGATCAAAGCTTATATGTGTTTGAACTCTAATACTTACAAAGCCCTAGAAAGTGAAAATGTGAAAGTTGATGAGTATGAAGAATAAAATGAAGTTGTATGCAAGAAAGAACCTAAAGAATTTAGTTCATTCATATATGTGAGTGATAGTGCTCCTAGCACCCTATCTAAATAAGAGAAAAAAGTTTCAAATCAACAACATAGTATAAATGCCAAGTTGCAACAACCAGTTGTCGAGCAATAGACTCTAGGTGTCAAGAAATACAATAAATCATATAACCTATTGAAGAAAAAAGAAGAAAAGACCATGTAATAGAAAAGTATGTAAGAATAGATCATACACCTAAGAAAATTATTGGAGTTAAATAATCTAGTGTAATGACAACAAAGAGAACTTGAAGTGATACATTTTTACTTTGTGAGTTTGAACCCATATTTGTGAAAGATGCTTTAGAGAATGAGGATGGATATATGCAATGAACAAAGAAATTGAATGGATTGAAAATAATAAAACATGGAAACTTTAGTACCAAGACCTAAAGACAAAAATGTTATTGGAATAAAATGGCTATTTAGGAACAAGCTAAATGAAAATGGTAAAGTCACAATGATGGGGACACAACCCAAGCATAGAATGGACACAACAGGAAAGGGAAATTTTGCTAACTTTGTAAATAAGATAATACATCTAGTACAAAGAAAAATAGACTTCAAAACATGCCCTATGGGCTTACAATAGCATAAATCTGGAGATAATTTCTCCTTTTAGTACATCCTCTCAAACTCCACTCCGAACTGCCTTTTACAATGCGTGAAATGTCCTTAAATAGACCCTGGAGGGTTAAGGATTAGGAATACATTCTGGAAAGTGCTAGTAGGCATCCACCGACCAAGTAGAAGGCTCTAGAAGCCATGTTAGAAGTTGGTCCAAATCTAGAAGAATCCAAAAATGGTAACCAAACTTTCAAGAGACATAACTTGTGAACCATAGCTCCGATTGACGAACTGTTTACATTTTCGAAAAGCTCTCAAAGCACTCTATAGCCCTATGGACCAGCTTTTCTCATCCCCCATTTTCAGCCCTATTTGAGGTCATTTAATGCCCCTAACTTGACTTTGAAGCAGTCTTAGGAGGTCTCCAAAAATTGAAAAACTACAATAACTTTCAAATCGTGGGCCCTTTTGACCTGATTCTTTTTGTAGAATGCTCTAAATTACAATTACATTCATCCAACCAATTTACACCTTCTAGTTCACCAAAATGATGGCTCAATTACATACTCCTATTTTTTCAACATTTACACGTATCCCAAGGTATTCAAATACTCTATCCTAGAACACTGATAGTGGAACTGTGAGAGTTGGAACCTTTATTTGACCCAAATGGGTATCCAGAAAAGAGAACACATGAAATAGAAACTAAGTCTAAGTACATTTTTTTTTGGTTGACATAGGATTGCCCTTACACCTCTGGATGCTCTTGCATCACACAAGGAATACGACTAGATTGGTATGAAAAGGATATGAAAAAGAATAAGGTATTCACTATGGGGAGACATTTTCCCCTATTCCAAGATTTGGAGTTAGAACACTCCTTTTATTGTGTGTATACAAAGTATTTAAGGTATATCAAATGGATTCCAATTCTACATTGCTGAATGGAATACTTGAAGAAGTATACATATAGAAGACTGAATGATTTGTTGACCAAAACAAGAAGAATATGGTGTGCAATATGCACAAGGCTTTATATGGTTGAAAAAAAGCCCCTAAAGAATGGTATGAAAGAATACACAATTATTTGGTGAAGATTGTATTTGTAAGAAATATGGATAATAATAATTTGTGCTTGAATAATGACAAGAATACTGAGGTATTGTTATCAAAAACTTTTGTTGATGATATCATATTTGGAGGCAAGGAAGCATTAAGCAAACCATTTTTTGATGAGATGAAGAAGTACTTTAAAATGTCTATGTTTGGTGAAATCAAATTATTTTTTGGATTGAAAATATATCAAATGAAGAAACATATCTTCATTACTCAATCCAAATATTTCAAGGATATTTTGAAGACTTTTGGAATGGCATATTCAAGACCGATTAGTACTACTATGTCTACTAGACATGAGTTATCTAAGATAGATGATTCTACTAATGTGAACCAAATATTATATAAATTAATGATTGGAAAAGTAAAATATGATATTCATAGAAGACTTGATATTACATTAGTAGCATGGATAGTTACAAGGTTTTTTGCAAGTCCTAAGGAGAACCACATGATGGTAGTGAAAACAATATTGAGACATTTGAAAGGAATAAGACACTATGGAATGCATTACAAAAAGAATGATAAGTTCTAATTGAAGGTATTTACTAATTTTGACTTGGTAGGATATGTTGATTTTTGGAATAGAATACTCAAGACCAGTTAGTATTACTATGTCTACTAGACATGAATTATCTAGGATTGATGATTCTAATAGTGTGAACCAAATATTATATAAATTAATGATTGGAAAACTACAATATGTTATTCATAGAAGACTTGATATTGCATTAGCAATAGGGACAGTTACAAGGTTTTTTGCAAGTCCTAAGGAGAATCACATGATGGTAGTGAAAATAATATTGAGACATGTAAAAGGAATAAGACACTATGGATTGCATAGCAAAAAGAATGATAAGTTTTAATTGAAGGAATTTACTGATTTTGACTAGGTAGGAAATGTTGATGCTAGAAAGATCATAAGTGGAGGTGCATTATTTCAAGGAAATAGACTAATTTAATGGACAAAAAAGAAGCAAAATGGAATTTCTCAATCAAGAACTAAATTTGAATATTTGGCAGTAGCAACAAATTGTTCAAATATCATATGGATCAAGTAACTTTTAAAAGGAATGAAGGAATTGATTACTGATCAAGTGGTTATATATTGTGATAACACTAGCACTATTAACATATCAAAGAATCCTATAATACACACAAAGATGAAGCATATTGCTAACATGTATCATTACTTGAGAGAGCAATTTCAAGACAAAGAAGATTGGGTTATGTGAAAACTAAAGAGAGAAGAGATGATATATTCACAAAATCTTTTCCTAAGGATGATCATGAACATCTAAGAGGTAAACCAGGGGTGATTCTCCTAGATAAAGCTACTTAAACAAAGATGGTGCTTTGCATCAAATGTGTTGATTAAACTATTTTTGAAGTTGATGTAGAAAGTACTACTTCATGAGTTGCCTAAGGTAGTAATGAGGAAGAAGGACATGATCATGTTGTATCATTCATTCACAAATGCCACATGAAGAATTCAGATATGACATAAAGATATCTACATGTAAAAGATGTATAAAATGTCTCTAGAATTGTTGTCAAAGGGGGATACATTATTAATTAGTTACCATAAGAAAGAGGAAGATATTACTAAGAGGAAGAAATTAAATGAAAGGTGTTACCAGAAATATAGAAGAGTTTGATTGATTTCATGATCTGAAATGATAGAGGGAGCTTATGTGTTTCATATTAGAGTTGCATGGATGAGAATAAGAATGAAACTAAATATAGAAATTGTTAGACACAGAGATGTGCATCAGTATGAAACTAATATATTAATAAAGATCTGATACTATATAAAGAGGGAGATTCTCAAGAAAATACATGTTTTGGATTGCATGGTGAGTAGAGGTGTTTCCATCAATGCCAAAGAGGGAGATTGTTGGAAACTACAATTGGAACAACCATTACATGTTATAATTGATGTCAAATCTTATTGGTGAGACAATTTTCTATCTTATCTAAGTGTCATATCTATTTTATTGATGAAGAGGATTTGAGAAGTTGGCCATAAAAAAAGTACCTAGAGGAGAAATAAAGTTATGAAGAGGAAACTACAAATGAAAACTTGGTTAGCTAGACCTTGACAAGATAAGGTGATTTTTTAAATCATGTTACAAGTGGAGAGATAGTAATACTAAAGCCTTGATGATGTGATCAAAGATAGACTAAATATATAGGCTTGACCAAGAAATAGAGAAAAAAATTAAGGAACTTGTAGTATAAGTTGAGTGATGCTAGTGTCAACTAAGCCATAGTATAAGCCAAGAAGAAATAGTGTTAACTGAGGATTAGTATTGACTAAGTGAAAACATATGTACTAGGAAAGAAATCTAGTAGTGACCGAGTAACATAATGATAACTAAGTGTCTAAACATAGTGTTGGCTAAGGAACACAATACTAACAGTTTATGAGAAATCATAATTTCTAGCTAATAGAGTTGACTTCTTGGGATATGGAAAGTGTGATGAAGATAAGGGTGGATGAAATAGAACAACTAAATCAAAGGAAAACTCATTTTCACATTTTTATGAAGAAGTTTCTAGAAAAAAAAAGGATGAAAGAAAGATGGATAGATTCATTGTATGTGTTGAATCTAATCATAACCCTAAGATCAATGGTGGTGTTTAAGTGGCAAAAGATTAGAATTACCTATTTAAGGAGGTACAAGGGCTAATTTTAATATAGTGGTTAAAGGTTAGAGTAGTAGTTGATGATATTAATTGGAAAACTTAAGTAGAAGGATGTGAAGAGTTGTGAAGAGGAGAAGTGTGATTTCTTGAAGGGTATCCAAGAGAATCAAAGACTGAGATGATAATGAAGGCCTATTAGTCAATCAACTTGTGAGCCAAGCTAAGATTGAATTTGAAAAGTGCATGGTACTTGACATATCAAGAGCTATTGTTAATTCCTAACCATTGTATTAGTATTTGAAATCATTTAGTCAAGGTTGATCTAATAGTCATATGTAAATCCTTTAATCAAGGTGGCATTCTAATGGAATGTTCAAAAGTCCTCTAGTAAGGTTGCTCCTAATAGGGTGATTAAATCTTATAACAAGGTTAGATTTAAAAGTGTCTTTTGTAACCTTTAATAGGGATTGATCCTAATAGAGCTCACTTTAGAAAAGTGAAAAATTGGTGACATGTTACTGGTGATTTTTCCCAAATTAGGTTTCCACGTTAAATCCTAGTGTCAAAATTGTGTGGATGTTATATGGTGATTTGTTGTTAATGCTTACTTTTTGCAAGTTTGTTATGTTTAAGAAAGTGGACTACTAGTTTATGTTTATAGAAAGTTGACTATAGAGGGCGAGCTAATGAATGAAAAGATATAAATTTGTTTAAATGTTTAATTTTTCAATTAGTACATCATGACCTTGGATAACTAATTATTCTTCCCCCCCCCCCCCCCCCCCCCCCCCCTCCTCTCAGTCATTCTAAACATTCTAATAGTCAAAACCTAGGGAAGACAAACAAAATAATAGAATTAAAGATAAAGACCAATCGAGAGAAGATACTTCTTCTTCCTCTTTATCTAAAGATGATTGGAGAAGTTTAGATTTTAATCCTTCATTCGTTGGAGAATACAATTTTTTTGACCTTTCTTTGATGAAAATACCCGAAAAATCCAAGGATGAGAAGCTTATTTCTACTTCCCTTCTAGGAGAATTAAGTAATAACTTTATTGCAACTTCATCTAAGGAAACAATCAAAAGTATCATAATAGATTGTCAAGAAATAGTTTATTGTGAACATTCCTTGGCTATACCTAACATGGATAAACATTATTTTCCTAGCTATTGTTTTCTTGCTAAGAATAAGTTTTATGGTCAAGGATGTGGAAAATATGAACAAGGAATAAACATACCTTTATCTACTAATGGTTGTGAGAACACCTATGGTTTGGATTTTAAGCCTCATAAGAAACCTTCTTTCTTTCTGAATGTGAATCACATTTGAAGTGGTCATTTAAAGTTATCAAACTTGCATACCATCACATTGTTAGAAATGTTTTAGAATAAAAAAGAGGTGGGGGGGTGGAGGGGTGGGGGTGAATCAGTTATTTAAGGTCCAAATGTCCAATTAAAACTTTTTCATCCAGTAAAATAAACCTATTAAACTATTCATTCATCCAAGCTTAAGCTTTCCTACTTAGAAAGTTACTATAAATCAACATGCAAGCATAATACATGAAAGATCAACACATAATACAATGATTTATGTGGAAACTCAATTTGGGAAAACCTACCAGTAACATGCTACTTAATTCTACTTCTTTTGAAGTGATGCCATGTGAAAGGCCTGCCCTGTTAAAGGCTACAATAGACTATTAAATGTGACCTAGTTAAAGGATTTAACCACCCTATTAGAAGTTGGCCTGGTTAGAGAACTTTAGAAAATTCACTTGGAGATTCAACTTGTTAAAGGATTTACAAATGGATGTTAAACTAACCTAAGTCCATAGGATTTACCCCAACTGATACAATTGGTAGAGAGTAACAATAAGGGCTTTTGACCTGATACAGCTAACAACTTATCTTGCAGATTTAGAATCACTCTTTAGCTCACAACAATGCCTAACTTTCAATCTCTATAGCTCTAACAACTTGTCCCCTTTTCAAGCTTTGTCTCCTTGAGTTTTCATGCTCAATATACTAGTGCAATCTCCTATATAACCACTTATTGAAGTAGAGTCTCTGTGCTCTATTCTTCCTTCTCCTTGATTTATTCTCCTTGACAACCTTTAGCCACTTCACAATTTTGGCACACCAAAAACTCTAGCTTCTTGGCCTATAACACCTTAAATAGAAGTTTGGAATTTCTTTTCCTACTCGATTCTTTGCTCCTTTAATTTTGGTTCTAATGGATTAGGTGGGATTCATTGAATCTAACCATATTTTGTTCCTTCTAGAAACATCATGAAGAATCCTCTTGAATTCACTCAAAAATGGTTTATTTAAAATTATGTTCCTCTAGCTCATCATCCTTAACCTCCAACTAGTTCACAAAATTCAAGATAACAAACTTGTCAGCACAGATTCGAAAAATCTTTGACATTTCCATTAATTTAGTAGTTCGACACTATTAAAATTCTTGTGCTTGGCACATACTATGTTACTCAGCATCAACTACATTTTACTGATGCTCAACACCTATAGTTGATTCACTCGGCATCCACTAAGTTTTAATGATGCTCAGTGCCTATTACTTTTCTCGGCACTTGAACATGTTAAGCTCCTTCTGTATCACTCATCACACACTAGATTTTGCATTTTCTTTGCTCACCTTCAACTAGCTTGCTTGGCACTCACTAATGAACTTAGTTAAGTTTTGTATTCAACCTTGTTACAACTTATTCTTTTAATGTTTCTAAGTGTGGCCAACCTTTGTATCTTCAAGCATATTATGAATACATAATTTTAGCATTGTATTAACTAATCATTGCACTTCATTACAAAAACATAACTCAACCTTTCCCTTAGGTACTTTTGTTACATCTTTTTGATTAAATCATCTTCATCAATCAGCTAAGTTCTAGTACTTGGATCTTATAAGTAATTGCCATTTCAAAAAATATTAGTTTTGACATCAATGACAAAAAAATGATTGAAAAAATTATGTATCAACCATCTTCCTTCTTTGCAACAATCTCCCTCTTTAATAGTATTCACTTTCAATTAGATTTCCAACAATCTCCCTCTTTGGCATTGATAGCAAACCAAACTGATCAAGCAAGTTAACAAAATTCTAACTATGTTAAAACAATATATCAAATGCCAAAAAGAAAAGAATGTGTTACCATTAGTTTTCACATCTCCCTCTTTGATTTGTTATCCCGATTACTTTACTTCTACTTGTTTGCTTCTCCCTTTTAGCTGTTGTTTCCTTTTTCTTTTCTTTCTACTATATCTTCCTAAATATCAATTTCATCTTGACTATTTACTTTGATCTTTTTCTACTGCTAACTCCTTACATTATTTCTCCCTTTGTATGAATTGATCATGTTCTACCATTCTGGTATCAACTACTTCATCCTCTATCCATTTGATCTTCTAGATTTGATTAGTTTCTTTCTTCTTCACCCTCTATCCAATTGAATGTTGTTGATCAGATTCTTCTATTTCTCCCTCTTTGACAACAATTCCAAAGACTTATTATGTCAACATCTTAATATGCTAGTGTAGAATTTGCAAGTATTCCAACTAATTTGGAACTTCAGCACTTTGATTTCTTCAGACATGATCCTAAAATAAATATCCTCCTCATCAATTTGTAATATGCCAACAATCAACTCATTTGATGCAAGAAAATCTTGATTCTTTTTCAAACAACTTTTGATAGGGGTATCACCCATAACTTACCTCTAAGATACTCAAAATATTCTTTAGCCAATTTTTTTTTGAAGATGCCAATAATCTATTCCTTTGAGCTAACATATTCCATCCTTATTTGTTTGTCTTCCAACAACTCTTTTACATAGTGATACTTAATTGCAATATGATTTTTTTTGGCATGCATAACAAGATTGTTTGATATGTTGATGGCACTTGTGTTATCACAATAGAGTATCATGGGTTCAATTACCTCTTCCTTCATACCTTGCAATAGATCTTTGATCCATACAATATTAGTGTAGTTTATAGCAATAGCAATATATTTAGCTTCTATTGTGGACTGTGTGGCACAACTTTTCTTTTGCCAGTCCAAGTAACCAAACTTTTACATAAGAAAAGTGCTCCTCCACTGATGTTTTTTCTATCATCAATATTAACTCCCTAGTCTACATTAGTGTAGGATTTCAACTCAATTTTTTCACTCCTCTTTTATTATAAGCCAAAGTCATTAGTTCCTTTTAAGTACCTCAATATTCTCTTTATCGCCATTAGATGATTTTCTCTTGGATTAGTTTAAAATATTTACACTATTCCAACAACATACTGCAACTTTTCAATCATTGATTTGTACATTATCTAATTCACTTTAGTTGACTCATCATTCTTGGATAACTTATGTCCTGTTACCATTGGTGTATTGACTAGTTTTGAATATTCTAATCCAAATGTCCTGAATATCTCCTCTTCCATGGCTTTGTGCCAATTATTATCTTGTAGTGCATCTTTCACTATTTTGGGCTCAATCTTGCTCAATAGACATCATTCATTTCTTAGTATGTTCCTTGTCATTAGTCTGGCATCCTTGTCACCAATGATTTGTTCTCTAGGGTGATGTCTTCTCATATATTTGGATAGTCTTGGTTCTATCCTTCTTTCTGTGTTTGGTTCCTCAACTTCAGAGTCACTTTTCTCATCACTTTCAAGTGTTTCATCATCTCTTCCATGTATACTATTTTCAAAGTCAAAGTGTGCAATTTCTTCATTCTATAACTCAACTTCTAAATGTAGCATGGCATTCGCTGGTTATGACTTGACTAATAGTAAAATTTGTTAACAGCTTGATTGGTAGCATTATCTTCAATAGAAATCCCTTCATAGAAGTACACAAAAGATCTATAATCTTCTAATTTCTTGGATTCATCAACTTGGACTTCTGCATGCTCATCAAAATTTACATTTTCACTTTTCACAATCTTGTTAGTGTTAGTATTCAAAAACTTATACACTTTGCTTCTAGTTGAGTATCCAAGGAATATTCCTTCATCACTCTTTGCATCAAACTTTCCATTTCTAGCATCTTTAAGAATATAGCATTTATAACCAAACACTTTGAAATATTTTACATTTGGTGAGTGACCATACCATAGTTCAAAAGGTGTTACATTTGTACCTTTCTTGACTTGGACTTGATTCAGGGTATAATAATAGTACTTATAGCTTGTCTCTAGTACTTCAAAGCAACATTTTTCTCCATCATTAATGTTCTTGCATAGTCTAACACTAATATATTCCTTCTTTTTGCAATGCCATTCTAAGGTGGAGTTCTTGGTGTCAATCTTTGTCTCTTGATTCCTTTATCATTGCAAAATGTCTCAAATTATTTTGATGTAAACTCTCCTCCTCTATCTGATCTCAGGTACTTTAGACTCTTTCCTATTTCCCTCTCAACCCTAGCAAAATACCACTTAAATAAATGAAATGCATCATATTTTTGTTTTAAGAACATGACAGTCATCATCCTGGAGTAGTTATCCATTAATAGCATTATGTATATGTCTCCTTGGTAGTTTTTTACTTCTATTGGACCAAATAATTCTATATGCACTAACTCTAATACTTCTTTGGAAGTGTAGGTTTTGCTTTTGAAACTTGACCTTGTCATTTTTCCTAGTTGACATTGTTTGCACATTGTATTTTCAGGCTTCTTCAACTTAGGAAAAACTCTGACTTTCTTCTTCTTTCTGATGCTAATTAGATTATCAAAGTTAACATGACATAACCTTTTATACCATAGTCACAGATCATCAAGTTTTACAATGAGACAGGTTGCATCTCCCATATCTAGATAAAACAAGTTACTCCTAGTTTGTTTACCTCTTCCTATCATATTTCCATCAGTGTCATAGATTTTGGTAGTTTTGTTTCCAAATTCTACTTTGCAACCTACATTTCCTAACTGTGATACAGTCAACAAATTGTTGTTCTATCCTTCAACATCGGGTGCATTAACACATGAGATTTTCTATGGAAGTTTAATAGAACCTTTTCCTTTGATTTGAGATGGAGCATCATTTCCAAATATAACACTATTTCCATCATATTGAGTAAAGGTAATAAACTTACTTTTGTCTCCTGTCATGTGCCATGAGCATCCACTATCTATGATCCACTTGTCATTTTTGTTTACATAGGTTAGCGATTTTGTTGCTTCATCTTCATCTAATTCATCCTTCATGGCCACATAGACTACTTCTTCATCATTCTCATCAGAATCCTCTTCAACAATGTAGCTTCTTTTTCCTTTTTCCTTGTAATCTTTGATATCATCTTCTCTTTTGTTCTTCTACTTTTTTCCTTCTTTGTATTTATTCTTTTGTGTACACCTTGCAACAATATGTCCTACTTCATTGCTATCAAAACAAATGATGGGAAGTTTACCTTTGAATTTATGTTTGGCTCTATGAAATCTTTTGGCCAATAATGCTACTAATTTTTCCACATCTTCCACATCTGTGCTACAGTCACTGGATGCATGTTTTTCTTTTCTTCTCTTCATTTTTGATTTCACATCCTTAGTGTCTTTCAATATCAGCTTGGCCTTGAAAGTAGATTCAAAATTCTTAGGTCTATAGTTATCAAATCCGGACAATTCAAATGCAGTAAGTCTTCTCACTATACCTTCAAAGGTTAGTGTGTTTCCTAGTGCACACCTTAGCTCTTGGATGGCTAAAACTTTGATAGCATAGATAGGGAGTAGTGTTCTTAAGTATTTGCTATTGATAGTATCATCTTCTAAATGAACACCCAAACTTCCTATTATACTTATCACTTCCTTCATTTTAGAGGCATACTGAGTAGCATTCTAACCTTCCTCCATTTTCATTTCATCAAACTTTCCTCTGAGGCTTTCTCTTTTTGCTCTTTGAACATTCTGATCTCCTCCATAGCTATTTGGTAGGGCTTTCCACATCTTGAATTCAAAATCACATCCTTTGATGTCATTAAATTTAGCATATTTGAGGGTAGAGGCTATCTCCAACATTTCCCGATTGTGGTCCTTCATTTTGTTCAAATCATTTGCAGTAACGGGTCCAACTGGATCTATGTTTTCCACTCCAATTGAGATTTTTTCATAATCACCTATTCATCCAAGGTGTAGCTTCATTAGGCTTTGCCACGCAACAAATTTATCTTTGTTAAGCTTGGGAACTTCCCTTTTGGACATTTTGATCTTCAAACTTCTAATACCTTTAGATTAAATTAGTAGATGGCTCTGATACCAATTGTTAGAAATGCTTTAGAATAATAGAGAGGGGGGGTGAATCAATTATTCAACATTCAAATGTCCAATTAAAATTTTGTCATCCAATAATGTGAGCCTATTAAATTGTTCATTCATCCAAGCTTAAGCTTTCCTACTTATAAAGTTACTATAAATCAACATGCAAGCATAACACATGAAAGATCAACACATAACATAGTGATTTACATGTAAATCCAATTTGGGAAAAACCACCAATAACATGCTAATCAATTCTCACTCTTTTGAAGTGATGCCCTATGAAAGGCCTGCCATGTTAAAGGCTACAACACACTATTAAATATGACCTGGTTAAAGGACTTAACCACCCTATTAGAACTGGGCTTGGTTAGAGGACTTTAGAACATTAGCTTGGAATGTCACCCTGTTAAAGGATTTACAAATGGTTATTAAACCAACCTAAGTCCATAGGATTTTATCCCAACTAATACAATTGCTAGAGAGTAACAATAAATGCTTTTGACCTGATGCAACTTACAACTTATCTTGCAGATTTTAGATCACTCTTTAGCTCAAAACATTGCCTGGATTTCAGTCTCTGTAGCTCTAAGTGCTTGTCCCCTTTTCAAGCTTTGTCTCATTGAGTCTTTATACTTGATATACCAATGAAATCTCCTATATGACCACTTATCAAAGTAGAGTCTATGTGCTCTATTCTTCCTTCTCCTTGATGTCTTCTCCTTGACACCCTTTAGCCACTTCACAATTTTGGCACACCAACAACCCTAGCTTCTTGGCTTGTGACTCCTTAAATAGAAGTCTAGAATTCCTTTTCCTGCTCAATTCTTGCCTTCTTTACTTTTTCTTTGAATGGATTAGGTGGGATTAATTGAATCTAACCCATATTTTGTTCCTTCTAGAAACATCATGAAGAATCCTCTTGAATTCACTAAAAAATTATTTACATAAAATTCTGTGCCACCAGGTCATCATCCTTATCCTCCAACTGGTTCAACAAATTCAAGATAAAAAGCTTGTTCACTTAGATTTGGCAAATCTTTGACTTTTCCAATAATGCAACAACTCAACACTATTGAAATTTTGGTACTCAACACATATTTTGTTACTCAGCATCAACTACATTTTTCTAATGCTCGGCACCTACTATGGATTCACTTAGCATCCACTAAGTTTTACTAATGCTCATCACCTGTTACTTTTCTTGACACCTTAACAAGCTTAACTCCTTTTGTATCACTCAACACACACTAGATTTTGCATTTTCTCGGCACTAACTAAAAATCTGCTCGACTCTAACTAGCTTGCACGACACTCACTAATGAACTTAGTTAAGCTTTATAGTCAACCTTGTTACAACTTATTCTTCTAAAGTTTCTAAGTGTGGCAAACCTTTGTATCTTCAAGCATATTATCAATACATAATTTTACCATTATCTTAACTGATCCTTGCACTTCATTACAAAATCATAACTCAACCTTTCCCTTAGGTACTTTTTTTACATCTTGTTGATTAAATCCTCTTCAACAATCAACTAAGTGATAGTACTTGAATCATATAAGCAATTTTCATTCCAAAAAATATTAGGTTTGACATTAATGACAAAAAAATGATTGAAAATATTCTTTATCAATAATCTTCCTTCTTTGCAACAATCTACCTCTTTGATAGTATTCATTTTCAATTAGATTTCCAACAATATCCCTCTTTGGCATTGATGGGAAATCAAATTGATCAACCAAGTTAACAAAATGCTAATTAGGTTAAAATAGTAAATCAAATGCCAAAAATAAAAAAATGTGTTATCATTAGTTTTCACATCTCCCTTTCTATTTTTTTATCCTAATTACTTTACTTCTACTTCTCTACTTCTCCCTCTTAGCTATTATTTTCTTTTTCTTTTCTTTCTACTATATCTTCCTAAACATCACTTTGATATTGACTATTCACTTTGACCTTGTACTACTACTAACTCCTTACATTATTTATTCCTTTGTATGCATTGATCATTTTCTGTGATTTTGGTATCAGCTTCTTCATCCTCTATCCATTTGATCTTCTAGATTTGATCAGTTTCTTGCTACTTTACCCTCTATCCAATTGAATGTTGTTGATCAATTTCTACTATTTCTTCCTCTTTGAGAAAAATTCCAAAGACTTATTATCTCAGCATTTTAATATTCTAGTGTAGCATTTGGAAGAATTCCAATTTCTCCCTCTATCACCTTGCTTGTGACTAATTTGGAACTTCAGCACTTTGATTACTTAAGGCATGACCAAGAAGTAAATATCCTCTGGATCAATTTGTAGTATGCCAACAATCAACTCATTTGATGCAAGGAAATCATGCTTCTTCCTCAAATAGCTCTGCATAGGGGTATCACCCCTAACTTACCTCTAAGATACTCAAAAGCATCTTTAGGTATTGCTTTTGTGAAGATGTCAGTAATCTATTTCTTTGAGCTAACATATTCCATCCTTACTTGTTTGTCTTTCACCAACTCTCTTACATAGTGATACTTAATTGTAATATGCTTTATTTTGGCATGCATCATAGGATTATTTGATATGTTGATGGCACTTGTGTTATCACAATATAGTATCATAGGTTCAGTTACCTCTTCCTTCATACCTTGCAATAGATGTTTGATCCATACAATATTAGTGTAGTTTATAGCAGCAACAACATATTCAGCTTCGGCTATGGACTATGAGGTACAACTTTGCTTTTTATTGGTCCAAGTAACCAATATTTTATCTAAGAAAAGTGATCCTCCACTGGTGGTTTTCTTGTCGTTAATATTACCTCCCCAGTCTACATTAGTGTAGGCTTTTAACTAAATGTTTTCACTCCTCTTGTAGTATAAGCCAAAGGCCTTAGTTCCTTTTAAGTACCTCAATATTCTCTTTACTGCCATCAAATGATTTTCTCTTGGATTAGCAAAAAATATTGCCACTATTCAAATAGCTAATGTAATGTTTGGTCTACTATGCAGAACATATTGGAACTTTCTAATCATTGATCTATACATTCTCTTATTCACTTCATCTCACTCATCATTCTTAAATAACTTATGTCCTATTACCATTATTGTACTAACTAGTTTTGAATCTTCTAGTCCATATGTCTTGAGTATCTCCTCTTCCATAGCTTTGTGCCAATTATCATCTTGTAGTGCATCTTTCACTATTTTAGGCTCAATCTTGCTCAACAGACATGATTCATTTCTTAGTTTGTTCCTTGTCATTGGTCTAGCATCCTTGTCACCAATGATTTGTTTTGTAGAGTGATGTCTTCTCACATATTTGGAATGTCTTCATTCTATCCTTCTTTCCATGTTTGATTCTTTAGCTTTAGAGTCACTTTCCTCATCACTTTCAAGTGTTTTATCATCTCTTCCATGTGTACTATTTTTAGAGTTAGAGTGTGCATTTTCTTCATTCTGTAACTTAGCTTTTGAATGCAGCTCAACAGTCATTGGTTGTGACTCACCTGATACTAAAATTTGTTGTTGATTTCCAACTTGATTGGCAACATTATCTTCAATAGACATCCCTTCATAGAATTATACAAAAGATCTATAATCTTTTGATTTCTTGGATTCATCAACTTAGACTTCTGCATGCTCATCAAAATTTACATTTGCACTTTTCACAATCTTGTTAGTGTTAGTATTCAAACACTTATATTCTTTTCTTTTGGTTAAGTATCCAAGGAATATGCCTTCATCAGTCTATGCATCAAACTTGCCATTTCTAGCATCTTTAAGAATATAGCGTTTACAACCAGACACTTTGAAATGTTTTACATTAGATGAGTGACCATACCATAGTTCAAAAGGTGTTACATGTAACTTTCTTGACTTGGACTCAATTAAGGGTATAAATAACAATACTTACAACTTCTCTCCAATACTTTAGAAAAACATTTTTCTCCATCATTAATGTTCTCACATAGTTTATCATTGATCTATTCCTTCTTTTTTAAATGCCATTTTGAGGTGGAGTTCTTGGTGCTGATGTTTGTCTCTTGATTCCTTTGTCATTGCAAAATGTCTCAAATTCTTTTGATGTAAACTCTCCTCCTCTGTCTAGTCTTAGGCTCTTCAAACTCTTTCCTATTTCCTTCTCAACCCTAGCCAAATACCACTTAAACATTTGAAATGCATCACATTTTTCTTTAAGAACATGGTAGTCATTATCCTAGACTAGTCATCCACAAATAGAATTATGTATCTATCTCCTTGGTAACTTTGTACTTCTATTGGACCACATAAGTTTGTATACATAAACTCTAATACTTCTTTTGTAAGTGCACATTTTTCTTTTAAAACTTGACCTAGTCATTTTTTTTAGTTGACATTGTTTGCACATTGTATTTTTAGGCTTCTTCAACTTAGGAAAACCTCTGAATTTCTCCTTTTCACTAATGCTAATTAGATTATCAAAGTTAACATGACATAACCTTTTATGCCATAGCCACACATCATCAAGATTTATAGTGAGATAGGTTGCATCTCCCATATCTAGATAAAAGAAGCTACTCCTAGTTTGTTCACCTTTTCCTATCAAATTTCCATTAGTGTCATAGATTTTGGTAGTTTTGTTTCCAAATTCTACTTTTCAACCTACATTGCCTAACTATGATACACTCAACAAATTATAGTTCAATCCTTCAACATAGTAAACATTATCACATGAGATTTTCTCTGTAATTTTAATAGAACCTTTTCCTTTGACTTCACATGGAGCATCATTTCCAAATCTAAAACTCTTTCAATCATATTGAGTAAAGGTAATAAACTTACTTTTGTCTACTATCATGTGACATGAGCATCCAATATCTATGATCTACTTGTCATTTTTGTTCACATAGGTTATCAATGTTGTTGCTTCATTTTAATCTAATTCATCCTTCATGGCCACATAGACCACTTCATCATCATTCTCATAAGGATTCTCTTCAACAATGTAGCATCTTTTGCCTTTGTCCTTGTAATCTCTACTATCATTTTATCTTATGTTCTTGTACTTGTTTCCTTCTTTTTAGTTCTTCTTCTATGTACACCTTGTAGTAATATGTCCTACTTCATTGCAATTAAAACAAATGATAGGTAGCTTACCTTTAAATTTACCTTTGCCTTTATGAAATCTTCTGGCCAATAATGCTTCTAAGTGTTCTACATCTTCTTCATCTGTGCTACTATCACTGGATATATGTTTTCCTTTTCTACTGTTCTTCTTTGATTTCACCTTCTTAGTTTCTTTCAATGTTAGCTTGGCCTTGAAAGTAGATTCAAGATTCTCAGGTCTATAGTTATCAAAGTTGAACAATTCAAATATAGTAAGTCTTCCCACTATACCTTCAAAGGTTAGTGTGTTTCTTGGTACACACCTTAGCTCTTGGATGGCTAAAAATCTAATAGCATAGATAGGGAGTAGGATTCTTAAGTATTTTCTTTTGTTAGTATCATCCTCTAAATGACCACCCAAACTTCTTATTGCACTTACCACTTCATTCTAGAGGCATAGTGAGTAGAATTCTCACCTTCCTCCATTTTCATGTCATCAAACATTCTTTCGAGGCTTTTTCTTTTTTCTCTTTGAACATTATGATCTCCTCCATAGATATTTGATAGGGCTTTCCATATCTTGAATGAAGAATCAAATCCTTTGATGCCATTAAATTCAACATAGTTGAGGGTAGAGGCAATCTCTAGCATTGCCTGATTGTGCTCCTTCCTTTTGTTCAAATAATCTATAGTAGGGGGTCTAGATGGATTTACATGTTCCACTCCAGTTGAATTTTTTGCATAATCACCTATTGATCCAAGGTGAAACTTTATTAGGCTTTTCCATGCAGCAAAGTTATCTCTATTTAGCTTTGGAACTTCCCTCTTGGACATTTTAATCTACCTACTTCTAGTACCTTTAAACTAAATTAGCAAATGGCTCTGATACCAATTATTAGAAATGCTTTAGATAATTGAGAGGGGGGGTGAATCAGTTGTTCAAAGTGAAAATGTCTAATTAAAAAATTTTCATCCAGTAATGGGAGCCTATTAAACTATTCATTCATCTGAGCTTAAGCTTTCCTACTTAGAAAGTTACTATAATCAACATACAAGCATAACATATGAAAGATCAATGCATAACATAGTGATTTACATGGAAAACCAAATTTGGTAAAAACCACTAGTAAAATGCTACTCAATTCTCACTCTGCTAAAGTGATGCCCTCTTAAAGGCTACAAAACACTATTAAACATGACCTAGTTAAAGGATTTAACCACCCTGTTAGAAGCAAGCTTGGTTAAAGAACTTTAGAAAATTCACTTGGAATGTCACCCTATTAAAGGATTTACAAATGGCTATTAAACCAACATAAATCCGTAGGATTTTACCCTAACTGATACAATTTCTAGAGAGCAACAATAAGGGCTCTTCACATGACATAGCTTACAACTTATCTTGCAAATTCTAGATCACTCTTTAGCTCATAACATTTCTTGGCTTTTAGTCTTTGTAGCTTTGACAGCTTGTCCCCTTTTCAAGATTTTTCTCCTTGAGTCTTCATGCTTGATATACTAGTGCAATCTCTTATATGACCACTTATCAAATCAAAGTCTCTGTGTTCTATTCTTCTTTCTCCTTGATGTCTTTTCCTTGACACCCTTCAACCACTTTGCAATTTTGACATACAAGAAATTGTAGGTTCTTGGCCTATGACTCCTTAAACAGAATTCTAGAATTGCTTCTTCTTCTTGATGCTTCCCTCTTTTAATTTTGGTTCAAATGGATTAGGTGTGATTCATTGAATCTAACCCATATTTTTTTTCCTTCTAGAAACATCATGAAGAATCCTCTTAAATTTGCTCAAAAATGGTTTACATAGAATTTTGTGCCATGAGCTCATTGTTGGGTGGTCATTTTGCATAAGGTCAATGAAAAGAATCCATTACACAATTCCTCTCTTGAAAAGCTAATCTTTTGGGATCAACTCCAAGGTTTAGTATTTGTCTTGTGATGTACCAAAATCTACTCAGTTGAAGATAAATGTGATTGTTCACAAGGAGGCCTTTTTTGGTTCTATTATGATCTTGGAATGAAGTAAGTCTATTCGCTATCTCAAAATAATAAACAAAAGAATAATGTTTTTTGTATTTTCTAGTTTTCCTATGAATGCAATCTAACAATGCAACTAAAATGAGTTCCTATTCCAATAAGGGTTAAACAAAGAAAATAAAGAAATTGAAAGAAAATAACATGAAATTGAAATCCTAAAAGGACATAAGCTACAAAAAACAACATGTTGCGTGTTAAACTTTCAAAGAAATTGGTAGGAAACCAATGATAATAGGAGTAGCGCTTCCTAGAATCCACTAATGCATGGTCGATGAGAAACTTTAACAATCATACGATGTTTCACCTTTCATCAAACTACAAGGCCACAAAAGGTGCTCTCATGTGAGACAAAAAGCTATGCAAGCACAATTTGATGATCTATTCTCAAGCTATATACATCAGTGGAATTCAAAAATCTATAGGAAATACTAGAACTAAAAGATCACACAACCAAAAATAATGCAATAAACCTGTGGCTCAATCACAATCTCATGAATAGAATTCACAAAAAAATGACACTTTCAGTTAAGAATCACTACACTCCAAATGCAAGCACCAAAAGAATAATTTCATTGCATAATAATGGTGGCCTTTGTTAGATTTTACAATGGGGCATTTATAAGAAATTGTCTCCTTATTTTGTGTTGAGAGTGAGAGATATCCTCATGCAATAAAATGCTTTTAAAAAATTAAAACAAACTAAATATATACAGACTAACAATTAATATGTTGCTTGGAGGGACTCCATCCATATTTTATTCATTAATTCGATGCATGAGCCCTTTACATGTCAAAAATAGAGAAAGAATGAGAGAGAAAGTAGGAGGAAGCCTTCAGTCGAAGTAGGAGCATTTGGAGGTGCCAAAAATAGAAGCTAGTCCTTTACTAGGTGTGTGTCAAAGTTAAACTATGGTTAGAATGTGTTCCTAATGCATGGAAGGCACTATTTTTGGAACTGGCAATTAACTATTGACACACTCTCAATTGTAGAGCTACAGAACTACATACCTATAGACTTGCACATCTATGGAGCTGCAGAGCTGCGGACCTTGACAATGTCAAAATCTCAAAATTTTACTAAGTGTCAAAATTGAAATTTTGGCATCTGATTTTTGTCCTTCTTCATCCCAACACTATGTTTGGATGTATACCCTTGAATTTCTCTATCATCTTAGTAATATTAGCCACATTTAGAAGATCTAAAGCCTCATACTTGTCCTTGACCTTTTGTCTATAGTTTTCCACCTCAATTTGAGTCTCTACAAAATCTTTGAGTTTGGTGTCCAACTCTAACTGGGCTCCTTCTATCCTCAAGGCTTGTTAGATGTCTTCATCATTAGCAACCTCCAAAAAAACTTATTGAAATTATCCACTACTATCTCTATAGGTAAAAATCTCTCTTGTTCCTCATCTTCAAAAATATTCAAGCATGCATCATTGTAGTGTCTCTCTACTTCCAAAATATGCTCTCAGGATTGGTCCTTGAGCTGATGGATCTCCTCATGTAATGTCTCCATTACTTTATTGTTATTCACTATTTTCTCTATCTAGTCATCAATCATTCTAAATCTTCTCCAATATATACATCGATCAAAACCTGATATCTTTGGCCCTTTATGGTTTGTAGAGTCTACAAATCCTTACTCCAAGCATGTACCTAATCCATGATACTAAAGTCCCACATCAAAATTGCTATGATCTTATTCACATTGTCCTATGTAGCATGCAGTAACTTAAAATTCCCCATGATGTTTGTAACACCTTTCTCCTCAAAAAATTCTTAGCATTCTTGATAAGCTCTAAAAAATGGGTCTAATTGTACACTTCCCCCTTCTCTAAGTACAATGTTCAATGTATGGTTAGGGTGTTCAAGATCAAGAGGACCAATGACCTCAGCTAGATATCCCTTTAGGATCTTAGCTTGCCTTTGAAGTGCATGAAGTTCAATCTCCTCTTGTTCCATGTACTTAAGGATCTCTTTGACTCCCATAGTCATCATTTGTAAGGCTGAATCCCATGTAGGCCTTCCTAACATAACATCCTTTAATTCATAATACTCAAGGATAAGGCCTTCTGCATCTATACCTTTAGGAGGGAGAGCCACTTGTGCAAATAAATCCTAGTTCTATACAGTGGTGACAAATACCAATGGTCCTACCTCATGTGATGCAGAATCAAATTTGTTCAAGATCTCTGTAATGTCACAAATGTCTTCGTCTGAAGCATGAAATTGAGGCTTAGTAATCATTCCTATTTCCTTTCAAATCCATCTAGGGATGTGTCTTGTTGTGGACTTGTCTCTTGGTGACAAAGGGGCGTGTTCAACTACCTCCTTCCCTTTATCACTCTTGCTGGGAGTTGTGTCCTATTGGGAGGGCTCCCCTTCTATAGTTTCAATCTCTTTGGATTCTATAACCTATACCTCAATGTCTTGGGAAGGTTTTTTTGAATATTCTACCATTTTCTCTTCCTTTGACACTTCATCAGTAGCCCTTTATTCTAGTCTCTCCTTTGATAGTGGTTCCTTTTGAACATCCTCTTCCTCTAAACTCTAAGGTGAAGGAGTCACTGAGCCTTGTTCTACCATTGTAACTCATGGTGGAGATGGAGGAGTAAGATCGGGACCCTATGTATCTAGCAGCATTTGTGTCTAGTCTTCTTGTTGAGGTTCACCTGTAGGGGTGTCCCTAATCTTATCCCCAATCAACTATGTACCTACGGGCATGAAATCAAAATCTAACATTGAGAAAACATCATCAATTTCTTCACTCTACTCATCCACCCACTACTATACTTCATCTTCCAAAGAAGAGAGCTCTAAAAGTTCTGCTTGAATGGATGGTGGGGTACCCATGGCACTCTTTCTCCTTTGCAATTCTATGGCTCTTGCTAGCTGAGTTCTTCTCTATAGGGGTGCTTGTTCTTCCTCTTCCTCCTCTAATTATGTTTCTTCTTCTTCATCATCTCAATCCAAAATGGTTTTTAGGATAGATGGATTAGGCACTAACCTGCTACTAATCCTTTTCCTTTTCTTCATCAGAATCTTAATTCTTTTATTCTATTTCTTGGAGGTAGAAGGAGAAGCTGGCTCATCTTGCATAGGAGAAACAAAGACTTGTAGAATATCTCCCTCTTTTGGTTGGGTAGAAACAACAAGAGGAAACAGTGGTTCATCCTAGACTTAGGTAGCTTCAGTATCTTAAGAACCCTGTGGACTCTATTCCTACTGCTAGAGAGGGGCTTGTTCTACTTGAGTCCTCTAAGAAGAGGTCCTCTTTCTTTTATTCTTTCCCTTCCTTTTAGGAGGGTGGTAATATCAAATTGGGCAACCAAGTTGGTACACTATCTCTATCTTGATAGGATACTGGAGCACAAAGGTAGGAATTGTAAATTTCCTTCATTTAATGCTTTCTAGGTGAGCATGTCCATGGAAGATCACTATAACTAGAATTATATCAAGTGGAAAAGGTTTCTTAATCCAATTGTTTGTCATTTGGATGACATGTCTTGCTTGATGATTAATATCATCTTCTTCCTCCCTATCAACCTCTACATTTAGAATAGTTCTTTAACCAATTTTATCTGCATTGAATAGGGGATCCAATAATTCCTTAAAATCCTATTGTCTTATCTCATTAGGGATGTTCAACTAGAGAGCCTTTTTTGCTAGATACAAAGTCATCCTATGATAGTACCTAATGTGGATGTTGTAGTCATTTGTGGCATTCATCTAGTGATCTTCAACAACATCCTCATGATGGAAGTCTTTTTGTACTAGACTCTGCACTTTCTAGACATTATCAAAATATGGCTAAGGAGAGTTCTACTCTTCAAGGGGATAGTTTTCCCACTCGAAGATCAGAATATCCTATTTCCTCTTCACCTAATATATTCTTATGAACAGTGGCCATGTCCAACAAGGTCTTTGTTGTCTCTTGATTTTCTCATATTCCAACTCAATCTATCAAGAAATCTTAAGTAGCACCAATTTTTTGCTTGGATATCTCAAGAGATTCTTAGGATTGATGGATGCACCTGCTACCTATAGATATGTGAATGCTTTGAACTAAATGAAGTAGGCTCTGAGAGCTGTGATCTATGCTTTGGCTTCATCAAATAACCTCTTCCCATAGTCTCCCTCAATGAACCAAATGATCACAAAGATAAAGGCATCATTCATGATTCAGTACTCCTTGTTCTGCACTGACAGCTTCTTCTTCACCAATTGAGGATAGACTATGTATGGCCAAGCAATGGGGTCCTACATACTACCTTTCTTGTACAAACTAGGATAGTTTTTCACCCTCACTGCAAGTAGGTACACTATGTAAGAAGTCATGTAAAAATTCTTGTCCTTCACCATCCTTAGTTGACCACACAAGTTTTCACTTAGTGTGGTGGCCCAATCCAATTGTATCTTTGCCTGTCTAATGGTCTCAATGAAGTTTACCATGAAAGTATTGAGATGACATGTTTTGGGTAAGCCCATGACTCGACTCAGGAGAATGATAGAGTATCTGATGTTAGCCTTCATGTATCCCCAAGTCATATCCACTTTTTCGATTATCTTTCCTTGATGAGGCTTCTCAATGGGGTATGAAGACTGTATGATATCAATGGCCTCTTGATGATGCTCCTTGTACCACCTTTTAGCTAATTCATAGGAAAGTTGAATGAGCTGGTCTACTCTAGGAAGATGAAAGACCCTCTGAATGTTGTTGAGTCGTAGATCCAACACCACTTCTGTGGTTATACTTTTCACTACCCTTTCATCAAGAATGAAATGTTGGGACAAGGTCATGATTAATTTAGCTGATTGTATAGAAAATGGATGTGACACTACATTCACCAATCCTGAATGAATTAGAGTAGATATAATAGTTTATCTCTCTATTGGCCTATTACAAATCCTTAGGAAATCTACTAGATCTATGTATCCAAAAATTGGTATCTCAGATCTCAACATAATCATCATGAAATCTTGACTTTGAAGGTACACCTTGAAATTTGAACACGATAGGTTTGGATGTTTCTCTGGAAGTGGATGCCATTTAGTTATGTGCACATTGTGAGAAAAGCATTTATTAGTTAAAGATAACGTAAAAGCTTATAAATAAACATGAGTAAAAAAATGTCTTCTTTGGGTGATTTATTTTTAAATTTTTTTTCTCACTTTATCCTTTTCAAAAAATTTATTTATTTTTTATTTTTATTTTTATTTCTTTATTTTTTTTGAAATTTTTTATTTTTTTTTATTTATTTTATTTTTTTTTTACAACAATTAAAACCAAAAGAAGGTGTGTAGGGTGTGTGTGTCATGCATGCACCAACATGTGGCGCAGCTAGGTTTTGTGAGCAATGCCCAATGGTTTGGGCACACAAGGTGTTAAAGTTGGTGAGTGGTGTTGAAGCTAGCGTACAGTGCCAAAGGCAGTGCATGATGCTAAAGAAGGAAGGTATGGAAAAAAAGGACCAATTTTTGGTTGGGTGCCCGCGCTACATCATAGGGCTAGCACGCGGCGTGCAATGCCAATTGAAATAGTCATACCTCTGCACTTGGTCATGTGAAAGCAAGGCCAAAAAAATGTAAAAATGTTTGATGTGTGGGGCACTTTTCTATTTATTATTATTTATTTTTTGTATCCTTTTCAAAAAAAAAATTTAAAATTTTTTTTCAAAATTTTTACTCTAAAACTCTAACTCTAATAAAATTTTCTTCTCCTAACTCTCAAACTATGAGTCTGGGAGTCAAAAAAATTAGGGGGTCCCCATTCCTAGTGAGGAATGGGGCATGTGTTGTGGACACCACAAAAAATAGCCTTGAAAAAAGGAAGAATTGACCAAGGCATTTCTTCATTAGAAAACATTCTTTTGATATGTGTCAAACACCAACCAATCTTTGAACATCTCAAGCAACTTTTAGATGACTTTACAATCAAAATCACAAAATTTGAAACCCTTAAAGTTAGAGTGTGCATTGTGTATTCATTCCCTTTGACACCTTAGGATGTAGTCTATCAAAGTTTCTTGACAACTCAAAACAATCTTCCACTCCTCCCAGCTCATTCATTCAGAATCTCCATGAAGGCCTTTTATCAATCAATTCATTGACTAGATGAGATAATCAATTCAAGGGCTCTTGGTGGGATGCTACATTCTTTTTAATTTTTTTCTATTTGAATAATTGCTCCATATCATTCAAAACATTACTTTTGATGAAATAATACTTTGAATACAATATACTTTGTTTTCAAAAAATGTATCTTTTGCCATTTCAGATCTTTAGAATCCTTATGTCTTAACATCATACTCTCTCTCTCTCTCTCTCTCTCTCTCTCTCTCTCTCTCTCTCTCTCTCTCTCTCTCTCTCTCTAATATATTTTGTATCTTGACTATGGTTAGACTGTGTAGTAATAACATTAGTGTCCTTTCTTGTATTCGATTTCTTGTGAACATCCCTTGCATTCCTCTTTTAGAACTTTTTTTTTTTTTTTTTGGAAACTTTGATGCCAAACAATGATCTTAGGAACCTCTCAAGGAGACCTGTCTTGTTTGAACCAATTGAAGTTTGGATCATCCCTTGTCATCTTCAACTTCAATTCAACAACAACCAAAAAAATCAAATTTTTAAGATTTGCAAAGTGTTGAGAACTTGTTGGTCTAGACTTCTAATTTCTAGACTGAAAATCCCCTATTTCCACGAGAAATGTTTGTTGCTCAGTTGGTATAAGACACACAATTGTCCAAACATTTTAAAAAAGACATACCTCTTCCTAAAATCAAAACTAAAAAGTCGTTAGTGAAATCTTAAGAGAAAATCTCAAGTACGCCTTACACCCCAGGACTAACACAACTTTGAAAGGAAACACACGACCAAAAGAAAACATGCAACATGAAAGGAAACACACTTGCCGAAATGAAACTCTAAGCTAAATGTGAAAATAAAAAATCTAACTAATTTTTTTTTCTTTTTTTTCTTTTAGACATCAAAATAATGCTTTAGAAATTGCCCATTTATGGGCAAGGGAAGAAATTCCTCCTGTAAGGAACTAAGCCTAAAAATGTTTTCTCCCAGAATTTCTACAATTTGATAAGGGCTTGTCCACAAGAATTGAAACTTAGTATGGCTGCCGAGCTTTTCTTTCACCTTATTCTAGAGTAGAACAAGGTTGGAAAGCCTAAATGATTTGATCGTGGCTCTCTTGTCGAACCATCCCTTCACAATAGCTTGATGTTTAGCCATGTGCTCCAATGCAGCTATCTATTTCTCATCTATCTCTAACAGATTCATCAATCTAATTTGTACTTTTTCAGCTTCTTCAGCATACCCACTCATGAATTTCAAAACTAGGATTCTGAGGTTGAGCAAAAATACTGGCTCTTGTCCATAGACAAGAAAATACGAAGAAGTCCCCAAAGAATTTTTGACTCTCACTCGATCTATCCATAAGGCATATTTGAGTTGCATATTCCAATCCTTAGGATTTTCTTTCAATAATCATCTTATTACCGTGATCAAGTTCTTGTTTGTAGATTCTGCTACCTCATTTCCTTATGGGTAGTAATTTGAAGAGAACTTGATGATGGCTTGATTTTCAAATGCCCATTGGGTTAGGAATGTAGATGCGAAAGTAGACCTATTATCACACACAAGGGAAAATGGTATTCTAAACTTGGTAACAATATGTTCTTCCAAAAAGTTTCTCACGACCTTAGGAGTGCAATTTCTAAATATTTCTACCTAGGTCCATTGTGTGCAGTAATCTATAGCTGTGAGAATAAATGCATGTCCAGTTGATGATGGTGGATTGACTAGTCCAATGAAATCTAGTCCCCACTTTTTAAAGTGGTGTACCTCTTATATTAGTTGTAATGGCATTACCAAATTCCTTTCTCTATTGGCACTAGTTTGACAGATATGACAAGAGAGTACATGATCAAAAGTGTCTTTGAATATTGAAGGCCAAAAATAACCCAATCTTAGAATCATGTGGGCTATTGCTTCTATCAAACCATGTCCTATACCATAGTTGTCATAGAAATGTTCCAAAACTTCATTTACTTCCTCTCGGCCTAAACACTTCAGATAAATCCCTTCATAGTTTCTCTTGTACAACTAGTTGTCATATAGCATATAAGATTCACACTTCATTTTAAGTCCCCTGCATTGTAAATTGTTCATCCACTTTGGGAATTGGTCTTGTAGGAGATAATAAACAATGTCTTGATACCAAACATCTATCACCACTCCCTAATTAATGTCAACTTGTGATACCACCATCTTCTTATGGTCATCCTCATTCTTTTCATCATCAAACTTGAATTGCTTTTTGTTTCCATCTTGGTTATTAGCTATCATTTTTGACAACCCTTGACCTCTAACTAATCTCATAGATTGAATTTTGAGATCAAATTCCTAAAGTATGGCCATCCACTTTCCTCTCCTCTCACCAAGTTCATTCTACATCAAAAGCATCTTTATTGCTAGATTAGGTACAATTGCATACACCTTACTTCTTAGTATGTAGTGATGGAACTTCTTAACTTCCTTGATCAATGCAAAGGATTGTTTATCAAGGTTTGAATAATTCAACTCTACATTCTTCAAAGGACAACTCATAAAATCAATTGGTCTCTCATCTTTCTTTTTCCTTTTTTCTTGTCAGGATCCCTACATAAGAATGTTCAAAAGCAAACGAATAGATCTTGAAAGGTAAATCGTAATCTAGACTCACCAAAACTAGGGCCATTGAAATGGTAAGTTTGATATCTTCAAATGACTTCTTTATCTCTGGAACCCATTTTAGCTTAGCCCCTTTTTTGAGTAAATCATTAAGAGGATGAACTATCTTTGCGAGACCACTTATGAATTTTGGCACAAAGTTTATCTTATCGAAGAAAGACTTCAATTCCTTCTAACTATGTGGAGGTGCTAATTTCAAAATATATTAAACTCTATCCAGATCAATGGAGATTCTGACTTTAGAAATAAAATCCTAGGAGCTTTCCTTTAGTGATGCCAAATGAGCATTTCTTGGGATCAAGAGAAATGTCATATTTATGACATCTATTGAATACTTGTCTCAGATCAGCAATGTGGGTACTTTGATCTTTTGAAAAGATAGTTAAGTCATCCATGTAGATGATAATACATATATTAATCAATCCTTTGAGATCTTCATCCATCACTCATTGAAATGTAGCTCCTACATTAATCAATCCAAAAGGCATTCTTCTTTAAGAAAAAGTTCCCCACTTAGTTGTAAAAGTAGTCTTTCAACGATCTTCTTCATCAACCATCACTTGATTATACCCTAAGTAACCATCTAAGAATGACATCATTTTTAAACCATTAACAATTTAAAAAAACTCATCCAGTGAGGGTAGAGGATAGTTATCCTTCTGAGAAGCTAGATTCAAGTTGCAAAAGTCAACACAAAGACAAATCTCTCATATCTTCTTCCACATGGGAACCAAATTCACCACCAATGTAGAATGGTGAATAGGAAATATGATCTTAGAATCTAGTAACTTCTTTACTTCTTTCATGATCAATGGTTAAATGAGAGGATTTACTAGTCTTTGTCTTTGTCAGAATGGTTTGCAATCAAACTTCAACGGGATGTCATGTGTGATAATCTTAGGATCATAAGTCTTTAATTCTTCATGCCTCCAAGAAATGATATCCTTGTACTCGATGAGTAATTTAAGCATGTCCTTCCTTTCTTGTGAGTTGCACACTTTTCCTATCTATACATTTCTTGGTTCTTCATCAGTACCCAAATTGTAGGAGTCACATTCTTTGATTCCCTTTTCTTGAGTTTCCCTTCTTTTGAGTGTCGATTCATCATGATCAAAGATATGTTCAAGTTAAACCATTCCCTTTGGAATAGTGTTTGTCTTTGGATTAAGAATCCCATCTTCATCTTTAAGCTCATCATCTTTAGGTCTATCATCCGGTGTATCATCAATCTCTTGTCCCTCAAAATGGCGACTGCACATGATAAACTCAAGTATATGTTGATCACCTTGAAAGACTTGGAAGTTTGTGATATTATCAAGAATGGATGAAACCACAACCAATTGGACAAAAATATTTTCAACTTGGTTCTTTCAACTAGCTATAAAGCACTTGTTGAGATGGCAAGAGCATTTTCTACCATGTTCTTTCTTCTTGGAATGGATTTGATATTTAAGGCTTCAAATTCATCCAATATATCCTATACCCTTTTTTCATAAGCAAGTAATCTTCTATCATTGTAATAGTTTATGGATTTTACTTTTCATATAACCAATTGAAGTCTCCTTCAACTTTGAGAGCCGTGACTCCTTTCTCTAGTGCAAAGAGAAGTCCTCAAATTAATGCCTTATATTCTATAGCATTGTTAGTACATCTAAACTGCAATTGATATGCGGCATAGAAAGATCTACCTTTTGGGTTGAGAAATTTGATACCTACACTAGCTCGAATCTTGTACCTAGAACCATCAAAGGGAAGTGTCCAAATTACATTTTCCTTGGGTTTTCTAACTTTATACTTATTCATCCTTAACTTCTCTTTCACTTGAGCCTTGAATGACTGTTTCTTAGGAACCCATTGTAACTTTCCTTGTGTAGGACTTGATGAGTCCCCTTTGTAATCTATAGATAGAGGAAGTGTGTGTTTTTCTTGTTTATCTTGAATTTCTCCTATTATCTCTTTGATTTCCTCAACTTTAGGTTCAGGATGAATGACTATTGAAGTCCATCCTTTACCTTTTACATATCATCTTCTTCTTTGGACTTTAATCATCCCTAGAGGAGGAGAAGACAAACCTCCACCATCTAAAGAGGTATCACTGTATGACACATTCAAATCTTCAATTTCTTCTTCAATCTTTTCAACAAGGTCAGATGAGTCCATTGAATTTTGGCTTTTTGTAAGTTCATCTATTGAGGTGTTTTTATCCCTATTTTCCATTATGTGTGTCAATGCCTTTGCTACCACTTCTTGGAAAGATGAGTATTCAAACTCAAAGTGACTAACTTTGTGTAGCTGACAAAATCTTAGAAGGAGGAGGATGTTGGGATCAGCTTCCTCTCCTAAACACTATAAATTAGTCACCATACTATCTATGAATTATGTCACATTTTCACTTTTGGGTACTGGCACATTAGGTTCTTCATTCTGATCTTGAAGTGTATTTTTTGGAACCATATCCAATACCATCACTTTGTATGAACCCAAATATAATTCTAAGAATGCTATCTCATTTGGGGCATTGTAATTTGTGACCATTTTTTTCAATTTGGGCTCAGCATCTATCTTGATTTGGTTGTTCAATCCTTTCCATGGAAACCACAATTGAGTGAAGTCTATAGAAAACCATCTTCTTAGACATTTCATCCATTCTCTACTCAGGAGCAATCCATATGTTTTAGGGATATCAACCACATGTATGCCAATGAAATCCTAAATCCTAAGGTCAACTCTCAATTGTATCCACACATCTTTCAATACACCAATGACTTTTACCTCCATTTTATCCAACTGTATCACCACTTGATTAGAGGGTTGAGTATTAACTCCTAGCCTTTGAGCTATTGATAATGGCATTATGTTACATGAAGCTCCTAAATCAATGAGGCAATTGTGAAGGTTCTTCCCATATATCTTTATGCTAAGAAAAAATGGGGGTACCTCAATTTTGTCTTTGAACATAGTGAGCATCACTTCTACAATATTTACTTGTTGAGATACTATCTTTTGAGGAACAATATTTGTATTGTGGGAAAGTTTTGTATGATCCAATATTTATATAAGAGCTTCTCATTGTTGTGGAAAATTTTGTAACATGTCAAACATGGACATATTGGCTTTATTTCTCTTCAAATCTTCTACCGTATTGTACTCTTTAGTGGACCAAGTGGGATTCTTTAGTATTGTTGGTATGTTCACTTGATTTTGATTTTATTTTCCTCCCTACACTGGTCTTACCAGTGGTAGATTATTACTCACTCTTGGATTAGGTGGAGTTGGTTATAAACCTAGAGGTATCCCATCTATCAAGAGATCCTTTCTATTTATGAGATTGTATGTATTTTGATTGTCATTGTGAAAAGAAAACATCTCATCATGCTAAATATTAAGTTCTTGACTAAATGGGAATAAAAATTCCTCACTTGTTGATTGCTCCACTTGTGTATTCGGTGCAAAATTGTAGGATTCCAATAGCATAGCATTGAATTGTTCAAGAGGAGGATTGTCATTTACCTATGAATTTTGATTCATCTCCTAATTGCCATTATAGTACGAACCATCATTGTTAAGCACATTTTGGCTATCATCATTGAAAATTGTTGTTGTTGTTATCAATAGGAATGCTTCCATTTTTTGGCTGGGTGTTCCATTGTTAGTTTTGTCTTTGGAAGCCATTATTTTGATCAAGAGGATTGAATTTGTTTCCTCTGTTGTTATTTCTTGCATTGTTGTTGTTATTGTTCCCATTGAAGTTCTTGTTGTAATTCTGACCAAAATTGTTGTTGTAGGGGCCAACGTTGTTTCTTTGGAAGTTGTTATTTTTTCCTTGTGACAATCTAAGACATGTCAATTCATTGTTCATTTTTGACATAGTCTTCTTCATTTGACCAACTTCTAAAATAAGGTTATTGTCCATTTCCATGGGAACTATGGCCTTCTATTCAAATAAAGCTATTTTTGGAGGCTCATACATTGGATATGTTATTGCTTGATTTTGTGGAGTGGGTGCCTATTTGATGCAAGAGCATGCACCAATATAAGGGAAATCTTGTGTCACCCAAAAAAATGTACTTAGATATAGTTTCTGTTTCATGTGATTTCATTTTTGGACACCCATTTGGGTCAAATAAAGGTTCCAACTCTCACAGTTCCACTATCAATGCGCTAGAAAATCTTGAAAAAAAGGAGCATGTAATTGGGCCATCATTTTGGTAAACTAGAAGGTGTGAATTGGCCAAATGAGTGTAATTGTGATTTAGAACATTCCAAAAAAAGAATCAGGTCAAAAGGCCCCATGGTTTGAAAGTTATTGCAGTTTTTCGGGTTGTGGAGACCTCCTAAGAATGCTTCAAAGTTAGGTTAGGGGCATTAAATGACCTCAAAAAGGGCCAAAAATTGGGGGATGAGTGAAGCTAGTCCATAGGGTTATAGAGCACTTCAAGAACTTTCCAAAAATTTAAACGGTTCGTCAATAGAAGCTACGGTTCAAAAGTTATGCCTCCCAAAAGTTTGTTTACCGTTTCTGGATTCTTCTACATTTGTGTCAACTTCTAACACAGCTTCTAGAACCTTCTATTTGGTCGGTGCATGCCTACTAGAACTTTCTAGAATGTACTCCTAGTCCTTAACCCTCTAGGGTCTATTTAAGGAGATTTTTGGCATTGTAAAAGGCAGTTCGGAGTGGAGTTTGAGAGGGGGTACTAAAAGGAGAAATTATCTCCACATTTATGCTATTGTAAACCCTTAGGGCATGTTTTGAAGTTTATTTTCTCTGTACTTAATGTACTAGCTTATTTTTTAGTTAATACAATTTCCCTTTTCTATTGTGTCCATTCTGTTCTTAGGTTGTGTCCCCATCAAGTGGTATCAGAGCTGGTTTTCCTGAGTGTGTAGACAGAGTGCCGACTGTGAGGAAATTTGTACCAAGACTGTGTGGTTCTAGGTTTGAGTTAAGAAGATGCCTCCATGAACAAAGCATGGCAAAAGGGCCAGAGCTATTAATCCTAAGGAGGTTAGAGCCCTCCAAAGGTAGGTACAAGCATTGTAGGAGGAGCTCTGTAGAGGAGCAACTGTGGTTGCAAGTGATGAAAGTGAAGATGACAATTAAGAAGAAGAAATGGGACCAGAAGGGGAATTTGATGGGGAAGTTCTAAATCATGTAGAGGAAAGTCTTTTTAGGGCCATTACTAAGTTTGGGAAAAGACCTACAATTGAAGTGGGTGTATTTTTAGGAAGTCTGAAACCAGATGAGTTGATCGATTGGATCAATGAACTGGAAGAATACTTTGAGTATGAGGATATCAAGGACCCAGATAGGGTTAAGTTTGCAAAGGCCAAACTGAAAGGCGATGCCAAAATCTAGTGGCAAGAGGTCCAATTGGAAAGAAATAGAAGAGGAAAGGAGAAGATCAAAATACGAGATTACATGGTGGACAAATTGAAGAAGCAGTTCATTCCTGTGGACTACGAGCTTGATTTGTTTAAGAAGATGCATGGGTTAAAGCAAGCAGGAATATCAGTCCAAGAATATACAGAGGAATTTTATCAACTCATGATTAGAGTGGGGCATGTAGAAGCAAATAAGGAGAAGGTTTCTCATTATATCAGTGGGTTGTGACCTAGCATCCAGAGGAATTAAGCCTGGTAAGAATGACCAACGTTGAAGAGGCATACCAGTTTGCCCTACAAGTTCAAGAGAATCTGAATAAAAGGTTTGAAGGAAGACAAAGAGGGTGCAGTAAAGGAGGAAGGGGAAGTGGTAGATCATTTGGAGGGCGTAATGAAACCCAAAAGAAAAATGAAGATGTGGGTACTAGTAGGAACCAGAGGAATGAGGGTTTCAACTGCTCCCATGATCAAGACTTTGGAAATAAGAGAGGAAGAGGTAGAGGACATGGACAAGGAAGAGGAGGCTTTTGTGTTACCTATTTCCATTGTAATGAAGAAGGTCATCATGCCTTTAAATGCCCTCAACAACAAGGAAGGACAGATAGGAGAGTTGAGGGCCAAGCTAGGGATGCTCATGTGGATGAGGATGCACAATCATCACATTCAGAGGATGCAGAAAGAGGAGAGACCTTGGTAAATGAAAGAGTCCTACTAACTGGTGAGATTAAACCAGGACAATGGAGAAGTTTGTTTCGTACCAGATGCAAGTGTGAGGATAAATTTTGTGACGTGATCATTGATGGTGGTAGCATTGATAACTTGGTATCAGAAGAGATGGTCTCTAAGCTGAAGCTCAAGAGGGAGAAACATCCCAAACCCTATCGGATTGCTTGGGTAAAAGATGATCATAAGGTCCTGGTAAGTGAAAAATGTTTAGTGAAATTCAAAATCAGGAGTTACCATAATGAAGTTCTTTGTGATGCTATTCTGATGGATGTTTGCCATCTATTGTTGGGTAGACCATGGTAGTTTGATAGACATGCAATACATGATGGGCATGCAAACACATACTCTCTGACAAAGGATGGAGTTTGTCACAAATTGAAGCCCATGAAAAAGGAAGGTGAAAAGGTATGTAGTAGTGCTAGGATTTGTCTTGTTGATGGAGGAAAGTTTTTAGATGGCATGAAACATCAGCATATGCGCTATGCTTTGATTCCTAGGAAAGATAAAGAAGGTAGTAGTGAAATACCACTTGAAGTTTTAGATTTACTAGGGGAATTTGGAGATATTATCTCTGATAATGTCCTAGATGGATTGCCACCAGTAAGGCAAATCAGTCATCAGATAGATCTGATTCCAAGAGCTAGTTTTCCTAGCAAGGATGCTCATAGGATGACTCCTGCTGAAATAGATGAGCTAAATAGAAAGGTTCAAGACCTGTTGAGGAAGGGCTTGATTCGAGAGAGCCTAAGTCCATGTGTAGTACCTTCAGTACTCACACCAAAGAAGGATGGAGAGTGGAGGATGTGTATGGATTCTCAAGCTATAAATAGGATAACCATCAAGTACTAGTTTCCTTTCCCAAGGATGGATGATCTTATGGACTGCTTGAGTGGAGCACAGTACTTCACAAAGATAGATCAGAAGAGTGGTTATCACCAAATATGAATTCGAGAAGGAGATGAGTGGAAAATAGCCTTCAAGACCAAGGAGGGTCTTTAAGAGTGGTTAGTCATGTCCTTTGGATTGACGAATGCCCCAAGCACCTTCATGCGGCTCATGAATGAGGTACTTAAGAAGTTCTTGGGAAAATTTTTTATTGTTTACTCGGATCATGTTTTAATTTTCAGCAAGACTTTGGAAGAACATTTATTGCATATTCATAGTGTCCTAGAAAGGATAAGGGAAGAGAAACTGTTAATTAATCTGAAGAAGTGTATCTTTGCAAAAAGGGAGTTAGTCTATTTGGGGTTTGTTATATCACCTGAAGGTCTCAAAATGGATCCAAAGAAGGTAAAAGCCATCTTGGAATGGCCTACTCCAAGGTCTACTACTGAGGTAAGATCATTTTATGGTCTGGTTAGTTTTTATAGGAAGTTTATTAAAAATTTCAATGGCATATGTGCACCCCTAACTGATATAATAAGAGGGGATAGAAAAGAGTTCAAATGGACTCTAGCAGCTGCGAGAAGTTTTGAATTGCTGAAGAAGAAGGTGATAGAATAGCCTGTGTTGGCACTTCCAAATTTTAGAAAGGTTTTCCAAGTGGATTGTGATGCTAGTGGTAGCACTATTGGGGCTATATGAAGCAAAGAAGGTAAGCCTATTGCATATTTTAGTGAAAAATTGAATGAAGCAAAGAAGAAGTATTATGTTTATGATCAAGAGTTATATGCAATAGTTCAGGCCTTAAAGAAATGGAGGCATTATTTATTGCCAATGGAATTTGTTTTGTATACTAATCATCAGGCATTACAGTACCTAAATAGCCAAGGTAAATTGAATCAAAGGCATATGAAGTGGGTAGAATTCTTGCGGAGTTATACGTTTGTGCTTAATCATAGAAGTGGAAAATCTAATAGGATTGCATATACACTAAGTAGGAGATAGTTGTTGCTTACAATAATGCAAGTTGAAGTAGTTGGGTTTGATGAATTCAAAAATTTGTACCCCAAGGATCCTAATTTTGCTAAAGCATGGAAATCTTGTAAGGAACCTATTGCTATAGATAGAACCAAGTGGTTAGACTATTTGATTCAAGATGGCATGTTGTTCAAGGGTAGTCAATTGTGCATTCCAAGGAGTTCCATGAGGGAAAATCTAATTAAGGAGAAACATAGTGGAGGGATGACAGGACATTTTGGTCAAGATAAGACCATTGCCATTCTTAGAGAACATTATTTTTGGCCTCAAATTTCACAGGATGTGAAGAAGTTTGTATAGAGTTGCCAAGTTTGTCAAGTTGCCAACGGGTTTAGTCACAATACTAGCCTATATCAGCCATTGCTTGTTCCATCAAGCCATGGGAGGACATAAGTATTGATTTTGTTCTTGGATTGCCAAGGACACAAAGGGGTAATGACTCAGTATTCATGGTGGTTGATAGGTTCTCCAAAATGGCACATTTCATTCCATGCCACAAAACTCATGATGTTATCCATATTGCAGACTTATTTTTCAAAGAGGTGGTAAGACTACATGGTCTACCAAGGAGTATAATTTCTAATAGAGATACTGAATTTGTGGGGTATTTCTGGAGGACATTGTGGAAAAAGTTGAGAACAAACTTGAAATTGAGTTCCATGCATCACCCACAAACTGATGGCCAAACAGAAGTGGTAAACAGAAGTCTGTGCAATTTGCTGAGATGTTTAGTTTGGGATAAGCCCAAGGGATGGGATTTGATTCTACCACAAGCAGAGTTTTCTTACAACAACTCTATAAATAGGAGTACTGGAAAATCACCATTTCAAATTGTATATGGGAATAGCCCAAGGGCTGCACCAAAATTGAGGAAGACAGAGCAAGGGGAGAGGACAAGTGCTGAAGCAGAAGAATTTTCTGAACATATCAAGCATCTACATGAGGAGGTTCAGGCACACATTACCAAGATGAATCAAGAGTATAAAGCTAGGGCTGATCAAAGGAGAAGACATAAGGAATTCCAAGTAGGGGATCTAGTCATGGTGCACTTACAAAAAGAAATATTTCTAGTCGGTACTTACAACAAGCTGAAAATGAAGAAATTTGGCCCCTGCAAAGTTTTGAAGAAACATGACTGAGGAAATGCATACGAAGTGGAGCTGCCAAATGGTATTCACATTTCTCCCATTTTCAACATTGCAGATTTAACAGAGTATCATGATGATGGCACATATGAGGTAGTGGTGTTAGAGCCATATCCAATTCCTTCTTCTAAGAAGGAGGAGCTAGAAGACATTCTAGATCACCGTGTGGGTAGGAGTACTAGAAACAGGTAGTATGAAGAGTATTTGGTCAAATGGAAAGGATGACCAATCAAGGACTCAACTTGGATTTCAGTAGCTGAGGTTTCCCATTTGGGATTTCATCTACCATTCATAAAGTGATAAGGTCACTTTTAAATCTACCATGGGTGTCTGATGCAAGAGCATCTAGAGGTATAAGGGCAATCCTATGTCACCTAAAAAAATGTACTTAGACTTAGTTTTTGTTTCATGTGTTTTCATTTTTGGACACCCATTTGGGTCAAATAAAGGCTCCAACTCTAATAGTTCCACTATAAGTGTGCTAGAAAATCTTGAAAAAATAGGAGCATGTAATTGGACCATCATTTTGGTAAACTATAAGGTGTGAATTGGCCAGATGAACATAATTGTGATTTAGAATATTCCAAAAGAAGAATCAAGTCAAAAGGCCCCATGGTTTAAAAGTTGTTACAATTTTTTGGGTTGTGGAGACCTCCTAAGAATGCTTCAAAGTAAGGTTAGGGGCATTAAATGATCTCAAAAAGGGCCAAAAAATGGGGGATGAGTGAAGCTAGTCCATAGGGCTATAGATCTCTCTGAGAGCTTTCCGAAAATGACACAGTTTGTCAATTGGAGCTATGGTTCAAAAGTTATGCCTCCTGAAAGTTTGATTACTGTCTCTAGATTCTTCTAGATTTGCGTCAACTTCTAACACAGCTTCTAGAACCTTCTACTTGGTCGATGGATAGCTACTAGGACTTTCTAGAATGTACTCCTAGTCCTTAACCCACCAAGGTCTATTTAAGGAGATTTCTGGCATTGTAAAAGGCAGTTCGGAGTGGAGTTTGAGAGGGGGTACTAAAAGGAGAAATTATCTCCACATTTATGTTATTGTAAGCCCTTAGGGCATGTTTTGAAGTTTACTTTCTCTGTACTTAATGTACTAGCTTATTTTTTAGTTAATACAATTTACCTTTTCTGTTGTCTCCATTCTGTTCTTGGGTTGTGTCCCCATCAAGTGGTATCAGAGCTGGTTTTCCTGAGTGTGTAGACAGAGCGCCGACTATGAGGCAGTTTGCACTAGGACTATGTGGTTGTGGTTTTGAGTTAAGAAGATGCCTCCATAAAGAGAACATGGTGGAAGGGCCAGAGCTATTAATCTTGAGGAGGGTAGAGCCCTCCAAAGGAAATTACAAGCATTGCAGGAGGAGCTCCATAGAGGAGAAACTGTGGCCGTAGGTGATGAAAGTTAAGATGACAATGAACAAGAAGAAATGGGACCAGAAGGGGAATTTTATGGGGAAGTTCTAAATTAGGCAGAGGAAAGGCTTTTTAGTGCCATTACTAAGTTTGGGAAAAGACCTACAATTGAAGTGGGTGTATTTTCAAGAAGTCTGAAACCAAATGAGTTGATCGCTTGGATCAATGAACTGGAAGAATACTTTGAGTATGAGGATATTAGGGACCCAGATAGGGCTAAGTTTGCAAAGGCCAAACTGAAATGCCATGCCAAAATCTAGTGGCAAGAGGTCCAATCGGAAAGAAATAGAAGAGGAAAGGAGAAGATCACAAGATGGGATCGCATGGTGGACGAATTGAAGAAGCAGTTCATTCTTGTGGACTATGAGCTTGATTTTTTTAAGAAGATCCATGGGTTAAAGCAAGTAGGAAGATCAGTCCAAGAATATACAGAGGAATTTTACCATTTCTTGATTTGAGCGGGGCATGCAAAATAAAATAAGGAGAAGGTTGCTCATTATATCAGTGGGTTGCAACCTAGCATCCAGGAGGAATTAAGTCTGGTAAGAAAGACCAGCGTTGAAGAGGCATACTAGTTTTCCCTATGAGTTGAAGAGAAGCTGAATAAAAGGTTTGAAGGAAGACAAAGAGGGTGTGGTCAAGGAGGAAGGGGAAGTGGTAGATCATCTGGAGGGTACAATGAAACCCAAAAGAAAAATGAAGATGTGGGTACTAGCAGGAACTAGAGGAATGAGGGTTTCAATCACTCCCATGATCAAGACTTTGGAAATTAGAGAGGAAGAGGTAGAGGACATGGACAAGGAAGAGGAGGGTTTTTTTGTACCTATTTCCATTGCAATGAAGAAGGTCGTCATGCCTTTGAATGCCTTCAATGACAAGGAAGGACAAATAGGAGAGCTAAGGGCCAAGCTAGGGTTGCTCATGTGGATGAGGATGCACAATCATCACATTCAGAGGATGCAGAAAGAGGAGAGACCTTGGTAAATGAAAGAGTCCTACTAACTGGTGAGATTGAACCAGGACAACAGAGGAGTATGTTCTGTACCAGATGGAAGTGTGAGGATAAATGTTGTGATGCAATCATTGATGGTGGTAGCATTGATAACTTGGTATCAGAAGAGATGGTCTCTAAGCTGAAGCTCAAGAGGGAGAAACATCCCCAGCCCTATCGGATTTCTTGGGTAAAAGATGATCATAAGGTCCTAGTAAGTGAACAATGTTTAGTGAAATTCAAAATCAGGAGTTACCATGATGAAGTTCTCTATGATGTTCTTCTGATGGATGTTTCCAATCTATTGTTGGGTAGACCATGGCAGTTTGATAGACATGCAGTACATGATGGGCATGCAAACACATACTCTTTGATAAAGGATGGAGTTTGCCACAAATTGAAGCCCATGAAAAAGGAAGGTGAAAAGGTATGTAGGAGTGCTAGGATTTGTCTTGTTGATGGAGGGAAGTTTTTAGATGGCATGAAACATCAGCATATGTGCTATGCTTTGATTCCTAGGAAAGATAAAGAAGGTAGTAGTGAAATACCACTCAAAGTTTCAAGTTTACTAGGGGAATTTGGAGATATTATCTCTAATAATTTTCTAGATGGATTGCCACTAGTAAGGCAAATCAGTCATCAGATAGATCTGATTCCAGGAGCTAGTTTTCCTAACAAGGCTGCTCACAGGATGACTCCTACTGAAACAAAGGACCTAAATAGACAGGTTCAAGAGCTATTAAGGAAGGGCTTTATTTGAGAGAGCCTGAGCCCATGTGTAGTACATGCAGTACTCACACCAAAAAAGGATGGAGAGTGGAGGATTTGTAAAGATTCTTGAGCTATAAATAGGATAACCATCAAGTATCAGTTTCCTTTGCCAAGGACGGATGATCTTATGGACTGCTTGCGTCAAGCTCAGTACTTCACAAAGATATATGTGAAGAGTGATTATCATGAGATATGGACTCGAGAAGGAGATGAGTGGAATTCAACCTTCAAGACCAAGGAGTGTCTTTATGAGTGGTTAGTCATGCCCTTTGGATTGACGAATGCCCCAAGAACCTTCCTGCCGCTCATGAATGAGGTACTTAAGAAGTTCTTGGGAAAATTTGTTATTGTTTACTTGGATGATATTTTAATTTTCAGCAAGACTTTGGAAGAAAATTTATTGCATATTCGTAGTGTCCTTGAAAGGCTAAGGGAAGAGAAACTGTTAATTAATCTGAAAAAGTGTATCTTTGCAAAAAGGGAGTTAGTCTATTTGGGGTTTGTTATATCACCTAAAGGTCTCAAAATGGATCCAGAGAAGGTAAAAGCCATCTTGGAATGGCCTACTCCAAGGTCTGCTATTGAGGTAAGATCATTTCATGGTCTGGTTAGTTTTTACAGGAAGTTTATTAAGAATTTCAGTGGCATATGTGCACCCCTAACTGATACAATAAGAGAGGATAGAAAAGAGTTCAAATGGACTACAGCAGTTGCGAGAAGTTTTGAATTGCTGACGAAGAAGGTGATAGAATAGCCTGTGTTGGCACTTCTAGATTTTAGAAAGGTTTTCCAGGTGGATTGCGATGGCAGTGGTAGCACTATTGGGGCTGTATTAAGCCAAGAAGGTAAGCCTATTGCATATTTTAGTGAAAATTTTAATGAATCAAAGAATAAGTATTCTTTTATGATCAAGAGTTCTATGCAATAGTTCAGGCCTTAAAGAAATGGAGGCATTATTTATTTCCAAAAGAATTTGTTTTGTATATTGATCATCAGGCATTACAATACCTAAATAGCCAAGGTAAATTGAATCAGAGGCATATGAAGTGGGTAGAATTCTTGCAGAGTTATACATTTGTGCTAAAGCATAGAAGTGGAAAATCTACCAGGGTTGCAGATGCACTAAGTAAGAGACAGTTGTTGCTTACAATAATGGAGGTTGAAGTAGTTGGGTTTGATGAACTCAAAAATTTGTACCCCGAGGATCCTAATATTGTTGAAGCATGGAAAGCTTGTAAAGAACCTGTTGCTGTAGATAGAACGAAGTGGTTAGACTATTTTATTCAGGATGACATGTTGTTCAAGGGTAGTCAATTATGCATTCCAAGGAGTTTCATGAGGGAAAATCTGATTAAGGAGAAACACAGTGGAGGGATGGCAAGACATTCTGGTCAAGATAAGACCATTTCCATTCTTAGAGAACATTATTTTTGGCCTCAAATTTCATAGGATCTGAAGAAGTTTTTATAGAGTTGCCAGGTTTGTCAAGTTGCCAAGGGGTTTAGTCACAATACTGGCATATATCAACCATTGCATGTTCCATCAAGGCCAAGGGAGGACATAAGTATGGATTTTTTTCTTGGATTACCAAGGACACAAAGGGGTAATGACTCAGTAATCACGGTGGTTGATAGGTTCTCCAAAATGGCACATTTCATTCCATGCCACAAAACTCATGATGTTGTCCATATTGCAGACTTTTTTTTCAAAGAGGTGGTAAGACTACATGGTCTTCCAAGGAGTATAGTTTCTGATAGAGATACTAAATTTGTGGGGTATTTCTAGAGGACATTATGGAAAAAGTTGAGAATAGACTTGAAATTTAGTTCCACGCATCACCCACAAACTGACGGCCAAACAGAAGTCTGGGCAATTTGCTGAGATGTTTAGTTGGGGATAAGCCCAAGGGATGGGATTTGATTCTACCACAAGCATAGTTTGCTTACAACAACTCTATAAATAGGAGTACTGGAAAATCACCATTCCAAATTGTATATGGGAATAGCCCAAGGACTACACCAGAATTTAGGAAGATAGAGCAAGGCAAGAGGACAAGTGCTGAAGTGGAAAAATTTGCTGAACATATCAAGCATCTACATGAGGAGGTTCAGGCACACATTACCAAGATGAATCAAGAGTATAAAGCTAGGGCTGATCAAAGGAGAAGACATAAAGAATTCCAAGTAGGGGATCTAGTCATGGTGCACTTACAAAAAGAAAGATTTCCAGCTGGTCCTTACAACAAGCTTAAAATGAAGAAATTTGGCCCCTGCAAAGTTTTGAAAAAATATGACTCAGGAAATGAATATGAGGTGGAGCTGCCATATAGTATTCACATTTCTCCCATTTTCAACATTGCAGATTTAACAGAGTATCATGATGATGGTGCAGATGAGGAGCTGATGTTAGAGCCATGTCTAATTCCTACTTCTAAGAAGGAGGAGATAGAAGACATTCTAGATCATCTTGTAGGTAGGAGTACCAAAAACAAGCAGTATGAAGAGTATTTGATCAAATGGAAAGAACAACCGATCGAGGACTCAACTTGGATTTCAGCAACTGAGGTTTCCCATTTGGGATTTCCTCTACCATTCATAAAGTGACAGGGTCACTTTTCAATCTACCCTGGGTGTCTGATGCAGGAGCATCCAGAGGTATAAGGGCAATCCTGTGTCACCCAAAAAAATGTACTTAAACTTAGTTTCTTTTTCATGTGTTTTCATTTTTGGACACCCATTTGGGAAAAATAAAGGTTCCAACTCTAACAATTCCACTATCAGTGTGCTAAAAAATCCTTAAAAAATAGGAGCATGTAATTGGGCCATCATTTTGGTAAAATAGAAGGTGTGAATTGGCCAGATGAATGTAATTGTGATTTAGAACATTCCAAAAAAATAATCAGGTCAAAAGGCCCCACTGTTTGAAAGTTATTATAGTTTTTTTGGGTTGTGGAGACCTCCTAAGAATGCTTCAAAGTTAGGTTAGGGGCATTAAATGATATAAAAAAGGGCCAAAAAATGGGGGATAAGCAAAGCTAGTCCATAGGGCTATAGAGCACTTTGAGAGATTTCCGAAAATGTAAACGGTTCATCAATTGGAGCTATGATTCAAAAGTTATGCCTCTCGAAAGTTCAGTTACCATTTCTGGATTGTTCTAGATTTGCGTTGACTTCTAACACAGCTTCTAGAACCTTCTATTTGGTTGGTGGATGCCTACTAGCACTTTCTAGAATGTACTCCTAGTCCTTAACCCTCTGGGGTCTATTTAAAGAGATTTTTGGCATTGTAGAAGGCAATTCAGAGTGGAGTTTGAGAGGGGGTACTAAAAGGAGAAATTATCTCCACATTTATGCTATTGTAAGCCCTTAGGGCATGTTTTGAAGTTTATTTTCTTTGTAATGAATGTACTAGCTTATTTTTTAGTTAATACAATTTTCCTTTTCTGTTGTGTCTATTCTATTCTTAGGTTGTGTCCCCATCAAGTGGTATCAGAGCTGGTTTTCCTGAGTGTGTAGACAAAGCACCAACTGTGAGGCAGTTTGCACCAGGACTGTGTGGTTGTGGGTTTGAGTTAAGAAGATGCCTCCATGAAGAGAGCATGGCAAAAGGGCTAGAGATATTAATCCTGAGGAAGTTAGAGCCCTCAAAAGGCAGGTACAAGCATTCCAGGAGGAGCTCCATAGAGGAGCAACTATGGCCGCAGGTGATGAAAGTGAAGATGACAATGAAGAAGAAGAAATGGGACCAGAAGGGGAAGTTCTGAATCATGTAGAGGAAAGGGTTTTTAGGGCCATTACTAAGTTTGGAAAAAGACCTACAATTGAAGTGGGTGTATTTTCAGGAAGTCTGAAACCAAATGAGTTAATCGATTGGATTAATGAACTAGAAGAATACTTTGAGTATGAGGATATCAGGGACCCAGATAGGGTTAAGTTTGTAAAAGCCAAACTGAAAGGCCATGCCAAAATCTGGTGGCAAGAGGTCCAATTGGAAAGAAATAGAAGAGGAAAGGAGAAGATCACAAGATGGGGTCGCATGGTGGATAAATTGAAGAAGCAGTTCATTCCTGTGGACTACGAGCTTGATTTGTTTAAGAAGATGCATGGGTTAAAGCAAGCAAGAATATCAGTCCAAGAATATATAAAGGAATTTTACCGACTCTTGATTAGAGCAGGGCATGCAGAGGAAAATAAGGAGAACGTTGCTCATTATATCAGTGGGTTGCAACCTAGCATCTAGGAGGAATTAAGTCTGGTAAGAATGACTAGTGTTGAAGAGGCATACCAATTTGCCCTATGAGTTGAAGAGATGCTGAATAAAAGGTTTGAAGGAAGACAAAGAGGGCGCGATCAAGGAGGAAGGGGAAGCAGTAGATCATCTAGAGGGCGCAATGAAACTCGAAAGAAAAATGAAGATGTGGGTACTAGCAGGAACCAGAGGAATTAGGGTTTCAACTGCTCCCATGATCAAGACTTTGGAAATCAGAGAGGAAGAGGTAGAGGACATAGACAAGGAAGAGGAGGCTTTCGTTGTACCTATTTCCATTGCAATGAGGAAGGTCATCGTGCCTTTCAATGCCCTCAATGAAAAGGAAGGACAGATAGGAGAGCTGAGGGTCAAGCTAGGGTTGCTCATGTGGATGAGGATGCACAATCATCACATTCAGAGGATGCAGAAATAGCAGAGACCTTGGTAAATGAAAGAGTCCTACTAAGTGGTGAGATTGAACTAGGACAATGGAGGAGTTTGTTCCGTACCAGATGCAAGTGTGAGGATAAATGTTGTGACTTGATCATTGATGGTGGTAGCACTAATAACTTGGTATCAGAAGAGATGGTCTCTATGCTAAAGCTCAAGATGGAGAAACATCCCCAGCCCTATCGGATTGCTTGGGTAAAAGATGATCATAAGGTCCTGGTAAGTGAACAATGTTTAGTGAAATTCAAAATCGGGAGTTACCATGATGAAGTTCTCTATGACGTTATTCAGATGGATGTTTGCCATCTATTGTTGGGTAGACCATGGCAGTCTGATAGACATGTAGTACATGATGGGCATGCAAACACATACTCTCTAACAAAGGATGGAGTTTGTTAAAAATTAAAGCCCATGAAAAAGGAAGGTGAAAAGGTATGTAGTAGTGCTAGGATTTGTCTTGTTGATGGAGGGAAGTTTTTAGATGGCATGAAACATTAGCATATGTGCTATGCTTTGATTCTTAGGAAAGATAAAGAAGGTAGTAGTGAAATACCACTTGAAGTTTCAGATTTACTAGGGGAATTTGGAGATATTATCTCTGATAATGTTTCAGATGGATTGCCACCAATAAGGAAAATTAGTCATTAGATAGATCTAATTCCAGGAGCTAGTTTGCCTAACAAGGTTGCTCACAGGATTACTCCTGCTGAAACAGAGGAGCTAAATAAATAGGTTCAAGAGCTATTGAGGAAGGTCTTGATTTGAGAGAGCCTATGTCCATGTGCAGTACCTGTAGTACTCACACCAAAGAAGGATGGAGAGTGGAGGATGTGTATGGATTCACAAGCTATAAATAGGATAACCATCCAGTAACAATTTCCTTTGCCAAGAATGGATGATCTTATGGAATGCTTGAGTGGAGCTCAGTACTTTATAAAGATAGATCTGAAGAGTGGTTATCACCAGATACAGATTCGAGAAGGAGATGACTGGAAAATAGCCTCAAAGACCAAGGAGGCTCTTTAAGAGTGGTTAGTCATGCCCTTTGGATTGACGAACACCCCAAGCACCTTCATGCGGCTCATGAATGAGGTACTTAAGAAGTTCTTGGGAAAATTTGTTATTGTTTACTTGGATGATATTTTAATTTTCAGCAAAACTTTGGAAGAACATTTATTGCATATTCATAGTGTCCTTGAAAGGCTAAGGGAAGAGAAACTGTTAATTAATTTGAAGAAGTGTATCTTTGCAAAAAAGGAGTTAGTCTATTTGAGCTTTGTTATATCACCTGAAGGTCTCAAAATGGATCCAGAGAAGGTAAAAGCCATCTTGGAATGGCCTACTCCAAGGTCTACTACTGAGGTAAGATCATTTCATGGTCTAGTTAGGTTTTACAGGAAGTTTATTAAGAATTTCAGTGGCATATGTGCACCCCTAACTTATACAATAAGAAGGGATAGAAAAGAGTTCTAATGGACTGCATCAGCTATGAGAAGTTTTGAATTGCTGAAGAAGAAGGTGATAGAACAGCCTGTGTTGGCACTTCCAAATTTTAGAAAGGTTTTCTAGGTGGATTGCGATGCTAGTGGCAGTGCTATTGGGGCTGTATTAAGGAAAGAAGGTAAGCCTATTGGATATTTTAGTGAAAAATTGAATGAAGCAAAGAAGAAGTATTTTGTTTATGATCAAGAGTTCTATGCAATAGTTCAGGCCTTAAAGAAATGGAGGCATTATTTATTGCCAAAAGAAATTTTTTTGTATACTGACCATCAGGCATTACAGTACCTAAATAGCCAAGGTAAATTGAATCAGAGGCATATGAAGTGGGTAGAATTCTTAGAGAATTATACATTTGTGTTGAAGCATAGAAGTGGAAAATCTAACAGGGTTGCAGATGCACTAAGTAGGAGACAATTGTTTCTTACAATAATGCAGGTTGTAGTAGTTGGGTTTGATAAACTCAAGAATGTGTACCGTGAGGATCTTGATTTTTCTGAAGCATGGAAAGCTTGTAAAGAACCTATTGTTGTAGATAGAACCAAGTGGTTAGACTATTTGATTTAGGATAGCATGTTGTTCAAGGGTAGTCAATTGTGCATTCCAAGGAGTTCCATGAGGGAAAATCTGGTTAAGGAGAAACATAGTGGAGGGATGGCAGGACATATTGGTCAGGATAAGACCATTGCCATTCTTAGAGAACATTATTTTTGGCCTCAAATTTCACAAGATGTGAAGAAGTTTGTACAGAGTTGCTAGGTTTGTCAAGTTGCCAAGGGGTTTAGTCACAATACTGGCCTATATCAGCCATTGCCTGTTCCATCAAGGCCATGGGTGGACATAAGTATGGATTTTTTTCTTGGATTTCCAAGGACACAAAGGGGTAATGACTCATTATTTTTGGTGGTTGATAGCTTCTCCAAAATGGCACATTTCATTCCATGCCAAAAAACTCATGATGCTGTCCATATTGCAGACTTGGTTTTCAAAGAGGTGGTAAGAGTACATGGTCTTCCAAGGAGTATAGTTTCTGACAAAGATACTAAATTTGTTGGGTATTTCTAGAGGACATTGTGGAAAAAGTTTAGAACAGACTTGAAATTCAGTTCCATGCATCACTCACGAACTAACGGCCAAATAGAAGTGGTAAACAGAAGTCTGGGCAATTTGCTGAGATGTTTAGTTGGGGATAAGCCCAAGGGATGGGATTTGATTTTACCACAAGCAGAGTTTTCTTACAACAACTCTATAAATAGGAGTACTAGAAAATCACCATTTCCAATTGTATATGGGAATAGCCCAAGGACTGCACCAGAATTGAGGAAGATAGAGCAAGGGGAGAGGACAAGTGCTGAAGTGAAAGAATTTGCTGAACATATCAAGCATCTACATGAGGAGTTTTAGGCACACATTACCAAGATGAATCAAGAGTATAAAGCTAGGGCTGATCAAAGGAGAAGACATAAGGAATCCCAAGTAGGGGATCTAGTCATGGTGCACTTATGAAAAGAAAGATTTCCAGCCAGTGCTTACAACAAGCTAAAAATGAAGAAATTTGGCCCCTACAAAGTTTAAAAAAAAACATGACTCAGGAAATGAATATGAGGTGGAGCTGCCAGATAGTATTCACATTTCTCCCATTTTCAACATTGTAGATTTAATAGAGTATCATGATGATGGTGCAGATGAGGAGCTGATGTTAGAGCCATGTCTAATTCCTACTTCGAAGAAGGAGGAGATAGAAGACATTCTAGATCATCTTGTGGGTAGGAGTACCAGAAACAGGCAGTATGAAGAGTATTTGATCAAATGGAAAGGATGATCGATCAAGGACTCAACTTGGATTTCAGCAACTAGAAGGTGTGAATTGGCCAAATAAATGTAATTATGATTTAGAACATTCCAAAAAAAGAATCAAGTCAAAAGGCCCCACGGTTTGAAAGTTATTGCAGTTTTTCAGGTTGTGGAGACCTCATAAGTATGCTTCAAAGTTAGGTTAGGGGCATTAAATGACCTCAAAAAGGGCCAAAAAATGGGAGATGAGAAAAGCTCATCCATAGGGCTATAGAGCACTTCGAGAGCTTTTTGAAAATGTAAACGGTTCGTCAATTGGAGCTATGGTTCAAAAGGTATGCCTCCCAAAATTTCGGTTACCATTTTTGGATTGTTCTAGATTTGTGTCAACTTCTAATGCAGCTTCAAGAACCTTCCATTGGTTAGTGGATGCCTACTATCACTTTCTAGAATGTACTCCTAGTCCTTAACCCTCCGGGGTCTATTTAAGGAGATTTTTGGCATTGTAAAAGGTAGTTCGGAGTGGAGTTTGAGAGGGGGTACTAAAAGGAGAAATTATCTCCACATTTATGCTATTGTAAGCCCTTAGGGCATGTTTTGAAGTTTATTTTCTCTATACTAAATGTACTAGCTTATTTTTTAGTTAATACAATTTTCCTTTTTCTATTGTGTCCATTCTATTCTTGGGTTGTGTCCCCATCACTATTGTAATGGAACTAGATTCACAGGTATGAACTTGGTAGGCACCATGGGTGTTTCCATAGGTTATATTGGTATTGTAGTGACTACTTGCATTGGAAGCATCATTCCTCCTCCATTAGGATTGGCTTGCTTTGTGAACATGATTGCTTCTGTGAATACTTTATCCAATTTGTTGATATTTGTTGCAGGAAGTCTTCTTAGAAAGATCATAGTAAGATGATCCATAGAATTCAGATAAATCTCAATAGTGGCTTCAACTAGTATAGTGTCTAGCATTTCCAAATTGTGGTAGGACATATGAAAGCAATGGTTGAAATAGGAAACTATCTCAACTGGGTCCCTTTTGATTGATACAAATTGTTGATGTATCACAACTAGATTAATGAATGTTTTGAATTGTTCCAAGAATAATTTTTTGAATGTATCCCAATCTCCAATGCATCTAGGTGGAAAATTAACATACCAATTGAAGGAAATTTCCCCCAAAGAGTAGGGAAATAAATGAAGAACCATGCCTTCATTTGTAACTTTCTTGCGATTGCAAATTTTCTTGAATACCTTGACATGATCTTCAGCAGTTTGAGTCTCACCATAAATGAATTTGTGGAAAAACTTCTAAGGATTCTTAGGGAGGTCATGGAGTGCACCTCTCAACTTTATTCTTGAGTCTATGAAATTTGCAAAAAATTCCATTGGAGGGTTTGGCAAACCTAATGGTGGTTGTTGAAAAGTAGTATTTGGAACGTGTGGTGGTCCACTAGGTGGTAGCAGAGATGGAGTTGAAGAAGATGATGGAAGTTTGAATGGAAATGGTTGAACTCAAGATGTTTCCTTGTCACAACATGGTTTGCAGAAGTGGGCAAGCTTGATAAAATCATGTGCACTTGGTGTAGAACTTAATGCTTGTTGAAATGGGGATTTTGGATCAATATCCTCCAGCTTGCATCAATTTTAGGAAAATTACACCTCTACAGAAGTACAATTTCTCACTGCTGTGAATTTTGTACACCATAGAGTTTTGCACACTTGTGCACTTGTGAAGTTGTGGATCTATGGAACTTCATAGCTATGGACCTACAAACCTATGTACCTATGGAGCTATGGAGCTACAGACTTGAACTTGTCAAAAACTCAAGTAATTTTTTAAGCTTTTATGAAGCACAGATTATTGTAGAAGTGCAAAACTTTCAAAACTTGGACAAATTTTCTTCCTTTCTAGGAGTCAAAAGAGGCCTTCCTTCTAGTGTCACTTCTATTGGGTAGTCATTTTGCATGAGGTCAATGGAAAGAATCCATTGTGCAATTCCTCTGTTGAAAAGCTAATTTTTTGGGATCAACTTTAAGGTTCAGTATTTGTCTTGCGACATACCAAAATTTGCTCAGTTGAAGATAAATGTGATTGTTCATGAGGAGGCCTTTGCTAGTTCTATTATGATCTCAGAATGAATTAAATCTATTTGCTGTGTCAAAATTATACACAAAAGAACAATGTTTTTGTATTTTTTGGTCTTCTAATGAATGTGATCTAACAATGCAACTAAAATGAGTTCCTCTTCTAACAAGGGGTTAGCAAAGCAAATACTGAAACTGAAAGCAAATAACATGAAACTAAAATAACTTGAAATTAAAATCCTAAATAGACATAATCTATAGAAAATGACATGCTATGAGTTAAACTCTTGAAGAAATTGGTAGGAAACCAATGAAAATAGGAGAATCTCTTCCTAGAATCCACTGATGCTATCGCTAGTGAGAAAATTTAACAATCATATCATGTTTCACCTTTCATCAAATCATAAAGCCACAGAAAGTGTGCTCATGCAAGACAAAAAGCTATGCAAGCACAATTTGATGATCTCTTCTCAAGCTAGATACATTAGCTAAATTCATAAATCTATAGCAAACGTCAAAACTAAAAGATCACACAACCAAAAACAACACAATAAACCTTTGGCTCAATCACAATCTCATGAATAGAATTCACAAAAAAGTGACACATTTAGGCAAGAATCACTACACTCCAAATGCAAGCACCAAAAGAATAATCTTACTGCATAATAATGATGGCCTTTATTACATTTTACAATGGGGTATTTATAATAAATCATATCCTCATTTTGTGTTGAGAGTGAGAGATATCCTCATGCAATAAAATGTTTTTAAAACATTAAAACAAACTAAATATATATAGACTAACAATTAATCTAGTTCCTAGAGGGACTCGATCCATATTTTATTCATTAATTAGATGCACAAGCCCTTTAGATGTAAAAAATAGAGAAAGCATGAGAGAGAAAGTAGAAGGAAGCCTTCAGTCAAAGTAGGAGCATTTGGAGATGCCAAAAATAGAAGTTGGTCCTTTACTTGGTGTGTGTCGAAGTTAAACTATCATCAGAATGCATTCTGAATGCATGGAAGGTGTTATTTTTGGAATTGGTAGTTAACTATTGGCACACCTCTGAATTGTAAAGCTATGGAACTTCGCACCTATAGAGCTGTAGACCTCAATAGGGTCAAAATCTCAAAATTTTAGTAAGTGTCAAAATTGAAATTCTAGCATCTAGATTTTGTATTTCTTCATCCCAAAGCTATGTTTAGATGTTTGCCCTTGAATTTCTCTATCATCTTAGTAATCTTAGCTACATATAGAAGATCTAAAGCCTCATACTTGTTCTTGACCTTCTATCTATAGTTGTCCACCTTAATTCAAGTCTCTATAAAATCTCTGAGTTTGGTGTCTAACTCTAACAAGGCTTCTTCTATCCTAAAGGCTTGTTAGATGTCCTCATCATCAAAAACCTCCACAAAAATCTTCTTAAAATTCTCCACTACTGTCTCTACAAGTACAAACCTCTCTCATTCCCCATCTTTAGAAACATCCAAGCATGCATCAATTTAGTCTCTCTGCTTCCAAAATATTCTCTCAGGCTTGGTCCTTGAGCCAATGGATCTCCTAGTTTAATGTCTCCATTACTTTATTGCCATCTGCTATTTTCTCTATCTAGTCATTAATCATGTCTAATTCTTCTTTGATATATACATCAATAAAAACCTAGTATCTTTGGCCCTTTATGGCTTGTAGAGTCTACAAATCCTTACTCTAGGTATGTACCTCATCCATGATACTAAAATCTTTCTTCAATATTGCTACATGTTATTCACATTCTCCTATGCAGCATGCAGTAACTTCAAATTCCCCATGATGATTGTAACACCTTTCTCCTCAAAAATTTCTCACCATTCTTGACAAGCTCTCAAAAATGGGTCTGATTGTACACTTCCCCCTTCTCTAAGTATAATGTTCAAAGTATGCTTAAGGTGTTTAGGATCAAGAGGAACATTTACCTTGGCTAGATATCACTTTAGGATCTCAACTTGCCTTCAAAGTGCACGAAGTTCAATCTCTCTTGTTCCATGTAATTAAGAACCTCTTTGACTCCCATATTCATCATTTTTTGGGTTGAATCCCATGTAGGCCTTCCAAAAATAACATACTTTAATTCATAATCCTCAAGGCAAAGGCCTTATGCATCTATGCCTTGAGGAGGGAGAGCCACTTGTGCAAATAAATCTTGATTCCATATGGTGGTGACAAACACCAATGGTGCTAGCTCATGTGATGGAGACTCAGGTTTATTCAATATCTCTATAATGTCACAAGTATCTTCCTCTAAATCATAGAATTGAGGCTTAGTACTCCTCATTATTTCCTTTTGAATCCAGCTAGGGATGCATCCTAGTAAGGACCTGGCTCTTGATGACAAAGGGTTGTGTTGAACTACCTCCTTCCCTTTATCACTCTTGCTGGGAGTTGTGTCCTATTGGAAGGGCTCCCCTTCTATAGTTTTAGTCTCTGTGGATCCTATAGCTTGTACCTAAGTGTCTTGGGAAGGTTGTTGTGAATATTCTACCATTTTTCCTTCCTTTGACACTTCATCAATAGCACTTTATTCTGGTCTCTCCTCTGATAGTGGTTCCTTTTGAGCATGATCTTCCTCTAAACTCTAAGGTGGAGGAGTCATTGAGCCCTATTCTACCATTGTAACTCATGGTGGAGATGGAGGAGTAAGATTAGGACCCTATGTATCTAGTAGCATTTGTGTCCAATCTTCTTGTTGAGGTTCACCTATAGGGGTGTCCCTGATCTTATCCCAGATCAACTTTGTACCTATGAGCATGAAATAAAAATTTGACATTGAGAAAACATCATCAGTTTCTTCACTCTCCTCATCCACCCACTATTGTACTTCATCTTCCAAACAAGAGAGCTCTAAAGGTTGTACTTTAGAAGATGGTGGGGTGCCCGTGGCACTCTTTCTCCTTTGCAATTCTATGGCTCTTGCTAGCCAAGTTCTTCCCTATAGGGGCACTTGTTCTTCCACTTCCTCCTCTGATTCTATTTTTTCTTCATCTTCATCTCCCTCTAGAATGCTTTTGGGGATAGATGGATTAGGCACTAACCTTCTACTAATCCTTTAACTTTTCTTCTCTTTCTTGGAGGTAGAAGGAGAAGCCAGCTCATCTTGCGTAGGAGGAACAGAGACTTGCAAAATCTCTCCCTCTTTTGGTTGGCTAGACACAATGGGAGGAAATTGTGGTTCATCCTAGACTTGGGTAGATCCAATATCTTGAGACCATTTTGGACTCTATTCCTATTGTTGGAGAGGGGATTTTTCTACTTGAATCCTCTAAGGAGAGGTCCTCTTTTTTTTATTCATTCACTTCTTTTCAAGAGGGTGATAATATCCAATTGGGCAATCAAGCTGGTACACTATCTCTGACCTGATAGGAGACTAGAGCACAAAGGTAGGAATTGTGACTTTCCTTCCTTTACCCCTTTTTGGATGAGCATGTGCATGGAAGATCACTGTATCTAGAATTGGATCAAGCGGAAAAGGTTTCTTAATGCAATTCTTTGTCATTCAGATGATATGTCTAGCTCGATGTTTAATATCATCTCCTTCCTTCTTGTTAACCTCTACATTTAGAATAGGTCTTTCACCAATTTTATCTACATTAAATAGGGGATCCAATAATTCCTTAGAATCTTGTAGTCTTATCTCATTAGGGATATTCAACTAGAGATCCTTTTCTACTAGATAGCAAGTCATCCTACAATAATCCCTAATATAGACATCATAGTCATTTGTGGAATTCATCCAGCGATCTTCAATAGTATCCTCATGATAGAAGTCTTTTCCTACAAAACTCTCCACTTTCTTTATATTATCAAAATATGGCAAAGGAGAGTTGTACTCTTCAAGGGGATAGTTTTCCCATTCCCACTCAAAGGTCAGAATATCCTATTTCCTCTTCACCTGATATGCTCCTATGACCAATGGCCCTATCTAGCAAGGTCTTTGTTGTCTCTTGATTTTCTCACATGCTGACTCAATCTATCAGGAAATCTCCAGTAGCACCAGTTTGTCACTTGGATATCTTGGGATCTTGTTAGGATTGATGGATGCGCCTACTACCCATAGATACGTGAATGTTTTGAACTAGATGAAGTAGGCTTCAAGAGCTATGATCTATCCTTTGGCTTCATCAGATAACCTCTTCCCATAGAATCCATCAATTAATTGAATGATCAAAAAGATAAACACATCATTTATGATTCTATACTCCTTACTCTATGCTAAGAGCTTCTTCTTCACCAACTGAGGATAGACTATGTATGGCCAAGCATTGGGGTCTTGCATACTACCTTTCCTGTATAAACTAGGATAGTTTTTCACCCTCACTACAAGTAGGTACAATATGTAAGAATTCATGTGAAACTTCTTCTTGTCTTTCACCATCCTCAATTGATCACACAAGTTCTTATTTAGTATGGTGTTCCAATCTAGTAGTATCTTTGCCTGTCTAATGGTCTTAATGAAGTTGACCATGAAAGTACTGAGATGACCTACTATGGGTAAGCCCATGACTCTACTTTAGAGAATGATAAAGTATCCAATGTCATCCTTCATGTATCCCTAAGTCATATCCACTTTGTTAGTTATCATTCCCCAAGGAGGCTTCTCAATGAGGTACAAAGATTGTGTGATGTCAATGGCCTCCTGTTGATGCTCCGTATACCACCTTTCAGCTGATTCTTAGGAAAGTCAGATGAACTGGTCTACTCTAAGAAGATGAAAGACCCTCTTAATGTTGTTGGGTCATAGATCCAACACCACTTATTCTGTTACACTTTTCACTACCCTTTCATTAGGAAAAAAATGTTGGAATAGGGTCATGATTAATTCAACTAATTGTAAAAACAACGGACGTGACACTGCATTCACCAATCCTGAATGAATCAGAGCGGACACAATGGCTGATCTCTTTGTTGGCCTATTGCTAATTGTTAAGAATTCACCTAGGTTTGTCTGTCTAAGGTCAGTATCTCAGATCTTAGCATAATCATTGTGCAATCTTGAATTTGAAGGTACACCTTGAAACTTGAACATGATAGGTTCAGATGCTGCTCTGGAAGTGGACATCATTTAGTTACCTATACATTGTGAGAAAAGTGTTCATTAGTTAAAGATAATGTAAAAGCTTATAAATAAACATGAGTTAAAAAAGTCTTTTTTGGGTGATTTATTTATTTTTTATTTTTTTCTCACTTTATCCTTTTCAAAAAGTTTTATTTATTTTTTATTTTCTTGAATTTTTTTTTTTTAAAAGTAAATTTAATTTTTAAAAAAAAATTTACAAAAATTAAAACCAAAATAAGGTGTGTAGGGTACATGTGCCACAAGCATTGGAATGTGGTGCAGTTATGTTTTGTGAGCAATGCTTGATGGTTTGGGCACATGCAGTGTTAAGGCTGATGCATGACGCCAACGCTGAAGCCAGTGCATGGCATCACAGGCAGTGCATGGCTTGCACCAACGTGCAGTCAAAGCTAGTGCACGACGCTAATGCCCAGATGTGGTGTCAAAGGTAGTGCATGACACTAAATAAGATAGGTGTGGTAAAAATAAGGACCAGGTGTTGGTTGGGCACCTACGCGACATCACAGGGCTGGTGCACGACACATAGAGCCAAGGGAAATAGTCATACCTCTATGCTTGGTCATGTGAAAGGATGGTAAAAAAATTGTTTAAATTTTTGATGGGTGGGGGGCATTTTATAACCTCACACCTCATGTTGGGTTGGGTAAGCAGCGTGCCTCAATGCATGTGCCAATGTGTAGTGTGCACTTTGCCCACATGCACACATGTGCCTTGATTGATTTTTATTATTTTTTTGAAATGATTTATAATTTTTTAATTTTTTCAATTTTTCTTTTGAATTTTTCTATTTATTTTTTTTTTTTTTGGTAACCTTTTCAAATTTTCTATTTTTTGTAATTTTTTGTAATTTTTTACTCTAAAACTATAACTCTAATAAATTTTTCTTCTTTGACTCTCAAACTGTGAGTCTAGGAGTCAAAAAAATGAGGGGGTACCCATTCCTAGTGAGAAATGGGGCGTGTGTTGTGGACACCACAACACTCATCGTCCTTATACTCCAACTAGTTCACAAAATTCAAGGTAACAAACTTGTCGGCTCAAATTTGGCAAATCTTTCACTTTTCCAATAATGCACTAGCTCGATGCTATTGTAATTCTGATGCTTGACACATACTGTGTTACTCAACATCAACTATATTTTACTGATGTTCAACACCTACTATTGATTCACTCAAAATCCACTAAGTTTTACTGATTCTTGACACTTGTTACATTGTTCAACACCTGAACATGCTCAGCTCCTTCTATATCACTCAGCACACACTAGATTTTGCATTTGATTGGCACTAACTAAAAATTTTCTTAGCTCTAACTAGCTTGATTGGCACTCACTAATGAACTTAGTTAAGCTTTTTAGTCAACCTTGTTACAACTTATTCTTCTAATGTTTCTAAGTGTGGCAAACCTCTGTATCTTCAAGCATATTATCAATACATAATTTTACCATTGTCTAAACTGATCCTTCCACTTCTTTACAAAACCATAACTCAACCTCTCCCTTAGGTAATTTTGTTACTTCTTGTTGATTAAATCTTCTTCATCAATCAACTAATTTATAGTATTTAGATCTTATAAGCAATTGTCATTTTAGCAAATATCAAGTTTGACATCAATGACAAAATAATGATTGAAAACATTCTTTATCAACCATCTTCCTTCTTTGCAAAAATCTTGCCATTTGATAGTATTCATTTTCAATCAGATTTCCAAGAATCTCCCTCTCTGGCATTGATGACAAACCAAACTAACCAACCAAGTTAACAAAATGCTAACTAGGTTAAAATAGTAAATCAAATGCCAAAAAGAAAAAAATGTGTTACCATCAGTTTTCACATCTCCTTTTTGATTTTTTATCCTAATTACTTTACTTTTGCTTCTCTACTTCTCCCTCTTAGTTGTTATTTCCTTTTTCTTTTCTTTTTGCTATATCTTCATGAATATCATTTTGATCTTGACTATTCACTTTGATCTTGTACTATTTTTGACTCCTTCTTACATTATTTGTCCCTTTATATGCATTGATCATGTTTTGCCATTCTAGTATCAACTACTTCATCCTTTGTTCATTCAATTTTGTAGATTTGATCAGTTTCTTGCTACTTCACCCTTTATCCAATTGAATGTTGTTGATCAGTTTCTGTTGTTTCTCCCTTGTTGACAATAATGCCAAAGACTTATTATCTTAGCATATTAATATACTAGTGTAGCATTTGTAGGTATTCCTATTTCTCCCTCTGTCACCTTGCTTGTGATTGATTTGGAACTTCAAAAATTTTATTACTTTAGGCATGATCCTAAAGTAAATATACTTTGCATCAATTTGTAATATACCAAAAATTAACTCATTTGATGCAAAGAAATCTTGGTTCTTCCTCAAATAGCTTTAGATAGGGGTATCACCCCTAACCTACCTCTAAGATACTTAAAAGTATCTTTAGGTAGTGCTTTTTTGAAGATGTCAACAATCTATTTGTTTGAGCTGACATATTCCATACTTATTTGTTTGTCTTCCACCATCTCTCTTACATAGTGATACTTAATTGCAATATTCTTTGTTTTGGCATGCATCACAAGATTTTTTGATATGTTGATGGCACTTGTGTTATCACAATAGAGTGTCATAGGTATAGTTACCTCTTCCTGCATATCTTGCAACAGATGTTTGATACATACAATATTAGTGTAGTTTATAGCAGCATCAACATATTCAGTGTTTTCTATGGACTGTGAGGTACAACTTTTCTTTTTTCTAGTCCAAGTAACCAATCTTTTACCTAAGAAAAGTTCTCCTCCACTGGTGCTTTTTCTATCATCAATATTACCTCCCTAGTCTGCATCATTGTAGGTTTTCAACTCAATCATTTCACTCCTCTTGTAGTATAAGAAAAAGTCATCAATTCCTTTTATGTACCTCAATATTCTCTTTACTATCAGTAGATGATTTTCCATTGGATTAGCAAAAAATCTTTCCACTATTCCAACAGCTAATGCAATTTTTGGTCTACTATCCACAACATATTGCAACTTTCCAATCATTGATCTGTACATTATCTAATTGACTTCAGCTGACTCATCATTCTTGGTTAACTTATGTCTTGTTACAATTCTTGTACTGACTAGTTTTAAATCTTCTAATCCAAATGTCTTCAGTATCTCCTCTTCCATAGCTTTGTGTCAATTATCATCTTGTTTTTCATCTTTCATTGTTTTGTGCTCAATCTTGCTCAGCAGACATTATTCATTTCTTAGTTTGTTCCTTGTATTGGTTTGGCATCCTTCTCACCAATGATTTATTCTATAGGGTGATGTCTTCTCACATATATGGATAGTCTTGGTTCTATCCTTCTTTACATGTGTACTATTTTTAGAGTCAGAGTGTCAAATTTCTTCATTATGTTAACTCAACTTCTGAATCTAGATTGGCATTCACTTATTGTGACTTGGCTGATAATGAAATTTTTTTTTGATTCCTAATTTCATTGGCAACATTATCTTCAATAAAAATCCCTTCATAGAAGTATAGAAAAGATCTATAATCTTCTAATTTCTTGGATTCATCAACTTGGACTTTTGCATGCTCATCAAAATTTACATTTTCACTTTCCACAATCTTGTTAGTGTTAGTATTCAAACACTTATATGCTTTGCTTCTAGTTGATTATCCAAAGAATATGCCTTCATCACTCTTTGCATCAAACCTTCCATTTCTAGCATCTTTAAGAATATAGCATTTAGAACCAAACACTTTGAAATTTTTTACATTAGGTGAATGACCATACCATAGTTCAAAAGGTGTTGCATTTGTACCTTTCTTAAATGTGACCTGGTGATTTAACCACCCTATTAGAAGTGGGCCTAGTTAGAGGACTTTAGAACATTCACTTGGAATGTGAACTTGTTAAAGGATTTACAAATGTTTGTTAAACCAGCCTAAGTCCATAGGATTTTACCCTAACTGATACAATTTCTAGAGAGTAACAATAAGTTCTTTTGACATGATATAGCTTGCAACTTAGCTTGCAAATTTTATATCACTCTTCAACTCATAACATAGCCTAGCTTTCACTCTCTATAGCTTTGACAGCTTGTCCCCTTTTCAAGCTTTGTCTCCTTGAGTCCTTATGCTTGATATACCAATGCAATCTCTTATATGACCACTTATCAAAGTAGAGTCTTTGTGCTCTATTCTTCCTTCTCCTTGATGTCTTCTCATTGACAACCTTTAGCCACTTCACAATTTTGGCACACCAATAACTCTAACTTCTTGGCCTGTGACTCCTTAAATAGAAGTCTAGAATTACTTTTCCCACTCAATTCTTCCCTCCTTTAATTTATGTTCAAATGGATTAGGTAGGATTTATTGAATCTAACCCATATTTTGTTCCTTCTAGAAACATAATGAAGAATCCTCTTGAATTTTCTCAAAAATGGTTTACATAAAATTTTTTGCTGCCAACTCATTGTTCTTATCCTCCAACTAGTTCAAAAAATTAAAGATAACAAACTTGTCAGTTATGATTTGGTGAATCTTTAACTTTTCCAATAATGTAGTAGCTCGGTATTATTGAAATTTTGGTTCTTAGCACATACTGTGTTACTCGGCATCAACTATGTTTTACTAATTCTTGGCACCCACTGTGGATTCACTCGACATCCACTTAGTTTTACTAATGTTTAGCACATGTTACTTTGCTCAGCACCTGAACATGCTTAGCTCTTTTTGTATCACTCAACACACACTAGATTTTTCATTTGCTCAACACTAACTAAAAATTTGCTCGGCTCTAACTAGCTTGCTCGACACTCACTAATGAACTTAGTTAAGCATTGTAGTCAACCTTGTTAAAATTTATTCTTCTTATGTTTCTAAGTGTGGAAAACCTCTATATCTTCAAGTATATTATCAATACATAATCTTACCATTTCCTTAACTGATCCTTGCACTTCATTACAAAAACATAACTCAACCTTTCCCTTAGGTACTTCTGTTACATCCTGTTGATTAAATCCTCTTCATCAATCAACGAAGTGATAGTACTTGGATCTTATAAGCAATTTTCATTGCAGCAAATATAAGGTGATGTCAATGAAAAAACAATGAGAGAAAACATTCTTTATCAACTATCTTCCTTCTTTGCAACAATCTCCCTCTTTGATAGAATTGATTTTCAATTAGATTTCCAACGATCTCCCTCTTTGGCATTGATGGCAAACCAAACTAATAAACCAAGTTAACAAAATACTAACTAGGTTAAAATAGTAAATCAAATGCCAAAAGGAAAAAAATGTGTTATCATTAGTTTTCACATCTCCCTCTTTGATTTGTTATCTTGATTACTTTACTTCTACTTGTTTTCTTCTCCCTCTTAGTTGCTATTTCCTTTTTCTTTTCTTTCTACTATATGTTCCTAAAAATCACTTTGATCTTGTACTATTGTAGACTCCTTATTACATTATTTCTCCCTTTGTATGCATTGATCATTTTCTGCCATTCTAGTACTAGCTACTTCATCCTCTACCCATTGGACCTTGTAGATTTGATCAATTTCTTGCTACTTCACCCTCTATCCAATTGAATTTTGTTGATTAGTTTCTTCTATTTCTCCATCTTTGACAATAATGTGAAAAACTTATTATCTCAACATCTTAATATGCTAGTGTAGCATTTGTAGGTATTCAAATTTCTCCCTCTTTCATCTTGGTTGTGACTGATTTGGAACTTCAACAATTTGATTACTTTAGGCATGATCCTAAAGTAAATATCCTCTACATCAATTTGTAATATGCCAACAATTAACTCATTTGATGTAGGGAAATCTTAATTCTTCCCCAAACAACTTTGGATAGGGGTATCACCTCTAACTTAATTCTAAAATAATCAAAACAATCTTTAAGTAGTACTTTTGTGAAGATGTCAACAATCTATTCCTTTGAGCTGACATATTTCATCCTTACTTGTTTGTCTTCCACCAACTCTCTTACATATTGATACTGAATTGTAATATTCTTTGTTTTGGCATGCATCATAGGATTCTTTGATATGTTGATGGAACTTGTGTTATCACAATAGAGTATCACATGTTTAGTTACCTCTTCCTTCATACCTTGCAATAGATTTTTGATCTGTAGAAAATTAGTGCAGTTTATAGCAGATCCAACATATTCAATTTTTGCTATGGACTGTGAGGTACAACTTTGCCTTTTGCTAGTCCAAGTAACTAGTCTTTTACCTAAGAAAAGTGCTCCTCTACTAGTGCTTTTTCTATCATCAATATTACCTCCCCAGTCTGTATTAGTGTAGGCTTTCAACTCAATCTTTTCACTCCTCTTATAATATAAGCCAAATTCATCAATTCCTTTGAAGTACCTCAATATTATCTTTACTTCCGTCAAATGATTTTCGCATGGATTAGCAAAAAATCTTTCCACTATTCTAATAGCTAATGCACTGTATGGTTTACTATACACAACATATTGCAACTTTCCAATGATTGATCTGTACATTGTCTGATTCACTTCAATTGACTCATCATTCTTGGATAATGTATGTCCTATTACCATTGGTGTACTAACTAGTTTTGAATCTTCTAATCCAAATGTCTTGAGTATCTCCTCTTCCATAGCTTTGTGACAATTATAATCTTGTGGTGCATCTTTCACTATTTTGGGCTCAATCTTTCTTAGCAAACATGATTCATTTCTTAGTCTATTCCTTGTCATTGTTCTGGCATCCTTGTCACCAATGATTTGTTTTGTAGGGTGATGTCTTCTCACATATCTAGATAGTCTTGATTTTATCTTTCTTTCCATGTTTGGTTCTTCATCTTCAGAGACACTTTTCTCATCACTTTCAAGTGTTTCATCATCTCTTCCATGTTTACTATTTTTAGAGTTAAAGTGTGCAATTTCTTCATTCTACAACTCAGCTTCTGAATGCAGCTCGACATTCACTATTTGTGACTCAGCTAATACTAAATATCTTTGTTTATTCCCAAGTTTATTCGTAGCATTATCTTCAATAAAAATCCCTTCAAAGAAGCATACAAAGGATCAATAAGCTTCTAATTTCTTGGATTCATCAACTTGGACTTTTGCATGCTCATTAAAATTTACATTTTCACTTTCCACAATCTTGTTAGTGTTAGTATTCAAACACTTATATGCTTTACTTCTAGTTGAGTATCTAAAGAATATTCCTTCATCACTCTTTAAATCAAACATGCCATTTCTAGCATATTTAAGAATATAGAATTTACAACCAAACACTTTAAAATGTATTACATTAGGTAAGTAACCATACCATAGTTCAAAAGGTGTTGCATTTGTACCTTTCTTGACTTGGACTCGATTCAAGTTATAAATAGTAGTACTTATAGCTTCTCTCTAGTACTTTAGAGGAGCATTTTTCTCCATCATTAATGTTTTGGCATAGTCTATCATTGATATATTCCTTCTTTCTATAATGCAATTCTGAGGTGGAGTTCTTGGTGCTGATGTTTATCTCTTGATTCCTTTGTAATTGAAAAATGTGTCAAATTTTTTGATGCACACTCTCCTCCTCTATCTAATCTCAAGCATTTTAGACTCTTTCATGTTTCCTTCTCAACCTTGGCCAAATACCACTTAAACATTTGAATTGCATCAGATTTTTGCTTTAAGAACATGGCATTCATCATCCTGGAGTAGTCATCGACAAATAGCATTATATGTGTATCTCCTTGGTGGCTTTGTACTTCTATTGGACCACATAAGTCAGCATGCACTAACTTTAACACTTCTTTGGAATTGTAGGTTTTTCTTTTAAAAATTGACCTAGTCATTTTTTTTAGTTGACATTGTTTGCACAATGTATTTTTAGTCTTCTTCAAGTTAGACAAACCTTTGACTTTCTTCCTTTTGCTAATGCTAATCAAATTATCAAAGTTAACATGACATAACCTTTTATGCCATAGCCACACATCATCAAGTTTTACAATGAGATAGGTTGCATCTCCCATATAAAGATAAAACAAGTTACTCCTAGTTTTTTTACCTTTTCCTATCAAATTTCCTTTAGTGATATAGATTTTGGTAGTTTTGTTTCCAAATTTTACTTTGCAACCTACATTGCCTAATTGTGATACACTCAGCAAATTGTAGTTCAATCCTTCAATATAGTATGCATTATCACATGAGATTTTCTCGGTAAGTTTTATAGAACCTTTTCCTTTGATTTGACATGGAGCATCATTTCCAAATCTAACGCTATTTCCATCATTTTGAGTAAAGGTAATAAACTTATTTTTGTCTCCTATCATGTGATGTGAGCATCCACTATCTATGATCCACTTGTCATTTTTGTTCACATAGGTTACCAATGTTGTCACTTTATCTTCATCCGATTCATTCTTCATGGCTACATAGACTACTTCATCATCATTCTCATTAGAATCCTCTTCAAAAATGTAGATCTTTTTTTTTTGTTCTTGTAATCTCTGCTATCATCTTCTCTTTTGTTCTTGTACTTGTTTCCTTCTTTTTAGTTCTTCTTTTGTGTACACCTTGCAGCATTGATCCTAATATTGTCTTGACATTTGATGATAAAGATTCATAAAATGAATTCTAGGTGCATCACTCTTATTTTTGAAGATGAAATAGAAATATTTTTGGATTCTTTCTTTATAAGTCCTATAGGTTAGTCCCCTTGGATTTTCAATATTGGGGCTATCTCCAAGGGAGAAAATAAGTTAAGTATGTTTATTGATTTTGTGACTTAAAGAAAGCCTCTTTGGAATATGACTCTTTGCTACCTAATATTGATATGATAGTAGACTTGACTGCTAAACATGTATCTCTATCTTTTATCAATGGATTATGTGGATATAATCATGATTTTATTCCTCCTTATGATCAATATAAAGCTGATTTTATTACTCCTTTTGGGAATATTGTGTGTGATTATGATTCCTTTTGGATTAAGAAACATAGTAGCTACTTATCAATGAGCTATGAATTTGATTTTTCATGATTGAATGAATAAGATTCTTGAAGACTATTGGATGACATTTTAGAAAAATTTGTAAGAGATGATGAATATGTTTCTACTCTTAGATAGATCATTGAGAGAATAAGGAAATACAATATGTGCTTGAATCAATAGAAATGTGTCATTCGGGTTGACAGTTGAAAATCCTAGGGTTTATCATATCTAATAGAGGTATCGAGGTAGATAGAGAAGATTGATGCTATTGTCAATATACCTTCTCCTTAGAATATCTCACAAGTTCATAGCTTACAAGGAGGGATACATGATATCCAAAGCTTTGTTTTAAATTTCATGGATCGTACCATTCCTTTCACTTTATTTTTTAAGAAAGATTCTAATTTCTCTTGGAATAAAGATTGTGAGCTCTCATTTCATCAATTTAAAACTTATCTTGCTAACCATTCTATTTTGCAACTAGCTCAACCTAACAAGTCATTCTTTTTGTACATTTCTACTTCTTCCAAAGAATTAAGTGTTGACTTTGATTAGTAAGAAAAAAATGAAAATGAACATCCTATCTATTACATAAGTCCTATTTTGGTTGATTATGAAACATGCTATGCAACAATTGAGAAATAATATCTTGCCTTAGTTTTTTCTTATCAAAAACTTTGACATTATCACCTTAATGATGAAGTCAACATCTATGTGAAATTGGATCCTCTAAAACATATCTTTTTGAAGATGGATTTATTTGGACTTGCTAAATGGATCATGCTCCTAATAGAGTTTAACTTAAATTTCATATCTCATAAATCTATTAGAGGGAAATCCCTGATTGATCATTTGGTCGAGGCTTCCTCTCCAATTTTAAAAAAGAAAATATTGAGTTTCTTGATGAGTTTTCTTTGCCTATTGATATAGATGAAACATGGGTATTATACATTGATGGATCTAGGTGTCAAACTAGATCTAGAGTTGGAGTTATACTAATACCCCCATTTAGGAAACATATTCTTCTATCTTATAAGCTCACTTTTTCATGCACTAACTATTGAAAAAATTGATGAATTGTGTATTGTCTTTGATGTTACACAAAATGTCATATCATTTCTATTTAATGCATGTTGAGCTAACTCAAGTATTGAAGATAGTTTTCTATGGCTACCAAGTGTTCCTAAGTTTTTTTAGTTCAGAAAATAATATCTATTGAGTTCACTCAAGTGCTAAAGGAACATCTATTGAAGATGAGTGTTAACCAAGTTCACTCAGTTAATGAAGCAAATGTTGGATGGAACCAGTGTTAACCAAATTCACTTGGTTACCAAAGAAACTATGTAACTATGAAGTGTTGGTTGAGTTTATCTGGTTAACACAAGAAAATCATTTCTAAGTTACTGTCTACAGAGGGTCAGCTAACAAAGGATTTTCTCATTTTGGCATATTGAGTTCAATTAATTTATCTATTGGTTCTAGCTAACTAAGAAGTTAAATATTAATTTACTACGTTGTATTTAAGCTGACTTGAAAATATGAAAGATATAAATATAAGTTCAAGCTAAGGATTTAGAAAATGTGAATGCATGAAAGATAATTGAAGATTTAATGATGCTAAGAGAAAGTGAGTCAAGAAGGATAAGAAGAATATGGTTGAGAAGCTAAAAAGATATATTCAATCAGGAAGGATCAAGTATACAAGCTAGAATTGAGATCTATAACCATCAATTTAGTTGCATCCAAATTAGGTCATGTCATTGTTACTCTCTAACCATTATGGTAGTGATCTAAATCTCTTAACAGAGTCAGTTTAACAACTATTTGTAAATCCTCTAACAAGGTGGCATTTCTATTGAAGTGTCTAAAGACCTCTGACAAGGTCATTCTTAATAGGGTGATTAAATCCTCTAATAGGATCACACCTAATAGTGTGTTTTGTAACCTTTAACAGGGTTGGTTCCTAACATGGCTCACTTCAGAAGAGTGAAAAATAATAACTAGTTGCAATTGGTGTTTTTTCACAAATTGGGTTTCCACATTAAATATTGGTGTCAAATGTGTTCATGATATTTATTTTATGTATTTGAAACTAAGTAATTATATATAACATCATAAGATTTTCATGTTAAATTTTTTTTCAAGCATTATCAGTATTTATCGAGTTACAATATTTTTAATGTGTTTACTAAACATCAACAGAGTTTAGTTTTTAGAGTTTATTTTTGTACTAACACTAAGGAATTTGGGATTTATTTTTGTGGTAAATAATTCAACCCTCACCTCTCATTTAATATTATATTTTTAACACTAAAAATGTTTCTAAATATGAATTTCTTATTGTTAGAAATATATAATATTGAAGGAGGGGGGGGGGGGGGGGAGGGGGGCGGGGGTGGGTGGGGTGAATCAAGTATTTTCGATCTTGTTACCCACAACTGAATTTTATTAATTACTTTTCCACGTGCATAAAAAAGGGAATCAATAGTGCTAAACAAAATAAACAACCATACAAGAAGAGAAATAATAACACCATATTTTACTAACTAAGGAAATCTTGGACAAAGGGAAAACCCTAGTAGGGATGGAACCCACAAGATGATTCATTATATAAAGAATATGGTTAAGGATATTGACCTTGTTAGGAGTCTATGAAGAATGTATAGTATCTTGAGTCCTTGTTAGAAGACTACACCTTGTTAGAAGCCTCAAGCCTATTAGGAGTTTTTTCAACCCTATTAGGAGTTGGTAGAATATATACAAATATGTCCAAGAAGAGCCCACTACCCTAACATGCAACTATACAAACAAGTTCTTCAAGAGAATAGATATACATACAAAACTAGATAACTTGTTGTACTTCTCAAATCTTGCACAACTAGATTACTCGCTATACATTGAAATACTTCTGATTGTTAGTTCTTCATAGAAAGGGTAACTGTGCATATATCAAATTGCATCATAACTTGCATCACATATCATTACTTAAAATGGTATTTTTCATCATTCCATATTACACTCTAACTTCAAAAATGAAGTTAATTACTTATGCGAAACATATTGGTAAATTCTTCCGTAGTAGTCTCACATATCATTCTTAGAGTTGGCTCATCAAGAATTAATAATAAAACAATTATTCAAGTTGTTTAACACATTTTGTTGACATGCTCTATTTTGCATTGTATCATCACTACATCACTATTTCCTTCATAACTTGAACTTCATTGGTTGTATGAACATGTACACTAGTATACATCATCAATATGACATCATGCATCTTTGGTTAATTGTGCAAGAGAAATTCTAAGGGAATATTCTACTTTCATCAAATCTATCATGTTGCTATAACACTATCTAATACTTAAACAATTTTGCTTCATGAATAATCTTGACTAATCTCCAAAAAAAATATGTTTGCCATAAATGACAACCATATAACTTACCTTATCTAATTGATTGGTCATATTGCCAAGAATCTCCCCTTTTGGCATTGATGGCAACATTTTGGAAAAATTGGCTAAGTCCCAAACATGTTGTCATACCAATCAAAGTAAGTAACATAGTAAAAACATTGTATTTATGTTTTGAAAGGATTACATCCCTTATAGTTTTGATGAAAAATTTTTATTTAAAAAAAAATTACTACTATATAACTATCAATTACACTTTTCCTTATTTTCCCCTATACAATTACAATTTTCCATATTTCTCGCCATTTGACATCAATGACAAAGGTGCCAAGAAAAAAAAGAAAAATCTATCAAAATCTAGTAGCTACATCAAAACTTGGAAAAATAATTACTGAAATTATTCCTCAACTATGTAAGGTGTTTCTTTGAACTATCTTTCAGTGCATTAGATAGACTGATTAGCACACAAGGAATATCTAGCTAACTCTGTTGTGTTCAAATCTGTAGCCACAAATTTGTCATATGAGGACTTTTATACCAAGCATTCCTCCAACTAATTTTCTATTAATGTTACCTATGGGGACAAGTGATCTCTTAAAAGAGTGAATTCTTTTCAGAACTTTCTCCTTTTCAAATTGATTCTGTTTCAGAAAGTTGTCAATGAGCATCTGAATCTCAGCTACCTTTTCTTTGATTTGATCATAAAAACTTTGAAGATGGATGTATGCCAAGTTACACTTAGCATAAGCACATTTTCCTTCTTCTATAATCTGCCTTAATGCCTTTATGTAGACATTCAAAGTTTCTATATTATTCCTTATATTTGTACGCATGGTATTAAGGAGTTTAGCATTATGCTCTATTTGCGCTTGAATTGTAGCCACATTAGTAAGTGTTGTAAACTCATTATCAAAATCTTTACACAAAATTGATGTGTTCTATTGAATATATGTAAGTGTGTCAGTAGGGCTTACTATCTTTTCCATTCTATCCAAAAAAGAAGTCAAAGTCTTTTCCATGGACTTGACTGATTTCTCCTTCTCAAGAAATTTACTTAAGGAAGATATGAGATTTTGCACCTCATCTTTTTATCTGACTGAAATACTACTACTATGACCACTCCTACTTGAGTAGGTGGTGAAGAGGGTGTTACTACTGTAGTTTCTAAGTGCACACTTGAAGAGCTATTTCAATGCTAGATTCAATTTTCTTTGTAGAAGGTGAATCTTCTTCCTTTGGATCTTGATCTTCTTCTTCATCAGATGAGTGTCTATAATTCACAATATTGCGAACAATGCTAGCACCAAAATCTTTGAATGGATCCTTAGTTTTACCAACTATCACATTTGTGTTATCTACTTCCATAGATTCACTACCAATGGTGATATGTGGTGAATCAATGGAAATTGGTGTTCTAGTTGGTTACTCAAAATTGTGAGGTGGACTAGCTATAATAGGAATTGCTTCCTCTGTCTATGCAAACTTTTCTGCTTCCTTTATCTTGGTTTGGAGGATTTTTGAAGCCACGATTTGAAGACACAAGCCCTAGTTTGTTAGCGATTTTTTCTTCAATCGGGAGGAAGAGAATTTTTTTAGTATTTGGAGAAAAAGGAGGAAGAGGGTTTGACATAAAAGATCTAACATTTTTTGGGCTTTTTTCTTTATTTCTTGGAGGTGCGATGGTGGAAATTCAGAAAAAATAACTATAGAGGTGATTTTCAAACATCGATATCTCCCTCATGTAGACTCATTTTTTCAAGCAATTTTTTTTTGTTTTGCAGTAGAATTTCATGATCTACACATTGGTGTAGGAATTTTGACATTTCTATTCCTCAATTTGTCTGCAACTTGAAAATTCCATTTTTTGCACCTTCAAAGGCTTCATTTGGGCTCATATGGATACATATTTCAATGCTATTTTTTTCAAAAGTGCACGATTTAATGTCTACTTTCCAAATCTAAAATAAATTTGGAGTAATATTGAGATCCTATTTTTGGTGTTGAAGTAGAGGCTTCTATTTCCTCCTTCTCTACATCTAGAATCCAGGTTCTTTTTTAGTTTTCTTGCTTTCTATAGTTGGTTTTTTGTGGCACTTGAGGGATATCTTTATATGTTGTGTGTGTGGGGGGGGGGGGGGGGGGGGGGGGGGGGGGCGCACTTTCTTTTTTGTAAATAATTCAAAATAAGACCCTTCTACTTTCAACTTCTTCTCTCTATGTCAGATCCATTTGTGACCCAACTCATGCCACACAACTATGACACTTGGAAAGCCCAAATGACTAGGCTTCTCATGTCAAGAGGCTTATGGTCATGTTTGGATGAGAATCAACCTATTCTCATGCACCCTTTTGAGGTTTTTTAGTATAGGAATAAAAGGGATGAGGCCATGGGATTGATTGCACTGAACATCTTAGATAGTCTTTTGTTTCACTTGGATGGTTTGACCACTTTGTAGGCTATTTGGATGAAATTCCAATCTTTATTTTAGCACAATGAATGAGTTTTGGGCACTTCATCTTGATGCAGAGTTGACATCTTTGACACCTACTTACTTCCCCACCATTGAGGACTTCTTGATGAAGTTCAAATCTTTGCATACACTTTTGCATGGATGTGGGAAAAACAAGATAGATGATGAGTGTATCTTTTTGATACTCTCCAACTTACGAGGCCAATATCAAATCTTCTCTTCTACTTTCTACTCCACTATAGATGCCTTGGGTGATAGACACAAGATGCCTTCATTTGAGATATTTTGTGATTAGTTAACTTGTGAATATTCTAAGCTCACTTAGATGGATTCACTTTCAGGTTCACAGTCATAGGTATTGCTTGTTAAGGATACATAGGAGCAGAAGTCAAAGTAGATATTATATTCCTCTTCTAGTAGTTCATCATCTTCTTGTAAGAAGAAGGAGAAAAATAAGACTAAGACTGCTACTTGTTCCTATTGTTAGAAAGGATTTCATGATGAGGTACATTATTTTTAGAAGACATTCGATGGCTATGAGAAACAAATTGCAGATTTGCAAGCTCTTCTTTAGAAGAAAATTGTTTCTTCTCCATCCTCTTCTACCTCATAGGGGTCTGCCTTTCAATCTTCTTCCACAACTCCACCATGTACATCAAATCTTGGAAAGGGTCATGCATTAAAAGCTTCCTTTCCATCTCTTCACAAGTTCATTGGATACTAGATTCAGGTGCTTCTCACCATATGACATCTTCTCAAGGTGTCTTGTCTACTCTTGATGCTTCTCCCATTCCTCATATTCTCATGGGGAATAACACTAGCCTACCAATTTGTGAGAAAGGTTCAATTCACATCTAGGACGGTATATTCAATGATTTATTGTATGTTCCATCTTTGTCTGCCAACCTTCTCTCAATTTCTCAAATTACATGTAGTGGATCAGGGAAGACAATTGAGTTCACTATTGATTCAATCTTCATTCGGGATCATGTAATAGGAGGTCTTATTACTATAGGGGTGGTTGATCCTTCCACTCATCTCTACTCCTTCTAGCACTTTGGTCCACCATCTTCATTATTGTAATACACTACTTCTCTTTTGTAGGAGCATCATGTGGTGCAGTCAGGATACTTGAACCTAGATCCCTATTTTGATTGCCACACCACATCTAATTGAGGGATTTTCTCTTTAGTGGGATTCTTCTTCTTCTACTCTACTTGATCCTCCAGCTCCATTCATCAAGGCTCCAAGTGCACCTATTGCAGATTCTACAGTGGACATTCATGGCAGTATCATCACACCTACCTTGGGGATTCCCTTTCAAGATCCTCATATTTTTTCCTTTGAGAATTAGATAGGCTTTCTAATTTTCCCTCTCATTTAGGGGTTCCCTTGTTTTATTCCCTTGTTTACTCCACATTGGAGTTTCATTGGTTTAATTCTTTCTTTGGGGGCTCCATTATTCTAGGGGGGCTTTGGTAGCTTTTCTATCTCATGGGGGTGCTAGCTGTACTTATGGTTTTGAGAGAGTCTCTTGAAACATTTCTGGTAGAAGTTGTCCTTTGGGGGTCTTGTTGAGGCCTTCCTACCTTCCTTCCTTCATTTTTTTAGCAATTTTTTTACCTCTTTTTGGGGGAGGGTTTTTCCCATGAGGTTTTCCCTCTTTCTCCATTTTTAGAGGTTGCATTTCGTTGCATTGTTCATGGGTACCTAGCATGGCCTTGTTGTTGGGACCCATGTTACATTTTCTCTTAGCTTTTGTGAGCTTAAGGAATTTCCCTAAGTTGCACTTAAGGGGGGTGTTAGAGTAATTAATTAATTAATTATTAATTATTTATCCTTTTACTTAATATTACTTAGGTTAATGCATGTAGTTAATAGTTGTAGTGATGAGTTATTGACAACATGGGAGTTTTTTCCCTTCTAGCATGTTCTACCTTTTCGTGGAAGTGTGCTTAGTTGTCAACCTTATCTTCTACCACCTTCTAGTTTGTTCTACAAGCTTCCTTGATGCCTTTATATTTGATCTCTCTCTCATTTTAAATCAATCATTCACATAGCAATTCCATTTTCCTATTGTTAAATATTTTGTCTTGCTTTGTTGATTTGCTTCAAGCTCTTGCTCCTTCGATTGGTCTTCAGAAAGCTATTTGCATGTAGGTGATCTTGGCACACTATGAAGTTGGATTTCATCAACTTCAACAGACATGTATGTGACTATAGCCTTTTTATTTTCTTTATTTATTTCTTCATAATTTCCTCCCATGAGGAAAATGGATCTCTTTTTATTTCTTAACATCGTGCTATTCCTTTCAAAATTTCTATTAACTCTTCCTCATTATTTATGATGCATAAATTTTCCACCATATTAAACCTTATTTATTTATCTTCCTCTATCAATTTTCTTTTTCTATTTCTCAGTCTATTATACAAGTCCTTAGGTATCTGCTCTCTTATACTATCAAACCTTTTATCTTTTATAATCATATTCCTAATTACAACATTCTCTAGCTATATCCTATCCATATTATTTTACAAATCATAGTATTTATTCAATTGTAAAAAAATTATTGTCATTAATACTTTGCATGTAAAGATTCTCTGCATTGGGTTTCCATGCATTTCTTCCTATGAGGTATTTTCTTCTTGATCAGCTAGCTCTACTAGACTGTTACCAGCTTCTTCTTCAAATTCAAAAGAACTAATCTACAAGTTTCTTCTCTTCTTGCTTGGACCACTTGTAATCTGGTTGAATTTCTTTGATACTAGGAAACTTATTAGTTTCATAGAAGAATACGTGAATCAGTAGGCATTCAAACCTAAAGACTACACTCCTAGACTTCTTGATTCTAGATATATTATCCAATTGTGTTTGGATAATGTTAGAGAGATTAACATCTTTTCCTTTTATTGCCATGTAAGTTGCATGAAGAAATCTTGTAGGTACTGAATCTATCCTAGATCCATGATTGAATTTGTATCCCAAAATTTTGCAAATCAGTCTTACTCCATCATCCTAAATGTTGTTAGCTTTCATGTTTCTACCATCAAAACATGTGTTGAGATTTGTCTCAACTATCTTGCACACATTCTTAATGTTTACTAGATTGCATCCTCCATTATTTAAACCTATGACCTTGTGAATTAGTTCATTATCAATACATATGATAGAGTCTCCTAGCCATAGAATATCATCATGTACTATGCTCAAAATTATCCTTGTCCATTCATGATTGTTGAAGTCTGTGTAGAACATATGCTTAACTAGGTTAAGTCATTCTAGGTATCTATGTTTTAGTTTTAGTGACAAATCATTTTTGCACATTTTCTCCAGTTCCTTATGAATTTATGTATCATCTATGCTTTCAATTTTGTAATGAATATAATCTCTTATATCCTTGACATGAAGAACATTTTTTGAAACTTGTGAAAATTCTCCATTAGGGTCATCAAGCAAAGAAACAAATGGGTGTTTCTTGAAATTGTATCTAGTTTTATTGCTCATGTTTGAAACTTATTGTCTTGCCATTTCTAAATAATTATGCTCAAAAAATTTAGAAAATACCTTAACTTCACATATTAGGGTTTCTAATGACTTCACATGTTTCTAGACCTCTTTAATACTTCAAAAATCTTGATTCGATCTCACATTCAAGATTTCGCACAAAAAAATGATGTTTTCAAATCAAATTGTGTTCTTAAAATATTTCTCAATCTATACTTCACATTAAATGCATATCTACCACTAGTTCTATTTATTGTGTCTATATAATAGAGAGTTTATTCTTCTTATATATCCTTATCCTGATCATATTAAGCAATGTACACTTAGCTATAGAATTTTCTTAATGTCTAGTACATAATAGTAATTGTATAACTTATGATATTTTTTCTGACATCAGTTATCAATAACTAACACTCTATTTCAATAAAAATGCTTAATTCTAGTAAGAGGAGTCCCAAATAATAAGTGATTTTACTATCTTCTTAGATACATTAGGATGGGATTCTTCCTAAATTGTGTGAGAGATTATAGCTTCTCTTTCTCATACAAATATTTCCTTAAAAAAAATTTGTCATCTCTTTCATTTCTTCCTTTAGACTGTCATCATTTCTTTTTTCGTTCCTTCTGTAACTTTGAATCCTACTTAGGTTTCTTCTATCCATTCTGCATAACTTTTTTGTGTGTCCAAAGTTATTACATAATTGAGATATAGGTACATTTCTTCTTTGTTCATTCTACTAGTCATCAAGTGCTCTACAATTCCTTGCAATGTGTCCAAGATTGTTGCATCTGTAACAAACAATGTGTCTTCTTTCTCTACTCTCATTGTTGTGAGATCTTCTTCTATTGCCTGCATGGTTAGTGTTCCTAGATATTCTACTATTTGCATTATCACTATCAATTTTAGGTTTCTTACAATCTATTGCATAATTTCCATATTCATGACAATTATGACAATACAACTTTGAAATAGGTTTAAATGACTTACCTTTGCAATTGTCTTCAATATGTTCATGTTCATCACACTAGCCATGAGGTTCCTTTCTTCTATTATCCTTATCTTGATCAGATTCTTTAGATTTGTCAAAGTGAATAGCATTCTCTTTGTCTTTAGATTTATCATCTTCTTAGATCCTTCTTGATTTCAAGGGTATTAGGTTCTCTTCTCTCAATATATTTCTTGTTGGATTGTCCAAAGAAGAATCCAAGTCCAGTCTTGTCATAATTGGGTCTCTATATAGATATTTGTTCTTCAATATTTTCACTACTAGTATATAATTTATCAAGTTGTTGTTTCATTTGCACCAACTCACCTTTCACAATAGTGTTTTATTTTTCTAATTCTATATGTTCTAACTTGATAGATTCCAATTCAAATGTTAGCTTCCTTAACAAAGATCTTAGATTCACATTTTCAGCTTTTATTTCAGAGTCATTCTTTCCTCCATTTTTCTTAAGAATTAACTTGAGTTCAACTATCTTTAACTCATATTTTAAGATCTCATTATCTTTCTTTATATCTTCATTATCATCATCACTAGTTCTCTCACAAGGTCCTTTTTTCTTTGGATCATCTATCTTATCCTTTAGTTCACCAATGTAAGCTTTTGCATCTTTGTATCTATCTTTAAGGCCATCTCTTTCATTAGTAAGGATATCAATCTATTCAAGAGCTTCTTTGAGATTCTTCTTCAAGTGTTACATATCCATAGGGATCTTATTCAAGCTATTAAACCTCTTTTGAATAAGTAGGCTCTGATACAAATTATTAGAAATAGATAATACTGAGAGGGGGCGTGAATCAGTATTTTCAATCTTTTTATCAACAACTAAATTTTATTAATTACTTTTCCACATGCATAAAAGAGAGAACCAATAGTGCTAAACAAAAGAAAAAACCATACATGAAAATCATAATAGCATATTTTGTTAAGTAGGACCAAGGGAAAACCCTGGTGTATATGGAACCCACAAGATGATTCACTATATAAAGAATCTGGTTAACGATATTGACCCTATTACGAGTCTATGAAGAATGTATAGTGTCTCAAGTTTGTGTTAGGAGACTAGGCCTTGTTAGCAGCCTCAACCCTATTAGGTGTTGCTTGAACTCTATTAGGATTTGGTAGAATATATACAAATGTGTGCAAGAAGAGCCCATTGCCCTAACATGCAACTATACAAATAAGTTCTTCAAGAGAATAGATTTACATACAAAACTGGATCACTTGTTGTACTTTGAAAATCTTCTAAATTTTTGTAATTGTACATAACTAGATTACTCATTGTACTTCACAATTACTTTGATTGTTAGTTCTTCACACAAAGGGTACTATACATATATCAAATTGCATCATATCTCACATCACATAGCATTACTTTGCATGGTACTTTTCATCACTCCATATTACACTATAACTGTGAAAATAAATTTCTTTTCTTATACCAAACATATTGGTGAATTCTTCCTTAGTCAGCTCACATATCATTCATAGAGTCAACTCATCAAGATTTAATATTAAAAAAATAATTCAAGTTGCTTAATGCATTCTACTAACATGCTCTATTCTACACTATATCATCACTGCATCACTATTTCTTTGATAACTTGAACTCAACTAGTTGTACAAACATGCACACTGGTATACATCACCAATATGAAATCATGCATCTCTGGTTAACTACACAAGAGAATATTCCAAGGGAATATTTTTTTATCATCAATTTTGTCATGTTGTTGTAACACTGTCTAATACTTAGACAATTTTCCTTCATGAATAATAATGACTAATCTACAAAACAAATATGTTGCCATAAATGATAACCATATAACTTACCTTATCTGATTGATTGGTGATATTTCCAACACTTATCACTAGTTTAAAAGAAACCTTATCTTTTCATATTAAGTATATTAAGATCTTTGGTGATTAACAACTTGTTATACAACAAATTAATAGTACCTGTTGGCCAAAAAGTGCCATCCTACCAAGCATTAATTTCAAATATTTGAACAAAACCTAATGGTCACAAGACTAAACTCTATTTTTTATATCCCCAAGCCATGACAAGATGGTATGGTCCCAATCTTATGATAGATCATGTATCAAAAGATTGTCGAGAGAAATCAAAAAGTGATATGATTCTTTGAGGCCCCTGTTGGTTGAGTGGTTGGGTTATTATGACATACAAATAGTCAAGAGATCATAATCCAAATAAATATCTTGCTTGATGTTACGACAGTAAGTGATTGTAAGATTGTAATGGTCAAATATCATAGGATTGCAAAGTTGACTTCCTAGGTTTCTGATGCTACGAAGGGAAAGGTTGATCACATGATCGTAAAGCTATAAGGTTATAGGCACAAGAAAGGATACCTCTTGAGGTCATGACAAGGATAATCAAACCATGATCATAGGATCATAGGGGTTATTTCCATTAATGTCAATATCTCAATGGATTGGAAATTATAAAATCATAGAGATCAAATCAAGCATGTTGTGACATCACAAGGAAAGAATAATGGTACTGTGACCTTACAATAAGAGTGTTAAGGGCCTCCATTCTATCATGAGATCATAAGACCTTATTTTTGTCAAAGGATTGTAAAGAGAATGAAGGATGGGATCAATGTTATGAGGTATTAGAAATCATAAGATCATAGAAGTCATGGTTGTGAAGAAAAGGTGATAAAAATGGTTTTGACCATAGTTGATGCACATAGGATCATGAGTTTACTGTTGACAAAAACATACTAAGAATTTCACTTGCCAAGCTAGACAAAGAGGAAATCCGAATCAATCAGGTAGTAGGAATGGTACAAAGCTATAGTTGAATATGGTTGACGTATGCCTTCCACTTGATTTGGTAAGTTGATAACATGGGAAGCAACTCTTTGATGATAGATTTGATCTTTTTGATATCTTGCAACCACTTTCATCATTCCCCAAGCTTGATAAATGCAAAAAAACACTCCATCATTTCCAATTGATCCATCTATTCAATCAAAATGTTAATGGTCACTACTCTTGTCCTCTCAAAGATTGTTTGGTGGATAAATTATCTTCACACATCTTGATTTTCATTGTGATTAGATCTTTTCTAGTTTTGCAGTAATTATTCTCTATAAAGTTGATTGTAATGATTAAGTTCAATGGTAGGGTGGAAGCTATTTGAATTATGCTTACACTATTAAAGAAGATGTTGTACTCCTTCTTGGGGTCAGATCTTCTCTAATTCTCTGGCATTGCCTTGGAATGCTACTATAAATTCCCTCTTTGTGTCTAAATTATATGACATCTTGTCTTATCTCTTTTAGCCACCGATGTGATGTGCAAGCTTTGTCTACCTCTCTTTGATGAATTGTGAATATCTATAATCTACATCCCTATATCTCTTTTGGCATATGAATTATGAGAAGTGAAGCATTTTCCTTGTGTCACTCATTTGGTTTTCTGATCTGTATGTAGCTAATAGATTAAATCAAGTCTGAATCTATATATATTTGGATTGTCATGATAATGGTTCTATTTATGTAAGGGAAAATATTGGTTTGAACACCCTATTTTGGTGCATCACCTCTTTAGAATAGATTAGGTAGTTCCTTTCATGTATTCCTTTTCTCTTCAAGAATAGTTTAAGCATATTATAATAGTAGAGGAAGTTAGCCTTATCCAAAGACTCAACCTCATAAGAAGTTGTTTCCATGTTTCACAAGGTTGTCCTTAGATAAATACTTTCGACAAGGGTGCAAGATTTTGTGTCAATAGTTTTTTGGCACACCTAATGGGACCATATAGCAAAACATTTAAAGTTACTAGAATTGAAGAAAGATTCCATGTTCATGCTAAGGAGATAGTACTACCTTCAATATAAAGCCTTTAAGAGGTTCATTTTCTCAAAAGTACATGCAGACTCTAAGCTTCAAGCAAAATCTGGTTCTAGACCAAAGTTGTTGTGATTCATGCCCAAGACACACACAACAACATCTTCTAGAGGTAATTTCTAGTACCAAGAGATTTCTTTTTCTAATCCAAGAAGAAAGGCTAGGGTATCTCTATCACTAGTTAAGAGTGTAGTAGTAACACATAGACCTACAAGATCCATCTCCACTCCTCCTATTGTTAGGTCTCAACCTACCATCTACTCATATCAATAAATCACTTTCTTACATCACTAAAGCTCATGATTTTTCTACCTTTAATGGTGGGAGTCCCCTCCTATTAGCCCAATGGCATGACATAACAATATCAGCTCTTAAAAGTATACTTGAGTTTATTGGTGAAACCTCTATCTCCCCTATTGAGCATATTTAGGAGGTGTCAAACATCTACAATATTCATAGCATCACTAAAGGTAATGTAGCAGTTAGGTTTCTAGCCTCATCCTTGAAAGGGAAGGCACTACAATGGTATAGAGATTTGGATCATAATTCTATTACTAATTGGGATGGGTTAGGGGCAGCCTTATGCAAGCATTTTGAGAAAAAAAGTGATCACCTATCATGTTTAGAATAGTTGACAACTATCAAGAGGACCCACCATGATGTATGACTAATTTCAATTATAGATTTCAAACGACATGGGACATAATATCTACTATAGTAAAGTGCTCTCCTAGTAATACATTCTTGTATTATCTCAAAGCCTTCAAGAGTGATATTTCTACCACTTTGTAATTTATGGGAGGGGACACTCTACCAAATTCTTATGAGGTTTCTATAAGAGAAAAAAATATTTTGATACATGGATGGAAGTTAGCTTCAAGGCCCCCAATGCATTTCTTCCCTGACATGCCCAATCATTAGCCTATTGTAGCCCCTATTCATGTTTCCTTTGTAAGTTAGCCTATTGCCATGGTTCTAGGTGCCTCCACATCCTCTAATGAAGTTGATAGTATTGGGGCCATGATGTAGACACAGATGGAGAATGTAGATAGGAGGATGTAGGATCAATAAAAGAAGATGAAGGACAATAATGGAGTACTACAAAAGATGGAAAATGAGTTGGTAACTATGAAGAGGTAGCAAGCTCAAAATAATAGCGCTCTCAAACTCTAGAGTCAAGGTCCCATTCATGGTAGACCCCCAAACCAAAGTCATGTCCCCTACAATTAGAATAGACATATCAACCACCCTCATGTTGGAAATATCTCTAATCAATTAGATAAGGTAAGTTATGGTTGTTATTTATGGAAACATATTTGTTTTGTAGATCAGTCTTTCTCATCTGTAAAGAAAATTGTCTAAGTGTTAGTCAATATTATAGCAGCATAACAAGTTTGATGATAAGAAAATATCTCCATGGAATAGTCTCTTGCATAGTTAACCAGAGATGCAAGACATCATAATGATAATATATACCAATGCACATGTTCATATGATCAAACAAGTTCGAGTTATGAAGGAATTAGTAACGCAATGATGATTCAGCACAAAAAAAAGCATGTCAAAAAATTGTGTTAAATGACTTGATTTATTGTTTTAATTATTATTTCTTAATAAGCTGACTCTAATGAATTTATATGAGTTGAGCAAGGAAGAATTTACCAATATGCTTGGTATAAGTAAAGAATTTCATTTGTAAAGTTAGAACAAATGAAGAACATGATGATAATGATGTGTGATCAATGATTGTGGAGCTAATATGATGTTGTAAAATGTGAGTAACAAGTGAATGTGCCTTTATGATATATAATATGAAACATTGTTATGCCAGATATGATCAAATTAAGATGTGTGCAGTCACTCTTGTGTGAAGAATTTTCAATCAAAAGATTTGTGAAGTACAAAAAGTATCTCAAAATTGTATGTATACTTATTTGCTAAAGATCTTATTGTATCTTTGTATGTTAGGGTAGTGGGCTCTTCTTGTACATATTACTATATGTTTGAACAACACCTAATAGGGTTGAAGCAAGTCCTAATAGGGTTGAGGCTTCTAACAAGGCCTAGTCTACTAACAAGAACTCGAGACACTATACATTCTTCATAAGACTCATAATAGGGTCAATATCCTTAACCAGATTCTTTATATAGTGAATCATCTAGTGGGTTTCATCCCCACCAAAGTTTTCCCTTGTCCATGGTTTCCCTAGTTAACAAAATATGGTGTTATGATCTCTCTTTGTGTATGGTTTTTTATACTATTCAACATTATTGGTTTAGTTTCTTATACATGTGGTGAGATCTAGTTCTAGGAAAAAAGATTGAAAATACTTATTCACCTCCCCCTCTTAGTCTTATCTATTTCTAACAATTGGTATCAGAGGTTGGTTATTTAGAAGAGGCTTAATGGCTTGAATAAGATCCCTATGAATATGGAACAATTGAATGAGAATCTCAAAGGAGCACTTGAATAGATTGATCTCCTTACTGATGGAAGAGATTGCCTTAAAGACAAATAGAAGGATGCAAAAGCCTGCATTAGTGAATTAAAGGACAAAATTGATGACCTGAAGTAAAAAAGAATCTAGTAAGAAAACTAGTGATGAGGACATTGAAGATCTGAAGAAAGAAAATGAGATCTTAAAACATGAGTTAAAGATAGTTGAATTTAAGCTGAGTTTAAAAAAATGGAGGAAAGAATGACTCTGAAGTTAAAGTTGAAAATGTTGATCTAACATCTCAGTTAAGGAAGCTAACATCTCAATTGGAATCTATTAAGTTAGAGCATGCAAAATTAGAGAAGTACAAAACTATTTTGAAATGTGAGTTGGTACAAACCAAACAAAAATTTGAGAAATTATATACTATTAATGATAAGATTGAAGAACAAATATGTTCACAAAGACCTAGTTATGACAAGACTAGACTTGGATTCTTTCTTAGACAATGAGGATCTATTGAGAGAAAAGAACCTAATACTTCTAAAGTCAATGAGGATTTAACCAAGGCAGATGATACATCTAAAGACAAAGAGAATGTTGCTCACTTTGAAAAAACTAAAGAATCTGATCAAGATATGGACAACAAAAGAAAGGAATCTTGTTTCTAGTGTGATGAACTTGAAGACACTGAAGTCAATTGCAAAGGTAAGTCCTTCAAACCTATTTCAAATTTTTATTTCCATAAGGGTCCGTTTGGTTGCTGGAATATAATTTTAAAATTGGCATTTAGAAACCTTGATTTTGGATTTTGGAACTTGAAATCTAGATTACTATTTTAAGGATTTTATTTGGGACCATTCGGTTCACCAAGAATTCATTATGAGAATACACATTTTCACCATTTGGTTGCACATTTCTAGAATTAGATATGAGGCATGGCCATGCCAAAACTCACAATGGAAGATGAATTAAACCAAAAGAAAATGAAAAAAATTAGAGGAAAACAATCTACAAACTACCTTGTTAGTGAAGAAAATGGCCACTACGATAGCTAGGGTTTGAACTCGCGACCAGAACCTTGGTGAAATGCACAAAGGCAGGGTTAGTGCAAGAAAGAAGCCATAAAAAATTGGCAAATCTACATTCAACACAAAAGTACCACCATTCTATAGGAGTTTGGTCAACCAAAGAAGAAATAATGGACTAGGTAAGTAGCACATATGCCTTTGTGTAGCTCCTCACAAGTAAAAATAGTAGCACCATAATGAACAAAAAAAGAAGGGCCTTGTATTCAGAGAAAAATCTATTAAACCCTAGCAAAATGGAGAGCAAAATGCAACCATACCTTTGTAGAGACATTGAGAAACTAGAGAAAATGGAGAGTAGAATGTTTGGTAGAGAAAAAATGGATCTGCAAATAAAAATGTGAGAAACTAGAGAAAATGGAGCAAAACATTTGAAGAGATAAACTAGAGTGCAAAAAAATATAATCTGGCAGACAAAAAGTTTGAGCGTCAAAAAAAATTAGGTCTACAAGACTTTAAAAAAAGTTTCTTTTGTATTAATTTGCAATGCTCATTTTTCCCAAAATTGGAATTTAAATGAGTATTTGAGCAATACAAACTATTTGGAAGGAAGGCTGAATCCTCGAATTGGGGGATAAATGAGGATACATAATTCTAATTTTCTCATATTCCAATTCTCATTTCGTCGACCCAAATAGTGGATTACAATTTTTTTAGAATTTGCAATTCTAATTCATGTTGATATCCACAAACCAAACGGGCCCTAATTATCATGGATATGGTCATTACATAATAGATTGTAACAAACCTAAATTTGATAGCAACAATGCAAATAGTAGGATATATAAGAACACTAACCATGCAAGAAATAGAAGATCTCATAGTAATGAAAGTGGAGAAAGATGATAAATTGTTTGCTATAGATGCAACAATCTTGTACACATTGCAAGGAATTGTAGAGTACTTAATGACCAGCTAAATGAATAGAAAAAAAATGTACCTATATGTCAGCTATGCATAACTTTGGACACATAGTGAAGTTTTGTAGAATGCATAGAAGAGATCTAAATAGGAATTAGAATTATAGAAAGAACAATAGAAGAAATGATAATAGTTTGAAGAAAGAAATGAAGAAGTAGACAAATTAATTAAAGGAGTCATTTGTAAATCCAAAGGAAAAAGAAAGTTCTCATACAATTACAAAAGATTTACCTGACAAGACAATGAAGTCACTTATTGTTTGTGAGTCTTCTTACCAAAATTAAGCATTCTTAGTGAAATAGAGTATCAATTTTTGATAACTAATGTTAGAGTAAGTATCAAAGGTTGCACACTTGATAGTATGTAGTAGATATTAAGAGAATTCTATAATGAAGTGTGCATTGCCCAATAAGATCAGGATAAGGATATGCAAGAAGATTTATCTCTCTATTGCATAGAGATAGTACATTGAACTAGTGGTAGGCATGCATTTAATGCAAAGTACATATTGCAAAAGATTTAAAGGATGAAAATTGATTTTCATACATTACTTGATTGTGCAAAGTATGAGTGCGAGATTGAAGAAAGAATTGGAGAATTTAAGACTCCCACAGTTATGTAAAGTTGTTGGAAACCCTAATATGAAAAATTGAGGTATTTTTTGAATTCTTGAGCGTAATCTTTCAAGAATGGCAAAATAAGAAGACTTTAATGTAAGCAATAGACCTAGGTACAATTTCAAGAAACACCCATTTGTTTCTTTGCATGATGACCCTATTGGAGCATTTTTGCAAGTTTTGGAAAATGTTCTTCACGTCAAACATATAAGAGGATATATTCATTGAAAGATTAAAAGCATAGGTGATTCAGAGATTCATAAGGAATTAGAGAAAATGTGTAGTAATGACTTGTTATTAAAACTTGAATATAGATAACTAGAATGACTTAACCTAGTTAAGCATATGTTCTACATGGATTTCAACAATAATGAATGGACAAGGATAATTCTAAGTAGAGTACATGTTGATTTTATATGGTTGGGAGATTCTATCATATGTATAGATAATGACCTCATTCACAAGATCATAGGTTTGAGCAATGAAGGATGCAATCCAATAAACATTAAGAGTGTGTGCAAGATAGTTGAGACAAATCTCAATACATATTTTGATGGCAGAAACATGAAAGTCAACACCATTCAAGATGATGGAGTGAGACTCATTTGTAAGATTTTGGGATATAAGTACAATCATGGATCTAGGATAGATTCAATACCTCTAGGATTTCTTCATGCAGCTTACTTGGTAGTAAGAGGTGAAGAGGTTAATATGTGTGACATTATCTAAACACAGTTGCTAGATAACATATCTGGAATCAAGAAATCAAGGAGTCCAGTCTTTAGATTTGAATCCCTATTGAAACATATTTTTTTCTATGGTATTAATAAGTTCCTTTGAATCAAAAATTGGAATGAAAATTAGTGTGCAATGTAGTTAATGACTTGAGCATATAGGTCAAGACCTGAAATAGTTAGAGATAGTGATATTGACAAAATTGTCAAATCCTTCCAAGCTGAAATAAAGCAATGGTATAGGATACCTCCTGTGATAGTAGATAAGTATAAGGATGAATTGTGTTTTATGGTTCCTTATTTAAAGTTCATTGAACCTATGGGATATGATATGAGTGAGGAATTAATTGAAGGGTATGCGCAGATAATCCTTCATTCTAAAGTTGATTCTAAATGTCCTATATGAGGGACATATTTTGAGAAAATGAGAGAAGTTAAAACTAGCCAAATAATGAAGGATTCCAAGAAAAACTAGGAGAAATTAATTGATTCTATTTTGAAAGAATCTAGGATGACTAGGAAAGAATTTGATTAGGTGAATGGGATAGCTATGGAAATTAAGGCTAGTGGCCAATCTAAGCTTTTGACCCCTACACGCATTACAGTGGTAGGACCTACCAAAGAGGTCACAATTGTTCAAAAAAGTGTGAAAACACCTAATGTGCCCTATGCAACAGTTGTATAGCAGCAACCTCCAAGGAATCAATTGAAGGCTAAAGAAGCATCACTGCAAGGAAACCTACAAAGCCTAAAAGGACCAAAACACCTCCTACAAGAAGAGTGAAGTAGACTACAAGTGGCCCAAGAAAAAAGAGAAGAACCTTGTAGATTAGCTCATTTGAATCTAAAGAAGAAATTGGTGACAAACCAGTTGAGCTAGCTGATCAAAAAGTAGAGACATCGACAGGTTGAAAAGCATGGAAACCAAAGGTAGAAAATCTAAACATGCAAATCATTAATGAAAATAATTTTGTGCAGTTCAAAAAATACTATAATTTTTATAATAATATGGGTAGGAATAGCTAGAAAGTTTTGTAGTTAGAAACATGATTCTTAAAGATAAGAGATTTGATAGTAAAAGAGGTTAGATATCTGAAGACTTATATGATAGATTGAGAAATAGAAAGAGTAGAGTTGTAGAGGAAGACACACAAATAAGAACAAATATAGTGAGAAATTTATGTTCTATAAATAATGAAGAAGAAATCATAGAAATTTTGAAAGGTATAGCACCATTGTTGAGATATAAAAAGAGATCCATTCCCCTCATGGGAGAAAATTATGAAGAAGTTAATAAGGAAACACAAAATGCTATAGTGCATAGATAGAGAAGGTAGGCTAGATGCCTAAAGAAAGTATACAAAGAGAGGAGGCAAACCAAATACCTAAGGAAAGTGCATAGCTAAAGGAGGCAAGCCAGACACCTAAGGAGTGTGTGCAAACAAAGGAAGAAAGTCCAATTGTAGACAATTCACCTCATAGTTTTGAGTAACCAACTAGAACACCTATTTCTAGTAATTCACCATATATCACCATTAGTAGTGAATCTATGCAAGTAGATAACACCAATATGATAGTTGACAGAACTGAGGACCCATTCAAGTAGTTTGGTGCTAGCATTGTTTGCAATATTGTGGACTATAGTAGCTTTGATGAAGAAGAAAAGGATTTGGAGCCAAAGGAAGAAGATGCACCTTCTGTGAAGAAAGTTGAATCTAGCAGTAAAGTAGCTACTTTGAGTGTACCCTTGGTAGTAGTAGTAGTAACTCCTTCCACACCACCTGCCCAAGCAACAATAGTAGTCCAATCAAATGAAGAAGATAAATCACAAAATTTCATATCTTCTTTGAGTAAATTTCTTGACAAAAATAAATTAGTCAAGGCAATTGAGAAGATTTTGACCTCAATTTTGAATAGCAAGAGAAAGTGGTAAGCCCTATTGACACCCCTACAGATATTCAATAGTGCGTAGCAATTTTGTGTAAATCTTTTGATGATGAGTTCACAACACTCACAAATGTAGCTACAATTCAAGCAAAAATAGAGCATGATGGTAAACTTCTTAATACCATGTGCACTAATAGGAGAAATGATATAAAAACTAAGAATATATGTATTAAGCCATTGAGACAATGATTATAAGAAGGAAAATAGGTTTATGCTAAGTGAAACTTGGCATATAATTATCTTCAAAAAATTGATGATCAGATCAAAGAAAAGGTAATTGAGCTTTAGACGATCACTAACAAATTTTTGAAGCAAAATTAGAAGATGGATACCATTGAGCCCTGAATACAAATACTTCATGATAACATCAGGGACTTAGAAGTAAAAAAGGAGAAAGCTCTGAATAGATTCACTCTCATAAGAGAACACGTGTTCCCACATTTAACATTGCTGGAGAATCAACTAGAGGAATTTTTTTCAACAAAATCTTCTTATGACAAGTTTTTGGCTATAGACATGAATGTAGTAGAGTTGGCTACATATGCACAATGTGCACTTATTGGTGTATCTGATACACTAAAAGAAAGTTGGAAGAAACATTTTGTGCTGTTAAAAACCAACTTTGGTGATTGGTTTTCCAAGTTTTGATGCAACTACTAGGTTTTGATAGTCTCTCTTTGATACCTTTGTAATTGATGTCAAAGGGGGAGATATATGGAAAATTGTAATTAATTATAATTGTAAGGAGGATCAGGGATGTAACCTTTTCATAACATAAATACAAATTTTTTTAATTATGTTATGGTTTTTTGTTTTGATTGGTATGACATGTTTGGGACTTAGCCAATTTTCCCAAAATGTTGTCATCAATACGATCAACTGAGTTCAAGTTATGAAGGAATTAGTGACATAGTGATGATTCATCATAGAACAAAGCATGTCAGAGAATTGTGTTAAATGACTCAATTTATTGTTTTAATTATTATTTCTTAATAATCTGACTCTAATGATGTTATATTAGCTGATTACAAAAGAATTTACCAATATGCTTGGTACAAATAAAGAAATTCATTTGCAAAGTTAGAATAGATGAAGAACATGATGATAATGGTGTGTGATTAGTGATTGTGAAGTTGATATGATCTTGTGAAATGCAAGTAACAAGTGAATGCAACTTTATGATATATGATACAAAACATTGTTATGCTATATATGATGCAAATTATGATGCGCACAATCACTCTTGTATGAAGAATTTTCAATTAGAAGATTTGTGAAGTACAACAAGTATCTCATAATTGTATGTATACTTGTTTCCTGAAGATCTTATTGTATAGTTGAATGTTAGGGCAGTGAGCTTTTCTTGCACACATTTTTATATGATCCAACAACTCATTATAGGGTTAAAGAAACTCCTAATAGGGTTGAGGCTTCTAACAAGGCCTAGTTTCCTAACAGGGACTTGTGACACTATACATTCTTCATAAGACTCCTAACAAGGTCAATATCCTTAACCAAATTCTTTATATAGTGAATCATCTAGTGGGTTTCATCCCATCAAGGTTTTGCCTAGTTAATAAAATATGGTGTTATGATCTCTCTTTGTGTTGTTAGATTATGTTGACTAATCAAGAAAGTACTATACATACTCCATAATTATTGGGGTTCGGGGATTCACCATTCATAGATTCACCACTAAAGTTATGGCTAATTTATGGCTGACATGTTATAACCCTAAAGTGGTTTAATACTTGTATAAAAGGGTTTAGGGTTGGGTATTTTCATTATGCTATGATGAAAAATTTCTTCTTGTGGCGATATTGAGCTGTAAGGGATTACAGACTATAATCAGGTTGTAATTACTGGATTTTAATAAGATCAGACTTGCTGTTTGGTGGACGTAGCCTAGGGATTGGGTGAACCACGTTAAATCTTAGTGCCTTGTGTTCATTTATGTGTGATCTATTATTTTCTGTTATTGGTTATATTTGCATGTAGTTTTTAATTTTTGCCTGTGGTTTTATCCTAACATGTGTATGGTTGTTTATATTGTTCAGCATTATTGGTTTAGTTTCTTATACATATGGTAAAGTAATTAATAATATCCAGTTGTGGGCAAAAAAATTGAAAATATTGATTCACCCCCCCTCTTAGTATTATTTATTTCTAACACCTCACAATCGGAATAGACTTATCGACCACCTCCAAACTTTAAACACCAACCTAAATGGGGCTTTAGTCCCTTAGAACAATCTTTCCAAAGATCAATATTTCTACTTTTATTGTAACTAATTCTATGCATATTGCATGTGTCAAAAGGAAGAATCTTACTTGGCATTAACTATACCAAAGCAAGTAGTTTCTCAGCAACACAATGCTAATCAATTGGTTAATACTTTTCATTAGGATGGTAATTCTTTAATGAACCATATGGTGGAAAAGCATTGTAAAGTAAACAAGGATTCATGTGCTTATAATACCAAGAGAAAAAAGAAGAGATATGGAAGATGTTACTCCTCCTCTTCCTAATTAGGCTTCAACATCAAGTGTAGTACCACATGTACAAGCAGTTGCCTAGAAACAAAATGTGAATCAACCTACTAATGTCCCTTGGCAACAAAAGAAAAATGAAAGTAGAGGAGATGTGAATAATCCTCAAGCCATTCCATCTCAAGCTTTTGCATCTAGGGCTTCTACCAAAACATCTAATGCATCTTTTAGTGTGGTAGATCAAATGAGGAAGACCAATGTGAACATTTTTGTGTGGGATGTTGCTACTACTATACCATCACAAAAGAGGATGCTGCAGTGGGAGTTGAAAAGCATTGAACTTTGAGATCAACCACCTATCATGGAGAATGTCATGACTTTGGTATAACCATGAAAGGAGGTAGAAACAAGTAGAAAGGTTAGACCTCCTCCATTTTATGTTTCTTTTAGTATAGGAGATAAGCTACTCACAACTGCATGATTGATTCATAGGATAGTATTTCAAAAATGCCCAAATGTGTTGATGATATTTTAAAAGTGAAATATGAATCCATTGTTATAGATGTATTGTAGTTAGATGGTAGTACTATCAAGATTGTGGGAATCCTTAGAAATGTTGAAATGGCCTTGTATGCATGCCCAAGTTGTACTATAGTTCAAGATATATCAATTGCTAAGGTTAAACCACAATTTTCCATTTTTCTTTCAAGAGATTTTACTATCTAAATAGGTGGTCACATATCCTTTGATTGGTCATATATATTTTTTATAACTAGACATGGAACCAAAGCTTCAATAAGAGCAAAACCATTAGCCTTGCATCATATTGAGCCCTACACTCCTAATCTCATCAATATGAACTACACCATCCTAGAAATGGATGAAAATTACATAGCAAATGAATGTGCCACTTTTTTAGTTGAGGTACTTAATTTCCTCTTGAATGAGTGGGCTAATGCATATCAATTTGATCCTATATCAGAAACCTTGGAGATAGGCCTAAGCACTTATTATATATCAAAAAAGGATGCTTTTGTCCCTAATTTGATGAAAATCAAAGAAGACACAAGTGAGATATGGAGTATGTATTTTGATGGATCAAGAAATAAAAATGGATCAAGGGCTCATGTGATGTTGGTTTCTCCTATACTATAAAGGTACTACTTCTTATTTATGCATCAATTTAGTTGTACTAATAATGTGGTTGAATATGAGGTATTGATTTAGTGTCTCTTACTTGCTTAAAAAAGAGGAATTCAAGCATGAAGCGTATATGGAGATAGCAAGTTGGTGATCAATTAGGTGAGGAACAAAAAATGTTACTTAGAATATTTTTTGCATGTTTCACAAACATAGAGTATGGAATCTGCTTGAAAATTTTAATGCCTTTAATAGCCAGAGCATCCCTAGGAAAGGAAATAGATCTGCTAATAGACTTGGGGTAGTGGGTGCATCTTATGATGTCCCAAGAAGCATCAAAGATGAGAAGAAGTAGAATATTATAGTGGTGCTTCAGCCTGCTAGCCTTGATAATAATATCAATTGGTAGGTCTTTGAATCTAATACACAAATTTTGAGTTTCTTATAGAATGAAGTAGAGTTCTCAGATAGAAATCAATCAAGATTTCATGACCAATATGGTGATCAAATTATCAACCTATTATCCAATAAGCTTCCTAAGGGTCTCATTACCTTAGAGAGTATCTTTAATCCTAATGACCAAGCGAGGGATATGGGCATGAATCTTGCCACAAACAAAGGAGATCATATGCCAATTATAGTTGTTGGTGGAAGAATCCTAAACATGGGGAAGGTATGTTTTGAAATTGAGCAAGAAAGTTTTGTTCATCTATGTCAAGAATTGAATGATGTATTTGTTTAGACATATGATGATTTAAAGGGTTTCGACCTTAATCTATTTCAACATACTATAGATCTAGTTGATAATGTGAAGCCTATTAGGAAAAAATAGAGACCATTAAATCCCAAGATTGAGCCACTAATAAGAAATAAATTTTCCAAATTAATTGAGGCCAATATCATTTTCCCTATTAAGCACTCCTCTTGGGTGGAAAACCTTGTCCCTGTTAGGAAAAAGAATGGAGAAATTAGACTATGTGTAGATTTTATGGATCTTAACCAGGCCTCCCTTAAAGATCATCATCCCTTTTCCTTCCATGGAATAGATATTGTCCAAACTCAGTGGTTCATAGATATTCTCCTTCTTGGATGGATTCTTTGGTTATAATCAAGTGTTAGTAAAAGAGCCTAATAGATATAAGACTACTTTAACTACCAAATGGGGCACATATGCCTATAGTAAAATGCCTTTTGGACTAACAAATCTAGATGCCACATTTCAAAAGGCAACAAAGATGTCCTTAGAAAGCATGATTGAAAGGTTTGTATTGGTCTACCTTGATGATGTCACTGTATATTCAAAAGATGTAGCAGAGCATTTAGGTCATTTTAGACAAGTGTTTATAAGATGTCAAGAGTATGGAGTATTTTTTAATCTAGGCAAGTGTGTCTTCACCACTAATCAAGGGAAATTATTATAACATATTTAATCTAAGGATGGTCTTTACTATTGATCCAAAAAGAACAAAGGCCATATTTCCCCTTTCTCTTCCTAGTCATAAGAAAGGTTTGCAACATTTTCTTGGTAGAATTAATTTTGTGAGAAGATTTATTCCTAATCTAGCTACCATGGTGAAACCTCTTACATCAATGTTTAGAAAGAATATGGTCTTCTCATGGACCAAGGAAGGGAAGGAAATTTTTGAAGAAATCAAAGTGGCCATAGCTTTAACCCCTACTCTCATTAACCTAAAATTTGATAAGGATTTCATTCTTTACACCTTAGGAGGTGAGTCAAGTATCTTTGTTGTTTTGACTCAATCAAATGATAAAAATGAAGAGAAACCTATTTTCTTTCTTTAGTGAAGGGCTGAAAGAGTATAAAAATAAGTACAACTATGTGGAAAAATAGGGCCTTCTAGTCATAAGAACTTTGAAGAAATTTCAGACACCTTTTTTGTAATAAAAAAATCAATGTTTTTGTTCCTCATGCAAGTGTTAAGGATTTCTTGTTGAGCTGAGATATTAGTGAGAACAGGGTAGGTTGGATCACTAATATGATGGAGTATGATGTGGAAATACATATTACCAAACTAGTGAGAGGGAAGGAATTGTGTAAGTAGATGATCTCATCTCATGAGCCTGATGAGGAAGTTGTCTTGGTATTGGTAGAACAACAAGAGGTGAGGAATGAAAATCCAAGGAGTTGGATAGATGACATGAAGACCTTCTTAGTTGGGAATAGATATCCTCAAGGGTTAGATAAACCTTAAAGGAGATAGTTCAAGTTGTAGTCAATCCCCTATGCTATAGTTGATGGTTTTCTTTCTAGGAAGGATTTCAATGGAGCCTTGCTGAGATGTATTGACATAGAGCAAGTAAAGAGAATGATTAAGGAGCTTCATGATGCTCCTAATGGAGGCCATTTTTTAGCAAGAACTACTACAATGAAGATCATGGGAGCTGAGTACTCTTGGCCATCCTTGTTCCATGACTGCCACAAATATGTAAGGAATTGTGAAAAGTGGGCTTTCTTCTTAGGTAAATAGAGACGTGTAGCCCTTCCACTTCACCCCATCTAGGTCAATCAACCTTTTTGTAACCAAACTTGCAACAAAGATTATAACCATTTCCACATAACCAATAATAGATTTGAAATAAATATGCAATAAAAAATCCACATGCAAGAGAATAGACACCATACCCACAAAAAATATAACAAGATATACCCCAAGAAACCCTCATTGAGGGAAAAACCCAGCCTCCAAAAGCATCCATCACCATGTATTATTTAGCAAAAAAACCATTGCAATACAACTACGGAAGCCTTCATAGCCATAGCCACAACCAAGATATCCATGTGAACAAGCATGAATCCACACATCCCATACCATGCTTCCAACCTTCACAAATGCTCCCTTGGCTAATCTGTCAAGCTTTTTCCCACTCAACTCTTTCCCTTTTTGTCTTTCTTCTTCTCACTTCTCACACAAAAAACTACCCTTGTGGCTTCTTATATAGTAGCAAGTCTCACAAAATCACCAACTGATATTACATAAACTATGTGCTAAAACCATGTGCTACCTAACCCATTGACCCCACATTTAATATTGGATTTTTTAATTCTTTTCTCCAATATTGAATAATTACATGAAATATTATTAGAATGTTATAATACAACTCATCAAGTATATTCCATGGGAATCTTTACATGTTTCACATCCATCTAGGTACAACATTACATAATAAAATAAAGTATGCCAATCCTTAACATATTTTTAAACTATCTCTTGAAGGATTTTTTCAATAACCTTGTTAGAAACCTTAACTTTTCCGTTTGATTGAGGAAAATAAGGTGAAGAAAAATGATGATGAATATGATATTTTTCCAGAAAAACCTTAATTTCCTTATTTTTAATTTTAGATCCATTATCTAAATTTAAAGGCATAGGGATACCAAATCTAGTGATAATGTTTTGAATGATGAAGTCACAAATTACATTAGTCATGGTAGAGTGAAGAGGTACAACTTCCACCCACTTAGTGAAGTATTTTATAGTAGTGAGGATGTAAGTATATCCTTAAGAATAGTGAGGACTTATCTTTGTTGGAAATGTAAGAGGACTAACTGTGAGGGGAGGGGTGAATAAATTACCACAAAAAAAAAAATCCCAATCCCTTAAGATGCTAGTACAAAACCAAAACCAAACTCTGCTGAATTTTTTGTAACTTAGTTAGTACTAAATCACTTGGTTAACATGTAACTTGGTTTACACTATGAATGAATATCACTCAGAAAACACTTGGTTAACACTAAACATGTAGATATTAAGTGTGATTAACCTTAATTAACTTAGTTTTAGAAACATAAAGTAATAACATGAGCACATGAGACATCAAAATTTAACGTGGAAACTCAATTTGGGAAAACCATTAATTGCAACTAGTTACTATTTTTCACTTTTCTTAAGTGAGCCTTATTAGGATCCAACCCTATTAAAGGTTGCAAAATACATTGTTAAGTGTGACCTTGTTAAAGGATTTTGATCACACTATTAGGAGTGGCCTTGTTAGAGGTCTTCAGATACCACAATCTAGAAATGCCACCTTGTTAGAGTATTTAAAAAATAGTTGTTAGGATAAATCTATTAGGAGATTTGATTCAATCCTACAATTATTAGAGAGTAACAATGACTTGACCTAATTGCTAATGCAACTAACTTTCTGATTTAAGATCTTGTTTCTGGCTTGATTACTTGATCCTCCCTTATCAGAATATTCTTTGCAAACTTGGATACTTTGCCATCCTTCCAATTTGCTTCCTTTATTCATCTTTTTCTATCCCACACATTATCTCATTCAATCCTCAATTTGACCTTATATCTATATGAATTACCTTGTCAAGTCAGCTTGAATACACTTAAAATAAACATTCAATAATTAACCCTCGACTTGGCTAGAACAAACAAATTAATCCAATAGACTTAATATGCTAATATAGAAAAATCATTTGTTAGCGGACCCTACTTAGTCAACACTAACTCAAAAAAGAATTTTCTTTGTTAACAGAGTGAACTCTAATAACACTAGTTTCATGCCAATTTTCCTTTCTTAACCAAGTGATCTCAACTAATATAGAAATTTTGTCAACTTCTCTTTGGTAACTAAGTGAGCTCAATTAACACTGCTCCCTTGTGAACTTTCCTTTGCTAACCAAGTGAGCTTGGATAACACTAGATTTCCTTCGATACTCGAGTGAGCTCAGTAGATACTAACTCTAAACTTAGTTTTCTTTGGAATGCTTGGCATACACTGGAAACTATTTTCATCACCTGAGTGAGCTTGGAGGACACTAACTACTTTGTAAGGACTTGATATTTTGTGTAACATCAAAGAAAATATACAATTGAACAATTTTTTTCAACAATCTTACCAACAAGATCAAAACCCAACACACTAAAGGCCCATGGTGGAACTTGAGAATGTAAAGCATACATAGGAGCATGGCTAAGGTTCTTATGGTACTAACAATATGAACACTTTTTGACAAAGGTAAATGTATCTTGTTTCATAGTTTTCAAATAATATCCCATTTGAAGAAGTTTATTAATGAAATATTTCCTCCTGAAATGCCACCCACATGATCTTTTTTCAAAGCTATGGGCATTTAATATTTAGTAAGGTATATAAGAAGAGGACCTTCATAAGATCACCTATAGATGATATCAGCAAGGATGATATATTGAGGGACAAGCTTCAAGATTCTATTAGAATTCCTAGTTGTTATGTTACAAACTGTACAATCCTTAAGAAATTGACAAATATGTGAATACCACTTATCTAAATGTTTATTAAGACATGTTACACTTAATGAGGTATTATGTGAAATCACAAGTTCAAATAGAGTGTGAATCATGAGCTATAAATATAACATGCCATCCTCTTAATTAATAAGTGATGTTTCACTCACCATAGCATCCGCATAGTTATTATCCTTTTGGATTAGGTTATGAATAGGGTAGGAAGCAAACTTTACAAGAAGATCTATAGCTAGATCCTAATATTTGGTTAATTTATCATTCTTAGATTCATAGCTACTATTGTCACAAAAGCTTGCACCCTTATCAAAAGTTTTCATCTAAGGAAAACATTTTGAGACACGAAAACAACCTCCAAGCTGTGGGACTTGAACTATGAGTCTCCAAAGAAGGCCATCTTCCTCTACTACTAGGATGCACTTAAACTATTATTAAATTGAAAAGGGAGAAGGAATGCATGAAAGGAATTAAATCTATTCTAAAGAGGTGATGTAATAAAATAGGGTGTTTGGACCAATCTTTGACCATACATACATAGTATAATTATCATGACAATCCAAATATATATGGATTTAGATTTTCTTTAACATATTAGCTACATATAAATTAGATAACTAAATGAGTGACACAAGGAAAAGGCTTCACTTCTTATCATTCACAGGTCAAAAAAGATACAGAGATGTAAATTATAGATATCCACACTACATTAAAGAGACACAGACCAAGCTTGCATAGTACATCGGTGGCTGAAGGAGATAAGGAAAAATATCATATAATTTAGAGGTAAAGAGGGAATTTATAGTAGCATACCAAGGCAATACCAAAGAAATAGAGAAGATCTAACCCTAAGAAAGAGTATAATATTTTCTTTTATAGTGTAAGCATAATTTAGGTGGCTTCCACCCTAAGATGGAATTCAACCACTACAATCAACTTTATAGAGAATAATTATGAAGAAAACTAGAAAAGATCTAATCATAGTACAAATCTAGACACATGAAGATCACTTATCCACCAAACAATCTTTAAGAGGATAAGAATGACAACCATCAACCTTCTGAATGAGTAGATAGATCAACCAATGGAGATGGAGTGCTCTATTGTATGTATTAGGCTTGCAGAATGATGAAAGTGGTTACAAGAGTTTGAAAAGATCAAATCTATAATCATAGAGTTGTTTCCCTTGTTATCAACCTACCAAATCAGGTGGAAAGCATAGGTCAACTATATTTAACTATTACTATATACCATTCTTGCTACCTGATTGGTTAGGAATTCATATTCATCTAGCTTGGAAGGTAAAATTATTTATATGTTTTGGTCAACACTAAACTCATGATCCTATAAGGGTCAACTATGGTAAAAACCCTCTATATCACCTTTTGTTCATAACCCTAACTTCTGTAATCTTATGATTGCCAAAACCTCATACCATCAAGCCCATCCTTCATTCTCTTTATGATCCTTCAATAACAACAAGATCCTATTTTATTAGGACAAAATGAAAACCCTTAACACTCCTAACATGAGGTTTTAGTACCATTATTCTTTCCTTGCAATATCATAGAATGTTCGATTTGACCTTTATGATCTTAAAATTGCCAATCCATCAAGATATCAATATTCATGGCAATAACCCTTGTAATTCTATGATCATTGTTTAACTATCTTTTTTGTGACCTCAATAGGTGTTTGAACTTGTGCCAATGACCTTATGACATTATGATCATACAATAAACCTTCCCCTTCTTAGCATCGAAAACCTAAGAAGTCAACTCTGCAATCCTATGATCATTGACCTTTATGATCTTACAATCACTTACTATCGTAACATCAGGCAAGACCTTTCTTTGGCTTATGATCTCTTGACTATCAACAATGTAACAAAAACTTGACCACTCAACCAATTGGGGCCTTGTAGCATCATATCACTACTTGATTCACTTGACAATCTTTTGATATAAGAGCTAGTGTAAGATTGGGACCATATCATCTTTTCATGGCTCTGGGATTTAAAAAATAGAATTGAATCTTTTGACCATTAGGTGTTGTTAAAATATTTGAAATTAATCCTTGGCAAGAAGGCACTTTTTGGCCAACATTTTTGGCAACTTGAGCGGTATGCAAGCTTGCTTAGCATATGACCAATGGCCACCAAAAGATTCATTGGGCTATGGAGTCTCTGCAGCCATGAAACTCATCAAAATTATCACTTTTTGCCACATTTAGAGCCATAAACATGCCTTTCTACCTCTATAACTCTACAAAAATGAAACCAAAACTCTCTGCAATGAAAAATATATGCTTGACACTTCTTAGAAAATAGGAGGGAACAAGAAGAAAAGTACTCTAACTATGTACATAAAATCTCATCCTTTCCTTATAAACAGGGCTTGAGATATATTCCATTTACTGGAATGGACAAAATTCACCATTAGGTTTGCTTAACTAGAAAACATTGGCCTATTTACAACTGATGATTACATAGGGACCACTCCATAAAGTATTAATTTTTTAGTGTCTCCCTTCTTTTTCTCTATCTGTATCCCACCTTAGCACAAGATCACCCTCCCTAAAAGTTTTAGACTTCTTATCAAAGCTCCTCTTCATCTATTTCTGATGTATTTCTAAGGTTGGTATTGCTTGGTGTCTCTTTTCTCCCAACTCCATCAAATCATCAATTCTTATAGACATAGCATCATTTCCAATTAGTTCCAATTGATGAGCTAGCTCAAGAGCTAGAAACTCCAATGAGATAGGAAGTCTAGATTCCCTACCATATACTAACATGAAAGGACAATTTCCAATAGCCCTTTTAGGTGTTATTCTATCAGCCCAAATGGGAGTCTTCAATTTTTGGTGCCAACACCTTTGATTATCTTCAATAGTCCTCTTGATGATTCTGATCAAATTCTTATTGGATGACTTAGCCAAACCATTATCTTGAGGGTAGTAATTGGAAGATGTGCTTAAGTAAGTACCATGATCAATTTCCCATGCACATTTGAACTCCTACAAATGATTTTGTGTTGTCTTATATTATAGTGGAAGAAGCTCCAAATCTAGTAACAATTCCATTAAGTAGTTCCACAACTGAAGCCATCGTAGAATCCTTCAAGGCTACTACCTCTATCCACCTTATAAAGTAATTAGTTGTAGCCAAAATCCACCTATGACCATAACTAGAAGGCAAATTAATGGGACCAATAAAATCTAATCCCCACTAAGAAAAAGTGTTGAGATAATGGGTGCTGCGCACATTGCATAATATTGTTATATTGTATTATTATTTTTTACTATGTGATGTTGCACCTAGATGGATGTGCAACATGTATATATTCCCATGGGATATACTTGATGAGCTATATTGTAATATTATGATAATATTTTATGTAATTATTTAATGTTGGGGAAAATAATTTAAAATACCAATATTAAATGTGGGATCAATGGTTTAGGTAGCAGATGGTTTATGTAATACCATTTGATGGTTTTGTGGGGCTTGCTACTATATAACCAGCCAGAAGGGTAGTTGGTTGTGTGAGAAGTGAGAAGAAGAAAGGAAAAAAAAGGGAAAAAGTGGAGTGGAACAAGGCTTGACAGGTTAGCCAAGGGATCATTTGTAAAGGTTGGAGGCATGGGATGTGTGGATTCATGCTTATTCACATGAATTGCTTGGTTGTGGCTATAGCTTTGAAGGCTTCCATATTTGTATTGCAATAGTTTTCTTGCTAAATAATACATGGTGATGGATGCTTTTCAAAGTTGGGTTTTTCCCTCAATAAGGGTTTTCCATGGTATATCTTGTGTCATAATTTTTTTAGGTATGTTGTCTATTCTCTTACATGTGGATTTTTAATTTCATATTTATTTAAGATCTATTATGGGTTATGTGGAAATGATTATATAATTTGTTGCATGTTTCCTCAAAAGTGGTATTAGAGCTATGGTTTTGGTTTTGTAACCCTAGATTGAATCCATGTAAATGCATGAGAGGATTAAAAAGGGCAAGATATATTAGTTATTTAATGCAAATCTAAAGATTTTGGGTGTATTGTTATGATGAGATATTGGTAGATTTTGGGTATGTGAAATTATTGGTCAAAAGGGTTTTTTAGATGTTTCATTTAAATGAGGGTTTTAGGGGGAGCTTGAAAAAATGACCTCTTGGGTAAAAAAAACCCTCACCATTAGATTCAGGTTGATGTTTCCATAAATTTTGATATATAATATACCCTAGTTTGGTCATGCTTAGAAGAAATGAAAGAGTTTTTTTAGTTTCAGCCCATGATGATCATCAAATTTAATCCTGTCAGAATTTTCATCACAAAATAAATAAATAAATCATAGTGAAAATGGTAAAAATATTATCTTAGTAAAATATCCATAACATTCTCTTAGAATATCTAACTTCAAAGTTCTTATAGGTGTTGGAAAGCTAATTCAGAGCACTACAACTAGAAGTAGGTTTGGTTATGTAATTTTGATATTTTGTCAAATTTTAAGAGCCTAAAAGTTAGATGTTGTTTATTTTGAGCACATATTAAGACATAGCTTGGGCATAGAGAGGTGGATTTTGGACTTTAAGTAGTCAACAAAAAGCTCTTAGAGAGCTCTACATATTGGTTTAGATTTGTTACAAGTTTGACATGGTTTATTTGGAGATATATTGATCTACATAGTTTATGGTATATATTGACTATGGTAGCATTATGAGTTTGTGACATTGTATATTTGGAGATTTAAGACTTGATGTCATTGTATACTTAGTTCATATTTCATATTGGTCTCATGCTGATATGGTTATCAATGTTTGGTTTGTTTATATGTATAATGACTATTTGGGTCTACAAGTTGTGCAGTATTGTAAGTAGTCTATACATACAAGTTATATTTATGGCTTGATTATGGGTTGTATTTGCCCATTGATCTTTCATTATTGATGCATATTAGGATTGGTGGCTTGGATTTGGGTTGTCTATGCCATAAGTCACATGATTTTCTGATTTTTCTTCATGTAGAAGGAATGAGATGTTGTTACCAAGTATATTCATGGTAGAGGATTGTGGTTAAATATTTTATGTTGATAGGTTGGACATATTAAGAGTCATTTTTTTAGTTCATGGATGTGATCATGGTGCTATGGATTTTTTTATGACATGACTAGATATATAGGTACATCCTTGATTTTTATTAGTTTTGATTTTTAATTTGGTTATGGTGGTATATCTTCTTGGTTGAGGATCATGGTTATTTGGTTTCTTTTGAGGATCTCATGATGTACACTTTGAGTTCTTCAATGGTTTGATGGCTTGGTTTATTCTCATGGTTAGAGGATGACTTTTTTATTATGTGTAATGGATAATTTAAATAAATTATTTAGTGTGAGCTTGTAATAGTAACGAGGTGACTATGAAAAATTAGTTCCTAATTTGTTTTGTATCTTCTTGGGTTTGGAGATCTTCATTTCACTTGGTGTTAACACTTTGGTTGTGTGGGTGTAGACCTAGAGGATCTTCATGAAGGAGATGGATTTTATGATGCCATAGGTGACTTGGTACCATGGTTGAGTGGGAGTTGTTGGTATTGATATATTTTTTGAGCATTTGCAAATTTTGGAGGTTTGCCTTAGATCAAGTTATTGTAGAAGCATCTTTGACATTTGCATGGTGCAGTTTTTATCTTCATGGTGTGTGAAGATGGTTAGATCTTGAGGACTCGTGGGGTTCTTAATGATCTTCATGGTGTGTGGAGATGGTTGCATCTTGAGGACTAATGGGGTTCTTGGTAAAGGTGTGGTTTATGCTTTCATTTGACATGTTATCCTTGGTGTGATGATGGTTTCATTATTTTGTCATGGTATACAATAGATACGTGTTTAGAGTTTTGTCATGTTATAGCATGTTCATATTGAACATGTTATCTATTTGTATGAGATGGTAAGATCATGTTCTCATGTCTATATTTTTGAGATCATGGTTGCAACTTTGGCATTGATCTTGGTTTAGTTTCTTGGTATTGAGTACATTGATCATAAGCTGGACACTTCATGATACTTCTATATTGCATTTGGAGTTGACATGGATTCTAGTTACAAGTGCTCATGGATACTTAGAGATGGTGTTGATGCTAATTTCTCTTAGATTAGAGAAGTATTTGTTAGGATGGTTGATGTTTTTAGTAGGAAGTCTGAGGGACATTCACTTGATATGGACTTGAGAGGAGATTTTTCTTAGATGAGTCTTGGTTGGAGACTTCAGTATCTTGCTAAGTATTCCCATTCATCACTCTTGGTCCTCTTGGTAGTTTAATACTTGAGATGTATAGCCCATTGTTTCTCTTAGGTGCATTACATTTATGCTTGTCTTTCATGGATAAGGATCTAGAGCTATGATACATGAGTTAGTTCTAGAGAGTTCATTTGAGATATGGTTTAGCATTGGTAATCTCCATTTTCATTTTGTTATACTAGTTGATTTTGGGAGATGGTTTTATATTAGGCATATTCCTTGAGTTTGGAATGGTTATTCCTTGATTTGGAAATGGTTTATGAGTTTGATCTTCTTGTGAGAATATTACATCCATGATTAGTTATATAGTATGGTTTGAGTGTTGTTGAGGCTTCTTGGTTGGGATTTTATGGAGTAGATCATAATTGCACACTTTATATCTAGAGGTGTGTGTAGAAGGACATCATATAGGTTATGATTTGCATTGTTTCTCTTTGGTCTTGGTTATCTTCCAAGATGTTTAGTTTTTCTTACATTGGATTTGAGATTGGTTAGAGATTTTGATCACTAGTTTTTGTTCATGTATGTCATGTGAGAGATGACATGGTTGTTCCTTTATCTCTTTTCCTATTGGTTGTGGAGAACTTGGGAGAGTGTTGGAGGTTTTTTATGATAATTTTTCTTGTAGATTATTGGTTTATGTCTTGTGGATGTACTTGAGACTATATGGATTCACTTCTTTGAGATGTTGTGAATGGATTGGTTATAGATTTGACATTATATTTTATAGTGGGATCTTCATGGTTTATATATGGTATGTATTGCTTTTGAGGCTTTTGATTGTAGGTTACAGATTGGATATGTTGATGATGTGAGATTCACTTGGTATACCTTTGGAGATATGGATAGTTGGATGGGTTTGGCACTTCCTATGGGTGCTATTTCAGCTATGGAAATTTTGAAAACTACATATATATGTGATTTCCTTTGGATCAGCTTTTTGTGCTTGGCATTTTTAGTTAGTATAGGATTTTATGATCTTCTAATGCAATAGGTTGGGTGGTTTTCTCTTGGGATAGCTTCTATATATGTTTGGTGGTATTGGCATAATAGGAAGTGAGATCACTCATGTTTGAGATGTTGGATATATTGATTTTGTTATAGGTACCAAGATGGAGCACATGGTGTACTTTGATCCATGATGGTGGATGTGTTGGGAGGGATTGTTCCCTTTTTTAATTAAGTGCATACAAATTGACCCTATGTAATGTATACAATAAATGAGAGATTGTTGAGATAATGGATTGGCATACTTATTGGTGTATTCTTTGTCAGATTACAAAACTAGTGTCCAAACTATAACTAGTACACCTCCTTATAACTTAGTGTATGGGTAAGTGTGGCAATGCCTTTAGAATGAGATATTCCTTCTTTGAGATTTTATTTCAAAGGTATATTTTACAAGGATACTTTTTGTGAACAAAATTTGGAAGACCTTAAGATGTTGGATGAACAATGAATCAACACTCTAGAACAAATAATGGATTATCATAAGATAGTGAACAAAAGATATGATGGTAAAGTTATTCAGGTGCTCTTTTTCCTAGGAGATTTAGTTCTTTATGAGAATCAAAGGAACATGAATGCTCTATCTAGAGAAAAGCAAGATTTTAAGGTTCTTATATTATAAAATTGCTGATATTAATGGTGCTCCTTTTAAGGAACCTATTAATATGATGCATTTATGTCATTATTATAAATAACTTACATATATCTTGTGTGTGCTTACATTTTTCCTTTTGTAATATACAAAAAGTGATAATAAAAATGTTAAGTACCTAATTTTTTTTCATTCCAATATTTTTTTTCTTTCTTATGTAATTAGTTATACAAATTAATCATTAGAAGGAATAGTGAAACATGTTGATATATATGTAAAACAATCAAATCTCACCCATAAGATGGTTAGATCTTGATCACTTTGGTCTTTACTGTGATGATGAGGCTTTCCTCTAGGTAGTCAATACATATCTATGACTCATAGATGTACACCTCTCTAATCAGCTATGAGATTTACACTAGTGCTTATCTATGTCTCATAGCTCATGACCCTACTAATCCAACTTCTCCTACATCAACTATAGGTCTACTACTACATTTGTTAATATGTCTAAGTAACACTCAAGATCTTGTCTTGTCATATACTAAATCTTGGAAGTAGAAGGAATCATTTCTTTTTTGGTTATATCCATCAAGATATCCCTCACAATGGATCTCAACTCCTCTATACTACCTACACAAGTCATATATCTTGTAATTATCTTTTCTATAGACATCTTCTATACATCTAATTCTATACATCATTCATCATACATGGATCTCCTTCTTGGAGTCGGGGATATATATCTTTGATATTGGTAGTTGGTGGTGGTCAAATTGACTCTCCATGGTCTATCTATCTAGTCATCAAAGGAGGGATCCTAGTCCTACCTCATGGCATGTACAATCATAGTGGTCTAGCCACTATAGGATATGATATCTTCTCTTGTGGTCCCTCATTAGCTACTAGTGTATCCTCCCCACCTTCAAAAACTATTCTCTCCTCCTTTAGAGGAGCCTTTTCATCATCATCATCATAATCTCCATCATTAGCATCATCATCATTCTCCTATATCTCATCTCCTCCTTGTGATACTCTAAACTATGGACCTAGATAACCTGTAGGGTAGTCATCTTAGAATGTAAGTCTCACACCATCAACATTGAAGAACCAAAGATAGTCTTTGGATACTCCCACACCCTCCAATGTAAGGGGACCTCTATATCATCCAAATCCTCAATATCTATCTCTAAAAAATTATCTACTATTAATCGATGTATGGTCCTAGGAGTGTCTTTATATCTAGCTCCATATGGATATCAGGGTACAAATAAAGGAGGACCTTCCCAAAGACCAAACAATCACATCACTCTCTAATAATAATAGGGAACCACTATGTACTTGTGTCTTCCCTCTAGAACTCATTTTCTTTGCATCCGTCTTAGTTGTATTGATGAGTCTGACCATGCCATCATGAGGTGGTAGGGTCTCTATATGACATTAACTTCTTATAGTCAATTTAACCCAATCCTCAAGTGTAGTATATCTCCAAAGTAGTAGGGGTGACTCAATGCATAAACATACACTTTTGGTGACTTTTTTGGTATCTTTTGATTACCTAGATGACCTAGTACATGTGAAATTCTCAAAGGCACACACTTGTAGGAGTATACATGTCATTAGAATGGCTTGTTGATTTCTAAAAAACTTCCCTATATCATAGTATAGATGTGCAATCATGCTTTGTTCCCATGTATATACTATCAAAACTCTCTCCATATGTCTCACTATGTGTGCTAGAGGAGTTTGAAACACCATACTCTTTGTGTTGAGTATGATAGTAGTAGAAGTGACACAAAAAATGATATTCCTCACAAGAGGTACCTACCCAAGGATGTTTTCCTTTAGGCATACCTAGTCTAGTCTTTGTATCTTTTTGTATGGTATACCAATACATTACTCAAAATATGTCCTAATATTTGCCTGTGGCCTCTGACCATGGGGTCTAAATATTAGTCCTCGCATTGGTAGGTGTAGAATTTGGTATACATCCTCTAAGGTCACTATAATATCTCCCACTGGTATTTGAAATGATCATGTGGTCTCATATCATCTCATCACTCCATTAGTTAAAATAGCACACCCTTGTGAAATATCACCTCTAGCTATTGTGCTACACAATAAAAGCTTGTATCCCAAAGTAGTTAACCATTTTCTACTATCAAATCTTATATATGTGCTCAAACATATATAATCAAATAAGAAATATAATGTTCCCTCATGACTGGTGGATCCTATACATGCATCTGTTAGAATATATAGTCCATTGATATAATTGAGAAGGGGGGTGAAACAATTATCCAACTATTATCACAATCATCAACCTTAAATAACCTTAACCATATGAGTAATATAAACTGAAACCATAACAAGATACTCATACACAATTAACTCCAAATATGTAGACTAGGGAAACCCTTGATTACAGGGAAAAGCTCAGTGGGGATGGTACCCACAAGATGATGTACTAATATAAATATTCCTTGTTAGAGGATTGACCCTATTAGGGGTTTGTTACAACATTTGGTACACATGAGTCCTCACCAGGAGACTTTGAGTCCCTATTAGGATATTCCAACCCTGTTAAGAGCTATAGAAGATAGCTAAACCCATTACACAAACTACTTTGAGTTTAAGATCAATGAACCCACTATCCAAATTATCACTATATTATTCCTCATAGAATAATAGAACTAAAATGTACTTCCTTCCTCTATATTTGGCCTATCAACTAGACTTTTGCTCCTTCAAATCTTGTAACCAAATCTCACAATTTGCATGCAATAATCCCTTTGATTGTGATGTGACTACCAATCTTGCTCCTAGACCCCAATCTCTCCAAGTTCTCCTTAGGTCATTCACTTGACCAAATAGGGTTTCTAGACACCCTATGCCTCTGAGGATTCTATTCAATAGATCCTACTCATTCAACTGGTAACATCAGTTATGTAGTACAATCTTACTTACTAACTTCTAGTAACACAAATAACCCCAAGGGCTGATTGGACTTCCCCACATGGCTAGATGGAAACCTAAAAATTCCTTAGGTCTCTCTCTAAGATTCCAAAATCAAAACAATATCACAACTCTAATCGAGTTCCAATCCACAAGTGTAAATGCATTCAAATGCTTGCAAAGGGCTAGTAGAATTAGCCCTCCAAATACGATAAAACTAGGTTATCTTGCAAAACTCCTTAATACATTCTTAAAATAACTACCATTCCCAATAGCATTTTTAGAGTTCTTTAAGGCTTTGAAGGTCTTGGGTTCACAATTGTTCCATACTGTATAGGCACAATTTTAGCCATGAATTAAGGGTTTCAAGGTTTTACATGTTATCTAATACAAAAACTTGTTTTACATTCCTTGGGGTTCTCACCAAAGCTTTTGTTTTCTTTCATGGCTTCTCCACACTTTCTTCCAACTCTCCACATGCTTGGATTTAAGTATGAGAACATTCAATCCTCTCCATAACTCTTTATCTGCATGAGAACATTCAATCCTCTCCATAGCTCTTTATCTACTCTGTGATCCCTAACCAAGTTGAAATGACTTGCCGAGGGCATCACCTTAAAAATAATTTATGTTCTTTCCATGGGGCCCTCCTTTACTACACATGGAATGCATGGAGTCTGGTTCCAAATCCAAAGAAACCATATAATGCTAATGGTGGAAAGTGGCCCCAAGAATCCATCTTGCACTTACACCTTTGTTCAGGCAAGTAAATTGGTAACCACCAAAATAATTACTATCAAGCCTATAGACTTAATATAAAATCAAAAAAATGATGTATAAAGATTCATAAAAATCAACTAATCTTTTCCAACACAAAATGAATAGTTACTAATAGATTTTTTCACAAATGCAAAGGAAATTCATTAAAATAGTAATATTATTCTATTACATAATCTGTACAATGCCTCCCAAACTTTCAACAACCAATTCAAAAAGGTTGGATTTGAAACTTTATAGGTTCTTCCCTCATGATCAGAACTATTTCAGATAGTTAGAGTACTTCCAATACAAAATTACACAAAGTTACAAAAATGCAAGAAAAAGTTGTCAATTTTGTCATTGACAACATTGACAACATTTGAGCAACTTTTCTCCCTAATGGAGTTAAACCCTTAAAATTATTCCACTCACCATGTAAACATGCGAGATGACTAAAAATATGTTAAACCGCCTATCTAAGGCCTCAAGAAGCTCATTTTATTAATTTACTCTTCTAGGTCCTAAGTCACCTAGTTTGGCCTAGTTGGCAATGTAGACACCTAAAAACCTTTAGAAAATAAAGTATTTTTATTTTTTGAAAAATTCCTGATGACATCATCATTTATTAATTAATTAATTATTTAATTTATTTATTTATTTTTATGCCATTAAATCCCTTTATCTTAATTAAAAATATTTAATTAAGGAATCCCTCCCAAAAATGTTTAAATCTTATTTAAACATTATTTCCTTATTTATTAATTATTTAATTAATAAATTGACCAAAAAAACCCAAAATAAATAAAAAATTTATTTATTTATTTTTTGCCCAAAATTGGTCAATTTCCTTAAGACCACTAAACTCTTCCAAAATCTTCTAATCCTTCTTTAATTTTGATTAAAGGCTAATCCCATCATTTCCTACCCCTAATCCCAACTCAAAATATTTAATTAAGATTAAATATTAATCCTCATGTTTATTAAAAAAGTTTTAATAAATATCTCCTCAACCCAAACCCTCGAAATAAATAAAACATTATTTATTTCCTAAAAATCTAATTTATCCTCGTCCTAAGAAGTTCTAGACTCTTCTAAAAAGTCTTCATCCTCATCCTTGGAAATTCTAGACTATTCCAGAAAGTCTTTATCCTCATCCAAAGTCTAGACTCTTCTAGAAGATGTCTTTAAACCTAATCCTAATCCCCTCCTAACCTTGTCACATTCCCTAAACATGGGTTAAAACTTATTAACCCAAGGCAAAGTTAACAAATATCTCCTCCTTCACCCACCCTCATTAAATGCCATCCACTTGCCTATCCCTAAGCTAATCCTAAACCATCCTAATCCATCCACTAATCATTTGCACAATCCTAAGAAAGCTTAAAACCTTCCTAATCAAGCCCAAGTCGAAATTCCTCTCATCTCCTTCAAAATATCCCAACCATAAAACTTTATGAAGCCCACTAGGCCATAAATGACTCTTCCAAGCCCTTTTATTGCTCTTACAAGCCATTATGAGGGTCTTTATGAAGATTTTATCCCTTGAGACTCCTTTGTTGACTCATCCTTCCCATTTCCTCCATCCTCTCACCTATGACATGTGTCACTCCCTGATTGGCTATAAGGAAGCACAATCCATGTGCTCTCCTCTCATGCAATCTGAGCCCTCCATGAGCTTTTTCCCATCCTTGCATCTTAGCCCTCAATCCCTCAAGCCTCTTGCCTATAAATTGGATCCTTCCCCTTTGGAAAAGAACACAATCCATGAAGTAAAGTCATAATGCCATTTTAAGAAGCCATTTTACATCAAAACCATACACTCACACCCAAATTCCAACTCCATTTGAACCCCTTTTTGAAGCATAAGCTTGAGCATACATCCTATCTATTTAGACAAAGCTACTCAACAAGAGAGCTTCTCATTTAGAGAGTCCATTAATGGCTCATATTCTCAATTGAGAGTTTATCTTAGTCTGTCTTGAAGTTTATGAATTTTGTTTAGTTTGTAGAAGCTTTATTTAAATTTGGTTTCTATTAGCATACTAACATTGCTCATATACAGGCAACTATGAGCAACTTGACCATTTTGGGCTCTTCCAACATTCCTATCCACACCTTAGGACCATTCTAGTCCTCTTATTGATCTAGTGATGCTGCTAGAATCAATACAAGCTAAAAAAAATTAAGAATCCCTAGGTCTACCACTATCCTACCTAGGTGCTCCTACACCATACTCCTCCCATCAAGAAAAATAAGTTGCACTTGAGGGAAACATGTCTTGGGGAACACCAACCTTGAACTCTATCTCAATAACCCAAGTATCTTCTATAGTTGCCTTGCTCTTCCATTTTATGAGGTTCTACATATACACCTTGGTCCTTCTATACTTCTTCACTCTTGAATCAAACACCTTCTTTGCCTCCAACTTGCTCACACCAGGTGCTATAGTAGGTTCATTTTCATCTTGAACACCTAGACAAGTTTGAGGTAATGTGTATTTTCATGCCACCACATATTGTACATTCAAAATAGGGGATATGCCTAGATCTAATGGTAACTCTACCATATGGGCATTTTCTCCATACATTTCCAAGATTTTGCAAGGCCCTAACCTCTTCATCTATAGCTTGGTAGGCACACCTTTTCATAGCCTTTCTATGTTCAAATGGACCATAACATAGTCACCAACAACAAAATGAACATCTTTCCTCTTTTCATCCACTTTGGCCTTAAGCTTCTATGTATTGTCTTGTATAGTCCTTTTGACTCTGTCTTGTATCTCTCTCATGGTTTTAGATAGAAAAGTCTTCACCATGTCAACTCCTATGTTCCATTCCTCCAAGATTCCTCAATTCACATACACCTCTAGGATGCATGACATAGACAATTTTAAAAGGGATTTACCTATTGTCCTATTCCTAATATCATTATAGGCATACTCTGCTTGTGGAATGATGACATCCAATTTTTTTTTATACTCCATAGTTAGGCATCTTAAGAGATTACCTGGCACTCTATTGATCACCTCAGTATAACCATTAGTTTGAGGATTGTATGATGGTCCAAATGAAAGATTGGTTCCAAGTCTATCCCACAAAGTATTTTAAAAATGACTCATAAATTTCACATCCCTATATGAAACTATGCTTAATGGAAGGTCATGAATCCTCACAACCACTTTGAAGAACAAATGTGCAATATGACTTGCATCATTATTATTTTTTACATGGGATGAAATTTCATATCTTGTTGAAGCTATTAACAACCACATATATGTTGTCATAGACTTTTTGTGTCTTGGGAAATCCTACTATGAAATCCATTATCACACATTCTCATGGCCTATTAGGGATTGGTAAGGGTTGATAAAGACCTGGATTACTCATCCCTCCTTTAGTCTTCATTCATACCATGCATTGTTCCACATACATAGTTACATCTCTAAATAGTTTAGGCCAATAGTAGAAACTTTGAACCAACTCTAATATCTTGATGCCAAAGTGGCCACTTAGAATTCCATTATGTTTTTCTTGGATTAAATTCTCCCTTATGGATCCCCTTGGTACACACAACTAGTTTCCCTTGAAGAGTGATCCATTTTACAAGGTAAACTCTTAAAATTTTCTATGTAAGTGGTTCTCAAAATCTAAACATACCTTGTATACTTCTCAAAAGTCTTCATCTTCTTTGTAGAGACTCTTAAAGATTTCTATGAAAATGCTATGCAACTATGCTTCTTTCATTGTCAACACTCTCCTACTTAATGCATCTACCACTTTTTTCATTAGTCCTTTCTTGTGCTTGATTTTTAAATTAAATGCCTAAAAGTATTCAATCCACTTCAAGTTCCTATTCCTCAATTTATCTTGTGTGTTGATGTAGCTTAGGGTTTGGTTATCTATGAACATGAAAATTTCTTTGGAAAAAAAAAATGCCTCCACTTCCTAAAGGATTGAGTTGAGGCATGGAGTTCAAGGTCATAGGAAGAATATTTCTTTTTTGCCTCATTAAGTTTTTCACCAAAGAAGGCTACTAGCCTACCTTCTTGACTCAACACTCTACTGCTAAGCCACTTGTCTCACATTCTAGGGTGAAGAGTTTTTCAAAACTAGGTATTTGAAAAATAGATTGGGTAGCCACTTGCTTCCTGAGCATTTCAAAGGATCTTTCAGCTTCCAAGGTCCACCAAAACTTAGATTTTACCCCACCCTTGATGGTTTCTAACAATGGTGCACAAATATGACTAAAGTTTCTTATAAAATTCCTATAGAATTGAGAAAGACCATGAACACTCCTTACCTTAGCTAAAGTAGTAGGTGATGGCTAGTTGAGGATTGTAATAACCTTTTCTTAATCCATTTTCAATGTTTCTTTTTACACCACAAATCCTAGGTACCCAAGTTCTTTCTTGAAGAAGTCACACTTGTTAAGATCGATGACAAGCATCTCTTCATGCAACGTATGCAATACTTCTTCTACATGCTTGATGTTCTCTTCCTTAGTCTTTCTCAATATGAGTACATCATCTAGATACCCAACCACAAATATTCCTATGAAGTCTTTAAGCACTTCATTCATGAGTCTCATGAATGTGCTAGATGAATTGGAGAGACCAAATGGCATCACTAGCCACTCATATAGCCCATTTGTAGTCTTAAATGTTGTCTTCCATTCATCTTTCTCCTTAATTCTAATTTGGTGGTATCCGCTCTTCAAATCTAATTTAGTGAAATAATTAGCTCCTCCAAGGCAATCCATGAGATCCTAAATTCTAGGTATGGGGAATCTTTCCTTGATTGTGATCCTATTGATGGCTCTTGAGTCATACACAATATCCATTTCTTCCCTTTCTTAGATGCCAGCACAACATGGACTGCACATGAGCTTATGTTCTTCTATATTAGATCTTGGTCCTTTAATCCTTGCACTTGCCTTGCTACTTCTAAGTTCCAATCTAGAGTGAGCTTGTATATTAATTTTTTAGGCAAGGATGCACTTGGGACAAAGTCAATTTGGTGACTTATAACCCTTCTAGGAGGTAGTGTAGTAGGAGCCCTATCACTCACTATGTCTTTTTATTTCTTAAGCAACTCATGCACTTATTTAGGAAATGATTCATGGGCTACATTTTATTTTGCTTCAGAATTCAGTACTACTACATAACTCTGTCATTCCTCATCTTTGAGATCCTTAACAAATTATTTTCCACCACATAACATCTTGAATGTCCCACCTATCTTTTTAAATGAGATGGAATTTTCCTTCCCATTATACACTTCTTCCCTATCAAATTTCCAAGGTTTACCTAAGAGAAGATGGCAAGAATCCATAGGTAGGATGTTGCACAATAATCTCTCTTTATATCCTACAATAGAGAAATCCATCCATGTCTACTCATTCACCAATATGCTCTGCCCCTTATTAAGCCAAGTCACCTTGTAGAGATTTACGTGAGGTATCCTAGTCAATTTAAGCTTTTTGAATACTTATTTTGATATAATATAACCAGATAATCAAACCATCACCAGATAATCAAACCATTTTCCATAATAATAAGATCTTTGACTATTTCTCTCCTAGTCTTTACAGAAACACTACTATGTTGACATCAATGACAAAAATAGTCATGAATGGAACATGTCAATACTCTCCAATGCTTAGGATACTCCCACAATGTAGTATCATTAGCATTCATGCTAAGAATATCCCCCTTTTACATTGATGAAAACATTTATTAAAAACATCTAAGTTTCAAGAATATGAAACCATATGTTGTTGTTTTCATCTTCTCAAATCCTCTTCATCAATCTAGAATCCTCTGGATTCTAGAATTGGCATCAATTTTTCACACTAAAAAAATGTTATGCAATAGATGCATATCCTCTTTTTGGATAGACATCAATTTTTTACTTCATACTAAAAATTTTCAATACATTAGTTGCACATCAAGTGCATACTCTTGCTTCTTTACATGAATCTTTCTAAATCCCCCTAAAGTGATATATCTTCCTCATACATACTTATGAGTTCTTCTCCCCCATTTCTTAGGAGATGGTTTTCATGAAAATTCTCCCACATTGACATTAATGTCAAAGGCCTCAAACAAATAGAAAATAACCAATTGTTACCAATTGTTACATACCAATTGTTATAGTCACTTGTTCAACTCTTCAATTAGCTCAAGTGCCTAAAGACACTATTCAATACCAAATACCAAATACCCACAATCCTCAATGACTCAGTACATAATAGATACTCCCTCATATAGGAAGCATTAACATTTAGTCTAGTGAAACAATAGTGCTCTATATTACTAGACTGATGTACTCTACATCATCTACTCAAAAGTGGGCAAGGGCATAACCCTAAGCATACCTCTCAAGTACTTAAAAGTATATTTAGGAAAAGACTTTGTAAAGTTATCTATAATATGATCCTTAGTAATTACATACTCCAATCTGATCTCCTTTTCTGCTTCCTTCTCTCTTAAAACATGATACTTGATAGATATATGTGTCATTTTAGAATGCAATATAGGATTCTTTGACATTCTCACTAAACTTGTGTTATCACATTAAATGATAATAGGTTATGTACAATCAATTCCAATATCCTTCAACATCTTTTTCATTCACATAACTTGATTATAGTTATTTTCTATTGTAACATACTCTGTCTTAGTTGTACTCTATGAAATATAGTCCTATTTCTTTCTTAGCCAAGAAACCAATCTTCCTCCAACAAAGAATTCTCTACCTCTAGTGCTCTTTCTATCATCCATACGGCCTACCCAATCCACATCAATATATACACACAAAGTGAATTCACTTGATCTATCATACCAATACCATAATCAAATATTCCTTTCAAATATATGAATATTCTCTTTACTTATTCATAATGGTACTCTTTAGGATCAACTTGAAATCTAGCTACATTCACAACTAAATTTTCTATATCTAGTATGGTGTGAGTGAGATATTATAATCCTCTAATCATATATCTATAGTTATTTTTCTCAATTGTAGGTGTCTCATCTTTGCTAGATAACTTATGACCATTTATCATGGGTGTACCAACAAGTTTACAACTCTCCAATCCAAATGTTTTCAACAAGTCTTTAAGATACTTAGCTTTTGAAACTAAAATACCATTAGTATTCTGCACAATTTGCAATCCTAAGAAAACATTCATTTCTCTTATCATGTTCATTTCAAGTTCATTTTTCATCTCTTTAGCAAACTTATCACTTTCTTTATCATTGCCTCCAAATATTATGCCATCCACAAATATTATAATAATAAATAAACCATTACCAATTTCTCTCAAATACAAATTATCATCTTTTGTACCTTTAAAAAAATTGGGCTTTGTTAAATACTTATCCAACATTACATATTAGGCTCTAGGCACTTTCTTTAGACCATAAAATGCTTTCTTTAATCTACATACCATGTCTTTTTCTTCTGTCAAAGGGAATCCATCAGGCTGCTCAATGTAGACTTCTTCTTCAAGTTCTCCATTTAGAAAATATAATTTGACATCCATCTGATATACTTGTTCCTGATTATTGTTTATGCCCCCAATGTTCTCTCCAAGAGGATGATTCTTTGATATACTTCTGCTAGGTGTTTTCAACTCAAGTCTATCTTATGCTCTATCCTCATATCTCTTCTCTTCAATTTGATTCTCATTCTACAAATCATTGTTAGTCTCAATGATAACTTCCACATTTTCATGGTTAGCCTTTAGATCAATAATAGTTACCAAAGCTATCACTTCTACTACTTCTTTCTTAACCAATTTAGGCTCATTATCTTTATCATCATAGTCATTGAAGAATCTTTCCATACTTGATTTAAATTCTTCATGTTCATCAGAAATTTAATATTTTAAGGAACAATATTTAGTTTGTGCCAAGAAGTTTCTACCAATATGGTGATCATTACTGTAAATTGAGCTTCTTAGTGTTTACTGAGTTTCTCAGTGCAAAGAAAGTTATGTAGTACTTACCTGATTCATAGTTACAGAGATGTAAATCCAGTGTTGATTGAGCCACTCAATGTTAACCAAGTGATTCATTTTATATCAAGCTTATAGAAATAGCATTAACCAAGCTATGTAGTGTGAATCAAGTGATTTAGTTTATATGTTGAGTTTCATAGTATTCATCAAGTCACTAGTGCAAATTGAGTTAAGACTACTTAGAAGTGATCAATATGGACAAAGCTTCAACATAGACTGAGTGCACAATGAATTCAAGAATTTGTAGTAGATTTTGAGCATCAGAACCTCACCAAGTTAGTCTTCAAAACCCAAGTTCCTATAGTTGGGCTGAGTTTGTGTATTTTGTATAAACTTGTATTGTGGCCGACTTTGTTGATTTGTAAATTGGATTGGTATATATGTAATGTATTATATCACATCCAAAGGTATGAAATATATGATATGTAATGAGTAGAGAAGAGTAGTAGTTCAAAATACAAAGGATAGAGTAGTATAAGGAGTAGCAAAGATTTATCTAACACAACAAGGTGATTATTACACTCAAAGGAATCTCATTTAGCAAACCAAGTTGTAGGTCAAAGATCAACCACTATTTCATCCTAGTAGGTGGATCAATTAAATTATTTTACAAGGTAGACTTGATAGTCTTTCAAAAAATCTCTTTAGCAAGTGTGTACTTCATTGTGTGTTTGTAAATCCTTTTGCAAGGTGGACCCAACAGTCCTTATTGCTCCTAATAAGGAAGATCATTAGAAGTGATCACTGTAAGCCTTAATAGGCCAACTTTATACTTCAGTACCAAAGCTTGTGGGTATCATCACTGCCCCATTTTTACTTTCTATTTGGAAGGTTTTTGGGTCACCATATTATGTGTCGAAGTGTTATGAATGTTTTAATGGTTTCAATTTTTCATGCATGCAATTAGATCAGAATTCACATGAAGAATTAATTAGTGAAATAAAAGATTAACTTTTCTTTCCCCTCTCAGTAACTTAGCCTATCATATATATTTCCAATAATTGGTATCAAAGCTTTGTGGTTCTCACAAGGAAAGAAGTTTAACAGCTTGAACAATAATCAAAAGCTATGGATGTATTCAGAGTTGACAAGGCTATTGACAATGAAAAGTTGCATTTGCAATTGGCTATTGGCCAACTCAAGAGATCAAATGAGAAAATCTCTCAATTCTTGAAAATAATGAAAGGTCTTGCAGTAAAAATGAATGAAAAAATATACATTGAAGAAAGAATTGAAGACATCCATTCATAAAGTAATTTAGATGATGACAAATAGACAATCAAAGAACTATTAGAAAGGAATGGTACACTTCAAGAAGAAATAAGAAAGCTAAGAAGAGAGAGAGAAATCTAGTTAGTAAGATTGTGTGAAGTCATGGAAGAGAAAAATAAGACAAAAGAAGAGATAGAAGGAAAGAACAATGAAATTCAATGCCCATCCCTTTAGTAGGAAGACTTCATTGATTAGCCCACTAATGTAAATGAAGAAATCATGAATCTAAGATAAGAGAATGAAAGATTGTAGAATAATCTAAACATTTAAAGGAAAACCAATGAGAGGATGATGAAATCTCAAGAAAACATGGATCAACTAAATGAACAAATCCAATACAGACAAAAGGGAAAAGTAGGAATTGGATATATAGAAGAAGATGAATCATCCAAGCAAGGAACTCAAAAGAATAAAATACTGACTTGCAATGACTATGGTAAGTTAGGTCATACTTCAAATAAATGTTGGAGAAATGGGAAAGAAAAATTTGATGGAAAATGCTACAATTGTAATTAGGATGGTCATAGAGCTAATGAATGCAAAGAGAAACCTAAATTTAAAGGAAAATGTCACAAATGCAAGAAGCATGGGCACAATCCTTAAATCAAAACCTAAGATATCGAATCTATTAGAACATATTGTAAAAGCTATACTTGATTGGGACTATAACACTTGGCACAAATTTCATTACTATGCAGAATTTAGACACATTGGAATGAATTATGTAAAACATCACATGAGGACAAGAGATAGTACCATAAGATGTTTCATTTGTATAGAACTTGGTCATCTTTCCAAAAATTGTATGAATATTAAAAGAATTGAAGATGAAAAGAAGGCAAAATTTGATAACATTAGAAAGTAGATGAGATAGCAATGGATTCCAAAATCTTCTAAGAATGATAGTCTAAGTAATGAAGCAATTGTCACTTAAGAATTGGTTGACACAAGCATTTCCACTTGATCTCCCACAAGGAGAACTAGAACTAGGATTCTAAAGTAGAATCTTACATCATTTCTAGTAAAAAAAATGAAAAGATCCATATCAGCATTTGAGATGCAAAGGGATCATCGAGCATTCAAGAAAATGGTAGTCATTATCGAGAAAGGTCAAGTTGCAAAACCCTACAAAGCAAGGTTGGGAGTTACTAATATTATTATGTGGATAGTGAGCCATGGATGACTCTACCAAGAATTTAATATAGGTGAGGTAGAAGATATTCTATCATTTGAGTAAGAAATTGTACTAGACATTTATGGAAATCAATAGGCAAAATTTGAAAAAAAGGAAAAATTGGACTCATTTGTCACCACAAAATTTCAAGAGCTATTTGTGCAGAGCAACTTTTAGGGCATCTAAGTGATCTGTGTCAATTACTATTGAAACCTTTCATGTCTTTTCAAACCCTACTAAGCAAGTGGCATCCTCTAGTAGCAAGACTAAGAAAGGGTCAGAGATGTTATTTTGAGGTGTGGAATGGAAAGCACTAGATTTGAAGCTTAGTTCGACAGTTGTAGAAACCCTAGATCCAACTAGAGTACAATAACAAATTCCATCCAAGGTACTATTAATTAATGATATTTGTTCACACTTTTGATGTTCAATTCAAGATATTGGAACTCTGGAAATGGTTGAGTTGTTGGGAAAATTGTGTATCAATGTGGTATTAAAACTAGAACATCAACACCTTGAAGTGAAGGGTTTGACTCAGATTCCTCACATGCCACAAGACTTTAAAATTAAATCGATAAAAGTTATCCTTAGCTATATGCATAATAGATAGTTAAGGTTAGAAAAACCTATCATGATAATGAAGAAAATGATTCATAGGATCATAGGTCTCCCAATGTTAACCAACAAAAATATGACTAAAACCCTAAGTTGGGTCGAGCTAGCAAAGAAAACAATTGTTGAGTGGGATGGAAAGGGAATGAAAATCAACTATGTTATAGATATGGAATTGAAGTTCGAGATACATTTCATTGCACATAAGATATACATCTCAAGTAGACTCAATAGTTTATCATGTGAAGCTATGGATCTCGCATACAAAGTGGTCAAGAATAAGATTTCATTTGACCTTGTCAAGTTGATGTTGAATCAATTCAAAAAAAACATGGACAGCATCATAATATCAATGAACAACCCTTGTAAGTTCAATTCACTCTTAACTTGTCTATTTTTCTTTATGCAAAATTTCTTCACATCAAAAGGTACATTTGTGTGGAGAAAAGATGTACCTATTCTTTACCAAATAAATGAGTATATAGAAAAAATGGGAGAAAACTATGATAGTATTACAGATAACTATTTTGATGCATTTAAGGACAAGATGATTAACAAATTGAGAATCCCCAAGAAACTTGTACATGACTAGAGAGATGATATTTGTTTCATGGTTGATAGTGATTAAATGTATATACAAATAGAAAGTCCAAGAATCGTATGGGTCAAGCCTCTAGGTTATGAGGTTAATATAGATGAAAGCAAGGATATCATTGAAGCATTGTTAAATGAGCCTTTTGATCTAAAAGCTTCATATTTTGGCACATATAATGAAGCTAAGGCTAGAATTTAACTTGAAATAAAACTTCCTCAGGTGGTCAACAAAGGGAAGGAAAGGATAGCTAAATTGAAAAACAACCAGCTCCACTTCCATGCTGACTAAAGTAAAGGAGATGACATTGAGAAAGATGATGTAGAAGATGAAGAGAATTCAAAAGAAGAGCCTATAAAGAAGAAAGGTAAGGTTATTATAACCAAAATTGTAAAATCATCTACTATAGTGTTCATAAGGAGGGCATCTAGGAAGAAACTTGGTAAAGTAGGAGATGTGATATTCAAATGGCCTCCACCCACCTTTCAAGAAAGATTGAAAGAAATATATTTAGGAGCAGCCATAACAAATTTTAGATCATTTTAATATGAAACTAGAACTATAGAAGAGAAGTAGCAAGTTGAAGACATGATAATGTCTATGATGGGAAAATTGAAATATTCTCCAAACCAGATTGCTCAATAGAGTTTGAGTGATTTAGTGGAGAAAATCAAGCCAAGATGGGAGCATGCTATGAAAACTGGTAAAGATATTTATGAGTAGACCCTAAGGCAACCCATGCCAATTTTGAATGACAAGGAAGTGAAATAATCCATTAATAAGAATGAAGATTTTGTGGTTCATGTTAGTGATAAGGATGATGATGGTGAAGATGACAAGGAAGAAGAAAATAATGATGGAGAAGAAACACATTATAACAATATAAATGATGAGGAACAAGAATAAGAAGCTAATGAGGAAAATCCACCTAACATTCAGAACATTGAGGAGATTGAACTTAAGAAGATTGTAGTAGTGGTCATAGCCTCACTTCCTCATTCTATGAGAAAAGCATTGGAGACACAAGCTCAAAGAAAGCTAGTACAAATTTAGTTATGTCAAACATTGCAAGTTCAAGCACTCAATCAATATTTGCACCTATTTAGCTCAATACTTCATTGATAGAAGTGATGAGCACTTCATCTATCAAGAAATCAACACTTCCTCTTCCATTAGTTTTGGTCACACAAATTATTTATTCAATTAGTGCAGTATCTAATTTTTCTATCAGTCCTACTATTTCTAGTATTGTTCCTACTAGCACACAAATAATAAGTACAAGGACAGTTGAGACCAAGCCTCAATTGAGTAAAAACATTTTGAGTAAAGGAAAATATAAGGAAGAAGAAATTTATCTTGATGAGGAGATTGCTATCCAAAATTGGGATATCTCCAATTTTAATCCTTATCAGATGCATATATTTGGAGAGCTACTTCAGAAGAAAGCTAAGCAGCAAAAGCTTATAGATGAAAGAAATAAAGAATTTCAAGTGCTTGAAGATGCAAAGAACATTCTTGTAGAGGCACTTAGCATAGAGGTTGACACTTCTCAACTAATTTTGGCTTAGCTAGCAGAAGTAGTCCAAAAATTCAATGAAGATTTGAATAAATAAGAGAAATTGTTGTAGAGAGAAGATAAGAAATTTGAGAATAAAGTCTTGGAGCTAATAGCAAAAAATATTGTAATTCATCAAGTAAATTTTTCTACCATTCTAGGCTCATTGGAGACCTCTTGCAACAATGTGACTTCTTTATTTAATAAACTCTATGACACTTCCAATTACACCAAGGAAATTAAAGATAAACTTGCAAAGGTTAATGAAGATCTAAAGGGAAGTGCACAACAATTGAAACATAACTTGAGTTACAGCTCTACCTACTATACAAAGATCAAAACTTTAATTGATATGTAGGCATAATTGCTAAGAGAAGAAACCAAGATAAGAACTACATTGGTAGACATATAGGGCAGGATTCTCCCAAATGTGGATGCATTGGAAAAACATATTGTACATGCTAAAACCCTCATCCATGATAACAACTTCACTATTTTAGACCACATGATAGACTTTCAGTAGAAGTTCAAGTTGCATTGCACACAAGAAAGGTGTTGCAAGATAATTGGGACAAGGCAATGACATTGATCCTAAAGGTACATTCTAATTTCTTGTCACATTTTGGTATTAATGTATAAATTACACCTTCGGAATTTATATAAAAATGGGGGAGAAAATGTTTAAAGAATATTGTAAAAAGGGGAAGAAGATATCATATAAAGGGGAAAAGATGAGAAGATGTATATAATATGTGTGTGTTTGTGCAGTTGGGCCAACTTTGTGTATTTTGTATAAACTTTTATTGTAGCCAACTTTACTGATTTGTAAATTGGATTGGTATATATGTAATATATTTTATCACATCCAAAGGTATGAAATATATGATATGTAACAAGTAAAGAAGAGCACTAGTGTGAAATACAAAGGCTACAATTATATAAGGAGCAACAAAGATTTATCTATCACAACAAGGTGATCATTACACAAATGAATCTCATTTAGAAAACCAAGTTACAGATTAGATATCAGCCACTATTTCATCCTAGTAAGTGGATCAATTAAATCCTTTCACAAGGTAGACTTAACAGTCCTTTGTAAATCTCTTTACCAAGTGCACACTTCATTATATGTTTGTAAATCCTTTTGCAAGGTGGACTTGACAGTCCTTAGTGCTCCTAATAGGTTAGATCACCATAAGTTATCATTGTAAGGCTTAATAGGCCAACTTTATATTGTAGTACTAAAGCTTGTGGGTATCATCTCCACCCCATTTTTACTTTTTATTCGGAAGGTTTTTGAGTCACCATATAATGTGTCAAAGTGCTATGAATGTTTTAATGGTTTTAGTTTTTCATGCATGCAATTAGATCAAAATTCACATGAAGAATTAATTGGTGAAATAAAGGGCTAATTTATTTTTTTGGATACTAATTCACCCCTCCCCTCTTAGTAACTTAGCCTATCATATATATTTTAAATAGAAACATCATCTAAGAAATAAGATACAACATCATGATAAAGGAATGCATCAAGTAACATAGTATATATCATCTAAACATGATATCAAATACATCCAAAGTAAAACATAAATCACAAGAGAACATACTCTGGATAGATTGAAGTACCAAGTGAATATCTAGCACTAACCTCAAACTAAAAGTAGACCACATCTGTACACTAGTTAATAGTGGTATAGGTAGCTACAACTCCCAACCATGTGGTACCCATAGGTCCACATCCAACATGCTCATGGAGATAATGGTCTGACCATAATCACATAGGATGAGCACCCATGGATAACACAAATACCAAGTAGAATATAATACCAACATCTATATGCTCATGAAACAATGGAGTACATTAGGTCATGGGTTAGAACCACTATAGGATAACTATGTATGGACTATAGTGGAGTGTAAGTCTCTTGAAAGTGGAAAGCCTAAGCTATATTTGTGTATTAATATCAACTCAATTAGGAGGTCATGCACCATGTTCTAAGGTTAACCATTTGGACACATACCCTTTGCCTAACCATTTAGGTACACACCCTCAACTTAAACATTTAGGTTTTCTCATATCTTATCATTAAGTTTATTTCCCATTTATTAGTTTTGATTAAACCTCTTCACTCTATCTTGTCATCCACTTTGGGGATGGGATACACAAGAGAATCCATTCAACATGTCTACCCTACATACCCATGCTCATCACATAATGAGTTCCTATAGACAATGAAATTTTGCAACCCAACTCCTAAATAAATAATCCCTCAACTAGCCTATGTTTGGGAGTTTGGGTCTTGCAAGATCCCATCATACACACATGTATATGCTCATGTGTGAGAAAAACCAACTTCACAAATATAATCATATAATATCAATGCAAGTGTTAGATATGAGAAATGCAAAAATTATACATGCATAATGATCCCTTTCAATTGACTTATATTTGGGAGTGTATATTCTATAGGAATCAAAAAGAGGTAATAAAAAATAAAATATCATGAACTCACTTAGCCAACCTAACCTTAGGAGTATAGATTCTACATGAATCTTAATGATGCAAAGTAAAAATATGATTGGATTGAAACCTAATATACATTCAAGGTCCATGACCAAAACAAATGCCAATAAAATATTGCAAACAATTGATTAATTGTGTATTGCCTTTGATGTTATAGAAAATGTCATATCATTGCTAGTTAGTGCAAGTCAAGCTCAATCAGGCATTGTAGATAGTTTCCTATGTCTACCAAGCATTCCTGAGTTTGCATAGTTTAGAAGAAATTGTTTACTGAGTTCACTCAGTTGCTAAAGGAAAGTTTGTAGAAGTTAAGTGTCAATTGAGCTCACTTGACTCATGAAGGAAATGTTGGATGTAACTAGTGTTAATCAAGCTCACTTAGTTAGCAAAGGAATTTTGTGAATATGCAGTGTTAACTAACTTCACTTGGTTAACATAGAAAAATTTCTTTGAGTTAGTAGCTATCGAGCAAGGTTGGCTAATGAAGGTTTTTTTTTTTTTTGGCATATTGAGTTTAATTGAATTATTTGCTGGTTCTAGCCAATTGAGAAGATGAATATTAATTATTCTAAGTTGTATTCAAGCCAACTTGACAATGCATAAGGTGTAAATATAATGTCAAGTTGAGGATTGAATGTGTGGAACATAATTGAAGATTTGATGATGCTTAGAGGAAGTGAATTAGAAGTAAAAGAAAAATATACTTGTTGAGCTACAAAGATACATTCAATCAAGAATGATCAAATATACAAGCTAGAATTGAGATCTGTAATCAACAATTTAGTTGCATCAGAAATCATGTCATCTCATTTTTACTTTGTAACCATTGTAGTTTTGATGTAAATCTCTTAATAGAGTTAGCTTAATAACTATTTGTAAATCCTCTAACAAGGTGGCATTTCTATATTGAAGTGTCTAAAGACCTCTAGCAAGGCCACTCCTAATAGGGTGATCAAATCCTCAAATAGGGTCACACCTAACAATGTGTTTTGTAACCTTTAACAAGGTTGGCTCCTAACAGGGCTCACTTTAGAAGAGTGATAATCAATAACTAGTTGCAATTGGTGTTTTTTTCCCAAATTGGGTTTCCATGTTAAATCAAGTCATCTCATTGTTACTTTCTAACCATTGTAGAAGTTATCTAAAAATCTTAACCAAGTTGACTTAACTACTATTTATAAATCCTCTAACAAGGTGTCATTTCTAGATTGAATTACCTAAATACATCTAACAAGGCCACTCCTAATAGGGTGATTAAATATTCTAATAGGGTGACACCTAGAAATTTGTTTTGTAACCTTTAATAGGGTTGTCTCCTAATAGGGATCACTTCAGAAGAGTGAAAATCAATAACTAGTTGCAATTGGTGGTTTTTCTCAAATTGAGTTTCCACGTTAAATCTTGCTGTAAATTCTATTCATGATATTTATTTCATGTGTACGCAACTATGTTAAAGTAAGATTAATCATAGATAATATCTTAAGATTTTCATGATAGGTAATTTCCAAGTTATTTCAATCTTTATCGAGTTATAGGATTTGCTAGTCTAAACCAAGAGCATGCATGTTTGTTGAGTTACAAAAAAATTTAGTTTAAACAAAGTTTTGATTTTTATTGAAGCCTAAGGGATCTAAAATTTATTGAAGTGGTAATTGATTTACCACTCCCTTCTCAGTTACTCCTCTTATAGTTCCAACAATTGGTATCAGAGCTTTTGGTTCTTGTAGAAAAGGTTTCAAGGACCTAAGCTAAATATCAAGATGTCTTACAAAGGGAGATCCCAAAGATGAATAGAGATACCTTCAAGGCATGGAAGGAACTAATGCGGCTACACTTAGCAACCATTAGAGATTCAAGACTAAAGTTTCTAGATGCCAAATATAAGACTCCTACAGTACAATGTATGTAGAAGAAATTGTTGAAAAGAAAATTCATAATATCATGATGATTGGCATTGCTTCATATCTCAACTATGCCAAATTTAATGAGGTCAAAGATTGTGGAATTTCTAATGAAATGTGGATCAAGATGAAGGTCATCTATGGAGGAGATGACAATGTAAGGATAGCCAAAGATGAAAGTCTTAGGGGACAGTTTGATGAGATGAAAATGAGAGAGGATGAAAATACTATAAAATATGTTGATAGAATCAAAGTTAGTTTCAGTGCTATCAAAGCCTCTGGAGGAACAATTGAAGATGTAATAATGATAAGAAATGTACTTATAACCCTTCTTCCTATCTATGCATTCATAGTGTCTACTATTCAAGAGATGAGATGTGATCCAAATAATGAGATAACTTTGGATGCACTATTTGGAAGGTTAACAACATTTGAACTAGATAACTATGATAATTATATTCCTAGTTCTAGCAATATTGAGTGTACATCTGAAGCCAAAATATCATTCAAGAAGAAAGCCAAAAAATCTAAAAGCAAATAATCTAAAACTAAAGAGGAAGATAGTTCTAAAAGTAATCTTGATTCCATTAAAGCATTGCTTGCAAGAATGTATTCTAAAGGCAAAGGAAAGTATACAAGTAAGATTCCTTTAATATGTTTCTCTTGTGAAGAAGTTGGACACATTGATACAAGATGTCCAAAAAAAGAAGACAAAGATGAAAAGAAGGACAAAAAGTAAAAGACAAGAAAGATTTCAAAGGTTTTACAGATTTGAAGCACTACAAGAATAAAGGTAAGAAATCTTGTTTCATAGCTAAAGATTTAGATAGTAGTGAAGATGATGAAATGGTATATATTAATATAAAAGATAAGTCTGATGATGAAGGAGATAAAATGGTACTTATCTCTCATGTTAGCAAAAATGATACATGGATTATTGATAATGGTTGCTCACATCATATGACTAGTGATTAAAAAAAATTTTAACGCATGGAATATTATGATGGTGGTAGTGTCAAATTTGGAAACAATGAACCTTGTTGCATAAAGGGAAAAGGTTGTATCTCACTAACCAATGAACTTAGATGTGAAAATTCTTATTGGGTTGAAGGACTAAAGCATAATCTATTGAGTGTGGCATAGTTGAATAACATTGGATTCAAGGTAGAATTCATGAATGGGAAGGCCAAATTGTTGGATGGAAACAAAAATCTGATTGGGTCTGGAAAACAAACAAAAGGTAATCTATTCTACCTAGATCTTAGTGAAAGTTCATATTTTATTGCTCAAGTTAAGAAAGTTGGTTATGGAACAAAATATTATATCACATAAAATTTTATAATCTAATCAAGATAAGAAAGAAGAAAAGAGTAAGAGGTATTCTTAGCCTGAGGAAACCTGATATGGGTCTATGCAAAAATTGTCAAATTGGTAAGATGGGAAACACAAGTTTTGCAAGCAAGGACTATCATTCAAAAGAAGTCCTAGAGATAGTTAATAAAGACTTATGTGGACCTATTATAATAGAGAGTTACAATAGAGATAAGAATTTTATTCTATTTTTTTATGATTATTCTAGAATGATGACTGCAATGTATTTTAAAGAAAAATTTGAATCTTTTTAAAAACTTAAGTGGTATCCGGCAAGAGTGGAAAAGGAAACTGGAAAGAAGTTAAAATGTTTGAGATTAGACAGAGGTGGTGAATTTATTTCCAATGAATGCAATGAATTTTGCATTGAAAAAAAAATTAAGAGATAGGTATTAGCCCCTAGTACACCTTAGTAGAATGGTATAGTAGAAAGAAGGAACATATCCATCATGGATTGTACAATAACATTGATGATGGAAAAGAATGTTACAATCAAATAATTGAAGCAATTACTTCTACAATATATACCTTGAACAAAGTATAGTTGAACAAAGAATCAAATAAAACTCCTTATGAACTATGATATGGCTACAAACCTAATGTAAGTTACTTGAAAGTATATTGCAAAAAATGTTATATCTTGAAGGAATCTAGGAAAGGTAAATTTGATGTCACAGATAATGAAGGCATATTCCTAGGATACTCTTGTAGAAGTAAAGCTTGCAAATGTTTGAATTTATCTACTCATAAAATCATAGAAAGTGTACATGTGAGAATTTATGAGTTTACAGAAAAGAGTGAAGAAGAGAGCAACAAAGAACCTAAGGATTACATAATATTTATTTATTATGAACCTAATACAGTGTCAAATCTATCTAAAAGTTAGGAGGTTTCACCTCCTGAGCCCTCAAAATCTCCTAAATCTACAAACTTGCTAGCACTACAACCTGAGTCATAGTCTAAAGGACCCAAGTTACAGTTTGAGGCTACCAAGTTGTTGCTAGAGAAAATTGAGTCTTATGGACCTGAGTCATAGAGAGTGGGACTCGAGCTTAATATAGAAGATCATGAAGAGGTTAGTGGAACAAAGTCTAAATCCAAGGTACCTATGATAGAAAGATATGTCAAAAGGTACCATGCACCTGATCAGATCATTGGAGAGAAGTCAGATGGGACAATGATAAGAAATAGAATTAAAGAATAAGATTTGGAGTCTTGTTCCTAGACCAAAGGATAAAAATGTAAAATGAGTTTTTAGAAATAAGATAAATGAAGATGGAGAAGTTTCCAAAAAAAAAGAGAGGTTAGTTTGTAAAGATTATTCTCAAGAAGAAGGAATTTATAATGGTGAAATTTTTTATCTTGATGCAAGATTAGTAGGTGTTATAACTTTAGTAGCATATGTAGCACATAGAGGATTTAAATTTTATCAAATGGATGTAAAATCTACATTCCTGAATGGAATTCATGATGAGGAAGTCTACATAGAACAACCTGAAGGTTTTTTTAGGTCCTATCAAGAGAGATATGGTCAAAAAATTACACAAATCATTGTATGGTCTCAAGTAAGCTCCCATAGCTTGGTATGAAAAAACTTATAAATTTTCAAAGAAGAGATGATAACAAAAATTTGTGTATCAAAGAAAGACCAAAAAAAAAATTATATTGGAAAAAAAAATTGCAGATGACACTTTATTTAAAGGAAATGATGACTTATGTAAGGAATTTTTAGAAGAGATGAGTAAATAATTTAAGATGTCTATGTTTGGAGAAATTAAATTCTTTGTTGGATTTTAGATCTAATAGAAGAAAGATGGTATCTACATCAATCCAAATATATCAAGGAGATACTAAAGAAGTTTGCAATGGAAGATCCAAGACCAATTGTAACACCTATGTCTACTAGATATAATATTTCCAAAAATGATGATTCCAAGGAGGTAGATTAGACCACATACAAATCAATGGTTGGAAAATTGCAATATGTAGTGCACACAAGGCTTGATATTGCATTAATAGTTTGTATGGTGGCAAGATTCTTAGAAAATTCTAAAGAAAATCACATGATGAAAATTGAGAGAATCATGAGGTATCTGAAAGGAATTGACGAATATGGTTTATGGTACAAGAAATGAGGCAATTTGAATTTGAAAGCATTTATAGATGTTGATTGAGAAGGAAGTGTTGATGGAAAAAAGAGCACCAATGGTGGAGCCTTCTTTCTTGGTAAAAGACTAGTGTCTTGATTAAACAAGAAACATAATTGTATTTCTTAGTCCACAACAGAGGCATAATATGTGGTAGCAGTAGTTAATTGTTCAAATATTGTTTGGTTCAAACGAATATTAGTAGGTATAATGATAGAGATAAAGGATGCATTTATTATCTTCTATGATAATACTAGTACAATTAATATATCAAAGAATCCTATGATGCATACCAAAACTAGGAACATTGCTATAAAATATCATTTTTTGAGAGAATCGGTATAGGATAAAGAGTTAAGATTATAATAGATGAATACTAAAGAGAAAATTGTAGATATATTCACTACGGCATTACCTAAGGATGCATATTTGTATCAAATAGGTAACATAGGGGTCATTACCCCTAAATAGAGTTTAGTGATGCATCAACTAGAGCATGTTGAAGATCAGTTAGTTGATGTAGTATTGACAAGGGAAAATTACAAATAAATGAGTACATAAAGTACATTGATATTCACATTATATTGTCTTTGGCATGAGATGTTAAAGAGGGAGAAGTTTATGGTCATATCTCATAGAAATTTTATAAAGAGGAAGAGCATATAATTCCATAGATCTAAAAGAAAATGAACTTGGTCTGATATCAAAGAAGGGAAGTTTGCTTTTAGAAGTAGATGTTGAAGACAAAGTTTTTAAGATAGAGGAAGAAACTAAAGGAAGAGGGAGTTCACACTAATAGAGGGAGTTTTCAAGGATGAAAATAAGAATGAAACTAAGGATATGTTCCTTACTTTCTTCTTGCTCTAAAATTTCATTTAATTGTAACATGTTGTGTTTCCATTAATGCCAAAAGAGGGAGATTGTTGAAAATTTTTAATTAATTGTGTATTGTCTTTGATGTTACACAAAATGTCATATCATTTCTAGTTATTGTATGCCAAGGTCACATAGGAATTGAAGATAATTTTTTGTTTCTATCAAGAATTCTAGAGTCTACCTAGCTCAAAAGATAGTGTCTACTAAGTTCACTTGGCCATCAAAGAAAAGTTTACAAAAATTGAGTGTTAACTGAGCTCACTTGGCTAATGAAGGAATGTTGGATGAAACCAATCTTAATCAAGCTCACTTGATTACCAAAAGAACTTTGTGAATATGCAATGTTAATTGAGTTCACTTGGTTAACACAAGAAAATCTCTTTGAGTTAGTATCTACTGAGTAGGATTAGTTAACAAAGGATTTTCTTGTTTTGGCATATTGATTTCAATTAAATTATTTGTTGGTTCTAGCTGACTGAGAAGATCAATATTAATTATTCTAAGCTATATTCAAGTTGAATTGAAAATGCATAAGATATAAATATAAGGTCAAATTGAGGATTGAACATATGGAACATAATTGAAGATTTGATGATGCTTAGAGGAAGCGACTTAGAAGGATAAGAAAAATATCCTTGTTGAGCTACAAAGATACATTCAATCAAGAAGAATCAACTATACAAGCTAGAATTGAGATTTATAATCAGCAATTTAGTTGCATCATAAATAAAGTCATCTCATTGTTACTTTCCAAACATTGTAGCAGTGATCCAAATCTCTTAACTAAATTGGCTTAACAAAACTATTTGTAAATCCTTTGATAAGATGAAATTTCTAGATTAAATTGAGTAAAGACCTCTAACAAGGCCACTCTTACTAGGTGATTAAATCCTCTAAAAAAGGAACACCTAATAGTGTGTTTTTTAACCTTTAATAGGGTTGGCTTCTAACAAGGCTCACTTTAGAAGAGTGAAAATCAGTAACTAGTTGCAATTGGTGGTTTCTCCCAAATTGGGTTTCCATGTTAAATCTAGGTGTCAACTATGTTCATGTGTATAAAAATAAGTTAAATTAATATTAACAATAGATAATATCTTAAGATTATAATGATAATTATTTTTTGAGTTATGTTGGTATTTACCGAGTTACAACATTTTCTAGTGTAAACCGAGTGCATGTGTGTTTGCCGAGTTACAATAGAATTTAATTTAAATGGAGTTTTAATTTGTATTGACATCTAAGGGATTTGGGATTTATTTTAGTGGTAAATAATTCACCCCTCCCCTCTCAATTAGTCCTCTTATATTTCCAATAAAAATACCCAAGAAAAATGGGAGGCACACAAAATGAGGCAATGTTGAAATTGCCCAAAAAATCAACATTGTCAAAAGTTGATGAAAATAAAACACATTATCAAATGGTTTCAAAACTCCTAAATATCTAATAAAAATTTATTTCTAAGCTCATATGCAAAAATAATGAGCATAACGACTCAAACTTTCAAACAAAAACCCACAAAAATACTTAAATGTTCATACCCACCCAACTAGGTAGAACCAGCATACCAAAATGGAGAAGAACACTAACTTCCAACCTCCATTTAATTTACTATTAAAAGTGAGAACTAAAATAGATACAACACAATAAAAAAATGAGAGCCCTACCTCACACCTAAAGGGATTGAGATAGGAATAGGCACCACAAAATAACAAGACTATTAGTAGCTATGAAATTCTTGACAAAGAAGGAGTTTCCTAATTTGGGTCTAATGATCCTATCCTTGAGATGATCCCATGGACATAACTCTCATAACAGAAAAATTTCAAAATTCTCACGAGATGGTTTTGGAGCATTTTCTCCAAAACCTTGAATTTCAAAAGTGAGAAGTGAGAATAAACATACTCTTAACCAATCTAATCACTTTTACAAAGTTACATATAAATTAGATTATTTAAATTAAATAATCTAATTAGACCCCTTAACCCAAATAAAATCAAGCAACTCCAATTCAATTGGAAATCAAGTGCAAATTTTTTTCCAGTATATAAAATAAATAAATACAATCCTTCTAACCCACCAAACCAATATTTAATTAATACTTTCTACGAAAACTATGGATTCCTAAATGCACAGACATGCTCACAAGTCTAAACACATATGCATAATGAATCTCGATTTACCAATTACCAAAGAGTTAAAAATAATAATAAAGATACATCATTTGGATACATGGACAATATTGTCTCAAGATGAAAGGTCTGATTACTAACTCCATGTGTCACTTCGAGAATATAAGTCTTTTACAATAAATAAACACAATCAAGTGTAGATGCACAATAATTTTAGTCAAAACAACATTTACATGAGATCACCTAGTTAAAGGATCTAATCAAATTCATTTAAAAAACTCATTTGCATAAATTACTAAATAAGATAAATATCTGTAACACATAATTCCATAAATCTAATATGGATAGATAATTTTCTAATTATTTAAGAATTTAGTAATGGAAGCAATTACAATTAGCAAATCACATAAATGACACTATAAATATATAAGTCAACATGGTAAAACACATGAGAAAACACTACTACAAGAACCTAGTCAAGAATAGAAGGATAATAAGACATAGTACAATCTCAACACACTTCTTATGGTAATCACAAAAAAAAAAAAAAAAAAATTCATACCATATCAATCTAGGAAACCACTAGCAAGAACCATAATAAATCCATCTAACACATCATAATCACATGAATCAAGTTTAAGAATAATCAAACTAGTTGAGACAATAACATAAATCTAATCACCTCAAGGATGTAGACCACTTACAGGTCCCAATCATAATCACTCACAAAAAAATATCATCAAGCTTGCATCCTTTAGGATGACAAAAAAAATTGAATGGGAGAGGCACCATAGAACAAATCATCATACATATCCACACCAAATATTGATAAATTGTTGATTGTTAGAGGAATAAACTAGATAAACTAGATATTGAGAGGGTGGAGGGGTGAATTAGAATCTTAAACATTTTATACTTTTCTTTGATTCATCCACATCTATCAACAATTTGTGCATGTCAAACTAGTAATGTAAATTTGTTGTAACATACAAATCTAATCAATCACATGCATGAAAATAAAACAATAACACAATATATGTTATCCATAAATCCTCAAATTTTAAGTTAAAACTGAGGTGGGGATGACACCCACAAATCTTTACCACTTTAGTAATAAAGTTAACATGTGATGGTTATAATGTTTGATCATAAGATATGATCTACTTTGTCAGGAGTATGCCCTATTAAAGGCTTAAGAGATTTCTAGGTATCACCTTGTTAGAGGATTTAACACTTACAAGAAAGTAAGGACTTTTTAAGGATATTTACAAAGATCTGTTAAGACAATGTTGTTATGACATTTACCTTGATTCAAGTTGATTAAAATTGATTTAGTACCTAACTCTCAATTTTCTTTGCAAGTCAATTTTAACTCTTCTAGTTGCTAACTAGTCCACTCCTCTAACATAATATCCCTTATCTTTCCCTTTCACTTTACTTTTATGATTAAATCACTTGTTCTACTAGATGATAAAAAAACCCTTCAATGACTTCTGATTTGAGCTCAATCCTTCATTCTATATAGCTTCATGTTTGCACAAAAACTCTTTTCATCTCTTTCTGTATTGGCACATGGTCTAGGTTAAGATTATCACAATAGAAAGAGTTTCATGAAGATTTTTCTAAATGATTCCATGTTTATCCTCTTCATCCTAACTTAAGAATACACAACATACGGATCTATGATCCACAATATGTAAATTATCTATAACAACCTATGAAAGTATTAATTTTCTATAGCTATCTCTTCAAAAATTAAATATCCTTGATGAGTTAGCCTAATAATCATTTTTCCTAAACCTCTGTTCCATTCTCGACTTTCATGTAAACTCTGCATTGCTTGGCCTTTACTATTTCTTGATGCTCGACATTGTTGTTGCTTCACCTTTATTGTGCTCAATACACACTATGTAACTCGACACACTTTTTCTCAAGAACTTGCTTGGTTACTAGTAAGCTCATCTTGTATAAAAAATACACTGTGACTCAAAACATTACTAGGCTCCTATAGAGTTAGGTACATACTTACTTATGTGCATGACTTGGTCTATGTAGAGTAGCATGGTCATAGTAATGACTATCTAACTCTGCCTTGTGCATGACTACGTGGTTGACACTAATAGATAAAAATGGTTAGAGATACCAACAATCTCCCCCTTTGACATTAGTGGAATTTTTTTTTTCCATATTTACATCATTAAAATACAATTTGATAATGAGATCTCACCCTAAGTCTTATAATTTATGAACAATGCAAAGATGAATAACAAAACCATTTCACTTTATTTAGATTTGTACACTGTACATTAAATACTTCTTTCTTTACCTTTATTTAACCTCTTGTTCACATCACATTGCTTTGTCTCACTGTAATTATCATTGCCCTTTTCAAAACTCATTTACCATTCACATTTCTCTTTCCTTCTATGTATACCTCTTTCTTTCCACTCCACCTATCTCTTTACCCCTTTTCTTTGAACACTATATGTCACTGCTACTGGGGTTCAATGGGTTGAAGTAATTTATACGTTTCAATGAATTCCTTGTGAACTTTTGTAATCATGGACAAGACACATGATCCCATGTGATTCTTTCTGCCTCTAAAATATTATTCTACAACCATAATCTTGTAGGCAAATAAATTGAACTATCAACCATTGAAAGATTATGAGCTTCTATGATAATATCCTAGGCTATCTTCAATTCTCTTTGCATGACCTCCAAATGATGCATCAACATTTCTTGAATAGAGATCAATTTGGATATCCTGTTATCATTAGCTACCTTAAAATTGACCAATGTACATTGAGCATTCAGTAGGTTCTTATAATGATCAGTACTTGATCCCGGTCATTTAGAAATAATTGTGCTATATCTCTTCATCATAGCCTATATATCATTTATTTATGCTTGAATAGTTTGAGTAAATCTTGGCCTATCCAACAAAATATGTAAAAATTTTGTACCTTTTGTATTAATTCACTCATAATTTGTGCTTTCTCTTGTAGTTGCACTTTCTTCATGGAAATAGTTATGAAAACTTTGTCAACAATCTTGGTTTCAAATCTTCTAGCTGACCAATCTATTAAATTGTAATTTGATTCCATAACTCCAACATTCACTTGATCAATTATATTTAAAAGTTGGTCTATGATTGGTACATCTTCTTAAAGATTCTAAATATGAAAAGCATTAACAAAAATATGATTTACATCATCTAATACTTATTTCTATTTGAGCTCTCTCCTTACCTCTTCTTGTCTCTTCTTCTTCTTCAAATTTTCTTGTAGCAAAATATTTTTATCCAAGGTGAGATTTGCCAGATCAAAATGTGGAATCTTAATTATTTCATTCATACTAGTTTCAATATCTAGTTAAACATATTTTATTGCTTTCCTCTTTCTACTAAGTGAAGGGTGTTGTTGCTTGGCACTGCCTTAGTAGTTGGGTATGTGCAAAATCATGGTATGCCAAAAAGTAGCAATTTGAAAAATATGTAGTTTTGAAATGCCTCAAACCATTTCAAAATTTATTCCAACTTTTTTCCCACCCATCTTGATACTAGACAAAGAAATTAATACTTTTATAAGTCCTAATATATCTTTGGATATGAACCCTACATGGTCAACTTTAAAAACATCCCAAAAACATGTTTTTTTCATGTTCTTGTGTGTGTTTTACTTCAAACATGTATTTGATGACTTTTATTTCACCCAAATTCAATGAAACAAAAAGGGTTTCTTAAGAATGTTCTTATCTTTCCATAAATGCAATGTTTGTCAAATTACAAGTTCTAAGTAATTATTACTTATTTTCTAATGGAGTTACATATAAAGTGTTGATTGATACATTGATTGAAAAATAACTTCAACTTTCAAATGGTACAACATTTTTGAAATGCAAAAGATGCATCACATACTATGCTTCTTCTACTATAAGGGAAAAAAGATTTTTTTTTTTGTAGTATTTTGAATTAGTTAAGGTAGTCATACATGTGACTTTTTTTATTCCAAAAATTCTATAGTAGAAAATTCATAATTAATTATTTATTTAGGATAAAAATACAAAAAAATATGTGTCACATTCGTGCATGAGTTTGGTTCTTATATCTAGAATCTTATTAGAAAATATTATCATTTGATTTTGTTTAAGATGGTTAGATGTACATCTAATTATTATTTTTGTCCTAAAATTTTTGTACTATTGCATTAAAATTCAAAATTTTGACCAATAAATTTTTATGTCTTTTAGATAAGACCTAGTATTTTAGAAACTAAATTCAATTTCCTAGAGATTAGTTTCTCTCAACTTTTTTAGAGAAAGTTCATAAAAAGTTTAAAATTGCATGTTGAGTTGAGATAACCCTAATTTTCTAATTTTTCATTGCCACTTAAGGGAATAGTTTGGTTGACCATGATCCTACACATAGCCAATTGGTGAGGGGGTGTCACCACTCGGTCTTGTTTGTACATCAATGCATGTGACAATAATAGTTTCACTCTATTCATCCTTAATTTTTGTTTTGTCTTCCTCAATATGAGGTGTTCAAACAATTGTAATATTTACACTTGCTTCTTTGTCTTCACCATCTACCTCTAAATTTGTAAGCCTTGACTATTGAGCCTCTAGAGTGTTAGGGATGTTAACATGTATAGGGGATATACTTCCTTGTGGACTCAACACACCTAAAATTTATCCACTACTATAATTATCTTCAATGTTTGTAGTGTCTATCACAACTTTCTTTGTAGATAACCCAAAAATACTCTTCCATAGCAACTCACTATGTTGTTGTACAACTTCTTCTTTATTTATCAATATAAAAAATTTCCCATAATTTGGAATAAATCTATTCCTATACTACTCCAAAAATGTATCATGTTGCTCTTTGGATAGATCAGACATAATTCTAACTAGTGCAATCTTCTCGACACTAGCAGCTACCCTAGTCCTTGTCTTATTTGATGGTGGAGGTGTCACTACCCACTTCTTCTTTGTTCCTCTAGCCTTCTTTCTTGGTGGAATGAGAAAAGCTAGGGCTTTACCCTTGTCACCTTCTTCTACCTATTCCTCATCACTACATTCTTGTTCATCATCTTCACCAAGAGCTTGGGTTAATTTCAAAGTTTCATTTCCCTTACCTAGGGTGACTAGCTTAGCTTCTAGGTCTTCAATCATTTTCTTCCTTTTCTTCTATTTGGAACCTATCTTGATGTTCAAATTTATTCTTGGTTTGGCTTCCTCATATATATTAAAAGGTTCAACCTTGGCATCTATCTCTTCTTTTAGTAGTGCATCAATGTTTGCACTTACAACATCACTATTTATTTCATATTCAAAACTTTGTAACCAAGTTTTCCTTGGCTTAACTTCCTATACAAAAGTATTGTGTGTGTAAAACATAAAGCATATGTTGGTGTAATATTTTGTGACCAGATCTTTAGGAATCCTCATTCTCATTTTCATCCTTTTCTTAAATTCATCAAAATAAGCATTGATTACATTATTAAAATTTTCTCCCAATTCAGTAATATACTCATTGACCTATCTTTTCACTAGTTTTCCTTGCTCCCTACAACATCTCTAATGCCAAGAAAATTATTTTGGATGTAAAAGAAAATAAAAACAATGAGGGATATGAACTTTCACATTGAATTCTTTTCTTTTCTTATTAATGATAGATTCTCTACAAGTTGTAACTTTTGTAGCTCAACAAGATCATACTCATTATCTTTCATCACAATCTTCCATGCTTTATCCACAACCATACAAGGTACATTTTTCAATCTATGTGATTGATAGAATTTGTGAGCAATGAATCTCACTAAAAATTCAATCTATGGATCATAAGTCTTTGCAAAGAAACAACATCCATTCCACTCAACTTGTGTGTTTGCCTCTACTTCTTCTTTTCTAGGATTGGATAACTTGTAACCCTATGTATCATTTTCTTTGTAATCTCCACTAGTCCATTATGTAACCAATATTTCATGTCATGAATTCTCAAAATAACTTTAATCAACTTGATTTTGAAATTTCATAGGAATTATAGGGCATGAGTTAACCCTTTCCTCTCAACATTTTGGAATTTATAATTCAAAATTCATTCATTAGACACCTTCCCTAATTTCATAATCTCCTAATTCTCCAATTTTTCATATATAATAGCTTCTAAAATCATGGATCATAATGAATTTTGTGGTATCAAAGATAGCACACCCATTGAGTCTATTTTCATCTTAATCTGAAATAACACAAAATTAGGTGGAGGACAAGTGTCACTCCTCACTAGTCGAATTTTACTAACCTCTTTCCTCATTCCACTAGTCGATGAAGTTTCTTGTTAGAAATGTTTTAGAACAATTGAGAGGGGGGTGAATAAGTTATTCAAGGTCCAAATGTCCTATTCAAAACTTTTCACTAAGTATAGTAACTGTTCATTCATCCAAGCTTTAACTTATCTAACAAGCAAGTTACTATAAATCAACATGCAAGCATAACACATAAGAAATCAACACATGACACAGTGATTTACGTGGAAACCCAATTTGGAAAAAACCACCAGTAACATGCTACTCAATTCTCACTCTTATAAAGTGATGTCCTATGAAAGGCCTACCCTATTAAAGGCTTACGAAACACTGTCAAATTTGACCTTGTTAGAGGATTTAATGACCTTGTTAGAAGTGGGCCTGGTTAGAGGACTTTAGAACATTCACTTGGAATGCTACCTTGTTAAATGATATACAAATGGTTGTTAGGCCAACCTAAGTCCATAGGATTTTTAGATCTAATACAATTGCTAGAGAGTATTAGAAAATCTTGACCTGACCACAACATACAACTTATCTTGCAAATCTTAGATTACTTTTCAGCTCATATCCTTTCTTGGCATTCAATCTCTGCAACTCTAATAGCTTTCCCTCCTCTTAAGCTCAGTCTCCTTAAGTCTCCATGCTCAATGTACCAGTGAAATCATCTGTTCATGACCACTCGTAGAAGCAGAGCCTCTCTACTCTTCCTTCTCCTAGATGTCTCCTCTTTGAAACCCTTATACACTTCATAGATTTTGGCTCTTCAGCAGCAACAATATCAACAACTCTTTGCTTCTTGGTCTATGACACCTTAAATAAAAGTCTTGGAGTTCCTTTTCCCTCTCAATTTTTCCATTTTTAAATTTCAATTCATATTGATTAGGTAGGATTCATTACATCTAACCCATATTTTGTTTGCTCTAGAAACTTCTTGAATAATCCTTTAGAATTTTCCCAAAAATGGTTTGCATAGGATTTTGTGCCACCAACTCATTATCCTTATCTTCCAACTTGTTCACAAAATTCAATGTAACCACTTTGTCAACTCATATTTCATGAATCTTCATCATTTGAAATAATGCAATAGCTCGCCACTATTGAAATATTGGTGCTTGGCAAATACTGTGTTACTTGACACCGATTGTGTTTTTCTTGATGCTCGACACTTGAAGATCACTTGGCACCAACTAAGAATTTAATGATGCTCAACATCTGATCTTCACTCAGCACCTAAAGATCACTAGGCACACACTAGAATTTTTTGTTACTCAACTCCAACTGAGAATTTGCTCAGCTTCAACTAACTTGCTCGACATCCACTAATGATCTTATTTTAAGATTTGCATTTAACCTTGTTACAACTTTTTCCTCCATTGTGTCTAAGTGTGACCAACCTCTGTAGTTTTGAGTATGCTATCAATGCATCATTTAACCATTATCTTAATTGAACCTTGTACTTAATTACAACATCATAGCTCAGCCTTTCCCTTAGGTGCTCTTGTTACATCTTGTTAATCATATCCTCTTCATCAATCAACTAAGTGATTGTACTTGGATCTTATAAGAAAATGTCATTCGTACAAGTAGCAAGTTTGAAATCAATGACAAAAGAATGATTGAAAACAACAATCTTCTTTCTTTGCAAGAATCTTCCTCTTTAATCTTCAACAATGAGCTTTTCAACTAGATTTCCAACAATCTCCCTCTTTGGCATTGATGGCAAACCAACCTGATCAAACATCAGACTACACTATTCAACTAAATGCAAACTAGGTTAGAATAGTAAGTCAAATGCCAAAAAGTAAACTTGAACTTCACATCTCCTTTTACTATTCTGATTGCTTCATTTCAACTTCTCCCTTTTTTTTGTTGTATCATTGTTCTTTGTCTTTCTCCTTCTGTATTGCTCATCTTCTACCGTTTCGATCAACCTTTGATTATTTTTGTCAATTTCTCCCTCTATCTTCATTTGATCAATTTTTTGCTATTTCTTCCTCTTGATCCTCACATCTTTTTGATAAGTTTCAAACATCTTCTCCCTCTTTGACGATAATGCCAAAGACATATAAGCTTCTTAGTATGCAAGTGCAGCTTTTATAGTTTCATTCAATTTCTCCCTCTGTCACCTTTCTTGTGACTAATTTGGGACTTTAACACTTCTACTACTTTAGGCATGAATCCCAAAGTAAACATCCTCTGCATCAATATATAAAATCTTCTACAATCAACTCATTTTATGCAGGGCAATCTTATTTTTTCTTTAGGTAGCCTTGGCTAGGGGTATCACCCCTAACTTACCTCTAAGATACTCAAAATCATCTTTAGGTAGTGCTTTTGTGAATGTATCAGCAATTTATTCCTTTGAACTAACATATTATATCTTCACTTGCTTGTCTTCCACCAATACTCTTACATAGTGATACTTGATTATGCTTAGGTTTAGCATGCATTATTGGATTCTTTGATATGTTAATAGCACTTGTATTATCACAATAAAGTATCATAGGCTCAATTACTTCTTCTTTCATACCTTGTAGCAAGTGTTTGATCCATACAATATTGGTGCAATTTATAGCAGTTGCCACATATTCAGCTTCAATAGTGGACTGTGAGGTGCAACTTTTCTTTTTACTCATCCATGTAATCAACCTTTTTCCCAAGAAAAGTGCTCCTCCACTAGTGCTTTTTCTATCATCAATGTTACCTCCCCAATCTAAATCAGTGTAGGCTGTCAGTTCAAATTTTTCACTCCTCTTGTAGTGCAAACCAAAGTCATTAGTTCCTTTCAGGTATCTCAATATTCTCTTCACTACCATTAAGTGATTTTCTCTTGGGTTTGCAAAAAATTTTGCTACTATTCCAACAAATAATGCAATGTCTAGTATACTATGTACAACATATTGTAGCTTTCCAATCATTGACCTATACAATGTCTAATTTGCTTTAGCAAATTTATCATTCTTGGATAGCTTATGGCCTGTTGCCATTGGTGTGTTAACTAGTTTTGATTCTTCTAACCCAAATGTTTGAGTACCTCCTTGAGATTGGATCACAAATATACCATGCTTTAATTGATGTACTTGTAATCCAACAAAGAATTTGATTTCTCCAAACATTGACATCTCAAATTCATGCTTCATTTGATAATCAAAATCTTTGCAAAGTACATCTTTACCTTCAAATATTATATCATCAACAAAGATTTTTGATATCAAAATGTCTTTACCTTATTTAGCTTTGATGTACAACTTGCTATTGTCATCTTCTCTCTCAAATCCTATCTTCACAAGATATTTGTGCAGTCTCTCAGACCATGCTCTAGGTGCTTGCTTCAATCCATAAAGTGCTTTGTGTAGTTTGCAAACTATGTCCTTGTTCTTCTCATCTACAAATCCCTTTGGTTTTTCTATGTAGAATTCCTCTTCTATTTTACCATTCAAAAAAGTAGACATCACATCCATTTGGTAGACTTTGAAACCTTTATATGCAACATATGCAAGTAATGCTCTTACTCCTTCCATTCTTGAAATAAGGGCAAATGTTTCCCTATAATCTAATCCTTCTTCTTGTGCATAACCATTGCAAACTAGTCTAGCTTTATTTCTTGTTATCTCTCCATTCTCATCAAGTTTGTTTCTAAACACCCATTTGATACCAATCACATTCTTATCAGTTGGTCTAGGAACTAGAGACCATGTTTCATTCTTCTCAATCTGATCTATCTCTTCTACCATGGCTTTATACCATTTACCATCTTGTAGTGCATCATTCACTATTTTAGGTTCAACCTTTCTTAGTAGACATGATTCATTCCTAAGTCTAATTCTTGTCATTGGTCTGGCATCCTAGTCACCAGTGATTTGATCTACAAGGTGATGTCTTCTCACATACTTGGCTAGCCTTGGTTCTGTACTTCTTTCCATGTTTTATCCTTTAGCTTCAAAGTCATTTTATTCTTCTTCATTAAGCACTTCATCATTCCTTTCATGTGTACTATTTTCAAAATCAGAATGTGTATTTTGTACATTCTGCAACTCGGCTTCTGAATGTAGCTCGGCATTCATTGGTTGAGACTTAGTAGATACTAAAATTTTTTGTTGATTCCCATCTTGATTTGTAGCATTGTTTTCAACAATAATTCCTTCATAAAAGTATACAAAGGATCTATATTCCTATATTTACTTAGACTCATCAACCTAAACTTCTGCATGCTCATTAAAATTTACATTTGCACTCTCCACAATCTTGTTAGTGTTAGTATTCAAACACTTATATTCTTTACTTCTAGTGGAGTATCCAAGGAATATGCCTTCATCACTTTTTGCATCAAACTTTCCATTTCTAGTATCTTTTAGAATATAGCATTTACATCCAAAAACTTTGAAATTTTTAACATTAGGTGAGTGATGATACCCCAATTCAAAATGTGTTGTATTTGTTCCTTTCTTGACTTGAACTCTATTATGTGTGTAGACTATAGTACTTACAGCTTCTCTCCAGTACTTTAGTACAAATTTTTCTCCATCATCAAGGTTCTAGCATAGTCAATTACTAATCTATTCCTCCTTTCAGCAATACCATTTTCTGGTGGAGTTCTTGGTGTTGATGTTTTCCTTTTGATACCTTTGTCATTGCAAAATATTTCAAACTCCTTTGATGTAAACTCAGCTCCTTTGTCTGACCTTAGGAATTTCAGGTTCTTTCCTGTGTCCTTCTCAACTTTATCCAAATACCACTTAAACATTTGAAATGCATTAGATTTTTTTCTTTAAGAACAGAACAGTCATCATCCTAGAATAGCCATCTATAAATAGTATTATGTATTTGTCTCCTAGGTAGCTTTGTACTTCTATTGGACCACATAAGTCTATATGGACTAACTCTAGTACTTCCTTGGAAGTGTATGCTTTGCTTTTGAAACTAGACTTAGTCATCTTCCCTAGTTGAAATTGTTTGTACATTTTGTTTTTAGGTTTCTTCAACTTGGGCAACCCTCTCACCTTCTTTTTGTTGATGCTAATTAGATTGTCCAAGTTAACATGACACAACCTTTTATGCCACAAACACACATAATCAAATCTAATAGCAAGACATGTTGCATCTTCCATATCTAGGTAAAATAGATTACTCCTAATCTGTTCACCTTTTCCTATTAGCTTTCCATTAGTGTCATAGATCTTGGCAGTTATGTTTCCTGATGCAGGAGCATCTAGAGGTATAATTGCAATCTTGTGTCACCCAAAAAATGTACTTAGACTTAGTTTCTATTTCATGTGTTTTCATTTCTAGATACCCATTTGGGTCAAATAAAGGTTCCAACTCTCATAGTTCCACTATCAGTGTTCTAGAATAGAGTATTTGAACACCTTGGGATACGTGTAAATTCTAAAAAGATAGGAGTATGTAATTGAGCCATCATTTTGGTGAACTAGGAGGTGTAAATTGGCTAGATGAATGTAATTATAATTTAGAGCCTTCCAGAAAAAGAATCAGGTCAAAAGGCCCACAGTTTGAAAGTTATCGCAATTTTTTGAGTTTTGGAGACCTCCTAAGAATGCTTCGAAGTTAGGTTAGGGGCATTAAATGACCTCAAAAAGGGCCAAAAAATAGGGGACTAGAAAAGCTATCCATAGGGCTATAGAGCGCTTTGAGAGCTTTCTAGAAATGTAAACAGTTCGTCAATTGGAGCTACGGTTCAAAAGTTATGCCTCCCAGAAGTGTTAGTGTAGTTTTTTATTTTTCCTATTTTGCTAGGTTTTTCTTACACTTTTAATAATCTCGCTTAGGTTAATAAAGCATTTCTTATTAGGTGAATGGTTGTGAGGTGTCACCTTCCTACATGTGAGCATCCATTAGCTTTTTTGGAAAGATACTTTGCTATCTTTAGTTCGATAGATGGTTGCTCCTCATTGGTTGGTGTTGCCACCTCCTCCCTCTTCCTAGCCTATATAAGCATGCTACCTGGCTTGTATTTGTATCTCTTATTTTTGCATCCTCTTAATGCTATTTTGCTTCTAGCATTTGCATTACTCTCTTGGAGACTAACTCTATGATGCTATTTTGATTTTGTATCATTTGCATTCATAGTTTAGATATTTATTCTTTGCACTAGTTTTCTAGGTTATTAATCTTATCAGATTCTAACATGGTATCAGAGCTTTTCTATGTGCAAGAGTAAATTTTAGTTTTGTTATTTGAGAGATTTGAGGGGGGCTAATAAAATTTATTGTAATTTTTTGAAAAATGAAGTATGCTCTTCTCTTGCATCTTTGGATGATCTTGAGAATCAGAAAAGTTTTGACAAAAACGGTTTTTCTCTGGGGTTTCAATCTCAAATCTGACAACCAACTTGCATATTTGGAGTTTTCAATCAGTTTTACAAGTTCTAGCATGCCATTGATGGACTTAGGAAGCTGATCCAGCATTTGCATGTCATACTTTGGTTGCTGGGGTCATTTATTGATTTTTGGAGCCATTTTTTATTGTTAAAAGCATCTAATTTACACTACAGCAACATCTTCTATACATCAAAAAGAAAAACATTTTCTAAGTTTTGTTCACAGCCCCAAAATACCATCTAGGTATCCTTTACATTTTGCATGCAAGCTATATATTTTTCAAAATCAAGCATGCAAAGATACAACCATACCCCTCTCCATTGGCAGTCGCAAATTTGAACGCAATTTTCAAATGTCTCGTTCTTGCTCATATGGACTCTGATTTTGATGATTCTTGTTATGAACTTGGCTATTATTTTGTGCTCTATCCACTAGTGGAGTTGTTTTTTGATTTTCATGCATGAATTCTTTAGAAATTGCAGATTCTCAGTCATGACTGTGCATAACTCTTGTTTTGGAAACTTCAGAAGATCATAACTTTCTCATACAACCTCGTAATGAGGCGATTATTTTTTTGAAAGTGCATGATTTTTTGAGTAGATCGCAATGGTGCTATTTCTTTCCTTGATTATTGTGCCTAAGTTTCACTTTTAACATATGCTCTTCATGAGGATTTGTAATGCATTGAAATCAAGACCACTAAGTATTTCTTTCTAATGGTAGTTGTAAATGCACTAAAGTAAAGTGCCACATCATATTTCTTTAGGGGGGTTCTTTGATTGAGTAAAAAAGTCACGGGGGGGGGGGGTATTATCGTGGTTGGGTTCTCTTCTTTTTAGCATTTCTTCATCATGGATCAAACAAATATGCCCATCCTAACTCCATACAATTACTTTGAGTGAAAATCACGAATGACAATTCACTTAAGGAAAGCTAAATTAAATAAGATAACTATGGGACTTGAAACTGAACCTGCTAAAGATGAAGACAAGCCTAAGTGGTTTAACAAATGTGATGAGGCATATGGAACATTGTGTTTTTCTATTTCTCCTGACTTTCTATTTCACATTGAGTCTTTGGATACACCAAATGAAGTATGGACAAAGCTAGAAACACTATTTGGCACACAAGATTCAATGAGGGGTCATATGTTGGAAAATGAATTAATTAGTTTGAGTCCAGAAAATTTTAACACAATCCAAGATTTTTTCACCAAATTGAAATGACTAAGGCTGCAGTTAAAACAATGTGGAATTGAAAAGAAAGATAAACAACTAATTCTTAGTATTCTCTCTAAGCTAAGTTTAGAATATTATGTGTTTGTCTCTACTTTCTATGCTACTAAGGGTGCACTTGGTACTCAATTCACCATGCCATCTTTAGATGATTTTGTTGTCAATCTCACTCGAGAATAGGACAAGCTAATTCAGATGGGCACTCTTAAGTCCTCTAAGTCACATACCTTGGCTGCCAACCAAGGCACAAAAGAAAAACAAGGACAAAGTAGTAACAACAATAGTAAGGACAAGAAACAAAAGAATAGCAAGGAGAAGAAGGATCAGATATCGATTTCTTCAAAAACAACTATTGATACACCATCTTCCAAGGGCGATAAGCCTAAGAAAGAAAAGGTCAAATGTGCCTATTGTGAAAGACCTAGTCATGATGAACATAAATGTTTGCAAAAACAACTTGATCACTTGACATACATTCTTGAGAAGAATAATATCAGTGTTCCTGAGTCTATCAAAAAAAGTTCTAATGAATGGTCTAATAAGGAAAAAGAAAATAGCAAGGGGAAAGGAAAGGGCAAGGCCCTTTTTGTAGTTGCTTCCTCACCATCCACTTGGGTTCTTGATTCAGGTTCTTCACACCACATGGCTTCATCTAAGGAAGAACTTGCATCCTTGGAGCCATGTACTATGCCTTCTATTTTGATGGGTGATAACACTCTTGTTGAGGTGTGTGGGAGAGGGTCTATTGATGTGGGGGATGGTATATTTCATGATGTTCCTTGTGTACCCTCATTGTCAACTAATCTCCTATCAATATACCAGATCACTCACATAGGTTTAGGCAAGTGAGTTGAATTCACTCTTGATTCAGTGGAGATACGTGAGTTGCATAATGATTCTATAGTTGTAGTTGGGAGAGTAGATCATCAGTCACAACTCTATATGTTTTCTCACTTTGTTCTTGATCCTCCTTTGACTATTTTGCTCACTCACTCTAATGATGTGAGCATATTATGGCATGAGCAGTTTGGCCATCTTAACTTCCACTACTTGCATCAGCTTAACCAATAGAGCATGGTCACAGGGTTGCCTTCTACTTTGACATTGGAGTCACTTGGAATACATGATAGATCTTCTAATGGGTTGGATTCACTTGAGCAATCTTCTACCTCCACTTTTGATGCAGAGAGTGATTCAGAGGATTCACCTCCTTCCTCTCCTAGTCATCATTCACAGGTTGATGATTCTCCTCTAGATTATCCATCTTCTGGTCCACTTTGGGCTACACAGACCTTGCAATTTGTAGGTGATTGGGTGGGGGATCCATTAGACACCAAGCAAACTCGTTCACAATTCTAGGATGCTCTACATATCTTCATTGTTGCTACCTCAAAACCACAGTCCTTTCATGAGGCTTTTGGTATTTTTGAGTGGGATACAACTATGCAAGAAGAGTATAGTTCCTTGATGAGGAACCACACTTGGGATCTTGTCCCTTTTCCTAAGGGAAGAAAACTTGTTCGGTGTAAGTGGATCTACTGGACAAAATTTACAAGCTTTACTGGGGGTGCGGGATACTTCATCTTTTGGGGGGGCCTCTTCCTCTCACTTGGAGTCCTAATTTTCTTTGAGGAGTCTTTTCTCTCTCTTTTGGGGGAATTTTATGTACATGGGTACCTCATCAGGCTTGACTTGTCGGGACCCATTTCTACATCCACCTAAGCTTCGCTTATGGGGGGTGTTAGTGTAGTTTTTTATTTTTTCTATTTTGCTAGGTTTTTCCTACACTTTGAATAATCTCGCTTAGGTTAATAAAGCATGTCTTATTAGGCGAATGGTTGTGAGGTGTCACCTTCCTACATGTGAGCATCCATTAGCTATCTTGGGAAGATACTTTGTTATCTTTAGTTCGATAGATGGTTGCTCTTCATTGGTTGGTGTTGCCACCTCCTCCCTCTTCCTAGCCTATATAAGCATGCTACCTAGCTTGTATTTGCATCTCTTATTTTTGCATCCTCTTAATGCTTTTTTGCTTCCAGAATTTGCATTACTCTCTTGGAGACTAACTCTATGATGCTATTTTGATTTTGTATCATTTGCATTCATAGTTTAGATATTTATTCTTTGCACTAGTTTTCTGGGTTATTAATCTTATCAAATTCTAACAGGAAGTTCGCTTACCATTTTTGGATTCTTCTAGATTTATGTTGACTTCTAATGCAGCTTCTGGAGCCTTCTATTTGGTCAGTGGATGCCAACTAGCACTTTCTAGAATGTATTCCTAGTCCTTAACCCTCCAGGGTTTATTTAAGGACATTTTTGGCATTGTAAAAGGCAGTTTGGAGTGGAGTTTGAGAGGAGGTACTAAAAGGAGAAATTATCTCTAAATTTATGCTATTGTAAGCCCTTAGGGAATGTTTTGAAGTCTATTTTCTTTGTACTAGATGTTTTAGCTTATTTACAAAGTTAATAAAATTTCCTTTTCTTGTTGTGTCCATTTTGTGCTTGGGTTGTGTCCCCATCATTTCCAAATTCAAATTTGCAACCTATATTGCCCAACTGTGATACACTCAACAAGTTGTAGTTCAATCTTTCAACATAGTATGCATTGTCACATGAAATCTTCTCTGTGAGCTTAATAGAACCTTTTCCTTTGATTTGACATGGGGCATCATTACCAAATCTAACACTATTTTCATCATATTGAGTAAAGGTGGTGAACTTACTTTTATCTCCTGTCATGCGATGTGAGCATCCATTGTCTATGATCCACTTGCTATTCTCGTTCACATAGGTAACCAATACTATTGCTTCATCTTCATCTTTGTCTGATTCATCCTTTATGGCTACATAGAATACTTCATCATCATTCTCATCAAAATCTTCTTCAACAATGTAGCATCTTTTGCCTTTCTCTTTGTAATCTTTGCTATCATCTTCTCTCTTGTTTTTGTGCTTGTTCCTTCTTTATAGTTCTTCTTTTATGGACATCTTGTAGCAACATGACCTACTTCATTACAATTGAAACATATAATAGGGAGCTTACCTTTGAATTTACCTTTGCCTCTATGGAATTTGCTAGCTAGTAGTGCTTCTAACTAGTCCACATCTTCCTCATCTATGCTGCTATCACTGGATGCATATTTTACTTTACTTTTCTTCTTGTTTAATGTCTCCTCCTTAGTGTCTTTTATTGTCATCTTGTCCTTGAAAGTAGATTCAAGGTTCTTAGGTTTGTACTTATCAAAATTGGATAGCTCAAATGCAGTAAGTCTTCCCACTATTCCTTGAAAGGTTAGTGTGTTTCCTTGTACACACCTTAACTCTTGGATGGTTGAGACTCTAATAGCATAGATAGGGAGTGGAGTTCTTAAGTATTTTCTGATTTTAGTTTCTTCTTCCAATTGACCACCTAGACTTTTTATTGCACTTACCACTTCTTTCATTCTTGTAGCATATTGAGTAGCATTTTCCCCTTCCTCCATTTTCATGTCATCAAAATTTTCTCATAGGCTTTCTCTTTTTGCTCTCTAGAAATTCTAATCTCCTCCATATATTTTTGATAAGTTTTTCACATCTTGAATTTAATATCACAATATTTGATGTCATCTTATTCTACATAGTTAAGTGCAGAGGTAATTTTCAGCATTGCTTGATTGAGCTCCTTCTATTTGTTCAAATCATCTATAGTGAGAGGTCCTACTGGAGCTACATGTTCTATTCCAATTGAGGTTTGTGTATAGTCTCCTATTGATTCAAGGTGAAATTTCATTAGACTCTTCCATGTAGAAAAGTTGTCTTTGTTGAGCTTGGGAACTTCTCTCTTGAACATCTTGATATTCTTGCTTCTAGTACCTTGAAACTAAATCAGCAGATGGCTCTGATAACAATTGTTAGAAATGTTTTAGAATAACTTAGAGTGGGGGTGAATTAGTTATTCACGGTCCAAATGTCCTATTCAAAACTTTTTAGTAAGTATAGTGAGCCCATTCAACCATTCATTCATCCAAGCTTTAATTTATCTAACCAACAAATTACTATAAATCAACATGCAAGCATAACACATAATAAATCAACACATGACACAATGATTTATGTGGAAACCCAATTTGGGAAAAACCACTAGTAACATGCTACTCAATTCTCACTCTTCTAAAGTGATGCCCTATGAAAGGCCTACCCTATTAAAGGCTTACAACACACTATCAAATGTGACCTTGTTAGAGGATTTAACCACCCTGTTAGAAGCGGACCTAGTTAGAGGGCTTTGAAATATTTACTTGGAATGCTACCATGTTAAAGGATTTACAAATGGCTATTAGGAAAACCTAAGTCCATAGGATTTTTATATCTAATACAATTTCTAGAGAGTATTAGAAAATCTTGACTTGACTACAACATACAACTTATCTTGGAGATCCCAGATCACTTCTTAGCTCATACCCTTGCCTGGCCTTCAATCTCTACAACTCTAACAACTTGCCCTCCTTTCAAGCTTAGTCTCATTGAGTCTCCATGCTCAATGTACTAGTGCAATCATGTCTTCATGACCACTCATAGATGTAGAGCCTCTATGCTCTTCCTTCTCCTAGATGTCTCCTCCTTGACACCCTTCTAACCACTTCGTAGATTTTGGCTCCTCAGTAGCAATAGTATAGTTAGTTCTTTGCTTCTTGTTCTATGACTCCTTAAATAGAAGTCTTGGAGTTCCTTTTCTTGCTTGATTATTCCATTCTTTAATTTCAATTAGTATGGATTAGGTAGGATTCATTACATCTAACCCATATTTTGTTTCCTCTAGAAACTTCTTATATAATCCTTTAGAATTTACCCAAATATCATCCTTATCTTCCAACTTGTTCACAAAATTCAATGTAACCACTTTGTCAGCTCAAATTTGGAAAATATTTGTCATTTAAAATAATGCAATAGCTCGACACTATTAAAATATTGGTGCTCAGCACATAGTGTGTTACTCAGCATCCATTGTGGTTTTCCTGATGCTCAGCACTTGAAAGTCACTCGGCACCAACTAAGAATTTTCTTATGCTCGACACCTAAAGATCACTCATCACACACTAGAATTTTTTTTACTCGACTCCAACTAAGAATTTTCTCAGCTTTAACTAACTTGCTCGACATCCACTAATGATCTTATTTTAAGCTTTCCATTTAAGCTTGTTACAACTTCTTCCTCCAATGTGTCTAAGTGTGACCAACCTTTGTATTTTTAAGTATGCTATCAATGCATCATTTATCCATTATCTTAACTAAACCTTGTTCTTCATTACAACATCATAACTCAACCTTTCCCTTAGGTGCTCTTTTTACATCTTATTGATCAAATCCTCTTCATCAATCAACTAAGTGATAGTACTTGGATCTTATAAGCAAATGTCATTCCTACAAGTAGCAGGTTTGACATCAATGAAAAAACAATGATTGAAAACAACAATATTCTTTCTTTGCAACAATCCCCTCTTTGATCTTCAACAATGAGCTCTTCAATCAGATTTCCAACATTTCATGATTATATATAGTGTTTGAAGTTCATTCTTCTCTAGATACTCATCATAGTTCATATCTTTACACATTCAAGTTTCTTTGACTAAATCACTCTTGAAATATTTTTTAATAACCAAAGTCACCAAATCCCTCTATGCTCTTAAATTTTGAATCAAGCTATGAAAAATAACTTTGAAATTTGTTAAAAAAAATCTTTTGATCATTAGGGTCTTCATTAATGTTAAGTACTTAGATGAGTGAAAGCCAACTACCTTGTTTGCTACTGATGCATTTTTAATGAGGTCTTTTCATTACATCTTGGTCCATTCCACAACATTCCAACATTACCATTTCATTTTAAAGTGCTTAGTTTATATTGTAGTGCTCAGTCAACATAGAAAATTTTACTAACACTTGGAAACATTTCACAAATATGTTCTTGTGCATCTTATATATGTAGATATGAACTTTTGGCACATTTTATGTATGGCACTAATGTATGAAATATCAATTAAGTATATAATTACATACACTCCTCTCTTGATTAGTTTCGGATGACATGATCACCTTCTCCATTGGATTGGATGACCTCAAATCCATTTGCTCCACTATGTCCATCTTCTATTTCTTTTTCGATATCTGGTTCATTTCATTTGTAATTTTCTCAATGTATGCATTGTCTTTTCCCTTATCCTTTGTCTAATTTTATGAATGTACTCAATTTCTTTGATGTCCAAACTTGTAACATTTGGAACATGCTTTGTTAGATGCATAATTAGTTCTTTGATTTTCTAGTAGGGTTTTTCCCTATCATTTCTTGCAATAAAAATAGTAACTAGTAAACTTAAGTTTAGAATATTTTTTTTACCATGTTTACTGTTGGCGCTCAAAATTGTATCCGAAATTTTGAGCACCATTGAAGAAATTGAGCCCTATAAACACTTTTTCAATGCCCATGTACTCGACTGTACCTTTGAAGGCCCCTAAGGTGTTTAATGCTTATAAAACCTTCAATTCAGTATATGCACTTGTTTCATGAAGTCAAATTGAGATTCCAAGCCATTTGGCGAAGTCCTATTTTGAGCCAGTGTCATTTCTACTTTTTCACGTAAGTGTCAAACAATGACAGGAGGTTATATTTGGAAGTGAATATCTTGCACCCAAAAATGTTTTGTGACTTTTTGCTTTTGGAATGTATAGTGTCCATACTAGAGAGCCTATGTTTTAGATTTTGATTCATTTCAAATCCATTTGACTAGGTTTTGAATCCCTCAAAGCTGGTTAGTAATTGTTTTCATTCATTTGCACTTTGCAAACATTTCTGGGAAGCCTTGTTTGACGAGTTATAACATTTCACTAGTTGACCAAAATGTTGAAACTCCTATTGCATTACATTATAGATGTCAGAGACTTTTTATGTTTCAAGAGTTAGCTTATGATGAATTTGTTTGATCAGTTTTCAAATGCGATTCCAAATGGAATTTCATCTTCTTACTAGTGTTAGTATTTGCAGACTGCTTAGTACTCCTATTTGGGATGTCATAACTTGAGATCTGTGATTATTAAGGTCAAATGGATTGTACCACTATATTTTCCTCTAAAAATACTACAAGTGTGTCAGTTTTTAAGTCTTGACGAATCCATATGCACACTTTTCTAGGTCCATTCCATTTGCAAAAAACCACTTTTTGCCATTTGTTTCAATTTGAAAAATCTAAGTAGCCTACTTTGAACGTCTACCATTCACATCTTTTTATTCATCATGATCCCAAATCATAGATCCATAACGTCCTCATAACAGAGAACTAATGCCCTAGTTTTCATTTCCCCATCTACTCATTTGCCCAATTTTTGAAGCCAATTTCGAACCCAGTTTATGGTATTTTGACATGTCTTTGTGTAGGTAATTCTGAAGGGGCAACTTTGATGGTCAATATCTTTTCACCCCAAATTCATCATGAGATGAGATTCAGCAGGGTACAAGAGTGCCAAGCACAAAATTAGTGTGTTCAATTTAAGAGCCTGGTCAAGTGTTTGGATTAGTTTTTAAGGCCAATCAAAGACCTCTTGGCACTAAATTGACAATTTGCAAAAAGAGGTGAAATGAGTTTTAAAAATGTTGAAAAGGTGACGCGAACTAATTGATTCTTCATCAAGTCAGTATTAGATGTTCTATGGATCAGTTTGGCATCTCAGGTGTTTGAGTTTGAAATTTGTTTTAGCCAGACCCACTTTAGGGCCTGGCTAATCTATCTCAAAGTGATTAGAATTTGCAAGTTTTAAAGGTTTCAAAAGTATTATAATTGGTTATAATCATTTAACTAATCTGAGATGCTAGATAAAGAAGAATATAAGTGCTTTCCATTCAAATAACTCAAAATTGGATTTATTATTATTCTATGATGGTTGAAATGGTAAAAGTTACTGAGCTCCATCCTGTACTTGATGCATGTATACCTATCATGAAGTTAAGTTTTGATGGATTTCTATAGATTTGTTGTATGTGAGCATATCACTTTGGGCTATACCAAAAAATTTGGATATTTCTCAGGAATCAATTTTATATGAGATTGATGAGCAAAGTGTGTTGAGTCTAAATGGAATCCAAATTGTAGAGTAGATATTGCAGCTTGTGCCAAATGCTAATCATCCAAATCTCTCAACTAGTTTCTAGCACAAAATCTTCATCCCCGACAAAGACATGGGTGATTCCAATGAAGCTATGCATCTTGATGGCATTCCTGATTAATTTCAAGATGACCTTGTACGTAGGTGCCACTGGAAGGATTTGCACAGATCATAAAGGCAGATGAAAAAGCAACAGGGAGGCTCACGCAAGCTAATCTACCTTATAAGAAACACCCATTCAAAGGAGAACAAGATGGTGACTAAAAGGGAAATCGATGATTGATTTAAAGACCACTATCTAGTTGAATGGACATTAAATAAAAGATTGAAGTTGTAGTTCCATATAACAGCCTGGGGGCAAAGGAAATGGTTGTTTAAAGAAAGCCAATTACTGGTCAACACATGCAATGAAAGACTAAGCTACAACCTACAAAGGAAGAGAAGCCATTAAATAAAAAGGGTATCTGAGTTCCATTGTATAAAGGAAGAGGTCACAACTTAAAGCAGTTGGATTTAAAAAGAAGAGGCAGTGACTTGAGGTACCAACTTCAGGGCGAAAATGAAGCAGCGACAATATAGAAAAAAGGAATCTTCAACAATAAAAATGCCCATGCAATTAAAAAGAATGCCCAGCCCACGGCTCATGCAAAAGCAAGGAAGAGACAATGCTTTTTGAAGGGAGGAGCCACGTTAAAAAAAAATTCACGACAATTTTGAATGAAGCAATCTATTTTGAATTGCTACAGACATTTGAATAAGAACAATTCGCTAGTCAATGTGAGCAGGGGCATCCATTAGCAGAGAAAAGAGCAATTGTACCTTTGAAAAAGTTGGCCAAAGGAGTCATGGCATCTAACAAAGGAAACATGTTAATCCCACATTGTTCGTGATAAAATAACTTATAGTGTTTAAATACTGAAAGACATAATATGCCTTGTGTCTTGAAGATTGAAGGCTTTTGCAAGATTATGCTAAATGTGGGCCATCTAATGTCATTCAGGAATGGCAGTGCAATAAATTTATGTGAAGATCCAAGCATGATGACATGGCACTCAGAATGGAGCGTGAACAAGATTGCAACATGTCAGCTGCATCGAATGAAAGGCACTTCCTTGAAATAATAAGTTGCGCCTTGGATAAGGAATGCGAGAAAGTGGGCTACTGCCATGTGGCAAGTGGGTCCCAATTGTGCTGACATGTCAGTGATGTGGCTAAGAAGAGCAGTTTGAGATTGATGTACAGGATACTGCCACATGGCAGATCCGATGGATAACGCATGTCTGCAAAACAAAAGTACTCATGGGATAAATAATGCGGGGTTGTGGAATGGCGACACATGGTGTGGGTCCCACAGATGATGAGGTAGCATCTAATGAGTAGTGGTCGACCAATCATAGGCTGCCACATGGAAACAAGTTGGTCAAAGCTTGTTGACCCAGATTGAAGGAGAGGGAAAATTTGAAAAGTTTGAAAAAATATTTTTTTAAATATTTTCTCTAAAAAATGCATGTCAGGACTTTTAAATTAAAAAGGGGCTTTTAGTATAAAGTATGAACTTTAGGTTTTTTTTTAAATTTGAAATTTTAAAATTTCAATGAGTTGAAGACCTGAGTTCTTATAGCAAATGAAGAAATTTTCAAAGAGACTTTTAGGGGGTTTCTAAGATGCAAAATAGGCAATGTTATTTATCACCAGATTCGTGAGAATCTAAATTTTTCGATTCTGGTGTTAGTTTTTGCACAGAATGCCACCAATTCTTTCTACAGACAGTTTTGTTCTAGATGCCTAATCTATAACCACATTCAGGTGACAAAGTTCAAAACTATTTTATAACATGGTAATGACCTGAATAAGCATAAAATATCGTGAAAATGTAGTTGGGGTAAATTGTAACTACTTTCAAGTCATCTGAAACTCAAATTTCACCAAAATTTCATAAGGTTTCAGATATTTTGATGACTCAACAAGGGATTTCATCATCATAAGGAGATATTTTGCTAGTCAATTATAGAATAATGATGAAATCAAATCAGATCAATGGTAGAAAGATGAAAGAGGTTTCCAATGGAAAAGAAAAGGAATTTCAAATGGACACATGTCGATTGCAGATTCAATTCAAGAATTCATCTTCATCCTATATTATTCTTTCTTTCTTCCATTGTAAGGGTTCTAATTTTTTGTGACTGAGAAACCAGTGGGTTCTAGTTCTTTGGAGAAAATTGGCACATTACTATGATACCAAGGTTTTTGGATCCAGTTCTTGATGCATTCCCATGACTGTGACCATATTCTTTAGCAAATTTTTGTTGTATGAATAGTAGTAGGATGGTTAATACAATAAATTCTAATATGTTAGGTTTCTCTATGTTTTCATTTCATGCATATGGTTGTATTGTTTCAAAGAGATTAATACAAAGAATAACAGGATTTCATTAGTTTCATCTTGAATCTTGTCTCCTTTCTTAGTAAGCTTCAATGTTTTACGATCTTTGAACAAACAGCCTAGATTGTAGTTGTAGTCCCTTAAGGTTGTATGATGTTTTATTGTTTCTTATAACTCAAGGGGTTGTGTAAATGCTTTAGTAAATCAACAATTTTGCAAGTTTATTAAGGGGGATATCAGATAAGAATGAGGTTTAGATTGAGCACAAATGTCTATTTATAAGTTAAATAGATAGATTAAATATTTGAATATATGTATAAGTATCAGATATCCATATGTATGCATTTGATTCATGGATTTGCCCAATGGATTAGGTACTGATTAGTTTATAGGATCACTAGGTCTTATTGCTTCATATCTGAGGGTTTGTTGAAATCAACATTATTAATCAAACATTATTTCTATTTTATGTTGAAGGACCTAAATGTTTAACCCTCACTCAGCTTGTGAATATTCTAAACTTGTATTTAGCTACTATAGATCTGTGTCATTTCATGAGTTACTAGGAGATATAAGGGTAAAATCTACTTTATATTAGATTCAGGGATATGTTTTTGCACTGGTACAGTATCAATTGAATTTGAGGTTCACCGACCTAGGTTTAGCAGAGCCTAAAGTAGAAGAAGGGTCATACCTTATAGTTGGTCAGCTGTTAGAAATGGCATGTTGAAAATGGGAGTTAGCTGCCCCTAGATGTGTCACTTTCTCAGTGGGATAATTGAAAACCCTCCAGCATTTTCAAACACCAACAAGATGGTGACTCTGCTAGGGAATGATAGTGAAGAAATTCATTGTTAGAAGGACAAGAATCTTTGGTATATTTATTGAACATTTCAGTCCTACTCTTAGTTGGGTTTTTGCCCATCCGAGACACCAAAAAAATGACAACTCTACTGGGGATGTATTGAGTCTATGTGAAGGACAAACCTTGAGAATTTGAAGGAGATTCAATACAGAAAAAGAAGTGCATAAAAAGTTACATCAGTAAGATTGTTTGATGTATTTTCTAGTCTTCTTACTCAAAATATCATGCACCCCAGTTGAGCTTTATTCATGGATAATAGTAGGTTGTAAAATTGGATGAAAATTGTGTGCTATGACTATTATAGGTCTATCTTAAATCATTTTAATTTGCAAGTGCTATTGAGAAAATTTTAGAGTCAAGAATTGATTTATAAAGTGTAAATTCTTTTCAAGATGATAATGATGTGCAAGTTTCTCTTACATTGAAAGTCTGGTTCACATTTTTCAAGTGATAAAATATGTTTTATTTCTCACAAAGTGTGAGTGGTGAATCTCAAATCTCTGTACTAGTTTGTTCCTAGTTGATTTCATTGCAAAATTTTGAAGGACTTTCAATTGTATGGGAAGATTTGATGCTTTTGGTAGTCTCTTGAAAAGGGAGTTTGAATTCTTGATAAGTTTTTAAGTGTTGTTTGCAATCTACTATTATAAGAAATTGAAGTGTAAAAAGTGAATCACATCAGTGATTATTATATTCCTCTTGCAAAGAGGTGGTGGCTCTACAAAGTTTGATTAGTGGTGTAAAGGAATTTCAATCTTGCACCTGTGCCAACTAGCAGATCAAGGTTTCAGCAGCAACACTTGAGGTATTTCATTTTCATGATGTTTTTCTTGTCATGAAAGCATATGTGTTCTCCATCAAGTGAGTTTTAGCACTAAGAAGAGGAAAATAGTTTGAAAAGTTTCATACACTTCATTGATTAAGTTTCAGCTTGTTGTTTTAAAGTTGTGAAGTGTATTTGAAATGTTCATTTGGTAGAGGGTTGTGAAGATCTCCTGCAAGTTATAAATTGAAATTTATTATGGGTGAATGAGTTTCATATTTTGGAATGAATGTCGAGTTTTATTTCACCTAGTATGCAGCCAGTCAGTAAAATTCCTAGATCCATTTCTACCAAGAGGTATATGCCATTAAGTTTCAATGGTATTCATGGTTTCTTGAATGTCATTCCTAATGATGTCAAAAATAAAATGCCCAAGTTTAGTGGGAACCATACTATTTTAGCCAGTCATCATTTTGAATTGTTCATTGATTTGATGGGCAATTTTGAAATTTCTCATGAAGATGTGCACATGAATTTATTTGTTCAAACCTTGGAAGGTGATGCTAGAGACTGGTTTTCTTTTATACTAGTATGTTCTATTTCATCCTAGAGTCAGTTGCATTCAACCTTCATGGAGCGATTTGGAGAACAGGTAAGCATATCTGATTCTTATGATAAGTTCTTGAAGATTCACATTGAGTGTGATGAACTTGTTCCTCAATTTAACATCAGATTTGCAAAAGTTTTGAATGAAATCCTTGAGAGTTATAGACGCAATGATCAAATTTGTTTAGTAGTGTATTTTGATGCATTTTACAAGAAAATGAATTATCTGCTAAGGGATAAAGAACCACAAACATTATATCAGGCTTTTATGACCGCTAGAGATATTGAGAATAATATGAAGTATGGATTGAATAGAGGTCATTTTGCCTTGAATGATTGTCGATATAATGTGTTTGAAATAAAAGTGGAACACAGTGTTGATGTTTTAGTTTCAAAACAAAATGTCAACACCTTTGTTGTAGGTTTTAGTCAGATTTAGAATTTAAATCAGAATGTGTGTATGACAAAGGTTAGTCTAGTTGCAAATAGAAACACACATGTTCATGATGCTACAATAGTGAATAATATTTCAAACTCTGATAGGTTTCAGTGACATGTTGATTTTATAGATCAAACATTAGTTACAATAGAAATTTCTTCTCATGACAGTTATGTGTATGATGATGTTACTAATGTTCCCAATTTTGAAGTTGTTGAACCTAGATCTCAGTCTTGTGCAAGTGAGAAGACTGAAAGTTATCTCTTTGATCATGAGTTTGATGTTGTTGATCCGACATGCCATGGAGAGTTAACACAAAGTGAAGAGTGTGAATCACAGTCATCTCAGCCACAATCAGAAGAACAGAATGCACATTTTGATAATGTTTCAGTAGTAAATGGTAAGATGTATTATATTAATCAGTCAGATATGCAAGAACTAAATTCTCCTATTGAGAGGTTGCATTATGTTAATAATGAATTAGAAAGATATGAATCTCAGTTTGGGTATGAAGAAGTTGTAAGTCATCTTCCAAATGATGACAATGAAGTTGTTTATCCAATGTACAATGAAGAAGCATCATATGAAGGAGATGATGAGAGTGGTTTCTCGAATCATAGTGAGGAAAATGACACTATATGTTCGCCTTCATATGAATCTAATTTTGATTGGGAAGAAGAAAGAAATGATGGCAATGAGCATTCATTTGAAGCTAAATTTATGAATTCTTCTTCTGATTCTGAAAAGGAAAGTGCATCTCAGTTTTTGCATCATACAAATCAATTAGCCAATGAAGATTTTAAGAGTGATTTGTCCTCAAGTTATGAAGATAAAAAAATGTTGAGTTTAGTTAATGATAGTGAATTTGAAGACTACAGTAAAGGGTTGTCAAATTCTTTTACATCAGACAATAAAAATCCAACATGTAGTGAGGTGTTTAGGAATGAATCACAGTTTGTTCATAATGGTTATTCTAAACAAGCTAATGAAGAGACTGTAACTATGAACACTATATGTTTGGTAGAAGAAATAGAAAAGGAGTCTTCATATAGTTCTAAGTTTTCTTCATACGCCGAAAGTTTCCATGAGGATAGGGTGGGTAGTGAATTTCAAGTCTATAATAATGTTTTATATGATGATGCTTGTGAGTATGAGCAACCTATGTTTTGTCCTAATGTTTAGAAAGGATCACTGCATGGATTCATTAACCCATTGTTTGAAGATGACATGGAGGTTTCAGGTTTAGCAGGGTTAGATGCAAATTGTGATACACTGTCATGTTGCTATAACATATCAAATTATTGTTCTTCTATTTTTGATGTTGAATCTTATAATGATGTTGTATTTGGTGAATGTGAAGATGAAGTGTCCAATGGAGTTGTCTTTGAAGAGAAACTGACACTTCATGGTAAGTTCTATGATGATTCAAATGAGGTAAAAGCCAATTAGCACTTCAATTATGAGAATACATTAGAAGGTTATGAAATATTTTCAGATTATGATGATGATGTTATGTGTGAATACAAATATGATTGTTCATTTGAAATTTAGCTAGCAACACTTGAGGAAATGCAAAGTCAAGGTGAGTTAAAAATGCATGATATATATAACTTTTTCTGTGAAGTTGAGAATGAGCACTTTGTGTTTCTGGTAGATAGCATGCATGAATTAGTCAGTAATGATGAGTTTCAGTTTGATACCAATATTCATGAGCATGCTGATCAGCATTTTCATAATGAGCTAATGGTTGAGAATGAAGCAAGTTTTTATATGCATTATGAAAGTAAGAGTGATGATTTTATTTTGCCAAGTGATTTGTCATATGATGATAATATGATTAGTGAAACTGATAGGAGAAGAAATTTTAGTTTACCTCATGAAAGTTCAAATGAGAATTATGTTTATGATAGAGGTAAATAGTTTTGTTGAAGTTTGATGGCCTGAGGCCATCGTGTGTACATAATCTTGGTAGTTGTAGTTGTTTCCCCATTTTACATAAAGCTATTCAGGAGAGTTTTTGAAGTTCAAGTGTATGGTCTGCTTCTCCCAGAGATCTGAAATCTTGCCATGACTACAAGAGGCATGCATCCCCAGACAGAGCCACTGTTGGCACTCAAAATTGTAGACCAAATTTTGAGCACCATTGAAGAAATTGAGCCCTATAAACACTATTTCAATGCCCATGTACCTGGTTGTACCTTTGAAGGCCCTTGAGTTGTTTAATGCTTCTAACACCTTCCATTTAGTATATGCACTTGTTTCATGAAGTCAAATTGAGATTCAAAGTCATTTGGCGAAGTCTTGTTTTGAGCTAGTGTTATTTCTATTTTTTCACCGAAGTGTCAAACAACGACAAGAGGCTATGTTTGCAAGTGAATATCTCACACCCAAAAAATTTTTGTGACTTTTCACTTTTGGAATGTTTACTATCCATACTAGAGAGCCTATGTTTCAGATTTTGAGTCATTTTGAATTCATTTGACTACGTTTTGAATCCCTCAAAGTTGGTCAATTATTGTTTTCATTCATTTGCACTTTGCACACATTTCTGGGAAGCCCTGTTTGACGAGTTATAACTTTTCACTAGTTGAACAAAATGTTGAAACTCCTATTGCATTGCAATATAGATGTCAGAGACTTGTTATCTTTCAAGTGTTAGCTTATGAAGAATCCATTTGATTAGTTTTCAAATGCAATTCCAAATGGAATTTCTATCTTCTTACTGGTGTTAGTATTTGTAGATTGATCGGTACCCTTGTTCAGGACATCATAACTTGATATTTGTGATTGGTAAGGTTGAATGGATTGTACCACAATATTTTCCTCTAAAAATACTACAATTTTGTCAGTTTTTAAGTCTTGATGAATCCATATGCACACTTTTCCAAGTCCATTCCATTTGCAAAAAACCACTTTTTGCCATTTGTTTCAATCTGCAAAATCTAAGTAGCATGCTTTGAATGTCTGCCATTTGTGTCCTATTATTCATCATGAGCCCAAATTGTAGATCCATAATTTCCTCATGATAGAGAACCAACACCCCAATTTTCATTTCCCCATGTGCTCATTTGCCCAATTTTTGAAGCCAATTTTGAACCCAATTTATGGTATTCTGACATGTCTTTGTGCAAGTAATTCTAAAGGGGCGACTTTGATGGTCAATATCTTTTGACCCAAATTCGTCATGAGATGAGATTTGATAGGGTACAAGAGTGTTGAGCAGAGAATCAGTGTGTTCAATTTCAGAGCCTAGTCAAGTGTTTGGTTTAGTTTTTAAGGCTAGTCAACAAACCTCTTGGCACTAAATTGACAATTTGCAGAAAGAGGTAAGATGAGTTTTAAAAAGGTTGAAAAGTTGATGTGAACTGATTGATTCTTCATCAAGTCACTATCAGATGTTCTATGGATCAGTTTGGCATCTCAGGTGTTTGAGTTCAATTTTTTTTTTAGCTGGAACCGCTTTGGGGCCTAGCTAATCTATCTCAAAATAATTAGAATTTGCAAGTTTCAAAGGTTTCAAAACTATTATAATTGGTTATAATCATTTAACTAATCTGAGATGCTAGATAAAGAAGAATGTAAGTGCTTTTCATTCAAATAACTCAAAATTGGATTTATTATTATTCTATGATGGTTGAAATGCTAGAAGTTACTAAGCTCCATCCTGTACCTGATGCATGTATACCTGTCATGAAGTTAAGTTTTGAGGGATTTCTATAGATTTTTTGTATGCGAGCATATCACTTTGGGCTACACCAAAAAATTTGGATATTTCTCAAGAATCAGATTTATATGAGATTGATGAGAAAAGTGTGTTGAGTCTAAATGGAATCCAAATTGTAGAGTAGATAGTGTACCTTGTGCCAAATGTTGATTGGCCAAATCTCTCAACTAGTTTCTAGCGAAAAATATTCATCCTAGAAAAAGCCATGGGTGATTCCAATGAAGCTGTGCATCTTGATGGCATTCCTGATTAATTTCAAGATGAACTTGTATGTAGGTGCCACTAGAAGGATTTGCACAGATCATAAAGGCAGATGAAAAAGTGGTAGGGAGGCTCATGCAAGCTAATCCATCTTACAAGCAACACCCGTTCAAAGGAGAACAAGATGGTGAATAAAAAGGAAATCAATGATTGATTTAAAGACCACTATCTAGTTGCATGGGCATTAAATAAAAGATTGAAGTTGTAGTTCCATATAACAGTGTGGGGACAAAGGAAATGGTTTTTTAAAGAAAGTCGATTACTAGTCAACGCATGCAATAAAAGACTAAGCTACAACCTACAAAGGAAGAGAAGGCGTTAAATAAAAAGGGTATCTGAGTTCCATTTTATAAAGGAAGAGGTCACAACTTAAAGGAGTCAAATTTAAAAAGAAGAGGTAGCGACTTGAGGTACCAACTTCAAGGAGAAAATGAAGCAAAAGCAATATTAAAAAAAAAAGGAATCTTCAGCAATAAAAAATGCCCATGCAACTGAAAAGAATTCCCAGTCCATGGCTCATGCAAAAGCAAGGAAGAGACAATTCTTTTTGAAGGGAGGAGCCACGTTAAAAAAAGAACTCATGCCAATTTTGAATGAAGCAATCTATTTTGAATTGTTGCAGACATTTGAATAAGAACAAGTCGCTAGTCAATGTGAGTAGGGGCGTCCATTAGTAGAGAATAGAGCAATCATGCCTTTGAAAAAGTTGACCAAAGGAGTCATGACATCTAACAAAGGAAATAGGTTAATCCCACATTGTTTGCGATAAAAGAACTTATAGTGTTTAAATACTAAAATACATAATATGCCTTGTGTCTTGAAGATCAAAGGCTTTTGGAAGCCTGTGCTAAACATGGGCCCAGTGATGTCATCCAAGGATGATAGTGCAATAATTTTACATGAAGATCCATGCATGATGACATGGCACTCAGAATGGAGGGTGAACAAGATTGCGACACGTAGGCTACATCGGATGAAAGGCACTTCCCCGCAATAATAAGTTGTTCCCTAGATAAGGAATGCAGGAAAGTGGGCTACTACCATGTGGCAGGTGGGTCCTAGGTGTGGTGACATGTCAATGATGTGGCTAAGAAGAGCAGTCTGAGATTGACTCACAAGATACTGCCATGTGGCAGATTCAACGAATCGCGCTTTTTTGCAAAATAGAAGTGCTCACGAGATAAATAATACAGGGTTGTAGAATGGTGACACATTGTGTGGGTCCCATAGATGATGATGTGGCATCTGATGAGTAGTGGCTGACCAATCATAGGCTACCACATGGCAACAAGTTGGTCAAAGCTTGTTGACCCAGATTGAAGGGGAGGGCAAATTTGAAAAGTTCAAAAAAATAATTTTAAAAAATATTTTCTCTCAAAAGTGCACGTCAGACCTTTTAAATTAGAAAGGGGCTTTTAGTATAAAGTCTAAACTTTAAGTTTTTTTAAATTTGAAATTAAAAAATTTCAATGAGTTGCAAACTTGAGTTCTTATAGCAAAGAAAGACATTTTCAAATAGGTTTTTAGGGGGTTTCTGAGATGCGAAATAGGCAATGTTATATATCGCCAAAATCATGAGAATTTGAATTTTTTGATTTTGGTTTTAGTTTTTCCACAGAATGCCACTAGTTCCTAGTGCAGGAGATTTTATCCCAGATGCCTAATCTATAACCATATTTAGGTGACAAAGTTCAAAATTGTTTTATAACATGGTAATGACCTGAATAAGCATAAAATATGGTGAAAATGCAATTGGGGGTAAATTGTAACTACTTTGAAGTCATCTAAAACTCAAATTTCACCAAAATTTCATAAGGTTTCAGATATTTTGATGACTCAACAAGGGATTTCATCATTTAGCAAGAGATATTTTGCTAGTCAGTTACAGAATAATGATGAAATCAAATCATATCAATGGTAGAAAGATGAAAGAGGTTTCCAATGGAAAAGAAAAGGAATTTCAAATGGACACATGTCGATTGCAGATTCAATCCAAGAATTTATCTTCATCATATATTATTCTCTCTTTCTTCCATTGTAAGGGTTCCAGTTTTTTGTGACTGAGAAACCAGTGGGTTCTAGTTCTTTGAAGAAAATTGGCACATTACTGTGATACCAAAGTTTTTGGATCCAGTTCTTGATGCATTCCCATGACTGTGACCACATTCTTTAGCAAATTTCTCTTGTATGAACAGTAATAGGATGGTTAATACAAAAAGTTTTGATATGTTAGGTTTCTCTATGTTTTCATTTCATGCATATGGTTGTATTGTCTCAAAAAGATTAATACAAAGAATAACAAGATTTCTTCAGTTTCATCTTGAATCTTGTCTCCTTTCTTAGTAAGCTTCAATGTTTTATGATCTTTGAATAAAGAGCCTAGATTGTAGTTGCAGTCCCTTAAGGTTGTATGATGTTTTATTGTTGCTTATAACTCAAGGGGTTGTGTAAATGCTTCAGTAAATCAATAGGGTTGCAAGTTTATTAAGGGGGATATCGGATAAGAATGAGGTTTAGATTGAGCACAAATGTCTATTTATAAGTTAAATAGATAGATTAAATATTTTAATATATGTATAAGTATCAGATTTCCATATGTATGCATTTGATTCATGGATTTTCCCAATGGATTAGGCACTGATTAGTTTACAGGATCACTAGGTCTTATTGCTGCATATCTGAGGGTTTGTTGAAATCAACATTATTAATCAAATGTTCTTTCTATTTTATGTTCAAGGACCTAAATGTTTAACCCTCACTCAACTTGTGAATATTCTAGAGTTGCATTTAGCTACTACAGATCTGTGTCATTTCATGAGTTACTAGGAGATATAAGGGTAAAATCTACTTTATATTAGATTTAGGGATTTTTTTTGTACTGGTATGGTATCAATTGAATCTGAGGTTCACCTACCTAGGTTTAGCAGAGCCTGAAGTAGAAGAAGGGTCATACCATATAGTTGGCTTGTTGTTAGGAATGGCATGTTGAAAATGGGAGTTAGCTGCCCCTAGATGTGTCACTTTCGGAGTGGGATAATTGAAAACCCTCTAGCATTTTCAAACACCAACATTTACTTTAATAGTTTTATGAAGTATGACCAATTTTTCCATAGTGAGAGCATGTTGGTTTTTCTTTTGACCTTCCATTCTTTAGTTCTCCATTCCTAGATGATTCACCTTTCTTGGTGTATGATAGTCCTGACCCATTAGAACAACTTGATGACATCATAAGTTCTTCAAAGCACTTCATTACCTCCTTTGGCTTAGTTGGTGTAAATAGGTATTTACTATTTACACTTTACTTAAGTTTACTTAGGTTAGTGCATTATTTTGTTATTTATTTTTATGAGACACTTAGGAGTTTGTGCACCTTTTTGAGTTTTCATGTTGAGAACACAAAAGTATGCAACTCTAATTATGCACATGGTGTCTACAATACTAGAGTTTGCATCATTTACTGAGTTTTCATGTAGACAACATAGTTATTTGCACTCTTAATTTAGCACATGTTGTCTACAACACTGATTTGCATGTCACACCATTGTAGGCTTATCCTCTCATCATCGCACTTACTTCCATGCTTAATGGAGGATAACCCATATCTGGTGGACATGTTCCTGGTTGTATGAATTATCATGATACTGATTCTAAGGCATTCTAGATGCATCTTAGAGGCCTTTATATTTAGGCACTCCTAGTGTACTTGTACATTGTATTGAATACTATACACTTATTTTGATCATACTCTGGTCTAATTTGTGCTTGTATTTTGAGTACCTTAGTCTTGGGTGAATTCTACCCTAAGGTATATTCTTACAGGCTTGTTGAATCTTTCTATGGATTCTTCTTCATTTTTTAATTTATTCTTCAACATATCTTATTGTGATTTGGGATTTTCAATATCTCCATCCTTGTGATTCAATTCCTCATTTGCAAGCATTAGTTGATTCATCATGTCTAGTTGATTATTTATGAGCTTTTGCACATATGATATCCTTTCTTCAACTCTGGCAGCCATTACCCTTTTGTCTTCTTCATATTTTTTATTTTATTTAGTCATTTCACATAGTATTACTGATTGGATTTCATGTTCTCTTTTTAGTCCTCTTTTTCGTTTATTCAAGATTTTTTCCTTATCAAGTAGATCACTAGATACTCTTTCATTTGGGTTGATTGTACCAAACAATCATGTATTGTAAACTTCTTCATAGGAATTATGTTTATCTGGATGGTAGTTTCTTTTCTTCTTTTAAGGGAAGCCTTTAGATCTTATCTTTCCTTCTCAAGTTTCTATGGTATGAGTTAGATTTCATCATTTGATTGTCAATAACATTATCTACTTTGAATTACTCCATCTCCAAAATCTAATCTCCAAGATATTAAGCTTCTCATAGAGAACCAATGCTTTGATACCAGTAGTTAATTGTTGGATGAATAAACATGATAAACTAGACACTAAGAGGGGTTGCGAATTAGAATCTTAAACACTTTATACTTTTCTTAGATTCATCCACATCTATCAATAATTTTTGCATTTAAAACTGGTAATATATATATTTTGTACGATATAAATATGATCAATCACATGCATGAAAATAAAACACATAATGGAATATTTGTTACCCAAAAACCCTCCAAGGTGATGGTAAAATTAGGGTGGGGATGACACCCACAAGTCTTCACTACTACAGTAATAAACTTAACCCATGATGGTTACAATGTTTTATTGTAAGACATGATTTACTCTATGAGGATTTTTCTCTATTAAATGCTTAAGAGACTGCTAGGTCTCAACTTGTTAGAGCATTTAACACTTACAAAAAAGTAAGAATTATTATAGGAGATTTACAAAGATCTATTAAGACCACTCTATTAAGAGATTTAACCTGGTTCAAGTTGATTAAAATTGATTTAGTACCTGACTCTTAGTTTTCTCTACAAGATAATTTTGAGTCTTCTCCTTGCTAACTATCCTCTCCTCTAGTTTGATATCTCTTGCCTTTCCCTTTCACTTCATTGATATGACTAGGTCACTTGTTCTACTACATGATAACAAAACCCTTCAATGACTTCTAATTTGATCTAAATCCTTCACTCTATATAACTTCATGTTTGTACATAAAATCTTTTTATATCCTTCTTTTTTGGCACATAATCTAGGTTAAGATCTTTGCAATATAAAAATATTTGTGAAGAGTTTTCTAGATGATTCCATGTTTTGCATGTTCATCATGATCGTAAAACACACAACATAGGGATTTGTGATCCACAATGTGTAAATGTTTTGTTACAACCTATAACAGTATTAAATGTTCTACAATAACCTCTTAAAAAATTAAATATCCCTTCCAAGTCAGCCTGACAATTATTTTTCTTAAAAATTTGTTCCATTCCTTACTTTTATGTAAACTATTTGTTGCTTGGCCTTTACTATTTCCTAATGCTCAACATTTTTTTTTCTTAGCCTTTATTGTTCTTAGCACACATTATATAATCCTAAATCCCTAAAATTTCTTAGAATATTTATTTTATCTCGGAGAGGTCTGAAACCTATCTCAAAAGATTCATCGTATATATTAAAATATATCTTAAGTATAAGGAATTAAATATATGTCAACATATATCTTAACTGATATATTTTAAACCCCTAGAAAGACTATTTTGAACTGGAAAGGTGGGAAATCCAATAAGGTGTCCAAAAACAACTTCCAAAACTTCTTTTGCCAAGCCTAACTACTTTCTTTTTCTCATGTGAGCAAGTGCACTAGTCTCAAGTTTTGTGTGAGACTTTGCATCACTTCGCATGAGAAAGTACATGGTTATGCATGAGGATTCGTTGCACACTACGCAAGAATTTGCATCCATGTGCAATGAAGTACATTCTTTCTCAAGGAAGTACATTATCATGTGAGGAAGTACAGTGTCATGTGAGGAACTGCATTTCCATACAAGAAAACACATCAGTATGACAAAAAAGCATAAATATAAAATATAAAAAACATGAAAACCTCCACACTAGTGAGCACCAGATCCATGTAAATTGAGGAATGAATACTCGACTGCATAAACAAAAAGGAAAGAGGAACATCTATCCATCTAAACCAAAGTAGTAAAGAATGTACTGAAAGCAACATCATAGTTAACATAAGCAACATCACAATGTACAAAACAACTAAGTACATATTTTCTCCCAACCGTCAATAGCATCATAAGACCATCATGGATGCTAGCCATCCCCCACATGTAACATTCCAAGCCACTGATCAAATCATCAATACTATCATAATAGGGACATCACTACTAAGACATGCTACAATATAAGCATGAAAAAATCTAACATGCTAGTAGTAAAGAATAAGATAATCCTTCAAGTACATAACATCACCTATCACATGTTGATCATCATAATAAGGAAATATAACATGCCAATGTTGGAAATATGATTGAAAAGCTCATTGTTGAAGATGCAAAGAAGGAAGTTTTTTGTTAAAAGAATGTTTTCAACCATTGTTTTGTCATTGATGTCAAACCTGCTATTTGTAGAAATGGCATTTTCCTATAAGATCCAAGCACTATTACTTAGTTGATTGATGAAGATGATTTGATCAACAAGATGTAACAAGAGAACCTAAGGGAAAGTTTGAGTTATGATGTTGTAATGAAGTGCAAGGATTAGTTAAGACAATGGTTAGATGATGTATTGATGATGGTTAGAGTGTACCAAGTGATCTTCAGGTGCCAAGAAAAGTATCAAGTGTCGAGCATCAAAAAATCTTAGTTGTTGTCGAGGATCAATAAAAATGTAGTTGATGTTGAGTAAAACACTATGTGTTGAGCATCAGGATTTCAATAGTACTGAGCTACTACATTATTTTAAATGATGAAGATTCACGAAATTTGAGCCGACAAAGTTGTTGCCTTGAATTTTGTGAACTAGTTGGAGGATATGGATGATGAGCTGTGGCATAGAATTCTATGTAAACAATTTTTGGATGAATTCAAAAGGATTATTCAAGAAGTTTCTAGAGGGAAAAATATATAGGTTAGATACAATGAATCCTACCTAATACATACTAATTGAAATTAAAGAATGGAAGAATTGAGTGGGAAAAGAACTCCAAGACTTCTATTTAAGGAGTCATAGACGAAGAAGAAAATGTTGTTGATGCAACTACTAAAGTGCCAAATTGAGAACTAGTTAAAGGGGTGTTAAGGAGAAGGCATCTAGGAGAAGGAAGAGCATAGAGGGTCTACTTCAATAAGTGGTCAAAGAAATATTATTACACTAGTATAATGAGCATGGAGACTCAAGGAGACTAAGCTGTCAAGAGTTGCAGAGATTGAAGGTTAGACAATGTGAAGAGTTGAAGAGTGATCTGAGATCTGCAAGTTAAGTTGTATGTTGTAATTAGGTCAAAATTCCTAATTGTTACTCTCTACAAAATTTATCAGTTAGGATAGAAGGAAAATCCTATGGACTTAGGTTGGCTTAATAGCCATTTGTAAATCCTTTAATAGGATGACATTGCAAGTGAATGTTCTAAAGTCCTCTAACTAGACCCACTTCTAACAAGGTTGTTAAATCCTTTAACCAGGTCACATTTAACAGTGTGTTGTAAGCCTTTAATAGGGCAGGCCTTTCATAGGACATCACTTCAAAAGAGTGAGAATTGAGTAGCATGTTACTTGTAGTTTTTGCCAAATTGGGTTTCCACATAAATCACTATGTTATGTGTTGATCTTTTATGTGTTATGCTTGCACATTGATTTATAGTAACTTTTTTATTAGGAAATTTAATCCTTGGATGAACGAATGGCTAAATGGGCTCACAACACTTAGTGAAAAATTTTGAATTGGACATGTTGGATCTTGAATAACTGATTCAGCCCCCCCTCTCAGTTATTCTAAAGTATTTGTAACAATTGGTATCAGAGCCATCTGCTGATTTAGTTTCAAGGTACTACAAGAAAAAGATCAAGATGTCCAAGAGAGAAGTTCCCAAGCTCAACATAGAAAACTTTGTTGCATGGTAGATTCTAATGAAATTGCACCTTGGATCAATAGGTGACTATGCACAAACCTCAATTAGAATAGAACATGTAAATCTAGCTGGACTTCTTACTATAGATAATTTGAGCAAAATGAAGGAGCACAATAAAGAAATGCTGGAGATTACCTCTCCACTCAGCTATGTCGAATATGATGATATCAAAGATTGTAACACTACATTCAAGATGTGGAAAGCCCTAATAGATATCTATGGAGGAGATCAAAATGTCTAGAGAGAAAAGAGAATTAGTCTCAGAGGAAAGTTTGATGACATGAAAATGAAGGAAGGAGAAAATGTTGCTCAATATGCTACTAGAATGAAAGAAGTGGTAAGTGCAATAAGAAGTCTTGGGGTCAATTGGAAGAAGAAACTGTCAATAGAAAATATTTAAGAACTCTACTCCCTATCTATGCTATTAGAGTTTCAACCATCCAAGAGCTAAGGTGTGTACAAGGAAACACACTAACCTTTGAAGGTATAGTGGGAAGACTTACTGCATTTGAATTGTCCAACTTTGATAACTACAGACGTAAGAACCTTGAATAAGCTTTCAAGGCCGCAATTACAAGAAAAGACACTAAGGAGGAGACATCAAGCAAGAAGAGAAGAAAATGAAAGCATGCATCTAGTGATAGCAACATAGATGATGAAGATGTGGAATAGTTAGAAGCACTATGGGCTAGAAGATTGCATAGATGCAAAGGTAAATTCAAAGGTAAGCTCCCTATCATATGTTTCAATTGCAATGAAGTAGGTCATATTTCTGCAAGGTGTACATAGAAGAAGAACAAAAAAGAAGGAAAAAAGTATAAAAATAAGAGAGAAGATGATAGCAAAGACTACAAGGAAAAAGGCAAAAGATTCTACATTGTTGAAGAAGATTTTGATGAGAATGATGATGAAGTAGTCTATGTGGCCATGAAGGATGAATTAGATAAAGATGAAGATGAATAAACAACATTGGTTACCTATGTGAACAAGAATGACAAGTGGATCATAGACAGTGGATGCTGACATCACATGATAGGAGATAAAAGTAAGTTCATTACCTTTACTCAATATCATGGAAATAGTGTTAGATTTGGTAATGATGCTCCATGTCAAGTCAAAAGAAAAAAGGTTCCATTAAAATTACAAATAAAATTTCATGTGATAATGCATACTATGTTGAAGGATTGAACTACAAATTCTTAAATGTATCACGATTAGGCAATGTAGGTTGCAAAGTAGAGTTTGGAAACAAAACTGCCAAGATCTATGACACTGATTGAAATTTGATAGGAAAAGGTGAATAAACTAGGAGTAATTTTTTAAACCTAGATATCAAAGATACAACTTGTCTTGTTGTTAGACTTGATGATGTGTGGTTGTGGCATAAAAAATTATATCATGTTAATTTTGACAATCTGATTAGCATTAGAAAAAAGAAGAAGGTCTGAGGGTTGTCTAAATTAAAGAAACCTGAAGACACAATGTGCAAACAATGTCAACTAGGGAAGATGACCAAGTCTAGCTTCAAAAGAAAAACATACACTTCTAAAGAAGTACTAGAGCTACTCTATAAAGACTTATGTGGTCCAATAGAAGTGCAAAGCTACCTAAGAGATAGATACATAATGCTATTTGTAGATGACTATTCCAAGATTATGACTACTATGTTCTTGAAGAAAAAATCTGATGCATTTCAAAATTGTAAGTGGTATTTGGCCAGAGTTTAGAAGGAAATAAGAAAGAGTCTAAAGTGCCTCAGATTAGATAGAGGAGGTGAGTTTACTTTAAAGGAATTTGAACTATTCTACAATGATAAAGGTATCAAAAGGAAAACATCAGTACCAACAAGTCCACCATAGAATGGTATCTGTAAGAAGGAATAGATTAGTGATAGACTGTGCAAGGACCTCAATGATGGAGAAAAATGTTGCACTAAATTATTGGAGAGAAGTTGTAAGTACTATTTTTTACACCCTAAATAGAGTCCAAGTCAAGAAAGGTAGAAATGCAACACCTTTTGAACTATGGTATGGTCACTCACCTAATGTAAAACATTTTAAAATCTTTGGTTGTAAATGCTATATTCTTAAAAACACTAGAAATGGCAAGTTTGATGCAAAGAGTGATAAAGGCATATTCTTTGGTTACTCCACTAGAAGCAAAGCATATAAGTGTTTGAATACTAGCACTAACAAGATGGTGGAGAGTGCAAATGTAAATTTTGATGAGAATGTAGAAGTTCAAGTTGATGGAACTAAGAAATTAGAGGATTATAGATCCTTTATATACTTCTATGAAGGAATGACTGTTGAAGACAATGCTACCAATCAAGTTGGGAATCAACAACAAATTTTAGTATCAACCAAGTCACTGCCAATGAATGTTGAGTTGCATTCAAAAGCTAAGTTGCAGAATAAAGAAAATGTACATTCTAACTTTGACATCAGTGGATAGGAAAGAAATGATGAACTATCAGATGAAGAAGAATGAAATGACTTTGAAGCTGAAGGATCAAACATGGAAAGAAGGACAGAACCAAGATTAGCCAAGTATGTAAAAAGAGATCACCCTATAGATCAAATCATTGGTGACAAGGATGCAAGATCAATGACAAGTAATAGACTAAGAAATGAATCATGTCTGCTCAGCAAAGTTGAGCCCAAAAACGTGAAAGATGCAATACAAGATGATGAATGGTATAAAGCTATGGAAGAAGAGATAGATTATATTGAGAAGAATAAAACTTGGACCCTAGTTCCTAGACTAGTTGATAAGAATGTAATTGGTACCAAATGGGTGTTTAGGAACAAACTTGATGAGAATCATGAGATAACAAGAAAAAAAGATAGATTAGTTTGCAAAAGCTATGTACAAGAAGAAGAACTCGATTATGGGGAAATATTTGCCCCTTTTGCAAGAATGGAAGGAGTAAGAACATTACTTGCATATGCTACTTACAAAGGTTTCAAAGTCTACCAAATGGATGTCAATTCTACTTTTTTGAATGGTATACTAGAAAAGGATGTCTACATAGAACAATCTGAGAGATTTGTTGATGACAAGAACAAAGACATGGTCTACAAACTACACAAGGCACTTTATGGATCGAAGCAAGCACCTAGAGCATGGTATGAGAGACTGCACAAATATCTTTTGAAAATATGATTTGAGAGAAGAGATGAAAAAGCAAATTTTACATCAAAGATGAAAAAGGTAAAGACATTTTGATATCAAAAATCTTTGTTGATGATATAATATTTGGAGAAAAAAGGTGCTCTATGTAAAGATTTTGCTAATCAAACAAAATATGAGTTTGAGATGTCAATGTTTGGAGAGATCAAGTTCTTTGTTGGATTGCAAGTACATCAATTGAAGCATGGCATATTTGTGACCCAATACAAATACATCAAATACATACTTGAGACATTTGGATTAGAAGAGTCAAAATTAGTTAGCACACCAATGGCAACAAGACATAAGTTATCTAAGAATGATGAATCAAATAAAGTAAATCAAACATTGTATAGATCAATGATTGGAAAGCTATAGCATGTTGTACATAGGAGACTAGAAATTGCATTAGTTGTTAAAATGGTGACAAGATTTTCTACAAATCCAAGAGAAAATCATTTGATGGCAGTGAAGAGAATACTAAGATATCTAAAAGGAACTAATGACTTTCGTTTTTACTACAAGAAAAATGAAAAGTTTGAACTGAGAGCCTACACTAATACAGATTAGGGAGGTAATATTGATGACAGGAAAAGCACAAGTGGAGGAGCACTTTTCTTGAGAAAAAAATTGATTACATGGACTAGCAAAAAGCAAAGTTGTACCTCATAGTCCACAACAGAAGCTGAATATGTTGCAGCTGCTATCAATTGCACCAACATTGTATGGATCAAACATTTGTTGCAAGGTATGAAGGAAGAAGTAAATGAGCCTATGATACTTTACTGTGATAATACAAGTGTTATCAACATATCAAAGAACCTTGTAATGCATGCTAAAACCAAGCACATTGCAATCAAGTATCACTATGTAAGAGAGTTGGTGGAAGACAAACAAGTGAAGATGGAATATGTAAGCTCAAAGGAACAAATTGCTGACATATTCAGAAAAGAACTACCTAAAGATTCTTTTGAGTATCTTAGAGGTAAGTTAGGGGTGATAACCCTAGCCAAGGCTACTTAAGAATAAGCATGACTGCCTTGCATCAAATGAGTTGATTGTTGAAGATTTTACACATCGATGCAGAGGATGTTTACTTTAGGATTCATGCCTGAAGTAATCGAAGTGGAGAAGTTAAAAATCACTCACAAGCAAGGAGACAAAGGGAGAAATTGAAAGAGTCTAAAAATGCTACACTTTAATTGTAAGATGCTAATATGTCCTTGTCATTGTTGTCAAAGAGGAAGAAATAGAAGGCAATTGATCAACAACATTAAGAAAAGAACAAGGATACAATAGCTAAGAGGGAGAAGTTGTAACGAAGCAATTAAGATAGTAGAGGGAGATGTGAAAACTTATAGTTACACAATTTACTTTTTGGCATTTGACTTACTAATCTAACCTAGTTTGAACTTGGTTAAAAAGTTTAGTTTTTTGGTTGATCAATTTGGTTTGCCATCAATGTCAAAGAGGAAGATTGTTAGAAATCTAATTGAAAAGCTCATTGTTGAAGATCAAAGAGGGAGATTGTTACAAAGAAGGAAGTTTTTTGTTAAAAGAATGTTTTCAATCATTGTTTTTTCCTTGACATCAAAACTACTATTTTTAGAAATGAAATTTTCCTATAAGATCCAAGCACTATCACTTAGTTGATTAATGAAGAGGATTTGATCAACAAGATGTAACAAGAGCACCTAAGGGAAAGGTTGAGTTATGATGTTGTAATGAAGTTCAAGGAGCAGTTAAGATAATGGTTAGATGATGTATTGATAACATACTTGAAGATACATAGGTTGGTCACAACTAGAAACATTAGAAGAATAAGTTGTAACAAGGTTGATTGCAAAGCTTAACCTAAGTTCATTAGTGTGTGCCGAGAAAGCTAATTGAAGATGAGAAAATTCTTAGTTGGAGAAGAGCAACAGGAAATTATAGTGTGTGCCAAGTGATCTTCATGTTTCGAGTGAAGTTCAAGTGCTAAGCAAAGTATTAGGTGTTGAGCATCAAAAAATCTTGGTGTCGAGTGAACTTTAGGTGCCGAGCATCAGTAAAAATGTAGTTGATGCCGAGTAACATGGTATGTGCTGAGCATTAGGATTTTAATAGTATTGAGCTACTAAATTATTTTAAATGATAAAGATTCACCAAATCTAGCTGAAAAAGTTGTTTTCTTGAATTTTGTGAACTAGTTGGAGGATATAGATGATGAGTTGGTGTCATAGAATTCTATGTAAACCATTTTTTATGAATTTAAAATAATTATTAAAGAAGTTTCTAGAGGAAGCAAAATATGGGTTAGATATAATGAATCCTACCTAACCCATACAAATTAAAATTAAAGAATGGAAGAATCAAGTGGGAAAGCAACTCTAAGACTTCTATTTAAGGAGTCATAGACCAGGAAGAAAATTCTTTTGATGCTACTACTAAAGTACCAAATTGAGAAGTGGTTGAAAGGGTGTCAAGGAGAAGGCATCTAGGAGAAGGAAGAGCATAGAGTTTCTGCTTCAATAAGTGGTCAGAGAAAGATGATTGTACTGGTACAATGAGCATGGAGACTCAAGGAGACTAAGCTTGAAAGGAGGTCAATCTGTCAAGAGTTGCAGAGATTGAAGGCCAAGCAATGTAAAGAGCTGAAGAGTGATCTGAGATCTGCAAGTTAAGTTGTATGTAGTAATCAAGTCAAAATTCCTAATTATTACTCTTTAGCAATTGTTTCAGTTAGGATAGAAGGAAAATCTTATGGACTTAGGTTGGCCTAATAGTCATTTGTAAATCCTTTAACAGGGTGGCATTCCAAGTGAATGTTCTAAAGTCCTCTAACGAGGCCCACTTCTAACAGGGTGGTTAAATCCTTTAACTAGGTCACATTTAATAGTGTGTTGTAAGCCTTTAACATGGTAGGCCTTTCACAAGGCATCACTTTAGAAGAGTGAGAATTGAGTAGCATGTTACTGGTGGTTTTTCCCAAATAGGGTTTCTACGTAAATCACTGTGTTATGTGTTGATATTTTATGTGTTATGCTTGCATGTTGATTTACAGTAACTTATTGATTAGGAAAGTTAATGTTTGGATGAATGAATAGCTGAATGGGCTCACAATACATAGTGAAAAAGTTTGAATTGGACATGCTGGATAGTAAATAATTGATTCACCCCCCTCTTAGTTATTATAAAGTATTTTTAACAATTAAACCAATAAGAAAATGCTAAACCAATTAGAAATAGATAATCCAATACAACAATTCACGTCATCTATTCATATGCTAAACATCATAATATGGAAATGTGTCAAATAAACTAACATCATCTAAACATGATATCCAAGCATTCTAATGAAAGCATAAATCACAAGAAAGTATACTTTAGAACCCAAAGCATCAAGTGACAACATCCAACAATGATCACACTAGGATAAAATACCCTCTCTATACACTAGTCCCTAGTAATGGTGAAGGTAGCTACACCTCCCAACCACATGGCACCCGTAGGTCCATACCCACCATGCTGATGGAGATAATGATCCAACCAAAAACACATGCAAAACAAGCATCCAAGGCTAACACTCATGCCAAATAGTATGATGGCTAACCAAGAACCTAAGATAATGCAAGGAGTATAGGTCCTAGTTAGAAACTTAATAGGCTACTAAGTAGGGGCTGACATCATGGAGAGTCACTTGGCATCAACAAGCCCAAGATTTTACTAGTAGCTCTCTACTTCCCAATGGAATGAGCACATCCTAAATCATTTTTTTGTTATCTTAAATTTGATTACCATTCACATATTTTATTTATTCATCACTTACTTAAAAATTTTGCATGCCAACCCTCAGGAAATTGGCACTAGGTTGTAGAAAAGAAGCCCCCTCCATATGCTACCCTACCCTACCTGTGATCATCCTATGACAAGTTCCTATGGGCATGCATATTTCCAACCCAACCCCAATGATCATAACTTTTAGAAGTACCATGGAAGATCAAGCCTCGCAAGTCACCTAACAAATGTACGTGCACATACTCGTATGTGCCACACCACCATCACGAAGATCATAACACAAGGACTACATGCAAACACAATGCAAAAGATAACACCCAACTTAAAGCAATACGGGAAGGATAGATTCTACACAAATCTCAAAGGAAATAAAATCATATATCAAGAAATCACTCAACCAACCTCAATCTGAGAGTATGGATTCTACATGAATCCTAATGTCCACCAAACAAGAACAAAAGTACAAAACAAACCATAACACTAGGTATAAAATCACTCAACCGAATACAAAGTCAAGAGTACAGGTGTGACATGTATCCCAATGTAACATAAGAGTGCAATAGTGGTCTGGTTGATATCCAAATGGATCATCTAGGTCCATGATCCACATTGTGCCAAGAAAACTTGAGAAAATAGGGTGGCACACAAAATGAGGTAAAATTTTCAAAATTTTGGAAAACTTCAAAATTAAAACCCATATGACCTTTGGGTACAAAGATCCAAAAATAATTAAGTTTGAACACCGTATGCAAAAATGGTCAGCATAATGGTGCAAAACCCCAAACTCTCAACATAAAAAATGGGGAAATGCCCATACCCACCCAATTGGGTAGAGTTAGCATACAGAAATGGAGGGGAACACTAGTTCTCAGCCTCCAAACAAATGGCTACCAAAAATAGAAGTAGAAACAGAGCCAAAACCATAAAATAGGAAAGCCCTACTTTACAACAAAAAGGGCAAAATGGGAATCTGAACCATAAAATAAATAGCTTGCAAAAGTATCAAAAAATTGTGGTAATCCAAGGTTTCTATGAGCTAGATCCAACACGCTTAATCTCGCAATGATCCCATAGCTGTAGCTTCCACAATGAACAAAACAATAAATCCTCATGAAGAGGATTTTGGGTTTTACTCTCCAACTTTCTCATTCAAAAGTCAGAAATGAGGAATTAAATTCCTTTTTGGATACTTATCCACTTTTTGAGTGAATAATCGATTAGGGAAAATAACCAGCCAACCTAGTTAAACCCCAAATCGACCTAAACAAAAAGAGGCTATTCTTATAAATAAGAATTTATCTATTGCAAAGTTGCTGGAAATTAAAATAAATCAATTAAAAAGCCTAAAAACTCAAAAACACATAAATTTCCTTAACAACTTTCACGACAAAGCGAACCTCTAAATGCATAAAAGCACTCACTAGTGTAATCACATAATGCAAATGAATTTGGATTTAATAATCACCAAAAGGTTTAATTAAACAATTAAAATAATGATACATTGACCATATATGGATGACATTGTTAAAATGTGAATAGTTGAATCATTAACTCCATGTGCCATTGCCGGGGATATAAATCATGTACACTAAACAAATGATCAAGTGAAATTGCATATAATAACATAGTCAAAGCAATGAATGCATTAAATCACCTAATTTAACCATTTATTTAATTATATCAAAAAAATGTATATACATCACTCACATTCGCATAAAGCATAACAATGCAGGAATGAAGTAAATAACCATAGCATTAAATCCATCACATAACCTAAATAGAGATATGTCTAAATATCGGATAAATAGATATCATCATAAAACACACTGTCATCTCAAAATGGCATCATCATGCAATATAATCAACTAAACAACATAGTAATCTAACATCTATGATACTAAAATCAAGGTACAACATCCAACTGTCATTTCATCTCAAGTGTAAAACATAACATGAGTAAATATCCATAATACATAACCAATGAATCCAACATGGACAATCCATTTCTAATAGTTTAAGAATTTATTAATGGTAGTTTACACAACATTAAAAAGGCACTTAAAAGATATATTCAAACATAGTCATAAACATGAATAACCATTGCTACAGGAACCTAGCCTAGTGTAGCATGGTAATAGCACATAGTGCAATCTATGCACACATCTCAAGGTAATCATGAAACAACCTCATGATACCACATCGATCTTGGTAGCCACTGGCACAAGCCTCAATGAACCATAAATCACATCATAATCTCATAAATTAGCCAAAGCATAATCAAAGCAACTGATACAAAAACATACATCCAATCACCTTTATAGTGTAGACCACTCATGGTCACAATCATGATCCATGACAACAAAAGATCGACAAGGTTGCATCCATCAGGATGACTTATAAAAGTTGAATAGAAGAGGCACTATATTATTCTTATTTAAATGAGTTCTATATACACAAGAGAAATAGCATGAACATAATTAACACCGAGATTTAATGTGTGAACATAAATTTAAGAAAAACCACCAATTGCAACTAGTTATTAATTTTCACTCTTCTAAAATGAGCCCTGTTAGGAGCCAACCCTATTAAAGGTTACAAAACACACTATTAAGTGTGACCCTATTAGAGGATCTGATCACCTTGTTAGGAGTGGCCTTATTAGAGGTCTTTAGACACTTCAATCTAGAAATGCCACCTCGTTAGAGGATTTACAAATAGTTGTTAAGCTAACTCTATTAAGAGATTTAGATCATAGCTACAATGGTTAGAAAGTAAAAATGAGATGACCTTATCTCTAATGCAACTAAATTGTTGATTATAGATCTCAATTTTGGCTTGTATACTTGATCTTGTTTGATCAAACATATCTTTGTAGCTCAACAAGGATATTCTACTTATCTTTCAAATTCACTTTCTCTAAGTATCATCAAATCTTGTATTATATTTTTATACCTTTAATCCTCAACTTGACCTTATATGTATACCTTACACATTGTCAATTTAGCTTGAATACAACTTAGACTACTTAATATTCATCTCCTTAGTTGGATAGAACCAAGTGAGCTTGGTTATCACTAGATCCATCGAACATTTCCTTCATTATCTAAGTGAGCTCAGTTAACACTCAACTTTTGCAAACTTTCCTTTGATGATAGAGTGAACTTGGTAGACATTGTCTTTGAACTAGGAAAAATCAGGACTATTGAGTAGACATAAGAAACTATCTTCAATGCTTGAGTGAGTTTGACATACATTGACTAGAAATGATATGATATTTTGTGTAACATCAAAGAAATAAATAATTAATCAATTATTTCCAACAATATCCCTCTTTGGCATTGATGGTAACACAATATGTCATAACAGAATAAAATTTTAGAGCAAGAATAAAGTATGGAACATATCCTTAGTTTCATTTTTATTCTCATTCATGAGAACTCCCTCTATCAGTGTGAACTCCCTTGATTTTAGTTTCTCCCTCTGCTAGCAAAACTTTGTCTTAAATATTTTCTTCTAATAGGAAACTTCCCCTCTTTGATATCAGACCAAGTTCTCCTTGATGTAGGAGCATCTAGAGGTATAAGGGCAATCCTATGTCACCCAAAAAAAATACCTAGACCTAGTTTCTATTTCATGTGTTTTCATTTCAGGATACCCATTTGGGTCAAATAAAGATTCCAACTCTCACAGTTCCACTATTAGTGTTCTGGGTTAGAGTTTTTAAGCACCTTGGGATACATGTAAATGCCAAAAAAATAGGACTATGTAATTGAGCCATAATTATGGTGAGTTAGAAGGTCAATTTGGAGTGATGATGGTAATCATAAATTAGAACATTCCAGAAAAAGAATCAGGTCAAAAGGCCCCACGGTTTGAAAGTTATCGCAATTTTTCAATTTTTGGAGACCTCCTAAGAATTATTCAAAGTCAAGTTCAAGGCACTAAATGACCTTGTACATGCCTCAAAAATGGGATATGAGTGAAGCTGATCTATAGGGCTATAGAGCACTTTGAGAGCTTTCTAGAAATGTAAACAGTTTGTCAATTGGAGCTACGGTTCAAAAGTTATGCCTCCTAAAAGTTTAGCTACCATTTCTGGATTCTTCTAATTTTGCACCAACTTGTAAAGCAACTTCTAGAGCCTTCCATTTTGGTGGTGCATGAAAACTAGTACTTTCTAGAATGTATTCCTAATCCTTAACCCTTTAGGGTCTATTTAAGAACATTTCTAGCATTGTAAAAGGCAGATTAGAGGGGAGTTTCAGAGAAGGTATTGGGAGAAGAAATTATCTCCAAATTTACACTATTGCAAGCCCATAGGGCACATTTTGGAGTTTTTTTTCTCCACACAAAGTTTATTGGCATATTTTCATAGTTGATAAAGTTTTCCCTTTCTTCTTATGTCCATTCTATACTTGGGTTGTGTCTCCATCACTCCTTCATTGATATCTCTAAAGTAATAAAATTTCTATGTGGCATGATAGTAAAATTCTCCCTCTTTGACATCTCATGCCAAAGATAATATTTAGTGAATATATATGTACCTCATGTACTAGTTAATTTGCAATGTATTCTTGCCAACACTACATCAACTAACTGATCTTCAACATACTCTGGTTGATGCATCACTGAACTTTATTTAGTGAGATTCAGATAGGGGAATGACCCTTAACTTACCTCTTAGATACAAAAATGCATCCTTAGGTAATGTATTAGTGAATATGTCTACAATTTTCTCTTTAGTATTCACATATTACAATTTTACCTCTTTATCTTGTACCAATTCCCTTAAAAAAAGATATTTTATAGCAATGTGCTTAGTTTTGGTATGCATAACAAGATTCTTTGATATATTAATTGAACTAGTGTTATCATAGAAGATAATTATTGAATTCTTAATCTCTATCTTCATACCTTCCAACAGTTTCTTGAACCAAACAAAATTTGAACAATTAACTATTGTTGCCACATATTATGCCTCTATTGTGGATTGTGAAATACAATTATGCTTCTTTCATGTCCAAGACATTGGTCTTTTACCAAGAAAGAATACTCCACCACTTGTTCTTTTTATGTCATCAACACTTCCTACCCAATTAGCATTTTTGAATTCTTTCAAATCAAAATTGCCTCCTTTTTGTATGATAATCCATAGTTTTCAATACATTACAGATATCTCATGACTCTTTTTGTTTCCATCATGTGATTTTCTTTGGGATTTTCTGAGCATCTTTCCACCATACTAACTGCTAATGTAATATTAGGCCTTGTGTGTACTACATACTACAAATTTCCAATCATTGATCTATATTTGGTTTGATCTACTTCTTTGGAATCATCATTTTTGAAAGCTTATGTCTAATAGGCATAGGTGTTCCAATACTTATGAAATTTCCCATTCCAAACTTTTTTAGTATCTTCTTGATATATTTGGATTGAGTAATGTAAATACCATCTTTCTTTTATTGGATTTGTAATCCAAAAAATAATCTTATCTCTCCAAACATGGACATCCCAAATTATTTACTCATCTCTACTAAAATTCCTTACATAAGTCATCATTTCCTATAACTAGAGTTTTATCCACAAAGATTTTTGCCAACACAATCTTTAGATTGTTTGGTCCTTCTTTGATATACAAATTGTTATTATCATTTGTTTTTTGAAAACCAATATTTATCAAGTAGTTATGAAGTCTTTCATCCTAGGCTCTAGGACCTTTCTTGAGACCATACAAAGCTTTATGTAATTTTTAGACCATATCTCTTTTGGTAGGATCTACAAAACCTTCAAGTCATTCTATGTAGACTTCCTCATCAAGAATTCCATTCAAGAATGTAGATTTTACATCCATTTGATAAACTTTAAATCATCTATGTGTTGCATATACTAGTAAAGTTCTAACACCTTCTAATCTTGCAATAGGAGAATTTTTTTAACCATAATAAATACCTTCTTCTTGAGAATAACCTTTACAAACTAACCTTTCTTTATTTCTAGAAACTTCTCCATCTTCATTTAGCTTATTTTTGAAAACCCATTTTGTGTCAATTTCATTTTTATCCTTGGATCTTGGAATAAGATTCCAAGTCTTATTCTTCTCTATCTATTCAATTTCTCCATTCATAGCTTCAATCCAACTTTCATTATCCAAAGCATATTTAACTGATCTAGGTTCAAATTCAGCAAGCAAACATTTACCTTTCAATTTGTTTCTTGTCATTATTCCATTTGATTTGTCTCCAATGATTTGATCAGGTGCATAGTTCCTTCTAACATATATTGATAACACATGTACTTTGGATTTGGAATTTTTTCCACTGATCTCTTCATGATCTTCTATATCAAGCTTTGGTCCCACTATTTGTGACTCAAGTCCATCAAACTAGATTTTCTCTGGCAACAACTCAATAGCTTCTAAATATGACCCAAGTTCTTCAGACTGTGACTCAGGTTGCACTGGTTGCAACTCAGTAGCTTTTGGAGATTTTGGGGACTTCCAAATAGATTTGGAAATCTATTAGGTTCATAATAAATAAATTCTATATAATTCTTTGGTTCTTTACTTCTTTCTTCTTCACTATTTTCTTCAGACTCATCAATTCTTACATGTGAACTTTCTATGATTTTATGAGTTGATAAATTCAAATAGTTGTATGCTTTACTTCTATAGGAGTATCCTAGGAATATGCCTTCATCACCTTTGACATCAAATTTACCTTTCCTAGATTACTTCAAGGTATATAATATTTGCTGCCAAATAATATCAGGTAACTTCAATTAAGTTTGTAGCCATACCATATTTCATAAGGAGTTTGGTTTGAGTCTTTCTTCAACTATACTTTGTTCAAGGTATGTATTGTAGTATCGATTTCTTTCCTCCAAAATATGATTGAAACACTCTTTTATATCATTAAGGTTCTTGCACAATCCATGATGGATCTATTCCTTCTTTCAACTATACCATTCTATTGTGGTGTATTAGGGGCTGATGCTTGTCTCTTAATTTATTTTTTCAATGAAAAATTCATTGAACTCATTGGAAATAAATTCACAACCTCACCTAATCTTAAACATTTCAGCTTCTTTCTAGTTTATTTCTCTACTCTTGCCATATACCATATAAACTTTTGAAAAACTTTAGATTCTTCTTCTAGATACATTACCATCATCATTATAGAATAATCATCAATAAATAAAATAAAATATTTATCTCTAATGTAACTTTCTATTCTAATAAGTCCACATAGCTCTATATGAACCAACACGAAGACTTCTTCTAAAAAATAGTTCTTTCTTTTGAAACTAGTTTTAACCATCTCTCCAATTTGACAATTTTTGCGTAGACCCATTTCTAGTTTCCTCATACTAGGAATACCTCTTACTCTTTTCTTTTTTCTTATCTTGACCAAATTATCAAAGTTCACATGACAGAACATTTTCTTCCATAACGAACTTTATTCTAATTGAGAAATAAAACATGAACTTTCATTGAGATCTAGGTAGAATAGGTTACCTTTTTTTTTTTGCCAAACCCATCTAGATTTCCTTTTCCATCTAGTAGCTTGGCCTTTCCATTCATGAATTTTTCCTTGAATCCAATGTCATTCAACTGTGCCACACTTAGTAGATTATGTTTTGAGGCTTTGATAGCACTGACACTGGGTTTTATTCTTTCAACATATTTTGTAATATTTTCATCCTCTCTCATTTTCATATGATCAAGCTAGCCTCTCAAATTTTCTACCTTGGCTCTTTTTACATTATCATCACCTCCATATATATCCTTCATTTTGGTCCACATTTCATGAGCAGTAGTACATCCTTTGACTTTATCCAATTTGCCATAGTTAAAAGATGATGTTATGTCAATCATCATGATATTATGACTTTTATTTTTAGAAATTTCTTCTATAGACATTGTACCAATAGGAGCTTTATAAGCAATGTTTAAGCATTTCAAACCCAAATAACTGATAGTTGTGAGATGAAACTTCATAAATTCCTACCTTTCTGCAAAGTTGTCTTCGTTCAACTTGCAAATCTCTCTTCTATAAGACATCCTAATCTTTAGCTTAGGTCCTTGAAACCTTATTTGCAAGCACCAAGAAGCTCTAATACCAATTGTTGGAAATATGAGAGGAGTAACTGAGAAGGGAGGGGTGAATTAGTTACTATAAAAAAAATTCACAAATCCCATATATGTCAATACGCAACAAAACTTTGATTAAACTATATTTTGTTGTTACTCAGCAATCACACATGAACTCAGTTTACACTAGCAAATGTAGTAACTCAACAATAACTGAATATACTAAAATAACTTTGCAATTTCTTAACATGAAAATCTTAAGATATTATCTATGATTATCCTTATTTAACATAGTTCCATACACACAAGAGAAATAGCATGAAGACAAGTGACACCAAGATTTAATGTGGAAACCCAATTTGGGAAAAATCACCAATTGCAACTAGTTACTAATTTTTACTCATCTAAAGTGAGCCCTATTAGGACCCAACCCTATTAAAGGTTACAAAACACATTATTAGGTGTGGCCCTATTAGAAGATTTGATCACCCTATTAGGAGTGGCCTTGTTAGAGGTCTTTAAAATGTTCAATTTGGAAATGCCACCTTGTTAGAGGATTTACAAATAGTTGTTAGGCTAACTCTATTAAGAGATTTAGAAAACTACTACAATGGTTAGAAAGTAACAATAAGATGACCTTATTTCTAATGCAATTGAATTTTTGATTATAGATGTCAACTATGGCTTGTATATACTTAATCCTTCCTAATTGAATGTATCTTTGCATCTAAACAAGGATATTCTACTTATCCTTCCAATTTTATTTTTATAAGCATCATCAAATCTTATATTATGTTTGTACACTTTCAATCCTCAACTTGACCTTATATTTATACCTTACACATTATCAAGTCAGCTTGAATACAACTTAGAATACTTAACAGTCATCTCCTCAGTTGACTAGAACCAACAAACAAATCAATAAAACTCAATATCCAAAAATAAGAAAATTATTCATTAGTCGATCTTGCTCAGTAGACACTGACTCAAGATGGTTTGATTGTGTTAAGAAAGTGAACTTGGTTAACACTACATATTCACAAAGTTCCTTTGGTAACCAAGTGAGCTCGATTAACACTAGTTCCATCCAACATTTCCTTCATTAGCCAAGTGAGCTTAGTTAAAACTTGACCTCTACAAACTGTCCTTTTGACAATTGATTAAACACACTAGTCACTATCTTTCGAACTAGGTGAGCTTAGGAATATTCAGCAGACATAGGAAACTATCTTTAATGCCTGAGTGAGCTTGAGAGACACTGACTAACAATGATATAACATTTTGTGTAACATCAAAGACACTACACAATTAATCAATTGTTTCCACCAAATATATCACCAAAGGAATCATGCCAAACTTGCATGAAATATATACTAATTTATAGATCTATCCAAAAGATTTTTGTTGACTACTCAAAGTCCAAAATCCAACTCTTTATGCTCAATTTATGCCCAAAATTATGCTCAAAATAAATTACATCTAACTTTTGGACTCTTAAAACCTAAAAAAATGACAAAATCTAAGAATCAAACTTACCCCAAGTTGTAGCTTTCAATTAGATTTTCAAGGACTATAAGAAGTCCAAAATATGATATTTGAACTGAAATTTATGGCTGCTTGACTAAGAGAACTTTTTTACCACTTTCATTGCAATTTTTTTTAACAAAAATTATGATATGATTAAATTTGATGGTCGTGAGATGCTAAAACTAAAAACCTTTTTCCCTTTTATGCAACATGGCCAAACTAAGGCTTATTATATATCAAAATATATGGAAAAACTAACCCAAATCCAATAGTGAGGTCTATTTTTTTCCCTTGAGGTCTATTTTGCAATTTTCCCCCTAAAAACCTAATTGAAATGAAACATCCAAAAAATACTTTTAACAATCAATTCCACATGCCCAAAATTTTCCAACAAATCATCATAACAAAAACCCAAACCCTTAGGTCTACAATATATAACCTATTAAACCCATATATCTTGTCCTTTATTTTATTATTTCATAGATTCTCATGGACTCAATCTAGGGTTACAACAAAAAAACCTTATCTCTGATACCACTTGTAAGGAAATTGCTAATGAAAAATATAACTATTTCCACATAACCCATAATAGATATGAAATAAATATGGAATTGAAATTTGCATGCAAGAGAATATACAACATATCCATAAAAATGTGACACAAGATATAGCTTGGGAAACCCTAATTGACAAAAAAACCCAACCTCCAAAAGCATCTGTCACCATGCATTCTTTAGAAAAAAGCTATTGCAATACAAGCATGGAAGTCTTCAAATCCATAGCCACAACCAAGAAATCCATATGAACAAGCATGAATCCACACATCCCAGGCCATGCTTCCAACCTTCACAAATGCTCCCTTGGCTAGCATATCAATCCTTGTATTTCCTAACACTCATTTTTTTCCCTTTTCCTCCTTTTGCCTTATATCTACAACTAACCTTTGTGGCTACTTATATAGTACTACCAAATCACACAAAATCACCAAGTGGTACTACATAAACCATGTGCTAACTAACCCATTGACCCAAAATTAATATTATTGGACATTTAATTCTCTTTCCTAAATATTAAATAATTACATCAAATATTATCACAATAATACAATACAACTCATCAAGTATATCCCAAGGGAATCTCTACATGTTGCACACCCATCTAGTTGTTCCTAGGTGCAACATTACATAGTAAAATAAAATAATACTTGTACATAAATAATATTATGCAATGTGTGTAAAATCTATAATCTAAACATAATCCTAACTTATCACTAACTTTACCTCTAACCCTAATACTAGTCCTAATTATAACACAGAATATATACTCTTATTTTTAACCTTAACTCTATCTTTTAACATAGTTTTACTCATATCCGTTACATTACCCTTAATCATTAACTCTAACATTAAATATGTGTCTTACACTTTTTTAATTATAACTCTAAAAAGTTAAAAATAACATATCCTATGTTTGAAACCATAACCCTATGTGTATTCATAAGTGTAACACTAATTATAATCCTAATAGTTATCCTATCATAAGTGTGACTTTAACCATAACTAAAGATATATCCATAATCCTTTTTCTAACAATTCACTTATCTTGTCAAACCCTAATCATAATCATAACTTTAATCCCAACATTAATCCTAGTCCTAGATGTATTTGTAATGTTCCCTCTAATTGTAACCCTATATATAACCCTCCTTTTAACCTTAAGAAAAACCCTAATGTATTATATTTATCTTATTGTATGTTTAACTCTAAAGATAACCCTAAAAAAAAAATTACTCAAGATTGAGATAATGGGTGCATAGAACATGCAAAAATGTATTATTAGATATTACTCAATCTGACAGATACTTAAATATTTGAGGCCATAATTCTTATGTGAATATCGTAAATTAATATTGTAGATGTACATGAAATTGAACACATATTTGAAACATTTTAATTATAATCACCATGCTAAATTTTTTATTCAATATTAGGTTATCTAAAAGAAAAGAGAAAACGATAATGATGCAATGTACCTCATAGAGATGTTATTAAATTGAAATATAATATTTTGAGGAATATTTGAGTTTACTATAAAGAATATAATAGAAACTTGTTGTGAGTTCTAGACTAGAATTCTAGAAGGGTTATTATTTAGATATTCCTAAGATTAAAAATCCATTTCCTCAAATCAAAATCCAAATGCCCAATAAAGTCATTGACAAGATCATAAAATAAGACATTAGCTTCCAAAAAGGAAGAAGATCTATACATTCTACCTTAGATGTTTGTAGAATTGAATTTAGGATTTCATAAATTTGACTATGACAATTATTTGATTGGTTTAAAGTGATGGTAGACTATGTAAGATTTCACTTATTTTGTGACAAGATTGTATTTTATTTAATAGTTTAGATACATAAAGTTTAAGAAATATATACTATTTTTTCTTTCTCATGTATTGTTACTATTCCTTTTAAGTCCTATTATAAAATAGAAGAGTTTTTATAAGATGCATGCTCAAGTTTGGTCTATTACATTATTATGCCATAAAAATTTATTGTAAAATTTAAGTTCAAATATCTTATTAAAATTAATAAAAAATAAATTAAAGAAATTCAAATTTATGTTTGATATAATTTGATTAAGATAATTCTAGTCGATTAGTTAATTATTATAGTAATGTATCAAACTATTAAAAGTGATAGTTCTTTCCATTTTCAAATCCTTTTATTTGACTTAACATTTTCATCAAATAAAATAAATCTGAAGTTTATACAATATAATTTATATGTTTTTCATTTCTAAACTTTAACATGAATATTTAGCAATAGAAAAGATAGAAATCAAAATTTGGACTCAACATTGTGAGCACATGATCAAATGATGTTTGAAATCTCTTCTAACTTTAATACAAAAAAGAAATCATTGGACAATAATTTTCAAAGGAAAGGGTCAACTCATATTAAAATTGTTTACAAATTTTAATATAGAAAAATATCCCCTTTTAACCAAATTTGAACTATGTGGATAGTGAGGATGAGATCAAGTCATATTTGAATTATTAACCAACTGAAATACAAAAAAAATCTTATTTTAAAGTATGTTTAGAAGAAAATATTTTCAAAAGTAGCATTGTAAATCTTTGAAGTGGTAATGTTGTCATGCCCAAAAATTGTGGAAAACACACAACAACTTTTTTTTTGAAAAGTTAATAAGCACAATGTTTAGGGTATGTGCGGGATCATGATCAACCAAACTATGCTCTTAAGGGGCAATAAAAAATTAGCAAATTAGGGTTATGTCAACTTGATGTGCAGTTCTCTACTTGTTATAAACTTTATATCAAAAAGTTGAGAGAAAAGAAACTCTAGAAAATTGAATTTAGTTTTGAAACTACTAAGCCTTATCTAAAAAGGTAAAATTCGATTGGTTAACATTTTGAATTTTAATTCAATAGTACAAAAACTTTTGGACAAAAATAAGAATTAGATGTATATTTGACCACCTTAATCAAAATCAAATGATAATATTGTTTAATGATATTCTAGACATAAGAAGTAAACTCATGCTTGGATGTGACACATATTATAGGGTATTTTTATTATAAATAAAAAATAAATTATTAATTTTCTACTTTAGTACATTTTTGTAATAAAAAACTCTTGTGTCTAACCACCTTAACTAATTCAAAAATTTGCAAAACTTTATTATTATTATTTTCCTTATAATAGAAGAAACATAGAATGTCATACATCTTTTATACTTCAAAAATGTTGTACCATTTGAAATTTATAGTTTTCTTCAAGTAGTGTGTCAATCAACACTTTATAGGTAACTCGATTAGAAAATAAGTAATAATTACTTACTAAACTCATAATTTGACAAACCTTACATTTATGGAAAGATAACAACATTCTTAAGAAATAATTTTCATTTCATCAAATTTTGATGAAAAAAAAGTCATCAGCTACATGTTTGAAGTAAAAAGCACACAAGAATAGGCCAAAAATACATTTTTACGATATTTAAAAAGTTGACCATATAGGGTTGGTATAGAAAGATATATAGTAGGCCTTATAAAGGTATTAATTATTTTCATTTAGTATCAGGACGGGTGGGAAAAAGTTGGAATATATTTTGAAATACCAAGGCATTTCATAACTACATATTTTTTAGTTTGCCACTTTTTAGCACACCATGATCTTGTACATACCCTTTAGCACTTACTATATTGAATACATTATAGAAAGTTGAGAAGGATTTAAGTGATGTTCAATTATATTTCATAATGATGCAGAGTTGACATCTCAAACATATTACACCATTATGGAACCTTAGGTTCTAGTTCTACAGGAATACCTAGTTTGGGTTACATAATTCATTTGACTAAACCATAGTTAATAGGTGACATCATATTCAAGAAGACATTATGGTTCCATAGTTCTTAGGTTAAAGTTGAATTAAACATGCTAAGTTCATTAAGGATAGATTCATATAATTTCATAACTTACATTAGGTTATTATGTCATCTTGTATTTGTTTCAATATGTCAGTTCAAGATCCTAGTTGCACTAGTATGTATCTCTTAGGAAGTGATTTGGAACCCTAATACTTGTTCCTAGATAATCATAGTTTAATGATAAAACTAATTAATATATTTGTATATTCCTCATATAGTTACATATGATAGAACTTTCATCCCTACAACACCTTCCTATTTCACAATCGGGTCATTTGGACAATCTAACATATAACACTTTGAACCATAGTAACCTCTAATAAATAAGTTATGAACTTAAACTATATAATTATAATTATTTTTATAATTTTCAAACATTATTCTTAAGTCATCAATAATGATTCGATATTATACAACTAGGAACCCCCACATTCCTTACATTCCCTAATACTATTAATTCCAACATTTCACCTAATGATACTATAGTCGTAGACCCTAGAAGAAAAAAATATTATAATATTATAATTAAAGCATAAAATTCCACATCCCTATGTAAATAAAAGAAATATTCCATCCATAACACTTTTATCCTAATCTCAATTACAAACCACTAACACTTTTATTAACTACTAATATCTAACTTAAGCATTCTAATCCTATCTTACCCTCTCTACCCATACATAACCCAAACACAATATACTTTTTAAATATTAAACAAAGAAACCTTTCTTTTTGTTTTATATAATCAACTAATTAAAAAATAATTAGATTCCTAAACACATTTACTAATCCCTATTTCTTTTTCTACCTTTATTTCCATACTAACCTTTCAATCTTCAATATGCAATAATGCAACTTAGTTTTATAACTACTAACTAATCCTATTTAACAAATAATAAATAAAATGGACTAGATCCTAAATTGTTTAACCAACTATTAAAAATCATTAACATACCACTAAACTAATACTAACTATGTTACTAACTACCAAAGAAAATACTCCTAATATCCTCTAACCCAAATCCCCTTCACCCTTTCCAAGTAGCCAAGTGGCCTACCCAAACTCTCCCCAACACATCTACCTAGGCTCAGATGATCAGCAAGGCTCCTTGTGCACTACTAAAGAGGAGAAAAATATTTTCCAAGGAGGGTATGCATGTGGAGGAAAGTGCAAGAGATGGAAAGAATGTTTGGAGTCCTAGGAAACATTAAATTCCAAGTTGCACCTCCTCCCCAATCACCAATGACCAACTCATTGTGTGAGGATTGGAAAAAGACTGGGTGTGTGTGGAATAAGGTGTGTAGAGGAAGTTATGTTATCTCTGATCCATGGGAGGAAGGTGGAGAATGAAATATTTTGAAGGGACAATCTAAAGGTTCAATTTCCATCCTTCCATTTATTACCATGTTTGACTTGTGACCTTACCAAATCCATATGCAACAAACTTTCCATGCTAGAGGATGGGGAGATGGTAAGTGGAGGGTGGTGGTACCATCTTGGCTATACACATGGACAATGAGGATGAGTAATGATTTAAAGATTTATAGGTGGGGTGGTGAGGAAAAGAAAAGTGTAGAGGAAATATATTTTTGTATTGATTTTTTATTTTATAGATATATTTAATATTTGAAAAAGTGTCTATAATGATTTTATGGGGAATCTCATAGAAAAAATTTCATGTTTCCAAATTAGGAATCAAAATCTCCCCCAAATATTTTCCAAAGAACATTTACGCTCTCTCAATTAGATGGAAGTTATAAGTTTTCCTTACTCCTTTCAAGTACTAGATTCCTCCTAGAAATTTCATAGTGGCAATGTGTATTTATGTTTGTTCATTTTATTGAGTCGATTATAATTACAATATTGGTGTAAATTTTTTTTCATCCAAGTTAAGAGTGATTTCAGGTAGTTTACATATAATGCAACATTTAAGGTAAAATTCATTGATTTAATAAAATTTATACAAGCTAAGGTTTTATGATGCAAGTAAGATGAATGTATCTAAGTCAAACATTGATTATATCTCATGATCTTAAGGATTAATTATTTCACACACACACACACACATCCACATCCTATAACATGAACTCTCAAATACAATAAATTAAATCAAATATTTCATAGAGAAAGTAGAGAGTTTTCGACTTTAACTTTTCACAAAGCAATATATTTGAAAGTAGGATATGATTTACAATATAATAAAAATTGATCATATAACTTACTTATTTCATATAATAACTTGATTTTATATTTATAAATATTTAAGTTACAACATTTAATCCATTCCTTTCATGATCATTCTCAAAAAGGATATACAATACAATATGTGGTATTACAATAGAGAAATCCTTAATACAATGACATAAATGACACCATTAGTACCCCAAAACCAAGTTTCTCCATTATGAGGACATACCCAAGAAATCTACAAAACAAAACAAAAAAAACCATGGAGAGCTCACCTCCCATCCTAGGCCCTTAAAAGCCATGCACCAAGCTAGGAGAAATAGTAACCAACTAGGTGACATTAAAAATCCCAACAAAAGGACATAACTCAACTTATAATTCCCATCCAAGGTATGCACAACAAGTTTCATAGTGAACCTATGACTAGGGAGAAGGTGGAATTTTCCAGGTAGGAGAAGTTGATGAATAACAAAAATCGCATGCCTCTTGCTAACTAGGGGAAACTAATTTAGGTTACTAACTAAATCAGTCTTAGGTTAATGGTTTATATTGATAACCCTAATTGATATGTTAGTACACACATGCATATAATGAGTGTCAAGTGACACCATAAGTTTTACTTTTACAAAACATTCAACATGTCACAACATACAAAATGATACACATACATTTAGGTTATGATACAAATTAAACAATAAACAATGAGGTTTGAATAAATTTATTTGATTCAACCTTGGGTCTTACAGTTTCATATAGGGATAATTATTGATTCTATGATTAATTCCATGGTTAATTATTCTACACGCTCATTTCAAATATTAGTAGTTCGATAACATCACATTCATATATTTAAACCAAATTTGCATAATCTCATTGATCATAACATTATAACTTTCATTTAAATAAACTTTTCTCATTTATGCACATAGACTAATATCACTAATTTCATAATTGAATCATAATGACATATTCATTAGTCTAAATTAACCTACTAAAATAATAATCATAATGCGTATATACCCAAAACATCATAAACATCATCAATAAAGCATATGACTAAACTATCTAAATGCATATATCCTAATCATCAAGGTACCATAATTAACATCATCATCATAAGGCAAAACACCTCATATCATCATTAGTACAAATCAATGTTTAAATAGTCAAACAATGTAGTAAGTCTTGAATTAGAGTATGGTTATATCAACTGATCTCAATTTTATATTAGGACATCTAAAAAATAAAACCTTAATTCATATCCATCATCATAATCATTATACACAAGATAGACATAATTTATCATAATGTCCTCTACATGGTTTCTACCAAGAATAACAACATTTCCCCATACCATTTCCTTATCATGCTCATATATACATTAAAATCTCCTATAAAGGATTTATGAGAGAATTTCATATTTAAATAAGTACATATGAGGATAGGTATTACAGTTGTGTTATAGATACATCCTAGTATTGTATTTTTTTCTATTTTTTGTTTTAAAGATGGGGGTTGTATATATTTCAATTACACAAGCAACACATAGGTGTATGCTAGTTAGACATGTGATAGTTATGTGAATGTGTTTGATTGGTGTTGGTTTATCTATATAGTTACAATTCTCTACTTTTTGGTGTATCACAAATATTTTTTTAACATACTACTTACATTATACTCTCAAATATTTATACATGAGTAGTAAGGTGTGCCTTAAAATAGTGTGATTGATGAAATATAAGAACCAAAACATTCTTAGATATAGTTATGTTGAAGGCTACAAATAAAAAGAGTATTTTATAAAGTATATATTTTACTATCAATATAACCATTTCAACCTTCTTTTGGTTTAAGTGGGATAGTTATATGAAAAATGGTGGAATGGTGTGATATCATGAATGCCAAAAGTTGAAATACAATGCAGTAAAGATTAAGTGGTAAATGACATATGTATGAGCAAAGAGAAAACCATAAGACAATAAGACAACAACATGAACACATGAGAAATCAAGATTTAACATGTAAACCCAATTTGGGAAAACCATCAATGCAACTAGTTACAACTTTTCACTCTTTTGAAGTGACCCCTATTAGGAGCCAACCCTATTAAAGGTTACAAAACACACTTTTAGGTGTGAGCCTGTTAAAGGACTTGAATCACCCTATTAGGATTAGCCTTGTTAGATGTCTTAATACATTTCAATCTAGAAATGCCACCTTACTAGAGGATTTACAAAAAGTTTGTTAAGTCAACTTTGTTAAGAGATTTCTTCACTACTACAATTGTTAGAAAGTAACAATGATTGACCTATTTGAAGAAGCAACTAGATTGCATATTCATATCATTATTCTAGTTTATCCTTTGGATCCTCCCTGATCAAAATATTCTTTGCAGCTCATTGGATATTCTTCCCTTAGTCATATATCATTCAATTAACATCTTATCTTCTTTCCATAACTTCTCATTATTCAACCCATAAATTAACCTTTCATATATATGAAATACAATGTCAAGTTAGCTTGAATGCCCTTACAAATAGAAAATTAGCATCCACTAAGTTGGCTTGCATAAACCAAATGATAAAAGAAATTTATTCTAATTTAGGTTAGCTTGAACTAAAATTGAGTCACTTAGTTACTACTGAGTTCCTTGGTAATCAACCTAAATTGGTTTAAACTAAACTTCTAACTAACACAATGCAAGGCTAGAGAATTCGCAAAGGAGATGTCCTAGCCCCTAGAAAATAACTACATAGTGAAAATACAACAAGAAGCAATAATGCAAGATCTAATACCAAATCATAACTCTTTATTCATAAATATAACTGATTACATGCAATATGCCCAGCTATAAGGCCTTTTGGGTTAGGGCCAAATACAAATAACAATTACAAAATAATCAATTATGCAAGATCCAACTTATGAAACCAATCCCAACAAGTCCAGATACACAACTAGATAAGAATACCAAGAAGAATCCACACTTGTACCCTTAAGTCCACCAAGAGATCCTTTGGTTTCTAAGCCATAGGCCTAGTTCTTCAAAATTCACATCTCTACTCCATTCCAAAACTAAATGACCAAAAGACTCCACAAGATTCGTATTAATACTTTCCAAAATGGCTTAAAGAACATTCTAGAACTTTACAAAATAGGAAGGCTGACCCAACAATGGTCAAGACACATCCCAAGGCAAGATCATATCATAAATAGTGCAATCGAAATAAATCCCACAAGTTGGCTCATACCAAAAATAGAAATGACATCCAAATTCTAACACTTAGCATAAATAGGAAAACTTAGCATATGAAGAGTCACTCAACACATGAAGGACACCTTGGCACACACTATGGAGCTCAAAACACACTATAGTGGTGAGATGGGATAACACACAAACCCAAGCCTTAACATGATGTGGGATAACCTAAACTCAGCTTAAATTGCAAAATTACTGGCACTCGACAATTGTAGCAACTCGGCAATGATTGAAACTTGGCACAAACTACTAGAATGAACATAAATGGGTAGGATAACATGTAAACCTAGGATTCTCTTGCATGAAACATCCTAGGTTCAAAAAGATATTCTAGAAGCTGAAAGGATGTCTTTTGAGATTCAATAGTTAAATCTGAAACTAGTTCATCACATAGGTGTCCTCCAAGTCTTCCACTTGCACACTCTTTCCCTTTTTTTTTTCTATATATCCACCACAAGTGTTCCTTAGGTTTTCTTTCCATTCTCATCTCTAACCTTCTCAAAATTTTCAAACTCAACTCGGCTGCTAATACTCAGGTTGCTCCTACCAAGCTCTTCATTCTAAAAAGAGATCGGGGAAAATATACTACCATATTTCTCAATAGTAAATGCATTCTTAACACAATCATGCACAATGCTAAAATCATATTGCCAAGGTCTACCAAGTAACACATGACAACTATTCATATCCGCAATATCACACAACACTTGATCCTTATATTGCACAATAAAGAACTCAACAAGGCATCGCTCCCTCACTTTCAAAGCATACTCACATTGCAACTAGCCAATCCAATAAGGATAAGGATGTCTCACTCTCTTCAAACCAAGTTTCTAAACCATCTCTTCAGCAACAAGGTTATCAGTACTATCACCATCCACAATCACCTTGCAAATTTTTCCACTAGACTTACAACAAGTCCTAAACAAATTAGTCCTCTGAAAAGAATCCAATGTCCTCTCACCAACTACTACTCATCAAGCCAACAAACTCTCTCCTTGCTTAGGCTGATTGTCCTAGACTTCAACATCATTTACAAAAATATTTGCCTTACCAATCAAACATTCAAAATATCTATGCCCTTCTTTGCCGCATATGAAATAATTACCTTTGAACACACCTCTACTTGTCCTCCTTTTCTAATCAAGAGGTTTTGGTTCACTTTTAGCACTTAGTTTAACTTGTGCTGAGCTATCTGACTTCTCCTTTCCTCAACAATTTCCTTGATGTTTCCTCTTCAAATTCTCTTCAACTCTCAAAGCATACTATTAATTATCCTCAACCAAAATAATATTCAACATACCAATCTCATCCTAGATATTGAATCTTAAACTATTGATGTACCGAGTTACCTTTTTCTTTGGCAATTTTCTATGCCCAGACTGAATAGTCAACTTCTAGAACTCTTCGCTATAATCCTTTATAGTCATGTCCTTCTATTTTAGATTCTGCAACTTCTTAAACAAATCAAGTTCATAATTAGAAAGAATGAACTTATCCTTCAGTTTAGCCACCATAAATCTCAATCAAGAGATCTTTATTTCACCTTCCTCCTCTCTATTTCTTTGTAGTTCCTTTCACTAAAGAGAAACATGTCCCTTCAACTTAGTTTGTGCCAACCTCACTCTGAGTGGGTCACCAATATCTTCAAGCTCAAAGTAGTCTTCCAATTCACCAATCCAATCAATCAGATCTTCAGGATTCAAAGTACCAGCAAAATTAGAAACTTTCATCTTATACTTCAGCTTCAACTAAGATCTAGGCTAAGAAAACTATCCAGCCCTAATTCCAATAGGTCTCTCCACACGATCAGTTCTATCCTCACCACTCGATCCAAAAACTTCTTCATAACTACCTTTACTACCCAGAGGCCTAGGTAGGCCACCTAAAGCACTCACAATTTCAGAAATCATCCCACTCTTCATCAATGCAATATCATATCTAAAACTATCTTTAACCTCCTCCAACTCAAATCTAAAATCAACTTTAACCTTTTTTAAAATCCATTCTTCTATAGCATCACTAAGATCATCAATAACCCTAGTGTCCAACCTTCTTGGAGGAATCTACAAAGATTTTCACAAACCCCAAGCAATAGATCCACAAATCTAGAAGATTAATCAGTTCCATAGATCAACCTTCTCCAACCCATGATCTTGGTGCAAACTACCTCAGGCTCAATGATCTATCTACATACTCAGGAACAACCTTCACTCTGATACCATTTGATGCAATGCAAGGCCAGAGAATCCCCAAAGGAGATGTCATAGCCCCGAGAAAATAACCATGCAATGGGAATAAAATAACAAGAAGAAATAATGCAAGATCTGATATCAAATCACAACTCTTTATTCATAAATATAACTTATTACATGCAATATGTTGGATTGTAAGTCCTTCTGAGTTAGGGCCAAGTACAAACATCAATTACAAAATAATTAGTTATGCAAGATCCAACAAGATCCAACTTACAAACCTAATCCCAACTTGTCCAGATACACAACTAGATAAGAACACCAAGAAGAATCCACACTTGTACCCTCAATTCCACCAAGAGATCCTTTAGTTTCTAGGCTACAGTCATTGCTCTTCAAAATTTTCTTCTCTACTTCATTCCAAAATTGAATGACCAAAAGACTCCACAAGATCTCTATTAATACTTTCCAAAATGGCTTTAAAGAACATTCTAGAATATTAGAAAATAGGAAGGCCAACCCAAAAATGGTTAGGACACATCCCAAGGCAAGATCTCATCATAAACAATGTGATCAAAATATATCCCGTAAGTTAGCTTGCACTAAAAAAATAGAAATCATGTCCAAATGCTAACACTTGGCATAAATAGGAAAACTTGGCACATGAAGAGTCACTTAGCACATGAAGGAAAAATTGGCACACACTATAGTCGCAAGATGGGCTAACATTCTAACCTAAGTCTTAGCATGATGTGGGATAACCTAAAGTCAACTTAAACTACAAAATGACTAGCACTCGACAATTGTAGCAACTTGACAATGACTGAAACTCAACACCAACTATTAGAATGAAAATAAATGAGTAGGATAACATGCCAACCTAGAATTCTCCTACATCATTAGCTCAGTGAAAATTGAAATCCTTTTTAAACCTATTGAAATGTTCAAAAATGGGAAGAGTGCTTCTGAGAGTGGGCGTGGGGGTGGGGGGGTGGTGAATAAGAAATACCACACTTTTAACTTTATTCAATAATCTAAATTAGATAACTAAAAAGTAAATTGCATGCATGTAAACATATAAGCAAACATGAAATGAAAGCATGCATCAACACATAACACAAGAGAATTGGTAACCTAGAAGCACTCCAGGAATAAGAAGGTAAAACTAGGGTGGGGATAATACCCACAAAAATCACTACAGCAATATATGTTCTACCACTTCTAATGGTCTACCCTATAAAAGGCCTGCCCTATTAAAGGCTTTACACTGTGTTAATAGTGACCTGGTTAGAGGATTTAGAAAAAAATTTACATGAAGTGTCACCGTGTTAAAGAATTTACAATAGGCTGTTAAACCCACCTAATACATAGGATTTTTCAATCACCTTCTTCAAAAGGTTCTCCTACCTAGCTATTAAGCTAACCTATCAATATAGGATTTCAGCATCTAATAAAATGGTAAGAAAGTATTAGAAAATTTGACTTGATAGTATGCAAACTCTAATTGCTGAATTTAGGCACTTGATCTACTCTCTCTAATCTTGACTCTCTGATAAATGATGTGTGATCATGTTCCTTGCCCCTTGTGCTATTCTAATCAGCTAGATATGAAATTGTTGCTTTGTTTCTCTAAGTCTTTCCTTCTTCACATTGAAATTTCACTATAATCTCCCCATACACTATTCTCATCCACTTGTGCAAATGGGGTATTTGACCTCCTTTTAAATCTTTTGAAGACTTAGGGTTGAGTATGGATCTATGATCCATATTGAATCTCAAATTCCCACTCATACCTTGCATTTTTCTCATTGGTTGCATGTCTTCTCCATTTTTCTGATTGGCTACATGTAGTTTGCATAGGGAATGTAAATGATTCATCCTTATCCTTTTTTCTTTTCAAAATATTTCTATGTCGGCTCCAAAAACAATTTACATTTGAGTTTGTGAGGGCACAAACTCATATGTTGATTCTATGTTACTCGGTACATATTGGACTGCTGGTGCTGAGCACATACTATCCTAGATTGCTCGGCACCAACTAGACTCTATCTTGCTCAAAACATATATCATTCTGGCTCACTTGGCATATACTAAATTTTGGCTTACTTGGCATCAATTGTGACTCGACACCTATATATCACTCAACACTTATATACTGCTTGGCACCTGAAGTCACTTGACACACCTTGTGGCTCAACATACATAGTGTACTTAGCTTCAATACAAAAAGTGCTTAAGTGTGTTGACATTCAAATGTCAAAACTTTATAAGGACTAACAATCTCCCCCTTTGACATGAGTGTCAAAAACACTTAACCAGACATTGTAAATCTATCCTTATGAGTACCTTATCCACAAAATTTCAAAATTGTTTAGAATTATATCAAAATACCTTAACTCCCCCTAAGCTAATTTGTGCCTTGTCATTTTTCCAATCAAAATTTTGTGTTAAATGTGCCTGATGATCTTTTTCTTCTATCCTATTCCTACATTCTATAACTATGCATTTGTATCTACTTATGGAATTTTTGCATTTCAATTAGAGTTATTTTCCATATGATTACCAAAATTTTATATCTCCCCCTTTTACTATATCAGAATGAAAGCTTGTAAACAAAATTTATAGCACTCACCCCCTATCTTATATCTTCATCAAAATATTATATCTTCCTTAAACATACATCTCCTCCTTTATTAATTCCCCACCTTTTTGACACTAATGTCAAAGGGTTCTAAGGAGTAGTACCGTATTTAGCCAAAAATTTATTATTTACCTCCATTATTGTTTTTAGAGTTCTATCTCAATTTTCCAAAGCTATGTCAAGTGACTTGTGCTAGATGGCATTCTTTGTAGCAAGGTGTACAAGTCCATCAAGGGTATAAAGATTTGGATCTTTCTTTAATACTATCTCAGCATAAACTTATTACTTGTGGAGGACTTCTAAATGAGGGGTTATGGAGGACTGGATCTACACCAATTTAGCCTTAATATTTGCCTTCTCTACTATTTGTACAGCTAACTCCCTTTGTGTGTGAAGCAATTGTGCAAAATGCTTCTCACTCTAAGCTGGATCTCTAGGTAATTTCATGCTAGAGTTTTTCAAGTTCCTTTCCAAGCTCATTATTATTTGATTAGTTTCTTGTGTGAAATTGGAAAATTCACACAACTTCCTATACAATGAAAAAATATTTTCAAGAACAATTTTGGCCTTATCTATTGTCTTGGCCAACTCTACCTATTCAAGTGCAATTCCACTTGATATCTTTTCATTAACCTTTTTTTGAAACTTTCTTTCTCACCATTCCATGAGTTTAATGTTAGTGTCCTGGTTTTCATTTGTCACCTAGTCAACTATGTTTGATAATTGTTCAATTATTGGCTTTTCTTCATCTGGTGATTGCAAGCTGAAGGCATCCATGAAGATGTCCTTGATGTCATGAAGTGCTTTCTTATGTTTAAATTCTTTCCTCAATATTTCCTACCTTATCCTTCTATCTAATTCATTTTGCATTTTAGTCATTTTTGCTATTGCGATAGTTTTGGAATCATAGGAGGGTATCACACTCTCTTCATCTAATTCAAGGTCTCCATAGTGAAGTACCCTGGCCACTCTTTTTGAACTCAAGCCTGGGGTTGAAAATTGCAAGGGATGGCATCAGTACTCAACTTCTAAATGGTCTTAGTAGGAGTGCCTATCTTTGGTAGCTCTACCAATGTTTGAATTGCAGCCCGCTCCTTTTCTTTTGTTTCATCTTCCTTTTCATCTAATTTCCTCTCCTCTACACTCAATATTTGATCATTTTCATTTGTTGCACTTGGTGGAGGTGGTGGTGGCAGCATCAAAATTTTATTTCTAGTAGCTTTGTAAGTGAAAGGTGGTTCTTGTGTTTTCACCTTTTCCCTTTTTGGTGCTACTACTACCTTTTGTAGTTCATCTATACTCACCAATATGGGGCTCGTGCATAATTGTGCCTATAAAGTAGATTGGTGAAGGATCTTTGAGAGATCGTCTATAGTAAGTGGACTGATTTTTTGAGTTGTCTTGTCAGTAACATCCTTTATGATTACCATCTCAGCCGGTGTAGTAGTTGTGTGAGGAGGGCTAGGAGGTGGCAATTATGTGTCTTGCACACTCTATTATTCTTCCTACTATTGGTCAGCTATTGCCATAATTTCTTCTCCCTTAGTTGATTCCTCTTCTTTCTCCTTATTTTCATCCTCACTTTTCTTTTCCCCCTCTTTCTTTTCTTCTACCTTCTTCTCTATTTCCTTTGCTTCTTCTTCTCCTTTCTGCTCTTCTACCTTGTTTTTGACACTAGTTTCTACCTTATTGGTTTCCTCCACCTTATCATCAATAATCTTGTATATTATTTTCCATATCTGTGTGGATCTAGTTACAACATCTTCAACTTTGTTTTGAAGAATGCAAAAGGCTCTATATTTGGGTGCAAATTTCCAACTATGTTTCTTGTTTGCCTTAGTTACTTGAGCCTTTGTCATAGTAGGCTTCACTTGAGCTAGGGTAGATTCTCTAATATCTCTTTCCATCTTCAAAAAATAGTGTCACTTATTCTCCACTATCTCATATAGTTCCTTTGGAATAGTGTTATCAAGCTCTAGAGTTGTGTTCTTAAATTCTACCATCATGGCATACATAGCCTCATCTATTTTATTCTACTCTTCCCTATAGAGCTTATTAAAATTGAGACTTTAAATTATTTAAATCTATTGAAAATAGAGATGGAGTAACTGAGAGGGGAGGGGTGAATTAGTTACCACAAAAATAAATCCCTGATAACTTATTTTGCATTTAAAGTGATAACATGCATGCATAAAGAAATAACATGAACACAAGAGACATCAGATTTAACGTGGAAACCCAATTTGGGAAAAACCACCAAGTAACTAGTTACCAATTTTCACTCTTCTGAAGTGAGCCCTATTAGGAGCCAACCCTATTAAAGGTTACAAAACACACTGTTAGGTGTGACCCTATTAGAGGATTTGATCACCTTGTTAGAAGTGGCCTTGTCAGAGGTCTTTAAAATATTTTAACTGAATTGTCACCTTGTTAGAGGATTTACAAAATGGCTGTCAAACCAACTCTATTAAGAGATTTTGAATCACTGTTATGATGATTAGAAAGAAACAATGAAGTGATCTGAACTATATGCAACTTATCTTTGCTGAATACAGATCTATGTTCTGCTTCACTAGATCCTCACTGATTGAATGCAACTTTGCAGCTTCATAGGGATATCTAATCCTTCCTCAACCTTCGCTCATATATTTGCTTATTCATAAGTTCGCACTTTTATGCATCTACACACTTCTTCTTCTTTTTGAATTCACAACTTAACCTTTCATATATACCTTACAGATTGTGAAGTCAGCTCAATTACAAGTTACAACAACTGAAAAACATAAATCAGTCGGCTGCATAAAATAATTAAACTTAATTCTTTAGAACAATAAAATTCTTCACTACCTGACCCAGCTCAGTGACCACTGCTTAGAATGGTTTCCCCAGTGTTAACCAAATGGAGCTTGGTAAACATTGCAAACCTTGCAACTTCCTTCGAAGATCAAGTTAACTCAGTAAATACTAACCTTCCTTTGTTTACCAAGTGAGCTCAGTAAAAGCTAATTTTTCTTCACTTACCAAGTGAGCTCGGTAAAAGTTAACTTTCCTTTGCTTACCGAGTGAGCTCAATAAAAGCTAACTTTTCTTCACTTATCGAGTGAGCTCGATAAAAGCTAACTTTCTTTCACTTATCGAGTAAGCTTGGTAAAAGCTAATTTTTTTTTGCTTACTGAGTGAGCTCGATAAAAGCTAACTTATTGTGTAATATTTAGGAATGCTCAGTAGTCACTATAAATTGCTTTGCTAACCATCTGAGCTCGATAGACTTTGTCTGATGGCTGATATGACATTTGTGTAACATCAAAGACAATACACAATTAACAATTGTATCCAACAATCTCCCTCTTTGGCATTGATGGCAACACATGTCATAGCAGAAATGAAATTTGAAAATAAGCCTTTCACTTATATGGCAACACAACATGTCAATATAATAATTCTCCCTCTAAGATAGAAAACTCTCCCTCTTATAGTAATCTCCTTCTGTGAAGAAATTGAATAGAAAAATCTTTTGAACAAATTTTAGAGAGATATGATAGTAATAAACTCTCCCTCTTTGACAACACATGCCAAAGACAACTCAAACTCAAATGAATTTTAGTGTATCTTTAATATTGATTCATATGCAATGTTTCCTGGTTATGCTACATCAACTGATAGATCTTCAATCTGGTATGAGTTGATGCATCATTAAAACTTTATTTTAGTGAACTTCAGATAGGGGAGTGACCCCTAACTTACCACTTGGATACAAGAATGCATCCTTAGGTAATGGTTTTGTGAATATGTTAGCAATTTGGTCCTTTGTATGAATATATTCCAATCTAATCTCCTTATCTTGCACCAATTCTCTAACAAAATGATATTTTATTGCAATATGCTTGGTTTTGGAATGCATCATTGAATTCTTAGATATGTTGATTGCACTTTTATTATCATAGAAAATAACAACTGGTTCTTTGATTTCCATCTTCATGCCTTCCAACAACTGTTTAAACCAAACAATGTTAGAATAGTTTACTACTGTAGCAACATACTCTGCCTCTACTATTGATTGAGATGTACAATTTTGCTTTTTGCTTGTCCAAGAAACCAACCTTTTTCCAAGAAAGAATGCACCTCCACTTGTACTTTTTCTATCATCAAGGTTTCCTGCCCAATCAGCATTAGTAAATACTTTCAAATCCAAATTTCCTCCAAACTTATACCATAAACCATACTCTTCAGTTCCTTTCAAATATCTCATTATTCTTTTGATTGCCATCAAGTGATTTTCTCATGGTTTTTCTGAAAATCTTGTTGCAATACCAACTGCAAGGGAAATATCTGGTCTAGTATGAACTACATACTACAACTTTCCAATCATAGATCTATACAATGTTTGATCTACTTCTTTTGATTCATCTTTCCTGGTAAGTTTTAATCCAGTACACATATGAGTCCCAACTAGTTTACAATCTTCCATTCCAATTTTTTTCAATATCTCCTTGATGTACTTTGATTGAGTAATGTAGATACCATTTTTATTCTATTGAATTTGAAGACCAACAAAGAATTTGATCTCACCAAACATAGACATTTTAAATTCCTTATTCATTTGTTCTAAGAATTGTTTGCATAGATCATCATTCCCTGTGAAAACAGTATCATCTACAAATATTTCTACCAAGACAATCTTATTATCTGGTCCTTCTTTAATAAACAAGCTACTGTTATCATTAGTTCTTTGAAAACCAATCTGAATAAGATATTTATGCAATCTTTCATACCATGCTCTAGGGGCTTGTTTCAGACCATACAATGCCTTGTGTAATTTGCAGACCATGTTCTTCTTATCTGGATTAACAAAACCTTTAAGTTGTTCAATGTAAACCTCTTCATCTAGTATACCATTGAGGAATGCTGATTTGACATCCATCTAATAAACTTTGAATCTCTTGTGAGCAACATATGCTAGTAAGGTTCTGACTCCTTCCAATCTTGCAACAGGAGCAAAAGTTTCTCCATAGTCTATTCCTTCTTCTTGAGCATATCCTTTGCATACTAGTCTAACTTTGTTTCTTGATACCTTACCATCTTCATCCAACTTGTTTCTAAATACCCACTTAGTTCCAATCACATTTTTGTCTTTAGGTCTAGGTACAAGAGTCATTTTCCAATGCATCTTTGATATTCCTAGGTTCAAAATCAGCAAGTAAACAAGTACCTTTCAGCTTATTTCTTGTCATGGTTCCTTCAGATTTATCTCCAATGATTTGATCTACTGAACAATGTCTCCTGACATACTTAGCTAATACAGGTTCCTTGCCTTTTGAATGGATTTCATTATTATGTTTTTGCATTTCAACTTCAAGCTCTATTTATTCTAGCTCGGTAGATATTTTCTCAGTAGATGTTTGCTCAGTAAACACTTGCTCGGTAGATACTAAATTTAACTTGGTTTGCTGTGGCTTGATTTGAACTTCTTGTAACTCGGATACCGATGACTCAGGAGTAGAAGTTTCATGATTCTCTAATGTAACTGGTACTATATCAGGTTCACTGAAGACAAACCTTTTATAATCTTCTGGTTTCCTTTTGCTTTCTTCTTACAGTCCTTTTGACAAACTCATCAACTTTCACATGTGCACTTTCTATGACTTTGTGAGTAGACAAGTTCAAACATCTATATGCCTTACTTGTGCATGAGTATCCAAAGAATATACCTTCATCACCTTGTACATCAAATTTTCCTTTTCTAGATTCTTTCAAAATGTAACATTTACTTCCAAATACTTTAAGATAACTTACATTAGGTTTATAGCCATACCATAACTCATAGGGGGTTTTGAATGAGTCTTTCTTTAGCTGTACTCGATTCAAGGTATAGATTGCAGTGCTGATTGCTTCCTTCCAGTATTTGATAACAGTGCTCTTTTCAATCATTAAAGTTCTTGCACAATCCATGATGGATCTGTTTCTTCTTTCAGCTATTCCATTTTGCTGGGGTGTTCCAGGGGTTGATACTTGTCTTTTGATTCCTCTTTCAATGCAAAAGTTATTGAATTCATGTGAAATGAATTCTCCACCTCTGTCTGACCTCAAGCATTTTAATCTTTTCCCTATTTCCTTTTCTACTCTGGCCAAATACCATTTGAACTTTTCAAATGCTTCATATTTATTTCTTAGATAAATGACTATCATCATTCTTAAGTAATCATCAACAAAAAGAATGAAGAACTTTTCTCTAGTATAGCTTTCAATTCCAATGGGTCCACATAAATCAGTATGCACAATTTCTAATATGTCTTCAGACTAATAGTTTTTACTTTTAAAACCAGTCTTTCCCATCTTTCCAATTTGACAATTTTTGCATAGATCGACCTCAGGTTTCTTTATGTTGGGAATGCCTTTTACTTTCCTAAATTTTCTTATCTTTACCAAATTATCAAAGTTTACATGACACAACCTTTTATGCCATAACCAACTTTCTTCAACTTGAGCAATGAAACATGAACATTCACCTAGTTCAAGATAGAACAAGTTACCTTTAGTTTGAGTACATGATCCAATCAGCTTTCCTTTCCCATCCAGCAATCTTGTTTTACCATGCATGAATTCTACTCTAATTCTATTATTGAGTAGCTATGCCACACTTAACATATTATGCTTTAGTCCTTCTACCCAATAGGCATTATCACATATAAGTTCTTTTGTTAGAGGGATTCTTCCTCTTCCTTTTATACAACAAGGTTCATTGTTACCAAATCTTACATTGCCACCATCATACTCTTCAAAGTATTCAAACTTAGTTTTGTCACCAGTCATGTGATGAGAACAATCACTATCTATGATCCATGTATCATTTTTGCTCATATGAGAAATGAGTTCCATTTCTTCATCATTATTAGATTCATCTTTCACAGCAATATAGACAATCTCATCTTCTTCTTCATCATTAGAATCATTAGAATCTTTAGCCATAAAACATGTTTTCTGACCTTTGTCCTTGAATGATTTGAAATCTTTCTTGCCATTCAATTTTTGATCTTTCTTTTCATCTTTATTCTACTTGTTTGGACATCTAGCAGCAATATGACCAACTTCTTCACATGAAAAATAGATTAGGGGTACCTTACCTTTGTATTTTAGGCTTCAATTACTTCAAGATCATTGTCTAAACTTTGGTTTGATTCATCTTCACTTTCTGACTGAGATTTCTTTTTGCCTTTCTCCTTGAGTGAAAGTTTGGCTTCAAATGCTGATTCAATGTTCTTGGAAGCTGGAACATAGTTATCAAAGTTGTCCAGTTTAAATGCAGTCAATCTTCCAACTATAGCCTCTAGATTTATCTTATGATTTGCTTCACATCTTCTTTCCTAAATTTCAGAAACTCTGATTGCATAAATGGGAAGTAGAGTTCTGAGAACTTTACTTATAACTATCTCTTCACTAATATCTTCTCCAGAAGCTTTGATTGCACTGACATATGCTTTAACTCTTTCAACATATTTTGCAATGTTTTCATCCTCTCTCATCCTCATTTGATCAAATTGTCCTCTCAAACTTTCTGCTTTGGCTCTTCTAACATTATCATCTCCTCCGTAGATCTCTTTCAACTTTTCTCACATTTCAAAGGTAGATTTGCAGTCCTTGATATCATCAAATTCTTCATAACTCAGAGAAGATGCTATATCTATCATCATAATGTTTTGAGTCTTCTTTTTAGCAATATCCTTGACAGATAGTGTACCAGCTAGTTCTGCATATTTTTCATCAAGGTACTTCAGTCATGTATCACCAATGGATGCTAGGTGAAGTCTCATCAGTCCTTGCCATGCTGAGAAGTTATTTTTGTCAAGTCTTGGGATTTCCCTTTTGTAAGACATCTTGATCTTTGGTTTAGATCCTTGAAATCTTATCCTGCAAGCACCAAAAGCTCTGATACCAATTGTTGGAAATAGATATTGAGTAACTGAGAGGGGAGGAGTGAATTAGTTACCACAAAAATAAATCCACAGATCCTTAGATGTCTTAAAATATAGCTGCTGACAATCTCACAAATAAATCTGAAACTTTATAGATGTTCTAATAACTTATTTAGCATTTAAAGTGATAACATGCATGCATAAAGAAATAACATGAACACAAGAGACACCAGATTTAACGTGGAAACCCAATTTGGAAAAAATCACCAAGTAACTAGTTACCAATTTTCACTCTTCTGAAGTGAGTCCTGTTAGGAGCCAACCCTGTTAAAGGTTAAAAAACACACTGTTAGGTGTGACCCTATTAGAGGATTTGATCACCTTGTTAGAAGTGGCCTTGTCAAAGGTCTTTAAAACAATTCAACTGAATTGTCACCTTGTTAGAGGATTTACAAAATGGCTATCAAACCAACTCTGTTAAGAGATTTTGAATCACTATTACAATGATTAGAAAGCAACAGTGAAGTGATCTAAACTATATGCAACTTATCTTTGTTGAATACAGATCTCTATTTTGCTTCACTAGATCCTCACTGATCGAATGCAACTTTGCAATTTCATAGGGATATCTAATCCTTCCTCAACATTCGCTCATATATTTGCTTATTCATACATTCGCACTTTTATGCATCCACACACTTTTTTTTTTTTTTAATTCACAACTTGACCTTTAATATATACCTTACAAATTATCAAGTTGGCTCAATTACAAGTTGCAACAACTGAAAAACATAAATTAGTCGACTGCATAAAACAATTAAACTTAATTCTTTAGAACAATAAAATTCTTCACTACCTGACCCAGCTCGGTGACCATTGCTTAGAATGGTTTCCCCAGTGTTAACCAAATGGAGCTTGGTAACACTACAAACCTTGCAACTTCCTTCGAAGATCGAGTTAACTCGGTATATACTGACCTTCCTTTGTTTACCGAGTGAGCTCGGTAAAAGCTAATTTTTCTTCGCTTACCGAGTGAGCTCAGTAAAAGCTAACTTTCTTTTTCTTACCGAGTGAGCTCGGTAAAAGCTAACTTTTCTTCACTTACCGAGTGAGCTCGGTAAAAGCTAACTTTCTCTTACTTATCGAGTGAGCTTAGTAAAAGCTAATTTTTCTTCGCTTATTGAGTAAGCTCGGTAAAAGCTAACTTATTGTGTAATGTTAAGGAATGCTCAGTAGTCACTATAAATTGCTTTGCTAACCATCTAAGCTTGGTAGACTCTGTCTAATGGCTGATATGAAATTTGTGTAACATCAAAGACAATACATAATTAACAATTGTATCCAACATAAATTTTCATTTTTAATCTTATTAAAAATCTTATCAATTGTAGATTTAGGAGGATGGCTTACCACTTTAAATTGGCTTGTCTTTAGATTCTATTCTCTCCTCATCATCTGTATTTGGTTGAGCCACATATCTTCTTTTCTTCTTGGGCTCTTTAGCTAGTTGTGTAGTGGCTTTCTTCTTTTCTTTTACTACATCTTTGGCCTTTTGATTTGATGCTTTTGTTGTGGCCCTTGTTGCTATTGGCTTAGCTGGAGCTGGCTTTGTTGGAGCTTTCTTTGTGACCTTCTTAGGCTTTGGCTGAGTTATAGGTTGAGTTTTTGCCTTTCTCTTCTTCTACTTGGAAGGTGTAGGTGCTTCCTTGGATTCTTCTTCCTCACCACCTTCCTCTTTATCTTCTCCTTGGCCTTGTGTTAGCTCTTCTGGCTCTTGTCCTTGCTCATCTTATTCTTCACTATCACCTTCTACTTATTCTACTTCTTCTTCTCTTGCTTCACTTTCAATGCTAGCTCAAAATGTGTTCTTTATTTTTCTTACCATTTTGTATTTCTTCTTGATAACTAAAGTAGTTTTCAATTTAGTCTCTACTTTGGACTTGACAACATCATATGTCCTAAAGTGAGGAGCCTTCTTATCAATTTCTTCTACTAGTAATGTTGTTATTGCTGCTAAGGCTTCATCAATATCCATTTCATATCCTAATGGCCTTAGCCATCTTACCCTTGGTATTGCTGCTTGAATGTAGGTGAAATCAATATCAACCAAGAAACATATATCATTGGCATAATTATCAACTAATAAGACTGGTATCCTCATCCTTTTCTTCATATACTTCTTAAAGTCTTGAAAATAGCTTGTCATCTATGCCTCAAAGTTATCTCCCATTTGATCAATAAATTCATTTATTTGGGTGATTACATATTTGTTAGAGTTCCAGTTCACTTTCCCAATTGAAGGGAATTTTTTGATCACATAAAAGAATATGCACATGAGAACTGACCAAAATTTTAATTGAGCACCTTTTGATCTCCTTATAGCTCCTAGGTACTCATTGATTTGCTACAAAATGAGTTCAACAAGATCATATGTGTAGACACCTAAATTTGATTACACCGCTTTGGTAATCTAATTTAGCCATCTCTAAAGGCATCATTAATTAAATTCTTATTTAATTAATCCTTTTCCATCCATAGCTGATTAATTTAATTAATCATCTATAGTCCTAATTGATAAATCAAATAACTTATTATTTATCAGTTAAACCCTATTCTTCTATCTAATTTCAAAAATCCTCATTTATTAAATAAATCTATTTGATAAAAAAATCCTCAAATTTAAAAACCCCTAACTTATCCCTAATCCTTCATTTAGCCTAATCCACCCCATCCACCCATACTAACCTAGCTTAGCCACTAGCTCACCCACCCTTATTAATTCCATCCACTTGCACATCTCTAACATCCCTAATCTAATCCTAAACCCAAGCCTAATCCACCCCTTAATGTTGTCACATTCCTGAAACAAGTTTAAGACTTTCCTAAACCAAACCAAAGTCTCCCCTCAAAAATCCCAACCACCAAGTCATGAGTGCTCTTACAAAACATAAAAGACTCTTACAAGCCCACTCATGACTCTTACATCTATCTTCCACACTCTTCCCTCTTCCACACTCATTCCTCTTACATCTCTCTTACATACTCAACCCCACTCATCATGCCTTTAACCAACCATTTACCCTACCCTCTCACACTCATTCTCCTTGTGACAAGTGTCACCTTCCCATTGGTGCTAAACAAGCACAATCCATGTGCTCTCCTTTGAGTGCATCCTAGCCCTCCTTAGGCCTTCATCTCTTCTTGAATCTTAGCCCTCCATCCCTTAAGCCCTTAGCCTATAAATTGAATCTCATCCCAAGCCATTTCAAAAAAAAAAAAAAAAAAACAATCGTTGAGCTAAAGTTACCATGCTATTTTGAGAACCAAAGTCATTAATCTTAACCTTATAATGCCAAATTGAGAGCTCACAAGGCTACCAATTTTCCATTACCCATCTCCACCATTGAAGAAAATTGGGCAAGCAATTGAGCATACATCCACATCAAATGACACATCTACAAAATCAAGGAAGCATGGAGTGTTTTCTCTTTTAAGGTTTGTATTTCTTGTTTGCTTTCTTTGTCTAAGCTTATATGTGAATTTAGTTTTAGTTTGTGAATGTTTCTCTTATTGCTAATGTTCCTTGCACACTAAGATCTAGTTATACATTTTGGTACGCTCGGTGGGACCCCGCTATGGGTCATTTAATCATCAATTTCCATCTATATGTTGTTTTACTAAAAATATAATGTTTCTTGTTCTTTGAGTGAGTTGTAGGGTGTTTCACTTATTTTTGCAGGTTGAAAGGTGCACTTAGGAAGAAGAAATACCCTCTAAAAATCCAAAAATAACGAAAAAAAATTTTAAAAAATTGGAAAAAATCCGCGTGTTTAGCTTTTTTTGCGCAGTGTCATCTCCGCAGTTTGGCGTCTGCGCCTACAAATTGTCATCTCCGCCAGCTACTTTGTTGTCCTCACAACCAAATTGTTGTCTCCGCAGTTTGGCATCTCTGACTATTGTCTATGAATCTTGGACTGTCATCTCCGCAAATCAGCGTCTCCGCCAACTACTCTGTCGTCTCTACAACTTGAACTGTCATCTTTGCCGTCGCCAACTTAAACTATCTTCTCCACTGCCGCCAACTTAATCTATCATCTCTGCCTCTTTCTCTGTCATCTCCACAGATTAGCGTCTTCATAGTTTGGCGTTTGCGTTTGATGAACTGTCTTAAAAAAAGTTAAAATTTTTTTTTCCATAGTTAAGCTTTCATTTTTGAATATTTTGGGTAACTAACTAAATTGCTTTTTTCGTCTCATTGCAGGTTGGAGCACATATGAAACCACTAACCATGCTTCTTGCAGGTTCTCATGTTGCTAAAAAATGAACTTGAATGTTTAATCATTTGTCTTTGAATGCATGTTGCTAAAATGAACTTGAATGGTTAAACACATTTTCCATTGAATGAATGTTGCTCAAAACACACTATTGAATGCCATGGATTAAAATCAATTTTCTTTGGAATGCATGCTTAAAAAAAAACAAACTCAATCTTGAATGCAAAGAATCAATGAATCAATGCAATATCTCACACTTCAATTTTTGGGGCATTAAAAAGAACAAACAAATATCTCTTTTGTATACAATTTAGGCAAAGTTTGATTTTTGGAAAATTAAGAAACTTTGTTAAGTTAAATACAAATTTGCAAAAATCAATTTGAGTAGTTCCTTGGACTCACCTCTTTTCTAATCACCCATCAATTCAACCATTGGTTGCAATCTCAGTGCCATTTATGGGGATGGGTCTACTTGAAAAAGGTGTTAAATGTTCCACAATCTAACTAACTCACTTGGTCTTTGAACGTTTGCTTTAACTTTATCAAAATTCTTAAATGACCAAAAATCTAGATTAAATCAATCACACTTCAAATTTGGGCATTAAAATTGAACAACAATTGACGTGGAAAGCCTCTGGGTGCGTGCTTGAAATCAAATCTCACACACTTTTGTTTTTGGCTTAAAACAAACTCACACTCAATCTTGAATGCCTTAAAGAAAATTAATCGATATTTGACATGGAGGGCCTCCAGGCGCGCGAGTTTGCTTTTGTTGACCCTAACTCTTCTTCTTGTTTGCATTCTTTGATCGATTTACTTTTGTTGGCGCTTCAAGTTGGAATTGAACATTGTCTCTTAAACATGAGTGCTTGCAAAGTCTAGATTAGCACACATAAGAGTCAGCTGGTAAAAGAACAAGCATGTTTTTTAGCCCAAGGTCATCCAAGTCTTCTCTCCACTTGTCGTATTTTGAGGCCATCTTGGGTGCATAAGATTAGAATCCAAAACCTTGTTTCTTTTTAGGAGGCCTGCTTGGGGATTTCATCACCCCTTGGATGACCTCAACTCCAGCGTTCCGACAGAGTATAAGAATCAGGAGGTGAGTCGAAAGACACCTCTCTTGGGATCAAGATTTTGTTACTCAGGCTAAGCCTCAAGGAACTTTATACCCTTGAGAAGTGAAAGAGGAGAAGTGGGTTTTCGCTCCTCTCGGCTATGTGACACCTTTTTGGTCTCATCTACGAATTTGGGCCTCACGTACCTTGCATATATCGAGTACTCCCTAGCTAAACCAACTGTTAGCCTTGTAGAAAACTATTTAGGGTGTTAATGTGTTTGAAGTGACTGATTAAAATATTTGTAAAACATACATAGTCCTCAGCGCAAGTATCACATTCTGAGAACCACAAAATTCTATCTGGGTGTTCCTATCTATTGCTTGATTTTATTTTACTTGTTGAATGAATGTTTGCCGAACTTGGTCAATCCTAGCTTAGGGCACACTTAGCGTAGTCACTGCCTATTTTAGAAGTTGAATGATTCGAAGCAAAACAACTGAGATCTCTCAAATCCAAGCAAATTCAAGAATTTATGTCAGAATAGCCCAAACCCAAAAAAAAGTTTCAAAAAGTCAAACTCAAGCCATCTCTGGCATACCAAGAACTTTCAGCCAAGAGAAAAGAAATAACACCAAGCCCACGAATTGCCAAACTCCACAAAGTAGAGGACAAAGCTACTGATGAAGCACTTCAAGAGGCCTGGTTAGAGTACACCATCAAATTTAGACAACATCTAGGAGTTAATCCTGCTTATGCCTTACCAACTAGGCATGATTTCTATGATTAGACACCCTTGTTTCTCCACATATTCTTGGATAAGCTTCACCTTAGAGTCATCTTTGTACAAAAGCCAGCAATCTTAGTTTATCCCCTTAAGCATTATTAGCTCATCCATCTCATTTAGAACCAAACCATCTAGCCATCAATCCAAAATCTGCACATTTAAGCTTTCAAAATTTTTGTCACCTTGCCAAAATTTTGCCATTCCTAAAATCTTTCAAATCCACCAATCTCACCAAGGTTATCCCTTTGATAGAGCTTTGTCTAGGGTAATCTAGCTTTGTCACTTGTTATCCCTCATCAGTAGTTGATCTTGTCCACACCAAGCAAAAAGGTGGAGAAAGCCTTCTCGAATATCTGCAAAGATGGAAAACCCTTACCACTCGCATATCTTGCACCTTGCCAGAGTGTCATTTGGTGAAAATGTTTATTGATAATGCCCATCCTAGCTTGGCTCACCACATGACCATGAATTGCTTGCAGACCTGCAAAGATATCAAAGAGAAAGGAATTATCCTTGAGCAAGGACTCATTAAAGATGGTGTGGTCAAGATTTACAAGGAAGACAACCAAAATCAATCACATTCCAATGACAAGTCTAGATATTGGAACAAAAATAAGCATGTTGCAAAAGATGGCGTCACTGACACCAGACATGTGAATATTGTTGGTCCTTCTCACAACCAGTCCAACCCACCCTATCAACCAAACAATTAGCAAGCTATCAACTACCAATAGCAGAATAACCATAGCTATCAAAACCACAATCCAAGACCAAACTTTCAAGGTTCTAGCAATCAAGCTAATGCCATCAATGTAGCTAGAGGACAAAAGCCCAGATTCCAACCTACACCTAGAAACTATACACCCCTTGGTGAGCCATTGGATGTAATTTTTGAAAAATTAGTCAAGGAAAACCTCATCAAATTTCCTCCTACCTAGCAAATTGACCCAAGCCAATCCAAATCTGCATGGTACAAAGACAATGAGTACTAAAAATTTCATAGGGTAAAAGGTCACACTACCCTCAGATGCATGAAACTGAAGGATTATGTGCAGGACCTCATTGATCGAAAGGAAATCACTGTTGGTGCCCAAACCTCTCCGAATACAGGCTTACAGATCTATCAAAATGCTTTTCCTCCTCACAACAATCAAAATCCTAGAAAAGAACCTATCCAAACCAACAACAACAACACCAACAACCGTCAGCCAAACCAACAACATGGTAAGAACAATGACCACACTTCATCCTATATAGACTATGGTAGCCTTATAAGTTGTATATCCAAGAAAAGGCCTTCTATCAATGTTATCAATATCCAAGGACCAAATAATGAGTGTGTAGTCACCACTCGAAGAGCCCGATTTAACATCGCAGGCCCACCCGTTTCACCAGCACCATCAGCGCCATCAAAAAGCCAATACAATATCTTTGAACACCTTGGGAACATGCCGGCCCAAATCTCCATTTTAGACCTTCTTCGCACTAGTCCTATGTACAAGAACATCCTTGACAGTGCTCTCATATAATCTCGTGTCCCTTCTGATATCAATGCTATTGATTTTTGTAATCTTGTTGGACACCTTTCATCCTCATGTGCCCTATCGTTCAAACATACCGACATACCTGTGGTCAAGCCAAATCACACCCTTCCGCTTCGCATAGCCATCATGGTATCAAATTTTGCTGTGAAAAGAGTAATGATAGATAATGGATCAGCCTTGAATATTTGCACCCTAAAATTCATAAAACATGCTAGGTATACTGAGGCAGATATCATCAGTGAGGTTATCACCATCAAAGCTTATGACAACTTGGAAAGAACCACAGAAGGAACTATTTTGCTGCCAATCAAGGTTGGGCCAGTCATCCAAGAAACACTCTGCCATGTTATTGATCTAAACCTACCATTCAACATCCTCCTTCGTCACCCATGGATTCATGCCATGAAAGCTGTTCCATCCACTTACCATCAATGCGTCAAATTTTTGCATCAAGGCATTGAGGTAACCATCCATGTTGATCCAGAACCCTTTGCTTATTGCAATACAGTTGAAGCTTCATATACAAACCATTACCCTAGAATTAATATCGACACATCCATTGCCAGCTCATCCCACACTTGTAATGACCCAAAAACTATCCTCGCCTCCACCCTGTCGATTGTGAAGATCAATAACAAAGGCTGTGGAGAGTTTAGTCTGTCAGATGCATTTTTTATTAGGGCACTCCCACTAGATCCACATGCCCATGGATGACCGACATACCACAAAGCTAAGGAGATTCCACCTCCTCGATACAACAGTTTGGCCCAACAACCTTTGCGTCCTCAAAAATCCCTCTTCATGAGAAGCTCACTCCGGATATCAACAATTTGTTACATAAGGATGCACCTCAAAGAAATCAGGCACGCCTTGATCACTTTAGCTAGAAGTATCCCCAAGAACATAAGCTCATCAGTGATAAATGGAACTATCAAGGTGGTGGTCTAGGACTAGAAGAAAGAGGCATGCAATGCCCCATTGACGCACACAAGTTGGAATCAAAGTCAGGTCTTGGCTTTGGCATACCCACAACTGAGGGCACCAATACAGATGGTCATGCTTTTTTGAACATTCACCATGACCTTGTTGAAATCAAAGACATTCTTGAGGAAGTTGAAAAGAGAGCCTACGATGATATCCTAGACCAAATCTTCCTAGGAGACTCTATTCTCTGAGAACTATCCATCCATCTCATTGACCTACCACTCGCTCATCCACAACTCATAGATTGCGACCAACCAAGCATCATACACATTGATGAGTTCACATCAGAGGAAGCACTTCTGAGATTCATGGGAGCCGAAACTCCTCGTAAGAAAAAAAAGCCAAAATCTGCCTATATCTACAAGATAGATCCCAAGGGGTATTTTGGAGAAAATCCACAACCTAGTTCCGATACACCCAAAACTAGAACAAAGGTGAATCTAAGACTAGCTAAGGCAGTGTAGAGAACCCCTCAGCAAGAACATCTAGAGCCATAAGCAGAACATGAGGATTTAGCATTACCTCCTCAAGATAATTGACTAGAGATATCTTCTATTCTAATTGAGGATACTAGAGAAGTCAACATCAGTTCTTCAGAGATCCCTAGGCTTGTTCACATTGTTGCATCCCTATCACAAGACCAAGCTGACCTGCTCTTTGAGGTCTTAAGAGAGAACATTGGTTAATTTGCATGGTCATATCAGGACATGCCAGGGATTGATCCAAAGCTTGTAGTTCATCATCTTGCAGTCGATCCAAAGATCAAGCCCGTCAGACAAAAGCTTAAAAAAATGCACCCCAAGGTGGCATTATTGGTCAAAGCTGAATTAGAAAGAATGTTAGCTACTAAGGTTATCTGACCTATTGACTACTTAGAGTGGATCTCCAACATGGTCCCCATCACTAAACCTTCTAGTGACATCAGAATCTGCACTGATTTCAGAGATCTTAACAAAGCTTGTCTAAAAGATGATTTTTCCTTGCCCAACATAGATATGATTGTAGATCTTACAGCTGGACATGAAATTTTGTCCCTCATGGATGGATTTTCTAGGTATAATAAATTCATGATTGTAGAAGAGGATCAGCATAAGACAGCATTCACTACCCCTTGGGGAACCTTTTGTTACAACATGATGCCTTTTGGCCTAAAGAATGCTAGGGCTACCTATCAAAGAGCTATGACAACCATTTTTCATGATCTCATCCATAGCATTTTGGAGGATTATGTGGATGATATCTTGGTCAAGCCTCATACCTTCATGGATCATCTTGCTGACCTAGAGAAAGTCTTTGATAGGTTAGCCCAATATCATCTCATGCTAAATCCCAAGAAGTGTGTCTTTGGGGTCACATCAGGCAAGCTTCTAGGCTTTATAGTTTCTAAATGAGGTATAGAGATCGAACCCAAGAAGGTCAAAGCTATCTTAGACATGCCTCCTCCCCAGACACTGCGACAGCTTCATTCTCTTCAGGGAAAGCTTCAATCTGTTTGGTGCTTCATCTCCCAGCTTGCAGATAAGTGTACACCATTTTCACATTTAATGAAGAAGGATGAGAACTTCAAGTGGGATCCTTTATGTCAGTGTAGCTTTGACCATCTCAAGCAGTATCTCACCAATCCCCCTATCTTGGTTCCACCGGTTCTTGGTCATCCCCTGATTTTGTACATATCAGTAACACCTACTGTTCTAGGAGCACTTCTAGCACAGCTCGATGACTACAGCAGAGAAAGAGCCATCTACTACATCAGTAGAACCCTAGTTGGTTATGAACTCAATTACACTCCTATGGAAAAATCTTGTTTGGTAGTTGTTTTCTCAACTCAAAAGCTTCGCCACTACATGCTAAGTCATACCATCCAACTAGTCTCCAAGATCGACCCTCTCAAGTATATGCTCTCCAGAACAGCACTTACAGGCCATTTGGCCAAATGGGTTATGCTCCTTAGTGAATTTGATATCCAGTATGTGGACAGAAAGGAAATCAAAGGGCAAGCTATAGCAGATCACCTAGCTGATGCACCTCTAATAGATGCATATCCTTTGATCACAGAATTTCCAAATGAGCATATCTGCCTAATTGAAGAACAACCCCCATGGAAGCTTTATTTTGATGGTTTATACACATCTCATGGATCAGGGGCAAGAATATTGTTGGTCACACCTCAAGGGGATTACATTCCAAAAGCCTTCAAGCTACAATTCCCTAGCACCAATAATATAGTTGAGTATGAAGCTCTTGTAGCAGGATTAAAGATAGCTGTAGAATGGAATATCACTGAGTTAAAAATCTTTGGTGATTCTCAACTCATCATCAAGAAAGCCCTAAATGAATATCAAACCAAAGATGAAAAGCTATTACCCTACAAAGAGCTAGTTGATTAGCTAACCTAGCATTTTACAAAGCTTCAGTTTACACAAGTGCTTTGGATATAGAACAAAGCAGCAGATGCTATGGCTACTATAGGCTCATTCTTGGAAATTCCCCAAGCAGCTACATAGTATGAGTTTTTAGTGGAGCAGCTCCTCACACCTGCCTATGCAAATGAGGATTCAAACCATGTTTGTATCTTGGTTGGTCCCCAATCCCCTTGGTACCATGAGATTCATGCTTACCTTAATGATGATATCATATCCCCTCACCTCACACATACGCAATGCTAGAACCTCATCCAAAAATCATTCCGCTATGTTATCATAGCCAATACCCTATATCGTCAGGGTTATCACAATGCTCTCTCTCAATGTTTAGATCAAAATGAGGCCGCAATGGTGTTAAAAGAAGTACACTTTGGACTTTGCGATGCCCACACAAGTGGTATTGTCCTAGCATAGAAAATCCTTAAAGCAGGCTACTATTGGCCTACCATTGAAGAAGACTCCTATGACTTTGTCAGAAAGTGTCTCCCATGTCAGCAGCATGCAAATCTTGTGCACGCTCCAGCACAGGATCTACAGCCTATTGCACCAACTTGGCCTTTTGCTTGTTGGGGCCTTCATCTAGTTGGAACTATCACACCCCTCTCATCTGATGGACATAAATGGATAATAACAGCTACCGACTATTTCACTAAGTGGGTGGAAGCTGTCCCCCTAGTCTCAGCTACAGGAGTTCAGGTCTCCAAGTTCATCTTGTACCACATTATTTTCTACTACGGCATCCCATCCACCATCTTCACTGACCATGGAGGTAACTTTGAAAATCTCAACATGGAAGAATTATGCACTTCCCTCCACATCCATCATCACTTCTTTAGCCCATATTTCCCACAAGGTAACGGCCAGGTAGAGCCAACTAACAAAACCCTCCTCAAAATCCTAAAGAAAGTTGTCAATGATTTAGGCCACGATTGGCACCTAAAAATAAATTCAGCTCTAGGGGCCTATCGAACCTCGTTCTGTACATCCATAGGAACAACTCCATACTCCCTATTCTATGGTGTTGAAGTAGTATTACCTATAGAAGTTGAACTTCCCTCACTATGCATATCTTTGCGAGGGCAAATATCAGATGAAGAATACAGAGTAGCTCAGCTCACCCAACTAGATCTCTTAGATGAGAAGAGACAACAAGTCTATGACCATCTCAAAGTCTATCAAACTCATCTCAAAAGGAATTTCAACAAGAAGGTGCTCCCATGACACTTTCAGCCAGGTGACATGGTCCTCAAAGAAAACATGAAAGTCCAAGCAGATCGAGAAAAGAAAGGCAAGTTTGAACCTACATGGCTCGGTCCTTATGTTGTCACTGCATTCTTTGGCTTTGGAACCTATCAGTTATCTACACTACAAGGAGAACTCTTGAATGATCCTACTAACATCATTCATCTCAAGAAGTTCTATGCTTGAAGATCCTTGGTAACCTAGCTTTTGAAAAATACAAAAAAAAATAGTAAAGAGAAATAGGCGTCCAATGGTGAAAACTTAGCAATTTAGGCACCTTGGATAGGTACTTTGGTGAAAACTTGGTAATTCAGGCACCTTGTGTACTAAAGACTAATCCATTATCTATCACTATCCTATCCCTCATCCATCCACCCACCATTTCAATAAAACACCTACTTGTTCCCTTGGTGTTCCAACCAAATATCCAAAATCTAATGGAGCTTTTAAATACCTCTTATATAGCTTTTAAAATCTTGTACCTCAGCTTGTAAAATCTTTTACCAAAGCTTGTATTATATCTTGTAAATCTTGTACCATACCTTGTATATTCGAATCTTATCCAAATCTTGTACCATATTCTAGCTTGTAAATAAGCTTGTATCTTAGCTTGTATACTATCACATGGACACAAAGAACCTCATTTTCACTTAAGCTTTTTGCAAACCATCTACCTATCCACCTATCAACTATTATAGACATCCCATCCTTCACAAACATTTCCATCTCACAAAAACCAAAACATGAACAAACTTTTACATTTGTAAATATCTTTGTCTGTCAGCTTGTACATCCTCTTTAGCTTAGTACCATTGTATCTATCCAACGTTCATGTCAGTTCATCCTTGATCAACATCTTGCACACATCGCACATCTTGGTTAGCTATTCCAATGCATCCTTTAGCTAGATTTTCTATCACCAAAGTGTTATCCTTCTTAGTTCAGCTTCCCAGATGCATCACTCATCTAGATCCATCAGCTTAGGTGCTCTCCAATAGATCCTTGTAGGATATAGCTTTTCTCATGTCTGATCTTGGTCCGTTAGTACCTCGTCCTACCCATCTCGTTGGCAAACAGTTCTCTTTTTTATTTTTGCTTTCTTTTGATTTAGAATCTTCCCTTTTGGGTCTTGAAATATCTTTTCCAAGCAATCTCTTTGTTCCCTCCTTAAGGTTGCCACAATCTTCCATATCATGGTATGCTACGAATGGGGCAATCAGAGCGTAAGGTCTTGATCATGTCTTTTGCCTATTTTCTTTTTCTGCTTGTGGGTTACCTAGTGTCATTTCCATGCTACTTCCTCTGGGATTCATGTGTGATACTGGGGCAATCCTTGCGCATTTGTTTTGAGTCAGTTTGTCAGTCCTCTGGATGGTTGGTGAAAAGGCCTTGATGTTCTTGGTAACCTTGGCAATTAAACAATAGTCCTATAGCAAATCTAGTGCTTAACTACATAGTGGTACTTCTCTTTGAAGTATCCCCCTACTCAAAAAAAAAAGCTTCAATGGATTCCCTTCATCTCCATTATCCCCCATCCATCTCTAGCATCTATCACTCCTCCCCCAGCTTATGCATCAGTATCTCTTTGAATCACTCCTCACGCTTAGCTTTAGGGATCCACAATCCTAGTCTTAGGGATCCACCAATCAAATCAATCCACCAAGCCTCATCTTTTGAGATCCATAATCCTAGTCCTAGGGATCTCCGAAACCCATCTTCTGCCAATCCGACTCTTTGAAATCCTGTTGCATCAGCTTTATCATTCCATCATCCATCTCCCTATCATGGATTCCTTTTATAGCGCTCCGCTCCTCCACCCCCCCCCCCAATCTTGGAAAGTCTTAAGCTTGCTTTACTATTGTGCCTCTGATTCTCCTTTATCATTCTCTTGTAGTGAGAGTTTGAGCTAATTCAGCCCCTCCTCTTTGACAATCTGTGTCTCTGCTCGTCTTGATTTCTTGTACTTTTCAAGAAGCCTTCAAGCCTCTTTTCTCTCTTTGCCGCCTTCTTGAGTGGGCATCATCTAAGTCTATTTTGTCCTCTTCTTATCTGAGACTGGGGCAACCTTGTTGCTAAAACATTTTCCTTGTGTCGTCTTCATTCGAACTTCTTTGAAATAGTGTTGTCTCAACACTATGTCAAAGAGGGGCAAAATGTAGACACCTAAATTTGATTACACCACTTTGGTAATCTAATTTAACCATCTCTAAAGGCATCATTAATTAAATTCTTATTTAATTAATCCTTTTCCATCCCTAGCTGATTAATTTAATTAATCATCTATAGTCCTAATTGATAAATCAAACAACCTATTATTTATCAATTAAATCCTATTCTTCTATCTAATTCCAAAAATCCCCATTTATTAAATAAATCTATTTGATAAATAAAATCCTCAAATTAAAAAACCCCTAACTTATCCCTAATCCTTCATTTAGCCTAATCCACCCCATCCACCCATACTAACCTAGCTTAGCCACTAACTCACCCACCCTCATTAATTCCATCCACTTGCACATCTCTAACATCCCTAATCTAATCCTAAACCCAATCCTAATCCACCCCTTAATGTTATCACATTCCCTAAACAAGTTTAAGACTTTCCTAAACCAAACCAAAGTCTCCCCTCAAAAATCCCAACCACCAAGTCATGAGTGCTCTTACAAAACATAAAAGACTCTTACAAGCCCACTCATGACTCTTACATCCATCTTCCACACTCTTCCCTCTTCCACACTCATTCTTCTTACATCTCTCTTACATACTCAACCCCACTCATCATGCCTTTAACCAACCCTTTACCCTACCCTCTCACACTCATCCTCCTTGTGACAAGTGTCACCTTCCCATTGGTGCTAAACAAGCACAATCCATGTGCTCTCCTTTGAGTGCATCCTAGCCCTCCTTAGGCCTTCATCTCTCCTTGCATCTTAGCCCTCCATCCCTCAAGCCCTTAGCCTATAAATTGAATCTCATCCCAAGCCATTTCAAAAAAAAAAAAAAAGAACAATCCTTGAGCTAAAGTTACCATGCTATTTTGAGAACCAAAGTCATTAATCTTAACCTTATAATGCCAAATTGAGAGCTCACAAGGCTACCAATTTTCCATTACCCATCTCCACCATTGAAGCAATTTGGGCAAGCAATTGAGCATACATCCACATAAAAGGACACATCTACAAAATCAAGGAAGCATGGAGTGTTTTCTCTTTTGAAGTTTGTATTTCTTTTTTTCTTTCGTTGTCTAAGCTTATATGTGAATTTAGTTTTAGTTTGTGAATGTTTCTCTTATTGCTAATGTTCCTTGCACACTAAGATCTAGTTCTACAATAGGTATGATCTTTCTTTATCAATTTATAAGCCATATCACCTACTATGTAGTGTATGTTGTTTAGTCTGTTGGATTGATTGAATTTATGTGAAATTATCCTCATAGAAAAGTCAAGTAGGGGTTTAGTCACTGTCAATGGTCATTCCCTTATTGTTCCATTTTGCACCAGTATTCTTTTCAATTACTTTCTTCCTATTACTTCTTAAGGTCTTTGGTCGATCTAGGTTTGGAAGACTAGTAACCCTATGCACAATCCTCTTTGTAATTTTGATAGGTCTTATCTGTAGCCAAAGATATCCATCATGAAATTGGCTTAGAACAATATGAATCCATTTTTCTTTTTAACACTATAGGGAAAACTAGGGTTTTGGTCAGACCCTTCTTCTCAATAATTTGAAACTCATCTTTCAGTATTCCATTTTCACAGAACTTATCATAGGGATTGAAGATAATGCACTGACTGGGTCATTTTTATAGGCAACTTTAGGTATTGGCCTAAATTCAAGCTATTTAACTTCTTTGCTAACCAGATAAATCTCATAATCTTCCTTTGCCTTAAGGTTTCTAGAGCTAGAGGCCATTTTACCACAATAGGGCTTTAAAATGTATTAAAAACTATAACTCTACATATCTTAGCACTTGATAAATACCTTTGAATTGATGAGTTTGTTCTGTATTGTTGTTGGAATTGATGCAAATGACTGTAAGGTAGCTACTTGATCACCTCTTTTCTCTTCTCATCTTTTCTCTGCATTTGAATGACATGAAAACTAACAAAATTTTACCTTATACCTATCAGAGACCTAGCATTAAATTCTTTATGCTTACATCTATAAAACGCAACACTTGAAGGTTTTAGTATAACTTGGCTTCCTTTATAGTTCATTTACTCGGCTTCCACTAGACTTCTACTTCACTAGGCTTCAACTATTAGCTCGGTAGCTATTGGAAACTTGACATCCATTGGACCTTCACTTGGCATCTAAGGGTAACTTTGTATCTTCTTCAAAAAAATTGCTTGGCATCTTCTCTCATGTAGATTTCTTCTTTGCAGTACTTCATTTGTTCTTTGGAATTGATGTATGATATAGTTTTGTATATCAGTTCCATATACCTATCTTGTGCTTAATTGGATGAAATGTGGTCACTTGACCTCTTGGGTAAAGTGATCCCTCCATTGAATGTGCTACACTCACCTTTCTTTTTCTAAGTTTTGTTCATTTTTCCTCTAATTTGTTCAACATCAACCTTCTTTTTTCCTTTGTTGGGAAATTCTTGCTAATATGACTTGTCTTCAAGCAACTAAAACATGTAGTTTGGCTTAGCCATCTATTGTAACTTCTATTAAAATGTGTTTTTATGCAATTCTCATGGATGTGTCCATACTCCTAAAAATAATAATAGTTATTCCTAGTGTTGTAATCCCAGTTGTAGCAATTTCCATGATTGGTTACTCTTGTAGGCTGATTAGCTGTCCAAATAGGCTTTAATCTACACTCAAATGCTCTATGTCCATATTTTTGGTAGTTGTAGTAGTGACCTTCAAATCTTGGTGTCCTCATAATCTTTTTTCTGCATTCATGTGCTTGATTTCCCTACTTTTTTGTACTTATGACAAAAACTTGCATTAGTGGGCTTATTATGCTGATGATTGTTCTTGCTCCTACACATATTAGAGGTATGCCCCTTTTTACCATAGAAATTAAAAGTAGGTTTAGTATTCTTACCTTTGTTATTCCTTTCTTCTTTATTCTTGGATGATTCTCCTTGTTTAGTGCTGGTTTATCCAAGTCCTGAAGTGTCATTACTAGCCCTTGGTGATTTCAGTAATTGATCAAAATGCTTGATAGACTCATTAGGTTTGTTGTAGCTTTCTAATATCTCTTTTCTCTCTTCAATTCATTATGAAATTATTCATTTTTCATCTTCAAAGTGGAAATCTCAATGTCCTTCATGTTTAGCTCATGATGAGCATTCATCATCTGGCTTAAGTTGTCTAGCTGCATGTTTGAGATTTTCTCAAACTTAATTGTCTTCTCTTCCAGTATATTGGTGAGATTTATTTTTTCATCTTCTATCATGGCCTTATCTTCAATAGCTCTTTTTTTTTTCAGTCACTTCACAAATCATTAGGCTTGTGATTCTTGTTCAAGGTTGAGCAATCTAATTTCTTTAGATTGTGCTCTATTTTTCTCCATTAGTTCTACTATTGTTGCATCAAATTCTTTGGAATCTCCATTTGAGAACACTTGTGTGGTATCAATCTCCTTGTAGTGTCTATCATTTTCAGCTATGGCTATCTCCTTTCTTCTTTTTAAGGATTTTCTCAATTCCTCTCTAGCTTCTTCCACTTTGTGTAGAGCTAGTTGCACATCAATCACCTGATTGTCCATGATCTTCCCAAGTTTGAAAACTTCCATCCTTTAGACCTTTTCTCTAAGCTGTTAGGCTTCTCCTTGTGAGAACCTTGATTCTAATACCAATTTTTGAAATGTTCAAAAATGGGAAGAGTACTTCTGAGAGAGGGGGTGGGGGGCTGAATCAGAAGTACCACACTTTTAACTTTATTCAACAATCTAAATTACATAACTGAAAAGTAAACTACATGCAGGTAAACATATAAGAAAATATGAAATGGAAGCATGCATCAACACATAACACAAGAGAATTGGTAACCCAAAAACCCTCTAGGAATAAGAAGGTAAAACCAGGGTGGGGATGATACCCACAAAAATCATTGCAGCAATATATGTTCTACCACTTCTGATGGTCTGCCCTATGAAAGGTCTACCCTATTAAAGCCTTTACACTGTGTCAATAGTGACCTAGTTAGAGGATTTAGAAAACACTTTACATGAAGTATCACCCTATTAAAGGATTTACAATAGGCTATCAAACCCACCTAATACATAGGATTTTTCAATCACCTTCTTCAAAAGGTTCTCCTACCTAGCTCTTAATCTAACCTATCAATATAGGATTTCAACATCTAATATAATGGTAAGAAAGTATTAGAACATTTGACCTGATAGTATGCAAACTCTAATTGCTGAATTTAGGCACTTGATCTACTCTCTCTAATCTTGACCCTCTGAGATCTTATGTTTGATCACATTCCTTGCCCCTTGTGTTATTCTGATCAACTATATATGAAATTATAGCTTTTTTTCTCTAATTCTTTCCTTCTTCACACTAAAATTTCACTATAATCTCCCCATACACTATTCTCATCCACTTTTGCAAATGGGGTATTTGACTTCCTTTTAAATCTTATGAAGACTTAGGGTTAGGTATGGATCCACGATCCATATTGAATCTCAAATTCCCACTCATACCTTGCATTTTTCTCATTGGTTGCATGTCTTCTCCATTTTTCTGGTTGGCTACATGTAGTTTGCATAAGGAATGTAAATGAATCATCCTTATCCTTTTTCATTTTTGAAATCCTTCTATGTCATTCCTTTTTGAAATCCTTCTATGTCAGCTCCAAAAATGGTTTACATTTGAGTTTGTGAGGGCACAAACTCTTATGTCGATTCTATGTTACTCAGTACATATTGGACTACCAATGCTCGACACCTACTATCCTAGATTTCTCGACACTAATTACACTCTATCTTGCTTGGCACATATTTGATTATGGCTCACTTTATATACACTACATTCTAGCTTACTCAACATCAACTATGACTCGGCACCTATATATCACTTGGCACTTATATATTGCTTGGCACCTGAAGTCACTTGGCACACACTGTGGCTTGGCATACATAGTGTACTCAGCTCCAATACAAAAAGTGCTTAAGTGTGTTGACACTCAAATGTCAAAAATTTCTAAGGACTAACATAACCAACCTACCTTAGCTTCAACTAGATCACTAAAATTCTCTTTCTCTTGGCTAATATAGGAGTCTTCTAAGCTCATTTTAATTGGTAGTGCTTGGTTAGAGTATAACATTTGTGTAACATCAATGACAACATACAATTGAATAATTGTTATCGAAAATCTGTCCCACACCACTTGTCACTTATAGGACCTTTAGTTTGCTAAGGATCCCCTAGTCTCTCTAGCCAACCCAACTACCAAGAAAGATTTTTCAATCAAGTGAAACCTTGATGCATTCTCACTTCATTCACCATAGCCCTTAAAACAACATAAAGGCCCTCCACCTCTAAATCTTGAACTAGGCCTTGCATAGGTGTGGAATATTTTGAAACACCTCAACTCAAACAATGGTATTTTATAAGTCCCATCAATTTCAATTTCCCATCTAATTTCTTTATTTCTTCACAAATAGGCGTAAAAGGTTAGTAACCCTAATTAGATCTCTGATAGCAAGAAAATAGGATTTTGATTCTATGCCTTCCAAATAACCCTATAATATTTTCTTTATTTCTAGTTCATTATTCATTCCCTTAAATATTTTTGGGGTCTTGAGGTCATATCCTTCCATTGATTTCCCTAACCCAAATTAGGTAAAAATTAGGCTCTTTAGGCTTAACGGGTTGCTCTAAGAATCAAGATTGTTTTAGGCTTTTTCAATGATTTTTGTGATCCTATCAATTTCATGGAATTTTGGTAGGAACTCCTTCTTCCATATCCAAAAGGAATATGGACTCTAGCTTTTCTCCTCTACAAGTAATGTTGATCACTTTATGGTCTTCCCTAGTTGGACTTACCACTTTCTTCTATACACATTATGTACATAGAGTCTACACACTAATCCAAAGAGGTTGTATAGAATGAACGATGGGAAAGTGAGTTAGAGCTCCATATTCAACAATTTCTTGGACAAAACTAGTGACAATGTAAAACCGAAACAATTTTATAAAAGGAATAAAAATGATCAAAATCTCTAACTACCAAGACACTAAATCAAGAAAACATATAATTCAAATAATACACAATTTATAGTATGGATATTGAGCTTATAAGTACCTACTGTCATCAATAACAAAAAAATTGAATAGAAATTGCTTCAAAATGTTGATTGCCAAAACACTCAATCTGTACAATCGGAATCCAACCTTGTTCATAGGTCTTGGAATTCCTTATATAGGGTAGTTTCATGGTTATTTATTCCTTAGGAATATTCTCCATTGAATTGAAACTTTCTTGACAATGTTGCTCAAGAAACTTTTAAAAGTCACAAAGTTGCACAATGCAACTTTTACATATTTTTAGCAACTTTTCCCCAAATTAATCAAATGACCTCCATTACTTCCCAAACTCGACCAATACCATATTCACCCATCCTAGACCATACTAACCTTATGATGACATCATCATCATGATTGTGCAAATAAAAGGGCTATACAACTTGCCAGCCCCTAATTGCACCTAGCAATAGGTTATAAGACCCTATGAATAAAATCCCTACTTGTACTACTACTATGGTCAATATGACCTTATATCCAACACATCCAAAATTTCCTAAGGTTCACACCCACAAAAAAAATATGAAACATTAGATTGCCTAGGTAATCCCTAGGTGCTCCTACACCAATAACGGTATTGGTCTTAACTCACTAAATGAGTTTGCATTCTCTTTTTTTGGAATTAGAGCTATAAATGTATTATTAACTTCTCTCAATAGTTTTCTAGGGTTCCTAACCCCCTCTAGGTTTTTATCTATATCATCACCAATAAAATCCCAACATTTCTAGAAGAAGAGGGTAGGAAGACCATCTAGGCTTGGGTATGTGTAGGATCATGGTGTGCCAAAAAGTGGTGATGTAAAAAATATGTAGTTTTGAAACATATTAAAGTGTTTCAAAATGTACTTTGAATTTTTTCCCACCCATCCTGATACCAAACCAAAAATGTAATACCTTTCTTGATTGGGTATCTGATTAGAGAACGAGTATCCAATTTCAGAATAGATATTTGATTTGAGAATGGGTACCTAATCTATGCTCCCAAACCATGGCACCAAATTGAAATTTAAAGGGAGTGGGGACCAATGTTTAAGATATATTTTTTTTTAATTTACCAAACTTAAAGTGGGGACCAATTTTTAAGTTATATCAAGTCCTAGTACAATATAGTTATAGCATAATTGAGGGGGGGAGAACTATTATATATATTAATTAAAATTTATTGTAAAGTATTAAATAATAATAATTATTTATTGTATAATTATTTTGTATATAGTTATTACTTATTATATATTATTATTTATTATATAACTATATATCATACATATTATTATTATATATTATATATATTAGTAACATAAGTTAATAAACTACATGATGATGTATATTACTAGGGATCACCCTAGAAACATACATGTGTTCCAATGAGTCCAAATGGGTCCTGGGATACCTTATGATTCCTTTTGACCCATAATATGATAACATATCTTCCTAAGGTTTAAAGGATCCCTAGGGACATACATCTTGTGTTTCATTGGGTAGAAAGGGGTTATAGGGATTTGTATGACCCCTTTCAACCTATTACATGATAACATATGTTCCTATGGGTCCTAGGACCCATATAGACATATAAATGTTGTATTTCAATGTGTCAAAAAGAGTCATAGAGTATATTATGATGCTTTCAACCCATTACATAACAACATATGTTCCTAGGGATCGGAGGAACCCTAGGAACATATGTTTTCATCTAATGGGCCAAAAAAGGTTGTAGGGTATCTGATGGCCCCTTTTGACTCATTGAAACACAACATGTATGGCCCTGGGGTCTTACGACTCCTAGGAACATATGTTATCATGTAATGGGTCAAAATTTGACCCATTGGAGCACAACACACATGATGATAAGAGTCTTAGGACCCCTAAGATCATATGTTCTTGTGTAATGTATTAAAAGAGGTCGTGGAATACCCTATGGCCCCTTTATACCCATTGGAATATAAGAGGTATATCCCTAAGGGTCATAAGATACACTATGACCCCTTTCTATCCATTGGAACACAACATATATGTTCCTAGGGGCCCTAGGATTCCTAAGAACATAAGTTGTCATGTATTTGATTGAAATGGGCCGTAGGTTATCCTATGACCACTTTCAACCCATTTCAACACAACATGCCTATCCTTAGTGGTCTTAGAACCCATGAGAACATATTTTGTTATGTAATGGGTCAAAAGGTGTCATAGGATATCCTTTAACCCCAGTTGACCCATTAGAACACAACATGTATGTCACTAGGGGTCCTATAGACCCTATAAACATATTTTGTCATATAATAGGTTGAAATGTGTCATGGTATTCCATATGACCATTTTTTACCCATTACAACACATCTTGTATGTCTCTAGGGGTCCTAGGTCCCCTAGGAACAAATATCATGTGTTTGAATGGGCTAAAAGTGGTCATAGGGTTCCATATGACCCCTTTGACCCATTCAATGATAACTTATCGGGGTCCTAGAACCCTTAGGGAAATATAGCATGTTTTCAAATGAGTCAAAAAGATTCATAGAGTATCCCATGACACCTTTCAATACATTATATGACAATATACATTTTTAGGGGTCCTAAGTTCCCTAAGGACATAAATCATGTGTTTAAATGGGTTGAAATGGGTCATAGGGTAACATATGACCTATTTTGACCCATTAAATGATAAAATATGTTTCTAAGGGTCCTCAGACAACTAGGAACATATATCATGTATTCAAATGAGTCAAAAGGGGAAATAGAGTACCCTATAACACCCTTTGACATATTTCATGACAACATATGTATTTTAGGGTCCTAAAAACCCTAGGGACCTATTTTATTTGTTTGAATGGGTCAAAAGGGGTGATAGGATAATCTATGACCCCTTTCAACACATTTTATGATAACATAGGTCCTAAGGGGTGCAAGGACCACTAGTGACCTATTCCATTTGTTTGAAATGGGTTGAAAGGGGTCATAGGATAACCTATGACCCATTTTGATTCATTTCATTCTAAAATATCTCCCTCAAGGTTCTACGTGTTAGGATTAAACCACAAATAGAAATAAAAATTATATACAAATATAACCAATATCATAAAATAATAGATTAGACAAAAAATAACACAAGACACCAAGATTTAATGTGGTTCACCCAAACATTGGGCTACATCCACCAAATAGAAAGTCCAATATTTTACAATCTAGTGATTACAACCTAATTACAATCTGTAATCCCTTACAGCTCAATAGTATCACAAAAACCAATTTCACATCACCACTATGAATACACCTAACCCTAAGACCTTTTAAACAAGTATTTTTATGTTTATTTAGGGTTACAACATTTATTTATACCCTAAACCCTAAACCCCAAAGAATTTATGAAGTATTTACAGTACTTCCCTGACTAGTCACCACAAACTAACAATCTCCCACTTGGGGACTAATCGGACTCCACACTAGACAACAATCTCCCACTTGGAGATTGATCCTATAGCAATATCGCTACCTTTATCAACATATCTACTGGATTTTCATTTGTATGTATCTTGTCCAACTTTAACAGTCCATCCTCCAAAATTGATTCAATGAAATGGTACTACAATTTTATGTGTTTGGTCTTTGAATGCAGAGTTGAATTCTTGGCAAGATAAATGGAACTTTGACTATCTGTAAACAAATAATTATCCCTCAAATGGTGTCCCAATTCTTCCAAGAAGAACTGAAGCCATATCATCTCCTTGGTTGCCTCTCTAGCAGCAACATACTCTACCTCTGTAGTGGATAAAGCATTAACCTTCTCTAACTTAGAAACCCACCTCACAACTTCTCGACCAATAGTAAAGACATAATCTATAGTACTCTCCCTAGTATCAATATCTCCTACCAAATTTGAGACAACATAGCCTTGTAAATTAGTATTAGAGTCCCCAAAGTGTAAACTCTTATTGGATGTTCCTCTCAAATATTTGAGAATACATTTGACTATATGCCAATGCTCAATTCCTGGATGACTCTAATATTGGCTAATGATTCCCACTACCTATGCAATATTTAACCTTGTACATACCATAGCATACATCAATATTCCTACTACTGAAGCACAGGGTACCTTGGACATCTTATACTCCTCTTTTTGTGTCTTAGGACACATCTCCTTAGTCAACTTCAAATGACTAGGTAAAGGTGTGCTGACAGCTTTAGCATTCTCCATAGAGAAATATTGCAACACCTTCTCAACATAATCAGCCTAAGATAGCGTCAACTTCTTATTCTTCCTATTTTTTTAAATCTTCATACCAAAGACTTTTCTTGTTGCTCCCAAATCCTTCATAGAAAATGCATGTGCTAACTAGCATTTTAGCCCCTTAATGTAATCCATGTTAGACCTAGCTACAAGCATATCATCAACATATAAACATAAAATAATGTAGTTTTCATCATCTACCCTCTTAAAGTAAGCATAGTGATATGAATGAAACCTATTGTAGCCATTCTCATGCATAAAATTGTCAAATTTCAGATACCATTGCCAAGGTGCTTGCTTCAAGCCATATAAACTCTTCTTCAATTTGTACACTAAGTTCTCCTTACCTTTGACCTCAAATCCGCATGGCTGAGCCATATATATCTCTTCATCCAAATCACCATGAAGAAAGGTTGTTTTAACATCAAATTAATCTAAATGCAAATCTTCAGTAGCCATAATACTTAAAATAGTACAGATAGAAGTCATTTTAACAATAGGAAAAAATATCTCATCAATATTAATTCCTTTTTTTTGTGTCAATCCTTTTACAACTAACCTCACTTTAAATCTTTTCTTACCTCCATTCTCTTTTTTAAACTATAAACCTAGTTATTCTATAAAGCTCTTTTACCTATAGGCAACTTGCATAAATCCCATGTCTTATTCTTCAGCAAAGAGTCCATTTTGTCTTTCATTGCAGACACTCGCTAAATCTTAGTATCCACCTACACAAATTTTCATCATAACATTCTGATTCACTGGCATCTAAAGTAAAAATTACATGCAAATGTAACCAATATCAAAAAATAATGGATTTCATAGAAAAGAACACAAGACACCAAGATTTAACATGGTTCACCCAAACCCTAGGCTACGTCCACCAAATAAACAAGTCCAAAATCCTCTTGGACATAATTAATGAAATAACTTCTATGAGGTGTAGCGTGAAATAAAGCACCGAAATCTAAAACCCATGAATCATCAACACTTTCTAAAGACAAAAGAGAAGCATCCTCTTTGGATTTGTTAGTTACCACATTTGCCTCCATGTTTTCATCTAGTTTATCTCCTTTAGTTTTCTTTTGAGTCCAACAATCTTTCTTTTAATGCCCTAGTTTTCCATAGTACCAATAATTGTTTGGTCCTCTCAATTGAGACCTCCTCCACTTTGACTTTCCTCTTGATTTCCCATATTTTTTAAAATTATTTCCTCTCTTAGTCATTCTTCCTTGACTTTGTGTGTTCAAAGCTAAGTATTTCATACAAGTTTCCTCACTCAAAATAACAATTATCATATCATCATATTTTAGGGTAGTTGATCTAGGAACAAAATTACTCATAGCCATTACCAAGCCATTCTAGCTTTCAAGAAAAGAATACAAAATCAAGAGAGTCTTATTTTCTTCATCAAAATTGATACCCACAAAAAATAAGTGACTAGTAATAGTATTAAACTCATTTAAATGATCTGCAACATATCCAGCTTCTACCATTTTCATATTAAATAAATGCTTCATGAGAAATACCTTGTTTGAAGAAAAGGGATTTTCATATAGTGTCGCTAGGGTTTTCATCAACTCTTTTGTTGTCTTTTCTTTTGTAATATTAAATGCCACCAATGGTGCTAGGCATAATCAAATGCTTTCAAGTGTCTTTTTGTCTAAAAGATTGCAGTCATCATTTGACATAGATTCTTGATTCTTGGGTTTTCCTTCCAATAGCTTCCATAAATCCTTCTAATAAAGATAGTTTTCCAGTTGCATCTTCCATAACTAAAAATTCTACCCATTAAACCTGTCAACCCTCTGCTTACCCTCATCTACCATCACTCCCACTCAACCATGAGATGCCCACTCAACCGTGAGACTTTCTTGCAGAGGATAACTGAAAAAAAATACAACCTCACTCTGATACCACTTGTTAGGATTAAACCACGGACAAAAATAACAATTACATGCAAATATAGCGAATAAAAAAAAATAATAGATCACATAGAAAAGAACACAAGAAACCAAGATTTAATGTGGTTAACCCAACACTTGGGATACGTCCACCAAATAGCAAGTCCAATATTTTACAATCCAGTGATTACTACCTAATTATAATCCGTAATCCCTTATAGCTCAATACCACTACAAGAACCAATTTTGCATCACCACTATGAAAACACCTAATCGTAAGCCTTTTATACTAGTATTTTTTTACCAATTTAGGGTTACAACATGTCACCAAAAACTAACACTAGGTCCCCTGAGGACTTATTAAATTTGTTCAAATGGATTGAAAGGGGTCATAGGATAACCTATGGTCTCTTTTGACATATTTCATAATAACTTATGTTGCTAGGGGTCCTAGGACCTCTACAAACCTAATTCATTTGTTTGAATGGGTTGAATGAGGTAATAAAATAACCTATAACCCATTTCAACACATTTCATGACAACATATAGACAAACCCCTAGGGACCTATTTTATTTGTTCAAATGGGTCAAAGAGGGTCATAGGTTATCCTATGACCCCTTTCGATGCATTTTATGATAACATATGTCCCTCGGGGTCTTAGAATCCCTAGGGATTTATTTTAATTGTTTGGATGAGTTCAAAAGGATCATAGGATATGTTATGACCCCTTTTGACACATTTCATTAAAATACATGTCACCCGGGGTCCTATGACCCCTAGGGACCTATTTTGTATGTTTGAATGGGTTGAAAGGGGTCATAGGTTAACCTATGACCCCTTTCAATACATTTCATGACAACATATGTCTCTAGGTGTCCTAGGATCCCTAGGGACCTATTTGATTTAATTTGTACAAATGGGTGGAAAGGGATCATAGGATAACCTATTGCCCCTTTTGATGCATTTCATGACAACATCACTAGTGGTCTTAGGATCCTTAAGGACCTACTTCATTTGTTCGAATAGGTCATATAATAACCCATGACCCTTTTTAAAGCATTTCATAACAACATATGTCTCTAGGGGTAGTAGGACCCTAGGGACCTATTTGATCTGTTCAAATGGGTTGAAAGGGGTAATAGGTTATCCTATGTCCCTTTCAGTGTATTTCACAACAACATATGTCCCTGGTGGTCCTAGGACCTCTAAGGACCTATTTGATTTATTTGATTAGGTCAAAAAGTTTCATAGGTGAACCTATGACCCCATTTGATGCATTTCATGACATCATATGTCACTAGGAGTCCTATGACCCCTAGGGACCTATTTGATTTTTTTGCATGCATCGAAAGGGATCATAGGTTATGATGTATTTTAGGACAACATATGTCTCTAAGGGTCCTAGGACACCTATGGACCTACTGCATTTGTTCAAATGGGTCAAAAGGGGTCATAGGATAACATATGACCTCTTTCAACGTATTTCATGACAACATATGTCCCTAGGGGTCCTAGGATCCCTAAGGATCTATTTGATTTGTTTGAATGGGTCAAAAGGGGTCATAGGTTTACTTACAACCCTTTTCAATGTATTTCATGACAACATATATGTGCTTGGGTGTCCTAGGATCCCTAAGGAACTATTTGATTTGTTTGAATGGGTCAAATGGGGTCATAGGATAACCTATGACCCCTTTTGACATATTTCATGACAGCTTATGTCTCTAGGGGTCCTAGGACCCCTAAGGACCTATTTGATTTGTTTAAATGGGTCGAAAGGTGTCATAGGTTGATCTATGACCCCTTTAAACACAATTCATGACAACATATGTCCCTAGGGGTCTTAGGACCCCTAGGGACCCATTTGATTTGTTCGAATTGGTTGAAAGGGGTCATAAGATAACCTATTAGCCTTTTTGATGTATTTCATGACAACATATTTCCCTAGGGGTCCTAAGACCCCTAGGGAACTATTTGATTTGTTTGAATGGGTCAAAAGGTGTCATAGGGTAACCTATGACCTGTTTTGATGTATTTCATGACAACACATGTCCCTAAGGGTCCTAGGACCCCTAGAGACCTATTTGATTTGTTCAAATGGGTCACAAGGAGTCATAGGATAACTTATGACCCCTTTCAATGTATTTCATGACAACATATGTCCCTAGGGCTCCTAGACCCCCTAGGGACATATTTTATTTTTTTCAAATGGCTCAAAAAGAGTTATAGGATGACCTTTGGCCCCTTTTGATGTATTTCATGACAACATATGTCCCTAGGGGTCCTAGGATCCTTAGGGGAGCTATTTGATTTCTTAGAATGGGCCAAAAGGGGTCATGGAATAAACTAAGACCCTTTTCAATGTATTTCATGACAACATATGTCCTTGAGGGTCCTAGGATGCCTAAGGACCTAGTTCATTTATTGGAATAGGTCAAAAGAGGTTATAGGTTAACCTATGACCCCTTTCAACCTTTTTCATCAAAACATATGTCCCTAGGGGTCCTAGGAACCTATTTGATTTTTTTGAATGGGTCAAAAGAGGCCATAGGATTACTTATGACTCCTTTCGATGTATTTCATCACAACATATACCCCTAGGGACCTATTTAATTTTTTCAAATGGATTGATCCTATGATCCCCCTTTCAATGTATTTCATGACAACAGATATCCTTGTGTGCCCTAGGACCTCTGGGGACCTATTTTGTTTCTTTAGATTGGTTGAAAGGGGTCATAGTTTAACCTATGACCTGTGGGGTCCTAGAACCACTAGGGACCTATTTCATTTGTTTGAATACGTCAAAAGGTGTCATAGATTAACTTATGACCCATTTCAATGTATTTCATGATAATATATTTCATTTGTTTGAATGAGTCAAAAGGGGTCATTGGATAACCTATGACCCCTTTTGATGCATTTCATGACAACATGTGTCCTCGAGGTTCCTAGGACCCATAAGGACCTATTTCATTTATTTGAATGGGTAAAAAAGGGTTATAGTTTAACCTATGACTCCTTTTGATGCATTTCATGACAAAATATGTCCTTGAATTTCTTAGGACCTTGAGGGAACTATTTTATTTGTTTGAATGGGTTGAAAGGGGTCATAGGTTAACCTATGACCCCTTTCAATGCATTTCATGACAAAAATGTCCTTAGGGCTCCTAGGACCTTAATGGACCTATTTGATTTGTTTGAATGGGTCAAATGGGGTCATAGGTTTGATGCATTTCACTACAACATATGTCCTTAGGGGTCCTTAGACCCTTAGGGTCCTATTTGATTTTTTTGAATGGGTCAAAAGGGGTCATATGGACCTATTTGATTTGTTCAATCCATTATATGACAAAATATGTTCATAGGTGTACCCTATGGCCCGATTTGACCCATTATATGACAAAATATGTTCATAGACCTGTACTAGGACCCCTACGGACATACATCTTTTGTTTGAATGGATTCAAAGGGGTCATAAGGTACCCTATGATCCCTTTTAACCCATTATATGGAAACTTATGTTCCTATAGGTACTAAGATCCCTAAAGACATACATGATGTGTTTTAATGGATGAAAATGCATCATAGTGTACATTGTGACCCCTCTCAACCCATTATATAAGAGCATATGCACTTAGGAGTACTATACCACATGTGTTTGAATGGTACAAATGCGATCATAGGGTGCCCTATTACCCTTTTTAATCAATTAAATGATATCATATATTTTAAGGGGTCCTAGAAATATAACATGTGTCTAAATTGATCTAATGGGGTCATAGGGTGCCCTATGACCCCTTTTGACCCACTAAACGAGTCGAAAGTGTAATATAGTATCCTATGAACCCTAAGCACACTTAATGTCATCAAATGGGTCAAAAGGGATCATAGGGTATTCTAAGGCCTATTTTGGGCCATTAGATGACATTATTTATGTAGTTAGGGTTCCTAGGTGTATTACGTAATCTAGTGGTGTAATATTGAATGTTGATACTAAAAAAAGCATTCACAATACTAAAAAGATTAACACTTATGATAGGACAAGGTTATCACCAAGAGGAAGGAAAACCAAGAATGCTAAGCTCCTTGGACATAACCTATGATGATGAAGCTATGTCCCTGATGGATAGTAGATGTATGCTCATAGTGTGCTCAAGCTTGTAATAGGTGGGGGTTTTTACCAAGTGTGTATATGGGTGAGGGTTTGAACAAATGGAGGTATGGATGGATTTCAGCATTATGATGGTATTTTGGTAGTTTATAGGTGTTGGGTAATATGGTTAATCAATTAGATAACATAATTTTTATGGTTGTCATTTATGGAAACATATTTGTTTTGTAGAATAGCTGTGATTATTTGTGAAGGAAAATTGTCTAAGTATTAGACAGTGTTCAAACAACATGATAGATTTGTTGATAGAAAAATATTCTCTTAGAATATTCTCTTGTGTAGTTAACTAGAGATGCATGATATCATATTGATGATGCATACTAGAATGCACGTCCATACGATCAATCAAGTTCAAGTTATTAAGGAAATAGTGATAATATAGTGTAGAATAGAGAATGTCAATAGAATGTGTTAAATGACTTGAATAATTGTTTTAATTATTATTTCTTGGTGAGCTAACTCTAGGAATGATATCTGAGCCGACTAAGGAAGAATTTACCAATATGTTTGGTATAATTAAAGAACTTCATTTGCAAAGTTAGAATGTATGTGATATTGCAAAATACATGTGTAACCAACAATTCGAAGTGATGTGAATATTGTGAAATTCAAGTGACAAGTGAACATGATATTATGATTCATGATACAAAGCAAGGTAATACAAGATATGATGTAGACTGATATGTGCATAGTCATTCTTTGCATAAAGAATTGGCAATCAGAAGATTTGTGAAGTGTAGCAAGTATTTCAGTATTGTATGTATACTTCTTGAAGAACTTATTATATAGTTGCATGTTAGGGTAGTGGGCTCTTCTTAAGAACACATTTGTATATGATCTACCAACTCCTAGTAGGGTTGAAGCAACTCCTAATAGGGTTAAGGCTTCTAACAAGGCCTAGTCTTCTAACCAAGACTTGAGATATTATACATACTTTATAGACTCCTAACATGGTCAATATCCTTAACTGGATCTTTTATATAGTGAATGATCTTGTGGGTTCCATCCCCGCTGGAGTTTTCCCTTGGCCAGGGTTTTCCTAGTTAACAAAATATGGTGTTATGAGTTCTCCTCTTGTATTATTGTTTATTTTGTTATGCATGATTGGTTCTCTCTTTTATGCATGTAGAAAAGTAATTAATAAAATTTAGTTGTGGGTAAAAAGATTAAGAATACTAATTCACCCCTCCCTAGTATTATCTATTTCTAACAATTGGTATTGGAGCCTACTTATTCAAAAGAGGCTTAACAACTTGAATAAGATCCCTATGGATATGGAACACTTGACAAACAATATTGAAGAAGTTCTTGAACAAATTGATCTCCGTACTAATGAAAGAGATGGCCTTAAAGATAGATACAAATATGCAAAAGCTTACATTGGTGAACTAAAGGACAATATAGATGATCTAAAGCAAAAGGGACCTAGTAAGCAAACTAGTGATGATGATATTAAAGATCTAAAGAAAGAAAATGAGATCCTAAAACATGAGTTAAAGATAGTTGAACTCATTTTAAGTCTTAAGTAAAATTGAGGGAAGAATGTCTCTGAAATAAAAGTTGAAAATGCATATTTAAGATCCTAGTTAAGCAAGCTAACATCTAAATTGGAATATATTAACTTAGAGAATGTAGAATTAGAAAAATACAACACTATTGTTAAAGGTGAGTTGGTGCAAACCAAATAGAAACTTGAGAAATTATATATTAGCAATGAAAATATTGAAGAACAAATATCTATATAAAGACCCAATTATGAAAAAAATAGATTTGGATTCTTTCTTGAAAAATCTGCCAAGAAATCTATTGAGAGAAAAAAAACTTGATACTCTCGAAATCAAGAAGGACCTAAGCAAAACTGATGATACATCTAAAGACAAAGAGAATGTTACTCATTCTAAGAAAGCTAAAGAATCAAATCAAGATGAGGTCAATAAAAGAAGATAATCTCATGCCTAGTGTGATGAACTTGAACACACTAAAGATGATTGCAAAGGTAATTCTTTCAAACCTACTTCAAATTTTTATTCTCATAATTGTCATGGATATGGACATTATGTAGTAGATTGTAAGAAACCCAAATTTGATAGTAATAATAATACAAATATTAGAATGTTTAGGAACACTAACCATGCAGGAAATAGAAGATTATCTCACAGCAATGAAAGTGGTGAAACAAGAAAAATTGTTTGTTACAGATGCAACAATGTTGGACACATTGCAAGGAATTGTAGAGCACCTAACATCCAATAGAATGAAAAATGAAGGAATGTACTAGTATGCCAATTGTGTAACAACTTTGGACACACAAAAAACTTCTATAGAATGGATAGAAGAAACCTAAATAAGAATCAAAATTATAGAAGGAACATTAGAAGGAATAATGACAGTCTAAAGGAAGAAATGATAGAAGAGTTAAAGGAATCATTTGTAAAGGCAAAGGAATTAGAAATTTCTCACACAATTCAAGAAGAAGCTCATCCTAATGTACCTAACAAGATAGTAAAGTCACCTATTGTCTATGACTCATCCTACCACAATTAAGCATTCTTAATGGAATGGAGCGTCAGTTATTGATAACTGATGTTAGAGAAAATATTATAGGTTGCACAGATGATAGTATGTACTAGACATTGAGAAAATTCTATAGCTAAGTGTGCATTTCTTAATATAATCAGGATAATGATATATTAGAAGAATAAACACTCTCTTATATAGAGAGAATATACTGAGCTAGTGGCATTTATGCATTTAATAAAAAGTATAGGTTATGAAAGATTTAAAGGATGTGAATTGATTTGCATATATCATATGTTTGTATGAAATTTGAGTGCAAGATGAAACAAATATTTGAAGTGTTAAAGAGGTCTGTAGATACGCAAAGTCACTAGAAACCCTAATATGTGAAGTTAAGTTATTTTCTAAATTTGTTGAGCATAATATTTTAGAAATGGAAAGACAAGAAGTTTTTAATGTGAGAAATAGACCTAGATACAATTTCAAGAAACACCCATTTGTTTCTTTTCTTGATGACCCTTTTGGAGCATTTTTGTAAGTTCCAAAAAATGTTCTTCATGTCGAGGATATAAAAGGTTATATTCATTACAAAATAGAAAGCATAGGTGATACAAATATTCATAAGAAACTAGAGAAAATGTGTAGAAACAATTTGTCACTAAAACTAGAATACAGATATCTAAAACAACTTAACCTAGTTAAGCATATGTTCTACACAGACTTTGATAATCATGAATGGACAACGATAATTTTGAATGAAGTACATGATGATCTTCTATTGCTAGGAGATTCTATCATATTTATAGATAATCACCTAATTCACAAGATCATAGGTTTAAACAATGAAGGATGTAATCTAGTAAACATTAAGAATATGCACAAGATAGTTTAGACAAATCTCAACACATATTTTGATGGCAAAAACATGAAGGTCAACAACATTTAGGATGATGGAATAAGACTAATTTGTAAAATTTTGGGATACAAATTCAATCATGGATTAAGGATAGATTCAATTCCTATAGGATTCATTCATGCAGCCTACCTAGCAATAAAGGGTGAAGATGTTAATCTATGTGACATTATCTAAACACAATTATTGGATAATATATCAAGAATCAAGAAGTTTAGGAGTGCAGTTGTTAGGTATGAATCCCTAATAAATCATGTTCTTCTATGTAATTAAGAAGTTTCCTAGTATGAAAAATTAGGATGTAAGTGAGTGCACAATGCAAATAATTGCTCGTGCATACAAAGCAAGACTTGAAATAGTCAGAGACGGTGATATTGATAGAGTAATGAAATTTTTCCAAGCAGAAATGAAACAAAGGTATAGAATACCTCCTACACTGGTGGAAAAATACAAGGATGAAATATTCTTCATGGTAGAAATTAATTTCACTTGTATGGAGATAGTAGTTCCTCAAGTTAAATTCATTGAACCTATGGGTTATGAAATGAGTGAGGAGCTAATTGAAGGATATATGTAGATAATCCTTCACTTAGAATTTGATTCTAAATTTCCTAGATGGGGGACATATATTGAAAAGATAAATGAAGTTAGAACAAGACAGATAATCAAGGACTCTAAGAAGAAGGTGGAAAAGGTGATTGATTCTATTATGAAGGAATTAGGAATGAAAATAAAGGAATTTGATGAAGTGAAAGAGATAGCCATGGAAATGAAGGCCAGTGGCCAATCTGATTTATTGACACCTCCACTCATTGTAGTGGCTGGACCTACTAAAGAGGTCATAGTTTCCTAGGCAAGTGTGCAAGCACCCACTGTGTCATATGTAACAGTTTCATAGGAATAACCTCCAAAGAATCTAGTGAAGACTAAGGAAGCGGCAACACCTAGGAAGTCTACAAGATTAAAAAATACCACCCTATTAGATACAAATGTCTAATTGTCTGTTGTCTTTTATGTTACACAAATGTCATATTAGTTGGCAAATAGTGCTTACCAAGCTCACTTGGTCAGCAAGGCAATTTTCCTTGTCTACCAAGCATTCCTAGAGATTACTCTATGAAGACAATGTCTACTGAGCTAACTTGAGTGTCAAAGGAAATTATGGGAGAAACTAGTGTTAATCAAGCTCTCATGTTTAACAAAGGAAAGTTGCTCAGAGTTAGTGTTCATTGAATTCACTCGGTTTCCAAAGGATTTTGAAAGCTTGTGGTGTTAACCAAGCTTCTATTGGTTAACACAAGAAATAATTTTAGGATCAATGTTTACCAAGTAGGGTTGGCCAATGAAGGATTTTGTTAATTTGGGATATGAAGTTTAATTATTTCAAGTATTGGTTCTAGCTGACTATGGTAATGTTTATTGGTCATTGTAATTTGTAATTGAGCCAACTTGATAATTTGAATGGTATAACTAAAAGGTCAAGTTGAGATTCTAGTGTGTATGAGTGAGTATACAAGTGTATTGATTGTTTGGAGAGGAAAATGTGAGAAAATTTGAAGGATGGTTAGATATCCTTGAGGAGAAACAAAGTTAAATTCAATCAGGAAGGATCTAGTGTGAAGCAAAATAGAGATCTATAATCAGAAATTTAGTTTCATCTCATTAAGGTCATTTCATTGTTACTTTCTTACCATTGTAACAATGATTCTAAAATCTCTTAGTAGAGTTAGTTTAATAGCCAATTGTAAATCTTTTAACAAGGTGACAGTTCCATTGAATTTTTCTAAAGAGCTCTTGCCAAGCCACTCCTAATAGGGTGATTAAATTTTCTAACAAGGTCATACCTAACAGTGTGTTTTGTAACCTTTAACTAGGTTGGCTCCTAATAGGGCTCACTTTAGAAGAGTGAAAATCAATAGCTAGTTACTTGGTGGTTTTTCCCGTATTGGGTTACCACATTAAATATGGAGTCTCATGTGTTCATGTTATTTCTTTTATTCTTGAATGTTAATCATTGTCAATGTTTAAGATCTAACATACACTACGTTTACCAAGTTACAACATTTTAAGTAGGTTAACTAAGTGACAATAGTAAATAGTTTGATTAGACATCTAAGGGATCTGTGAAATGTTTTTAGGATATATAATTCATGCCCCCCCCCCCCAATTACTCCATCTATATTTTTGACAATTGGTATCTGAGCTTTTGGTGCTTGCAAAAAAGGTTTCAAGGACCTAAGCTAAAGATCAAGATGTCTTACAAGAGAGAAATTCCAAGGCTTAACAAAGATAACTTTTTAGAATGGTAGGGACTCATGAGGCTTCATCTGGCTTCCATTGGTGATTCAAGATTGAAATGCCTTGATGAAGAATACACAACTCTTTTTGGTACATTATCTATTGGTGACATTACTAAGAAAAAGACTCATAACACCATGATGATAGACATTGCACCTATTGTAAGCTATGAGGAATTTGATGATATCAAGGACTACAAAACTACCTTTGAAATGTGGAAAAAGCTAAAATGTATCTATGGTGGTGATGACAATGTGAGGAGAACCAAAGTAGTAATCCTTAGAGGAAAATTTGATCAGATGAGAATGAGAGAGGATGAAAACATTTCCATATATGTTGAAAGGATCAAAGAAAGTGTCAATGCTTTTGGATGAGAGATCAAGGAAGAAACTATTGTAAGTAAAGTTCTTAGAACATTGCTTCCCATTTATGAAATTAGAGTATCTGCAATTCAAGAAAGAAGATGTGAGACAAATCATAAGATAACTTTGGATACCTTGGTAGGAAGATTGATAGCCTTTGAACTAGATAACTATGACAATTATGTTCCAACTTCCAAAAATATTGAATCTAAATTTGAGGCCAAGCTTTCACTTAAGGAAAAAGGCAAGAAAATAAAGGATAGTCAGTCAGAAAGTGAAGAAGAATCAGACGAAAATTTTGATAGTGATCTTGAAGTTATTGAAGTTCTACTTGTAAGGAAATATTCTACAATGGTAAAGTTCCCCTAATCTATTTTTCATGTGAAGAAATTGGTCATATATGTTGCCAGGTGCCCAAACAAAGAAAGCAAGGATGAGAAGAAAGGTCACAAGTGCAATGGCAAGAAGGATTTCAAGAATCAAAAATCATTCGAGGACAAAGGTAAGAAGACATATTTTATGGCTAAGGATTCTGATAATAGTGAAGATGAAATAGTTTATATTGCTATGAAAAAGATAAGATGGAACTTATCTCTCATGTGAGAAAAAATGATACATGGATCATAGATAGTGGATGTTCACATCACATGACTAGTGATAAAACAAAGTTTGAACACTTTGAAGACTATGATGGCGGCAATGTAAGGTTTGGAAACAATGAACCTTGTTGCATAAAAGGGAGAGGTCAAATCTCATTAACCAAAGAACTTGTATGTGATAATGTGTAATGGGTTGAAGGACTAAAATATAATATGTTGAGTATGGTATAACTAATCAACATTAGGTTCAAGGTGGAATTCATGCATGGCAAGGCAAGACTACAGGATGACAAAGGAAAATTGATTGGATTAGGCAAACAAACAAAAGTAACTTGTTTTATCTTGATCTTGGTGAGTACTCATGTTTTATTGCTCAAGTTGAAGAAAGTTGGTTATTGCATAGAAGGTTATGTCATGTAAAATTTGATAACATGGTGAAGATAAGAAAATTTAGGAAAGTAAGAGACATTCCTAGTTTGAAGAAACCTGATGTTGGTCTATGCAAGAATTGTCAGATTGGTAAAATGGGAAAGATTGGTTTTAAAAGAAAAAAATATCAATCTAAAGATATCTTGGAAATTATGCATACTAATTTGTGTGGACCTATTAGAATTGAGAGCTATAGTGGAGAAAAATTCAAGATTTATTCTTTTTGTTGATGACTACTCTTGAATGATGATTGTTATGTATCTAATAGAGAAGTTAAAAGCATTTGAGAAATTTAAATGGTATTTGGAAAGAGTAGAGAAGAGAATAGGGAAAATATTGAAATGCTTAAGATCAGATAGAGGTGGTGAATTGATCTCCAATGAATTCAATAACTTTTGCATTGAAAGAGGAATCAAAAGATAGGTATCAACCCCTAGAACTCTTGAGCAGAATGGAATAGCTATAAGGAGAAATAGATCTATCATGGATTGTGCAAGAACTTTAATAATTGAAAAGAACATTGTTTTCAAATACTGGAAGGAAGCTATCAACAATGGAGTTCATACCTTAAACCAAGTATAGTTAAAGGACTCATATAAAACTCCCTATGAGTTATGGTATTGCTATAAACACAATGTAAGTTACCTGAAAGTATTTGTAAGTAAATGTTATATCTTGAAAGAATCTAGAAAAGGAAAATTTAATGTGAAAGGTGATGGAGGTATATTTATAGGATATTCTTGCAAGAGTAAGGCAAATAGATGTTTGAATTTGTCTACTCATAAAATCATAGAGTGTGCACATATGAAATTTGATGAGTTTGTCGAAAGGACTAAAGAAGAAAATAGAAAGGAACCAGAGGATTACAAGAGATTTGTTTACATTGAACTTGATACATTGCTAGACACATCTGTCAATAAGGAGACTACTACTCCTAAGTCTTCATCAATCACTGAGTTACAAGAAGTTCAAAACAAGTCACAAGGACCCAAGTCACATTTTGAAGCTACCAATAAAGTGCCTACCAAGTTTGAGTAGCTAGAATTTGAAGCTAAAGTTCAAGAGGATGACAATGCAATTCATTCAAAAGGCAAGGAACTTGTATTGGCCATGTATGTCAAAAGGCATCATAAACTAGATTAGATTATTGGAGATAAATCAGAAGGGACTGTGACAAGAAGTAAGCTAAAAGTTACATGTTTACTTGCTAATTTTGAACCTAGAAATGTCAAAGAACTAGTTGTTATGTTTTTTGATAATACAAGTGCAATTAACATATCAAAGAATCTTGTGATGCATTCCAAAACCAAGCACATTGCTATAAAATACCACTTCGTCAAAGAATTGGTGCAGGACAAAGAAATTAGATTGGAATATATTCATACAAAAGAACAGATTGTCAACATATTTACCAAGGCATTACCTAAGGATGCATTATTGTATGCAAGAGGTAAGCTAAGGGAATTCAGCTATTTGAAGCTCACTAAAATAACATTTTAGTGATGCATCAACAGGAACCAAGTTGAAGATATATTAGTTGATGCAACATAGTCAAGGAAACATTGCATATGAATTAGTACTCAAGGTACATTAATACTCATTTGGTATGTGTTGTCTTTGACATGTGTTTTCAAAGAGGGAGGGTTTACTATCATATCTTTTTGAAAAAATTTTGAGGGAGAGTTTAATCTTTTTGAAATCTATTTTGAAAAGAAGCTATGTAATTCCTTTATAGAGGGAGATTATTTTATTAGAGAAGTTTGTGGCATCAAATCTAAGAGAAAAAAATTTCTATCAGAGAAAGACTTTCTTTCAAATTTCATTGTGCTATGACATGTTGTGCTACCATCAATGCCAAAGAGGGAGATTGCTGGATACAATTGTCTAATTATGTGTTGTATTTGATGTTACACAAATGTCATATTAGTTGGTAGACAGTGCTTACCAAGCTCACTTTGTCAGTAAGTCAATTTTCCTTGTCTACCAAGAATTCCTGGATATTACTCTATGAAGACAGTGTCTATCAAGCTCACTCAAGTGTCAAGGGAAATTATGGTAGAAAGTAGTGTTAATCGAGCTCTCATAATTAACAAAGAAAAGTTGGCCAGAGTTAGTGTTCACCGAGTTCACTCAGTTTCCAAAGGATTTTGTAAGCTCGTAGTGTTAACCAAGCTTCTATTGGTTAACATAGAAAATCATTTAAGGATCATTGTTTACTGAGAAGGGTCAACCAATGAAGGATTTTGTTAATTTGGGATATGAAGTTTAATTATTTCAAGTATTGATTCTATTTGACTATGGTAATTTTTATTGGTCATTGTAATTTGTAAATGAGCTAACTTGATAATTTGAATGGTATAAATGAAAGATCAAGTTGAGATTCTAGTGTGTATGAGAAAGTATGCAAGTGTATTGATTGTTTGGAGAGGAAAGTGTGAGTGAATTTGAAGGATGGTCAGATATCCTTGAGGAGAAGCAAAGTTATATTTGATCAAGAAGGATATAGTGTGAAGTAGAATAGAGATTTGTAATCAACAATTTAGTTGCATCTCATTCAGGTAATTTCATTGTTACTTTCTTACTATTGTAGTAGCGATTCTAAAATCTCTTAGTAGAGTTGGTTTAACAGCCAGTTGTAAATCCTCTAATAAGTGATAGTTCCATTGAGTCTTGTAAGTCCACTCCTAATAGGGTGATTAAATCCTCTAACAAAGTCACACCTAACAACATATTTTGTAATGTTTAACCAGGTTGGCTCCTAATAGGGCTCACTTTAGAAGAGTGAAAATTAGTAGCTAGTTACTTGGTGGCTTTTCCCATATTGAGTTTCCACATTAAATTTGGTGTCTCATGTGTTGATGTTATTTCTTTTATGCTTGCATGTTAATCATTGTGAGTGTTTAAGAGCTAACATACACTGCATTTACTAAGTAACAACATTTTAAGTATGTTTACTAAGTGACAACAATAAATAGTTTTATTAGACATCTAAGGGATCTATGAAATGATTTTGGGATAACTGATTCACACCCCCCCCCCCCCCCCCACCTCAGTTACTCCATCTATATTTCCAACACACCCGTCTTAAGGAAAGAGTCACATAGACTAAAATTAGTCCAAGCAAGAAGAGAAGAACCTTGTAGATTAGTTCTTTAGAATATGAAGAAGAAACTAGTGACAGATCAGTAGAGCCAACTAATCAGGAAGCAAATACCTTAGCCAAAAGAAAGGCATGGAAACCCAAGGTAGAGAATCTCAACATGAAAATAATTAATGACAATAATTTTGTGCAATTAAATAAGTACTATGATTTGTACAATAATATGGAAAGGAGACAGCTAGAGAATGTTGTAGTTAGGAATGTGATCCTTAAAGATAAAAGGTTTGATAGTATAAGAAGTTAGATACTAGAAGATCTATACAATAAACTTTTAAATAGAAAAAGTAGACTAATAGAAGAAGATAAGAAAATAAGAATTAATATGGTGAAAAAGATATGCATTGTAAATAATGAGGAAGAAATAATAGAAATTTTGAAAGGTGCAGTACCACTATTAAGGAAAAAAATGAGGTCCATTCTCCTCATGGGAGGAAATTATGAAGTAAATGTGGAAACTAAAAAGAAAATAGTCACATACATGACTACTATGCATAAGAAAAGTGTACAACCAGAAAAAAAAATCCCTACATTAGAAAAGAGTGTACAGCCAGAGAAGGCAAGCTCTATGCCTAAGGAATCTGAGGAGTGTTTCCAAACAAAGGAAGCAATAACTACAATAGTAAGTCAATCTCATAGTTTTGAGAAACCAATTCAAAGTAATTCACCCCATATCACCATTGGTAGTGAATCTATGTAGGTAGATAACACCAATGTCTCAACTAATAGAACTAAGGACCCATTAAAAGATTTTGGTTCCAACATTGTTGGCAATATTGTGGATTATAGTAGCTCATCTAATGAAGAAAAAGATCAAGAGCCAAAGAAAGAAGATGTATCTTCTATGAAGAAAGTTGAATCTAGAATTTAAGTAGCTACCTTAAGTGTGCCCTTAGTAGCAGAAACAACACCCTCTACACCACCTACTCAAGTGGTGGTGGTCTCATCAAGAGTAGTTTAATGAGATGAAGAAGATGAAGCACACAATCTCATATCTTCTCTAATTAAATTTCTTGAGAAGAAAAAATTAGTCAAGTTTATTGAAAAGACTTTGACTTCAGTTCTAGACATAATGGAAAAGACTGTAAGCCCTATTGACACACCTACTGATATTCAATAGTGTGTAGAAATTTTGTGGAAAGCTTTTGATAATGAGTTCTCAACACTCTCTAATGTGGCTACAATTCAAGCACAAATGGAGCATGATGGTAAATTCCTTAATACCATGTGTACTAATATAAGGAATGATATAAAAACTTTGAATATATGTATTAAGGCATTAAGACAGTGTATAGAAGAAGGAAAATAGGCTTATGCTAAGTGCAGCTTGGCATACATCCATCTTCAAAATTTTGATGATCAAATCAAAGAAAAGATAACTGAGCTTTAGATGCTCACTGACCTCTTCCTAAAACATAATCAAATGTTAGGTACCATTGAGCATACAATGAAAATAATTCATAACAACATCAGTGATTTATTGGTAGAAAAAGAGAAAGATTCGAAATGATTCACTCTTTTAAGTGATAACTTATCACCATAGGTAACACTACTAGAAAATCAGTTGGAGGAATTCTTGGTAGAAAAGACCTCATATGACAAATTTGTGGCTATAGATTTGAATGTAGTAGAGTTAGTTGCATTTGCCTTAGGTGCACTAATCAGTGTATCTGATGCACTAAAAGATAGTTGGAAGAAACACTTTGCATAGTTGAGAAATGCTTTTAATGATTGTTTCTCCAAGTTTTGATGCAGCTACCATTTTTTAACATTTCTTTCTCTTTTCCTTTTATTGGCACCTTTTTCATTGATGTCAAGGGGGAAAAATATGGAAAATTGTAATTGTAAGGGGGAGAAATAAGGAAAAGTGTAATTAATAGGTATATTTTTAAGTATAGTAGTAAGTTTTTCTTTAAAAAAACTTTGTAATCAGAGTTATAAGGGATGTAGTCCTCTCAAAACATGAATATAATGTTTTTTTTCCTCTATGTTATGGTTATTTATTTTGATTGGTATGACAACATGTTTGGGATTTAGCCAATTTTCCCAAAATGTTGCCATCAATGCCAAAGGGGGGGATTTTTTGAAATATGACCAATCAATCAGATAAGGTAAGTTATATGGTTTTCATTTATGGCAACATATTTGTTTTTTAGATTAGCCATGATTATTTGTGAAGGAAAATTGTCTAAGTATTAGACAATGTTACATCAACATGATAGATTTGTTGATAGCAAAATATTCTCTTGGAATATTCTCTTGTGTAGTTAACTAGAGATGCGTGATGTCATATTGATAATGCATACTAGAGCACAGGTCTATACAATCAATTGTGTTCAAGTTATGAAGGAAATAGTGATGTAGTGATAATACAATGTAGAATAGAGCATGTTAGCAGAATGTGTTAAAAAACTTGAATAATTGTTTTAATTATTATTTCTTGATGAACCACCTCTAAGAATGATATGTAAGCCAGCTAAGGAAGAATTTACCAATATTTTTGGTATAAGTAAAGAACTTCATTTTTAAAGTTAGAATGTATGTGATATTGTGAAATACATGTGTAACCAACAATCAGAAGTGGTGCAAATATTGTGAAATACAAGTGATAAGTGAACATGATATTATCATTTATGATACCAAGCAAGTTCATGCGAGATAAGATGTAGACTGATATGTGTGCAGTCACTCTTTGCATGAAGAATTGACAATCAAAATATCTACGAAGTACAACAAGTATTTCAGTATTGTATGTATACTTCTTGAAAAACTTATTGTATAGTTGCATGTTAGGGTAGTGGGCTCTTCTTGCACACATTTGTATATGATCATCTTGTGGGTTCCATTCCCACTAGGGTTTCCCTAGTTAGAAAAATATGGTGTTATGTGTTCTCCTCTTGCATGGTTGTTTATTTTGTTATGCACTATTGGTTCTCTCTTTTATGCAGGTGGAAAAGTAATTAATAAAATTCAGTTGTGGGCAAAAATATTGAGAATACTAATTCACCCCCCTCTCAGTATTATCTATTTCTAACATTGGGCTCTCAAAATAGAATTATAAGTTTGCATAAAATTGGATTATGGATTTTGAGAGGGAAGGACTTTATTTATAGGCCAAAGGATAGAGAGTTGGAGGGTTAGGGTGCAAAGATGCTTTGAAAGGGAAACACATGGATTGTGCTTGTTTAGAGCCAATAGGGTAGTGACACTTATCACTAGGAGGATGAGTGTGAGAGGATGGGATAAGGGTTGGTCATTTGAAGGGAGTAATGACAGAGGATGAGTGTGTAAGAGGGATGTAAGAGACATAAAGAGAGATGTAAGAGTCATTAATGACATGTAAGATCCATTAATGCTCTTGGATAAGGATGTAAGAAGATAGGGGAGACTTTTTTACTTTGGTTTGGGTTAGCAGGTCTTAACCCTTGCTTTAAGTTGTCCAATGTTTAGGAGGAGGATTAGACTTATCTTAGGAAGGGGGTTAATGGGCAAGTGGCTTAGCTTTAATGGGATGGGTTAGTTAGGTGGCTAAGTCAAGTTAGTATCGGTGAATGGGCTGGATTAGGGGTTAGGATAGGGTTTAGGGATGTTTTAGGGGTTTGGATAATTTATTAAATGATCTATTTAATAAATAAGGGATGTGGGATTAAATTAAATAGATCTGAGAATCTATTTGATTTAATAGAGGAATAGGGATTTAATTGATAAATTAATTTTGGCTTATCATTTGATTTTATCAATTAGACTATAGTTAATTTAATTCATTAATTAACTAAGGGATGATGATTAATTAATTAAATAATAAATAATTAGTTAATAATTTCTTAAAAGATGACTAAATATGATTACCTATTGATGTAACTAGATTTAGGAGTCTACATTTTACCCCTCTCTCACATAGTGTTGGGACAATACTATTTCAAACAAGTTCTAATATAAATGATGTGAAGAAATTTTTTGAAGAAAAATTGTTGTCTTGGTTTTGAAAAGAAGAAGAGAGAATGGATAGCATTATGCCCCCTCAAGAAGGTGATAGGGAGAGAAGGTGAGGCCTGACAACTGCTTGAAAAGTAAAAGAATCAAGGGGGAGCAGGAGGACTGAGAGTGGCTAAGAGAGGGGGATTAAGGAAGCTCATACTCTCACTATGGGAGCATGATAGAAATGAAAACCTTGTGTGTAAGGATAAGAGATGGTTAAGAACACAAGTTATAGGGGGAGGGGGGAGGGTGATTGGTTGTTTTAAATTGAGCCTAAGGAAGTGATTTGGAAGATGGTAAGGTTGGGGAGATTATAATTCCAGGATTGGTGATGACTAAGATTATGATTGATGTAGGACCTTGTTGGAAATATAGAAGAAGTAACTGAGAGGGGGGGTGAATTAGTTACCACTAAAATAAATCCTAGATACCTTAGATGTCAATAATAAAATTTAGACTGAAAAAATTGATTAACGTTGATGCTCGCTAAACATGTAGAATTTACTATAACTTGATAAATGTAGAATGTGATTTACTTTAATAGATCTTAAGATTTTATGAGTAATTATTTGCAAGCATGAACACATGAGACACTAGGATTTAATGTGGAAACACAATTTGGGAAAAACCGCCAATGTAACTAGTTACTATTTTTCACTCTTTTGAAGTGAGCCCTTAGCCAATGCTATTAAAGATTAAAAACACACTGTTAGGTGTGACCTTGTTAGAGGATTTAATCACCTTATTAGGAGTGGCCTTGAAAGAGGTGTTAAAAAAATTCAATGTAAATGCCACCTTGTTAGAGGATTTACAACTGGCTATTAGACCAACTCTGTTAAGAGATTTTAGATCACTATTATAATGGTTCGAGAGTAGGAATGAAATGACCTGATTGTGATGCAACTAAATTGCTATTTCCAAATCTCTATTCCACTTAAACTTTATCATTCTTGATTGAATATTACTTTTCTACTTCAAAAGGATACCTGCTTATCCTTCAAGTTCACTACCTCTCTTTTCTTTTCAATTCAATCAATACACTTACACACACTAGAAATCTCAACTTGACCTTTTATTTATACCTTTTAGATTGTCATGTCAGCCCAAATTCAAATTACAATAACTAATATTCATCACCATAGTTAGCTAGAATCAATACATAAAGTAATTAAGCTTCATATGCCAAAATGAGAAAACCATTTAAGAGCTGACCTAGTTTGTTAGAAACTAACTTTAGAACATTTTCCTATGTTAACAAACAAAAACTCAATTAACACTGCAAACTTGTAGAAATCCTTTGGCACTGAGTGAATTTAGTGAATCCTAATGCTATCAAACTTTAACTTTTTTGACCGAGTGCACTTGGTTAACACTCTTTTCTGCCTCAATTCATTTGATGCCCAAGTGAGCTTGGTAGACACTGTCATCTATTCAAAGTAAATCTGTGAATGCTCGATAGACAAGGAAAACTATCTTCACTTTCCAAGTGATCTTGGTAGACAATGTCTATCACCTGATATGATGTTTGTGTAACATCAAAGACAACACAAAATTAATCAATTGTATCCAACAATCTCCCTCTTTGGCATTGATGGAAACACAAAATATCATAGCATAATGAAATTTAGAAAACAAGATTCCTTTTGATAAAATATTTCCACGTCTTTGATTTTACACAAAAACTTCTTCTTTATGTTGTGTTCACCCTTTGCATAACTCCTTTACAAACTTCTCCCTCTACAAAATTTTAGAAAGATAAATATATGATAGTAAACTTCTCCCTCTTTGACAACACATGCCAAATTTGTATCAATGTACCTCGAGTACTGATTCATATGCAATATTTTCTTGACTATGCTACATAAACTAATTGATCTTAAACTTGGTTCCTATTGATGCATCACTAAACTTTATTTAGTGAGCTTCAGATAGGGGAATGACCCCTAACTTACCTCTTAGATACAAGAATGCATCTTTAGGTAATAGCTTGGTGAATATGTTTGCAATTTTTTCTTTTGTATGGACATATTCCAATTTGATTTCTTTGTCCTGCACTAGTTCTCTGATAAAGTGATATTTTATAGAAATTTTCTTTGTTTTCAAATGCATCAATGGATTCTTTTATATGTTAATTATGCAAGTGTTATTAGAATACATAACTATTGGCTCTTTTATTTCAACCTTCATTCCTTCTAGCAATTGTTTGAACCAAACAATGTTAGAACAATTCACTATTGCTACTATATACTTTTCTTCTGCTGTAGATTGGGATGTGCAATTTTTCTTCTTGCTTTATCAAGTTACCAGCCTTTTACCAAGAAAGAAAGCTCCACCACTTGTGCCTTTTCCATCATCAAGATTTCTAGCCCAATCAACATCAGTGAATACCTTGAGGTCTAGGTTTCCTCCAAGTTTGTACCATAAACCATAATCTTCAATACCTTTCAAATATCTCAAGATTCTTTTGATTTCCATCATGTGATTTTCTCTGGGTTTAGTTGAGAATCTTGCCACTATCCCAATTTTTAAGGAAATATTAGGCCTTGTGTGAACTACATATTGTAATTTTCCAATCATTGATCTATATAAGGCCTAATATACTTCTTTGGAATCATCATCTTTGGTAAGCTTGAGTCCAATACACATTGGGGTACCAACTAATTTAGAATCTTCCATACCAAACTTCTTGAGTATCTCTTTTACATAATTTGATTGGGTGATATAGATAACATTTTTGTTCTTTTGTATCTACAATCCAACAAAGAATTTTATTGTACCAAACATGGACATCTCAAACTCTTTATTCATTTGATCTAAAAATTATTTTCATAGGTCATCATTTCCTATAAATAGAGTATCATCCACAAATATCTCTACCACTACAATTTTGTTAACTAGTCCTTCCTTGATGTACAAACTACTGTTGTCATTTCTTCTCTGAAAACCAATTTGTATCAAGTAGTTGTGTAATCTTTCATACCATGCTCTAGGAGCTTGTTTCAAACAATACAGAGATTTTTGTAATTTGCAAACCATGTCCCTTTTTTCAAGATCAATACTACCTTCTAGTTGTTTAGTGTAGACTTCTTCATCAAGAATTCCATTCAGGAATGTAGATTTAACATCCATTTGATATACATTGAATCCTCTGTGAGCTGCATATGCAAGTAGGGTCCTAACACCTTCTAATCTTGTAATAGCGGAAAAAGTCTCACCATAATCAATTCCTTCCTTTCGAGAATATCATTTACACAGTAATCTAGCTTTGTTTCTTGACACTTGTCCATCTTTAGTCAACTTATTTCTTAATACCCATTTTGTTACAATCACATTTTTATCTTTTGACCTAGGAACAAGAATGCAAGTTTTGTTCTTTTCTATCTATTTTATTTCTTCATTCATAGCCTCAATCCAACTTTCATTTTCTAGAGCATCCTTGACACTTCTAGGTTCAAAATCAGTAGATGAACATGTACCTTTTAATTTTCTTCTTGTCATAGCACCTTTTGATTTATGTCCAATAATCTGATCGCGTGCACGATACCTTCTAACATACGTAACCATTTTCCTTTTAAATGAATTGTACTATCTTCATTTTGAATTTCAACTTCTGGCTCAAGTCTTTCTATCTATGGCTTAGGTCCTTCAGACTCAATATGCAATAGCTCGGTAGTCTCTAAATGTGACTCGGGTCCTTGAGACTCAATAGCTTTAGAATGTGACTCGAGTCTATATGATTCTATTTTTTCTTCTTGCAATTCAATAGCTATGGAAGACTAAGGAATTGAAGTCTCCTTATTGTTAGATGTGCCTGGCAATGTACTGGGTTTGAAATAAACAAATGTTTTGTAATATTTTGGTTCCCTTTTGCTTTCTTCTTTAGTCTTTTCTAAAAACTCATCAATTCTCACATGTGCACTCTCTATGATTTTATGAGTAGACAAATTTAGACATTTGTATGCCTTACTTCTACAAGAATATCCCAAGAATATACCTTCATCACTTTTCACATCAAACTTGTCTTTTTTAGACTCTTTCAAGATATAACATTTACTGCCAAATACTTTTAGGTAACTTACATTGGGTTTGTATCCATACCATAATTCATAAGGAGTTTTATGTGAGTCCTTCAACTGTACTTAGTTCAAAGTATGAACTGTAGTGCTGATGGCTTCCTTCCAGTTTTTGATAGCAACATTCTTTTCAATCATTAGAGTCCTTGCACAATCCATGATATATCTGTTTCTTCTTTCAACTATTCCATTCTACTCAGGAGTTCTAGGAGCTTATACTTGCCGTTTGATTCCTCTTTCAATGTAAAAATTATTGAATTAATTGGAGATGAATTCACCAACTATGTTTGATCTTAAACATTTCAATCTTTTTCCATCTTATTTTTCTACTCCTGCTAGATACCATTTGAATTTCTCAAATGCTTCTAACTTTTCTCTAATATACATAATAGTCATCATTCTAGAATAGTCATCAACAAAAAGAATAAATAATTTTTCTCCACTACCACTTTCTATTCCAATGGGTCCACAAAAATCAGTATGCACAATTTCCAAGACATCTTTAGATTGATAGTTTTTTCTCTTAAATCTAATCTTTCCCATTTTGCCAATCTGACAATTTTTGCATAAACTAACATGTAGTTTCTTCAAACTAGGGATACCTCTTTCTTTTCTAAATTTTTTTATCTTGACCATATTATCAAAGTTTATATGAAATTGTCTTCTATGCAATAACCAACTTTCTTCCATTTGAGCAATAAAACATGAGGCACACTTATTAGATTATGTTTCAGTCCTTCAACCCAATAGGCATTATTACATACAAGTCCATTGGTTAATGACATTCGGCCTTTCACTTTTATGCAATAAGGTTCATTGTTTCCAAACCTTACACTACCTCAATCATAGTGTTCAAAGTGCTCAAATTTTATTTTTTCTCTAGTCATATGATGTGAACATCCACTATCTATGATCCATGTGTCATTTTTACTAACATGAGTGATAAGTGCCATCTTATCTTCTTCTTCATTAGATTCATCTTTTACAATAATGTACACTATTTCATCTTCATTGTTATCAGAATCTTTAGCCATAAAATAGGTCTCCTTACCTTTGTCTTTGAAGGATTTGTAACTTTTGGATTCCTTCATGCCTTTGTACTTGTGGTTCTTATTCTCAACCTTTCTTTCTTTGTTTGGGCACTAACAACAATATGACCAATTTATTCACATGAAAGGTAGATTAAAGGAACTCTACCTTTGTACTTTCCTCTACCTCTAAAATATTTCTTTGCAAGTAAAGCTTCAACAACTTCAAGATCGATAAGTAGGAAATTTCCACAACAAGTCAAATTGTGATATTGCTATCAGTATTTAGCTATGTGATTTTGAGTCAAACTCATTGGCCCATGTTTCATGAGTAGTGATTCAACATGAATCCATCTCTCATGAGAATAAATGGAACACTTAACATTCATTAGATCTAGCTGATGCTCATAGGGGTGAAGTACCAGGGCTTCCTTGGAGGTCACCCATCCCAGTACTACTCCAGCCTGAGCATGCTTAACTATGGAGTTTCCTCCATGGTTAAACCCAAAGCTTGCAACCCCATTTGCAAAACCTTCACCAAGTGTTGTGCCTTATGAAGCATTCATTAGAAAGCCCCTTAAGCTCATCAATTGATAAGTAGGAAATTTCCATAGCAAGTCAACTTGTGATATTACTATCAAGATTTAGCTATGTGATTTTGAGTCAAACTCATTGACCCATGTTTCATGAGTAGTGATTCAACATGAATCCATCTCTCATGAGAATAAATGGAACACTTAGCACTCATTGGATCTAGGTGATGCTCACAGGAGTGAAGCACTGAGACTTCTTGGGAGGTCACCCATCCTAGTACTACTCCAGCCTGAGTGCACTTAACTACAGAGTTAAACACACAAGGAAACCTTCGTAGTTAAGTGCGCTCAAGCTGGAGTAGTACTAGGATTGGTGACCTCTTGGGAAGTCTCGGTGCTTCACCCTTGTGAGAATCACCTAGATCCAATGAGTGCTAAGTCTTCCATTTATTCTCATTAGAGATGGATTCATGTTGAATCACTACTGATGAAACATGGGTCAATGAGTTTGACTCAAAATCACATAGCTAAATCCTGATAGCAATATCACAATTTAACTTACTATGGAAATTTCCTACTCAGCAATTAATGAGCTTAAGGGGATTTGTAATGAATGGTTCATAAGGAAGAACACTTGGTGAAGGTTTTTCAAATGGGGTTGCAAGCTTTGGGTTTAACCATGGAGGAAATCGTAGTTAAGCACACTCAGGCTGGAGTAGTACTGGGATGCGTGACCTCCTAGGAAGTCCTAATGCTTCACCCCTATGAGCATCGCCTAGATCCAATGAGTGCTAAGTGTTCCATTTATTCTCATAAGAGATGGACTCATGTTGAATCACTTCTCATGAAACATGGGTCAATGAGTTTGACTCACAATCACACAGCTAAATCCTGATAGAAATCACAACTTCAAGATCATTGTCAGAACTTTCCTTTTTTTTTTCTTCACTTTTTGACCAAATGTCCTTTATTTTCTTTCCTTTCTCCTTGAGTGAAATTTTTCCTTCAAATGCAGACTCAACATTTTTGGAAGTTGGAATATAATTGTCAAAGTTGTCTAGCTCAAAAGTTGTCAATCTTCCTACCAAGGCATCCAAACTTAACTTGTCATTTGGGTCACATCTCTTTTCTTGAATAACAGATACTCTAATTGCATAGATAGGCAACAATATTCTAACAACTTTACTTACAATAGTTTCTTCCTTGATTTCTCCTCTAGAAGCTTTGATTGCAATGGTACTAGCTTTGATTCCTTCCACATATTTGGCAAAATTTTCATCTTCTCTCATCCTCATTTGATCAAACTATCCTCTAAGGATTTTTTCTTTAGCTCTCCTTATATTTTCATCACCATGATAGATGTCCGTTAGCTTGTTCCACATATCAAAAACAATTTTACAGTCTTTGATCTCATCGAATTCATCATAGCTAAGAGCATATGCAATATCAATCATCATAATGTTATGGTTCTTTTTTTTCAACAAGATCTCCAATAAATAATGTACTAGTAGGAGTCTTGTATTCTTCATCAAGGTATTTGAAGCCTAAATCACTAGTGGTGGCCAGATGAAGTCTAATAAGTCCCTACCATGGTAAAAAGTTGTCTCTGTTTAGCTTTGTAATTTCACTCTTGTAAGACATCTTGATCTTTAGCTTAGATCCTTCAAACCTTTCCTACAAGCACCAAAATTTCTAATACCAATTTTTGGAAATATAGAAGGAGTAATTAAGGGGGGATTGAATTATTTAATACTAAAATAAATCTCAGATCCCTTAGATGTCAATAATAAAATTTAGATTGAGAAAATTGATTGTTGTTGATGCTCGGTAAACACATAGAAATTATTATAACTTGGTAAATGTAGAATGTGATTTACTTTAATAGATCTTAAGATGTTATTAGTAATTATTTGCAAACATGAACACATGCGACACTAGGATTTAATGTGGAAACACAATTTGGGAAAAACCACCAATGTAACTAGTTATTATTTTTCACTCTTCTAAAGTGAGCCCTACTAGGAGCCAACCCTATTAAAGGTTAAAAAACACACTATTAGGTGTGACCTTATTAAAGGATTTAATCACCCTATTAGGAGTGGCCTTGCAAGAGGTCTTAAAACAATTCAATGGAATATCCACCTTGTTAGATGATTTACAACTGGCTATTAGATCAACTCTATTAAGAGATTTTAGATCACTGCTATAATGGTTAGAAGGTAACAATGAAATGACTTGATTGTGATGCAACTGAATTGCTAAATCCATATCTCTATTCTACTTAAACTTGATCCTTCCTAATTGAATATTAAATTTTTGCTTCACAAGGATACCTGCCTATCCTTCAACTTTGCTACCTCTCTTTTCTTTTCAATTCAATCAATACATTTGCACACACTAGAAATATCAACTTGACCTTTTATTTATAACTTTCAAATTGTTAGGTCAGCCAAAATTCAAATTACAATAACTAATATTCATCACCATAGTTAGTTAGAGATAATACATAAAGTAATTAAGATTTGTATGCCAAAATAAGAAAACCCTTCGGTACCCGACCCAACTCGATAGAAGCTTTGGAATGATTTCCTATGTTAACCAATAGAAGCTCAATTAACACTATGAACTTGCAAAAATCCTTTGGCAACTGAATGAACTCAGTGAATACTAACTCTATCCAACTTTCCCTTAATTGACCGAGTGAGCTTGGTTAACACACTTTTCTGCCTCAATTCCTTTGACACATTAGTGAGATTGGTAGACACTATCATCTATTTAGAGTAAACCTATGAATGCTTGATAGACAAGGAAAAATAACTTCATTGACCAAGTGAGCTCAATAGACACTATCTTTCAACTAATATGACATGTTTGTAACATCAAATACAACAGACAATTAATGAATTATTTCCAATAGCCCTACGATTATGATTTGATGCAAGATCTATTATTATGATTGATGCAAGATTGGATACTATGGGATCAATAGATTGGTTGGATCATGATGATAGGATTGATTGGATGGGATGCTTGGGTAGGATGTGATGTTTTGATAGGATGGGATGCTTGGATAGGATGGGATGTGAAGTAATCCATTGAAGCTTAAGCATGGGGGTGTTCTAAAGGGGAACACCACCATGTAGATGAGCACTTATTTTGATAAAGGAATCTTGGGTATATGCAAAGGTTACAAAGAACATCAAGGCCTTTGCAACAATATTACATAGGACTGATGCAAAAAAAATACACAAGGATTTCCCCAGTGTAAGAGATGAATCCAAGAGGAATCAGAGTGGAAATGATATTAGGTAACCCACAAGGAAATGTTATTTCCCAAGTACACCATGTAACCACAAGTGATTAGATGTTTTTAATATGAAAGGGTCATATGTGACTGACTCACAAGAAGAAAAAAGAAGACAAAAGAGACCTGATCAAAACCTTTCCCTCAAATTACCCCATTCATAGTACACCATGATATAAAATATTGTGGCAACCTTGAAGAGGGAACAATTCAAATTTCTTAGAAGAGATACTTTAAGAACCAAACTTAAAATCCCAAAAAGAAAATAAATTTGAAATAAAATGTAAATCCATAAAAAGGTTAACCTTTTGCCAAAGATATTGGTAGGACTAGATACTAATAGACCAAGATTAGATGAGAGGAAGGATGCATCCTACAAGGATCTATTAGTAATATCAAGGACTAGGATGAGCTGGGAAATCAAAACATTTTAGGACAATATTTTGATGACAAGTGATCTTGTATGAGGATTCACTAGAGCACCTAACCAAGATAATTTGTATTTTTGATCAAGCATGAACGAACAGAAAGAGATGAGAGATATACAATGGTACCAAGTTAAGTACTAACACGTAAGGAATATACAAATGATAGACCAGAGCATGGACATGGGATTACCATACAAAAGCTCAATATGATAGGATAGAAATAGGAAAGATAAAGATGAGAATATAGTGGATGAAATTATTGGGATGAGGAGATAGAGGGAAAGCTCAGGTTAAGGAGATAGAGGGGATGCAAATCTTGGGACTAGATGATAGTGGATAAAAATATTAAGATGAGGTGATAGCAAAAAAAATCTTAGGGTGAGGAGATAGCAGGTGTAAAAAGCTCAAGATAGTAGATGAAAATACTGGGATGAGGAGAGAGTGAATGAAAAGCTCAAGATGTGGAGATAGTAGATGGAAATCTTAGGATGAGGAGATAGCAGATGTAAAAAGCTCAAGACAGTAGATTAAAAGATTGGGATGAGGAGAGAGTTGATGAAAATCTCAGGATGAGGAGATAGTAGATGTAAAAAAATCAAGACAATAGTGGATAAAAATATTGGGATGAGGAGAGAGTGGATGAAAAGCTTAAGATGAAGAGATAGTGGATGAGAAGCTCATGATGAGGGGACAACATATGAATAGGGTGATGTGGATAAGGAGATAGAGGATATAAAAAGATTTGGATGACAAGATAATGGATTAAGGGTGGATAGGGTGATGGGGAAAACACAATGCTATACGTGAAGACAAGGAGTGGGAAGTATGGATCCCATTGATGATCATTGGGGTGTGACCAAGGCTTGTAACAAGGATGGGAAAGTGATTAAGAAGGGGATTGGATGAGTTAAAAAGATGTGTAATGGAATGGTGTAGTAGATGGTAGATACAAATGTCAAGGGATGTACCAGGTGATGGAAAGATGGAGAGATGGTGATCAGTGAAAGGATAGAAGAAAAGGGGTTGATTGGTTTTGGGGATGACAAGATGAAAATAGTGTTAGAATGGGGGAATGGAAAGATGGACACAACACAACCTCCAAGGAATATAGTGCCCCTAGTTATATTTTATTCAAGAGGAGGTTTTATAAGGGGCAGGATAGGATGGAAGATTTGTCAACAAGAGGATGGGGAGATAAATGGAAGCTAGGATGTGAAAGGTGAATCAGGTAGAGGGTAACTCATGATGGGTGGATGAGGTGCATGGAGGGATGATATGGATGAAAGAATGGGTGCATACAAATTGCGCTGGGAAATGGATGTCAAAAAGAATGACCAAAATCATATATCTAGTGATAGACTTTATTTTTATCAAGATCCAAAGGAGGATGACAGGTGAAATGGATAAGATGCGATGGGTATGGTGGGATGAGATGGGTATGGTGGGTGATGGAATGTTCCCTCAAGTGTGTAGAGCATTTAGATGGAGGGATTACACATGACACTTATTTTCCAAGTTTTCATCATGGTACTTATCCAAGGTGCTTGAATTGCCAAGTTTTCATCAGTGGACACTTTTTTTTTGTTGCTTTTTTTGTTTTAAATAAAAATTATTTTGATTTTTGATTTTTTTGATGCATTTTTACTCATAGATGTTGGTAGGAAAGGAGGGAGTTGAAAGGATTGGATTATATAAGCAGAATGATGGGTGGGAGTTGTTAGGTAATGGATGGGAAGACATAAGTGATGTAACAGGCTTGCTGAAGCTCTCTAATTCTATGTTCATGGCTACAAAATGTAACTGGAGATACCCCACATCAATGTGATGGGCTTAAAATCTTCACATCCATCCATTGTACCCATAATCAGGTCTTCAAAGATCATTATTGCATAACAAAACTCACCACTATATGTCCCTTTGGACATTGCATGTACCTCTATGGTGACACATATCACCAACTCACCATCCTAATCAAGTTTCATTACATCTTGTCATTGTGCCCTCTAAGACACATTACTCAAAATTGATAAGTAAGTACGGGCTTCTTTCCATGAACCTGAGATGACTTCCTCTTCTTTATGACTTGATACCATGCTGCCACCATTTTCTATTGTTAATCTCATGACATATTGAGATGAGCTATCGCACCCATATAATAATCTTGGTGCCTTTATATCTGCATTTCAAATCTTTAGACCAGCACGGAGTGCATGATTTATGACTCTTGATGGGGTTCTTAGAAACTGCATGGCTTCTATTCTTTTTGAGTATTGGGCTTGTTCAAATCAAACCCGAGCTGCTATTATCAAATCCATTCAGTTAAGTTGCCACCTTTATGCTGCCACCTTCATTCTTCACCTTGGCTTCTCCATTTTCTACTTGCAGCGGCATACTTCTCTCATTGAGATGATTTACAAAGCTGCCACCTTTGCTCCTCCATAGTATAAAATACAACCATCTCCCAAATTTGGGACTGTGGCAAATAACTAGTATGTAAGCCAAATTTTCTAAACCCGTTAACACCCACAACGTCACACTCACACATTCCAAATGAAGCAAGAATTCAAAAACCCAATTTCCAATACATATGAGAATAATCATTAAGATATCACATCAATATCTGCATCAAAATAAAACCACTTCTTGCTAAATCAACTTGGCTAATAAAGTGCTCATTAACACCCCAAATCAAAATTCTTATTGGAGACCAAATATAAGAAATAGAGACACAAAGAAAACTACAAAAACAAAACATTATTCATTAATCATAATCTTCTGCTCAAAACCTCTACATGCATGGCTCTCTGGCTAAAGGCCAGAGAGCCCATTTTTTTTGCACTTCTTTTTGCTCTCTCCTTAATATCTCTCGAGAGTCTCCAGCTCCACACTTTTTTTTTTCTACCTTTCTATTCGGTTCCATTTTCTTTAAAGAGATGCTTTTAGTTACATACTGATGGTTATTAAAACCATCTTTCCACTTTTTAAGCCCTATGTTTCCCACGTTGTCTCCTCATGCAGATCGCTTTCCTATTCTAATGGAAATGCCTTTGAACTACATCTTAAATACTATAGATAACCATTAAAACATATGTCTAACCCATGGTTCCCAGAGATTAAAATTTTCTCCATTATTATAATATTGAAAACTTTTGCCGTGATTGGCCATGTTTGAGGGGTCTCCCATCAAACTCCTGGACTAACAAATTTCCTTGTCCCAAGGAAATGTGTTGGCTTCTTTGTCATGGTCTGTTGCTCCTCCACTTTGGATGTCACTCTGATGACGTCTTCATTAGTGTCACTATCCACCATTCGCATGCTGCTGCTATATTGCCATCTTAACCATTGGGGATTCCGGAAGATGCTTCCCACTCTCGCTCAGTGGTTGCTTCGTGCACCTTCTACCCAGCTTCATCCTCATGGAGACAATACTAAGATCTCCGCCTGAGACCTTCCCAAGAACTCTCTTCATTCTTTCTCTAGCTTGATGGATCAATGCAACCATTTATAATTCTTCCCACTTCAATATCACCAGACCATTCGCTAGCTCTGATACCACTCTGATGTAACAGGCTTGCTGAAGCTCTCTAATTCTACGTTCATGGCTACAAAATGTAACCGGAGATACCCCACATCAATGTGATGGGCTTAAAATCTTCACATCCATCCATTGTACCCATAATCAGGTCTTCAAAGATCATTATTGCATAACAAAACTCACCACTATATGTCCCTTTGGACATTGCATGTACCTCTATGGGGACACATATCACCAACTCACCATCCTAATCAAGTTTCATTACATCTTGTCATTGTGCCCTCTAAGACACATTACTCAAAATTGATAAGTAAGTACGGGCTTCTTTCCATGAACCTGAGATGACTTCCTCTTCTTTATGACTTGATACCATGCTGCCACCATTTTCTATTGTTAATCTCATGACATATTGAGCTGAGCTATCGCACCCATATAATAATCTTGGTGCCTTTATATCTGCATTTCAAATCTTTAGACCAGCACGGAGTGCATGATCTATGACTCTTGATGGGGTTCTTAGAAACTGCATGGCTTCTATTCTTTTTGAGTATTGGGCTTGTTCAAAGCAAACCCGAGCTGCTATTATCAAATCCATTCAATTAAGTTGCCACCTTTATGCTGCCACCTTCATTCTTCACCTCGGCTTCTCCATTTTCTACTTGCAGCGGCATACTTCTCTCATTGAGATGATTTACAAAGCTGCCACCTTTGCTCCTCCATAGTATAAAATACAACCATCTCCCAAATTTGGGACTGTGGCAAATAACTAGTATGTAAGCCAAATTTTCTAAACCCGTTAACACCCACAACGTCACACTCACACATTCCAAACGAAGCAAGAATTCAAAAACCCAATTTCCAATACATATGAGAATAATCATTAAGATATCACATCACTATCTGCATCAAAATAAAAACCACTTCTTGCTAAATCAACTTGGCCAATAAAGTGCTCATTAACACCCCAAATCAAAATTCTTATTGGAGACCAAATATAAGAAATAGAGACATAAAGAAAACTACAAAAACAAAACATTATTCATTAATCATAATCTTCTTCTCAAAGCCTCTACATGCATGGCTCTCTGGCTAGAGGCCAGAGAGCCCATTTTTTTTGCATTTGTTTTTGCTCTCTCCTTAATATCTCTCGAGAGTCTCCAACTCCACACTTTTTTTTTCTATCTTTCTATTCGGTTCCATTCTCTTTAAAGAGATGCTTTTAGTTACATACTGATGGTTATTAAAACCATCTTTCCACTTTTTAAGCCCTATGTTTCCCACGTTGTCTCCTCATGCAGATCGCTTTCCTATTCTAATGGAAATGCCTTTGAACTACATCTTAAATACTATAGATAACCATTAAAACATATGTCTAACCCATGGTTCCCAGAGATTAAAATTTTCTCCATTATTACAATACTGAAAACTTTTGCCGTGATTGGCCATGTTTGAGGGGTCTCCCATCAAACTCCCAGACTAACAAATTTCCTTGTCCCAAGGAAATGTGTTGGCTTCTTTGTCATGGTATGTTGCTCCTCCACTTTGGCTGTCACTCTGATGACGTCTTCATTAGTGTCACTATCCACCATTCGCATGCTGCTGCTATATTTCCATCTTAACCATTGGGGATTCCGGAAGATGCTTCCCACTCTCGCTCAGTGGTTGCTTCGTGCACCTTCTACCCAGCTTCATCCTCATGGAGACAATACTAAGATCTCCGCCTGAGACCTTCCCAAGAACTCTCTTCATTCTTTCTCTAGCTTGATGGATCAATGCAACCATTTATAATTCTTCCCACTTCAATATCACCAGACCATTCGCTAGCTCTGATACCACTCTGATGTAACAGGCTTGCTGAAGCTCTCTAATTCTACATTCATGGCTACAAAATGTAACCGGAGATACCCCACATCAATGTGATGGGCTTAAAATCTTCACATCCATCCATTGTACCCATAATCAGGTCTTCAAAGATCATTATTGCATAACAAAACTCACCACTATATGTCCCTTTGGACATTGCATGTACCTCTATGGTGACACATATCACCAACTCACCATCCTAATCAAGTTTCATTACATCTTGTCATTGTGCCCTCTAAGACACATTACTCAAAATTGATAAGTAAGTATGGGCTTCTTTCCATGAACCTGAGATGACTTCCTCTTCTTTGTGACTTGATACCATGCTGCCACCATTTTCTATTGTTAATCTCATGACATATTGAGCTGAGCTATCGCACCCATATAATAATCTTGGTGCCTTTATATCTGCATTTCAAATCTTTAGACCAGCACAGAGTGCATGATCTATGACTCTTGATGGGGTTCTTAGAAACTGCATGGCTTCTATTCTTTTTGAGTATTGGGCTTGTTCAAATCAAACCCGAGCTACTATTATCAAATCCATTCAGTTAAGTTGCCACCTTTATGCTGCCACCTTCATTCTTCACCTCGGCTTCTCCATTTTCTACTTGCAGCGGCATACTTCTCTCATTGAGATGATTTACAAAGCTGCCACCTTTGCTCCTCCATAGTATAAAATACAACCATCTCCCAAATTTGGGACTGTGGCAAATAACTAGTATGTAAGCCAAATTTTCTAAACCCGTTAACACCCACAACGTCACACTCACACATTCCAAATGAAGCAAGAATTCAAAAACCCAATTTCCAATACATATGAGAATAATCATTAAGATATCACATCAATATCTGCATCAAAATAAAACCACTTCTTGCTAAATCAACTTGGCCAATAAAGTGCTCATTAACACCCCAAATCAAAATTCTTATTGGAGACCAAATATAAGAAATAGAGACACAAAGAAAACTACAAAAACAAAACATTATTCATTAATCATAATCTTCTGCTCAAAACCTCTACATGCATGGCTCTCTGGCTAAAGGCCAGAGAGCCCATTTTTTTTGCACTTGTTTTTGCTCTCTCCTTAATATCTCTCGAGAGTCTCCAACTCCACACTTTTTTTTTTATACCTTTCTATTCGGTTCCATTCTCTTTAAAGAGATGCTTTTAGTTACATACTGATGGTTATTAAAACCATCTTTCCACTTTTTAAGCCCTATGTTTCCCACGTTGTCTCCTCATGCAGATCGCTTTCCTATTCTAATGGAAATGCCTTTGAACTACATCTTAAATACTATAGATAACCATTAAAACATATGTCTAACCCATGGTTCCCAGAGATTAAAATTTTCTCCATTATTACAATATTGAAAAATTTTGCCGTGATTGGCCATGTTTGAGGGGTCTCCCATCAATAAGGTTTGTGGGAAAATGGATGAGGAAAATGGAAAGATCATCATTGGCACACAGCCTAAAAGGTGATGAAGTATAGGGAAAGATGTTTTTCAATGAGGTTAAGGAGGAAATGGGAAATATAAGGACTAAAAGTAAAGTTGAAAGATGGAGGATTGGAGATCTAGGATAAGAATATGGACTAACAGTGGATTGGGGGGATGACAAATGTATATATGGAGATTTGGATAAAGTATGAATGGATGAGGATTTTTAAGTAGCAAGAATGGATGCCAATGGAGAGATTTCTTTGAGATGCATTTCTTTTATGAGTATCATGGGTATCCACATGATTTTTGACTGTTTCAGCTTGGGCCTTTGTGGCCTCTTGACTTTTGCGTTGATTTGGATCAAATGCTTCTCTTTAGGAACATGTATTTTAGAAGGGACATATCGATACTTGGACTTTTGTGGATTTTTGGATTTATGATTTTTTATTTTGGTATCCAATATGCTTTTATTAGCCATGGTATGGGAACATGAGCATGGGGGATATGGAGGGATTATGGATGGATTGATAGAGTTTGAAGGTTGGAAGGGATTCAAGGATGAGTGCCTTTGATGATCTAGCTTGTGGATTTGAGAGGATGGAGTGATGGATTGGAATAGATGATATGGATGTATATAACTGCCCAAAATGGATGGAGAGACTAAAGGATATGGGCCTAAAATAGATGGAAATGAGGAAGGATTAGGTCCTACAATAGATGGAGAAGATAAAGGATTCATATTAGGTATATAAGGACCTAAAATGGATGGAAAGGGTGGAGGATTTAGATAAGGGATATACGAACCCAAAATGGAGGGTTGAAAAGAAGCAATAGGATAAGGGCCCAAAATAGATGTAGAACAATATGGATGGGAACTTTGGGGTGAAGATGGAAGGACTTGGGACAATGAAGGGGTAGGAGAGATACCAACATCTAGAGATACACTTTATTTTTTTCTACAATATGAAGTTCATTATTTGGAACACAAGATGTGAGTCCATTATTAGCTGAAGAAGTTGAAGCTTTAGATATGATAATTAGTTCTTCTTCTATGGATCTTTCATCATGGAGTATAGGAGATATATGATTGTTAAGTAGAGGGGATGGAAGGGGGGACTCATGATTTGGATGGGTTGATCGGAATGAATCTAGAGATGGAGTAGGTATGATGGTAGGATTGGGATATGGAGGGGATGATGACTGCTCTCTAGATGGAGTGAATGATGAAAGTGGATCATGTAGGGGAATAAGTGAGGTTGTGAGATCTTCTTTTTTGTCATGGAATATTTCAACATGCTTTTGGACAAGAGCTTGATAAGAATGGATGGGAGTGGATGGTATGATAGGAGAAGTATGCATGGTTTCTTTAAGTGAGGTATATGGATGGTTAGGAGGTTCTTTAATGGGGATGAGCTAATGGTGGAGGGCCTCATTAGGTTTATTATATGGGATTTGGATAATGCTAAGAGGACAAGATGTGGATGGTATTGGAGGGATTTAATGGATGGGAGGTAGGCAATGGAAGGGAATTGATAAGTGGGGTGGATGAAATATTGATGTTATTGATAGGACAATGTAAGAGGAGTGATGGGTGTGTGAGATGGATTTTGTTTGGCTTTCCTTGTAAAATTTCTTGGAGACTAACATGTTGGACTAGGAAGAGTAAGGGGATTAGGGCGAGGCATTGTATAAATAGGATTGGATGGAGGATTTGGAAAGTGGTTTGGAGGAGATTGGGATGGTGGGTTTAGACTAGGGATGTAGCTACTAGAATTGTTCTAGAATGGTGGAGACTGAGAAAGAAAGGTGGAGGAAGATGGATGTATGACTGATGTATAAGGGGAATATAGGTGCATGATATAGGAAGGAGGTGAAGATGACGATAATAATGAATTTCCCTTGTCAAAGGCATGGTAAGGAGTACTAGTGGGTATGCATGGAAGAATGTTTGGATTTTGGAGGATGTTGGGAGAAATATCTATAAGACTTTCAATATACCCATCATAGTTGACAAGAACTTCATCATCATTGGAATTTGATGAAGTAGGAGAAAAGGTGGGATGACCAAACTCATCATAATAAGATTTTGACATTATGTTTTCGGGATGAAGGATGAATATGAAAATGTAGATTAGGATAAGTTGGTATGCTTAGATTTGGATTTGGATTGAGCTCATGATAGGAGGAAAGATTGATTCTATAAGATATGGAAATGGGGTGGGGAATGACTAATAAGGCTTAGCTAGCTTAGGATAAGGAAGACTTGATGGAAGACATAGAATGACATAAGAAAGGATGTGATTAGGATGACAATGTTTTTGGAAATTTGGATGAATCTTTGATGAGGCACTAACTATGCTAAGTATGTCATTCATTTGGGTTGAATGATTTACCAATGGAGAAAGCGGAGCAAACTAGACTTAGGGTTATTGCAAATGAACTTGCTAACAATCATTTTGGATGGTGTATAAGTGATCTCTTTAGAAAAATGACTTGATAGTTTTTGAAACATGGGGAGGATTTTGAACACTCAAGCACATCAAACACACCAATATCTCTATAAGGATTTTTCTAAGATATACAAGCTCAATTAAAGGTGTCTTCGATAAATGTAAGGTACACGAGGCCCAAATATGTAGATGAAAGAAAATGATGTCACACAGCTAAGAGGAGATGGTAACCCAAATCTCCACCTCCACTTCCCAAAGGTATAAATTTATTTGGAGCTTAGCCAAGAGTGACAAAATTATGCTTCCAAGAGAGGTTTCTTTTGATTCACCTCCCAATATTTATACTCTGCTAGAATACTAGAGTTGAGGTCATCCCAAGGGGTAATGAAATCCCAAAGAAGGCCTCCTAAAAAGTGTAAAATAAGACAACAGAAGGGATCTTGGGATTAAAAGATATTTGTTTGTTCCCAATTGATGATTTAGATTTTGTAAGCTACAATTGAAGATACTCGTGTTTATGGCATACAAGATTCTATCCAACTTGATAGTGTTGTTAACATAATGAAAATTGAGAGTTCATCAACATAATAAATTTGAGCTTCACCAACATGAACGAGTTAACAAGTCAATTCATTTATGCATTCAAGATTGAGTGATTTCTTTTTAAGCCCCTAAGTTGAAGTGTGAGGGATAACAATGATTATTTGATCCTTGGCATTCAAGATTGGGTTTTTAGTTTTGATCATGCATTCCAATAACAAACTTGATTTTAGTCCATAACATTCAAGATTGATTTGAGTGACATTCATTTAATGAAATATTTATTTAAACATACAAGTTCATTCTAAGAAAAACTTGCAAAAAACATGGTTAGGCTTTGAAGATGCTCCAATCTGCAATGCTACAAAAAATCAATTTGATTAGTCACACAAAAACCCTCAAAATCAAAGCTTAACTATGGGGAAAAAAAATTTAACTTTTTTTGTTTTTTTTTTGATAGGCATAAAAATGCTTAGAATAACCCCTATCCTACATAAAAATGATCCCGAGAGGTAAAAAAATGATCCCACAAGTTAAACAACAATCCCGTGAGTAAAACAATGATCCCACAAGTAAAATAGTGATCCTATGATACACTCAAATAGTGTGGGATTGTGGTGTAGGGAATTGGTGAAACCACAAAAAATTAGGTTACAGGAAGAAAGTAATAGATCAATCTTGCAAAATAATGATCCTATAGGTTTATGGAATGTGTTCTCGCTAGCAAGTTTATCTATGGGATTGAGGGTGAAAGGATAAAACAAATTTTCTAGGCTCAGATATTTTGGTCAAGTGTTCTTGCAAGTTTTATAGTGATCCCACTAGTAAAAATTTATGTTCCTATAGGAGGATTGGTCAAAGGGGTTGAGAGGTGTATTTTTAATTGCACATGGTGATAGGGTTTGGAGCAAAGAGTGATCCCACCTTCATTAGGATGCATTCTTGCTAGTTTAGGCCTCGATCCTAGGGCCACGAGTTCATGATTTTGTGGTTGTAGGATCACAAACCAAGGGTGCTAAAATATTGGCTAAACTAGATTTTTATAGCTAGGAGCACGTTTCTTTGCAACGGACTTTGGTGCCTACCAAAAAATTTAGAAGACCACCTGCATATGTAAACAAACACAAAATGTTAGTTTGGTTAGTTTAAACATTAACAAGAAAAAATGTGATATAGTAACCTGAATGTGAGGTCCCATCGAGCATATCAAAATGTATCACCTAGTCTAGTAGTGTAATATTGAATACTAATACTAACAAAAGCATTCATAGTACTAAAACGATTAACACTTATGATAGGACAAGGTTATCACCAAGAGGAAGGCAAACTGAGAATGGTAAGCTCCTTGGGCATAACCTATGATGATGAAGCTATGTCCCTGATGGATAGGGAATGTATGCTCATGTTGTACTCAAGCTTCCAATAGGTGGGAGTTTTTACCAAGTGTTTATATGGGTGAGGGTTTGAACAAATGGAGGTATGGATGGATTTCAACATTATGATGGTATTTTGGTAGTTTTTAGGCTCTCAAAATAACATTATAAGTTTGCATAAAAGTGGATTATGGATTGTGAGAGGTAAGGATTTTATTTATAGGCCAAAGAGTAGAGAGATGGAGGGCCAAGATGTAAAGATGTAAGAATGGTGAAGGAAGGCTAAGATTCTTTGAAAGGGAAGCACATGGATTTGCTTGTTTAGAACCAATAGGGGAGTAACACTTGTCACAAGGAGGATGAGTGTGAGAGGATGGGATAAGGGTTTATCAAAGGGAGTAATGAGGGAGGATGAGTGTGTAAGAGGGACGTAAGAGACATAAAGAGAGATGTAAGAGTCATTAATTGCATGTAAGAGCCATTAATGCTCTTGGATATGGATGAAAGAGGATAAGGGAGACTTTTTGACTTTGGTTTGGCTTAGCAATTCTTAACCCTTTCTTAAAGTTGGGAAAATGTTTAGGAGGGGGATTGGACTTAGCTTAGGAAGGGGGTTAGGGGGCAAGTGGATTAACTTTGATGCGATGGGTTAGTTAGGTGGCTAACTAAGATTAGTATGGGTGAATGGGTTGGATTAGGGGTTACGATAGGGTTTAGGGATGTTTTAGGGGTTTGGATAATTTATTAAATGATTTATTTAATAAATAAGGGATGTGATATTAAATTAAATATATTTGAGGATTTATTTATTTTAATAGAGGAATAGAGATTTAATTGATAAATTAATTTTGGGTTATCATTTGATTTTATCAATTAGGCTATAGTTAATTTAATTAATTAATTAACTAGGGGATGGTGATTAATTAATTAAATATTAAATATTTAATTATTAATGTCCTAGAAGATGACTAAATATGATTACCTATTGATATAATCAAATTTAGGTGTCTACACTAGGATGCATAAGAACACATATTGTAATTGAATGGATCAAAGAGTGTCAATGGGTACCTTATGACCCCTTTTGACCTTTAGAACCATTATATGTATGGTTAAGGGTCCTAAAGTATTGAAAAAGAATATTAAGGATTGTAAAAAGGGTCATACTATTATAAAACAAATTGAAAAAAAAATTCTTTAAAAAAAAATTAATAAAACGGATATCTGATTTGAGAACGAGTATCCAATTTGGGAATGGGTACACAATACTATCATGTACCCAATTAGGGTTGGCATTTCCCTAGATGCCAACCCTCCATGGTTAACATCAAAAATGTCCCAAAAGCATGTTTTTGGCCTATTGTTGTGTTTTCGACTCCAATGATGTAGTTGACAACTTTTTTCATCAAAATTTGATGAAATGAAAAGGGTTTCTTAAGAACATTATCAGCTTTCCATCAATATAATGTCTGTCAAATTGTGATTTTATCAAGTAATTATTACTTATTTTCTAATGGAGTTAGCTACAAAGTGTTGATTGACATACTGATTCAAAAATAGCAATAACTTTTGAATTGTATAAGATTTTTGAAATCCAAAAGATGTGTCACATTCTATGCTCCGACTACTATAAGTAGAAAAAAAATTTAAAAATCTTATTTTGATTTTTTTAGAATTAGTTAAGATGGTCAGACACGATATTTTTTTAATTCTAAAAATAGTATAGTATCCTACCACTAGTTGTTGATAAGATTAATACATTCTTCATTCTTGAGTCACATTTGTTCAAAATTAAAAGCATAGTAACTGGGGCATTTACCTTCTTGAATCCTTATCTCTATAGGATAGTGATCCAAACCTAAAATACGTTGAACTATAGTTTGAAATGTAACTATTACCTTAGTGAGGTCACCATAATATGGAACCCTATCCAACTTCTTAGCCATATTACTATAGACTTTCCTTTTATTATTCTAGGTGAAGGTATTATCTAAACTAGATAATTCAAGAAGGCCTGGCCTATTTACCTAGTCTTGGAAGTCTTTTCATGACACTAAGATAGAGTTGTTACCACCTCTCTTCTCTAGTGGTCTAAGAATGGCATTGATTTCCCCTCCTAAGATCAAAAACCCATCTCCTTTAGATAGAAGCATTTCCTCTAAATCCTCCCACAACCTATCTTTATCTCTATTTTGAGTTGGACCATACACATTAGAGAACCTATATTAAAATTCTAATCTAATGCCTTTCAAAACTCCACACATCCAATTTTTATGAATTTTTAATGATGCAATCAAAATATTCCTTAGATCTCTTTATTTTTAATATCAAGGTTTTGAATTCATACAAATTAACATCTACTTGAATTATAATGATGGGAATCAATACGACCCAGTCTATGTCTTCCAGCCCGATAAATTTTCCCATTTTTTAGCCTATTAGCTTAGGTGTTTTTTGAACTAAGAATTCAATTGGTAGATTAGGAAAGACAACAACATTTTTAACTTAAATTTTGGCAAATTTTTTAGGATAAAAATGGGCTCCCATTTGATAAATGTAATTGAACATCCATTATGCATACAATAATTTGCCATACAAAAGTTCCTCTTTCAATTTGAAACTATCACAAGACAAATAAAGGAATTCATTTTGTATAATTGTAATATTTACATACATACCTAGAAATCTCTTTAACCATTCAATAATTAGACTGAATTCTTCCCTAGGGCCCATCCAACAAGAAAATATTCTGAGATCATGACATCTTCTTTGGCCATAGTTGATCCACCAGTTCAGATAGTCAACCTCCAACCAAATTTTAATCTTCTCCTCAGTACCTGGATGATCTGAAGATTTCAATCTCGTCATTAATCACCATTCTTATTCGCAAGAAGATTTGTAGTGCCTACCCCTAGTTTTCTTTTTATGTTATATTGTTGAATTCTTTTAGGCTAACTTTCATGGTTGTGTGTTATGATTTAGTGGTTCTTGGTTACCTAATTTGGTTGATGTTATTTACATACTTAGATGTACTAAACCCTTTTGGAAATCATTAGTTTATCTACAATTTTTCTTTTATTTGTATCCGTTTTGTTTTCTTTCTGTCCATATATGTGAATCTGACTTTTCTTGTCTATTATAACTAGGTGCCTCTTCCTTCAGAATTTTTATTACTAACTCAGGTTCTTATGAATTGCTTTATTGATAATCCAAATCATCAATGTTCATTTCTAGACTCTAGTCATGTGCAAGAGTAATCATTCTGATCTCCTAAACCTCTCAAAAGGAATCTTAATTGAATGCCAAGAAATTGCTAACAGTGGCAATCTTGCACATGTATTATTTGGTTTCTCAATATTGTAACAAATTGTGATTTGATGTGCTCATGATTTGATTGGATAGTCTTCTACTGCATTGAAACATCCTTCTAATGGAATTAATGTGTTGAGGACATGTTCCTTGTTTATAATTTCTAAGCCAAGTTGACTACCTGTTTCATAGATTACTTTGCTTAACTCTACTATGTCATTTGATGCCATTTTACAACTGCTACCACATTCAAGAGGTGCCTCTATTGTTTTGATAAATGTTTTCCCTATTAACTTCTCATTCTAGAAGCCATCTAGTTGGTTAGTATTAAGAGTCTTATTAAACTCTTAGATAGAACATTTCTTTTCAAGTCTTCCATTGAGCTCACTTTTGGTTCATACTCCAATGCTAGCCCGCTGATCTTATCAGTACTACAATAAGTCTTGATCTTCTTTTTTAGAGTTTAACCAATGGTCATTTGAATGGCTAGAATATATTTCATAACCTTTGAACAGTATCTCCAAAATTTTAGATAGTATAATCCGAGCTAGATTATTCAAAACAACTTTCTTAGTATTAGCTTGTTACTTTACTCTCAATAATGATTATTTGCATTAATGGCCCTACTGTAGCTAGTCGAGACCTTGTATGGCACTGTCTACGTGAATCGGGTGATGCACGGAGTACATGTCCTTCCAAACCACTGCCTTAGTCACTTTAATCTGTGTGTGTGGCATAACATGTGCTCATCAAACCTTGGTTGTGGATGGGATATTCCACCTTTGCTTTCATTGATATGAACTCTATCATATCTCTTTAATTGGTATATGCTCAACCAACGTGGTTCGGTGATGTTCTTCCACCCCATCGTATTATTTTGATTTTCACTAATGGGATCTCCATCCTCCTATTTTTTCTACCTCGCCTGTCCTCCCCACTAAATACCCTTACCTAGGAGTGGAATATGACACGACGTGCCACTTGATTGAGTCTTATCAAATTTGTTATATTTGATTTTACGTAATGATATTTTATTTATGTAGATTTATAGATTAATTGTCTATGTATTATAATAGGGATAAATAATATGAACAATATTCCTATAATCAATATGACTAATTACAATATTATGAATACTTAATATTACTTATATGTAATATTATTTTGTTATCCCTATATATATTTAGGGACAAATTTATAATTAATATGAATAGATTTAAATGGTTGAAATTATGTTTCATATTAGATCTTAAAAAACTAATAGGGTTTTAAAAAAATTACCATAGTAATTAATTAATTACTTTGGTAATTTTCCATAAACTAGAAATTTTGCTTTTTGTTTTATTAACAAATTTTACATAATTTTTTTTAAAAAGTGAATGGAGAGTAGTGGGAAATGAGCCCCAACCTTGTGCATGTTCTATACAATACAAGATAGTGGGACTGTCATAGTAGAAGAATTATTACAGATAACCTAACTATCATAGCAACTATGACTATTGTGGACATTGACTGTCATGGCAGATCCCTTTAAAAGTGGTATTTTAAAAAATATATAAATAATAATTTATGTTTTATTTATTAGATATATGAATTTAATATTATATTTTTAAAAATATTGGTTTAGTTTTGATAAAATTTTAAATATAATTAATTTGATATTTTATTTAATTATTATTAAACTAAATTTAATATTTATTAAATGTAATTATTATTCAACTTCTATATTGAACCTTGAAAGTTATTGTTAAATGAATATCTTATGTAGATTTAGATAAACTATTTTGTTTTCCATGTGGATTATCATTGGATCCTATCAAATGCATAGTCATTCGGGAAAAATTAATGCATTAAGTTATGAACATGAAATATGTAATGTCCCCACTTTAGCAGTCATCCAGTTGTGTGACCATTAGCCTTTTATTTTATTTTATTTTATTTTAGTTATCCCACATTGTTTGTGAAAAGTGGTCGACCCTATGAAGTAAGAATAAAAAGAAAGCTTGTAGCTATTGTTCGGTAGGTTGAATATGAGAAGAAAATGGATGTGTGAGTTATAGATCTATTTTTGGCATTAGAAGACATTTATCCTCTCTTGTGACATTCTAGACATCATTCCCTTAGGGTTTGGCCCTTGGAATTCATTACTATCATCTTTATTAATAGGTAGCTTGGGTGTATTTATAGGTACAGGTAGATTGGGTGCTTGCTCATAATATTCATGCCATTGTGGAGGGATGATTTTATGAGGATCTTGGACTGATTGAAGGTATTTTTTACTATAGCAACACTGTAGCGTGGCACTATTCATATTACTATAGCAGCAAGATGGGAAGTCATTATTGGAATATCATTTTATAATCCTAGGGTAATTAGTGAGTTGAAGAGTTTGCTATGTATTTAATTTTGTTAATTTGCAAACCAATATTATTTTAACAGTAGCTCAATCTTCAGTTTGCATAAATACCTTCTTGTTCATGTTATGTGGTTTTAAATCTATGCAAAGACATTAAAATCTCTTACAACAGTTGGTTTAGTTCTTGGGCATTTCCAGGGTGCCCATTACAGTGGTATCAGAGTTATAAGTCCTGCCATCCTGTGGAGATCTTATAAAGAATTTGGAATAGCTGGATAGAGGGAAAAGTGTTTGACAAAATGTCAAAACACTAAAAGCATAAGTTAAAAGGGCTAAGCATTTATTCTTGAGCATGTCACAGGGGCTTTATAATTTTTGCAATGCCAAAGCAAGACAAAGTAGGAGTTCAGACTTGTAGAGAAAAAATCTAGTTCATCTGTTCAAAGGGACATACAATCTAGTTGTACAGACATAGATGAGATATTCTTTAAACAACATAGTAGTATGGGTGACCAAGATAACAGGAATACTAGTCTATATTAGGAGGAGGTAATGTTAGGATGGTTACTGGGTACATTCAAGGAGGGGCAGAGAATGCAATAGGAGCATAATAGGTGAATGGATATGATGTTGCACCTTATGGCTAGATAGATGGGTGTCAATATTAATCTAGGTGATTCCAACAATGGAAATAGTAACAATGGGAGTAATGATAATGATAGGGGGAATGATAATAATGGAGGCCAAGGCAACAACAACGGTCCTGAGAATAACATTAATGTTAATAATGGACATGGTAACAATAGGAATGAGATTGATAACTTTAAACATGTTGCATACCCAGCTCAAACAACAAGCTCCAAACCTCTCAACTACCCACTTTCCCATCTAGAGATCCTGTTCAACTAGTAAAAAAACCACAGATTACAAAGTTACACGATCAATTGAGGAGGGACTAGGAGGCTAGTGGATTGGAGTTTTAGGCAAACATTTCCCTTAGGGATTTTATGGACTTGAGGATGAGACACATGTGTAGAGAAAGAGGGAGGAATCAAAACTTTGAGTTGAGAAAGAAAGTTGGAAAAAATTCTTTACCTTATTGTGATGTTTCAGGGAAGATGATTGCACGAGCTTGTGTGCAAAAGGTAGATACATACTTGCAGCTAAATCCTATTCCTGAGGAGGAGGCTATAAAGTATGTGGCTATTCATTTGGATGGACCAGTGCATGAGTGGTGGTACCATGGTATGGTAACCTTGGGGCATAAGCAAAACACATCTTACAAGGAGTTCACTAAGAAGCTCATAGAGAGATTTGATTCCAAGGATCCCGAGTTACAGTTTAAGGAGTTGGCACAAGTCAAGCAGTGGGGATCAGTTGAGACATATATCAGTGAATTTTAGAGGTTAGCTATGTTGGTCACATATATTTTAGAGAGGAGATTAGTAGTCTTGTTTATGGATGGACTCTTAGATCCCTTGTGGGGTTGGTTCAAAAGGCATGACCCAGCTACATTATAGGAGGTTACTAAGAAGGCTCATGACTTAGCACCTTCTTCTTTTGGGAGTAGATTTCAGCATAGGGATTCATATGAAGAAGGACAAGGAGAAGGAACAAAAATCATTTCACAAGGATGCCCAACCAAAAAGGGATAATAAGTTAAATAATGACACATTTAATAAGTTAAGGAGGAAGAAGCTATGTTTTCATTGTAGAGAGCCTTGGGACTTATCTCATAAGGGTCCTCTCAAGGCTAAGGCAAATCAAATGGAGTATTTGTTATCAGAGGAGTCATAGTCAGAGAGCTAGGATCAACACTCTAATTCAAATGAGGATAACACTACAATGGAGAGAAACATTCATGAGGATGAGAAGTCATTGGCATGATTAAGGGGCTCAAAAGCAAATCACATTTAAGGTTAGGGGTACTATCCAAGGGTAGAAAGTGATCTCACTCATTGACACTGGGGATACATATAATTTTATAGATGCACAATTGGTAGCCAAGAGAGTTTTATAGACTGAGGAGCATGTCAATTTTAGAGTCCTGGTAGCTAATGGTGACAAATTATTATGCACTCAAAAGATATCTAATCTTCACAATAGGTTTGGAGATGGCTATGTTTTGGAGGATGAGTTCTATGTAGTAGACATGGGAGACTATGATGTCATCCTTGGCATGACATGGATGGCCTTGCTAGTTGAGTTCAAACACAACCTAGAAAAATTGGAGATGAGGTTTCAACATGAGGGTAGAACTGTTGTACTTAGAGGACTTTCATATGGGAGTTTTAGAGTAGTCTCCTTGAGGAGAATGTAAAGATTTTTTTGGCATAATGACATAGAGTGGGCAGCAAAATGTTTGACTATGCCAACTTCATGTAAGCCATGGGTGAAGAGTCATCCACTAGATATTCAAGAGGTACTTGATAGGCACACTAAGGTATTTAGTGAGATTTTGCATGGGGTTCCTCCTAGAAGGGGGATAGAGCATGTTATTGAGCTCGATGGGGGAGCCAAACTAGTTATCATTACTCCCTATCATCATCATAAGTAACAAAAGGATGAGATAGAGAAGGCAATCAAGGATTTGTAGAGAAGGCCTAGTAAGAGCCCCTTTGCTTCAGCAGTAGTATTGGTAAAGAAGAAGGATGGGACGATGCACATGTGCATCAATTATAGGGCCTTAAATAAGAAAACCATTAAGAATAGATATCCCATCCGATGGATAGATGAGTTACATAATGCATGCTTCTGTACAAAGATTGATTTATGGTTAGGTTATCATCAGATTAGAATAAGGGTGGAGGATGTTGAGAAGACATCCTTTTAGTATCACTATGGCCACTTCAAGTTTTTGGTTTTACAGTCTGAGATAACCAATGCCCCTACTGCGTTCTAGAGTTGCATGAACTAGGTATTCAAGGGGAAGCTTAGGAGATTTGTCGTGATTTTCTTTGATGGCATTTTGGTCTTTACTAAGACTTGGGAGTAGCATTTACAACATCTTGAGATGCTTTTTTCCATTTTGGAGAAAGAGTCACTATATGCCAAGGAGTCTAAGTGTGAGTTTGGGTTGACTAAGTTACTATATCTTGGGCATATCATCAACGTAGACGGAGTTTAGGTAGATCCTAAGAAGATTAAAGCTATTGTCTTAGGATTTAATATTTTTGGTTAGATCCCAAAAAGATTAAAGCCTACTCCTATAAACCTCACATAACTTAAGGGGTTCTTTGGCCTCTGTGGGCTTTATACAAGATTTTTAAGGGATTTTCACAAACTGCTGCACTCTTGATAGACCTTACTAGGAAAGGGGCCTTCGCATGGACAAGGGAAGCTTAGAGATGATTTGATAATTTCAAGAAGGTGATGTCATCATGTCAAGTAATAGATCTTCCAAACTTCACGAAGCCATTTAAGCTTCATTGTAATGCATTAGGGGAGGGGATTGGGGTAGTCTTGATGCAGGAGAAGCATCCCATTACTTTTGAGAGTAAGAAGCTTGGGGGAAGTTTGTTATCAAGACTGGTCACAACAACATTAAATACTTCACTAGCCAATGTGATTTGAATGATAGACAATAGAAGTGGATTACAAAGTTGTAGGCCTATGAGTTTGACATTGAGTTTGTCAAAGGTAAGAAGAATGTGGTGGTAGATGCTTTATCCCAGAGACCTCATATTTGTGCTCAAGCTAAGATTAGTAGAGATTGGAGAAAGAGGATTACCATAGAGTATGTGAGGGACACTTGGGCTTCTAAAGTGATTGTAGGCACCATACAAGATGATCATTATGTGGTGGTGGATAGATTGATCAAGTTCCAGGGTAGGATATATTTGATTCCTTCGTCATAGTTTAGGGAGGTAATACTGAAGGTATTTCACAAAGCACATATAGTTGGACATCAATGGGTCTTTAAGACCTATAGGAAGATCTGTGAGTAGTTCACATCAAAATGATTCAAGGATGATGTTCAAAAGCATGTCAGGGAGTGTGCAGTTTGTCAGCAGAATAAGGGAGAACACACATATCCTGTAGGGTTGTTACAACCTTTACCCATTACAAATAGTAAATGAGAAAGTATTTCTATGGACTTCATCACTAGCTTACCACACGTATAGCAGAGAGATTGCATCTATGTGATAGTTTGCTGGCTAACAAAGTTTTCTCACTTCTTTGCTATTCCATCCACCTACACAATAGCACAAGTGGTTGATCTTTTCTTCAAAGAGATATTTAGGTAACATGGGCTACCTAGTTTCATTGTCAATTATTGGGATAGTAAATTTATGAGTACTTTTTGGTAGGAATGGTTTGGGTTGTATGTTATAGATCTTACACCTAGCACCCATTATCATCCATAGATAGATGGGTAGACAGAGATTGTGAATAAATGGGTGGAAGGATATCTAAGGAACTATGTGACTACACAACATAGGGCTTGGGTCAAATGGCTACATATGGGAGAGTATTTTTATAACACCACTTATCATATGTCCATCAAGATGACTCCATTCATGGAACTATACAGTTATGAAGCACCTAGTGTCATGGATCTAGTTTTGGGGGATACTATAGTGCCCAAAGAAAAAAAACTTCTTACAGGATAGTCAGAATATTTTGTGGGTGCTCAAGGAGAATATACAATAAGCCTAAAATTAGAAAAATTATATGTTGACCAACACCATATAGAGTGTAGCTTTGAGGTTGGGGATATGGTTTACTTGAGGCTACAACCATATAGATAGTTAGCAATCAAGAAGAGCGGAGTAGAGAAGTTGAGGTCTAGGTTTTATGGTCCCTACAGAGTGATTTGCAGGGTGGGTGAGGTTTCCTATGAGATTGAGCTTCCAGAGGACATTCGGGTGCATAATGTGTTTCATGTGTTGAGGCTTAAGAAAACCATCAGTCAGAGTTGTGCCTTCTACATATTTTCCACCATTAGACGAGGAGGGGAATCTAGTGTCAATTCTTGATGCTATTGTAGATGCCAGGAAGAGAACTCTGTAGAATAGGGTGATTAAAGAATATTTAGTCAAATAGAGAGACCTGCCAAAGGAAGATGCTACTTGGGAGAGTGAGAAAGTTTAACAATAAATAGGACTAAGATTGCTTGAGGACAAGCAATTTCAAGGGGGTAGACTATAATGTCTCTACTTTAGCAGTTTTTCTAGTTGTGTGACTGTTAGCCTTTTATTTTATTTTTATTTATCCCACATTGGTTGTGAAAAGTGGTCAACCCTATTAAGTAGGAATAAAAGGAGAGCTTGTGGCTATTGTTAGGTAGGTTGAATAGGAGAAGAAAATGGACATGTGCAAGTCACAGATCTATTCTTGGTATTATAGGACGTCTATCCTCTCTTGTGACATTTTAGATGTCATTTCCTTGGGGTTTGGCCTTTGGAATTCATTTCTATCAAATTTATTAATAAGAAGCTTGGGCGCATTTCCAACTACAGGCATATTGGGTGTTTGCTCATATTATTCATGCAATTGTGGAGGGATGATTTTATGAGGATCATGAACTAATTAGAGGTAGCTTTTACTATAGTAGCACTATAGCGCAACACTATTCATATTATTATTGCAGCAAGATGGGAAGTCATTACTGGAATATCATGTTATAATGTTGGAGTAATTAGTAAGTTGAAGAGTTTAGTATGTATTTAATTTTATTAGTTTGAAAACCAATATTATTTCAACAATAGCTCAATCTTCCGTTTGCATAAATTCCTTCTTGTTCATGTTATGTAGTTTTAAATCTATGCCAAGACATTAAAATCTCTTTCAGCAATTGGTTTAGTTCTTGGGCATTTACAAGGTGCCCATTACAGAATATATATTTTGAATTGGTCTAAACTTGGAAACATTTATCAAATAAGAAAGTTTCAAAAAATGAAAACTTGAAACTCTATTGTGAATCAATTTTTATGAATTAAATGTTGAAAACCAAAAAGACTAAATAACTACACTTATTTTAAATGTATGTCAAAATGGCACATTTTATTTTGTGATGGGATTTTTGGGGAAACCTAGCAGTGGCCCAATAGGATTATTTACTAGAGGCTTGGAAAGTGATTATTTTATGTTGTTATGTGATATCATTTAGTCACAATTATTTCATTCCCAACCAATGTGCTACATTCAATAGTTTTTGTGATGAGATCAAGTTCTTTTTTTGTAAGCTTGTGTATTGTAATTTTATTGGTGTAACCTATGAGATTTTCAACCAATTATCTATTAGTGCTCTCTAGTTGCTTGTATAAAATTAAAGTGAATATTGTGATGACATATACTTTTATTAGCTTAGTGTAGGTTATCTACGTGTATGCTAGGAAGTGTCTTGCAATGGATGTTAGAGACCTAAAGAGGCTTTTTAGGTAACCCATTGTAAGTTGTAATGATCAGTGATAACATTTCATTAATTGAGATAAAATGAATTAACAAGAGTGAGTGTATTACCTCTCCCATGCCTCGAGTGCTAGTATAGGCTAGGATGGGAGTAGAGAAGATGCTTAGTTGTGACCTTGCCTCATTAGTATTCCCCTTTTTGTTATTATGTTTTCTATGTGTCTTTTTTTCCTCTTGGATTAGATGTTACCTGTATACTTGGTACCTTAGAGGTAGATTACTATAAATATTCCTTGACCTAGACTCTTGTTTTGACTTTTGGATTTTTATCTAATGACTAGATGTCGATGCTAGATGTATCTTGTGCACTTATTATATTCCTTTTATCTTTTGATTATGTTCTATGGTTATATTTTGGTATATTGTACTTTTATTATTTGAGATCATATGGGACGGTGTATCTTATCATGATGTATATTCTTGTAGCATTTAGTACCTCTGACTTGTGCAGTAGATGAGTATGCATTCATGTGATGTCATGTGGTATCATATGTACTTGTATATTCTTTCATGTGGTTTTGTACCTATGGTTACTCTATGACATGGACTTTGTTTACTTATCATATTTAATCTCAATAAAACATAGGTTTGTGGTTCAACGTTATGGAACCCTTAAGAGATGTCATTGTTATTGTATTTCTTATGTATGTATGTGAGTTATTGCTTCTTCTATGTTATCTCTTGAATGTTTTAATATTTCAAAAAATAAATTGTTTAGCAAACTTAGTGAAATTATAGGTTAATTTCTCTTGGTTTCCATGGAGGGGTGTTATAAGATTTTACTTTTTAGTTATCTTGAAGAGAGCTAAACTAGGTTTTGTTGTTAATGCTATGCTTACTTTGGAAAAAGGTGCCTTTTGTATCATTTATGGATCTACTTCTCCATATTTTTTATCAGTGATTTTTGACCTCAATCCATCTATCTTGTACCTCAGTTTTATTCTGTGTCCAGAAGTGAAGAAATAAAGGGGAACACATACCTTGTTCTCCATAAATGAGAACATTGTCTATTGTACCTATCCTAATTTTCATTTTTGCTTCCTAAGAATTTATGGTATGTATCATTTGCTCACAAAGGAGAGAAATTCACTCGCCAAGCCATCTTTATCCATAATATAAAAAATAATATATATAATATTCAGAATAATAAAGATATTTTAGTTATATATGGCTACTTAAATAATTTCTTTCATTAGTTATTTAAATATTTTTGAATTATTGATTTAAATAGTTTGATTAAATGCATTTATATTCATGTTTTGAATTATTAAATATGGAAGGCATTGTTTCTATATTATTTATCACATATTTTTATTATATTATATGAAATAATAAATTTACTCAATTATATTACTTTTAATAGTTTCATATAGTAATAATTTTTATTGACTATTAATAGTTTTCTAGATTAATAATTTATATTAATAGTCAATTATTTCTAAGATTAAGGATTTATATTGATTTCCAATAGTTTTGTAGGTATTTTGCATAATCATATGTTCTAGTTGATGATTGTTTACAATTATATTCAATAGCTAGATGAAGATTTTAGTTTTTTTGAAATCATATATAAGAAATATGCAATATATCTTATAACTGACAGAATGTTGAGTTGTTTTTCCATGAGGATAACTTTTAGAATTTCTATTTTAAGGCACAGTAATTGATATTGTAGAACATCCTGATAAGCCAAAATCTCATGTTCAATATGATCATTTCATTATTGCTGAATGGAGTAGAGTGACCCTCTTAGAATAGATAACTTTAGATTTTATTAGACCCACTCCACCACAACTTACTTTATCTTATTGGGATATTTGGTTGATGTAAGAGATAATGACTATTCAGGGTGAGGTGTGTGATTGTAGATAGATTTGTGTCACGATTGAGTCAACAAGAAGAAACTTTTGAAATAAATTTTCCCAATACTAGTTTTATGAAACCATATTCACATTACAAGTTTCATCCTTGGAAGTATTCGATAGGATGTCAATGGAGTGTTGAACAATGGAATTGAATATATCTCTATTATTTTTGAGTTCGCATTCACAGCCTTCCAAATAGTGATAAATGTTTTGGGTACCATTGATATTGTATTGTAAATGAGAGAACAATACTTCTAGATTTTCAAAATATCTAATTATTCTCTATATTAAAAAATCAAATTCATGTTGGTACATTATTCAAATCATATTATATTTGTACATTTGTGTTTTTTTAAAATATGTTGTCTCTTATTGTAGTTAAATATTTTTTTGTGTGTGTCTCTAAATATGTTGTCTCTCATTATAGTTAAATATATTTTTTGTATGTGTTTGAATGATCTTTGATTAAATGCATTCAATTAGACTTATTTTTTCCAATTTCTAAATTTATATAAATAAATGAATATACTAATTCTGAACCTTCAACATAGCTCTACCAAATTAGTGTGATATCTTTGTATAGACTACCTCAAGTTTGGCTAATTTTGTAGGACTAAACACGATGTAAGTTATGCTCAAAATGGCATGGATTAGTAATCAAAAATACATGTGAGAAATCAACAGCTATTTGGAGATGATCTAGAACATTATTAAAAAAAAATTGAATACTTCAAGAATTATTTTCCCCATGTTGGGAAAGGTACTATGTGGTCTAAAGGTTATTCAAATGAGAAAACTCCCTCTAGAAGATGGCTAAGTCCAGCCAAGGGAAAATTCACTTGGGATCACGTTGCTAAATATTTGAATTAATGGAAAAGGTCTATTCATCAAAAAAAAATGAGAAAACTAAAAATATCCTTCCTTTTTTCTATTTCTTATTTCTAGTAAATCATTTTTTTTAGGTCCGAGTATAATTTAAAATAAAAGAGTGTTGATGGTTCCTTAGATTAATTTTCAATTTTTTAACTTTTGAATATTGTTATTTCTATTCACTATTCTATTCTTGAAAATATTTTAATTTGAATTGGTTGGACTCCTTAGCAAACTAGGAATACAAATGCATTTGAAAAAAAATTAGGAGAACTTAATAGGGAGTTTTGATGCATACAACTATGACAAATGGTTATTAAAGATGGTTAAGTACTTCCTTTTTCAATCACTCGTTGAAGTTGTAAGAAGATGACGTTTCCAGTTCTTCAATACATGAATTTTAATTTGAAGAAAAAGTAACTGTGATCAGACATTCTCCAAGGGCCTCCTTACATTTATATTTACATTGACACGCGACATACCAAGAGAGATGATGTCTGGCAAGCTAAGAATGGCATTCAACAGTGTACAAAGAAGACGTTTGAAGAGGTAGTATAATAGAAGTAGTGCCACTACCAGCACCAAAGAAGAGAGGAATCCACTCATCTCTGGAGCCCAGCACCAAATATGTTGCGGAAAGGCGTGAAAAAGTAACACTCCACACTGCTGTACCAAGAACGATGTTTATGAATGACTCCATCTTTAGTGATACACAAGATTGAGAGAAGCATCCATAATAGCTGCAAACTAGCAACGCAGCAACAAAAGCCGCAATGGCTGCCATGACCATTAGTTGGAAAGTAACGCTGTGTTTCATTTTACGTCGCTTTGATCCAGCCACACTTATCAAAAGGACCTTGCTTCCTCCCACTAGTATTGTCGTAAATTGGGTCAGCCTTAAACATCACACACTAACCAAGAAATTAAGCTTGGAAAAGTAAGTCAAACTTTGACTATTTAACACTTTTACTCTAGGAATGAAGCGTAAATTGCATGTGCGTACTCCTCAGACTATCATTGCCTTACACCCCACTCGGACTCTGCCAACATGAATATGGGATCACTGATTAGTGACTATCAAACTAATTTTCTCACCCATTTTGTCTCACCTGCATCATCATATTGAGTTCAACAACCCACCGTCGCCAATAGGTGCTATTCGGCTATGGAGGATAGAAAGTCAAATATATAGCCTACCCATATTCTTCTGAAATGATGACCTCTGACAGTCATATATCTTTAAATAACAGAATGTAACTGGTCATTATTTCTTATTCTTACGATAATTAGTTTCACCAGCAGGAGCCTTTGTTGGGAGGAATTGCAGGAAGTAATATGTAATGGTAGCGATGGCAGGGTGGTGGAAGTCAGGAGATGCCAGAGGAGTGGAACTGCTGGAAATAATAATAGTAAATGAAATCCGCTCCTGCTCCGAGGCAATAGTAATCGAAGTCATGCCTAGAATACCTAGGGCAGCGTCAATGCCATTCACACTACTTACAACTGTTGGAGAAATTTGTAAGAAGAATCTTTCTAGACACGACTGGTTTGTCAAAAATAGATATCAGTAGCGTATGTCTGGCACGTGCAGGTAGTTGATGGAATTTTAAGGTGCACGATTTGCCTGCACTTAGAATGAAACAGAGGGAATATGTTAAAGGCGCTTTAAATTATCTATTTTGAGTTCTTTTGGGCTGCTGGGCATTAGGAATAAGGGAGAGGAGGAGGAACAAATAGCACAAGGCAGGCGCTGTTGCTTTCTGCAAGTCCAGCAATGGAAGAGGGAAAGGAGAATAAGTAGTCTTCACTAGGTAATAGCAAGCTGCATTGTTTGCCCCCAATTTGCTGCTTATATAATTATTTTGATATTTTAGATTGCATCAACAGGTAATATTTTATATATTCATGCAGGTATGTGGAACAACGGGGAGAGTAAATTGGGCATGCAGATAACATTGGTGATACAGTTGGTGTTAGGAAGCATCATAATGATGTTGGCAGTGCCTCATGAGCATATGCAGGGTGACGCCAGTGCCATTGCTTTGAAAGTTTTCATGATCACAGACAACATTGCCTTTGTCGCTACCATGGTGGTTGCCATAACTTTTGTCGCTTGCTCTCGTATATCTCCCTACGCATCATTCTGTGCGTAGGAGCAATGTGCATGGCCTATGCCTGCCTTTGTGCAGGATATATGTCTAGAAAGATTCTTCTTACAAATTTCTCCAACGGTCGTAAGTAGTGTGAATCTAGGCATGACTTCCGTTACTATTGCCTCAAAGCAGGAGCGGATTTCATTTACTATTATTATTTCCAGCAATTCCACTCCTCTGGCATCTCCTGACTTCCACCACCCTGCCAGCGCTACCTTTACATATTACTTCCTGCAATTCCTCCCAACAAAGGCTCCTGCTATGGCTCCTGCTGGTGAAACTAATTATCGTAAGAATAAGAAACAATTACCAGTTACATTCTGCTATTTAAAGATATATGACTGGAGGTCATCATTTCAGAAGAATATGGGTAGGCTAGGCACTGGCTACGGTACAACATATTTGCACCACCGAAAGTCATGCCCAAACCTGCCCGTGCTTGACTACACTGTTCAAAGAATCGTGATAGGTGATGGGATGTAGGTGACAAGACTCCCTTCAAATCCGTGCAGCAGCTCCTTATTATGTTAGAGTTGGGCAATATTAATAAAGTTTATTGTGCATTTTATCACATAAGTGTTTTTTCAATTCTTTTATTTAGAAAAGAATGTGAGGTTTGTGATTAAAACAAATATCATAATATAAAGTTTTAAATTTACATTGTATTTTAGATTGTAACTTTTACAAAGTGTTATTAATGTAAAAGTGATAATTTTTTTAGTTTAATTGGTTGTGTAACATTTAGACAATTTTCTATTATTATTACAAATTATAATTGAGAAACTAAATTTATAAAATTAAAAAAATGATCTTAATTTTTTCTAATATATAATATTGTAATGTTTTAATTGAAAATTATTTGAATAATTATTGTAGTATATTTTTATTTCTATTCATAGATTTTATTATTGAATTGCCCATTTGTACCTGTATAATTATACAACCAATATTAATAAATATGGTATAAAAAAAATGATTAGTATGCATTAATAATTATATTAGTTGTTATTATTATATTTTTATAAAGTAGAAAGAGAAATTCTCAAATTTTAGGTTTTAGGGCTTTTTATTTTTTTATTAAGATCATAATATTATTATGAAAATCCATCACTTATAACTTTAATTAAGTATATTCTTTTAAAAAAATATTATTTTATTTTTAGATTTAAGGTAAATAGATAAATTTAAGTTATTTAATTAATTATTATTAGATTAGAATAATATAAGCCTAAATCATTGTAGTGAATTGATAAGTGAATTATTTCATAGAATTTATACTCAAGTTGAGTCATTAATAATTTAATAATAAGATTAGTATGATTAGATGTTTGTTAATTTAAATTTATAAATAAATCTTACATTATTTTTTTAACAAGTAGTATGTTTCTTTTGTCTTTGATGTGATTTGAATTGACTTAGGGTAGATTAGTTTTATGATATAGAAATAAATTAAGTTAGAATTCAAGTGTATGTAAATTTGAATTTAGACATGATATTATTTAAAGTGAAATTTGTTATTTAATGTAGAGTTAAAATTTTCTTAATGTAAAACATTTTCAATTCTTTGTTGCTTATATAATATTAGACTATATAGAAATTGATACAGTAAAGTGTAAATGATATTGCTATTTTTATATTATTTTATAATAATTATTTATAAAATATAAGTTAATATTGATTATTACAAAGATTATGATTTAGATTTTTGAAAATTTATTTTAATAATTATAAAAATATATAAAATTTGAGAATTTCTCTTTTTACTTTATAAAAATATAGCAATGACAAGTAAAACAAATTATGAGTAAATATTAATAATTTTTATTTTTTACCAAATTTATTAATATTGATTGTATAATTATTAAAATACAAATAAAAAATTCAATAATAAAGTCTATTATGAATTATTTATAATGCCTTTCCCAATGCAGGCTTACAGATCTATCAAAATGCTTTTCCTCCTCACAACAATCAAAATCTTGGAAAAGCACCTATCCAAACCAACAACAAAAACACCAACAACCGTCAGCCAAACCAATAGCATGGGAAGAACAATGACCACACTTCATCCTATATAGACTATGGTAGCCTTATAGGTTGTATATCTGAGAAAGAGCCTTCTGTCAATGTTATCAATATCCAAGGACCAAACAATCAGTGTGCAGTCACCACTCAAAGAGCTCGATTTAACATCGCAGGCCCACCCGTTTCACCAGCACCATCAACTCCATCAAAAGGCTAGTACAATATCTTGGAACACCTTGGGAACATGTCAGCCCAAATCTCCATTTTAGACCTTCTTCGCACTAGTCCTGTGTACAAGAACATCCTTGACAGTGCTCTCATAGAATCTCGTGTCCCTTCTGATATCAATGCTACTAATTTTTGTAATCTTGTTGGACACCTTTCATCCTCATGTGCCCTATCGTTCAAACCCACCGACATACCCGTGGTCGAGCCAGATCACACCCTTTTGCTTCGCATAGCCATCATGGTATCCAATTTTTTCGTGAAAAGAGTAATGATAGATAATGGATCAGCCTTGAATATTCGCACCATAACATTCATAAAACAAGCTGGGTATACTAAGGCAGATATCATTAGTGACGTTATCACCATCAAAGCTTATGACAACTTGGAAAGAACCACAGAAGGAACTATTTTGCTGCCAATCAAGGTTGGGCCAATCATCCAAGAAACACTCTGCCATGTTATTGATCTAAACCTACCATTCAACATCCTCCTCGATCACCCATGGATTCATTCCATGAAAGCCATTCCATCCGCTTACCATCAGTGCACCAAATTTTTGCATCAAGGCACTGAGGTAACCATCCATGCCGACCCAGAACCCTTTGCTTACTGCAATGCAGTTGAAGCTTCATATACAAACCATTGCCCTGGAATTGATATCTGCACATCCATCGCCAGCTCATCCCACACTTGTAATGACCTAGAAACCATCGTCACCTCTACCTTGTCTACCATGAAGATCAATAACAAGGGCTGTGGAGAGTATAGTCTATCGGATGCATTTGTTGTCGGGGCATTCCCACTTGATCCACATGCCCATGGATGACTAACATATCACAAAGCTAAGGAGATTCCACTTCCTTGATACAAACAGTTTGGCCCAACAACCTTTGCATCCTCAAAAATCCCTCTTCATGAGGAGCTCACTCCAGATATCAACAATTGGTTACATAAGGATGCACCTCAAAGGAATCAGGCATGCCTTGATCACTTCAGCTAGAAGTATCCCCAAGAACATAAGCTCATCACTGAAAAATGGAACTATCAAGGTGGTGGTCTAGGACCAGAAGAAAGAGGTATCTAGTGCCCCATTGATGCACACAAGTGGGAATCAAAGTCAGGTCTTTGCTTTGGCATACCCACAACTGAGGGCACCAATACAGATGGTCACACTTTTTTGAACATTCACCGCAACCTTGTCGAAATCGAAGACATTCCTGAGGAAGTTGAAAAGAGAGCCTACGACGATATCCTAGACCAAATCTCCCTCAAAGACTCTGTTCTCCAAGAACTATCCATCCACCTCATTGACCTACCACTCGCCCATCCACAACTCATAGATTGGGACCAACCAAGTGTCATACACATTGATGAGTTCACATCAGAGGAAGCGCTTTTGAGATTCATGGGAGCTGAAACACCTCACAAGAAAACAAAGCCAAATTTTGCCTATATCTACAAGCTAGATCCCAAGGGGTATTTTGGAGAAAATCCCCAACCGAGTTCTGATACACCCAAAAATGGAACTAAGGTGAATTTGAGACTAGCTAAGGTAGTGAAAAGAACCCCTCAACAAGAACATCCAAAGCCACAAGCAGAACATGAGGATTTAGCATTACCTCCTCAAGATAATCGACCAGAGATATCTTCTATTCTAATTGAGGATACTAGGGAAGTCAACATCGGTTCTTCAGAGATCCCTAGGCTTGTTCACATTGCTGCATCCCTATCACAAGACCAAGCTGATCTCCTCTTTGAGGTCTTAAGAGAGAACATTGGCCAATTTTCATGGTCATATCAGGACATGCCAGGGCTTTATCCAAAGCTTGTAGTTCATCATCTTGCAGTCAATCCACAGATCAAGCCTGTCAGACAAAAGCTTAGAAAAATGCACCCCAAGGTGGCATTACTAGTCAAAGCTGAGTTAGAAAGAATATTAGCTACTAAGGTTATCCGACCTATCAACTATTCAGAGTGGATCTCCAACATGGTCCCCATCACTAAGCCTTTTGGTGACATCAGAATCTGCACTGATTTCAGAGATCTTAACAAAGCTTGTCCAAAAGATGATTTTCCCTTGCCCAACATAGATATGATTGTAGATCTTACAGCTGGACATGAAATTTTGTCCCTCATGGATGGATTTTCTAGGTATAATCAAATCAAGATTGTAGAAGAGGATTAGCATAAGATAGCATTCACTACCCCTTGGGGAATCTTTTGCTACAACATGATGCCTTTTTGCCTAAAGAATGTTGGGGCTACCTATCAAAGAGCTATGATAGCCATTTTTCATGATCTCATCCATAGCATTTTGGAGGATTATGTGGATGATATCTTGGTCAAGTCTATTACCTTCATGGATCATCTTGCTGACCTAGAGAAAGTCTTTGATAGGTTAGCCAAATATCATCTCATGCTGAATCCCAAGAAATGTGTCTTTGGGGTCACATCTGGCAAGCTTGTAGGCTTTATAGTTTCTAAACAAGGTATAGAGATCGACCCCAAGAAGGTCAAGACTATCTTAGACATGCCTCCTCCTCAGACACTACGACAGCTTCGTTCTCTTTAGGGAAAGCTTCAATCTATTTAGCGCTTCATCTCCCAGCTTGCAGATAAGTGTACACCATTTTCACATTTACTGAAGAAGGATGAGAACTTCAAGTGGGATCCTTTATGTCAGCGCAACTTCGACCATCTCAAGCAGTATCTCATCAATCCCCCTATCTTGGTTCAACCAGTTCTTGGTCGTCCCCTAATTTTGTACATATCAGCAACACCTACTACTCTAGGGGCACTTCTAGCACAACTCGATGGATACAACAGAGAAAGAGCCATCTACTACATTAGTAGAACCCTAGTTGGTTATGAACTCAATTACACTCCTATGGAAAAAGCTTGTTTGGCAGTTGTTTTCTCAACTCAAAAGCTTCGCCATTACATGCTAAGTCATACCATCCAACTAGTCTCCAAGATTGACCCTCTCAAGTATATGCTCTCTAGAACAGCACTTACAGGCCGTTTGGCCAAATGGGTTATGCTCCTTAGTGAATTTGATATCCAGTATGTGGACAGAAAGGCAATCAAAGGGCAAGCTATAGCAGATCACCTAGCTGATGTACCTCTAATAAATGCTTATCCATTGATCATAGAATTTCTAGATTAGCATATCTGTCTAATTGAAGAACAACCTCCATGGAAAATTTATTTTGATGGCTCATACACATCTCATGGATCAGGGGCAAGAATATTGTTGGTCACACCTCAAGGAGATTACATTCCGAAAGCCTTCAAGCTACAATTCCCTAGCACCAACAATATAGCTGAATATGAGGCCCTCATAGCAGGATTAAAGATAGCCGCAGAATGGAACATTGCTGAGCTACAAATCTTTGGCGATTCTTAGCTCATCATCAAGTAAGCCCTAAATGAATATCAAACCAAAGATGAAAAGCTATTACCCTACAAAGAGCTAGTTGATCAGCTAACCTATCATTTTACAAGGCTTCAGTTTACACAAGTGCCTCAAATACAGAACAAAGCAGCAGATGCTATGGCTACTATAGGCTCACTCTTAGAAATTCCTCAAGCATCTTCACAGTATGAGTTTTTAGTGGAGCTGCTCCTCACACCCGTGTATGCGAATGAGGATTCAAACTGTGTTTGTATCTTAGTTGGTCCCCAATCCCCTTGTTACCATGAGATTCACGCTTACCTTAACGATGGTATCATATCCCCTCACCTCACACGTACCCAATGCCAGAACCTCATCCAAAAATCATCCCGCTATGTTATCATAGCCAATACCCTATATCGTTAGGGTTATCATGATACTCTCTCTCGATGTTTAGACCAAAACAAGGCCACGATGGTGTTAAAGGAAGTACGCTCTAGACTTTGTGGTACCCACACGAGTGGTATTGTCCTAGCGTGACAAATCCTTAGAGCAGGCTACTATTGGCCTACCATTGAAGAAGACTCTTGTGACTTTGTCAGACAGTGTCTCCCATGTCAGCAGCATGCAAATCTTGTGCACGCTCCAGCATAAGATCGACAACCTATTGCACCACCTTGGCCTTTCGCTTGTTGGGGTTTTGATCTAGTTGGAACTATCACACCCCTCTCATCTGATGGACATAAATGGATAATAATAGCTACAGACTATTTCACTAAATGGGTGGAAGCAGTCCCCCTAGTCTGAGCTATAGGAGTTTAGGTCTCCAAGTTCATCTTGTACCACATTGTTTGCCGCTTCGGCATCCCATCCACCATCTTCACCGACCACGAAGATAACTTTGAAAATCTCAACATGGAATAATTATGCACTTCCCTCCGCATCCATCACCGCTTTTCTAGCCCATATTTCCCACAAGGTAATAGCCAGGCAGAGGAAACTAACAAAACCCTCCTCAAAATCCTAAAGAAAGTTGTCAATGATTTCAGTCGTGATTAGCACCTACAAATAAATCCAGCCCTATGGGCCTATCAAAATTCCTTTCGTACATCCATAGCCACAACTCCATACTCCCTATTCTATGGTGCCAAAGCGGTACTACCTATAGAGGTTGAACTTCCCTCCTTGCGCATATCTTTGCAAGGGCAAATATCAGATGAAGAATACAGAGTAGCTCGGCTCACCCAGCTAGATCTCTTAGAAGAGAAGCGACAACAAGCCTATGATCATCTCACAGTCTATCAAACTCGTCTCAAAAGGAATTTTGACAAGAAGGTGCTTCCATGACACTTTCAGCCAAGTGACATGGTCCTCAAAGAAAACATGAAAGTCTAAGCAGATCAAGAAAAGAAAGGCAAGTTTGAACCTACATGGCTTGGTCCTTATGTTGTCACTGCTTCCTTTGGCTCTAGAGCTTATTAGCTATCTACACTGGAAGGAGAACTCTTGAATGATCCTACTAACATCATTCATCTCAAGAAGTTCTATGCTTGAAGATCCTTGGTATACCCAGCTTTTGCAAAATACAAAAAAAAATAGTAAAGAGAAATAAGCGTCCAATGGTGGAAACTTGGCAATTCAAGCATCTTGGATAGGTACCTTGGTGAAAACCTGGTAATTTAGGCACCTTGTGTACTAAGACTAATCCATTATCTATCACTATCCTATCCCTCATCCATTTACCCACCATCCCATAAAACATCTGCTTGTTCCCTTGGTGTTCTAACCAAATATCCAAAATCTAATGGAGCTTGTAAATACCTCCTGTACAGCTTGTAAAATCTTGTACCTCAGCTTGTAAAATCTTGTACCAAAGCTTGTATTATACCTTGTAAATCTTGTACCATACCTTGTATATCTGAATCTTGTCCAAAGTTTGTACCATATTCCAGCCTATAAATAATTTTTTATCCTCGCTTGTATACTATCACGTGCACACACAAAACCCCATTTTCACTTAAGCTTTTCACAAACCATCTACCTATCCACCTATCCCCTATTATAGACATCCCATCCTTCACAAACATTTCCATCTCACAAAAACCAAAACATGAACAAACTTGTACATTTGTAACATATCTTGGTCCATCAACTTGTACATTCTCTTTAGCTTAGTACCATTGTATCTATCCAGTGTTTGTGTTAGTTCGTCCTTGATCAACATCTTGCACCCATCGCACATCTTGGTTAGCAATTCCAATGCATCCTTTAGCTAGATTTCCTATCACCAAAGTGTTATCTTTCTTAGTTCAGCTTGCCAGACACATCACTCATCCAAATCCACCAGCTTAGGTGCTCTCCGATAGGTTCTTGCAGGATATAGCTTTCCTCATGTCTGATCTTGGTCCGTTAGTACCTCGTCCTACCCATCTCATTGGAAAACGGTTCTCTCTTGGATTTTTGCTTTCTTTTGATTTGGACTCTTCCTTGTTGGGTCTTGAAATATCTTTTCCAAGCAATCTCCTTGTTCCCTCCTCAAGGTTGCCACGATCTTCCATATCATGGCATACTGCGAATGGGGCAATCAAAGCATAAGGTCTTGATCATGTCTTTTGCTTGTTTTCTTTTCTGCTTATGGGTTACCCAGTGTCATTTCCACACTGCTTCCTCTGGGATTCATGTGTGATACTAAGGCAATCCTTGCATGTTTGTTTTGAGTCAGTTCGTCAATCCTCTGGATAGTTGGTGAAAAGGCCTTGATGTTCTTGGTAACCTTGGCAATTAACCAACAGTCCTATAGCAAATCTAGTGCTCAACTACATGGTGGTACTTCTCTTTGAAGTATCCCCCTACTCAAAAAGCTTCAATGGTTTTCCTTCATCTCCATTATCCCCCATCCATATCCAACATCCGTCTCTCCTACCCCAGCTTATGCATCAATATCTCTTTGAATCACTCCTCACCTTTAGCTTTAGGGATCCACAATCCTAGTCTTAGGGATCCACCAATCCAAATATATCCACCAAGCCTCATCTTTCGAGATCCACAATCCTAGTCCTAGGGATCTCCGAAACCCATCTTCCGCCAATCTGACTCTTTGAAATCCTATTGAATCAGCTTTATAATCCCCTCATCCATCTCCCTATCCTAGATTCCTTTTTATAGCGCTCTGCTCCTTCATCCTCCACCTTCCCTAAAGTCTAAAGCTTGCTTCCTCTTGTGCATCTGATTCTCCTTTATCATTCTCCCATAGTGAGAGTTTGAGCTAATTCAGCCCCTTCTCTTTGCCAATCTGAGTTTCCTTGCTCATCCGAGATTCTTGTACTTTTCAAGAAGCCATCGAGCCTCGCTTTCTCTCCCTGCCGCCTTCTTGAGGGGGCATCTCACAGTCCATTCTCTCCTCTTCTGCTCTAGCCTTGGGCATCTTATTTTCTTATCTTTGATGCCATGCCACTTGATGCATTACATCAAAGAGGGGCAAAATGTAGACACCTAAAAACCTTTAGAAAATAAAGTATTCTTATTTTCTGAAAAATTCCTGATGACATCATCATTAATTAATTAATTAATTATTTAATTAATTTATTTATTTTTATGCCATTAAATCCCTTTATCTTAATTAAAAATATTTAATTAAGGAATACCTCCCAAAAATGTTTAAATCTTATTTAACCATTATTTCCTTATTTATTAATTATTTAATTAATAAATTGACCAAAAAACCCAAAATAAATAAATAAAATTTTTTTTGCCCAAAACTTGGCCAATTTCTTTAAGACCACTAACCTCTTCCAAAATCTTCTAATCCTTCTTTAATTTTGATTAAAGGCTAATCCCATCATTTCCTACCCCTAATCCCAACTCAAAATATTTAATTAAGATTAAGTATTAATCCTCATGTTTATTAAAACAGTTTTAATAAATATCTCCTCAACCCAAACCCTTGAAATAAATAAAACTTTATTTATTTCCTAAAAATCTAATTTATCCTCATCCTAAGAAGTTCTAGACTCTTCTAGAAAGTCTTCATCCTCATCCTAGGAAAGTCTAGACTATTCTAGAAAGTCTTTATCCTCATCCAAAGTCTAGACTCTTCTAGAAGATGTCTTTAAACTTAATCCTAATCCCCTCCTAACCTTGTCACATTCTCTAAACATAGGTTAAGACTTACTAACCCAAGCCAAAGTTAACAAATATCTCCTCCTTCACCCACCCTCATTAAATGCCATCCACTTGCCTATCCCTAAGCTAATCCTAAACCATCCTAATCCATCCTCTAATCATTTGCACAATCCTAAGCAAGCTTAAAACCTTCCTAATCAAGCCCAAGTCAAAATTCCTCTCATCTCCTTCAAAATATCCCAACCATAAAACTTTATGAAGCCCACTAGGCCATAAATGACTCTTCCAAAGCCCTTTTATTGCTCTTACAAGCCATTATGAGGGTCTTTATGAAGATTTTATCCCTTGAGCCTCCTTTTTTGACTCATCCTTCCCCTTTCCTCCATCCTCTCACCCTATGACATGTGTCACTCCTTGATTGGTTGTAAGGAAGCACAATCCATGTGCTCTCCTCTCATGCAATCTGAGCCCTCCATGAGCTTTTTCCCATCCTTGCATCTTAGCCCTCAATCCCTCAAGCCTCTTGCCTATAAATTGGATCCTTCCCCTTTGCAAAATAACACAATCCATGAAGTAAAGTCATAATGCCATTTTAAGAAGCCATTTTACATCAAAACCATACACTCACACCCAAATTCCAACTCCATTTGAAGCCCTTTTTGAAGCATAAGCTTGAGCATACATCCTATCTATTTAGACAAAGCCACTCAACAAGAGAGCTTCTCATTGAGAGAGTCCATTAATGGCTCATATTCTCAATTGAGAGTTCATCTTAGTCTATCTTGAAGTTTATGAATTTTGTTTAGTTTGTAGAAGGTTTATTTAAATTTGGTTTCTATTAGCATACTAACATTGCTCATATACAGGATGTAGGTGACAGAACTCCCTTCAAATCCGTGCAGTAGCTTCTTATTATGTTAGAGTTGGGCAATATTAATAAAGTTTATTGTGCATTTTATCACATAAGTGTTTTTTCAATTCTTTTATTTAGAAAAGAATGTGAGGTTTGTGATTAAAACAAATATCATAATATAAAGTTTTAAATTTACATTGTATTTTAAATTGTAACTTTTACAAAGTGTTATTAATGTAAAAGTGATAATTTTTTTAGTTTAATTGGTTGTGTAACATTTAGACAATTTTCTATTATTATTACAAATTATAATTGAGAAACTAAATTTATAAAATTAAAAAAATGATCTTAATTTTTTCTAATATATAATATTGTAATGTTTTAATTGAAAATTATTTAAATTTATTTGAAATATTATTGTAGTATATTTTTATTTCTATTCATAGATTTTATTATTGAATTGCCCATTTGTACCTGGATAATTATACAACCACTATTAATAAATATGGTATAAAAAAAATGATTAGTATGCATTCAATAATTATATTAGTTGTTATTATTAATTTTTATAAAGTAGAAAGAGAAATTCTCAAATTTTAGGTTTTAGGGCTTTTTATTTTTTACTTAAGATCATAATATTATTATGAAAATCCATTACTTATAACTTTAATTAAGTATATTCTTTTAAAAAAATATTATTTTATTTTTAGATTTAAGGTAAATAGATAAATTTAAGTTATTTAATTAATTATTATTAGATTAGAATAATATAGGCCTAAATCATTGTAGTGAATTGATAAGTGAATTATTTCATAGAATTTATACTCAAGTTGAGTCATTAATAATTTAATAATAAGATTAGTATGATTAGATGTTTGGTAATTTAAATTTATAAATAAATCTTACATTATTTTTTTAACAAGTAGTATGTTTCTTTTCTCTTTGATGTGATTTGAATTGACTTAGGGTAGATTAGTTTTACGATATAGAAATAAATTAAGTTAGAATTCAAGTGTATGTAAATTTGAATTTAGACGTGATATTATTTAAAGTGAAATTTGTTATTTAATGTAGAGTTAAACTTTTCTTAATGTAAAAAATTTTCAATTCTTTGTTACTTATATAATATTAGACTATATAGAAATTGATACAGTAAAGTGTAAATGATATTGCTATTTTTATATTATTTTATAATAATTATTTATAAAATATAAGTTAATATTGATTATTACAAAGATTATGATTTAGATTTTTGAAAATTTATTTTAATAATTATAAAAATATATAAAATTTGAGAATTTCTCTTTTTTACTTTATAAAAATATAGCAATGACAAGTAAAAATAATTATGAGTAAATATTAATAATTTTTATTTTTTCCCAAATTTATTAATATTGATTGTATAATTATTAAAATACAAATAAAAAATTCAATAATAAAGTCTATTATGAATTATTTATGAATAGAAATAAAAATATATTACAATAAATTTAAATAATTTTGAATTAAAATATTACAATATTACATATTAGGAAAAAATGAGATCCATTTTTTTTAATTTTAAAAATTTAGTTTCTAATATTATAAATTTTTAATAATAACATAAAATTGTCAACCAATAAAGCTAAAAAAATCTAGCACTTTTACATTAATAACTCTTCTACAATAATAATAATATTCAGTTACAATTTAAAATACAATGTAATTTTAAAACATTATATGGTGATATTTGAAGGGAGTAAACTTTATTAATATTGCTCAACTCCAATGTGGCTGCTGCACAGATTTGAAGGGAGTCCTGTCACCAACATCCCATCACCAATCATGATTCTTCAAACAGTGTAGTTGGGTATGGCAATGGCTACCCAACCAGTTATTTTGACTGGCTGGGTATGTCCTGTCGTTTATCTCCATTGCCATCTCCATCCATTTACATTCCTGCTTTCTTTGACCTGACAATCCTACGTCCATCCGAAAACTGTACATTGGGAACACCATTCCGCAATATATTGCAATATATTGTAATCTATTGTAATCTAATAGCTTTGTGACCAAATAGTAATATATTGTTATCTAATTATATTTTAATACTATTGTGCAAATAGTTTTATAAATTACGGTGCAATTTTGCCTCTGCATTTCAAACAGAATAAATAACAAATGTTACTGGAATAGGGAAATATTATTATAATTGAATTTCAAACATTTCGAATACTTCTAATTTAAAATAATTTTCAAAAAAATCAAAGAAACTAAATGTTAAATTTTTTATTTTTTTCCTTAATATTTTAATAATAGTTATATGTATAATATAAATTTAATAAATTTAGTATATGTTATATAAATATATTTAATAATGTTAATTATTAGTATCCATGGCTACTCTAAGTACTATTTGTGATACTTTTTAAATTTTTATCGATTGCATAGCATAGATGCATGATTGTTAATATTACAATTTTAGGAAATTGTTTTTCTTAATTTTGATTGGTTGAATCTATTTAGCTCTTATATTGCCACTTGATTGTAAAACTAATCATTTTTAAGAGTTGGTTTTTATTAAGGTGAATATGAATTAATATTTTTTAATGTAAATGATATGGTTTAATTTTTTTATAATATAATTTTTGTCATTCAATTAAAAATACTAAAAATATATCTTTTGTTTATTAGATAATAGTTTGTGAAATACTATTATATATTATTATTATAAATATATTATTATTTTCATATTTTAATATATTTCTAATATAATATTATCAGATGACATATATACAATAGAACATATATTAATAATTATATTTATAAATAAAATTTAAATTAAATTATAATTAATGTCATTATAGAAAACTATGATTATCTAATATTTTTAGTAATTAAAATATTTTATAAACTATAATAAATTTATTAAACTAAAACTATATTTATATAAAAGTTAAATGCACGTACTAAGCATGTGGCACTTGTTTAAATTTTAAAAGTATATTAATATTTATTCTTTCATTTATTAATATTTCTACTTTTTATCGCATGATAATATATAGTCATTTCATGAATATAATGATAATATTAATATATAATTTGAAATTACATCTTTATATAATCTTATCTGAAATCAATGAAAATTTTGTATAAAAGAAAATTGAAAAATTAGTTTGTTCAAATATTTTATTTTAATTTCTTAATTTTTTTTTTCAAAATTAAAATAATTTTTTTAAAATCATAGTATTGGATTGTAAACCTGGCTCTGCCTAGCGAAAATGACAAAATTATCAAAAAAAGCAAGAAATGTGATTAATCCTAGACACCGACTTCCCTTAAACTATGCGATGAGTCAATCTCAGACAATAGGAGGAAGCACCCTGTGAGTAAAAAATCAATTTGATGCACTCTAGATGATCTAGAAAGAACAACAAGATTGCAAAATATCAAAAAAATGAATGGTTTTGAAACCCTAATCAAGCGTCATGCAGAATGAAACAAAGTAATTTACAAAAACTAGAAGAGCAACAAAGAAGATGGCTAGAAGATAGTTAAAAATAGAAAGCATAGTAAGCATGGCAACAAAAAATAGATCTCAAAATCCTATACTAGGAATGAAGGCTTGGATTAGCGATTGAAGAATCAAGAAGCTTTTTTGAAGAAAACCAAATATACTAGCAGAGGAGGTAAACAAAATAAGCTTATGCTTAATCATAAAAAGTAGAGCACTCACATATCTCGACCCATACAGATCTCTGAACCAAATAATATACCTTTAGGATCTTCGGAGCCCTATCCGATTAAGTCAAAAGCCTTAGTAGAAAAGCAAAAATCATTTATGTCTACACTAAAAAAACCTATTGATAGATCAACCAAGAAGGTAACAAAGACATCTCAAGCACTCGTGTATATTCTCCCACATTGGAAAATGTAGTTTGAAGAAACATCGATATCTGAAGACAATGTAGACCATAAGCATCCTTTAATTTGTAGTCAGAGACCCCGTGCATGGTATTTAATAATTTGTTGATTTTTCTATTTACGAAAATAGGATAAACTCCCATAAAATTTGGTTAGACCAATCAAAAATTACAAAATAATCTATCATATTTGATTAATTAAATATTTATTTTTGAAACCTTAGTCTTCTCCATTTATCTCCAGAAAATAAATTGGTGGGAGGCAAACAAAAACATAAGTTACTTGGACTAATAAAAGAACTTTAAACTTTAGGTCTTTGATTTTTTATTCCCAAAAATTAATTCCATCATGAGAATCTAGGAACATTAGTTCCATGTCTTATATAGGACTAATAATAATAATGAGAAAAGATAAATATTAAAAATATACTTCACTTAAGAAGATGATCTCAAACTTATATTCATCTCACCTCCAAATGCTTAAGCCTTGGAACATACCAATTTTCTATTTCGAAGAAGTAAAATTTTTATCTTTGTTATTTTGCATTTTTCCATCCCCTTGATGTGGTGCCTCCTAATTTCACAATTTCAACCCTTTTTCATATTTGTGATTTTGCATTTTTTCATCCCCTTGATGTGGTGCCTCCTAATTTCACAATTTCAACCCTTAAACATCACGCATTAAGGGAAGAATTAAGCTTCGAAGAAAAAAAAAAGTCAACTTTAACTATTTAACACTTTTGATCTAAAAATTAAGCTTAGTGTTCCCAATTTCAAAAGGATCAAAAGTTGTTCTTCCCAAAATTACAATTTCACACTCACCTAGATTTTCTGCTATGATTTATGATACTTAACATTCATATTGCAAAAGAATTTGGATACAGAGGGATATTGCATCTCAAACCATTTAATTAATCAACTACGTGGTCATCTTGAGGAATATCAATCCTGTGTATATTTCCAACTAAATTACTTAAATCATTGTCATATTACTCAAACATGAAGAAAAAATTAAATTATCACTCACATTCATCTTTGAATAGGAGACATGATGTGGTGGATGGAGATCAATATGATACATGTATTTTCAGTAGTGATCCTAAAAAGATATTGTGTATATTCTCCCACATTGGAAAATGTAGTCTGAAGACATGAGTGCTTGGGACGTCTTTGTTACCTTCTTGGTTGATCTATCAATAGGGTTTTTTAGTGTAGACATAAATGATTTTTGCTTTTCTACTAGGGCTTTTGACTTAATCGGATAGGGCTTCGAAGATCCTAAAGGTATAATATTTGGTTCAAAGATCTCTATGGGTTGAGATATGTGAGTGCTCTACTTTTTATGATTTAACATAAGCTTATTTTGTTTACCTCCTCTACTAGTATATTTGATTTTCTTGAAAAAAGCTTCTTGATTCTTCAATCACTGATCTAAGCCTTCGTTCCTAGTATAGGATTTTGAGATCTATTTTTTGTTGCCATGCTTACTATGCTTTCTATTTTTAACTATCTTCTAGCCATCTTCTTTGTTGCTCTTTTGGTTTTTGTAAATTACTGTGTTTCATTCTGCATGAAGCCTGATTAGGGTTTCAAAACCATTCATTTTTTCTAATATTTTACAATCTTGTTGTTCTTTCTAGAGCATGGAGAGTGCATCAAATCAATTTTTGACTCACAGGGTGCTTCCTCCTATAGTCTGAGATTGACTCACTGCATAGTTTAAGGGAAGTCGGTGTCTGGGATTAATCACATTTCCTACTTTTTTCGATATTTTTGTCATTTTCACTAGGCAAAGCCAGGCTTACAATCCAATACTATGATTTTAAAAAATTATTATAATTTTGAAAAAAAAAATTTAAGGAATTAAAATAAAATATTTGAACAAACTAATTTTTCAATTTTCTTTTATACAAAATTTTCATTGATTTCTGATAAGATTATATAAAGATGTAATTTCAAATTATATATTAATAAAATCATCATATTCATGAAATGACTATATATTATCGTGTGATGAAAAGTAGAAATATTAATAAATGAAAGAATAAATATTAATATACTTTTAAAATTTAAACAAGCGTCACATGCTTAGTACGTACATTTAGCTTTTATGTAAATATAGTTTTAGTTTAATAAATTTATTATAGTTTATAAAATATTTTAATTAATAAAAATATTAGATAATCATAGTTTTCTATAATGACATTAATTATAATTTAAATTAAATTTTATTTATAAATATAATTATTAATATATATGTTCTATTGTATATATGTCATCTGATAATATTATATTAGAAATATATTAAAATATGAAAATAATAATATATTTATAATAATAATATATAATAGTATTTCACAAATTATTATATAATATATGAAAGATATCTTTTTAGTATTTTTAATTGAATGACAAAAATTATATTATAAAAAAATTAAACCATATCATTTACATTAAAAAATATTAATTCATATTCACCTTAATAAAAACCAACTATTAAAAATGATTAGTTTTACAATCAATCAGCAATATAAGAGCTAAATAGATTCAACCAATCAAAATTAAGAAAAACAATTTCTTAAAATTGTAATATTAACAATCATGCATCTATGCTATGCAATCGATAAAAATCTAAAAAGTATCACAAATAGTACTTAGAGTAGCCACGGGTACTAATAATTAACATTATTAAATATATTTATATAACTTATTCTAAATTTATTAAATTTATATTATACATATAACTATTATTAAAATATTATGAAAAAAATACAAAATTTAACATTTAGTTTCTTTGAGTTTTTTGAAAATTATTTTAAATTAGAAGTATTCGAAATGTTTGAAATTCAATTATAATAATGTTTCCTTGTTCTAATAACATTTTTTATTAATTCTGTTTGAAATGCAGAGGCCAAATTGCACCATAATTTATAAAACTATTTGCACAATAGTATTAAAATATAATTAGATTACAATATATTACTATTCAGTCACGAAGCTCACATGAATCATATTGCGGAATGGTGTTCCCAATGTACTATGAGTAGAGAACAAATAGACTGATGAGGAGTACAGAGTATGGTTTCTGGATGGACATATGATTGTCATGCCAGAGGAAGCAGGAATGTAGACGAACAAAGATGGTGACAGAGATAAACGACAGGGCATACCCAGCCAGTCGAAATAACTGGATGGGTAGTCGTTGCCGTCGAGCACAGGCAAGTTTGGGCACGGCTTTCAGTTGTGCAAATATGTTGCACTGTAGCCGGTGCTGGGTAGGCTATATATTTGACTTTCTATCCTCCATAGCCGAATAGCACCTGTTGGCGATGGTGGGTTGTTGAACTCAATATGATGATGCAGGTGAGACAAAATGGGTGAGAAAATTAGTTTGATAGTCACTAATCAGTGATCCCATATTCATGTTGGTAGAGTCTGAGTGGGGTGTCAGGAAATGACAGTCTAAGGAGTACGCACATGCAATTTACGCTCCATTCCTAGAGTATAAGTGTTAAATAGTCAAAGTTTGACTTACTTTTCCAAGCTTAATTTCTTGGTTAGTGTGTGGTGTTTAAGGCTGGCCCAATTTATGGCAATACTAGCAGGAGGAAGCAGGGCCCTTTGGATAAGTGTGGCTAGATCAGAGTGACGTAAAATGAAATACAACGTTACTTTCCAACTAATGGTCATGGCAACCATTGTAGCTTTTGTTGTTGCGTTGCTGGTTTGCAGCTATTATGGATGCTTCTCTCAATCTCGTGTATTGCCAAAGATGGAGTCATTCATAAACATTGTTCTTCGTGTAGCAGCATGGAGTGTTGCTTTTTCATGCCTTTTCGCAGCATATTTGGTGCTGGGCTCCAGAGACGAGTGGATTCCTCTCTTCTTCGATGCTAGTAGTGGCACTGCTTCTATTATACTACCTCTTCAAACATCTTCTTCGTACACTGTTGAATGCCATTCTCAGCTTGCCAGGCATCATCTCTCTTGGTATGTCACATGTCAACATAAATATAAATGAAGGAGGCCCTTGGAGAATGTCTGATCACAGTTACTTTTTCTTCAAATTAAAATTCATGTATTGAAGAACTGGAAACATCACCTTCTTACAACTTCAATGAGTTATTGAAAAAGGAAGTACTTAACCATCTTTAATAACCATTTGTCATAGTTGTATGCATCAAAACCCCCTATTAAGTTCTCCTAAATGTTTTTCAAATGCATTTGTATTCCCAGTTTGCTAAGGAGTCCAACCAATTCAAATTAAAATATTTTCAAGAATAGAATAGTGAATAGAAATAACAATATTCAAAAGTTTAAAAATTAAAAATTAATCTAAGGAACCATCAACACTCTTTTATTTCAAATTATACTCGGACCTAAAAAAACTGATTTACTAGAAAATAGGAAATAGAAAAAAGGAAGGATATTTTTAGCTTTCTCATTTTTTTTTTATGAATAGACCTTTTCCATTAATTCAAATATTTAGCAACGTGATCCCAAGTGAATTTTCCCTTGGCTGGACTTAGCCATCTTCTAGAGGGAGTTTTCTCATTTGAATAACCTTTAGACCACATAGTACCTTTCCCAACATGGGGAAAATAATTCTTGAAGTATTCAATTTTTTTTAATAATGTTCTAGATCATCTCCAAATAGCTGTTGATTTCTCACATGTATTTGTGATTACTAATCCATGCCATTTTGAGCATAACTTAGACCGTGTTTAGTCCTACAAAATTGTCCAAACTTGAGGTAGTCTATACAAAGATATCACACTGATTTGGTAGAGCTATGTTGAAGGTTCAGAATTAGTATATTCATTTATTTATATAAATTTAGAAATTGGAAAAAATAAGTCTAATTGAATGCATTTAATCAAAGATCATTCAAACACACACAAAAAATATATTTAACTATAATGAGAGACAACATATTTAGAGACACACAAAAAAATATTTAACTACAATAAGAGACAACATATTTTAAAAATACACAAATGTACAAATACAATATGATTTGAATAATGTAACAACATGAATTTGATTTTTTAATATAGAGAATAATTAGATATTTTGAAAATCTAGAAGTATTGTTCTCTCCTTTACAATACAATATCAATTGTACCCAAAACATTTATCCCTATTTGGAAGGCTATGAATGCGAACTCAAAAATAATAGAGATCTATTCAATTCCATTGTTCAACACTCCATTGACATCCTATCGAATACTTCCAAGGATGAAACTTGTAATGTGAATATGGTTTCATAAAACTAGTAATGGGAAAATTTATTTCAAAAGTTTCTTCTTGTTGACTCAATCATGACACAAATCTATCTACAATCACACACCTCACCCTGAATAGTCATTATCTCTTACATCAACCAAATATCCCAATAAGATAAAGTAAGTTGTGGTGGAGTGGGTCTAATAAAATCTAAAGTTATCTATTCTAAGAGGGTCACTCTACTCCATTCACCAATAATGAAATGATCATATTGAACATGAGATTTTGGCTTATCAGGATGTTCTACAATATCAATTACTGTGCCTTAAAATAGAAATTCTAAAAGTTATCCTCATGGAAAAACAACTCAACATTCTGTCAGTTATAAGATATATTGCATATTTCTTATATATGATTTCAAAAAACCTAAAATCTCCATCTAGCTATTGAATATAATTGTAAACAATCATCAACTAGAACATATGATTATGCAAAATACCTACAAAACTATTGGAAATCAATGTAAATCCTTAATCTTAGAAATAATTGACTATTAATATAAATTAGTAATCTAGAAAACTATTAATAGTCAATAAAAATTATTACTATATGAAACTATTGAAAATAATATAATTGAGTAAATTTATTATTTCATATAATATAATAAAAATATGTGATAAATAATATAGAAACAATGCCTTCCACATTTAATAATTCAAAACATGAATATAAATGCATTTAATCAAACTATTTAAATCAATAATTCAAAAATATTTAAATAACTAATGAAAGCAATTATTTAAGTAACCATATATAACTAAAATATCTTTATTATTCTGAATATTATATATATATATATATATTATTTTTTTTATTATGGATAAAGATGTCTTGGCGAGTGAACTTCTCTCCTCTGTGAGCAAATGATACATACCATAAATTCTTAGGAAGCAAAAATGAAAATCAGGATAGGTACAATAGACAATGTTCTCATTTATGGAGAACAAGGTATGTGTTTCCCTTTATTTCTTCACTTCTAGACACATAGAATAAAACTAAGGTACAAGATAGATGGATTGAGGTCAAAAATCACTAATCAAAAACATGGAGAAGCAGATCCATAAATGATACAAAAGGCACCTTTTTCCAAAGTAAGCATAGCATTAACAAGAAAACCTAGTTCAGCTCTCTTCAAGATAACTAAAAGGTAAAATCTTATAACACCCCTCCATGGGAACCAAGCGAAATTAACCTATAATTTCACTAAGTTTGCTAAACAATTAATTTTTTTAAATATTAAAACATTCAAGAGATAACATAGAAGAAGCAATAACTCACATACATACATAAGAAATACAATAACAATGACATCTCTTAAGGGTTCCATAACGTTGAACCAGAAACCTATGTTTTATTGAGATTAAATATGATAAGAAAAAAAAGTCCATGTCATAGAGTAACCATAGGTACAAAACCACATGAAATAATATACAAGTACATATGATACCACATGGCATCACAAGAATGCATTCTCATCTGTTGCACAGGTCAGAGGTACGAAATACTACAAGAATATACATCATGATAAGATACACCGTCCCATATGATCTCAAATAATAAAAGTACAATATACCAGAATATAACCATAGAACATAATCAAAAGATAAAAGGAATATAATAAGTGCACAAGATACATCTAGTCATTAGATAAAAATCCAAAAATCAGAACAAGAGTCTAGGTCAAGGAATATTTATAGTAATCTACCTCTAAGGTACCAAGTATAGAGGTAACATCTAATCCAAGAGGAAAAAAAAACACATAGAAAACATAATATGTGTGTGGGAAAGTGTTATCACATAAATCAAGTCTAAGGTTACAATAGCAGTCTCTCTAGACTCTGACCTTCTAGTAATTCTATGTGGCATGAATATCCTTTCTTACAAAAAAGGGAATACTAACGAGGCAAGATCACAACTAAGCATCTTCTCTACTCCCATCCTAGCCTATACTAGCACTCAAGGCATGGGAGAGGTAATACACTCACTCTTATTAATTCATTTTATCTCAATTAATGAAATGTTATCACTTATCATTACAACTTACAATGGGTTACCTAGAAAGCCTCTTTAGGTCTCTAACATCCATTGCAAGACACTTCCTAACATACACCTAGATAACCTACACTAAGATAATAAAAGTATATGTCATCACAATATTCACTTTAATCTTATACAAGCAACCAGAGAGCACTAATAGATAATTGGTTGAAAATCTCATAGGTTACACCAATAAAATTACAATACACAAGCTTACAAAAAAAGAACTTGATCTCATAAAAAAACTATTGAATGTAGCACATTGGTTGGGAATGAAATAATTGTGACTAAATGATATCACATAACATCATAAAATAATCACTTCCCAAGCCTCTAGTAAATAATCCTATGTGGCCAAACTGCTAGGTTTCCCCAAAAATCCCATCACAAAATAAAATGTGCCATTTTGACATACATTTAAAATAAGTGTAGTTATTTAGTCTTTTTGGTTTTCAATATTTAATTAATAAAAATTGATTCACAATAAAGTTTGAAGTTTTCATTTTTTGAAACTTTCTTATTTGATAAATGTTTCCAAGTTTAGACCAATTCAAAAAAAAAATTCTGTAATGGGCACCTTGGAAATGCCAAAGAACTAAACCAACTGCTGAAAGAGATTTTAATATCTTTGCATAGATTTAAAACCACATAACATGAATGAGAAGGAATTTATGCAAACGGAAGATTGAGCTATTGTTGAAATAATATTGGTTTTCAAACTAATAAAATTAAATACATACCAAACTCTTCAACTCACTAATTACTCCAACATTATAACATGATATTCCAGTAATGACTTCCCATCTTGCTACAATAATGATATGAATAGTGTCGTGCTACAATGCTCCTATAGTAAAAGCTACCTCCAATTAGTTCATGATCCTCATAAAATCATCCCTCCATAATTGCATGAATAATATGACCAAACACCCAATATGCCTATAGTTGGAAATGCACCCAAGCTTCTTATTAATAAAGCTGATAGAAATGAATTCCAAAGGCCAAACCCCAAGGAAATGACATCTAAAAAGTCACAAGAGAGGATAGACATCCTATAATACCAAGAATAGATTTGTGACTCGCACATGTCCATTTTCTTCTCATATTCAACCTACCTAACAATAGCCACAAGCTCTCCTTTTATTCCTACTTCATAGGGTTGACCACTTTTCACAACCAATGTGGGATAAATAAAAATAAAATAAAAGGCTAACGGTCACAAAACTGGACAAACTACTAAAGTAGAGACATTATAGTCTACCCCCTTGAAATTTCTTGTCTTCAAGAAATCTTAGTCCTATTTATTGTTAAACTTGCTCACTCTCCCAAGTATCATCTTCCTTTGGCAGGTCTCTCTATTTGACTAAATATTCTTTGATCACCCTATTATGCAGAGTCCTCTTCCTGGCATCTACAATAGCATCAAGAATTCACACAAGCTTCCCCTCCTCATCTAATGGTGGAAAATATGCACAAGGGACAACTCTGACTGATGGTTTTCTTAAGCCTCAACACATGAAACACATTATGCACCCGACTGTCCTCTGGAAGCTCAATCTCATAGGAAACCTCATCCACCCTGCGAATCACTCTGTAGGGACCATAAAACCTAGAACTCAACTTCTCTACTCCGCTCTTCTTGATTGCTAACTATCTATATGGTTGTAGCCTCAAGTAAACCTTATCCCCAACCTCAAAGCTACACTTTATATGGTGTTGGTCAGCATATAATTTTTGCTAATTTTGGGCTTGTTGTATATTCTCCTTGATCACCCACAAAATATTCTGACTATCCTGTAAGAAGTTTTTTTTCTTTGGTCATTATACTATCCCCCAAAACTAGATCCATGACACTAGGTGCTTCATAACTATACAGTTCCATGAATGGAGTCATCTTAATGGACATATGATAAGTGGTGTTATAACTATACTCTCCTATATGTAGCCATTTGACACAAGCCCTTTGTTGTGTAGTCACATAGTTCCTCAGATATCCTTCCACCCATTTATTCACAATCTCTATCTACCCATCTATCTATGGATGATAACGGGTGCTAGGTGCAAGATCTATACCATACATCCCAAACCATTCCTACCAAAAAGTACTCATAAATTTACTATCCCAATCATTGACAATGAAACTAGGTAGCCCATGTTACCTAAATATCTCTTTGAAGAAAAGATTGACCACTTGTGCTATTGTGTAGGTGCATGTAATAGCAAAGAAGTGAGCAAACTTTGTCAGCCAGCCAACTATCACATAGATGCAATCGCTCCACTATACTTGTGGTAACCTAGTGATGAAGTCCATAGAAATACTTTCCCATTTACTATTTGTAATGGGTAAAGGTTGTAACAACCTTGCAGGATATGTGTGTTCTCCCTTATTCTGCTGACAAACTACACACTCCCTAACATGCTTCTGAACATCATCCTTGAATCATTTTTATGTGAACTGCTCACAGATCTTCCTATAAGTCTTAAAGACCCCTGGATGTCCAACTATATGTGCTTTGTGAAATACCTTCAGTATTACCTCCCTAAAATGTGATGAAGGAATCAGATATATCCTACCCTGGAACTTGATCAATCTATCCACCACCACATAACGATCATCCTGTATGGTGCCTACAATCACTTTAGAAGCCCAAGTGACATACTCTACAATAATCCTATTTCTCCAATCTCTACTAATCTTAGCTTGAGCACAAATATGAGGTCTCTAGGATAAAGCATTTACCACCACATTCTTCTTACCTTTGACAAACTCAATGTCAAACTCATAGGCCTACAATTTTGTAATCCACTTATATTGTCTATCATTCAAATCACATTTGCTCGTGAAGTATTTAATGTTGTTGTAACCATTCTTGATAACAAACTTCCCCCAAGCTAGGTAGGACCAAAGCTTTGGCAATGCATGTATAATAGCCAACATCTCCTAATCATAGATGGAATAGCTCCTCTCCACTCCTTGGAGTTTCCTACTCTCAAAAGTAATGGGATGCTTCTCCTGCATCAAGACTACCCCAATCCCCTCCCCTAATGCATTACAATGAAGCTCAAATGGCTTTGTGAAGTTTGGAAGATCTATTACTTGACATGATGAGATCACCTTCTTGAAATTATCGAAGCATCTCTAAGTTTCCCTTGTCCATGCCAAGGCCCCTTTCCGTGTGGTCTATCAAGAGTGCAGTAGTTTTTGAAAATCCCTTTAAAATCTCCTATAAAGCCCACAGAGGCCAAAGAACCCCTTAAGTTATGTGAGGTTTGTAGGAGTAGGCTTTAATATTGTTGGGATCTACCCAAAAATATTAAATCCTAAGACAATAGCTTTAATCTTCTTAGGATCTACCTGAACTCCATCTACGTTGATGATATGCCCAAGATATAGTAACTTAGTCAACCTAAACTCGCACTTAGACTCCTTGGCATATAGTGAGTCTTTCTCCAAAATGGAAAAAACCATCTCAAGATGTTGTAAATGCTACTCCCAAGTCTTAGTAAAGACCAAAATGCCATCAAAGAAAATCATGACAAATCTCCTAAGTTGCCCCTTGAATACCCAGTTCATGCAACTCTAGAATGCAGTAGGGGCATTGGTTATCTCAGACTATAAAACCAAAAACTTGAAGTGGCCATAGTGATACTAAAAGGATGTCTTCTCAATGTCCTCTGCCCTCATTTTGATCTGATGATACCATGACCGTAAATCAATCTTCATACAGAAGCATGCATCATGCAACTCATCAATCAACTAATCTATCTGTCAGATGGGATATCTATTCTTAATGGTTTTCTTATTTATTCCCTATAATTGATGCACATGTGCATCATCCCATCCTTCTTCTTTACCAATACTACTGTTGAAGCAAAGGGACTCTTACTAGGCCTTCTCTACAACTCCTTGATTGCCTTCTCTATCTCATCCTTGTGTTTCTAATGATGATGATAGGGAGTAATCATAATTTGTGAGGCCTTGCCCCGACCCATCATAGCATAGTGATATATTACCCTTATTTTTTTATTCATGACTCGAGATGTCGAGACATTATCTGATGCTTAGAACATACTTTATTATTTCATGTTGTGTGATGTTACTTCAGATATATTTGATAATTGTCATTTAATGTTCATATATATGTATGTTGATGAAATCAGTAAATGTAGGATTGAGACTTTGATTTAAGAGATTTTAAATGATTAAGAATTAAGTAGGATGAAGAAACCCTTATTGATGTATGTTTTAATTTATGTGAATTTTTGGATACGTATACATTTATGTACATGTGATTTTTCGGGACTACTGATGTGTGTAATGAGTGTGCAGATATTTAGCTGAGAAACCCTACGGAGGAACATAATTGATCTCTTTGTGCTGATTTTTGGAAGCCTTGTTGTTCGTAATTCACGTATTGTATTGTGAGATATATGTATGTATCTTCTTTGTTCAGTGAATGTTTATGTTCATAATTATGTTCTTTCAGTGTCGCTTGACACTCGTAAAATGTTTATGTGCTTCGGTGTGCTGTTTAGGGTTAATTGTTTAACCTTTGGACCAAGTTGGTTTAAGTTAGTGTCAGTTTTCTATTAGGTTCTTAATTAGGGTTAGTCATCCCTAATCCGGATTAGTGCTTAATTTGCAAGTTAGAGTAGTTAGATGGACCTATTTTATTCCTAGATTTTATTTGACTCTAAACCTCTTTCCTAAGGCTTTAATCATGAAATTATTATACCCAAAGGGTATGGGTATGGGTTAGGGGTCTTTTCCAACCCCTAAGCCCCTTTTATTGACTTTTGAGGTCACTCAAAAAGTCTCTTTTTGACTTTGTGCGAAAATTGATCATGGTTATCTTGAGTTACCTCACCTTATCTCCACTTAGGGTTTAACCATGGTGTAGGTTGAGTTAGGAGTTTCTAGATTTGTTAGTAGGTGGAGATAGTTATTGCTCCTTTTGGGTGGTTGAGTTGGAGGCTTATTTAGAGGCCTTCCTTGGACTAGTTGGTTGTTACCCAATCTCTACATTTAGAGAAGATTTCTTGAAGATTGAAGGAAGGAAGTGGAAACTCTACTCAAATTTTGTTCATTGCCATTACCTCTTTGTGAAGGTAGGGAGTTCTCATCTCCCTTATTCAATTTTTATGTTTTGTTTCATGTTCATGTTACCTTGTTGTTGTTTCACTGTTGTATGGTTGTGGGTATGTTGGGAAGATTTGAAAGCTATGTTATTTTGGTTGTTTTCTTTTCTTGTTTATGTTGCAATTTTTTTGAGTTTTTTTCCTTGCATGGGTGTTTTGGTATTACTCACCCTTGGAGAGGGCAGAAGTGACCAATTTTGGGAAAGGTCTGTTTAGTTGGACTCCAACCAGTGTAGAGTCTCTTCTCAGGATGAGAAGAGGGATAAAGGGTAGGGTGTTATGGGCCCCTACCCGTCAGCACAAACCTGGTATAAGTATGGCATGTTTAAATGGAAGAACAGAAGTTCTTGGTTATTAGCCCCGATTGGGCATCTGAATTGGTGTTGTGCTTGACTTCTCCTGTTGGAATAATCCACCTTTCCCTAGTTTTGATTCATTGTGAATCCTATTGTGTAAACCATGTATTACTATGCATGTTTTATTTTCTTTTGGTTCTGCTTGGTTGTCACCCGATCAGTTATTGGTTTCCTCCATGGTTCTTGAAAAGAGATTCAGAAAACATTACAAATTCCTTGATTTTGATCATGAGGAAAGAAATTGATTTAATTGTTGAAATTTGGGATTGAGATCCTATTGTAAATTTTATTTTAAACCTTATTGTAAATGGCAACGAAGCTGAGTTTTCTTCCTGATTCTTTCCTGGCTGAGCCTTTGAATCAGGTTTGCCAATAAAATTGGTGTTGAGCATATTTGGTTATCATGTGATCTAATTGTGTCTTAAATTTAATATGGTTGCACATTAAAAATAACAAACAAGGATAATGGATAATGTCATGAATTGTGATATTTCAAGTTTTTAAATTTGTTAAGGAAGAGCAATTTGATAGAATGAAATTTTCAAGTTGATGTATAAGTATTAGCTGAGTTAGGATTCCTACCTTGAGAACTCAAATTATCTTTTCTTTGTTAAATTTCCTTATGAACGAATCAATTGGACTAAGAGATTAAGTATCTCCTTAAATTTTTAAAGCATAAATCAATTAGTTATCTTTAACCTTGCTATGGATTGCTTATCGGCTGCATTAAGTTTTATGTTGGTTGTTATATGAATTATCATCCTAAACTATACTTAGTCCAATGAGTAACTCACACTATCATTGAAATATCTTATCATGAGTAACTTAGACTATTGGAGTAGGAAACCAAATAGGAAGGAATTGATGATGTTAAATTTGACAAAATTCCAAGCTTTCATATATGTTGAAAACGAAAACTATGATCATGCATGCAGTTTCACTTTTTATGATTGTTAGATCCAAATGATAAAGTATTGCATTATTGAATGAAATGAATAATTCAAACTCTTGATAGGTTATGGTTGTATCAAGTCATTATAGATTTTCCTATAAAGGAAATTAATGACATATTTAGTCCTTGAATCAATCTATTTTAGAGGTGATAGAAATTGTATTGAATCCTACCTTAATCATCTAATAGATTTAAGAGATGCTCTATTAGTTTTGTAAGCCATAAGAAATATTAAGAATTAACTTGGGATAATGTTTGCAATATGTTAGCTCTTCAAATTTTGATCCAACTTAAAGAGGATTAAATCTACTTTTCATACCATCCCTAAGAAAAATTTCCAAAAGACCAACCTATAGGATGCTGGAAATTGTATGGAGAAATAATTTATTCTCTTGTTGAACAAAAAATATTCCATTTTGATCCTTTATTTCAAATTTAATTAATAATCAATAAATTAATTGTGAATAGCCAAAGTAACTTATTATGGTCTTTAATATCCTAAATATCTAAATTTGCAACCATAAAACTTTATTACATAAATGCCTTACCTCCTTCTTTAACGTCAGTATGGAGGGAGGAATAAAGTAATGTTTTAAATTTATTTGTAAGTCTAAGTCATCATAAATGATGACATCACCCCCCTGTCCCCTCATCTCGCCTTGGGCCAAGCATCCTGGAAAAATGCTAGTTCACGTTCCCTTTGGGCTTGGAATGCATTAGTTTAAACTTATTCTTTTTTTTCCCCCCCTTGTTTATCGCCTACCTTGGAGGCTTGTCCTTGTTTGGATGGGATGGTGTACCACTGACGCAGGTCAATGAGCTTGGGCAGCGCACTCAGCTTTTGGTAAGAGCGTAGGCCTTGGGTAGAGAGGGTAGGGGGTGACATGGCGACTAGGGGGGGTTTGGTAGGGTTAGTAGGGTTGAGGGCAAGGGAGTTAGTAGGTTAGAGTTAGCTGTGTTAGGTGTAGGTTAGTTTGTTTAATTAATTTAGTTTGATTTTTATTAAATGTTTTAAATTATGTTAGAGTGTTAAGAGTTTAGTTAAGTTGTAGTTAGATTAAGATTTAGTGTTTAGTTAGCTTGTAAGTTAAATTTGTTAGTTTTTAAACTTTAAGTTTAGTTTTAGATTTAGTTAGTTATTTATTTATGTAATTTTAGTTTCTTTATTAATATTTTTTCTAATAGTTAGTTTAAATTATAATCTAAATTGTTAAGTAATAAGTTGTGTTAGTTTAGGTTAGATGTTGTGTTATTTTTAAAGTTAGTAGAAAATTAAGTTAGCTTACTAGTATATTGTTGAATGTAATAAAGTTTAGATTTTAATTAGTTGGTAGTGTTTCTTTTTATATATGCATTCTTAATTCAATGATTATGTAGCTAAGTGTTAATCGATTAAGTTTTAAATCTGATTAGTAAAGTAGCTTAATTTAAGGGTCATTGGTTAATTAAAACAAGTTTTTTTTTAGTAGAATTTAATTGCTTAGATATTTGACCCAACATTCTCGTAGTCATCTACACTTTTAATTTAAAAAATTTTAGCTATGATGTTGTATAGACACGTGAGAACATAAGTTACCATTATCAATCTTAGAACAACGTTTTAATATCTTATCGATATAATCGTCCTCATGTTTATCATCTTAGGATGTAATGTAAAGAACCTATACTAAAACTTCTATCTCAATCATTTCAAACTTAGAGCATGTTTAATTATTAGTTATTATTCAAAAAAAAAAAAAAAAAAAATTGTGTGTGTGTTTTGCCCTCGTAGTCTGGGCATGACATAATTAGTTTGGTTCCCCCATTGAGCTCAATAACATGCTCTATCCCCCTATCAGGAGGAACCCCATGCAAAATCTTGCCAAATACCTTAGTGTGCCTGTCAAGTATCTCCTAGATATCTAGTGGATGAGTCTTCACCCATGGCTCACATGAAGTTGGCATAGTCAAATATTTTGCTACCCACTCTATGTCATTATTCCAAAAAAATATTTACATTCTCCTCAAGGAGACTACTCTACAACTCCCATATGAAAGTCCTCTAAGTACAATAGTTCTACCCTCATGCTGAAATGTCATCTCCAATTTTTCGAGGTTGTGTTTGAACTCTACTGGCAAGGAAATCCATGTCATGCCAAGGATGACATCATAGTCTCCCATGTCTACTACATAGAACTCATCCTCCAACACATAGGCATCTCCAAACCTATTGTGAAGATTAGATATCTTTTGAGTGCATAATAATTTGTCACCATTAGCTACCAGGACTCTAAACTTGACATGCTCCTCAGTCTATAAAACTCTCTTGGCTACCAATTGTGCATCTGTAAAATTATGTGCAGCCCTAGTGTCAATGAGTGAGATCACTTTCTGCCCCTGGATAGTACCCCTAACCTTAAATGTGATTTCCTTCTGAGCCCCCATTAATCATGCCAATGACTTCTCATCCTCATGAATGTTGCTCTCCTTTGTAGTGTTATCCTCATTTGAATTAGAGTGTTGATCCTACCTCTCTGACTATGACTCCTCTACCGAGAAATACTCCGTTTGATTTGTCTTAGCCTTGAGAGGACCCTTATGAGATAAGTCCCAAGGCTCTCTACAATGAAAACATAGCTTCTTCCTCCTTAACTTATTCAAGGTGTCATTATTTAACTTATTATCCCTTTTTGGTTGGGCATCCTTGTGAAATTATTTTTGGTCCTTCCCCTTATCCTTCTTCATATGAATCCCTATGCTGAAATCTGCTCCCAAAAGAAGAAGGTGCTAAGTCACGAGCCTTCTTAGTAGCCTCCTATAATGTAGCTGGGTCATGCCTCTTGAACCAACCCCACAAGGGATCTAAGAGTCCATCCATAAACAAAACTACTAATCTCCTCTCTAAAATATATGTGACCAACATAGCTAACCTCAAAAATTCACTGATATATGTCTCAACTGATCCCCACTGCTTGAGTTGTGCCAACTCCTTAAACTGTAACTCGTGATCCCTGGAATCAAATCTCTCTATGAGCTTCTTAGTGAACTCCTTCTAAGATGTTTTTTGATTATGCCCCAAGGTTACCATACCATGGTACCACCACTCGTGCACTAGTCGATCCAAATGAATAGTCACATACTTTATAGCCTCCTCCTCAAGCATAGGATTTAGCTACAAGTATGTATCTATCTTTTGCACACAAGTTCGTGTAGTCATCTTCCCTGAAACATCACAATAAGGTAAAGAATTTTTTCCAACTTTCTTTCTCAACTCAAAGTTTTGATTCCTCCCTCTTTCTCTACTAATGTTTCTCATCCTCAGGTCCATATAATCCCTAAGGGAAATATCTGCCTAAAACTCCAATCCACTAGCCTTCTAGTCCCTCTTAAATTGATCATGTAACTTAGTAATATGTGGTTTGTTTACTAGTTGAACATGATCTCTAGGTGGGAAGGTGGGTAGTTGAGAGGTTTGGAGCTTGTTGTTTGAGCTTGGTATGCAATGTGTTTAAAGTTATCAGTCTCATTCCTATTGTTGCCATGTCCATTATTAACATTAATGTTATTCTTAGGACCATTGTTGTTGCCTTGGCCTCCATTATTATCATTGCCCCTATCATTATAATTTCCCCCATTGTTACTATTTCCATTGTTGGCATCACCTAGATTAATATTGACACCCATCTATCTAGCCATAAGGTGCAACATCATTTCCATTCACCTATTATGCTTCGATTGCATTCTTTGCCCCTCCTCGAATGTACCCAGTAACCATTTGAACATTACCTCCTCTTGATCTGGACTAGTATTCCTGTTATCTTGGTCACCCATACTACTATGTTGTTTAAAGAATATCTTGTCTATGTTTGTATGACTAGATTTTATGTCTCTTTGAACAAATGAACTAGATTTTTTTCTCTGCAAGTCTGAACTCCTACTTTGTCTTGCTTTGGCATTACGAAAATTATAAAGCCCCTATAACATGCTCAAGAATAAATGCTTAGCCCTTTTAACTTATGCTTTTAGTGTTTTGACATTTTGTCAGACACTTTTCCATCTATCCAGCTATTCCAAATTCTCTATAAGATCTCCACAGGATGGTAGGACTTATAACTCTAATACCACTGTAATGGGCACCTTGGAAATGCTCAAGAACTAAACCATCTACTGAAAGAGATTTTAATGTCTTTGCATAGATTTAAAACTACATAACATGAACAAGAAGGCATTTATGCAAACTAAAGATTGAGCTATTGTTAAAATAATATTGGTTTGCAAATTAACAAAATTAAATACATAGCAAACTCTTCAACTCACTAATTACCCTAGGATTATAAAATGATATTCCAATAATGACTTCCCATCTTGCTGCTATAGTAATATGAATAATGCCACGCTATAGTGTTGCTATAGTAAAAACTACCTTCAATCAGTCCAAGATCCTCATAAAATCATCCCTCCACAATGGCATGAATATTATGAGCAAGCACCCAATCTACCTGTACCTAGAAATACACCCAAGTTGCCTATTAATAAAGATGATAGTAATGAATTCCAAGGGCCAAACCATAAGGGAATGATGTCTAGAATGTGACAAGAGAGGATAAATGTCTTCTAATGCCAAAAATAGATCCGCAACTCACACGTCCAGTTTCTTCTCATATTCAACCTACCTAACAATAGCTACAAGCTTTCTTTTTATTCTTACTTCATAGGGTTGACCACTTTTCACAAGCAATGTGGGATGACTAAAATAAAATAAAATAAAATAAAAGGCTAATGGTCACACAATTGGACAACTGCTAAAGTGGGGACATTACATATTTCATGTTCATAACTTAATGCATTAATTTTTCCCGAATGACTATGCATTTGATAGGGTCCATTGATAATCCACATGGAAAACAAAATAGTTTATCTAAATCTACATAAGATATCCATTTAACAATAACTTTCAAGGTTGAATATAGAAGTTGAATAATAATTACATTTAATAAATATTAAATTTAGTTTAATAATAATTAAATTAAATTCAAATTAATTATATTTAAAATTTTATCAAAACTAAACCAATATTTTTAAAAATATAATATTAAATTCATATATTTAATAAATAAAACATAAATTATTATTTATATATTTTTTTAAATACCACTTTTAAAGGGGTCTACCATGACAGTTAATGTCCACAATAGTCATAGTTAATATGATAGTTAGGTTATCTGTAATAATTCTTCTACTATGACAGTCCCACTATCTCGTGTTGTATAGAGCATGCACAAGGTTGGGGCTCATTGCCCACTACTCTCCATTCACTTTATAAAAAAAATTATGTAAAATTTGTTAATAAAACAAAAAGAAAAATTTCTAGTTTATGGAAAATTACCAAAGTAATTAATAAATTACTATGGTAATTGTTTTAAGCCCTATTAGTTTTTTAAGGTCTGATATGAAACATAATTTCAACCATTTAAATCTATTCAAAAAATATTATTTCTTTGTTTGACACTCTACCCATGAAGTACTTTTCTTTGAGTTTTGAAAAAAGGGTTTTTGATTTCATTTCTCTCAAATGATTTAATAATGAAGAATGGCTATTTCTAAAACAAGTGTTTTGGTTTAAAATATATTTTCCATTGAAAAAAATCCTTATAACAGGCACAAAGAAGACAAAGAGATTCAATCCAATGAACTCCACAAAATACCTACCTTGATATGGTGCTACAAGCTAGCAAAAGCTCAATAAATGCAAACCAATAATTACAATCTTCTAGATCCTTGAGAAGTATCCCATCTTCCAATCTCCAAAAAATTGCTTCTCCAAACCCTATGTGTGTAGAAATGAGCTATAATCTCCTTATAAAGAGTTTAATTCTTCCTTGTGTTGTCATTCTTCTAACATGCAAAAGCCTCTTATTGAAATTAACTTTTACCATTTTAATTTATTTAATTCCATTGTGCATGCTTTTAGCTTTTAAAAAGACTAAACTTTATTTAAATTATTGCCACTTCATTTTTATTAAATGTGAAGGTTTTTTTTGAAATCATATTTATCAATTTAACTAATAATAATATTCAAAGTCCATTTATTTAAATGTAACTTGTAAATTTATTACTAAATTAAATAAATATAATTGTGCAAAATTTAGTCTTTTAATAAATCTTTAAATTTATTAATTTCATTTAATTAATTTTTCAATTAATTAAATATAATAAAAATTGATTTCTCTTTATAAATTTATTTTTTTAAATTAAATTTCATTTCATAATCTCTTTGGTTGATTTTATTATATTAAAAATTCATAGTAGACTCATAAACACAAAAGAAAACTCATCTGAATGAAAAAGTACAAATCAAACTCATAGGCTAAAACTCTCAAACACACATCATTTTGATGAATTATGAAAGGTAAATAAATTAGATACTTATCCTATATTTTAGGACAATTGTCTCAGGTTTGGGATTTAGACTTGATAACAATCTCCTCTCTTCTACCATTGAGATACTAGGATAGGGCATGCTCATCCTAGCAATTGAGTGAAGTCAATGTTTGGTACATACAATCTACATAAAATCCAAACATGTTCACAAATGCGCACACTTGCACACACACACACACATAAACTAAATATGCAATGATAGGGAGTGGTACATCATATAGATCTTAACTAGCAGGTGACTATGACTCCCTCCCTCAATCACATCATAGATATCAAACATAAAGTTAAACATACATGTAAACCATAGAAATGCAAGTATAAGGTAAGTAACCATAAAACTACATATAAATCATTCATATAACTATCATCATGAAAATAACTAAAATCACTATATGAAATATACAAAGCATCATCATCAACAATATAATCATGAAAACATGAAATATATGAGAATAAAGTAGCTCATCAAATATATAATCTAAGTATGTATATAGCATTGACCAAATTAGGTAACCAAGAACCACTAAATCATAACACATAACCATGAAAGTTAGCCATGAAAGTTAGCCTAAAAGAGTTCAACAATATAACATAAAAAGAAAACTAGCGGTAGGCACTACAAATCTTCTTGCGAATAAGAATGGTGATTAATGATGGGATTGAAATCTTTAGATCATCTAGGTACTAAGGAGAAGATTAAAAATTGGTTGGAGGTTGACTATTTGAACTAGTGGATCAACTATGGCCAAAGAAGATGTCATGATCTAGGAATATTTTCTTGTTGGATGGGCCCTAGGGAAGAAGTTAGTCTAATTATTGAATGGTTAAAGAGATTTCTAGGTATGTATGTAAATATCACAATTATGCAAAATGAATTCCTTTATTTGTCTTGTGATAGTTTTGAATTGAACGAGGAACTCTTGTATGGAAAATTATTGTATGCATAATGGATATTCAATGAAATTTATCAAATGGGAGCCCGTTTTTATCCTAAAAAATTTGCCAAAATTTAAGTTAAAAATATTTTTCTCTTTTCTTATCTACCAATTGAATTCTTAGTTCAAGAAACACCAAAGCTAATAGGATCAAAAATGGGAAAACTTATATGGATGGAAGACATAGGCTGGGTCGTATTGATTCCCATCATTATAATTCAAGTAGATGTTAATTTGTATGAATTCAAAACCTTGATATTGAAAATAAAGAGATCTAAGGAATATTTTGATTGCATCATTAAAAATTCATAAAAATTGGATGTGTGGAGTTTTGAAAGGCATTAGGTTAGATTTTCAATATAGGTTCTCTAATGTGTATGGTCCATCTCAAAATAGAGACAAAGATAGGTTGTGGGAGGATTTAGAGGAAATGCTTCTATCTAAAGGAGATGGGTTTTCGATCTTAGGAGTGGAATTCAATGCCATTCTTAGACCACTATAGAAGAGAGGTGGTAACAACTCTATCTTAGTGTCATGAAAAGACTTCCAAGACTAGGTAAATAGGCTAGGCCTTCTTGAATTATCTAGTTCAGATAATACCTTCACCTAGAATAATAAAAGGAAAGTCTATAGTAATATAGCTGAGAAGTTGGATAGGGTTCCATATTATGGTGACCTCACAAAGGTAATAGTTACATTTCAAACTATAGTTCAACATATTTTAGGTTTGGATCACTATCCTATAGAGATAAGGATTCAAGAAGGTAAATTCCCTAGTTACTATGCTTTTAATTTTGAACAAATGTGACTCAAGAATGAAGAATGTATTAATCTTATCAACAACTAGTGGTAGGATACTATATTATTTTCAAAATTAAAAAACTCTCGTGTCTAACCATCTTAACTAATTCTAAAAAAATCAAAATTAGATTTTTATTTTTATTTTCCCTTATAGTAGTCGAAGCATAGAATGTGACATGATATTGATGGAAAGTTGATAATGTTCTCAAGAAACCCTTTTTGTTTCATCAAATTTTGATGAAAAAAAGTTGTCAACTACATCGTTGGAGTCAGAAACACAACAATAGGCCAAAAACATACTTTTGGGACATTTTTGATGTTAACCATGGAGGGTTGGCATCCAGGGAAATGCCAACCCTAATTGGGTATGTGATAGTATTGTGTACCCATTCCCAAATTGGATACTCGTTCTCAAATCAGATATCCATTTTATTAATTATTTTTTTTAAAGATTTTTTTTTTTCAATTTTTTTTTATAATAGTATGACCCCTTTTGCAATCCTTAATATGTTTTTTCAAGACTTTAGGACCCTTAACCATACATATAATGGTTCTAAAGGTCAAAAGGGGTCATAGGGTACCCATTGACACTCTTTGATCCATTCAATTACAATATGTGTTCTTATGCATCCTAGTGTAGACACCTAAATCTAATTATATCAATAGGTAATCATATTTAGTCATCTTCTAGGACATTAATAATTAAATATTAAATATTTAATTAATTAATCATCATCCCCTAGTTAATTAATTAATTTAATTAACTATAGCCTAATTGATAAAATCAAATGATAACCCAAAATTAATTTATCAATTAAATCCCTATTCCTCTATTAAATTAAATAAATCCTCAAATATATTTAATTTAATACCACATCCCTTATTTATTAAAAAAATTATTTAATAAATTATCCAAACCCCTAAAACATCCCTAAACCCTATCGTAACCCCTAATCCAACCCATTCACCCATACTAACCTCAGTTAGCCACCTAACTAACCCATCACATCAAAGTTAATCCACTTGCCCCCTAACCCCCTTCCTAAGCTAAGTCCAATCCCCCTCCTAAAAATGTGCACAACTTTAAGCAAGGGTTAAGACTTGCTAACCCAAGCCAAGGTCAAAAAGTCTCCCTTATCCTCTTTCATCCATATCCAGGAGCATTAATGGCTCTTACATGCCATTAATGACTCTTACATCTCTCTTTATGTCTCTTACGTCCCTCTTACACACTCATCCTTCCTCGTTACTCCTTTTGACAAACCCTTATCCCATCTTGTCACACTCATCCTCCTTGTGAAAAGTGTTACTCCCCTATTGGTTCTAAACAAGCACAATCCATGTGCTTCGCTTTCCTAGCCCTCCATCTCTCTACTCTTTGGCCTATAAATAAGGCCCTTATCTCTCACAATACATAATCCACTTTTATGCAAACTTATAATTTTATTTTAAGAGCCTAAAGACTACCAAAATACTATCATAATGCTGAAATCCATCCATACCTCCATTTTTCAAACCCTCACCCATATAAACGCTTGGTAAAAACTCCCACCTATTGGAAGCTTGAGTACAACATGAGCATACATTCCTTATCCATCAGGGACATAGCTTCATCATCATAGGTTATGCCCAGGGAGCTTACCATTCTCAGTTTTCCTTCCTCTTGGTGATAACCTTGTCCTATAATAAGTTTTAATATTTTTGGTACTATGAATTCTTTTGTTAGTATTAGTATTCAATATTACACTACTAGACTAGGTGATACATTTTGGCATGTCTGATGGGACCCCACATTCAGGTCACTATATCACACTTTTTTCTTGTTAATGTTTAAACTAACTAAACTAACATTTTGTGTTTGTTTACATATGTAGGTGGTCTTCTAAATTTTTTGGTAGGCACAAAAGTCCCTTGCAAAGAATCATGCTCCTAGCTATAAAAATCGAGTTTAGCCAACATTTTAGCACCCTTGGTTTGTGATCCTACAACCACAAAATCATGAACTTGTGGCCCTGTGATCAAGGCCTGAACCAGTAGGAATGCATCCTCGTGATGGTGGGATCACTCTCTGCTCCAAACCCTATCACCACGTGCAATTAAAAATACACCTCTCAACCCCTTTGACCAATCCTCCTATAGGAACACAAATTTTTACTAGTGGGATCACTATAAAACCTGCAAGAACACTTGACCAAAATATCTGAGCCTAGAAAATTTTTTTTATCCTTTCACCGTCAATCCCGTAGATAAACTTGCTAGCAAGAACACATTCCATAAACCTATATGATCATTATTTTGTGAGATTGGTCTATTAATTTCTTCTTATAACCTTTTTTTTTTTGGTTTCACCAATTCCCTGCACCACAATCCCACACTATTTGAGTGTACCATAGGATCACTATTTTACTCATGGGATCATTGTTTTACTCATGAGATTTTTGTTTACCTTATGAGATCATTGTTTTACCTCTCAGGATCATTGTTATGTAGGATAGGAGTTATTCTAAGCATTTTTATGCCTATAAAAAATTTAAAAAAAATGTTAAATATTTTTTCCCATAGTTAAGCTTTGATTTAGAGGATTTTTATGCGACTAATTAAATTGATTTTTTGTAGCATTGCAAATTGGAGCATCTTTAAATCCTAACCATGTTTTTTGCAAGTTTTTCTTAGAATGAGCTTGCATGTTTAAATAAATATTTCATTGAATGAATGTCGCTCAAATCAATCTTGAATGTTATGGACTAAAATCATGTTTTTTATTGGAAAACTATCAAGTCATTTTGCTAAAGAGATCACTTATACACCATCCACAATGATTGTTAGCAAGTTCATTTGCAATAACTCTAAGTCTAGTTTGCTCCACTTTATCCATTTTTAAATCATTCAACCCAAATGAATGACATACTTAGCATAGTTAGTGCCTCATTAGATATTCATCCAAATTTCCAAAAACATTGTCATCCTAATCACATCCTTTCTGATATCATTCTATGTCTTCCATCAAGTCTTCCTTATCCTAAGCTAGCTAAGCCTTCTTAGTCATTCCCCACCCCATTTCCATATCCTCTAGAATCAATCTTTCCTCCTATCATGAGCTCAATCCAAATCCAAATCTAAACATACCAACTTATCCTAATCGACATTTTCATATTCATCCTTCATCCCCAAAACATAATGTCAAAATCTTATTATGATGAGTTTGGTCATCCCACCTTTTCTCCTACTTCATCAAATTCCAATGATGATGAAGTTCTTGTCAACTATCATGGGTATGTTGAATGTCTTATAGATATTGCTCCCAACATCCTCCAAAATCCAAACATTCTTCCATGCATACCCACTAGTTCTCCTTACCATGCCTTTGAAAAGGGAAATTCATTATTATCCTCATCTTCACCTCCTTCCTATATCATGCACCTATATCCCCCTTATACATCAGTCATATATCCATCTTCCTCCACCTTTCTTTCTCAGTCTCCACCATTCTAGAACAATTCTAGTAGCTACATCCCTAGTCTAAACCCACCATCCCAATCTCCTCCAAACCACTTTCCAAATCCTCTAGCCAATCCTATTTATACAATGCCTCACCCTAATCCCCTTACTCTTCCTAGTAAAACATTTCTATCTCCAAGGAATTTTAAAAGGAAACCCAAACAAAATCCATCTCACACACCCATCACTCCTCTTACATTGTCCTATCAATAACATTAGTATTTCATCTACCCCACTTATCAATCCCCTTCCATTGCCTACCTTCCATCCATTAAATCCCTCCAAATCCCATCCACATCTTGTCCTCTTAGCATTATCCAAATCCCATATAATAAACCTAATGAGACCCTCCCCCATTAGCTCATTCCCATTAAAGAACCTCCTACCCATCCATATACCTCACTTAAAGAAACCATGCATACTTCTCCTATCATACCATCCACTCCCATCCATTCTTGTCAAGCTCTTGTCCAAAACCATGTTGAAATATCCCATGACAAAAAATAAGATCCAACAATCTCACTTATTTGCCTACATGATCCACTTTCATCATTCACTCTGTCTAGAGAGCAGTCACCATCCCCTCCATATCTCAATCCTACCATCATACCTACTCCATCTCTAGATTCATTCCCATCAACCCATCCAAATCATGTACCCCCCCTTCCATCTCCTCTTCTTTACAATCATATATCTCCTATACTCCATGATTAAAGATCCATAGAAGAAGAACTAATTATCATATCTAAAGCTTCAACTCCTTCAACTAATAATGGACTCACATCTTGTGTTCCAAATAATGAACTTCATATTGCAGAAAAAAATAAAAGTGTATCTCTAGATGTTGGTATCTCTCCTACCACTTCATGGTCTGAAGTCCTTCCATCTTCACCCCAAAGTTCTCATCCATATTGTTCTACATCTATCTTGGGCCCTTATCCTATTACTTCTTTTCAACCCTCCATTTTGGGTTCATATATCCCTTATCTAAATCCTCCACCCTTTCCATCCATTTTAGGTCCATATATACCTAATATGAATCCTTTATCTTCTCCATCTATTGTAGGACCTACTCCTTCCTCATTTCCATCTATTTCAGGCCCATATCCTTTAGTCTCTCCATCCATTTTAGGCAATTATATGCATCCATATCCTGTGTTCCAATCCATCACTCCATCCTCTCAAATCCACAAGCTAGATCATCAAAGGCACCCATCCTTGAATCCCTTCCAACCTTCAAACTCTATCAATCCATCCATAATCCTTCCATATCCCCCATTCTATTGTTCCCATACCATGGCTAATAAAAGCATATTGGATGCCAAAATAAGAAAGCATAAATCCAAAAACTCACTAAAGTCCAAGTATCGATATGTCCCTTCTAAAATACATGTTCCTAAAGAGAAGCATTTGATCCAATCAAAGCAAAAGCCAACAGGCCATAAAGGTCCAAGCTGAAAAGTCAAAAATCATGTGGATACCTAGGATACTCATAAAAGAAATGCATCTCAAATAAATCTCTCCATTGGCATCTATTCTTGCTACTTAAAAATCCTCATCCATTCATGCTTTATACAAATCTCCATATATACATTTGTCATCCCCCCAATCTACTATTAGTCCATATTCTTATCCTACATCTCCAATCCTGCATCTTCCAATTTTACTTTTAGTCCTTATATTTCTCTTCCTTCATTTTCTCCTTAACCTCATTGAAAAACATCTTTCCCAGTACTTCATCACCTTTTAGGCTGTGTGCGAATGATGATCTCTCAATTTTCCTCATCCATTTTCCCACAAACCTTATGTCTTCCCATCCATTACCTAACAACTCCCACCCATCATTCCACTTATATAATTTAATCCTTTTCAAGTTCCTCCTTTCCTACCAACATCTATGAGTAAAAATCCATCAAAAAAATCAAATATCAAAATAATTTTTATTTAAAACAAAAAAAGCAACAAAAAAAAAGTGTCGACTGATGAAAACTTGGCAATTCAAGCGCCTTGGATAAGTACCATGATGAAAACTTGGAAAATAAGTGTCATGCATAATCCTTCCATCCAAATGCTCTACATACTTGGGGGCACATTCCATCACCCACCATACCCATCTCATCCCACCATACCACCTCATCTTATCCATTTCACCTATCATCCTCCTTCGGATCTTGATACAAATAAAGTATATCACTAGATACATGATTTTGGTCATTATTTTTGACATCCATTTCCCATCACAATTTTTATCCACCTATCCTTTATCCACCCATTCTTTAATCCATATCATCCCTCCATGCGCATCATCCACCCATCATGAGTTAGCCTCTACTTCATTCACCTTTCACATCCTAGCTTCCATTTATCTCCCCATCCTCTTGTTGAAAAATATTCCATCCTATCCTATCCCTTATAAAACCTCCTCTTGAATAAAATATAACTAGGCGCACTATATTCTTTGGAGATTGTGTTGTATCCATCTTTCCATCCCCCCATTCTAGCACTATTTTCATCTAATCATCCCCAAAGTCAGTCAACCCCTTTTCTTCTATCCTTGCACTCCTCACCATCTCTCCATCTTTCTATCACCTAGTACATCCCTTGAAATTTGTATCTAACTCTACACTATCCCCATATACCCCAATGTCATCCTTTCATATCCCCATGCTCCTAGAAATCTACCATCAACTGCAACATTACATTACACATCTTTTTAACTCATCCAATCCCCTTCTTAATCACTTGCCCATCCTTGTTGCAAGCCTTGGTCACACCCCAATGATCATCATTGGGATCCATACTTCCCACTCCTTGTCTTCACATATATCATTGTGTTGTCCCCATCACCCTATCCACCCTTAATCCACTATCTTGGCATCCCAATCTTTTCGTATCCTCTATCTCCTTATCCCACACTTTTCTTCTATCTCCTTATCCACAACACCCTATTCATATGATATCCCCTCATCCTAAGCTTCTCATCCACTATCTCCTCATCTTGAGCTTTTCATCCACTCTCTCCTCATCCCAATATTTTTATCCACTATTTTCTTGAGTTTTTTACATCTATCTCCTCATCTTGAGATTTTCATCCACTCTCTCCTCATCCCAATCTTTTCATCTACTGTCTTGAACTTTTTACATCTGCTATCTCCTCATCCTAAGATTTTCATCTACTGTCTCCTCATCTTGAGCTTTTCATTCCCTCTCTCCTCATCCCAATATTTTCATCTATTATCTTGAGATTTTTACACCTGCTATCTCCTCACCCTAAGCTTTCCTTTGCTATCACCTCATCTTAAGATTTTTATCCACTATCTTCCAGTCCAAGGATTTTCATCCCCTCTATCTCCTTATCCTGAGCTTTCCCTCTATCTCCTCATCCCAATAATTTTATCCACTATCTTCTCATATTTATCTTTCCTATTGCTATCCTACCATATTGAGCTTTTGTATGGTAATCCCATGTCCATACTGTGGTCTATTAGTTGTATATTCCTTATGCATCAGTACTTAACTTGGTACCATTGTATATCTTTCATCTCTTTGTGTTCATTCATGCTTGATCACAAATACAAATTATCTTGGTTAGGTGCTCTAGTGAATCCTCATACAAGATCACTTGTCATCAAAATATTGTCCTAAAAAGTTTTGATTTCCCAGCTCATCCTAGTCCTCGATATTACTAATAGATCCTTGTAGGATGCATCCTTCCTCTCATCTAATCTTGGTCTGTTAGTATCTAGTCCTACTAATATATTTGGCAGAAGGTTAACCTTTTTATGGATTTACATTTTATTTCAATTTATTTTCTTTTTGGGATTTTAAGTTTGGTTCTTAAAGTATCTCTTCCAAGAAATTTGAATTGTTCCCTCTTCAAGGCCACCACAATAGTTTATATCATGGTGTACTATGAATGGGGTAATTCAAGGGAAAGGTTTTGATTAGGTCTCTTTTGTCTTCTTTTTTCTTCTTGTGAGTTAGTCAGATATGACCCTTGCATATTAGAAACATCTGATCACTTGTGGTTACATGGTGAACTTGGGAAATAATATTTCCTTGTGGGTTACCTAGTATCATTTCCACTCTGATTCCTCTGGGATTCATGTCTAACACTGGGGAAATTCTTGTGTATTTGTTTCACATTAGTCCTATGTAATATTGTTGCAAAGGCCTTGATGTTCTTTCTAACCTTTGCATATACCCAATATTCCTTTATCAAAATAAGTGCTCATCTACATGGTGGTGCTCCCCTTTAGAACACCCCCATGTTTAAGCTTCAATGGATTACTTTACATCCCATCTTATCCAAGCATCCCATCCTATCAAAATGTCACATCCTACCAAAGCATCCCATCCAATTAGTCCTATCATCATGATCCAGCCAATCTTTCAATCCCACAACATCCAATTTTATATCAATCATAATCATAGATCTTGCATCAAATCATAATCATATGGCTATTGGAAATAATTGATTAATTTTTTGTTTTCTTTGATGTTACAAACATGTCATATTAGTTGAAAGATAGTGTCTATCAAGCTCACTTGGTCAATGAAGATAGTTTTCCTTGTCTATCAAGCATTCATAGGTTTACTCTGAATAGATGATAGTGTCTACCGAGCTCACTCATGTGTCAAAGGAATTGAGGTAGAAAAGTTTGTTAACCAAGCTCACTTGGTCAATGAAGGGAAAGTTGGATAGAGTTAGTATTCACCAAGTTCACTTAGTTGCCAAAGGATTTTTGCAAGTTCATAGTGTTAACTGAGCTTCTATTGATTAACACACGAAATCATTCCAAAGTTAGCTTCTATTGAGTTGGGTTGGGTACTGAAGGGTTTTCTTATTTTGGCGTGCAAATCTTAATTACTTGATGTATTAATTCTAGCTTACTATGGTGATGAATATTAGTTATTGTAATTTGAATTTTGGCCAACTTGACAATCTAAAAGGTATAAATAAAAGGTCAAGTTGAGATTTTTTGTGTGTGCAAGTGTATTGATTGAATTGAAAAGAAAAGAGAGGTAGCAAAGTTGAAGGATAGGTAGGTATCCTTATGAAGCAAAAATGTAATATTCAATCAGGAAGGGTTAAGTTTAAGTAGAAAAGAGATATGGATTTAGTAATTTAGTTGCATCACAATCAAGTCATTTCATTGTTACCCTCTAACCATTATAGAAGTCATCTAAAATCTCTTAACAGAGTTGATCTAATAGCCAGTTGTAAATCCTCTAACAAGGTGGCAATTCCATTGAATTGTTTTAAGACCTCTTGCAAGGCCAATCCTAATAGGGTGATTAAATCCTCTAAAAAGGTCACACCCAATAGTGTGTTTTTTAACCTTTAATAGGGTTGGCGCCTAGTAGGGCTCACTTTAGAAGAGTGAAAAATAGTAACTAGTTACATTGGTGGTTTTTCCCAAATTGTATTTACACATTAAATCCTAGTGTTTCATGTGTTCATGTTTGCAAATAATTACTAATAAGATCTTAAGATCTATTAAAGTAAATCACATTCTACATTTACCAAGTTATACTAATTTCTATGTGTTTATCAAGCATCAACAACAATCAGTTTTCTCAGTCTAAATTTTATTATTGACATCTAAGGGATCTAGGATTTATTTTAGTATTAACTAATTCACTCCCCCCTTAATTTCTCCTTCTATATTTCCAACAATTGGTATTAGAGCTTTTGGTGCTTGTAGGAAAGGTTTCAAGGACCTAAGCTAAATATCAAGATGTCTTAGAAGAGAGAAATTACAAAGCTAAACGGAGACAACTTTTTACAATGGCAGGGACTTATGAGACTTCATCTAGCTACCACTAGTGATTTAGGCTTCAAATACCTTGATGAAGAATACAAGACTCCTAATGGTACATTATTTGTTGGAGATCTTGTTGAAAAAAAAGAACCGTAACATTATGATGATTGATATTGAATATGCTCTCAGCTATGATGAATTTGACGAGATCAAAGACTATAAAATTGTTTTTGATATGTGGAACAAGCTAAAGGACATCTATCATGGTGATGAAAATATAAGGAGAGCCAAAGAAAAAATCCTTAGAGGATAGTTTGATCAAATGAGAATGAGAGAAGATGAAAATTTTGTCAAATACGTGGAAGGAATCAAAGCTAGTATCAGTGCAATCAATGCTTTTGGAGGTGAAATCAAGGAAGAAACTATTGTAAGTAAAGTTGTTAGAATGTTGTTGCATGTCTATGCAATTAGAGTATCTGCTATTCAAGAAAAGACATGTGACCCAAATCACAAGTTAAGTTTGGATGCCTTGGTAGGAAGATTGACAACTTTTGAGCTCAAAAACTTTGACAATTATGTTCCAGCTTCCAAAAATACAAAGTCTGAGTTTGAAGGAAAATTTTCACTCAAGGAGAAAGGCAAGAAAATAAAGGAAATTCAGTCAAAAAGTGAAGAAAAAACAAAGGAAATTTTTGACAATCATCTTGAAGTTGTGATATTGATTTCAGGATTTAGCTGTGTGATTTTGAGTCAAACTCATTGACCCATGTTTCATGAGAAGTGATTCAACATGAATCCATCTCTTATGAGAATAAATGGAACACTTAGCACTCATTGGATCTAGGTGATTCTCACAAGGGTGAAGCATCGAGACTTCCTGGGAGGTCATGCATCCTAGTACTACTCCAGCCTGAGTGTGCTTAACTACGGAGTTTCCTCCATGGTTAAACCCAAAGCTTGTAACCCCATTTGAAAAACCTTTTCCAAGTGTTGTGCCTTATGAACCATTCGTTAGAAACCCCCTTAAGATCATCAACTGATAAGTAGGAAATTTCCACAATAAGTTAAATTGTGATATTACTATTAGGATTTAGCTATGTGATTTTCAGTCAAACTCATTGACCCATGTTTCATGAGTAGTGATTCAACATGAATCCATCTGTCATGAGAATAAATGGAAGACTTAGCACTCATTAGATCTAGGTATTACTCACAGGGGCGAAGCATTGAGACTTTCCAAGAGGTCACCCATCCTAGTACTACTCTAGCCTGAGTGCACTTAACTATGGAGGTTTCCTTGTGTGCTTAACTCCGTAGTTAAGCACACCCAGGTTAGAATAGTACTGGGATGGGTGACCTCCTAGAAAGTCCCAGTGCTTCATCCCTGTGAGCATCACCTAGATCCAATTAGTGCTAAATGTTCCATTTATTCTCATGAGAGATGGATTCATGTTGAATCACTACTCATGAAACATGGGTCAATGAGTTTGAATAAAAATCACATAGCTAAATCCTAATAGTAATATCACAATTTGACTTCCTGTGGAAATTTCCTACTTATCAATTAATGAGCTTAAGGGGCTTTCTAATGAATGCTTCATAATGCACAACACTTGGTGAAGGTTTTACAAATGGGGTTGCAAGCTTTGGTTTTAACCATGGAGGAAACTCCATAGTTAAGCATGCTCAAGCTGGAGTAGTACTGGGATGGGTGACCTCCCAGGAAGCCCTGGTGCTTCACCCCTATGAGTATCACCTAGATCCAATTATTGCTAAGTGTTCCATTTATTCTCATGAGATATGGATTCATTTTGAATCACTACTCATGAAACATGGGTCAATGAGTTTGACTCAAAATCACATAGCTAAATACTGATAACAATATCACAATTTGACTTGCTGTGGAAATTTCCTACTTATCGATCTTGAAGTTGTTGAAGCTTTACTTGCAAAGAAACATTCTAGAGGTAGAGGAATGGACAAAGGTAAAGTTCCTTTAATCTACCTTTCATGTGCATAAATTGGTCATATTGTTGCCAAGTGCCTAAACAAAGAAAGAAAGGTTGAGAAGAAGAACCACAAGTACAAAGGCAAGAAGGAATCTAAAAGTTAGAAATCCTTCAAAGACAAAGGTAAGGAGACCTATTTTATGGTTAAAGATTTTGATAACAATGAAGATGAAATAGTGTATATTATTGTAAAAGATGAATCTAATAAAGAAGAAGATAAGATGACACTTATCAGTCATGTTAGTAAAAATGACATATGGATCATAGATAGTGGATGTTCACATCATATGACTGGAGAAAAAATAAAATTTGAGCATTTTGAACACTATGATTGAGGTAGTGTAAGGTTTGAAAACAATGAACCTTATTGCATAAAAGGGAAAGGCCAAATGTCATTAACCAATGGACTTGTATGTAATAATGCCTATTGGGTTGAAGGACTGAAACATAATCTACTAAGTGTGGCACAACTAATCAACATTGGATTCAAGGTAGAATTCATGCATGGCAAGGCAAGACTATTGGATGACAAAGGGAATTTGATTGGATCAGGCAAACAAACCAGAGGTAACCTATTTTATCTTGATCTTGGTGATTGCTCATGTTTTATTGCTCAAATGGAAGAAATTTTGTTATGGCATAGAAGACTATGTCATGCAAACTTTGATAATATGGTCAAGATAAACAAATTTAGAAAAAAGAGAGGTATCCCTAGTTTGAAGAAACTAGATGTTAGTTTATGCAAAAATTGTCAAATTGGCAAAATGGGAAAGATTAGATTTAAGAGAAAAAACTATCAATCTAAAGATGTCTTGGAAATTGTGCATACTGATTTGTGTGGACCCATTGGAATAGAAAGTTGCAGTGGAGAAAAAATATTTATTCTTTTTTGTTGATGACTATTCCAGAATGATGACTATTATGTATATTAGACAAAAGTCAGAAGCATTTGAGAAATTCAAATGGTATCTAGCAGGAGTAGAAAAATAAGATGGAAAAAGATTGAAATTCTTAAGATCAGACAATAATTTTTGCATTGAAAGAGGAATCAAAAGGAAAGTATAAGCTCCTGGAACTCCTGAATAGAATGGAATAGTTGAAAGAAGAAATAGATATATCATGGATTGTGCAAGGACTCTAATGATTGAAAAGAATGTTGCTATCAAACACTGGAAGGAAGCCATCAGCACTAGAATTCATACTTTGACTCAAGTACAGTTGAAGGACTCACATAAAATTGATGAATTATAGTATGGATACAAACCCAATGTAAGTTACCTAAAAGTATTTGGCAGTAAATGTTATATCTTGAAAGAGTCTAAAAAAGGCAAGTTTGATGTGAAAAGTGATGATGGTATATTCTTAGGATATTCTTGTAGAAGTAAGGCATACAAATTTTTGAATTTTTCTACTCATAAAATCATAGAGAGTGCACATGTGAGAATTGATGAGTTTGCAGAAAAGACTGAAGAAGAAAGCAAAAGGGAACCAAAATATTACAAGACATTTGTTTATTTCAAACCTAATACATTGCCAGACACATCTAACAATAAAGAGACTCCAATTCCTTAGTCTTCCATAGCTACTGAATTGAAAGAAGTACAAATTGAATCATACAGACCCGAGTCACATTCTAAAGCTATTGAGTCTCAAGGACTCGAGTCACATTTAGACACTACCAAGTTATTGCATATCGAGTCTAAAGGAACTAAGCCATAGATAGAAAGACCTGAGCCAAAAGTTGAAATTCAAAATGAAGATAGTACAATTTATTCTAAAGGAAAAGAACCTATATTGGCCAAGTATGTTAGAAGGTATCATGCACCTGATCAGATTATTGGAGATAAATCAAAAGGTACTATGATAGGAAGAAAATTAAAAGGTACATGTTTACTTGCTGATTTTGAACCTAGAAGTGTCAAGGATGCTCTACAAAATGAAAGTTGGATTGAGGCTATGAATGAAGAAATAAAATAGATAGAAAAGAACAAAACTTGGATTCTTGTTCCTAGGTCAAAAGATAAAAATGTGATTAGACCAAAATGGGTATTAAGAAATAAGTTGACTAAAGATGGACAAGTGTAAAGAAACAAAGCTAGATTAGTGTGTAAAGGATATTCTCAAGAAGAAGGAATTGATTATGGTGAGACTTTTTCCCCTATTGCAAGATTAGAAGGATTTAGGACCCTACTTGCATATGCATCTCATAGAGGATTCAATGTATATCAAACAAATGTTAAATCTACATTCCTGAATGGAATTCTTGATGAAGAAGTCTACACTAAACAACTAGAAGATAGTATTGATCCTAAAAAAAGGGACATGGTTTTCAAATTACACAAAGCTCTATTTGGTTTGAAACAAGCTCCTAGAGAATGGTATGAAATATTACACAACTACTTGATACAAATTGGTTTTTAGAGAACAAATGACAACAATAGTGTGTACATCAAGGGAGGACTAGATAACAAAATTGTGGTGGTAGAGATATTTGTGGATGACACTCTATTTATAGGAAATAATGACCTATGCAAAGAATTTTTAGATCAAATGAATAAAGAGTCTGAGATGTCCATGTTTGGTGCAATAAAATTCTTTGTTGGATTGTAGATACAGAAGAACAAAAATTGTATCTATATCACCCAATCAAAGTATGTTAAAGAGATACTCAAGAAGTTTGGTATGGAAGATTCTAAATTAGTTGGTACCCCCATGTGTACTGGACTCAAGCTTACCAAAGATGATGATTCCAAAGAAGTAGATCAGACCTTATATAGATCAATGATTGGAAAATTATAGTATGTAGTTCACACAAGGCCTGATATTGCCTTAACAATTAGGATAGTGGCAAGATTATCAACTAAACCTAGAGAAAATCACATGATGGTAATCAAAAGAATCTTGAGATATTTGAAAGGTATTGAAGATTATGGTTTATGGTACAAACTTGGAGGAAACCTAGACCTAAAGGTATTCACTGATGTTGATTGGGCTAGAAATCTTGATGATAGAAAAAGCACAAGTGGTGGAGCTTTCTTTCTTGGTAAAAGGATGGTAACCTGGACAAGCAAGAAGTAAAATTACACATCCCAATCTATAGTAGAAGCAAACTATATAGTAGTAGCAATGAATTGTTCTAACATTGTTTGGTTCAAACAATTACTAGAAGGAATGCAGGTTAAAATTAAAGAGCCAGTAGTTATGTATTGTAATAACACTTGTGCAATTAACATATCAAAGAATCCATTGATGCATTCCAAAACAAAGAAAATTTCTATAAAATATCACTTTATCAGAGAACTAGTGCAGGACAAAGAAATCAAATTGGAATATGTCCATACAAAAGAACAAATTGCAAACATATTCACCAAGCCATTACCTAAAGATGCATTCTTGTATCTAAGAGGTAAGCTAGGGGTCATTCCCCTATCTAAAGCTCACTAAATAAAGTTTAGTGATGCATCAATAGGAACCAAGTTGAAGATCAATCAATTGATGTAGCATAGTCAAGAAAATATTGCATATGAATCAGTACTCAAGGTACATTGATACAAATTGGGCATGTGTTGCCAAAGAGGGAGAAGTTTACCGTCATATCTTTATCTTTCTAAAATTTTGTAGAGGGAGAAGTTTGTAAAGGATTTATGCAAAGGGTGAATACAACATAAAGAAGAAGTTCTTGTGTAAAATCAAAGACAAGGAAATTTTCTATCAAAAGGAATCTCATTTTCTAAATTTCATTATGCTATGACATTTTGTGTTTCCATCAATGCCAAAGAGGGAGATTATTGGATATAATTGATTAATTTTGTTTTGTCTTTTATGTTACACAAATTTCATATCAGTTGATAGACACTGTCTACCAAGATCACTTGGTCAATGAAGATAGTTTTCCTTGTCTATCGAGCATTCATAGTTTTACTCTGAATAGATGGCAATGTCTACCAAGCTCACTTGGGCATCAAAGCAATTGAGCTAGAAAAGAGTGTTAACCAAGCTCACTCAGTCAACAAAGAAAAAGTTTGAAAACATTAGGATTCACTAAATTCACTCAGTTGCCAAAGGATTTCTGCAAGTTTGCAATGTTAACTAAGCTTTTTTTGGTTAACACAAGAAAATGTTCTAAAGTTAGTTTCTACCAAACCAGGTCAGCTATTAAAGGATTTTCTTATTTTAGCATATGAAGCTTAATTACTTTATGTTTTGATTCTAGCTAACTATGGTGATGAATATTAGTTATTTTAATTTGAATTTAGGCCGACTTGACAATCTAAAAAGTATAAATAAAAGGTCAAGTTGAAATTTCTAGTGTGTGCAAGTGTATTGATTGAATTGAAAAGAAAATAGAGTTAGCGAACTTGAAGGATAAGCAGGTATCCTTGTGAAGTAGAAAAGTAACATTCAATCAAGAATGATCAAGTTTAAGTGGAATAGAGATCTGGAAATAGCAATTTAGTTACATCACAATTAGGTCATTTCATTCTTACTCTCGAACCATTATAGAAGTGATCTAAAATCTCTTAACAGAGTTGATCTAACAGCTAGTTGTAAATCCTCTAACAAGGTGACAATTACATTGATTTTTTTAACACTTCTTGCAAGGCCACTCCTAATAGGGTGATTAAATCCTCTAACAAGGTCACACCTAACAATGTGTTTTGTAATCTTTAATAGCATTGGCTCCTAATAGGGCTTACTTCAGAAGAGTGAAAAATAGTAACTAGTTACATTTGGTGGTTTTTCCCAAATTGGGTTTCCACATTAAATCTTAGTATCTCATGTGTTCATGCTTACAAATAATTACTCATAACATCTTAAGATCTATTAAAGTAAATCACATTCTGCATTTATCAAGTTATAGTAATTTCTATGTGTTTATTGAGCATCAACATCAATTAGTTTTTTCAGTCTAAATTTTATTATTAACATCTAAGGGATCTAGGATTTATTTTAGTGGTAATTGAATCACCCCCCCTCTCAGTTACTTCTGCTATATTTCCAACAAGGTCTTGCATCAACCATAATCTTAGTCATCACAGATCGTAGAATTATAATCTCCCCAACCTTACCATCTTCCAAATCACTTCCCTGGGCTCAATTTCAAATAACCAATCACCCTCCCCCCTCCCCCTATAACTCATGTTCTTAACCATCTCTTATCCTTGCACACAAGTTTTTCCTTTGTATCATGCTCCCATAGTGATATTATGTGCTTCCTTAAACCCCCTCTCTTAGCCACTCTCAGTCCTCTTGGTGTCCCTTGATTCTTGTACTTTTCAAGAAGTTGTCAGGCCTCACCTTCTCTCCCTATCACCTTCTTGAGGGGGCATAATGCCATCAATTCTCTCTTCTTCTTTTCAAAACCAAGACAACAATGTTTCTTTAAAATTCTTCTTCATGTCATTTATATTAGAACTTGTTTAAAATAGTGTTGTCCCAACACTATGTGTGAGAGAGGCAAAATGTAGACTCCTAAATCTAGTTACATCAATAGGTAATCATATTTAGTCATCTTTTAGGAAATTACTAACTAATTATTTATTATTTAATTAATTAATCATCATCCCTTAGTTAAATAATTAATTTAATTAACTATAGTCTGATTGATAAAATCAAATGACAAGCCAAAATCAATTTATCAATTTAATCCCTATTCCTCTATTAACTCAAATAGATTCTCAAATCTATTTAATTTAATCCCACATCCCTTATTTATTAAATAAATTATTTAATAAATTATCCAAACCCCTAAAACATCCCTAAACCCTATCCTAACCCCTAATCCAACCCATTCACCCATACTAACCTCACTTAGCTACCTAACTAACCCATCCCATCAAAGCTAAGCCACTTGCCTCCTAACCCCCTTCTTAAGCTAAGTCTAATCCCCCTCCTAAACATTGCACAACTTTAAGCAAGGGTTAAGACTTTCTAACCCAAACCAAAGTCAAAAAGTGTCCCCTATCCTCTTACATCCCTATCTAAGAGAATTAATGGATCTTACATGTCATTAATGACTCTTACATCCCTCTTTATGTTTCTTACATCCCTCTTACACACTCATCCTTTTTCATTTCTCCCTTCAAATGACCAACCCTTATCCCATCCTCTCACACTCATCCTCCTACTGACAAGTGTCACTCCTCTATTGGCTCTAAACAAGCACAATCCATGTGCTTCCCTTTCAAACCATCTTAGCCCTCCCTCACCATTCTTCCATCTTCACACCCTAACCCTCCAACTCTCTATCCTTTGACCTATAAATAAAGTCCTTCACTTTCAAAATCCATAATCCACTTTTATGCAAACTTATAATGCTATTTTGAGAGCCCAAAGTTAGAAATAGATAATACTCAGAGGGGAGTGAATCAATATTCTCAATATTTTTGCCCACAACCAAATTTCATTAATTACTTTTCCAAATGCATAAAAGAGAGAACCAATAGTGCATAAAAAAATAAACAACCATACAAGAGGAGAACAAATAACACCATATTTTTTCTAACTAGGAAAACCTTAGTGGGAATGGAACCCACAAGATGATTCACTATATAAAGGATCCAGTTAAGTATATTGACCCTGTTAGGAGTCTATAAAGTATGTATAGTGTCTCTAGTGCTTGTTAGGACACATATAAATCTACATCATATCTCACATGACCTTGCTTGGTATCATAAATCATAATATCATGTTCGCTTGTCACTTGTATTTCATAATATTCGCACCACTTCTAATTGTTGGTTACACATGTATTTCGCAATATCACATACATTCTAACTTTACAACTGAAGTTCTTTACTTATACCAAACATATTGGAAAATTCTTCCTTAGTTGGCTCACATATCATTCTTAGAGCTGGTTCATCAAGAAATAATAATTAAAACAATTATTCAAGTAGTTTAACACATTCTGCTAACATGCTCTATTCTACATTGTATTATCACTACATCACTATTTCCTTCATAACTTGAACATAATTGATTGTACAGACGTACACACTAGTATGCATCATCAATATGACATCATGCATCTTTGGTTAACTACACAAAAGAATATTCCAAGAGAATATTTTGCTATCAACAAATCTATCATGTTGATGTAACATTGTTTAATACTTAGACAATTTTCCTTCACAAATAATCATGGCTAACCTACAAAACAAATATGTTTCCATAAATGACAAGCATATAAATTACCTTATCTGATTGATTGGTCATATTGCCAAAAATCTCCCCCTTTGGCATTGATGGCAACATTTTGGAAAAATTGGCTAAATCCCAAACATGTTGTCATACCAATCAAAATAAATAACCATAACATAGAAGAAAAAAAACAATGTATTCATGTTTTGAGAGGATTATATCCCTTATAACTCTGATTACAAAGTTTTTGTAAAGCAAAACTTACTACTATACTTCAAAATATAACTATTAATTACACTTTTCCTTATTTCTCCCCCTTACAATTACAATTTTCCATATTTTTCCCCCTTGACATCAATGACAAAGGTGCCAATAAAAGGAAAAGAGAAAGAAATGTCAAAAAATGGTAGCTGCATCAAAACTTGGAGAAACAATCATTGAAATCATTTCTCAATTGTGTAAAGTGTTTCTTCCAACTATCTTTTAGTTCATCAAATACATTAATTAGTGCACCTAAGGCATATGCAACTAACTCTACTACATTCAAATCTATAGCCACAAATTTTTCATGTGAGGTCTTTTTTGCCAAGCATTCCTCCAACTGATTTTCTAGTAGTGTTACCTATGGTGATTAGTCATCTCTTAAAAGAGTGAATCGTTTCGAATCTTTCTCTTTTTCTACCAATAAATCACTAATGCGATTATGAAGTATTTTCATTGTATGCTCAATGGTACCTAACTTTTGATTATATTCAAAGTTTTTATATCATTCCTTATATTAGTACACATGGTATTAAGGAATTTACCATCATGCTCCACTTGTGCTTGAATTGTAGCTACATTAGAGAGTGTTGAGAACTCATTATCAAAAGCTTTCCACAAAATTGCTACACACTATTGAATATCAGTAGGTGTGTTAATAGGGCTTATAGTCTTTTCCATTATGTCTAGAAATGATGTCAAAGTCTTTTCAATAGAATTGACTATTTTTTTCTTCTAAATAAATTTAATTAGAGAAGATATGAGATTGTGTGCTTCATCTTCTTCATCTTATTAAACTACTCTTGATGAGACCACTACTACTTGAGTAGGTGGTGTAGAGGGTGTTGTTGCTACTACTAAGGGCACACTTAAGGTAGCTACTTCAATGCTAGATTCAACTTTCTTCATAGAAGATACATCTTCTTTCTTTGTTTCTCAATCTTTTTCTTCATTAGATGAGCTATTATAATCCACAATATTTCCAACAATGTTGGAACCAAAATCTTTTAATGGATTGTTAGTTCTATCAGTTGTGACATTGGTGTTATCTACCTACATAGATTCACTACCAATGGTGATATGGGGTGAATTACTTTGAATTGGTTGCTCAAAAATATGAGATGGACTTACTATTGTAGGAATTTCTTCCTTTGTCTATGCACACTCCTTAGATTCCTTAGGCATAGAGCTTGCCTTCTCTGGCTTTGCACTCTTTTCTAACATAGGGATTGTTATTTCTGGTTGCACACTTTTCTTTGGCATAGTAGTCATGTATGTGACTATTTCTTGTTCATTTTCCATATTTACTTCTTCATTATTTCCTCCCATGAGGAGAATGGACCTCATTTTTTCCTTAATAGTGGTACTACACCTTTCAAAATTTCTATTATTTCTTCCTCATTATTTACAATGCATATCTTTTTCACCATATTAATTCTTATTTTCTTATCTTCTTCTATTACTCTACTTTTTCTATTTAAAAGTCTATTGTATAGATCTTCTAGTATCTAACCTCTTATACTATCAAACCTTTTATCTTTAAGGATCATATTCCTAACTACAACATTCTCTAGCTATCTCCTATCCATATTATTGTACAAATCATAGTACTTATTTAATTGAACAAAATTATTGTTATTAATTATTTGCACGTTGAGATTCTCTACCTTGGGTTTCCATGCCTTTCTTTTGGATAAGGTATTTGCTTCTTGATTATCTGGCTGTATTGATCTGTCACTAGTTTCTTCTTCATATTCTGAAAAACTAATCTACAAGGTTCTTCTCTTCTTGCTTGGACCAATTTTAGTCTACTTGACTCTTTCCTTAAGACGGGTGTGTTGGAAATAAAGATGGAGTAACTAAGAGCGGGGGGGGGGGGGGGGGGGGGAGTGAATCGGTTATCCCAAAAACATTTCACAGATCCCTTAGATGTCTGATAAAACTATTTACTATTGTCACTCTGTAAACATACTTAAAATTTTGTAACTTGGTAAATGAATTGTATGTTAGATCTTAAACATTCATAGTGATTAACATGCAAGAATAATAGAAATAAAATGAACACATGAGACACTAGATTTAATGTGACAACCCAATATGGTAAAAACCACCAAGTAACTAGCTATTTATTTTCGCTCTTCTAAAGTGAACCCTATTTGGAGCCAACCTAGTTAAAGGTTACAAAACACACTGTTAGGTATGACCTTATTATAAAATTTAATCACCCTATTAGGAGTGGCTTGGAAAGAGGTCTTTAGGACAATTCAATGGAACTGTCACCTTGTTAGAGGATTTACAACTGGCTATTAAACTAACTCTACTAAGAGATTTTGGAATCATTGTTACAATGGTAAGAAAGTAACAATGAAATGACCTGAATGAGATGCAACTAAATTGTTGATTATAGATCTCTATTCTGCTTCAGACTAGATCCTACCTGATTGAATATAACTTTGTTGTTCATCAAGGATATCTAACCATCCTTCAAATTTGATCACACTTTCCTCTCCAAACAATCAATACACTAGCATACTCACTCATACACACTAGAATCTCAACTTGACCTTTTAGTTATACCATTCAAATTATCAAGTTGGTTCAATTACAAATTACAATGACCAATAAACATTACCACAGTCGGCTAGAATCAATACTTGAAATAATTAAACTTCATATCCCAAATTAACAAAATCCTTCATTGGCCAACCCTACTTGGTAAACACTAATCCTAAAATGATTTCCTATGTTAACCAACAGAAGCTTGGTTAACACTGCGAGCTTTCAAAATCCTTTAGAAATTGAGTGAATTCAGTGAACACTAACTTTGAGCAACTTTCCTTTGTTAAACATGAGAGCTCAACTAACACTGATTTTTGCCATAATTTCCTTTGATGCCCAAGTTAGCTCAGTAGACATTGTCTTTGTAGAGTAATCTCTATGAATGCTCAGTAGACAAGGAAAATTGCCTTGCTGACCAAGTGAGCTTGGTAAGCACTATCTGATATGACATTTGTATAACATAAAAGACAATAGAAAATTAGACATTTATATCTAATAGTGTGGTCTTTTTCAGTCTTGTAGACTTCCTAGGTGTTGTCGCTACCTTAGTCTTCACTAGATTCTTTGGAGGTTATTCTTGTGAAACTATTACATATGGCACAATGGGTGCTTGCATACTTGTCTAGGAAACTATGACCTCTTTAGTAGGTCAAGCCACTACAATGGGTGTAGAGGTCAATAACTTATATTTGCCAGTGGCCTTCATTTCCATGGCTATCTCTTTCACTTCATCAAATTCCTTTCTTGTCATTCCTAATTCCTTCATAATAAAATCAATCACCTTTTCCACCTTCTTCTTAGAGTCCTTGATTATCTAACTTGTTTTAACTTCATTTATCTTTTAAATATATGTCCCCCATCTAGGACCTTCAGAATCAACTTCTAAGTGAAGGATTATCTATGCATATCCTTCAATTAGCTCCTCACTCATTTCATAACCCATAGGTTCAATGAATTTAACTCGAGGAACTACTATCTCCATACAAGTGAAATTAGTTTCTACCACGAAGCATAGTTCATCCTTGTATTTTTCAAACTAGTGTAGGAGGTATTCTATACCTTTTTTTCATTTCTTCTTGGAAAAATTTCATTACTCTATCAATATCATTGTCTCTGACTATTTCAAGTCTTGCTCTGTATACACAAGCAATTGTTTGCATTGCGCACTCACTTACATCCCAATTTGTAATACCAAGAAACTTCTTAATTACATAGAATAATATGAGTCAGTAGGGATTTATTCCTCAAGATTGTGCTCCTAGACTTCTTGATTCTTGATATATTATCCAATAACTATGTTCAAATAATGTCACATAGATTAACATCTTCACCCTTTATTGCCAGGTAGGCTACATGAAGGATTCCTATAGGATATATATCTATCCTTAATCCATGATTGAATTTGTATCCCAAAATTTTACACATCTATCTTATTCCATCATCCTAAATGTTTTTGACCTTCATGTTTTTGCCATCAAAATGTGTGTTGAGATTTGTCTAAACTATCTTGCGCATATTCTTAATGTTTACTAGATTGCATCCTTCATTATTTAAACCTGTGACCTTGTGAATTAGGTCATTATCTATAAATATGATAGAATCTCCTAGCAATAGAATATCATCATGTACTTCATTTAGAATTATCCTTCTCCATTCATGATTATCAAAGTTTGTGTAGAACATATGCTTAACTAGGTTAAGTTGTTTTAGATATCTGTATTCTAGTTTTAGTGATAAATTGTTTCTACACATTTTCTCCAGTTCCTTATGAATATATGTATCACCTATGCTTTCTATTTTTTAATGAATATAACCTCTTATATCATCGACGTGAAGAACATTTTTTGGAACTTGCAAAAATGCTCCAAAAGAGTCATCAAGAAAAGAAACAAATGGGTGTTTCTTGAAATTGTATCTAGGTCTATTTCTCACATTAAAAACTTCTTGTCTTTCCATTTCTAAAAGATTATGCTCAACAAATTTAGAAAATAACTTAACATCACATATTAGGGTTTCTAGTGACTTTGCATATCTATAGACCTCTTTAACACTTAAAATCTTGGTTTCATCTTGCACTCATATTTTGTACAAACAAATGGTGTATGAAAATCAATTCACATCCTTTAAATCTTTCATAACCTATACTTTGTATTAAATGCATATTTGCAACTAGCTCAGTATATTATCTGTATATAAGAGAGTGTTTATTCTTCTAATATATCATTATCCTAATTATATTAAGAAATGCACACTTACCTATAGACTTTTCTCAATATCTAGTACATACTATCATTTGTGCAACCTATAATATTCTCTCTAACATCAATTATCAATAACTGATGCTTCGTTCCACTGAGAATGCTTAATTTTGGTAGGATGAGTCATAGACAATAGGTAACTTTACTATCTTGTTAGGTACATTAGGATGAGCTTCTTCTTGAATTGTGTGAGAACTTTCTAATTCCTTTGCCTTTACAAATGATTCCTTTAACTCTTCTATCATTTCTTCCTTTAGATTGTTATTATTCCTTCTATAATTTTGATTCTTGTTTAGGTTTCTTGTATCCATTCTATAGAACTTTTCTGTGTGTCCAAAGTTGTTACACAATTGGCATACTAGTACATTCCTTCATTTTTCATTCTATTGGTCATCAAGTGCTCTACAATTCCTTGCAGTTTTTCCAAGATTGTTGCATTTGTAACAAACATTTTTTCTTGTTTCACCACTTTCATTGCCATGAGATCATCTTCTATTTCCTACATGGTTAGTGTTCCTAAACATTCTACTATTTGTATTATTATTACTATCAAATTTGGGTTTCTTACAATCTACTGCATAATGTCCATATCCATGACAATTATGACGATAAAAATTTGAAATAGGTTTGAAATACTTACCTTTGCAATCATCTTTAGTGTGTTCAAGTTCATCACACCAGGCATGAGATTCCCTTTTTTTATTGACCTCATCTTGATTTGATTCTTTAGCTTTCTTAGAATGAGTAACATTCTCCTTGTCTTTAGATGCATTGTTAGTTTTTCTTAGGTCCTTCTTGATTTTGAGAGTTTTAGGTTTTTTTCTCTCAATAGATTTCTACACAGATTGTCCAAGAAAGAATCCAAATCTAGTTTTGTCATAACTGGGTCTTTGTATAGATATTTGTTCTTCAGTATTTTCACTGCTAGTATATAATTTCTCAAGTTTTTGTTTGGTTTGCACCAACTCACCTTTCACAATAGTGTTGTATTTTTCTAATTCTACATGCTCTAACTTAATATATTCCAATTTAGATGTTAGCTTGCTTAACTAGGATCTTAAATATGCATTTTCAACTTTTATTTCAAAGTCATTCTTTCCTCCATTTTACTTAAGACTTAAAATGAGTTCAACTATCTTTAACTCATGTTTTAGGGTCTCATTTTCTTTCTTTAGATCTTTAATATCATCTTCACTAGTTTTCTTACTAGGTCCCTTTTTCTTTAGATCATCTATCTTGTCCTTTAGTTCACCAATGTAAAATTTTGCATCTTTGTATCTATCTTTAAGGTCATCTCTTTCATCAGTACGGAGATCAATTTGTTCAAGAGCTTCTTCAAGATTCTTCATCAAGTGTTCCATATCCATAGGAATCTTATTCAAGTTGTTAAGCCTCTTTTGAATAAGTAGGCTCTAATACCAATTGTTAGAAACAAATAATACTAGGGAGGGGTGAATTAGTTTTCTCAATCTTTTTGCCCAAAACTTAATTAATTTTCTACATGCATAAAAGAGAGAGCCAATCATGCATAAAAAATAAAAAACCATACAAGAGGAGAACTCATAACACCATATTTTGTTAACTAGGAAAACCCTGGCCAAGGGAAAACTCTAGTGGGGATGGAACCCACAAGATGATTCACTATATAAAGGATCCAGTTAAGGATATTGACCATGTTAGGAGTCTATAAAGTATGTATAGTGTCTCAAGTCTTGGTTAGGAGACTAGTCCTTGTTAGAAGCCTTAACCCTGTTAGGAGCTGCTTCAACCTTGTTAGGAGTTGGTAGATCATATACAAACATGTGCTTAAGAAGAGCCCACTACCCTAACATGCAACTATATAATAAGTTCTTCAAGAAGTATACATACAATACTGAAATACTTGCTATACTTCATAAATCTTCTGATTGCCAATTCTTTATGCAAAGAATGACTATGCACATATTAGTCTACATCATATCTTGTTTTACATTGCTTCGTATCATAAATCATAATATCACATTCACTTTTCACTTGTATTTCAGAATATTCACATCACTTCTAATTGCTGGTTACACACATATTTTGCAATATCACATATGTTTTAACTTTGCAAATGAAGTTCTTTACTTATACCAAACATATTGGTAAATTCTTCCTTAGTCAGCTCACATATCATTCTTAGAGTCAGCTCATTAAGAAATAATAATAAAAATAATTATTCAAGTCATTTAACACATTCTATTGACATTCTCTATTCTACACTATATTATCACTATTTCCTAAATAACTTGAACTTGATTGACCGTACGGACATGCGCTGTAGTATACATCATCAATATGATATCATGCATCTCTAGTTAACTATGAAAGAGAATATTCCAAGAGAATATTTTTCTATGAACAAATCTATCATGTTTTTGGAACACTGTCTAATACTTAGACAATTTTCCTTCACAAATAATCATGGCTAATCTACAAAACAAATATGTTTCCATAAATGACAACCATAAAAATTATGTTATCTAATTGATTAACCATATTACCTAACACCTACAAACTACCAAAATACCATCATAATGATGAAATCAATCCATACCTCCATTTTTTGAAACCCTCACCCATATCCACACTTGCTGAAAACCCCCACCTATTGCAAGCTTGAGCATGCTGTGAACATACATATGCTATCCATTAGGTACATGGCTTCATCATTATAGGTTATGCCCAAGGAGCTTACCATTCTTGGTTTTCCTTCCTCTTGTTGATAACCTTGTCCTATCATATGTGTTAATCTTTTTAGTATTGTGAATGCTTTTGTTAGTGTCAGCATTCAATATTACACCATTGGATTAGGTGATACACCTAGGACCCCTAACTACATAAATAATATGATCTAATGGCACAAAATAGGCCTTAGAATACCCTATGATCACTTTTGACCCATTCGATGACATTAAGTGTGCTTAAGGTTCATAGGATACTATATTACACTTTCGACTCATTTAATGGGTCAAAAGGGGTCATAGGGCACCCTATGACCCCATTAAATCAATTTAGACACATGTTATATGTCTAGGACCCCTTAGAATATATGATATCATTTAATGGGTCAAAAAGGGTAATAGGGCACCCTATGACTGCATTTGACCCATTCAAACACATGTGGTATAGTACTCCTAAGTGCATATGCTCTTATATAATGGGTCGAGAGGGGTCACAATCTACTCTATGACCCATTTTCATCCATTAAAACACATCATGTATGTCTTTAGGGGTCTTAGTACCTATAGGAATATAAGTTTCCATATAATGGGTTGAAAGGGATCATAGGGTACCTTATGACCCCTTTGAATCCATTCAAACACAAGATGTATGTCCCTAGGGGTCCTAGTATAGGTCTATGAATATATTTTGTCATAGAATGGGTCAAATCGGTCCATAGGGTACACCTATGAACATATTTTTTCATATAATGGATTGAACTTTTGACCTATTTGAACAAATCAAATAGGTCCATATGACCCATTTTGACCCATTCAAAAAAATCAAATAGGACCCTATAGGTCTTAGGACCCCTAGGGACATATGTTGTAATGAAATGCATCAAACCTATGACCCCTTTTGACCAATTTAAACAAATCAAATAGGTCCATTAAGGTCCTAGCAACCCTAAGGACATATTTTGTCATGAAATACGTTGAAAGGGGTCATAGGTTAACCTATGACCCCTTTCAACCCATTCAAACAATTGAAATAGTTCCCTCAAGGTCCTAGGAACTTCAAGGACATATGTTGTCATGAAATGCATCAAAAGGAGTCATAGGTGAAACTAAACCCTTTTTTACCCATTCGAATAAATGAAATAGGTCCTAGGAACCTCGGCGACATATGTTGTCATGAAATGCATCAAAAGGGGTCATAGGTTATCCAATGACCCCTTTTGACTCATTCAAACAAATGAAATATATTGTCATGAAATACATTGAAATGGGTCATAAGTTAATCTATGACCCCTTTTGACCTATTCAAACAAATGAAATAGGTCCCTAGTGGTTCTAGGACCCCAGGGGTCATAGGTTAAACTATGACCCTTTTTGACCAATTTGAACAAACAAAATAGGTCCCTAGAGGTCCTAGGGCACACAAGGACATCTATTGTCTTGAAATACATTGAAAATGGGGTCATAGATTATCCTATGACCCCCTTCAATCCATTTAAACAAATTAAATAGGTCCCTAGGGGTATATGTTGTGATGAAATGCATCAAAAGGAGTCATAGGTAATCCTATGACCTCTTTTGACCCATTCAAACAAATCAAATAGGTTCCCAGGTATCCTAGGACCCCTGGGGACATATGTTGTGATGAAAAGGGTTGAAAGGGCTCATAGGTTAACCTATAATCCCTTTTTTCCCATTCCAATAAATGAAATAGGTCCCTCAGGGTCCTAGGACCCCCAGGGACATATGTTGTCATGAAATACATTGAAAAACATCATAGTTTATCCCATGACCCCTTTTGGCCCATTCAAAGAAATCAAATAGCTCCCTAAGGATCCTAGGACCCCTAGGGACATATGTTGTCATGAAATACATCAAAAGGGGCCAAAGGTCATCTTATAACCCTTTCTGAGCCATTTGAAAAAAATCAAATATGTCCCTAGGGGGTCTATGAGCCCTTGGGACATTTTTTGTCATGAAATACATTGAAAGGGGCCATAAGTTATCCTATGACTCCTTTTGACCCATTTGAACAAATAAAATAGGTCTGTAGGGGTCCTAGGACCCCTAGGGACATGTGTTGTCATGAAATACATCAAAACAGGTCATAGGTTACCCTATGACACCTTTTGACCCATTCAATAAAATCAAATAGGTTCCTAGGGTTCTTAGGAGCCCTAGGGACATATTTTTTCATGAAATACATCGAAAAGGGTAATAGGTTATCTTATGACCCCTTTCAACCAATTCAAACAAATCAAATGGGTCCCTAGGGGTCCTAAGACCCCTAAGGACATATGTTGTCATGAATTGTGTTCAAAGGGGTCATAGATTAACCTATGACACCTTTAGACCCATTTTAACAAATCAAATAGGTCCTTAGGGGTCCTAGGACCCCTAGGGACATAAATTATCATGAAATACGTCAAAAGGGGTCATAGGTTATCCTATGACCCCATTTGACCCATTCGAACAAATCAAATAGTTTCTTAGGGGTCCTTGGACACCCAGGCACATATATGTTATCATGAAATACATTGAAAGGGGTTGTAAGTAAACCTATGACCCCTTTTTCCCCATTCAAACAAATCAAATAGATCCCTAGGGCTCCTAGGACCCCCAAGGACATATGTTGTCATAAAATATGTCGAAAGAGGTCATATGTTATCCTATCACCCCTTTTGACCCATTTGAACAAATGCAATAGGTGCATAGGTGTCCTAGGACCCTTAGAGACATATGTTGTCCTAAAATACATGAAAGGGATCATAGGTTATCCTATGATCCCTTTCGACACATACAAATAAATCAAATAGGTCCCTAGGGGTCATATGACCCCTAGTGACATATGATGTCATGAAATGCATCAAATGGGGTCATAGGTTAACCTATGAAACCTTTTGACCTATTCAAAAAAATCAAATAGGTTCTTAGAGGTCCTAGAACCACTAGGGACGTATGTTGTCATGAAATAAGTCAAAAGGGGACATAGGATAACCTATTACCCCTTTCAACCCATTTGAACAAATCAAATAGGTCCCTAGGGTCCTACTACCCCTAAGGACATATGTTGTCATGAAATGCTTTAAAAAGGGTCATAGGTTATCATATGACCCATTCGAACAAATTAAGTAGGTCCTTAATGTTCCTAGGACCACTAGGGACATATTTTATAATGAAATGTATCAAAAGGGGCAATAGGTTATCCTATGATCCCTTTCCACCCATTTGTAGAAATTAAATCAAATAGGTCCCTAGGGATCTTAGGACTGCTAGAGACATATGTTGTCATGAAATGTGTTGAAAGGGGTCATAGGTTAACCTATGACCCCTTTCAACCCATTCAAACATACAAAATAGGTCCTTAGGGGTCATAAGACCCTGAGTGACATGTGTTTTAATGAAATGTGTCGAAAGGGGTCATAACTTATCCTATGATCCTTTTGAACCCATCCAAACAAATAAAATAGATCCCTAGGGATTCTAGGACCCCAAAGTACATATGTTATCATGAAATGCATTGAAAGGGGTCATAGGATAACCTATGACCCTCTTTGACCCATTTGAACAAATAAAATAGGTCCCTAGGGGTCATAGGACCCCGAGTGACATGTGTTTTAATGAAATGTGTCAAAAGGGGTCATAACTTATCCTACGATACTTTTGAACCCATCCAAACAAATAAAATAGATCCCTAGGGATTCTAGGACCCCAAGGGATATATGTTATCATGAAATGCATCAAAAGGGGCCATAGGATAACCTATGACACTCTTTGACCCATTTGAACAAATAAAATAGGTCCCTAGGGGTCCGTCTATATGTTGTCATGAAATGTGTTGAAGGGGGTTACAGGTTATCCTATGACCCCTTCCAATCTATTTGAACAAATTTAATAGGTCCTAGGGGGCCTAGTGTTAGTTTGTGGTGACATGTTGTAACCCTAAAGTGGTAAAAAAATACTAATATAAAAGGGCTTAGGGTTAGGGACTTTCATAGTGGTGATGTAAAATTGGTTCTTGCAGTGGTATTGAGCTATAAGGAATTATAGATTGTAATTAGGTAGCAATCATTGGATCATAAAATATTGGACTTGCTATTTGGTGGACGTATCTTAGGTTTTGGGTGAACCACATTAAATCTTGGTTTCTTGTCTTCTTTTCTATGTGATCTATTATTTTTTGATATTAGTTATATTTGCATGTAATTATTATTTTTGTCTATGGTTTAATCCTAACAAGTGGTATCAGAGTGAGGTTGTGGGTATGTGTAGGATCATGGTCAACCAAACTATGCTCTTAAGTGGCAATAAAAAATTAAAAAATCAAGGTTATGTCAACTTAACGTGTAATTTTCTAGTTGTTATTAACTTTATATCAAAAAGTTGAGAGAAAAGAATCTCTAGCAAATTGAGTCTAGTTTCTAAACTACTAGGACTTATCTTAGAGAAATAAAAATTGATTGGTCAAAATTTTGAATTTTAATGCAATATTACAAGAATTTCAAGAAAAAAATAAGAAGTAGACGTATGTTTGACCACCTTAATCGAAATCAAATGATAATATTTTTTTAATAGTATTCTAGATATAAGTAGTATACTCATCCTTGGATGTGACACATATTTTAGGGTATTTTTATTGTAAATAAATAATAAATAAATAATTTTTGACTTTAGTATTTTTGTAATAAAAAAACTCTCATGTCTAACCACCTTAACTAATTCAAAATTCTACAAAATTCAATTTTTTATTTTTTTCCCTTGTAGTAGAAGAAACATAGAATGTGATGCATCTTTTAGATTTAAAAAAATATTGTACCATTTGAAAGTTATAGTGTTTTTTCAAGTAGTGTGTCAATCAACACTTTATATGTTACTCCACTAGAAAATAAGTAATAATAACTCACTAAACTCATAATTGTACAAATCTTACATATATGGAAAGATAAGAAAATTTTTAAGAAACCCTTTTCATTTCATTAAGTTTTAGTGAAAAAAAGTTGTCAACTACATATTTGAAGTAAAAATCACATAAAAATAGGCCAAAAGCACATTTTTAGGACGTTTTTAAAGTTGACCATATAGGTTTGGTATCAAAAGATATAGTAGACATTATAAAGATATTAATTGTTTTCATTTAGTATCTGGGTGGGTGGGAAAAAAGTTAGAATAGATTTTGAAATGGTTTGAGATATTTTAGAACTACAGATTTTTTAGATTGCCACTTTTCGACACACCATGATCCTACACATACCCTTGTGTTTTTTTTAGTTAGCCTTTGCAGGAAAGTCTCACGGTTGAGTGGACATCTCATGGTTGAGTGGGAGCGATGGTAGATGAGGTTAAGTTGAGGGTTGACAGGTTTAATGGGTAGAACTTTTAGTTATGGAAGTTGTAAATGGAAAACTATCTTTATTAGAAGGATTTATGGAAGCTATTGGAAGGAAAAATCAAGAATCAAGAATCTATGTCAAAAAACAATAGGGATATTTTAGATAGAAAGACACTTGGAAGCATTTGATTATGCCTAGCACCATTGGTGGCATTTAATATTACAAAAGAAAAGACAACAAATGAGTTGATGAAAACCCTAGCAACACTGTATGAAAAGCCCTTTTCTTCAAACAAGCTATTTCTCATGAAACATTTATTTAATATGGAAATGGTAGAAGTTGGATATGTTGCAGATCATTTAAATGAGTTTAATACTATTACTAGTCGCTTATTTTATGTGGGTATCAATTTTGATGAAGAAAATAGGGCTCTCTTGATTTTGTAGTCTTTGCTTGAAAGCTAGAATGGCTTGGTAATGGCTATGAGTAATTTTGTTCTCGGGTCTACTACCCTAAAATATGATAATATGATCATTGTTATTTTGAGTGAGAAAATTCATACAAAATCCTCATCTAGAAGTTCTTTGAACACAAAGTCTAGGAAGAATGACTGAGAGAGGAAATAATTCCAGAAATCATGGGAAATCAAGAGGAAACTCAAAGGGGAGGAGGTCCCAATTGAGAGGATCAAACAATTACTAGTATTGTGGGAAACTAGGGCATTAAAAGAAAGATTATTGGACTCAAAAGAAAACTAAAGGAGATAAACCAGATGGAGATATGGAGGCAAATGTGGTAACTACCAAATCCAAAGAGGATGCTTTGCTTTTGTCTTTAGAAAGTGATGATGATTCATAGGTTTTAGATTTCGATGCTTCATTTCAAACTACACCTCATAGAAGTTATTTCATTGATTATGTCCAAGAGGATTTTGGACTTGTTTATTTTGTGGACATAGCCTAGGGTTTGGGTGAACCATGTTAAATCTTGGTGTCTTGTGTTCTTTTCTGTGCAATCCATTATTTTCTGATATTGGTTACATTTGCATGTAATTTTTATTTTAGATGCTAGTGAATTAGAATGTTATGATGAAGCTATGCAGGTGAATACTAAGATTTAGTGAGGGTCTGCAATGAAAGACAAAATGGACTCTTTGTTGAAGAATAAGACATGGGATTTATGCAAGTTGCCTATAGGTAAAAGAGCTTTATAGAATAATTGGGTTTACAATTTAAAAAAGAGGATGGAGGTAAGAAAAGGTTTAAAGCGAGGTTAGTTGTAAAAGGATTGGCACAAAAAAAAGGAATTAATATTGATGAGATATTTTTTCCTGTTGTTAAAATGACTTCTATCTATACTAATTTAAGTATTTTGGCTACTAAAGATTTGAATTTAGAGTAATTTGATGTTAAAACAACCTTTCTTCATGGTGATTTGGATGAAGAGATATATATGGCTCAGCCATGGGGATATGAGGTTAAAGGTAAGGAGAACTTAGTGTACAAATTGAAGAAGAGTTTATATGGCTTGAAGAATGCACCTCAGCAATGGTATCTGAAATTTGACAATTTTATGAATGAGAATGGCTACAATAGGTTTTATTCATATTGGTGTGTTTACTTTAAGAGGGTAGATGATGTCAACTACATTATTTTATGTTTATATGTTGATGATATGCTTGTAGCTAGGTCTAACATGGATTACATTAAGGGGCTGAAATCCCAGTTAGCACATGCATTTTATATGAAGGACTTGGGAGAAACAAAAAAAGTCCTTGGTATGAAGATTTGAAAAAATAAGAAGAACAAGAAATTGATGCTATCTTATGTTGATTATGTTGAGAAGGTGTTGTGATGTTTCTCTATGGAGAATGCTAAAGATGTCAGTACACCTTTACCTAGTCATTTGAAGTTGACTAAGGAGATGTGTCCTAAGACAAAAGAAGAGGAGGATAAGATGTCCAAGGTACCTTGTTCTTTAGCTGTAGGAAGCTTGATGTATGCTATGGATGTACAAGGCTAGATATTTTAGAGGTAGTGGGAGTCATTAGCCAATATAAGAGTCGTCTAGGAATTGAACATTGGCATACAATCAAATGGATTCTCAAATATTTGAGAGGAACATCCAATAAGTGTTTACACTTTGGGGGCTTTAGTACTAATTTACAAGGCTATGTTGACTCAGATTTGGTAGGAGATATTGATACTAGGGAGAGTACTATAGATTATGTCTTTACTGTTGGTCGAAGAGTTGTGATGTGTGTTTTAAGGTTATAGAAGGGTAATGCTTTATCCACTACAGAGGCAAAGTATGTTGCTACAACAGAGGCAGCCAAGGAGATGATATGGTTTTAGTTCTTCTTGAAAGATTTGGGACACCCTTTGAGGGACAATTATTTTTTTACAAATAGTCAAAGTTCCATTCATGTTGCCAAGAATTCAGCTCTACATTCAAAGACCAAACACATACAGTTGAAGTACCATTTCATTCAATTAGTTTTGGACGATGGACAGTTAAAGTTGGACAAGATACATACAAATGACAATCCAGTAGATATGTTGATAAAGGTAGTAACAAGGGAGAATTTAAACTCCTCTTCAGCTTTAGTTGGTCTTCTAGACATAACATGCATAAAAGAATAGTAGAGGCCATGGTGGTTTGATCCAGTGGGAACCCCATGTGATAGCGGTATTACTAAAAGATCAATCTCTAAGTGGGAGACTGTTGTCTAGTGTGGAGTCTGATTAGTCCCCAAGGGGGAGATTGTTAGTTTGTGGTGACTGGCCAGGGAAGTACTATACATAATTCATAAATGCTTTAGGGTTTAGGGTTTAGGGTAGACATAAATGTTGTAACCCTAAAGAAACATAAAAATACTTGTATAAAAGGGCTTAGGGTTAGGTGTGTTCATTGTGGTGATGTGAAATTGGTTCTTGTGATACTATTGAGCTATAAGGGATTACAAATTGTAATAAGGTTGTAATCACTAGATTGTAAAATATTTGACTTTCTATTTGGTGGATGTAGCCCAGGGTTTCGGTGAACCACATTAAATCTTGGTGTCTTGTGTTATTTTTTATCTAATCTATTATTTTATGATATTTGTTATATTTGCATGTAATTGTTATTTCTGTCTGTGGTTTAATCCTAACACCTAGGACCTTGAGGGAGATATTTTAGAATGAAATGCATCAAAAGGGGTTATAGGTTATCCTATGATCCCTTTCAACCCATTTCAAACAAATGGAATAGGTCACTAGTGGTCCTTGCACCCCTCAGGACCTATTTTATCATGAAATGTGTTGAAAGGGGTCATAGATTATCCTATGACCCCTTTTGACCCATTTAAACAAATAAAATAGGTCCCTATGGTTTCTAGGACTTCGAAATACATATGTTGTCATGAAATATGTCAAAGGGTGTTATAGGGTACTCTATTTCCCCTTTTGACTCATTTGAATACATGATATATGTTCCTAGTTGTTCTAGAACCCTTAGAAACATATTTTATCATTTAATGGGTCAAAATAGGTCATATGTTACCCTATGACCCCTTTTAGCCCATTTAAACACATGATTTATGTCCTTAGGGATCTTAGGACCCCTAAAAATGTATATTGTCATATAATGTATTGAAAGGTGTCATGGAGTACTCTACGACCCCTTTTGACTCATTTGAAAACATGCTATATTTCCCTAGGGGTTCTAGGACCCATATGAACATATGTTATCATTGAATGGGTCAACGGGGTCATATGGAACCCTATGACCACTTTTAGCCCATTCAAACAAATGATATTTGTTCCTAGGGGACCTAGGACTCCTAGAGACATACAAGATGTGTTGTAATGGGTAAAAAAGGGTCATAGGGCATACCATGACACATTTTCAACCTATTACATGACAAAATATGTTCATAGGGTCTATAGGACCCCTAGTGAAATACATGTTGTGTTCTAATGGGTCAAATGGGGTTAAAGGATATGCTATGACAACTTTTGACCCATTACATAATAAAATATGTTCTCATGGGTCCTAAGACCACTAAGGATAGGGATGCTATGTTGAAATGGGTTGGAAGTGGTCATAGGATAACCTATGGCCCATTTCAATCAAATACATAGCTTATGTTACTAGGAATCCTAGGGCCCCTAGGAACATATATGTTGTGTTCCAATGGATAGAAAGGGGTCATAGTGTATCTTATGACCCTTAGGGACATACCTCTTATATTCCAATGGGTAGAAAGGGGCCATAGGGTATTCCATGACCCCTTTTAACACATTACATGAGAACATATGATCTTAGGGGTCCTAAGACTCTTATCATCATGTGTGTTGTGCTCCAATGGGTCAAATTTTGGCCCATTACATGATAACATATGTTCCTAGAAGTTGTAAGACCCTAGGGCCATACATGTTGTGTTCCAATGGGTCAGAAGGGGCCATCAGATACCCTAGAACCTTTTTTGGCCCATTAGATGAAAACATATATTCCTAGGGGTCCTCTGATCCCTAGGAACATATGTTGTCATGTAATAGGTTGAAAGGGTCATAAGATACTCTATGAATCCTTTTGACCCATTGGAAGACAACATATTTATGTCTATATGGTTCCTAGGACTCCTAGGAACATATTTTATCAAGTAATAGGTTGAAATGGGTCATATGAATCCCTATAACCCCTTTCTACCCAATGAAACACAAGATGTATGTCCCTAGGGATCCTTTGAACCTTAGGAAGACATGTTATCATATAATGGGTCAAAAGGCATCATAGGGTATCCCATGACCCATTTGGACTCATTGGAACACATATATGTCCCTAGAGGGACCACTAAGGACAACATCATCACATAGTTTATTAACTTAGGTTACTAATATATATAATTTATAATAATAATATATATGAAATATATTTAGGGTATCCCATGACCCATTTGGACTCATTGGAACACATGTATGTTTCTAGGGCGACCCTTAGTAATATACATCATCGTGTAGTTTATTAACTTATGTTACTAATATATATAATATATAATAATAATATGTATGATATATAGTTAAGTAATAACTATATACAAAATAATTATACAATAAATAATTATTATTATTTAATACTTTACAATAAATTTTAGTTAATATATATAATATTTCTCCCCCCCACAATTATGCTATAACTATATTATACTAGGACTTGATATAACTTAAAAATTAGTCCCCACTTTAAGTTTGGTAAATAAATAAAAAATTATCTTAAACATTGGTCCCCACTCCCTTTAAATTTCAATTTGGTGCCATGGTTTTGGAGCATAGATCGGGTACCCATTCTCAAATCAAATATCTATTCTAAAATTGGATACTCATTCTCCAATCAGATACCCAATCAAGAAAGGTATTACATTTTTGGTTTGGTATCGGGATGGGTGGGAAAAAATTCAAAGTACATTTTGAAACACTTTAATATGTTTCAAAACTACATATTTTTTACATCACCACTTTTTGGCACACCATGATCCTACACATACCCAGGCTTAGATGGTCTTCCTACCCTCTTCTTCTAGAAATGTTGGGATTTTATTGGTGATGATATAGCTAAAATCCTAGAGGGGGTCAAGAACCCTGGAAAACTATTGAGAGAAGTTAATAATAAATTTATAGCTCTAATTCCAAAAAAAGAGAATGCAAACTCATTTGGTGAATTCAGACCAATACCATTATTGGTGCAGGAGCACCTAGGGATTACCTAGGCAATCTAATGTTTCTTTTTTTTTTGTGTGTGGGTGGGTACCTTAGGAAATTTTGGATGTGTTGGATATAAGGTCATATTTATCATAGTAGTAGTACAAGTAGGGATTTTATTCATAGGGTCTTATAACTTATTGCTAGGTGCAATTAGGGGTTGGAAAATTGTATAGCCCTTTGATTTGCACAATCGTGATGATGATTTCATCATAAGGTTAGTATGGTCTAGGATGGGTGAATATGGTATTGGTCGAGTTTGGGAAGCAATGGAGGTCATTTGATTAATTTGGGGAAAAGTTGCATTGTGCAACTTTGCAACTTTTAAAAGTTTCTTGAGCAACATTGTCAAGAAAGTTGCAATTCAATGGAGAATATTCCTATGGAGTAAATAAACATGAAACTACCCTATATAAGGAATTACAAGACCTATGAACAAGGTTGGATTCCCATTGTACAGATTGAGTGTTTTGGCAATCAACATTTTGAAGCAATTTCTATGCAATTTTCTTGTTATTGATGACAGTAGGTACTTAGAAGTTCAATATTCATACTATAAATTGTATATTATTTGAATTATATTTTTTCTTGATTTATTTTGTTGGTAGATAGATATTTTGATCATTTTTATTCCTTTTATGAAATTGTTTCGGTTTTACACTGTCACTAGTTTTGTCCAAGCAATTGTTGAAGATGGAGCTCTAACTCACTTTCCCATTGTTCATTCTATACAACCTCTTTGGATTAGTGTGTAGAATCTATGTACATAATGTGTATAGAATAAAGTTCCCTCAAATGCAAAGAAAGCATTTTTAAAGTCTCACTCTAGATGAGTATGTGGTAAGTCCAACTAGGGAAGACCATAAAGTGATCAACATTACTTGTAGAGGAGAAAAGCTAGAGTCCAAATTCCTTTTCAATATGGAAGAAGGAGTTCCTACCAAAGTTCCATGAAATTGATAGGATCAAAAAAATCATTGAAAAAGCCTAAAACGATCTTAATTGTTAGAGCAACCACTTAAGCCTAAAAAGCTTAATTTTTACCTAATTTGGTTTAGGGAAATCGATGGAAGGATATAACCTCAAGACCCCAAAAATATTTAAGGGAATGAATAATGAACTAGAAACCTAGAAAATATTATAGGCTTATTTGGAAGGCATAGGATCAAAATCCTATTTTCTTGCTATCAAAGACCTTACTGGGGCTACTAGCCTTTTACGCCTATTTGTGAAGAAATGAAGAAATTAGATGGTAAGATGAAATTGATGGGACTTATAACACACCATTGTTTGAGTTGAAATGTTTCAAAATACTCCACACCTATGCAAGGCCTAGTTCAAGATTTGGAGTTGGAGGGCCTTTATGTTGTTTTAAGGGCTATGGTGAATGAAGTGAGAATGCATCAAGGTTTGACTTGATTGATAGATCTTTCTTGGTGGTTGGGTTGGCTAGAGAGACCAGGGGATCCTTAGAAAACTAAGGTCCTATAAGTGACAAGTGGTGTGGGAGAGATTGTTGATAACATTTATTCAATTGTATGTTGTCATTGATGTTACAAAAATCTTATACTCTAACTAAGCACTATCAGTTAAAATGAGCTTAGAAGACTCCTATATTAGCCAAGAAGAAGAAAAGTTTAGTGATTTACTTGAAGCTAAGGTAGGTTGGTTATGTTAGTCCTTAGAAATTTTTGATATTTGAGTGTCAACACACTTAAGCACTTTTTGTATTGAATCCGAGTACACTATGTATGCCAAGCCACAATGTGTGCCGAGTGAATTCAGGTGCCAAGCAGTATATAACTGCCGAGTGATATATAGGTGCTGAGTCATAGTTGATGCTAAGTAAGCCAGAATGTAGTGTATGTCAAGTGAGCCAGAATCAAATATGTTTCGAGCAACATAGAGTGTAATTGGTGTCGATAAATCTAGGATAGTATGTGTCGAGCACTAATAGTCCAATATGTACTAAGTAACATAGAATCAACATAAGAGTTTTTACCCTCACAAACTCAAATGTAAACCATTTTTGGAGCTGACATAGAAGGATTTCAAAAAGGAAAAATGATAAGGATGAATCATTTACATTCCCTATGCCAACTGCATGCAGCCAATCAGAAAAATGGAGAAGACATGCAACCAATGAGAAAAATGCAAGGTATGAGTGGGAATTTGAGATTCAATATGGACCATAGATCCATACCTAACCCTAAGTCTTCATAAGATTTAAAAGGAGGTCAAATACCCCATTGGCACAAGTGGATGAGAATAGTGTATGGGGAGATTATAGTGAAATTTTAGTGTGAAGAAGGAAAGACTTAGAGAAAAAAAAGCAGCAATTTCATATCTAGTTGATCAGAATAGCATAAAGGGCAAGGAATGTGATCAAACATCAGATCTTAGAGGGTCAAGATTAGAGAAAGTAGATTAAGTGCCTAAATTCAGCAATTAGAGTTTGCATACTATCAGGTCAAATGTTCTAATACTTTCTTACCATTATATTAGATGTTGAAATCCTATATGGATAGGTTAGATTAAGAGCTAGGTAGGAGAACCTTTCGAAGAAGGTGATTGAAAAATCCTATGTATTAGGTGGGTTTAATGGCCTACTGTAAATCCTTTAATAGGAAGATACTTCATGTAAAGTGTTATCTAAAAAATCTAACCAGGTCACTATTGAAATAGTGTAAAGCCTTTAATAGGGCAGACCATCAGAAGTGGTAGAACATATATTGCTGTAGTGATTTTTGTGGGTATCATTCCCAACCTAGTTTTACCTTCTTATTCCTAAAAGGTTTCTGGGTTACCAATTCTCTTGTGTTATGTGTTGATGCATGCTTTCATTTCATGTTTTCTTATATGTTTACCTGCATGCAATTTACTTTTCAGTTATGTAATTTAGATTGTTGAATAAAGTTAAAAGTGTGGTACTTTTGATTCACCACCCCACCCCCGCTCTCCCAGAAGTACTCTTCCCATTTTTGAACATTTCAACAATTGGTATTAGAGCCAAGGTTCTCACAAGGAGAAGCCTAAAAACTTAGAGAAAAGGTCTAAAGAATGGAAGTTTTCAAACTTGGGAAGATCATGGACAATCAGGTGATTGATGTGCAACTAGCTCTACACAAAGTGGAAGAAGCCAAAGAGGAACTGAGAAAATCTTTAAAAAGAAAAAAGGAGATAGCCATAGCTGAAAATGATAGACACTACAAGGAGATTGATACCAAAAAAGTGTTCTCAAATGGAGATTCCAAAGAATTTGATGCAAAAATGGCAAAACTAATGGAGAAAAATAGAGCACAATCTGAAGAAATTAGATTGCTCAAGCTTGAACAAGAATCACAAGCCTAATGATTTTTGAAGTGATTGAAAAAAAGAAAAGAGCTATTGAAGATCAGGCCATGATAGAAGATGACAAAATAAATCTCACCAATAGACTGGAAGAGAAGACAATTGAGTTTGAGAAAATCTCAAACATGTAGCTAGACAACTTAAGCCAGATGATGAATGCTCATCATGAGCTAAACATGAAGGACATTGAGATTTCCATTTTGCAGATGCAAAATGAATAATTGCATAATGAATTGAAGAGAGAAAAGAGATATTAGAAAGCTACAACAAACCTAATGAGGCTAATCAAGTATTTTGATCAATTACTAAAATCACCAAGGGCTAGTACTGACACTTCAGGACTTGGATACACCAACATTGAACAAGGAGAATCATCCAAGAATAAAGAAGAAAGGAATAAAAAAGGTAAGATTACTAAACCTACTTGTCATTTCTATGGTAAAAAGGGACATATCTCTAATGTGTGTAGGAGTAAGAATAGTCATCAGCATAATAAGCCCACTAAATCAAGTTTTTGTCATAAGTGCAAAAAGTAGGGACATCAAGCACATGACTGTAGAACATAGATCATGAGGACACCAATATTTGAAGTTCACTACTACAACTACCAAAAATATGGACATAGAGCATTTGAGTGTAGATCAAAGCCTATTTGGACACGTATTCAGCCTACAAGAGTAACCAATCATGCACATCGCTACAATTGGGATTACAACACCAGGAATAACTGTCATTATTTTTAGGAGTATGGACACATCCCTAAGAATTGCATTAAAACACATTTTAATAGAAGTTACTATAGATGGGTGAGCAAACTACATGTATTAGTTGCTTGAAGATAGGTCATATTAGTAGGAATCTCCCAACAAAGGAAAAGAGAAGGTTGATGTTGAACAAATTAGAGGAAAAATGAATAAGACTTAGAAAAAGAAAGGTGAGTGTAGCACATTCAATAGAGGGATCACTTCACCCAAGAGCTCAAGTGATCACACTTCATCCAATTAAGCACAAGACAGGTATATGGAACTGATATACAAAACTATATCATACATCAATTCAAAATAACAAACGAAGTACTGCAAAGAAGAAATATACATGAGAGAAGATGCCAAGAAATTTTTTTGAAGAAGCTATAGAGTTACCCTTAGATGCCAAGTGAATGTCCAATGGATTTTGAGTTTCCAATAGCTGCCGAGCTAATAGTTGAAGTCGAGTGAAGTAGAAGTCTAGTGGAAGCCAAGTAAATGAAGTATAAAGGAAGCCAAGTTATACTGAAACCTTCAAGTGCTAAGTTTTATATCTATAAGCATGAAGCATTTAATGCTAGGTCTCTAATAGGTATAAGGTCAAATTTTATTCATTTTCATGTCATTCAAATGTAGAGAAAAGATGAGAAGAGAAAAGAGGCGATCAAGCAGCTACCTTACAATCATTTGCATCAATTCCAGTAGCAATGCAGAATAAACTCATCAATTCAAAGGTATTTATCAAGTGCTGAGCTAAGTAGAGTTATAGTTTTTAATACATTTTAAAGACCTAGTTTGGTAAAATGGCCTCTATCTCTAGAAACCCTAAGGCAAAGGAAGATTATGAGATTCAACTAGTTAGAAAATAAGTTAAACTACTTGAATTTGCCAAATACCTAAAGTTGCCTATAAAAATGACCCAGTCAGTGCATTATTTGTCATTCCACCCAAAGTCATGATGGTCCAAGATGTAGGAAAGTGCTAAAATTGCAAAATTGGTGCCATAGGTGGTTTAGAAATCTTTAATTCCTATGATAAGTTGTGTGACAATGGAATACTAAAAGACGAGTTTCAAATTATTAAGAAGAAGGGTCTGACCAAAACCCTAGTTTTCCTTACAGTGTTCAAAATAGAATGGATTCATATTTTTCTACGCCAAATTCATGATAGATATCTTTGGCTAGAGATAGGACCTATCAAAATTACAAAGAGGATTGTGCATAGGGTTACTAGTCTTCCAACCCTAGATCACCAAAGACTTTAAGAAGTGATAGGAAGGAAGTAATTGTAAAGAATACTGGTACAAAATGGAACAATAGGGGAATGACCATTGATACTATGACTGAACCCCTACTTGGCTTTGCTATGAGGATAATTTCACATAAATTCTATGAATATAGTAGACTAAATAGCATACCTTGCATAGCAGTTGATGTGGCTTATAAGTTGATAAAGAAAGATCATACCTATGATCTGGCTAAACTCATGTTGTAGCAAATCAATGAGAACCTAGGAGCTATAAGGAGATCAAAAGGTGCTCAATTAAAATTTGGCTTAGTTCTCATGTGCATAATCTTTTATGTGATGGAAGAATTCCCTTCAATTGGGAAAGTGAACTAGAATTCTAACAAATCTGCAGTCACCCAAATAAATGAATTTATTGATCAAATGGGAGATAACTTTGAGGCATAGATGAAAAGCTATTTTGAAGACTTTAAGAAGTTTATGAAGCAAAATATGAGGATACCAGTCTCATTAGTTGATAAATAAGCCAATGATATATGTTTCTTGGTTGATATTGATTTCACCTACATTCAAGCAGCAATACCAAGGGTAAGATGACTAAGGCCATTAGGATATGAAATGGATATTGATGAAGCCTCAGCAACAATCACAACATTACTAGCAGAATAAATTGATAAGAAGGCTCCTCACTTTGGGACATATGATGTTGTCAAGTCCAAAGTAGAGATTGAATTGAAAACTACTTCAGTTATCAAGAAGAAAGACAAAATGGTAAGAAAAATAAAGAAGACATTTGGAGCTAGCATTGAAGGTGAAGTAGGAGAAGAAGAAGTAGAATAAGTAGAAGGTGACAGTGAAGAATAAAGAGCTAACACAAGGCCAAGGAGAAGATAAAGAGGAAGGTATCGAGGAAGAAGAAGCCAAGGAAGCACCTACACCTTCAAAACTGAAGAAGAGAAAGGCAAAAACTCAACCTACAGCTTAGCTAAAGCTTAAGAAGGTCACAAAGCAAGCTCCAACAAAGCCAGCTCTAGCTAAGCCAATAGCAACAAGGGCCACAACAAAAGAATCAACTCAAAAGGCCAAAGATGTAATAAAAGAAAAGAAGAAAGCCACTACATAGCTAGCTAAAGAGCCCAAGAAGAGAAGAAGATATGTGGCTCAACCAAATATAGATGATGAGGAGAGAATAGAATCTAAAGACATAAGCCAATTATAAGTGGTAAGCCATCCTCCTAAATCTACAATTGACAAGCTTTTTAATAAGATTAAAAATGTAGATTTAAATGATTTAAAGTCTCGCAATTTTAATAAGCTCTATAGGGAAGAGTAGAATAAAATAGAGGAGTCTATGTATGCCATGATGGAAAAATTTAAGAACACACCTCTAGAGCTTGATAACACTATGCCAAAGGAACTATATGAGATAGTGGAGAATAAGTGACATTATTGTTTGAAGATGGAAAGGGAGATTAGTGAATCTACCCTAGCTCAAGTGAAGCCTAATATAACAAAGGCTCAAATAACTAAGACAAACAAGAAACATAGTTGGAAATTTGGACCCAAATATAGATCCTTTTGCATTCTTCAAAAAAAAGTTGAAGATGTTGGAACTAAATCCACATAGATATGGAAAAAAAAATATAAGATTATTGACAATAAGGTGGAGGAAACCAATAAGGCAGAAACTAGTGCAAAAAATAAGGTAGAAGAGTAGAATGGAGAAGAAGAAGCAAAGGAAATAGAGAAGAAGGTAGAAGAAAAGAAAGAGGAGGAAAAGAAAAGTGAGGAAGAGAATAAGGAGAAAGAAGAGGAATCAACTAAGGGAGAAGAAATTATGACAATAGCTGACCAATAGTAGGAAGAAGAATAGAGTGTGCAAGACACACAATTACCACCTCCTAGCCCTCCTCACACAACCACTACCCCTGTAGAGATGGTAATCATAAAGGATGTTACTGACAAGACAACTCAAAACATCAATCCACTTACTATAGAGGATCTCTGAAAGATCCTTCACCAATCTACTTTACAGGCCCAAATATGCACAAGCCCCATATTGGTGAGTGTAGATGAACTACAAAACGTAGTAGTAGCACCACAAAGGGAAAAGGTGAAAACACAAGAACCACCTTTCACTTACAAAGCTACTAGAAATAAAATTTTGATGCTGCCACCACCACCTCTACCAAGTGCAACAAATGACAATAATCAAATGCTGAGTGTGGAGGAGAGGAAATTAGATGAAAAGGAAGATGAAACAAAAGAAAAGGAGCAGGCTACAATTCAGACATTGGTAGAGCTACCAAAGATAGGCACTCCTACTAAGACCATTTAGAAGTTGAGCATTGATGCTATTCCCTTACAATTTTAAACCCCAGGCTCGAATTCAATAAGAGTGGCTAGGGTACTTCACTATGGAGACCTTGAATTAGACGAAGAGAGTGTGATACCCTCCTATGATTCCAAAACTATCACAATAGCACAAATGACTAAAATGCAAAATGCATTAGATAGAAGGATGAGGCAAGAAATATTGAGGAAAGAATTTAAACATAAGCAAGCACTTCATGGCATCTAGGACATCTTCATGGATGCCTTCAGCTTGCAATCACTAGATGAATGAAAGCCAATAATTGAACAATTATCAAACATAGTTGACTAGGTGACAAATGAAGACCAGGACACTAACATTAAACTCATGGAATGGTGAGAAATAAAGTTTCAATGAAAGGTTAATGAAAGGATATCAAGTGGAATTGCACTTGAATAGGTAGAGTTGGCCAAGACAATAGATAAGGCCAAAATTGTTATTGAAAACATTTTTCATTGTATAGGAAGTTGTGTGATTTTTTCAATTTCACACAAGAAACTAATCAAAGAATAATAAGCTCGCAAAGTTACTTGAAAATCTTTAGCATGTAATTACCTAGATATCCAGCTCAGAGTAAGAAGCATTTTGCACAATCGCTTCACACACAAAGGGAGTTAGCTATAAAAATAGTAGAGAAGGAAAATATTAAGGCTAAATTAATGTAGATCCAATCCTCCATAACCCCTCATTTAGAAGTCCTCCACAGGGAACAAGTTTATGTTGAGATAGTATTAAATAAAGATCCAAATCTTTTTACCCTTGATGGACTTGTACTCCTTGTTGCAAAGACTACCATCTAGCACAAGTCACTTGACATAGCTTTGGAAAATTGAGATACAACTCTAAAAACAATAATGGAGGTAAACAATAAATTTTTGGCAAAATAAAATATTACTCCTTAGAACCCTTTGACATTAGTGTCAAAAAGGGGGAGAATTAATAAAGGAGGAGATATATGTTTAAGGAAGATATAGTATTTTGATGAAGATATAAGATAGGGGGAGAATGCTATAAAAAAATTTTACAATCTTTCATTCTAATATAGTAAAAGGGAGAGATACAAAATTTTGGTTATCATATGGAAAATAGCTCTGATGCAAATGCAACAATTCCATAAGTAGATACAAAGGCATAGTTATAGAATGTAGGAACGGGATAGAAGACAAAGACCATCAGGCACATTCAACATAGAATTTTGATTGGAAAAATGACAAGGCACAAATAAGCTCAGGTGGAGTTAAGGTATTTTGATAAAATTCTTTAAAAAATTGAAATTTTATGGATAAGGTACTCATAAGGATAGATTAATAATGTCTGGTTAAGTGTTTTTGACACTCATGTCAAAGGGGGAGATTTTTATTCCTTAGAAATTTTTGACATTTGAGTGTCAACACACTTATGCAATTTTTGTATTGAAGCCGAGCACACTATGTATGCTGAGCCACAATGTGTGTTGAGTGACTTCAAGTGCCAAGGAGTATATAAGTGTCAAGTGATATATAGGTGTTGAGCAAGATAGAGTGTAGTAGGTGCCGAGAAATCTAGGATAGTATGTGCTAAGCACCAGAAGTCTAATATGTGCCAAGTAACACAAAATCAACATATGAGTTTGTGCCCTCACAAACTCAAATGTAAATTGTTTTTGGAGCCAACATAGAATGATTTCAAAAAGAAAAAGGATAAGGATGAATCATTTACATTCCCTATGCCAACTGTATGTAGCCAATCAGAAAAATGGAGAAGACATGCAACCAATGAGAAAAATGCAAGGTATAAGCAGGAATTTGAGATTCAATATGGATCGTAAATCCATACCTAACCCTAAGTCTTCATAATATTTAAAAGGAGTTCAAATACCCCATTTGTACAAGTGGATGAGAATCGTGTATGGGGAGATTATAGTGAAATTTTAGTGTGAAGAAGGAAAGACTTAGAGAAACAGAGAAACAAATTCATATCCAGCTGATCAGAACAGCACAAGGGGCGAGGAACACAATCAGATATCAAATCTTAGAGAGTCAAGATCAGAGAGAGTAGATCAAGTGCTTGAATTCAGAAATTAGAGTTTTCATAATATCAGGTCAAATGTTCTAATACTTTCTTACCATTTTATTAGATGCTAAAATCCTATATTGATAGGTTAGCTTAACAGCTAGGTTGGAGAACCTTTTGAAGAAGGTGATTGAAAAATCCTATGTATTAGGTGGGTTTAACAGCCTATTGTAAATCCTTTAACAGGGTGACACATCATGTAAAGTGTTTTCTAAATCCTCTAACTAGGTCACTATTGACACAGTGTAAAGCCTTTAATAGGGCAGGCCTTTTACAGGGCAGACCATCAAAAGAGGTAGAACATATATTGCTATAGTGATTTTTGTGAGTATCATCCCCATCCTAGTTTTACCTTCTTATTCTTGGAGGGTTTCTGGGTTACCAATTCTCTTATATTATGTGTTTATGCATGCTTTCATTTCATGCTTGCTTATATGTTTACATGCATGCAATTTACTTTTCAGTTATGTAATTTAGATTGTTGAATAAAGTTAAAAGTGTGGTATTTCTTATTCACCACCCCCCCCCCCCCCCTCCCTCTCAAAAGTACTCTTCCCATTTTTGAATATTTCAATAGGTTAAAAAAGGATTTTAGTTTTCATTGAGCTAGTGATGTAGGAGCATTCTAGGTTGGCATGTTATCCTACTCATTTATGTTCATTCTAATAGTTGGTGTTGAGTTTCAATCATTGTCAAGTTGCTACAATTGCTGAGTGCTAGTCATATTGCAGATTAAGTTGACTTTAGGTTATCCTACATCATGCTAAGACTTAGGTTAGCATGTTAACCCATCTTGCGACTATAGCATGTGCCAAGTTCCATAGTATGTTCCAAGTTTTCCTTTATGTGCCAAGTGACTCTTCATGTGCCAAGTTTTCCTATTTATGCCAAGTGTCAGCATTTGGAAATGATTTCTATGTTTTTAGTGCAAGCTAACTTATGAGATATATTTTGATCACATTGTTTATGATGAGATCTTGCCTTGGGATGTGTCCTAAATTTTTTTGGATTGGCCTTCCTATTGTCTAATATTCTAGAATGTTCTTTAAGCCATTTTGGCAAGTATTAATAGGGATCTTGTGGAGTCTTTTGGTCATTCAATTTTGGAATGAAGTAGAGAAGTGAATTTTGAAGAGCAATGGTTATAGCCTAGAAACCAAAGGATCTCTTGGTGGACTTGAGGGTAGAAGTGTGGATTCTTCTTGGTGTTCTTATCTAGTTGTGTACCTAGAAAAGCTAGGATTAGGTTTATAATATGGATCTTGTTGGATCTTGCATAACTGTAATTGATGTTTGTATTTGGGCCTAACCCGGAAGGACTTACAATCTGGCATATTGCATGTAATAAGTTATATTTATGAATAAAGAGATGTGATTTGATATTAGATCTTGCATTATTTCTTCTTCTTGTTGTATTTTCATTGTGTGGTTATTTTCTCAAGGCTACGATATCTCCTTTGGGGATTGTCCAGCCTTGCACTGCATCAAATAGTATCAGAGTGAAGGTTGTTCTTGAGTATGTAGATAGATCATCAAGCCTGAGGCAGTTTGCACCAAGATCATGGGTTGGAGAAGGTTGATCTGGTGGAACTGATTGATCTTCTAGATTTGTGGATCTATTTCTTGGGGTTTGTGAAAATCTTTGAAGATTCCTCCAAGAAGGTTGGAAACTAGGGTGATTGATGATCTTAGTGATGTTATAGAAGAATGGATCTTAAAGAAGGTTAAAGTTGATTTCAAATTTGAGTTGGAGGAGGTTAAAGATAGTTTTAGATATGATATTGCAATGATGAAGAGTAGGATGATTGCTGAAATTGTTAGTGCTTTAGGTGGCCTACCTAGGCCTCTAAGTAGTAAAGGTAGTTATGAAGAAGTTGATGGATCGAGTGGTGAGGATAGAACTAATCGTGTGGAGAGACCTATTGGAGTTAGGGCTGGATAGTTTTCTTAGCCTAGATCTTAGTTGAAGCTAAAGCATAAGATGGAGGTTTCTAATTTTGCTGGTACTTTGCATCCTAAAGACCTGATTGATTGGATTGGTGAATTGGAAGACTACTTTGAGCTTGAAGATAATGCTGACCCACTTAGAGTGAGGTTTGCACAAATGAATTTATAGGAATATGTTTCTCTTTAGTGAAAGGAACTACAAAGAGATAGAGAGGAGGAAGGTGAAATGAAGATCTCTAGACAGAGATTTATGGTGACTAAATCAAAGGCTAAGTTCATTCTTTCTGATTATGAACTTGATTTGTTTAAGAAGTTGTAGAATCTGAAATAGAAGGACATGACTACAAAGGATTATACCGAGGAATTCTACAAAATGACTATTTAGTTTGGGCATAGAAAATTGCCAAAGAAAAGGGTAACTCAATACATCAATGGTTTAAGATTCAATATTTAGGATGAGATTGGTATCTTGAATATTCTTTTGGTTGAGGATACTTAATAGTATTCTTTGAGAGTTGAAGAGAAGTTGAAGAGGAAACATCAAGGAAATTGTTGAGGAAAGGAGAAGTCAGATAGCTCAACACAAGTTAAACTAAGTGCTAAAAGTGAACCAAAACCTCCTGATTAGAAAAGGAGGACAGGTGGAGGTGTGTTCAAAGGTAATTATTTCATATGTGGCAAAGAAGGGCATAAATATTTTGAATATTAGATTAGTAAGGAAACTATTGTTGTAAATGATGTTGAAGTCTAGGACAATTAGCCTAAGCAACGAGAGAGTTTGTTGGCTCGACGAATACTAGTTGGTGAGAGGACATTAGATTCTTGTCAGAGGACTAATTTGTTTAGGACTTGTTGTAAGTTTGGTCAAAAAATTTGCAAGGTGATTGTGGATGGTGATATTAATAATAACCTTGTTGTTGAAGAGATGGTTTAGAAACTTTGTTTAAAGAGAGTGAGACATCCTTATCCTTATTGGATTGGCTAGTTGCAATGTGAGTATGCTTTGAAAGTGAGGGAGCAAACCTTGTTCATTTCTTGATTGGGCAGTATAAGGATCAAGTATTGTGTGATATTGTGGATATGAATAGTTGTCATGTGTTACTTGGTAGACCTTGGAAGCATGATTTTAGCGTTGTGCATGATTTTGCTAGGAATGTGTTTACTATTGAGAAATGTGGTAGTATATTTTCCTCGATCCCTTTTCAAAAATGAAAACCTTGGTAGGAGCAACCTGAGTATTAGTAGCCAAGTTGAGTTTGCAAATTTTGAGAAGGTTAGAGATCAACATGGAAAGAAAACCTAAGGAACACTTGTGGTGGATATATAGAAGAAAAACAAGGGAAAGAGTGTGCAAGTGGAAGACTTGGAGGACATCTATGTGATGAACTAGTTGCAAATTTATCTGTTGAATAAAAGAAGATATCCTTCCAACTTCTAGAATATATTTTTGAACCTAGGGTGTTTGATGCAAGAGAATCCTAGGTTTACATGTTATCCTACTCATTTATGTTCATTCTAGTAGTTGGTGCCAAGTTTCAGTCATTTCCAAGTTGCTACAATTGCTGAGTGCCAGTAATTTTACAATTTAAGCTGAGTTTAGGTTATCCCACATCATGTTAAGGCTTGGGTTCATGTGTTATCCCATCTCACCACTATAGTGTGTTTTGAGCTCCATGGTGTGTGCCAAGGTGTCCTTCATGTGTCAAGTGACTCTTCATATGCTGAGTTTTTTTATTTATGCTAAGTGTTAGAATTCAGATGTCATTTCTATGTTTTTGGTATGAGCCAACTTGTCAAATTTATTTTGATTGCACGATTTATACGAGATCTTGCCTTGGGATGTGTCTTGACCATTGTTGGGTCAGCCTTCCTATTTTGTGATGTTCTAGAATGTTCTTTAAGCCATTTTGGAAAGTGTTAATATGGATCTTGTGGAGTCTTTTGGTCATTTAGTTTTGGAATGGAGTAGAGATGTGAATTTTGAAGAGCTAGGGCTATGGCTTAGAAACCAAAGGATCTCTTGGTGGACCTGAGGGTACAAGTGTGAATTCTTCTTGGTATTCTTATATAGTTGTGTATCTGGACTAGTTGGGATTGGTTTCATAAGTTGAATCTTGCATAACTAATTATTTTGTAATTGTTATTTGTATTTGGCCCTAACCCGAAAGGCCTTACAGCCAGGCATATTGCATGTAATTAGTTATATTTATGAATAAAGAGTTGTGATTTGGTATTAGATCTTGCATTATTACTTCTTGATATTGCATTTCCACTATGTAGTTATTTGCTAAGGGTTAGGACTATTGGTTAAAATTGTTCAATTGTGTATTGTCTTTGATGTCACACAAATGTCATATCAATCATCAGATAGTGCCTACCAAACTCAAAAAGTTAAAAAAGAAAAGGACAATGTCTACTGAGCTCAGAAGGTCAGCAAGGCAATAGACAGTGTCTACCAAGCCCAAAAGGTTAGTAAAGATAGCTTGTAGTTTCTACCAAGTAGACAGCTGGTTATTGAGCCTTCAAGGTAATCAAACAAATTTAGCTCTTACCGAGCACACTTGATAATCGAAAAAAACATGACAAAAGAAGTTCTTACTGAGATCACTCAGTAATCGAAGGAAATATGATAGAAATTTAGTTCTTACCGAGTTCACTTGGTCATAAAAGGTAATTTGGTAAAAGTAGTTCTTATCGAGTAAACTTGGCAGCCAAAGGATTTTAAGATATTGTAATCTTAACTAAGTCAAGAAGGTTAACTCTAAAAATTTGTGGAAGCAGTATTTATCGAGCAGGGTCAGCCAGTATAGAAAGTTTATTTGTTTAAGAATAATATCTATAGCCAACTAATGAATGGTTTATTGGTAAATGAAACATGTAAATAGGCCGACTTGACAATCTGAATGGTATAAGTAAGAAGTCAAGTTGCAAATTTTTAATTGTGGTATGAGGAGAAATGAAAAGTTAATGTGATATGAAGACTGATTATTGTCGAAGCATATTCAAAGGATGATTACAGATCATTGAGAAGCAGTAGAGCCATATTTTATCAAGGAGGATCTAATGATGCTGAACAGAGACCTGTATCTGTAGACACCTAAAAACTTTTAGAAAATAAAATATTTTTATTTTCTGAAAAATTCCTGATGACATCATCATTTATTAATTAATTAATTATTTAATTTATTTATTTGTTTTTATGCCATTAAATCCCTTTATCTTAATTAAAAATATTTAATTAAGGAATCCCTCCCAAAAATGTTTAAATCTTATTTAAACATTATTTCCTTATTTATTAATTATTTAATTAATAAATTGACCACAAAACCCAAAATAAATAAATAAATTTATTTTTTGCCCAAAACTTGGCCAATTTCCTTAAGACCACTAACCTCTTCCAAAATCTTCTAATCCTTCTTTAATTTTGATTAAAGGCTAATCCCATAATTTCCTACCCCTGATCCCAACTCAAAATATTTAATTAAGATTAAATATTAATCCTCATGTTTATTAAAAAGGTTTTAATAAATATCTCCTCAACCCAAACTCTTGAAACAAATAAAACTTTATTTATTTCGTAAAAATCTAATTTATCCTCATCGTAAGAAGTTCTAGACTCTTCTAGAAAGTCTTCATCCTCATCCTAGGAAGTTCTAGACTATTCTAGAAAGTCTTTATCCTCATCCAAAGTCTAGACTCTTCTAGAAGATGTCTTTAAACCTAATCCTAATCCCCCCTAACCTTGTCACATTCTCTAAATATGGGTTAAGACTTACTAACCCAAGCCAAAGTTAACAAATATCTCCTCCTTCACCCACCCTTATTAAATGCCATCCACTTGCCTATCCCTAAGCTAATCCTAAACCATCCTAATCCATCCTCTAATCATTTGCACAATCTTAAGCAAGCTTAAAACCTTCCTAATCAAGCCCAAGTCGAAATTCCTCTCATCTCCTTCAAAATAGCCCAACCATAAAACTTTATGAAGCCAACTAGGCCATAAATGACTCTTCCAAGCCCTTTTATTGCTCTTACAAGCCATTATGAGGGTCTTTATGAAGATTTTATCCCTTGAGCCTCCTTTGTTGACCCATCCTTCCCCTTTCCTCCATCCTCTCACCCTATGACATGTGTCACTCCCTGATTGGCTATAAGGAAGCACAATCCATGTGCTCTTGTCTCATGCAATCTGAGCCCTCCATGAGCTTTTCCCCATCCTTGCATCCTAGCCCTTGATCCCTCAAGCCCTTTGCCTACTTAAGAAATCCTCTCCCAAGCCATTTTAACACAATCCATGAAGTAAAGTCATAATGCCATTTTAAGAAGCCATTTTACATCAAAACCATACACTCACACCCAAATTCCAACTCCATTTGAAGCCCTTTTTGAAGCATAAAGCTTGAGCATACATCCTATCTATTTAGACAAAGCTACTCAACAAGAGAGCTTCTCATTGAGAGAGCCCATTAATGGCTCATATTCTCAATTGAGAGCTCATCTTAGTCTATCTTGAAGTTTATGAATTTTGTTTAGTTTGTAGAAGCTTTATTTAAATTTGGTTTCTATTAGCATACTAACATTGCTCATATACAGTATCTAGCAAATTCAGTTGCATCTTGTTCAGGGTTGTCTCCTAACAGGGCTCACTTCAGAAGAGTGAAAAATTGGTGACTAGTTACTTGGTGATTTTTTCCATATTGGATTTTCACGTTAAATCTGGTCTCTTATGTTCACTTTATTTTTAGTTACATGCATGAGTGCTTGAAAAGAAAGTAATAATTTACTAATTACAACATTTGTTTACCGAATACAAGTAGTAACTAGATCTTTAAGACATCTAAGGGATTTGTGGATTAATTTTTGGTAGTAACTGATTCACCCCCTCTCTCAGTTACTCTATCTTTAATTCCAACAATTGGTATCAAAGCTATTGGTGCTTACAAGAAAAGATTTCAAGGATCTAAGCTAAATATCAGGATGTCTTACAAAAGGGAAATTCCAAGAGTTAACAAGGACAACTTCTCAGCATGGCAAGGACTGATGAGACTTCATATAGCTTCCATTAGAGATACAGGACTGAAGTACTTTGATGAAAAATATGCAGAACCTTCTGGTACATTATCTATTAATGATATTGCTGAAAAGAAGACTCACAACAACATGATGATAGATATAGCATCCACTCTGAGTTATGAAAAGTTTTATGACATCAAGGATTGCAAAACTTCCTTTGAAATGTGGAACAAGCTGAAAGAAATCTATCGAGGAGATGATAATGTGAGAAGAGCCAAAGTAGAAAGTTTGAGAGGACAATATCACCAAATGAGGATGAGAGAGGATGAAAAAATTGCAAAATATGTTGAAAGAGTTAAAGCATGTGTTAGTGAAATCAAAGCATCTGGAGGAGATATCAGTGAGGAGATAGTTATAAGTAAAGTTCTTAGAACTCTACTTCCCATTTATGCAATCAGAGTTTCTACAATTCAAGAAAGGAGATGTGAAGCAAATCATAAAATAAATTTAGAGACCATAGTTGGAAGATTGACTGCATTTGAACTAAACAACTATGACAACTATGTTCCAGCTACCAAGAATGTTGAGTCAACATTTGAAGCCAAGCTTTCACTCAAAGAAAAAGGGAAAAAGATGAAGGAACCACAATCAGAAAGTGATGAAGAATCAGAACAAACTTCAAACAGTGATCTTGAAGTGGTTGAAGCTCTATTAGCAAGAAAATATTCAAAAGGCAAAGGAAAATACAAAGGTAAAGTTCCTCTAATCTATTTCTCTTGTGAAGAAATTAGACATATTGCTACTAGGTGCCCAAATAAGCAGAACAAAGATGAAAAGAAAAGTCACAAGTACAATGGCAAGAAAGACTTCAAATCTTTCAAGGATAAAGTTAAGAAAACATGTTTTATAGAAAAAGATTTCAATGATTCTGATGATGAAGAAGAAGATGAAATTGTCTACATTTCTGTAAAAGATGAATTTGATAATGATGAGGAAATGACACTAATTTCTCATATGAGCAAAAATGATACATGGATCATAGACAGTGATTTTTCTCATCACATGACTAGTGATAAAACTAAGTTTGAATATTTTGAAGACTATGATGGTGGTAGTGTAAGATTTGGTAACAATGAACCTTGTTGTATAAGAGGAAAAGGAAGAATCTCTCTAACCAAGGAAATTGTGTGTGATAATGCATATTGGGTAGAAGGACTAAAGCATAATTTGTTGAGTGTGGCATAGCTACTCAATAATGGATTCAAGGTAAAATTCATGCATGGAAAAGCAAGATTACTAGATGGCAAAGGAAAGCTGATTAGAACTGGCACTCAAAAAAAAGGTAACTTATTTTATCTTGAACTTGGTGAATATTCATGTTTCATTGCTCAAATTGAAGAAAGCTAGTTATGGCATAGGAGGTTGTGTCATGTAAACTTTGACAACTTAAGATTAGTAAATTCAAGAAAGTAAGAGGTATTCCTAACATAAAGAAACTTGAGGTTAGTCTATGCAAGAATTGTCAAATTGGTAAAATGGGAAAGACTAGTTTTAAAAGCAAGAACTATCAGACTGAAGAAGTTTTAGAAATTGTGTATACTTATTTGTGTGGACCTATTGGCATTGAAAGTTATACTAGTGAAAAATTCTTCATTCTGTTTGTTGATGACTATTCAAGAATGATGAATGTCATGTACCTTAGAGAGAAATCAGAAGCATTCGAAAAGTTCAAATGGTATTTGGCCAGTGTAGAAAAGGAAACAGGTAAAAGACTAAAATGCTTAAGGTCTGATAGAGGTGGTGAATTCATTTCACGAGTTCAATAAATTTTGTATTACAAGAGGAACCAAAAGACAGGTTTCAGCACCTAGAACTCCTGAACAAAATGGAATAGCAGAAAGAAGGAACAGATCTATCATGGATTGTGCAAGAACCTTAATGATTGAGAAATACATTGCTATCAAATACTAGAAGGAAGCCATTAGCACTGCAATTCATACATTGAACCAAGTACAGCTGAAGAAGGACTCATTCAAAACACCCTATGAATTGTGGTATGGCTACAAACCCAATGTAAGTTATCTAAAGGTCTTTGGAAGAAAATGTTACATTTTGAAAGAATCTAGGAAAGGTAAATTGGATGTAAAAAGTGATGAAGGAATATTTTTGGGATACTCTTGCAAAAGCAAAGCATATAGATGTTTGAACTTATCTACTCACAAAGTTATAGAAAGTGCACATGTGAAAGTTGATGAATTTGTAGAAAGAACAGAAGAAGAAAGCAAAAAGGAACTTGAAGACTATGAAAGATTTGTTTATATTGAACCTGACACAATACCAAGTATATCTATCAATCAGGAATCCTCAACTCTAGAGTCTTCATTAACCAAGTCACAAGAAATCCAAACCGAGTCAGCATCTACCGAGCTGCAAGAACCCGAGTTGCAAACAAAAGCTACCAACTTAGCATCTACTGAGCCCAAGCAACCTAAATTAGAACCAAAATTTGAGAGATAGAAGGACAAAAATGCAAATCATTCAAAAGGCAAGGAGCCCGTGTTAGCTAAATATGTCAAAAAGCATCATGCACCAGATTAGATCATTGGTGATAAATCAGAAGGAACAATAACAAGAAGTAAGTTGAAAGGCACTTGTTTACTTGCTGATTTTGAACCCAAAAATGTCAAAGATGCACTAGACAATGAAATTTGGATTGAAGCTATGAATGAAGAGATAGAATAGATAGAGAAAAAAAAAACATGGACTCTTATACCTAGACCCAAAGACAAGAATGTGATTGGAACAAAGTGAGTATTCAGAAACAAACTAAATGAAGATGGTAAGGTATCAAGCAACAAAGCTAGACTATTATGCAAAGGATATTCACAAGAAGAAAGTGTAGACTATGGAGAAACTTTTGCTCCTATTGCAAGATTGGAAGGTGTTAGAACCTTACTTGCATATGTTGCATTCAAATGATACAAAGTTTATCAGATGGATGTCAAGTCAGCATTTCTCAATGGCATATTGGAGGAAGAGGTTTACATTGAGCAGACTGAAGGTTTTGCTGATCCAGACAAGAAGGACATGGTTTGCAAGTTGCATAAAGCATTATATGGTCTAAAACAAGCCCCTAGATCATGGTATGAAAGATTGCATAACTATCTTATTTAGATTAGTTTATAAAGAACTAATGACAATAGCAATTTGTACATAAAGGAAGGACTAGAAAATTAAATTGTTTTGGCAGAAATATTTGTAGATGATACTTTGTTCATAGGAAATGATGATCTTTGCAAAGAATTTTCAAAACAAATGAATAAGAAATTTGAAATGTCAATGTTTGGTGAAATCAAATTCTTTGTTGGTCTTCAAATTCAGTAGAATAAGAATGCCATTTACATCATTCAATCTAAATACATCAAGGAGATATTGAAAAAAGTTTTGTATGGAAGACTAAAAACCACTTGGGACTCCTATGTGCACTAGATTAAAACTCACCAAGGATGATGAATCAAAGGAAGTGGATCAGACATTGTATAGATCTATGATTAGAAAGTTGCAATATGTAGTGCACACAAGACCAGATATTGCCCTTACAGTAGGAATTGTAGCAAGATTCTTAGCAAAACCAAAAGAAAATCACATGATGGCAATCAAAAGGATCATAAGATACTTGAAAGGAACTGAAGAATATGGATTATGGTATAAACTTGGAAGAAAATTGGATTTAAAGGCATTCACTGATGCAGATTGGGCAAGAAATATTGATGACAGAAACAGCACAAGTGGAGGAGATTTCTTTCTTGGAAAAAGGTTGGTTTCTTAGACAAGAAAAGAGAAAAATTGTACATCTCAATCCACAGCAAAGGCCAAATATGTTGCAACAACAGTAAATTGCTCAAACATTGTATAGTTTAAACAATTATTGGAAGGTATGAAGCAAGAAATCAAAGAACTTGTTGTTATGTTTTGTGATAACACAAGTGCAATTAACATCTCCAAAAATCCAATGATGCATTAAAAAACCAAGCACATTTCCATAAAGTATCACTTTGTTAGAGAATTGGTGCAAGAAAAGGAAATAAGATTGGAATATGTGCATATAAAGGAAAAAATTGCTAACATATTCACAAAGCCTTTACCTAAGGATGCATTCTTGTATCTAAGAGGTAAGTTAGGGCTTATATGAAGATCACTAAAATTTAGTTAAGTGATGCATCAATAGGAATAGAATTGAAGATCTATCAGTTGATGCAGCAAACTAATGAAGGCATTGCATATGAATCAGTACATCAGCTACAATGTTATTTAGTTGTTTTGAGTTATCTTTGGCATGTGTTGTCAAAGAGGGAGAATATATATTTTCATATCTTTCTAAAATTTGCAAATAATAAGATTTTTTGTAAGAGGGAGAGTTTTTGTAAGAGGGAGTTTTGTCATTAAAAGACTTCTTTTCAAATTTCATTCTACTATGACATGTTGTGTTGCCATCAATGCCAAAAAGGAAGATTGTTGGTTACAATTTTTCAATTGTGTGTTGTCTTTGATGTCACACAAATGTCATATCAGTCATCAGATAGTGCCTACCAAACTCAAAAATTCAAAAAAGCAAAGGATAGTTTCTACCGAGCTCAGAAGGTTAGCAAGGCAATAGACAATGTCTACCAAGCCCAAAAGGTTAGTAAAGATAGCTTGCAATGTCTATTGAGTAGATAGTTGGTTACCAAACCTTCAAAGTAATCAGAGAAATTTAGCTCTTACTGAGCTCACTCAGTAATCAAAGAAAACATGACAAAAGTAGTTCTTACGGAGATGACTCGGTAATCGAAGGAAATATGACCAAAATTTACTTCTTACCGAGTTCACTTGGTCATCAAATGTAATTTGGTAAAAGCAGTTCTTACTGAGTAAACTCAGCAGCCAAAAGATTTTAAGATATTGTAATGTTAACCAAGTCAAGTAGGTTAACTCTGGAAATTCCTGGAAGAAGTATTTAGTGAGCAAGGTTGGCCAGCATAGAATGTTTATTTGTTTAAGAAAAATATCTCTAGTTGACTGATGAATGGTTTATTGGTAAATGAAACATGTAAATAGGCCGACTTGATAATCTGAATGGTATAAGTAAGAAGTCAAGTTGTGAATTTTTAATTGTGGTATGAGGAGAAATGAAAAGTTAATTTGATATGAAGACTGATTATTGTGGAAGCAAATTCAAAGGATGATTAGAGATCATTGAGAAGCAGCAGAGCCATATTTGATCAAGGAGGATCTAATGATGCTGAACAGAGACCTATATCTAGCAAATTTAGTTGCATCTTGTTCAAAGTTGGCTCCTAACAGGACTCACCTCAGAAGAGTGAAAAATTGGTGACTAGTTACTTGGTGGTTTTTCCCATATTGGGTTTCCACATTAAATTTGGTGTCTCTTATGTTCACTTCATTTTTAGTTACATGCATGAGTTCTTGAAAAGAAAGTAATAATTTACTGAGTTACAGCATTTGTTTACCGAATACAAGTAGTAACTAGATCTTTAAGACATCTAAGGGATTTTTGGATTAATTTTTGGTAGTAACTAATTCACCCCCCCTCTTAGTTACTCTATCTTTAATTCCAACATAGGACATCTCCTTTGTGGATTCTCTAGCCTTGCATTGCGTTAGTTAGAAGTTTAGTGTAAACCAATTTAGGTTGATTACCAAGGAACTCAGTAGTAACTGAGTAACTCAATTTTAGTTCAAGCTAACCTACATCAGAATAAATTTCTTTTTTCATTTGGTTTATGCAAGCCAACTTAATGGATGCTAATTGTTTATTTGTAAGGGCATTCAAGCTAACTTGACATTGTATTTCATATATATGAAAGGTTAATTTATGGGTTGAATAATGAGAAGTTATGGAAAGAAGATAAGATATTAATTGAATGATATATGACTAAGAGAAGAATATCCAATGAGCTTCAAAGAATATTTTGATCACGGAGGATGCAAAGGATAAACTAGAATAATGATATGAATCTGTAGTCTAGTTGCTTCTTCAAATAGGTCAATCATTGTTACTTTCTAACAATTGTACTAGTGAAGAAATCTCTTAACAGAGTTGACTTAGCAAACTTTTTGTAAATCCTCTAGCAAGGTGGCATTTCTAGATTGAAATGTATTAAGACATCTAACAATGCTAATCCTAATAGGTTGATTCAAGTCCTTTAATAGGGTCACACCTAAAAGTGTGCTTTGTAACCTTTAATAGGGTTGGCTCCTAATAGGGGTCACTTCAAAAGACTGAAAAGTTGTAACTAGTTGCATTGATGGTTTTCCTAAATTGGGCTTACATGTTAAATCTTGATTTCTCATGTGTTCAAGTTGTTGTCTTATTGCTTTATCTTTTTGCAACTAAATTAATAAAGGTTAATTCACATTAATACTTCAAGATTTCTTTGTTAACTGAGTTATAGTGGATTTCTAGTTCTAACCAAGTTGTGAGAGTTTTGTATTGACATCTAAGGGATTTGGAATTGTTTTAGTAGTAACTGATTCACCCCTTCCCCCTGAGTTACTCCCCTTATATTTTCAACATAGATACCCTAATAGTCTTGTAAGAAAAATAAGAGCATGAATCAATGACTGATTCATCCAACCTCCCTATTAGATTGGTATGAGAGCCTCAAATGATTAGGCTTGTGGATAGATGTTTCAAACTAACGAATCAGTAGGATAAACTACAATGGTCACCAATACAAAATTGGCTAAGAAGGTGCATGATCATGAGAAAGAAAAAATCTCTCAGAGAGAGATTATCCCAACTAGAGGATAAGTTAGATCAAGTGGAAGAAAATATTGATGAAGTCAAGGAGAATGTTGATGGGAAGAATCCATGAGTTTCTATAGAGGATGAGGTCCCTAGACTAGACCCTATTCTCAAAAAAGAGCATTTCTTGAAGGCATTGAAGGCTATGAGTGGGAAGGAACTTAAAGGCATCCTATTGTGCAGTGGAAAGATGGAATTAGATCTAGTCATGGAGTGGATAAAGAGGATGGAGAAACATTTTGAATGTCATGGAGTCACTAAGGCACAATAGATTAGGGTGGAAAAATCAAGATTGACATGGTAAAATTTCATTTAGGAAGAAAGGGAACATAAGGTTAGAAACCAATCTCTTCATGGAAATGGATGGTTCTTAAGGTATGAGATCTTTCTCCACAATTTTCCCATTCATGTGACACAAAGAAGATAGAGGATTTGAGAGGGTTTTCTAAAAATGAGTTTCTACAAAACTATTACCTGAATTTGATGTTAATCACAATTGGTGAAATTTGGTTATCATGAAATTCTGATCTCCAAATGCCCACAAAGTAATTTTGTCTGTTGATTCTCAACTTGCTCCTCAAAACTTGTGTGTAGAAATGAGCACAAATCCTCTAATATAGGCCTTTCAACACCATAAGGGCTTTCATGTTTCTAAAAAGGTCTACCACTAAAACATTTTATTTCCTTTTTATTTTATTTTAAATAAAACTTTCATGCACACTTATTTTTTTAAATATTTTATTTTATTTTTAATTCTAATTATTATTTATTTTAATTCTAATTAGTATTTAGTTATCAAACAACAACTTTTAAATTAAATAATTATTATTATTTCAACTTAGAATTTTAGAGAAATTTAATTATTATTAAATCTGAAGTTGGTTTTTTAATTAAGTCTTTCAACTTTAACACTTTTATTTAATTAATTTATAATTAATTAAATAGAATATAATAATATTTTACTTCTGAATGTTTATAATATAAATTACTAATTTAAATATATCCTTTGATTGACTAATTATACTTAAAGCCACAAAGTGAACCATGTACTAAAAAAAAACCTCAATAACTAGACAAAACATAAAAATCAAACTCGTGGCTTGGGTCATCGAATTCATGTCACCTTGATGAATTTGGAATGTACAAAAATTAGGGTTTGGATTTGTAGTTGAAAAACATCTCCTCTCTCTTACCATTGAGATACTACGATAGGGCACACTCATCCTAGAAATTCAAGGAATGGTTTTTTTGTATTAAAGTTAGTATAGAATTTAAAAACATGATTTGATCATGTTCTCACTATTTTGATTCCAAATTTTATTTCTATCTTTTCTATTCCTAAACATGCATGTTAATTTTTAGAAATATAAAATATAAAAATTATATTGTATAAGCTTCACATATATTTTATTTTATGCAAATATTAGATCAAATCTAAGATTTTGAAAATGGAAAGAGCTACCACTTCTAACAATTTGATACTTAACTATATAATAATCAACTAATAAATGATAATTATGTAAATCAGATTATATCAAACATAAATTTGTATATCTTTATTTTATTTTTTTATTAATTTTAATAATAATAAATGAACATCAATTCTAAACTTTCATTAACCATACAATCTAAATTTAAATTTAATTTAAGTAAATCATTTAAAGACCATAAAGTGCTTGATCTCATAAATATTATTATAGAAATTTACAACCAATTTTTATGGCATAACACTATTATAGGCCAACCTTGAGCTTACATGTTATAAAAACTCTTTTATCTTATAAAAAGACTTTAAAAGAATGGTGATTAGATATGAGAAAAATGAATAGCATATTTTATAAACTTTATGTATATAAACTATTAAATCAAATACAACCTTTCAAGAAAATAAGGAAAAGCTTACATAGTCTACCATCACCTCAAACCAAATAATTAATTTTCATAGTCAAATTTATCAAATCTTAAATTATATTCTATGTACATCTAAGATATCCTACATAGAGCTTTTTCCTCTTTGGAAGACAATGTCTCATTTTATGATCATGTCAATAACTTTATTTGACATTTGGATTTAGATTTGAAGATATACATTTTGAATCTTAAGAATATATAAACCATAGCCCTTGCTTAATTCTACTCTGAACATCACATCAAATTTCTATGGGATTCTCTAATAAAAATTCAAAAATTCCTCAAAATATTATATTTCAACTAATTATAGTTAGATTTGTGATTATATTTAAGCTCACACTTATTATAGGATAAATACTAGGGTTATAATTAGTGTTATGCCTAGGAGTATATAAAGGGTTAGGGTTTAAAACATAGGATATGTTGTGTTTAATTTTTTAGGGTTATAATTAGAGTAAGTGTCAAACACATAGTTAATGTTAGAGTTAAGGATTAAGAGTAATGTAATGGATTAGAGTACAAGTATGGTAAAATATAGAGTTAAGGTTAATGACATGGTTATATTTAGGGAAAGAATTACGGATAGTGTTAGGGTTACAGGTGTAAGGTTAAGGATAAGTTAGGGTAAGGGTCATGAATAGGGTTAGCATTAAAATTAGGATCTATAATACTAATTGGCTTACAATTACATTTAAGGAGCTTGGAAAATATAATTAGGGAAAGGGTTACATTTAGAACATGGGGTTACATTTATCATTTGTGTTTCATTCTTTTGTACCATCAGCTGCAAGATGTGATTTTCAAATACATAGTTAATCATATCCATGCAATGAAAGATAGATCCAATAAACATTTATCATTTTAATTCTATTCTTTTAACTTTCTTGTGATAATATTAAGCTTGCTAACTACTTGATACATCTTAGAGCCTAAAATTTTTATATACTACCACCATTTCCTGATAAGATAAATGCATTCTTCACTTTTGAGCCAAATGTGTTCAAATTTAAAAGGAAAAATAGTAGGGCATTTACCTACCAAATTCCTTAGCTCAACATGATAGTGATCCAAACCTAAAATAGGTTGAAATATGGTTTGAAATGTAAATGTTAGCATTGAGAGGTCACCATAATATAAAAACCTATCCAACTTCTCAACTATATTACTAAGTCCTTCCTTCTATTATTCCAGGTGAAGGTCTTGTTCAAACTAGATAATTAAAGAAGGAATAGCCTATTTACCCAATCCTAGAAGTCTTTTGATTACAACAAGATAGATTTGGTACCACTTTTCTTCTTAGATGGTTACATTTAGAATATGGAGTTATATTTAGAAGATTGGGTTAGGGTTATAGTTATACTTTTGATTAGGAGTAGGGTATAATTTGAGTAAGGGTCAAACATTTAGTTGTTCAGGATTATAATCAAGGTTAAACATAGGAGTATGGTTACATTTAAGGTTTTAGACTATATTTATTATTATAGTTATGCTTTCGATAATACTTAGACAAAAGTAATGAATCATAATGAGTAATTTAATGGATGAGAATACCTTTATTGTTAAAGTTAGAGTTAAGGTTAAAGATATACTTAAATATAGGATTAGAGTTAGGGTTAGAACTAAGGGTAAATTTAGGGATAGGTTAGGGTTAGGATTAGGGTCAGAGATTTGGTAAGCATTATGGCTAGGTCCTATAATACTAATTAACTTATAGTTGCATTTAGAAGTTGGGTTAGGGTTAAATAGTTACACTTTTTATGAGGAGTAGGGTTAGGGTTAGGTTTAGCATTATAGTTAGTGTAAGGGTCAAACATGTACTTGTTTAGGGTTATATAAATGTTACACATAGAAGTAGGGTTATGTTTTAGATTATATATGTTTTGGTATAGTTAAGCTTTCCATAAGACATAGAAAATGGTAATGAATTATAATGGGTAATGTAATGGATAGGACTACAACTATGGTTAAAGCTAGCTTTAATATTAAAGATATGATTATATTTAGGGTTAGAATTAGAGCTAGGGTTAACACTAGAGTTAAGATTAAAGACATTCTTACATATGACCCATGAAGATTAGTTCAGAGAAAAAATATCAAATTTTTCTTAAAGAAAAAAATCCACTGACCATCAGATACATAGGGTATTCCAAACCTCAAAACAACAACAACCACGTTCATTTTTTAGTTAACCTTTTTGGAAAGATCTATGCTATAATTATAGTTTTCGTCACCTTTGGTGTGAGGCCTCGCCTCGACTCTTCATAGCCTTAGTTGTTACTTTATCATTTTGATACTCATGACTCGAGATGTCGAGACATTATCTAATGCTTAGAACATATTATATTATTTCATGTTGTGTGATGTTATTTTCAGATATTTGATGTTTGTCATTTAATGTTTTATATATATGTATGTCGATGAAATCAGTAAATGTAGGATTGATACTTTGATTTAAGATATTTTAAATGGTTAAGAATTAAGTAGGATGAAAGAAACCCTGATTGATGTATGTTTCAATTTATGTGAATTTCTGATATGTATATATATGTACATGTGATTTTACAGGACTACTAAATTGTGCAATGAGTGTGTAGATATTTTAGCCATGAAAATCGATGGAGGAATAGAACTAATCTCTATGTGCTAATTTTGGAAACCTTGTTGTTCGTAATTCAAGTATTTTAATTGTGAGATGTATGTGTGTATTTTCCTATGATCAATGAATGTTAATGTTCGTAACTATGTTCTTTTAGTGTTGCTTGACACTCGTGAATTGTTTGTGCTCTTTAGCATACTAGTTAGGGTTAGCTGTGTAACCCATGGACCTAAGTTGGATTAAGTTAGTATCTTTTGCTAATTTGGTTCTTAATCGAGTTTAGTCATCCTTAATCCAAATTAGTGCTTAATCTACATTTTAGAGTTGTTCATTGGTCCTAATTATTTCCTAGCTTTTGTTTGGCTCTAAAGTTATTCCTAAGGCTTTAAATCATGAAATATTTATACCTAAGGGGTATGGGTATGGGTTGGGGGTCTTTTCCAACCCCTAAGCCCCTTTTGTTGACTTTTGAGATCACTCAAAAAGTCTTATTTTACCTTTGTGCGAAAATTGCAAGTGCTTACCATGAGTTGCCTCACCTCACCTCCACTTAGTGATTAACCATAGTGTGGGTTGAGTTAGGAGCTTCTAGATTTGTAGGTGTGTCATGCATGACTCCTTCTTTTGTTTATTCTACTTTTATGACTTAGCTGTGATCTAATTTCTTTCAGTTTGATACATTGATTGTTCAGTCAAAATTTGATTATATTTTGTTTAGCAAGAACATAAAACTTTTTGTGTGTGTGTTTCCGATATCAGCATTACTTTATCTAGATATGATGGATGACTTATGATTTTCATATAAGAGGTTTTAATACCTGACATTTTTCGGTTGCTTATATTAGATTTCTTTGAAGGAATAAAAATTTTTAAGTTCTTAACATAATTTGAGTTTTAAGGATTGTAAACTTGATTATTAGAATTCATTAAATAGGGTATCAAGTGTTCATGAGGTTAAGTTTTACAAGGTTTATGCATATAAATTGTAAATAGATTAATCACAACCTTAGAGGTTTTTGACTTGGTATATTTGCAAATGTTGTGAATAGGGTTAAATATATTTAATTGCATCTTACCCTATAATGGTTTTGATTTCATGTCAACGCTTCACTTGTTTAAGTCAGGGTTTTATTACCCGCGGATGATAGATCATGCATACTAGTTGTTTTGTAAATTAGTCTTGAATGATTAAATGATGTGAATTTTGCATTGTTACAAAATTCCAAAATGGCGGTGGTAATGGGTTTATTTTTATTGTACCTATATCGCTATGTTGCATTGTAGCATTAAAAGCAATATTAAAGAAGCATTATGGCACTCAGTGTTCTGTTGATCATTTCAATTTTGAGAGGGTTTACTATTAAGGCTTGGCCAGAATTATGGCCACCGTGCTCTATTTGGCATACATTTGTGAGCTAAGTTGCAGTGATTTTCGAAAACATGGAAGGGTTTGTTGGAACTATTTTCATGCATATGAGGCTAAGCCTTGAGATATTATTCACAGCCAGTTTGTTTATCAAGCTCTTCCATCTCTGTATCTTGAACTTTGGTCAGATTCGGCATTTTGGGCTTCACGTCAAGTTGTGTAGCAGGGACTTTGTTGAACAAGTTGTGTCTTCTTACCTCACATAGGGGCATTTTCTATCCTTCTCTCTCTTGCTACTGCATTTAAATGTTTAAATTAGGAATGGTAGAAGTTTGATTTAAAATGTTTTGAAGGACATTTGCGTAAACTACTTTTGAGCCTGGAAATAGGCAAGGTTCAGAGATATTTTATGGGCAATTTTTGTTCCCATACTCAAGGGAGGTTATAAAAGTGTACTTGGGTAACATGGATATGTCTAAGCTTTATTGTTTGTTATCACATAGCTCTCAGCTATTAATTGTATTTGGCCAAATTTTGAGTTTTAAATTAGAAGTTTGAGTGAACCTATCATTGTATTATGTTGTACATTTTTGGGTGTTTATTATGTTAAGGAGAAAGAGGAGGTCACTGTGTATGGTGTGATATGTCTAGAGTTAAATAGCTCGATAAATGGAATCGGGTTTTCATTTTACTGGGTTTTGCATTTGAGCTAGGGTATAGTTGTTTATCCCAATATCTTATTCAAAATAGAGTATAACATATTCATAAACAATGGTTTTCAAATTTAGTTTGGTTATGCTGTTAGATGGACTGTTAGTGTTTTCAAAAAAAAAAAAAAAACACAGTTGAGTTAAATTTCTTATGAAATTAATGTCATCAGCATTTTGTCAAATAGTTCAGCTATAAACAAGCATATTAGCTTAGAAATTTACTTAGCGGAGTTTAGGGTCTTATGTTTTAACAGATGATTATGTTGTTCACAATAAGTTTATTGGATGTCGCAATCTTAGTGCTTAGTGGTTATATTCCATTCATAGACTATGAAATTTTTGTTTCTGAAGTGTTGATAGTAGGAAATGTGAACATCGACATTTTGTCAAGCATTTACCTTGTATTATAATTGAAGTTGGTTTATATTGTAATAGCATAACTATTGTTATGTTAAATTCGTATTTGGGAGGTTTAAATTGTTTAAGTCAAATAAGCCTAAATAGAATGAATTTTGGGTGAATTCAAAAATTCTGTTATGGAATGAGGTTCAACGCATATTGTAACTAGTTGGTTTTAATGTCAATATGGAACTTTAGGTTGTAGATAATTTAGTGAGAATAGTCGGCAGTAAACATGTTAATAGCATTAGTCGATCTTTGCGAAATACCTTCAAAGGAAGTTGTATTTTGTTCATTTTTTATCACTGACAGGAATGACATTTTTGACATAACGTATAAATTGTAATTTTGAAAACAAACATACATTTATAATCAGGGTATCGACATATTGTTAAATAGTTGTGTAAAATGCTGAAAGTCACTTTGCATATTGTGAATTATATTCTAAATTGATTTTAAACATCACATATTAATAAGTTGTTGTGGTTATTTTGGTGGTGGCATATTGTCAAAACAGAGGTGTTACTTTTATAGACACTGGTTTATCTTAATATCTTAGTTAAACGATCACTTGTTAAGATTTGGTTGTACTTAGTTTTTACTATGATTATAATGTGATCTATTAGCTTTATTGAATTGTTTGAGATTAGATGCTTAAGAAAAAATTCTTTTATTATGTAAGATGAATTTCAGTTCTTAATAAAAATGAAAGTAGTATATGAATTGAGGCAGATTTCGATACATTTTTGATGATGTGAATATCATGTGCATTATGATTCATTATCTTGGTCAATTTGATGTTAAGTATAGATGATTAGGTCAGCAGGGAATTAAAAGTATAGTATGAAGATTTTGTAAGTATCATTGAGTTGTGTAACAGTTCAATTGTATCTATGCAATCTTGATATTATAGGTTTTAATCCTGTTGATGTAATTATCCATATTTACCTTTGAACTTGGCAGCATAAGATGTGTTACAGATGGATTTAAGGATGTAGTATCATATTGTAAACTGATTTTATAATTGTTGCATGTTCATCCTTAGTATATCTATTTGATGTGTATTTTTAAGAATATCTGTGATGAACGTATATCGAGGTGGCTGAAGTTGGTTTATCCTATTCAGTTAATTAATTCAGTGATAACTTTAAAAATAAATTGGGTGGGTTGATTTCACATAAAAGAAAATTGGCCTTACCTATAACTTAAACCTATATGGTTAAGTGTGGAGAAAAGGCATGTCTCTATTCTATCAAAGACAAGTAAAATAGAGAATACCGTTATATGATGACTATTAGCATACCATATTTGGATGCAGAAACTTAGTGCTATAATGATGACACCTCAGAATATATATGTTTCATTTATGATTTATTCTTAGTGTGAGTTTAATTTTTGCAATGAAAAGTAAGTGTTTACTTCTTGCATATTATTATCAGATTTGCACTATATTAGATGGATTAGAAATCTATTTTTGGATATCTATATGTTGGTACTAACATGTATGCAGATGGATTTCATCTTTTAACTCAGTGTGTACTAAGCCCCTATTTGTGTTATGTTGCATTCTATGTGGTTTTCAGGTGCTTCGAGATTCAAGTAGCTAAGGATGTTTATTGAAGTTACTTCTGAATCAGCATTTAGGGTTCCAAAGTTGGACATAGGTGTCAAGAAATGAAATTGTATTTCATTATAGTTTTGAACTCTTTATGTATTTTTATTATAATGGAACTTTTGTTGAGATAATTTTTAAAAAAAAATTATTGCATTTATGGAATTGTGTTTTGTTTTATATTCTTTTAGTATGTCTTGAGTGGTATTACATTTTGGTATTAGAGAGCCAGGTTAAGTATAACCAGGACTCTTGGGTTATAGGGTTTATCCCGTCATTGATGCGTTATTAATAGATTTCTATTTCTAGGTTACTATTATGCCTCCCGTCACTAGATGAATTCGAGGACGCGATATTCTTGAGGATGACCTTGCTGACAGAGGCAGAGGTAGAGGCAGAGGTAGGGGCCATGGTAGAGGTCCTAGGTATCGAAATGATGCTGGAAATGATCAGTTTGATCAGAATGCTGGGGTTGGTAACAACTAGAATAATTAGGCAGATCAAGCTTTGGTACTTGAGAGAATTCTAGAACATCTTGATAATATTGAGGCTAATAACCAGATTCCTGGTGGGGGAGCGAATGATAGGAGACCTCTTGTGCAGGGCATTAATCTTCATGTAGAAGAAGATCCAGTGGCAAGAGCTCAGCTCAAGGACCTTTCCAAGATGAAAGGACCATTGTTCTATGGTAGGAAATAGGGTACAACGGCAGAAGCTTGGCTGCTGAATATTGAGTGATGTTTTGTCTTACATTGTTACCTGAGTAACATGAAGGTCAGATGGACAATTATGCATTTGAGAGGATTTGGTTCCTTATGGTGGGAACAGGAGTTGGAAAAGCTTGGCATTGATATCTCCCTAGTCACATGGGAACTTTTTGTTGAGCGCTTCAAGGAGAGATTCATGTCTGAATATTGGCGTCAGGCCTGTGCTGAGGAGTTCTTTCAGATCATGCAGATTGGCTCTACAGTGGAAGCTTACAAACGAAGGGTCTTTGAACTTAAGAAGTTTTCTGGGTGGGCTAAAAATGACAAGGCCATGATACAACATTTCATTAGAGGGCTTATGCCCAAGATTGGGGAGGAAGTGAGAAATTTTTGACCTTTGACTATGCAAGAAGCCTCAGAGTGAGCAAAGTTGATAGAGATGAAGTCTGGTTATCATGGGGTTACTTTTAAAACCAACATGAATCCACCTACCCAAGATGTCAGTAAGAATCAGAAGCCACCATAGAGTAGTTCAAAAATTGAAAAATTGGATTTTCAGGTGGAAAATTCAAGAAGAGGAAGTTTCATAAGAACTCTGAAGGTTCGGAACAGCCTAAGCAATCTCAATCACCTTAAAGTGTGCAGAGTAGCAAGCCATCTCCTAAACCTTCTGGTCAAAATATGGGATTCAGGAAATCTGTCAAGTGCTTTCATTGCAGACAGTTAAGGCGTTATCAGTCTCAATGTCCTAATTGGGATAACTCGAAGGTTGGACCTAAGCCAGCTAGGTCTGAAGCAACAGTTGGTGATTCTGCCAGGAACCATCGTATCTTTGCAACTTTGGATCAGAAGCAAGCCGAACACCAGAACTCAGTTATAGAAGCTCAAGGTAATACTCAAGGTATGAAAGTTTCTATCTTATTCGAGTCAGGAGCTATAGACTCATTCATTTCTTCTGCTTTAGTTGCACATTGTGATATACCTATGGTTAAAGCAAGAAATAGATGGCAAGTGGAGTTAGCGTTAGGGTCTAAGGTAAACGTTGATATTATGGCTCCTGACTGTAAGATTTGTATGAAATCTTTCTCAACTTCTGTAAACCTTAGGGTTATACCTTTAGGATCATATGACATAGTTTTGGGTATGGATTGGTTAGAACAGCATCAAGCTATTTTGGATTGCAAAGATAAGTCAATCAATTGTGTTGATGATTCTGGATTAGCTAGAGTTATCACAAGAATGAAGAGACCTATCTCTTTGTGGACAATTTCTACCAAGAAATTGGCAAGGTGTGCTTGGAAAGGCTGCAGTTTGTTTGCCATTTTAGTAAACAACTTAGAAGATTCCATAGTTAAGAGTTCTTCTCTCGATCATCCTATTTTGCGAAACTTTTTGGATGTTTTTGTTAAGGAGATTCCTGGAATACCTCCGAAGAGATAAATTGATTTTCAGATCAATTTAGTGCTAGGAACAGAACCAATTTCTAAGACTCCTTATAGAATGATAGCTCAAGAGCTGTTTGAACTTAAATTTTAGTTGGAAGAGCTTTTGGAAAGAGGTTTGATTCGTCCTAGTGTTTCACCTTGGGGTGCTTCAGTGATCTTTGTTAAGAAGAAAGATGGTTCTTTAAGGCTTTGTATCGATTATAGACAGTTGAACAAAGTCACTATTAAGAACAGGTATCCTTTGCCTTGAATTGATGACTTGTTTGACCAGGTCAAGGGTGCCCAAATCTTTTCTAAGATTGATTTGAAATCTGGATATCATCAGCTTAGAATACAGGAAGCTGATATCCATAAGAAAGCTTTTTGCACCAGGTATGGACACTTTGAGTTCACAGTGGTACCTTTTGGGTTAACTAATGCACCTTCTATTTTCATGAGTCTGATGAACGGTGTGTTCAGAACTTACCTTGACAAGTTCATGGTGGTTTTTTTGGATGACATTTTGGTTTACTCCAACACTATTGAGGAGCACAAGCAGCATTTAGAGCAGGTTTTGGAATGTCTTCGTAGGAACAGATTGTATGCCAATCCTGAAAAGTGTGAATTCTTCAAATCAAAGATTTGTTACTTAGGGTATATTATTTCTGGTGATGGAATTTCTGTGGATCCATCCAAAATTTGGGCTATTGTAGATTGGCCAGCACCTACGAATGTATCTGAGGTTTGAAGTTATGGGCTTAGCAAGCTATTACTGTAGATTTGTATTAAATTTCTCTAGTATAGTGCACCTGATCACATCTCTTCAGAAAAAAGGGAAGAAATTTGTGTGGACAGTTGAGTGTGAGGCGGCAGTTCAAAAACTAAAGGAATGTTTGACTAGTGCACCAATTCTAGCGGTCCCTAATTCAGCTAAGGAGTTCATGGTTTGCACTGATGCATCATTGGATGGCATAGGGGCAGTTTTGATGCAAGAGGGGTGTGTTATAGCTTATGAGTCTAGAAAAATTAAGAGTCATGAGGTGAATTACCCAACTCATGATCTCGAACTTGCTACAATTATGCATGCTTTGACCAAATGGTGGCATTTTCTTCTGGGTCAACATTTTGAGTTACATTCTGATCATCGAAGTCTTCAGTATCTTTTCACACAACCAGACCTCAATGCTAGGCAGGGAAGATGGATGGAATTCCTGTGTGAATACAACTTCGAGATTAAATATGTCCAAGGGAAGGAGAACGTGGTTGCTGATGCTCTTAGCAAAAGGCGACATGAACTATCTTCTTTGATTATTTCAGTGGATCTTAAGGATAGGATCTTATAGAACCTTTTCGTAGATCATTGGTTTCAAGATGTTGAGGCTGTTTTGGATAGTGGCAGTGTCTTGGAGGGGCATTTTGAGGGGTATTTAGTGAATCCTGAAGGTCTGCTGCTGTTTAGAGGGAATGTGTACGTTCTTGAGTTGGGAGATTTGAGAGACCTTATTATGGTTGAAGCACACAAGGCACCATATTCGGCTCATCCGGGTGTCAAGTAAATGCATGTTGACCTTAAGCAGCATTATTATGGGCCTGGAATGAAAAGAGGCATAGCAGATTTTGTGGCTCGTTGCTTGGAATGTCAGCGAGTTAAGGCTGAACATTAGCACCCTGCAGGTTTATTGCAGCCACATAAAATTCTAGAGTGGAAATGGAACACCATTTTGATAGATTTTATTACTGGACTGCCTATGGTAGCTCGAAGACATGATGCTATCATGGTGGTTGTGGACCGTTTATCTAAGGTTTCTTATTTTATTCCAGTTAGATCATCCTATAATGCAGCAACGGTTGCCAAAGTATATATGGAACAGATAGTTAAGTTACACGGAATTCCTAAAAAGATTATTTCTGATAGGGATCCAGTGTTTACTTCGTCTCTTTGGAAATCCATGCAGCGAGAGATAGGTACTCAGCTGAATTTCAGTTCAGCCTATCACCCTGAGACGGACAGACAAACCGAACATGTCAACCAAATTCTGGAAGATATGCTTAAGATGTACGTAATGGATAGAAAAAATAAATGGGAGGAGTATCTACACTTGGTTGAGTTTGCATATAACAATGGATATCACAGTTCCATAGGTATGGCACCATTTCAAGCATTATATGGAAGAACTTGTAGGACACCTCTCAGCTGGGACAATTTGGAGGATAGGACTCTTCTAGGACCTGATATGTTGTTAGATTTGGAGCAGTAGGTTAAGAGGATCAGAGAGCACCTTATTACTGCTCAGGATAGGCAGAAGAAATATGCTAATAAGCATAGAATCGATCGTCAATTCTTGGTTGGTGATAAAGTGTTTCTCCAGATTAGGTTGCCTAAGAGTCCGATTTGTTATGGAAAGGGGTCCAAGTTAGCACCATGATTTGTTGGTCCGTTTGAAATTTTAGAATGGATTGGACCTATTGCCTACATACTTGCCTTGCCACCGAATCTTTCATGCATTCATAATGTTTTTCATGTTTCAGTTTTGCGTAAGTATATTCCTGACATTGCTCATGTGCTGGATTGGAAACATTTGCAAATTTTGGATGGGTAGGTCATGCTGGAACCAGTGCTGATCACACAAAGCAGAACTATGAGTTTAAGAGGAAGAGAAATAAGGCAGGTAAAAGTCTTATGGGACCCCAATGATGAAACTTCTACTACCTGGGAGGATATTGAAATGATGAGAACAACTCATCCACACTTATTTGCTAACTTCTAGGAGAAAGTTGAAGCTTAGTGGGGGAGGGTGTCATGCCTGACTCCTCCTTTTGGTTATTCTGCTTTTATGACTTAGCTGTGATCTAATTTCTTTTAGTTTGATACATTGATTGTTCAATCAGAATTTGATTATATTCTGTTTAGCAAGAACATAAAACTTTTTTTGTGTGTGTTTTTGGTATCAGTATTACTTTATCTAGATATGACGGATGACTTATGATTTTAATATAAGAGGTTTTAATACCTAACATTTTTTGGTTTCTTATATTAGATTTCTTTGAAGGAATAAAACATTTTAAGTTCTTAACTTAATTTGAGTTTTAAGGATTGTAAACTTGATTATTAGAATTCATTAAATAGGGTATCAAGTGTTCATGAGGTTAAGTTTCACAAGGTTTATGCATATAAATTGTAAATAGATTAGTCACAACCTTAGAGGTTTTTGACTTGGTATATTTGCAAATGTTGTGAATAGGGTTAAATATATTTAATTGCATCTTACCCTATAATGGTTTTGATTTCATGTCAATGCTTCACTTGTTTAAGTTAGGGTTTTATTACCCGTGGATGATAGATCATGCATACTAGTTGTTTTGTAAATTAGTCTTGAATGCTTAAATGATGTGAATTTTGCATTGTTACAAAATGCCAAAATGGTGGTGGTAATGGGTTTAATTTTATTGTACCCGTATCGCTATGTTGCATTGTAGCATTAAAAGCAATATTAAAGAGGCATTATGGCACTTGGTGTTCTGTTGATCATTTCAATTTTGAGAGGGTTTACTATTAAGGCTTGGCCAGAATTATGGCCGCCGTGCTCTGTTTGACATACATTTGTGAACTAAGTTGCAGTGATTTTCAGAAACATGGAAGGGTTTGTTGGAACTATTTTCATGCATATGTGGCTGAGCCTCGAGATATTATTCATAGCCAGTTTTTTTATCAAGCTCTTCCATCTCTACATCTTGAACTTTGGTCGGATTTGGCATTTTGGGCTTCACATCAAGTTGTGTAGCAGGGACTTTTTTGAACAAGTTGTGTCTTCTTACCTCACATAGGGGCATTTTCTATCCTTCTCTCTCTTGCTACTGCATTTAAATGTTTAAATTAGGAATGGTAGAAGTTTGATTTTAAAATTTTTTGAAGGACATTTGCGTAAAATACTTTCGAGCCTAAAAATAGGCAAGGTTCAAAGATATTTTCTGGGCAATGTTTGTTCCCATACTCAAGGGAGGTTATGAAAGTGTACTTGGGAAACATGGATATGTCTGAGCTTTATTGTTTGTTATCGCATAGCTCTTAGCTGTTAATTGTATTTGGCTGAATTCTGAGTTTTAAATTAGAAGTTTGAGTGAAACTGTCATTGTTTTATGTTGTACATTTTTGAGTGTTTATTATGTTAAGGAGAAAGAGGAGGTCACTGTATATGGTGTGATACGTCTAGAGTTAAATAGCTCAATAAATGGAATTGGGTTTTCTTTTTACTGGGTTTTGCATTTGAGCTAGGGCATAGTTGTTTATCCCAATATCTTATTCAAAATAGAGTATAGCGTATTCATAAACAATGGTTTTCAAATTTAGGTTGGTTATGCTGTTAGATGGACTGTTAGAGTTTTTTTTTTTTTTTTTTAAAACACAGTTGAGTTAAATTTCTTATTAAATTAATGTCATCGACATTTTGTCAAATAGTTCAGCTATAAACAAGCATATTAGTTTAGAAATGTACTTAGCAAAGTTTAGGGTCTTATGTTTTAACAAATGATTATGTTGTTCACAATAAGTTTATTGGATGTCGCAATCTTAGTGCTTAGTGGTTATATTTCATTTGTAGACTATGAGATTTTTGTTTCTTAAGTGTCGATAGTAGGAAATGTGAGCATCGACATTTTATCAAGTATTTACCTTGTATTATAATTGAAGTTGGTTTATATTGTAACAGCATAACTATTGTTATGTTAAATTTATATTTGGGAGGTTTAAATTGTTTAAGTCAAATAAGCCTAAATAGAATGAATTTTGGGTGAATTCAAAAATTCTGTTATGGAATGAGGTTCGACGCATATTGTAACTAGTTGGTTTTAATGTCAATATGGAACTTTAGGTTGTAGATAATTTAGTGAGAACAGTCGGCAGTAAACATGTTAAAAGCATTAGTCAATCTTTGTGAAATACCTTCAAAGGAAGTTGTATTATGTTTGTTTTTTATCACTGACAAGAATGACATTTTTGACATAACGTATAAATTGTAATTTTGAAAACAAACATACATTTATAATCAGGGTATCGGCATATTGTTAAATAGTTGTGTAAAATGCTGAAAGTCACTTTGCATATTGTGAATTATATTCTAAATCGATTTTAAACATCACATTTTAATAAGTTGTTGTGGTTATTTTGGTGGTGGCATATTGTCAAAATAGAGGTGTTACTTTTATAGACACTGGTTTATCTTAATATCTTAGTTAAACAATCACTTGTTAAGATTTGGCTGTACTTAGTTTTTACTATGATTATAATGTGATCTATTAGCTTTATTGAATTGTTTGAGATTAGATGCTTAAGATAGAATTCTTTTATTATGTAAGATGAATTTCAATTCTTAATAAAAATGAAAGTAGTATATGAATTGAGGCAGATTTCGATACATGTTTGATGATGTGAATATCATGTGCATTATGATTCATTATCTTGGTCAATTTGATGTTAAGTATAGATGATTAGGTCAGCAAGGAATTAAAAGTATAGTATGAAGATTTTGTAAGTATCATTGAGCTATGCAACAGTTCAATTGTATCTATGCAATCTTGATATTATAGGTTTTAATCATGTTCATGTAATTATCCATATTTACCTTTGAACTTGGTAGTATAAGATGTGTTACAGATGGATTTAAGGATGTAGTATCATATTGTAAACTGATTTTATAATTGCCGCATGTTCATCCTTAGTATATCTGTTTGATGTGTATTTTTAAGAATATCTGTGATGAATGTATATCGAGGTGGCTTAAGTTGGTTTATCCTATTCAGTTAATTAATTCAGTGATAACTTTAAAAATAAATTGGGTGGGTTAATTTCACATAAAAGAAAATTGGCCTTACCTATGACTTAAACCTATATGGTTAAGTATGGAGAAAAGGCATGTCTCTATTCTGTCAAAGACAAGTAAAATAGAGAATATCGTTATATGATGACTATGAGCATACCATATTTGGATGCAAAAACTTAGTGCTATAATGATGACACCTCAGAATATATATGTTTCATTTATGAGTTATTCTTAGTGCGAGTTTAATTTTTGCAATGAAAAGTAATTGTTTACTTCTTGCATATTATTATCAGATTTGCACTATATTAGATGGATTAGAAATCTATTTTTGGATATCTATATGTTGGTACTAACATGTATGCAGATGGATTTCATCTTTTAACTCAGTGTGTACTGAGCCCCTGTTTGTGTTATGTTGCATTCTGTGTGGTTTTTAGGTGCTTCGAGATTCAAGTAGCTAAGGATGTTTATTGAAGTTACTTCTGAATCAACATTTAGGGTTCCAAAGTTGGACATAGGTGTCAAGAAATGAAATTGTATTTCATTATAGTTCTGAACTCTTTATGTATTTTTATTATAATGGAGCTTTTTTTGAGATAATTTTTTTAAAAAAATTATTGCATTTATGGAATTGTGTTTTGTTTTATATTCTTTCAGTATGTCTTGAGTGGCATTAGAAGGTGGGTGGGAGAAGTTATTGCCTTTGTGGTGGTTGAGTTGGAGGCTTATTTAGAGGCCCTTCTTGGAGTAATTTAGGTTGTTACCCAATCTCTACATTTAGAGAGGATTCTTGGAAGATTGAAGCAAGGAAGGGGAAAGTTGTACTCAAACTTGTTCATTTTCCATTACCTCTTTGTGAAGGTAGAAATTTTCATCTCCCTTTTACAGATTTTCATGTTTGTTTCATGCTTATGCTACCTTGTTGTTGTTTGAATGCTTGTATGGTTGTGGGTGTGTTGGGAAAACCATGTTTTTTTGAATGTTTTCCTTTCATGTTTATGTTTGAATTTTGAGATTTTCTTGTATGGGTGTTTTGGTCTTACTCACCCTTGGATAGGGTTGAAGTGACCAATTTTGGGAAAGGTCTTTTTAGTTGGACTCCAACTAGTGTAGAGTCTCTTCTCAAGATGAGAAGAGGGAGAGAGGGTAGGGTGTTATGGGCCCCTACCTGTCAGCACAAACGTCATATGAGTATGGTATGTTAAAATGGAAGAACGAAAGTTCTTGGTTTATAGCCCTGATTGGGCATCTATTTTGGTGGTGTGCTTGATTTCTCCTGTTGGAAGAATCCACATTTCCCTAGTGTTGATTCATTGTGAATCCTATTGTGAAAATCTTGTATGAATATGCATGTTTGATTTGTTTCTTGGTCATGCTTGTTGTCACCTGATCAGTTTCTATTCCCTCCATGGTTCTTAGAAATGTGTTGCATAAAAGTGTTATGGAACCCCTAATGAGGGTCATGAAGGAAATTCAATTAAATTTTTATAATTTGGGATTGAAATCCTATGTAATTTGTATTTCAAAACCTTGTTGTAATGGCAACGAAGCCAATTTTTCTTCTTGGTTCTTTCTCGACTGAGCCTTTGAATCAGGTTTGCCAATAAAATTGGTGATTGTGTATAATTGTTTATCATGCGATTCAATCGTAATTTTAAATTAGATGGATGCACATCAGAAATAAGATGATATGATGATGGTTTAATTAGGAAAAATTTTGAAGTTTTCCTAATATGTTAAATATGAAAACTATGTTGAGGAAATAAAAATGGTTATGGTTTATAGTTCAATTCAAGTTGTTTAAGATATCAATTAATCTTGTATTATTGTGTCACAATGATTAAATCTATGTTTTAAATCCATCAAAAAAAAAATACATTGCTTTGAAATCTATACTTAGAAAGAAAAAAATTTGAAAAAAAAAATGTATTCCAAGAGAGTAAAAACTCTCTAGTTTTTGTATGAGGGGGCAATTTAATTCCCCTCATTACAATAGAGAATCTTTTAAAAGATTCCTTTTATATTTTGATTTAAAAATATAAATATGAATTAAGCAATTTATAAATGAATGTAACAATTCAAAAATAGAATATTAACATATTTAAAAACTAAATATCCAAAAAAATCTACCCTTAAATAATAAACTTTATGTCTTAAATTCTTACCCAAGTCCCCTTGGGTGCTAGCTTCTTGGTTGTTTATATTAAAAAGTTTTTTTTTTAGCAAAAGCTAATTTGCTATGATGGGAGGGTGATGTCACCTGTTACCACATCCCATCCCCATATGCTTTTGGAGCACTCACTTTACTTTTTGTTTGGAGGCAAAATATTTTAATACATTCTCCCCACCATATTTTCTTCCTAGCGCTCACATGGGAGTCTAGGCCATGTGCTTGAGGGGAGGCATTAGCAAGTACCTCCCTTGTTAGTGCACTATCCCAAGTGCAGCGTTTGGGAAGCATGCTTTGGGAAGTGCAAGGGTATGTGGGGGCAGGAGCCAAGTTGTCAAGTGAGAGTAGGGTGTGGGGGGGGTAGAGTTAGGTGTTAGTTGAGGGTTAGTTGTAGGGTTAGTATGATGTTAGGTTAGTATAGGTGTTAGTAGGGGTTTAGCTATTAATAAGATTAGTTAGTTTGTTAATTTAATTTTAGTTTGTGTCATATTAAATGTTTAATATTAAGTTTTATTTTATTGTAGTTAGTTTGTTTTAATAATATTAGTTTGATAGTATTAGTTTTTAAGTTTGTTATTAGTAGTTAGTTTAAGTTATTTTAAGTTAGTTATAACTTATGATATTGGTGTAAAGTCATTTGTTTAAACTTTAACATATATATATATATATATATATATATATATATATATATATATATATATATAGTAGCATTAATTTATTAATATGTTTAGTTATTTAGTTTTAAATTTGTATTTAAGTTTTAAAGTTGTGTTAGATTAGTATGTGATAGAGTTAAGTTTCATTTAAAGTTTAGTCAATTATTTTGTATGTGGTTAAAATTAGATTTAGTTAGTTTGTAATTAAATTAGTTAGTTGTTAGTTAATTAAATAAAGTATGGAAAAAAAAAAGGTAATTAAATTTTTTTTTAGTAATTAGATTGTAAGAGGAAGTTAGAGGTTAGTTTTATATTTAGTAGAATCTTTCTGTCAATTTATTTAGATAATGTTAGTTAGTTTTGTTTAGTTAAGATAAAACACATTCACATAACTATCACATGTCTAACTGGCATACACCTATGTGTTGCTTGTGTAATTGAAGTACATACAACCCCCATCTATAAAACAAAAAATAGAAAAAAATACAATACTAGGATGTATCTATAACACAACTATAATACCTATCCTCATATGCACTTATTTAAATATGAAATTCTCTCATAAATCCTTTATAGGAGATTTTAATGTATATATGAGCATGAAGAGGCAATGGTATGGGGAAATGTTGTTGTTCTTGCTAGAAACCATGTAGAGGACATTATGATAAATTATGTCTATCTTGTGTATAATGATTATGATGATGGATATGAATTAAGGTTTTATTTTTTAGGTGTCCTAATGGAAAATTGAGATCAGTTGATATATCCATACTCTAATTCAAGACTTACTACATTGTTTGAATACTTAAACATTGATTTGTACTAATGCTGATATGAGGTGTTTTGCCTTATGATGATGATGTTAATTATGGTACCTTGATGATTAGGATATATGTATTTAGGTAGTTTAGTCATATGCTTTATTGATGATGTTTATGATGTTTTGGGTATATATGCATTATGGTTATTATTTCAGTATGTTAATTTAGACTAATGAATATGTCATGATGAATCAATTATGACATTAGTGATATTAGCCTATGTGCATAAATGGGAAAAGTTTATTTAAATGAAAGTTATAATGTTATGATAAATGAGATTATGCAAATTTGGTTTAAATATATGAATGTGATGTTATCAAACTACTAATATTTGAAATGAGTGTGTAGAATAATTAACCATGGAATTAATCATAGAATTGATAATTAACCCTATATGAAACTGTAAAACCAAGGTTAAATCCAATAAATTTATTCAAACCTTTTTTTTGATTGTTTAATTTGTATCATAACATAAATGTATGTGTATCATTCTGTATGTTGTCACATGTCGAATGTTATGTAAAAGTAAAACTTATGGTGTCACTTGACACTCATTATATGCATATGTGTACTAACATCTCAATCAAGGTTATCAATATAACCCATTAACCTAAGACTGATTTAGTTAGTAACCTAAATTAGTTTCCCCTAGTTAGCAAGAGGCATGTGATTTTTGTTATTCATCAACTTCTTCTACCTAGAAAAATCCACCTTCTCCCTAGTCATAGGTTCACTATGAAACTTTTTGTGCATACCTTGGATGGGAATTATATGTTGAGTTATGTCCTTGTGTTGGGATTCTGAATGTCACCTGGTTGGTTACTATTTCTCCTAGCTTGGTGCATGGCCTTTAAGGGCCTAGGATGGGAGTTGATATCTCCATGGTTATTCTTTATGTTTTGCAGATTGCTTGGGTATGTCCTCATAATGGAGCAACTTGGTTTTGGGGTACTAATGGTGTCATTTATACCATTGTATTAGGGACTTCTCCATTGTAATACCACATATTGTATTGTATATCCTTGTTGAGAATGATCATGAAAGGAATGGATTAAATGTTGTAACTTAAATATCGATAAATATAAAATCAAGTTATTGTATGAAATAAGTAAGTTATGTGATCAAGTTGTATTATATTCTAAATCATATCCTACTTTCAAATATATTGCTTTGCAAAAAGTTCAAGTCGAAAACTCTCTACTTTCTCTATGAAAAATTTGATTTAATTTATTGTATTCGAGAGTTCATCTTATAGGATGTGGATGTGTGTGTGTGTGTGTGTGTGTGTGTGTGTGTGTGTGTGCAATACTTAATCCTTAAGATCATGAGATATAATCAATATTTTATTTAGATACATTCATCTTACTTGCATCATAAAACCTTAGCTTCTATAAATTTTATTAAATCAATGAATTTTACCTTAAATATTGCATTATATGTAAACTACCTAAAATCACTCCTAACATGGATGAAAAACAATTTACACCAATATTGTAATTACAATAGACTCAATAAAATGAACAAATATCAATACACATTGCCACTATGAAATTTCTAGGAGGAATCTAGTACTTGAAAGGAGTAAGGAAAACTTATAACTTCCATCCAATTGAGAAAGCGTAAATGTTCTTTGGAAAATATTTGGGGGAGACTTTGATTACTAATTTGGAAACATGAAATTTTTTCTATGGGATTCCCCATAAAATTATTATAGACACTTTTTCAAATATTAAATATATCTATAAAATAAAAAGTCAATACAAAAATATATTTCCTCTACACTTTTCTTTTCCTCACCACCCCACCTATAAATCTTTAAATCATTACTCATCCTCCTTGTCCATGTGTATAGCCAAGATGGTACCATCATCATCCACTTACCATCTCCCCATCCTCTGGCATGGAAAGTTTGTTGAATATGGATTTGGTAAGGTCACAACTCAAACATGGTAGTAAATGGAAGGATGCAAATTGAACCTTTAGATTGTCCCTTCAACATATTTCATTCTCCACCTTCCTCCCATGGATCAGAGATAACATAACTTCCTCTACACACCTTGTTCCACACACACCCAGTCTTTTTCCAATCCTCACACAATGAGTTGGTCATTGGTGGTTGGGGAGGAGGTGCAAATTGGAATTGAATGTTGCCTAGGACTCCAAACATTCTTTCCACCTCTTTCACTTTCCTCCACATGCAGACCTTCCTTGGACAATATTTTTCTCCTCTTTAGTAGTGCACAAGGAGTCTTGGTGATCATCTGATCCTAAGTAGATGTGTTGGGGAGAGTGTGGGTAGGCCACTTGGCTACTTGGAAAGGGTGAAGGGGATTTGGGTTAGAGGATATTAGGAGTATTTTCTTTGGTAGTTTGTAACATAGTTAGTATTAGTTTAGTGGTATATTAATGATTTTTAATAGTTGGTTAAAAAATCTAGGATCTAGTCCATTTTATTTATTATTTGTTAAATAGGATTAGTTAGTAGTTATAAAAGTAAGTTGCATTATTGCATCTTTAAGATTGAAAGGTTAGTATGGAAATAAAGTTAGAAAAAGTAATAGGGATTAGTAAATGTGTTTAGGAAACTAATTATTTACTAATTATTTGATTATGTAAAAAAAAAAATGTTTCTTTGTTTAATATTTAAAAATTATATTGTGTTTGGGTTATGTATGGGTTGAGAGGGTAAGATAGGATTAGAATGCTTAAGTTAGATATTAGTAGTTAATAAAAGTGTTAGTGGTTTGTAATTGAGATTAGGATAAAAGTGTTATGGATGGAATATTTCTTTTATTTACATAGGGATGTGGAAGTTTATGCTTTAATTATAATATTATAGTAATTTTTTCTTCTAGGGTCTACAACTATAGTATCATTGGGTGAAATGTTGGAATTAATAGTATTAGGGAATGTAAGGAATGTGGGGGTTCCTAGTTGTATAATATTGAATCATTATTGATGAATTAAGAATAATGTTTGAAAATAATAAAAATAATTAGAATTATATAGTTTAAGCTCATAACTTATTTATTATAGGTTCCTATGATTCAAAGTGTTATATGTTAGATTGTCTAAATGACTTGATTGTGAAATAGGAAGGTGTTGTAGGGATGAAATTTCTATCATATGTAACTATATGAGGAATATACAAATATATCAATTAGTTTTATCATTAAACTATGATTATCTAGGAACAAGTATTAAGGTTCTAGATCACTTCGTAAGAGATACATACTAGTGCAACTAGGATCTTGAACTGACATATTGAAACAAATACAAGATGACATAATAACCTAATGTAAGTTATGAAATTATATGAATCTATCATTAATGAACTTAGCATGCTTATTTCAACTTTAACCTAAGAACTATGGAACCATAATGTCTTCTTGAATATGATGTCACATATTAACTATGGTTTAGTCAAACGAATTATGTAACCCAAACTAGGTATTCCTGTAGAACTAGAACCTAAGGTTCCATAATGGTGTAGTATGTTTGAGATGTTAACTCTACATCATTCTAAAATGTAATTGAACATCACTTCAATCCTTCTCAACTTTCCATAACGTATTCAATATAGTAAGTGCTAAAGGGTATGTAAAAGATCATGGTGTGCCAAAAAGTGGTAAACTAAAAAATATGTAGTTATGAAATGCCTCAACATTTCAAAATATATTCCAACTTTTTCCCACCCATCCTGATACTAAATGAAAATAATTAATACCTTTATAAAGCCTACTAGATATCTTTCTATACCAACCCTATATGGTCAACTTTTTAAACATCCTAAAAATGTATTTTTAGCTTGTTCTTGGATGCTTTTTACTTCAAACATGTAGCTGATGACTTTTTTTTCACCAAATTTTGATGAAATGAAAAGTGTTTCTTAAGAATGTTGTTATCTTTCCATAAATGTAAGGTTTGTAAAATTATGAGTTTAGTAAGTAATTATTACTTATTTTCTAATGGAGTTACCTATAAAGTGTTGATTGACACACTACTTGAAGAAAATTATAAATTTCAAATGGTACAACATTTTTGAAGTCCAAAAAATGTATGACATTCTATGTTTCTTCTATTATAAGGAAAATAATAATAATTAAGTTTTGCATATTTTTGAATTAGTTAAGGTGGTCAGACACGAGAGTTTTTTATTACAAAAATACTAAAGTAGAAAATTAATAATTAATTTTTTATTTATAATAAAAATACCCTAGAATATGTGTCACATCAAGGCATGAGTTTACTTCTTATATCTAGAATATCGTTAAACAATATTATCATTTGATTTTGATTAAGGTGGTCAGATATACATCTAATTCTTATTTTTGTCCAAAAGTTTTTGTACTATTGAATTAAAATTCAAAATGTTAACCAATCAAATTTTACTTTTTTAGATAAGGCTTAGTAGTTTCAAAACTAAATTCAATTTACTAGAGATTCTTTTCTCTCAACTTTTTGATATAAAGTTTATAACAAGTAGAAAATTGCACATCAAGTTGACATAACCCTGATTTGCTAATTTTTTATTGCCCCTTAAGAGCATAGTTTGGTTGACCATGATCCCACACATACCCTAAACATTGTGCTTATTAACATCCTAAAAAAAAGTTGTGTATTTTCCCCAATTTTTGGGCATGAAAACATCACCACTTCAAAGATTCACAATGCTCCTTTTGAAAATATTTTCTTCTAAACTTACTTTTAAATAAGATTTTTTTTGAATTTAAGTTGGCTAATATTTCAAATGTGACTTGATCTCATCCTCACTATCCACATAGTTCAAATTTGGTTAAAAGGGGATATTTTTATATATTAAAATTTTTAAACAATTTTAATATGAGTTGACCCTTTCCTTTGAAAATTATTGTCCAATGATTTCTTTTTTGTATTAAAGTTAGAAGAGATTTCAAACATCATTTGATCATGTGCTCACAATGTTGAGTCCAAATTTTGATTTCTATCTTTTCTATTCCTAAATATTCATGTTAAAGTTTAGAAATGAAAAACATACAAATTATATTGTATAAACTTCAGATTTATTTTATTTGATCAAAATGTTAAATCAAATATAAAGATTTGAAAATGGAAAGAACTATCACTTCTAACAATTTGATACATTACTATAATAATTAACTAATCAACTAGAATTATCTTAATCAAATTATATCAAACATAAATTTGCATTTCTTTATTTTATTTTTTATTAATTTTAATAAGATATTTGAACATAAATTTTACAATAAATTTTTATGGCATAAGAATGTAATAGACCAAACTTGAGCTTGCATCTTATAAAAACTCTTCTATTTTATAAAAGGACTTAAAAGGAATGGTAACAATACATGAGAAAAATAAATAGTATATATTTCTTAAACTTTATGTATCTAAACTATTAAATCAAATACAATCTTGTCACAAAATAAGTGAAATCTTACATAGTCTACCATCACTTTAAACCAATCAAATAATTGTCATAGTCAAATTTATGAAATCCTAAATTACATTCTACAAACATCTAAGGTAGCATGTATAGATCTTCTTCCTTTTTGGAAGGCAGTGTCTTATTTTATGATCTTGTCAATGACTTTATTGGGCATTTGGATTTGAATTTGAAGATATGGATTTTTAATCTTAGGAATATCTAAATAATAACCCTTCCAGAATTCTACTCTAGAACACACAACAAGTTTCTATTATATTCTTTATAGTAAATTCAAATATTCCTCAAAATATTATATTTCAATTTAATAACATATCTATGAGGTACATTGCATCATTATCCTTTTCTCTTTTCTTTTAGATAACCTAATATTGAATAACAAATTTAGCATGGTGATTATAATTAAAATGTTTCAAATATGTATTCAATTTCATGTACATCTACAGTATTCATTTAAAATATTCACATAAGAATTATGGCCTCAAAAATTTAAGTATCTGTCACATTGAGTAATATCTAATAATACATTTTTGCATGTTCTATGCACCCATTATCTCAATCTTGAGTAATTTTTTTTTTAGGGTTATCTATAGTTATGGTTAAGGTCACACTTATGATAGGATAACTATTAGGCTTATAATTAGTGTTACACTTATGAATACACATAGGGTTATGGATTCAAACATAGGATATGTCATTTTTAACTTTTTAGAGTTATAATTAGAAAAGTGTAAGACACATCGTTAATGTTAGAGTTAAGGATTAAGGGTAATGTAACTGATATGAGTACAACTATGTTAAAAGATAGAGTTAAGGTTAACGAAAAGAGTATATATTTTGTGTTATAATTAGGAATAGTATTAGGGTTAGAGGTAAGGTTAGGGATAAGCTAGGATTATGTTGAGATTATAGATTTTACACAAATTGCTTAATATTATTTATATAAAAGTATTATTTTATTTTACTATGTAATGTTGCACCTAGGAACAACTAGATGGGTGTGCAACATGTAAAGATTCCCTTGGAATATACTTGATTAGTTGTATTGTAATATTGTGATAATATTTGATGTAATTATTTAATATTTAGGAAAGAAAATTAAATGTCCAATTGATATTAATGTGGGGTCAATGGGTTAGTTAGCACATGGTTCATGTAGTACCACTTCGTGGTTTTGTGTGACTTTCTAGTACTATATAAGTAGCCACAAAGGTTAGTTGTAGAGATAAGAAAAAAGGAGGAAAAGGGAAAAAAATGATTGTTAGGAAATACAAGGATTGATATGTTAGCCAAGGGAGCATTTGTGAAGGTTGGAAGCATGGCATGGGATGTGTGGATTCATGCTTGTTCATATGAATTTCTTGGTTGTGGCTATGGATTTGAAGACTTCCATGCTTGTATTGCAATAGTTTTTTGTTGAAGAATACATGGTGATGGATGCTTTTGGAGGTTGGTTTTTTTTGTGAATTAGGGTTTCCCAAGCTATATCTTGTGTCACATTTTTATGGGTATGTCATATATTCTCTTGCATGCAAATTTCAATTCCATATTTATTTCATATCTATTATGAGTTATGTGGAAATAGTTATATTTTTCATTAGTAGTTTCCTTACAAGTGGTATCAAAGATAAAAAAAATTTGCTGTAACCCTAGATTGAGTGTAATGCCCCGCCAAGGTATCCTAGAATTTCACTAAGTTTGGTAGCATTTTTTTTTTTAAACATGAAAGTAAACACCACTTATAACTTATGTAGAATAACAGAAGCAATAGCAATGTCCATCTGAAATTAAACATAACATACATAATAGATTATATTCTTTAAGATCCCTTAATGTTGGATTACATCTAGATACATGAATCCATCTAGTACAACATCCACATGAAATAATAATGATAAGTACAATGTTTATACATTACATTTCAAATTCTTATTCATCCTCTGTACATGTCACAGGGTATGTCAAGCTCAAAAGAATATACATACATAGAATAAGGTACATCATCCTATTCTAATCCATGATACACCAAAGTAAAGATAATCACATGGTACACCTGATACATCATCATAGAAGACATATACATCCATTATAAAGATCAAACATAATAAACTAAGTGCACGGTTCCTCCCAACTATTAATAGCATCATTAGACCATCATGGATCATAGCCATCCCTCTGTGCATAACATTCCAAATCACCGAAGAGATCATCAGTATTAACATAGTAGGAATGTCACTCCTAACATTTACAACATCATATGCAAAAAGCAATCTAACATGCAAATAAAAGCATAAGATAACATCATCTAACATATGCTAATCATCAATGAAAAGGATACATATCCACCATCATGAATGACGCATCAGCCATGATGTCTCAATGAATCTCAAATGATAAGAGTGGAAAATACACTACCACCCAACCGCGTGGTACCTAAGTGGTCCACTCCCATCGTGCTAAGGAGATAATCTCAAGTCCTAAATAGGCTATCCAAAATCACATAGCACTAATCTCTATAAGTCCAGGAATCCTAAAAGTATACTAACTCAAAGGTTCCAAACACAAAATCTGACATCTAATCCCAGAGGCACACAATGACATGTAGGAACCTACTATGCAAGAAGGAAAGTGTTATTGAAATTATCATGTACAAGTTACCCTGGTAGTTAGCTAAACTCCATGGGTCCATACTGATGTCATGCGGCCACTAGTATCCTCTCATACTGACGAGGCATACTACAGAATGCAAGGTTGCAACCATGTGTTCTCACTACTCCCATCCTAGCCTGTACAAGCACTCAAGGCATGGACAAGAACAAAAAACTTATCTTTTTAGGTTCATTCAGTTAGTATTAGGTGTGAATGTTATCACTTATTAATCCAACTTACAATGAGTTACCCTGGCAGCCTCTTAGGGCCCTGGCCCCGATTGCAAGCCACTTCCCATCACTACATGCAGATATCCTACCTTAAGCTCATGGAACCATAAATCTCAAAATCACAAAAGATAATCCATAATAAAATCATCAAATATGCATAAAAGCATCAAATCTTCATGAGCAAGATCCATAGAAAATCATGAACCCAACAACTCTCTATTGGCAACTGAAGTATCACTGATAATCAAGTATCCAATGGTTGTCAATCACCAAAATATATTGAGTCAAACATGTCACAACATGACATCATCAAGAATAAAGCCACATTACAGTCCCATCATGGCGACTAGAAAATAACAAAGGATAACTGATCGATGACCAAAAATAATGGTTAAGTCAAGTGTCTCATACATAAGAATATCAACTATAACAATCAGTAATCACATCCAATACATAGAGCATTCTATCACATAACCATGGTTTTTTTTATAAAGATCAAGATTAAAACATCATTATGACATCACAATCACATAACCTTCCCAAGCCTCCGGTAGACATCCTATAACTGGTCAACACTAGTCAACCCAAAACCCAAAACAATAGCATAAAGAATACACAATGCAAACACATGTTTTGGTTTTGCTAAGTTTACAAAATTGAATTTAAATGCAAGAGTCTCATTTTACGTTTTCCAATTTAAATATCAAGTGGAGAAATTTCACATTTAACGTAACCCATGTTTTTGTTTAATAGATAAAAGTTTCTCCCCAAAACCATTAGACTCAATTTTCTAATTGATCTAATAATATTTTGTTTATACAAACATTGTTCAAAAATAACATTCCCAATGATTCCAATACTATCAACAAAATCTACATATTTCAAAACTTCGATTTATGACATGTTCTAATAATCAACCTTAATTAAACTAAGTTTAATTAAGTTAATTATTAATATCTCTTTATTTTAATAATAATTGATAAGTTAATATTCATATTTTTAAATCTTTTACAATAACTTAAATTTACATATATACATATATACATATATATACATATTCATATATAAATATATATACATATATAAATATATATTAATATTCACATTTTTATTAAAACAAAATATAAAATCGAATTATAAAAATTGATTTCCATATATAACAATTAATAACCAAACCAAAGGAAATTTATATTGAATTTTCCGCCGATCATATTGTTAGCGCGTGACTTAAACTCGTCGCGAGTACTCTGCATCCGTAGGTACCCTACGACCACTGCCATATGGCAGTACCGTGTCGTGAGTACACTGCGCATGCAGGTACCCTGCGACCTGCCTATGTAAAGATTAGTGGGGAGAAAGGGGGGGGGTACGGGTATAACCCGCCCCTCCACACATTATTATAAACATTTTTTTTAACAAACGATATCAATAACATTTTTTCAACTGTTGATCTCATATAAATTGCAACGCGATTTTATATATATTTTTACTACGATTTATAAAGTACGATTATTCAATGTATATATATATGCATATATATATATATATATATATATATATATATATATATATATATATATATATATATATATATATATATATATATATATATATATATATATATATATATATATATATATATATATATATATATACATATATATATGTGTGTGTGTGTGTGGATTTATATGTACTTGCAGAATTAAACATCACAGCACACACACACACACACACACACACACACACATACATACATACATACATATATATATATATGTAGATGTGAAAATTATAAACATGTATATTTTATAATGAGCATATACACAATTCATTTAAAGATCTCAATTTTTAGATTATTCCAATAAACTATTTGGTCTCAAAATTTATCCAATAAATCATCTAATGGTTTTCGCTACAAATTTAAACCCTAGCCCCATATTTTTTCAAATTTTTGCATAAAATTCTCAAATAAATTAAACCACCCATATTGAGAATGCATACAATAGAAATATGAAATTCCTCAGAAAACATATGGAAGACATGAAGAAGACAGGGAATGCATGATGCGAGAATAGCATAAGTAAAATCACAAGAATCTACCTAGATTTTGATGCTAAATCGCTCTTCCTCAGAAAACCCGCAGAGCAAGCTCCTCCCTTCTTCAGAGTTCTTGAGTCCTCCAATGCTCCAATTGCACTCCAAATGCTATGTCTAAGCCTCTAAGAATGCTTGAATATAAATAGCTTTCAGGAAACATCTAGAATGCTTCTAGAAATAGCTGGAAGGTGTCACCAACTAAGCATGGGTCTTTTCCAACCTTCAAGATGAGCCATAGGGTTGTAGACACCATGTGCTTAATTGATGCACTAACCCTCGTGTTGTTGACACTTGAGAAATAGAAAAGTGTGTTAACTCCCATGCAAGCTTATAACTCCAATTCACTTTTTATATAATTTCTATTTAAATATTTATAACTTTCATTTTAATTCTTTATAACTTTTATTATTATTATTTATTTATTACTTTATTATTATTTTATTATTATTATTAATTTTAATTTCCTAATTTTTTTTATTTAATTCTTTTTCCTCAATTAATTCTCATTTAATTAATTATAATCAAAATATCAAATATCATGATATTTTATATTAATTTTCTCAAATAATTAATTTATTAATTAAATCTATTTATTAAGACTTAATTAATAGAAAATTCACCATAGACCTCCAAGATAAAATATGAAAACTCATCATAGAGCAAATCAATCAAAATCAATCTAAAGGGTTAAAAATCATGAATTATGTCATCTGACACATTCGGTGGGTAAGATATCTAGATACGTGTCCTTCCTTACTAGGACAATTGGCTTCAAGGTTTGGGATTTGCACTTGAGAATTTATCTCCCTTCTCTTATCATTGAGATAGTATAATAGGGTACGCTCATCCTAGCAATTCAAGAAAGTTGATACTCGGTACCTGCAACCTGCAAAAAAACCATGTATGTACATACAATATATAATGCTAAGCTAAACAGACAATGGCAGGAAGTGGTGCATCGTATAGATCTCGACTAAGTAGGTGACTACGACTCCCTTCCTGAACCACATCAGAAACGCCATACAATAAGAAAAAATGCACACCATACACATGCAAGTATGGGGTAAGCATCCATAATAAAACACATGAGATAATAACCATAAACTAATCATCAACAATAGCTGAAAACAATATAATGATCATGCTGTATGCATGAAATGTAAAGTCTAAATGATCTCATCACATAACCACTAAATCCATAACATAATGTCTAATAGTCTTAAAAAAATACCACTAATCCATCAACATAAAACTAGTCCATCATAGTCTAATAATAATAGTAACAATATGTCCAGAAAAGATGTGAACAAGGGTAGGCACTACATTGAGTCCATGGGAATCTATGAAATAATAAAAGAAAGGACAAGATATATGAGTTTGATAGGTTATATATTGTAGATCTAAGGGTTTGGGTTTTTGTTATGATGATTTGTTGGCAAATTTTGGGCATGTAAAATTGATTGTCAAAAGGAATTTTTGTATGTTTCATTTCAATTAGGTTTTTAGGGGGAAAATTGCAAAATTGACCTCAAGGGAAAACAATAGACCTCACTATAGGATTTGCGTTAGTTTTTCCATATATTTTGATACATAATAAGCCTTAGTTTGGCCATGTTGCATAAAAGGGAAAAAGGTTTTTAGTTTTAGCATCTCATGATTGTCAAATTTAATCATATTATAATTTTTGCTTAAAAAAATTAAAATGAAAGTGGTAAAAAAGTTCTCTTATTCAAGCAACCATAACTTTTAGTTCAGATATCATATTTTGGATTTCTTATAGTCCTTGAAAATCTAATTGAAAGAACTACAACTTGGGGTAGGTTTAATTCTTTGATTTTGACATTTTTTTAGGTTTTAAGAGTCCAAAATTTAGATGTAATTTATTTTTAGCATAATTTTTAGCATAAATTGAGCATATAGAGTTGGATTTTGGACTTCGAGTAGTCAACAAAAAGCTTTTGGAGAGATCTATACATTAGTATATATTTGGTGCAAGTTTGGCATGATTCATTTGGTGATATAATTGGTGGAAATAATTGATTGATTGTGTATTGTCTTTGATGTTACACAAAATGTTATATCATTGTCAGTCAGTGTATGTCAAGCTCACTCGAGCATTGAAAATAGTTTCCTATGTCTACTGAATATTCCTAAGTTCACCTAGTTCCAAAGATAGTGACTACTATGTTTACTCAATTGTCAAAAGGAAAGTTTTTAGAAGTTGAGTTTCAACTAAGCTCACTTGGCTAATGAAGTAAATGTTGGATGGAACTAGTGTTAACTAAGCTCAGTTGGTTATCAAAGGAACTTTGTGAATATGTAGTGTTAACCAAGTTCACTTTTTTAACACAATCAAACCATCTTGAGTTAGTGTCTACTGAGCAAGATTGACTAACAAATAATTTTCTTATTTGGCATATTGAGTTTGATTGATTTGTTTGTTGGTTCGAGTCGACTGAGGAGATGACTGTTAAGTATTCTAAGTTGTATTCAAGCTGACTTGAGAATGTGTAAGGTATAAATATAAGGTAAAGTTGAGGATTGAAAGTGTAAAAACATAATATAAGATTTGATGATGCTTATAAAAAGAAAATTTGAAGGATAAGTAGAATATCCTTGTTTAGATGCAAAGATACATTCAATTAGGAAGGATCAAGTATATACAAGCCATAGTTGACATATGTAATAAACAATTCAATTGCATTAGAAATAAGGTAATCTCATTGTTACTTTCTAACCATTGTAGCAGTTTTCTAAATCTCTTAATAGAGTTAGCCTAACAACTATTTGTAAATCCTCTAACAAGGTGGCATTTCTAGATTGAACTTTTTAAAGACCTCTAACAAGGCCACTCCTAATAGGGTGATCAAATCCTCTAATAAGGCCACACCTAATAATGTTTTTTGTAACCTTTAATAGGGTTGGGTATTAATAGGGCTCACTTTAGAAGAGTAAAAATTAGTAACTAGTTGCAATTGGTGATTTTTCTCAAATTGGGTTTCCACAATAAATCTTGGTGTCACTTGTCTTCGTGCTATTTCTCTTGTGTGTATGGAACTAAGTTAAATAAGGATAATCATAGATAATATCTTAAGATTTTCATGTTAAGAAATTGCAAAGTTATTTTAGTATATTTAGTTATTGTCGAGTTACTACATTTGCTAGTGTAAACTGAGTTCATGTGTGATTGCTGAGTAACAACAGATTATAGTTTAATCAAAGTTTTGTTGTGTATTGACATATATGAGATTTGTGAAAAATTTTTGTAGTAACTAATTCACCCCTCCCTTCTCAGTTACTCCTCTCATATTTCCAACAATTAGTATCAGAGCTTCTTGGTGCTTGTAGATAAGGTTTCAAGGACCTAAGCTAAAGATTAGGATATCTTATAGAAGAGAGATTTCCAAGTTGAACAAAAACAACTTTGCAGCATGACAGGAACTTATGAAGTTTCATCTCGCAACTATCAGTTATTTTGGTTTGAAATACTTAAACACTGCTTATAAAGATCCTATTGGTACAATGTCTGTAGAAGTAATTTCTAAAAAATAAAAGTCATAATATCATGATGATTGACATAACATCAGCTTTTAACTATGGTGAATTGGATAAAGTCAAAGGATGTACTACTGCTCATGAAATGTGGACCAAAATGAAGGATATATATGGAGGTGATGATAATGTAAAAAGAGCCAAGGTAGAAAACTTGAGAGGCCAGTTTGATCATATGAAAATGAGAGAGGATGAAAACATTACAAAATATATTGAAAGAATAAATCCATGTGTCAGTGCTATCAAAGCCTCTAGAGGAACAATTAAAGATGTAACAGTGGTAAGCAAGGTACTCAAAACCCTTCTTCCTATGTATGCAATTAGAGAGTCTACTATTAAAGAGATGAAATGTGATCCAAATAACAATATAACTTTTGATGCTCTAGTTAGAAGGTCAACGACATTTCAACTAGATAACTATGATAATTATACTCCTAATTCTAGGAATCTTGAGTCTATATTTGAAAATAAGGTATCTCAAGAGGAAAGCTAAAAATTCCAAAAGAAAACAATCTAAAAGTGAAGAGGAAGACATTTTTTATAGTGATTTTGAATCCATTGAAGCATTACTTGCAAGAAGGTATCCCAAATGTGAAGGAAAGTATAAAGGAAAAATTCCTTTAAACTATTTCTCTTGTGAAGAAGTTAGACACTTTGCTACAAGGTGCCCAAACAAAGGAGACAAACATGAAAATAAGCACAAAAAGTAAAAAGGCAAGATGGATTTCAAAAAATATAAAGACTACAAGGACAAAGGTAAGAAATCTTGTTTCATGGCTAAAGATTTAGATAGTAGTGAAGATGATGAAATGGTATATATTGTTGTAGAAGATGAATCTGATGATGAAGGAGATAAAATGGCACTAATCTCTCATGTTAGCAAAAATGATACATGGATTATTGATAGTGGCTACTCACATCATATGACTAGTGATAAAATAAAATTTGAACACATGGAACATTATGATGGTGGTAGTGTGAGATTTGGAAACAATGAACCTTGTTGCATAAAGGGAAAAGGTTGTATCTCACTAAATAATGAACTTAGATGTGACAATGGTTATTGGGTTGAAGGAATAAAACATAATCTACTAAGTGTGGCACAGTTGAATGACATTGGATTCAAGGAAAAATTCATGAATGGAAAGGCCAAGCTACTAGATGGAAAAGGAAATCTAGACGAGTTTGGCAAACAAACAAAAGGTAACCTATTCTACCTAGATCTCAATGAAAGTTCATGTTTTATTTCTCAATTAGAATAAAGTTGGTTATGGAAGAAAATGTTGTGTCATGTGAACTTTGATAATTTGGTCAAGATAAGGAAAAACAAAAGAGTAAGAGGTATTCCTAGTCTGAGGAAACTAGAAATGGGTCTATGCAAAAATTGTCAAATTAGAGAGATGGTTAAAACTAGTTTCAAAAGAAAGAACTATTGTTTAGAAGAAGTCTTCGAGTTGGTTCATATAGAGCTTTGTGTACCTATTATAATAGAGAGTTAAATTAGAGATAAGTATTTTATTATATTATTGATGATTATTCTAGAATGATGATGGTAATGTATCTAAAAGAAAAATCTAAAGCTTTTCAAAAGTTTAAATGGTATATGGCAAGAGTAGAGAAATAAAATAGAAATAAGATGAAATGTTTAAGATTAGGCAGAGGTTGTGAATTCATTTCCAATGATTTCAATGAATTCTACATTGAAAAAATAAATTAACAGACAAGTATCATCCCCTAGTACACCACAATAGAATGGTATAGCTGAAAGAAGGAATAGATCCATCATGGATTGTGCAAGAACCTTAATGATATAAAAGAGTTTTGCAATAAAATTTTGGAAGGAAGAAATTAGTACTACAATACATACCTTGAACAAATTATAGTTGAAGAAAGACTCAAACCAAGCTCCTTATGACATATGGTATGGCTACAAACCTAATTGAAGTTACCTGATAGTATTTGGTAGAAAATATTATATACCTTGAAGTAATCTAGGAAAGGTAAATTTGATGTCAAAGATGATGAAGGCATATTCCTAGGATACTCCTATAGAAGTAAAGCATACAACTATTTGAATTTGTCAACTCATAAAATCATAGAAAGTTCACATGTAATAATTGATGAGTTTGAAGAAAATAGTGAAGAAGAAAGAAGTAAAGAACCTAAGAATTATATATGATTTATTTATTATGAACCTAATAGATTTCCAAATCTATTTGGAAGTCCCCAAAATCTCCAAAAGCTATTGAGTTGCAACCAGTGCAACCAGAGTCACAGTCTAAAGAACTTGGGTCATATTTAGAAGCTATTGAGTTGTTGCCAGAGAAAATCAAGCCTGATGGATCTAAGTCACAAACAGTGGGACCAAAGCTTGATATAGAAGATCATGAAGAGATTAGTGGAAAAAATTCCAAATCCAAAGTACATGTGTTATCAAGATATGTTAGAAGGAACTATGCACCTGATCAAATCATTTGAGGCAAATCAGATTGAATAATGACAAGAAACAAATTGAAAGGTAAATGTTTGCTTGCTGAATTTGAACCTAGATTAGTTAAAGATGCTTTGGATAATGAAAGTTGGATTGAAGCTATGAATGAAGAAGTTGAATAGATAGAGAAGAATAAGACTTGGAATCTTATTCAAAGATCCAAGGATAAAAATGTAATTGACACAAAATGGGTTTTCAAAAATAAGCTAAATGAAGATGGAGAAGTTTCTAGAAACAAAGAAAGGTTAGTTTGTAAAGGTTATTCTCAAGAAAAAGGTATTGATTATGGTTAAAAAAATTCTCCTATTGCAAGATTAGAAGGTGTTATAACTTTACTAGCATATGCAACACATAGAGGATTTAAAGTTTATCAAATGGATGTAAAATCTACATTCTTGAATGGAATTCTTGATGAGGAAGTCTACATAGAACGACTTGAAAGTTTTGTAGATCCTACCAAAAGAGATATGGTCTAAAAATTACATAAAGCTTTGTATGGTCTCAAGAAAGCTCCTAGAGCCTGGGATGAAAGACTTCATAACTACTTGATAAATATTGGTTTTCAAAAAATAAATGATAAGAACAATTTGTATATCAAAGAAGGACCAAACAATCTGAAGATTGTGGTGGGAGAAATCTTTGTGGATAAAACTTTAGTTATAGGAAATGATGGCTTATGTAAGGAATTTTAGTAGAGATGAGTAAATAATTTGAGATGTCCATGTTTGGAGAGATAAGACTCTTTTTTGGATAACAGATCCAATAGAAGAAAGATCGTATTTACATTACTCAATCCAAATATATCAAGGAGATACTAAAAAAGTTTGGAATGGAAAATTTCATAAGTATTGGAACACCTATGCCTATTGGACATAAGCTTTTGAAAATGATGATTCCAAAGAAGTAGATCAAACCAAATATAGATCAATGATTGGAAATTTGTAGTATGTAGTACACACAAGGCCTGATATTGCATTAGTAGTTGGTATGGTGGCAAGATTCTCAAAAAATCCCAAAGAAAATCACTTGATGGAAACAAAGAGAGTCATGAGATATCTGTAATGTATTGAAGACTATGGATTATCATACAAAAAGGAGGCAATTTTGATTTGAAAGAATTCACAAATGCTAATTGGGTAGGAAGTGTTGATGACATAAAAAGAACAAGTGGTGGAGCATTCTTACTTGGTAAAAGACCAATGTCTTGGACATGAAAGAAGCATAATTGTATTTCACAATCCACAGCAAAGGCATAATATGTGGCAACAATAGTTAATTGTTCAAATTTTGTTTGGTTCAAGAAACTATTGGAAGGTATGAAGATAGAGATTAAGAATTCAATAATGATCTTCTATGATAACACTAGTGCAATTAATATATCAAAGAATCTTGTTATGCATACCAAAACTAAGCACATTGCTATAAAATATCATTTTTTAAGAGAATTGGTACAAGATAAAGAGGTAAAATTGTAATATGTGAATACTAAAGAGAAAATTGTAGATATATTCACTAATACATTACTTAAGGATGCATTTTTGTATCTAAGAGGTAAGTTAAGGGTCATTCCCCTATCTGAATCTAACTAAATAAAGTTCAGTGATGCATCAACCAGAGTATGTTGAAGATCAGTCAGTTCATGTAGTGTTGGAAAGAACACATTGCAAACGAACTAGTACATGAGGTACATATATATTTGCTGAATATTGTCTTTGGCATGAGATGTCAAAGAGGGAGAAGTTTACTTTCATGCCACATAGAAATTTTATTACATTAGAGATGTCAAAGAAGGAGTGATGGAGACACAAACAAAGTAGAGAATGGACACAAAAAGAAATGGAAAACTTTATTAACTATGAAAATATGCCAATACACTTTGTGTGGAGAAAAAAAAACTCCAAAACATGCCTTATGGGCTTACAATAGTATAAATCTGGAGATAATTTCTTCTCCTAGTACCTTCTCTGAAACTCCCCTCTAATCTACCTTTACAATGCTAAAAATGTTCTTAAATTGACCCTAAAGGGTTAAGGATTAGGAATACATTCTAGAAAGTGCTAGTTGGCATCCACCACCAAAATGGAAGGCTCCAAAAGTCACTTTATAATTCGGTGCAAAATTAGAAGAATCTAAACACGGTAGCCAAACTTTCAGGAGGCATAACTTTTGAACCGTAGCTCTAATTGACAAACCATTTATATTTCTAGAAAGCTCTCAAAGTTCTCTATAGCTCTATGGACTAGTTTCACTCATCCCCCATTTTTTAGGCCTATAAAAGGTCATTTAGTGCCTCAAACCTAACTTTGAAGCATTCTTAGGAGGTCTCTAGAAATTGAAAAACTACAAAAACTTTCAAACCATGGGGCCTTTTGACCTGATTCTTTTTTTGGAATGTTCTAATTTATGATTACCATCATCCCTCCAAATCACACCTTCTAACTCACCATAATTATGGCTCAATTACATAGTCCTATTTTTTAGCATTTACACATATCCCAAGGTGCTTAAAAACTCTAAGCTAGAACACTAATAGTGGAACTATGAGAGTTGAAATCTTTATTTGACCTAAATGAGTATCCTAAAATGAAAACACATGAAATAGAAACTAGGTCTAGGTATTTTTTTTGGGTGACATAGGATTGCCCTTATACCTCTGGATGCTCCTACATCAAGGAGAACTTGGTCTGATATCAAAGAGGGGAAGTTTCCTATTAGAAGAAAATATTTAAGACAAAGTTTTGCTAGCAGAGGGAGAAACTAAAATCAAAGGTAGTTCACACTAATAGAGGGAGTTCTCATGGATGAGAATAAAAATGAAACTAAGGATATGTTCCATACTTTATTCTTGCTCTAAAATTTTATTTTGTTAGGACATATTGTGTTACCATCAATGCCAAAGAGGGAGATTGTTGTAAATAATTGATTAATTATTTATTTCTTTGATGTTACACAAAATATCATATCATTGCTAGTTAATGTATGTCAAACTCACTCAAGCAATGAAGATAGTTTCTTATGTCTACTCAATAGTCTTGATTTTTCCTAGTTCAAAGACAATGTCTACCAAGTTCACTCTATCATCAAAGGAAAGTTTGAAAAATTTGATTGTTAACTAAGCTCACTTAGATAATGAAAGAAATGCTGGATGGATCTACTGATAACCAAGCTCACTTGGTTCTATCCAACTAAGGAGATGAATATTAAGTATTCCAAGTTGTATTCAAGCTAAATTGACAATGAGTAAGGTATACATATAAGGTCAAGTTGAGGATTGAAAGTATAGAAATATAATACAAGATTTGATGATACTTAGAGAAAGTGAATTTGAAAGATAAGTAGAATATCCTTGTTGAGCTGCGAAGATACATTTGATAAGGCAGGATCAAGTATAAAAGCTAGAATTGAGATCTATAATCAATGATTCAGTTGTATTAGAAATAAGGTCATCTCATTTTTACTTTCTAACCATTGTAGCTATGATCTAAATCTCTTAATAGAGTTAGCTTAACAACTATTTGTAAATCCTCTAACGAGGTGGCATTTCTAGATTGAAGTGTCTAAAGGCCTCTAATAAGGCCACTCCTAACAAGGTGATCAAATCCTCTAATAGGGTCACACTTAATAGTGTGTTTTGTAACCTTTAATAGGGTTGGCTACAAATAGGGCTCACTTCAGAAGAGCGAAAATAAGTAACTAGTTGCAATTGGTGGTTTTTCCTAAATTTATGTTTACACATTAAATCTTGGTGTTAATTATGTTCATGTTATTTCTCTTGTGTGTATGGAACTTAGTTATAATAATAATGTAGTGCCTCTTCCATTCAACTTTTGTAAGTCATCCTGATTGATGCAACCTTGTTGATCTTTTGTTGTGATGGATCATGATTGTGACCATGAGTGGTCTACACTATAAAGGTGAATGGATGTATGTTTTTGTATCAGTTGCTTTGATTATGCTTTGGCTGATTTATGAGATTATGATGTAATTTATGGTTCATTGAGGCTTGTGCCAATGGTTACTAGGATTGATGTGGTATCATCAGGTTGTTTCATGATCACCTTGATATGTGTGCATAGATTGCACTATGTGCTATTACCATGCTACACTAGACTAGGTTCCTATAGTAGTGGTTATTCATGTTTATGAATATGTTTGAATATATCTTTTAAGTGCCTTTTTAATGTTGTGTAAAGTACCATTGTTAAATTCTTAAATTATTAGAAATGAATTGTCCATGTTGGATTCATTGGTTATGTATTGTGGATATTTACTCATGTTATGTTTTACGCTTGAGATGAAATGAGGGTCGGATATTATACCTTGATTTCAGAATCATAGATGTTAAATTACTATGTTGTTTAGTTGATTATATTGCATGATGATGCCATTTTGAGATGACAGTGTGTTTTATGATGATATCTGTTTATCTAATATTTGGACATATCTCTTTTTAGGTTATGTGATGGATTTAATGCTATGGTTATTTACTTCATTCTGGCATTGTTATGCTTTATGTGAATGTGAGTGATGTAAATACATTTTTTTGATATAATTAAATCAATAGTTAAATTATGTGATTTAATGCATTTATTACTTCAACTATGTTATTATATGCAATTTCACTTGATCATTTTATTTAGTGTGCATGATTTATATCCCCAGCAGTGGCACATAGAGTTAATGATTCAACTATTCATATTTTACCAATGTTATCCCTATATGATCAAAGTATCCATATTTTAATTGTTTAATTAAACCTTTTGGTGATTATTAAATCCAAATTCATTTGCATTATGTGATTAGACTAGTGAGTGTTTCTATGCATTTAGAGGTTCACTTTGTCATGAAAGTTGTTAAGGAAATTTATGTGTTTTTGGGTTTTTAGAATTTTTAATTGATTTATTTTAATTTCTAGCAACTTTACAATAGATAAATTCCTATTTATAGGAATAGCCTTTTTTTTTTTAGGTCGATTTGGGGTTTAACTAGGTTGGCTGGTTATTTTCCCTAATCGATTATTCACTCAAAAAGTGAATAAGTATCCAAAAAGGAATTTAATTCCTCATTTATCACTTTTCAATGAGAAAGTTGGAGAGTACAACCCAAAATCCTCTTCATGAGGATTTATTGTTTAGTTTTTTGTGGAAGCTACATGTGTCGGATCATTGCGAGATCGGGCGTATTGGATCTAGCTTGGGGAAACCTTGGATTACCACAATTTTTAGATAGTTTTGCAAGTTATTTATTTTATGGTTTAGATTCCCATTTTGCCTTTTTTTTATGAGGTAGGGCTTTCCTATTTTATGGTTTTGGCTCTATTTCTATTTCTATTTTTGGTAGCCATTTGTTCAAAGGCTGAGAACTAGTGTTCCCCTCCATTTCTATATGCTAACTCTACCTAGTTGGGTGGGTATGAGCATTTTCCTATTTTTCAAGTTGAGGGTTTGGAGTTTTTCACCATTATGCTGGCCATTTTTGCATATGATGTTCAAACTTAATTATTTTTGAATTTTTGGGGTTTTTGTACCCAAAGGTCAAATGGGTTTTAATTTTGAAGTTTTTCAAAATTTTGGATATTTTACCTCATTTTGTGTGCCACCTTATTTTCTTAAGTTTTTTTGGCACAATGTGGTTCACGGACCTAGATGATCCATTTGGATATCAACCAGACCACTATTGCACTCTTATGTTGCATTGGGATGCATGTCACACTTGTACTCCTGACTTTGTATTCGGTTGAGTGATTTTATAATTGGTGTTATGGTTTCTTTTGTACTTTTGTTATTGTTTCATGGACATTAGGATTCATGTAGAATCCATACTCTTAGATTGAGGTTGGTGGAGTGATTTCTTGATGTATGGTTTGATTGCCTTTGAGATTCATGTAGAATCTGTCCTTCCTGTATTGCTTTCAGTTGGGTGTTATCTTTTGCATTGTGTTATCATCCAGTCTTTGTGTTATGATCTTCGTGATGGTGGTGTGGCACATACGAGTATGTGCATGTACATTTGTTGGGTGACTTGCGAGGCTTGATCTTCCATGGTACTTCTAAAAGTTATGATCATTGGGGTTGGGTTGGAAATATGCATGCCCATGGGCACTTGTCATAGGATGAGCATAGGTAGGGTAGGGTAGCATATGGAGGGGACTTCTTTTTTGCAACCCAGTGCCTATTTCTTGAGGGTTGGCATGCAACATTTTTAATTAAGTGATGAATAAATAAAATATGTGAATTGTAATAAAATTTAAGATAACAAAAAAATGATTTAGGATGTGCTCATTCCATTGGGAAGTGAAGAGCTACCAGTACCAGCTTGGGCTTGTTGATGCCAAGTGACTCTCCATGATGTCACCCCCTACATAGTAGCCTATTAAGTGTCTGACCAGGACCTATACTTCTTGCATTGTCTTAGGTTCTTGGTTATAGCCATCATACTATCTGGCGTGAGTGTTAGCCTTGGGTGTGTAAGGACCCTCCTCGTACGTAATTATTAGATATGAATTTCTCTATAAAATATGTTATAAGAGATTAGAATGGATATAAACTAATGTTTTACTTTATGAATGCCCTGATGGAAATTTAGATCGGCCAAGGTACATCCATGTTTAAAATACCTAGTGATTTGAGAACTACTACATGATCTCGACTGTTTAAACACTAGATTCCACTAACGTTGATACAAGTCATTTTCGCTTGATAATAAGGGTGTTGATTTTGGTACCTTGAAAGTTAAGTTTTATGCTCTAAATAGTACAATATTCCTTAATTGGTGATATTTATGATGATAGGTATATGCATACCTAACTATGATTATTCTAGTATTTTAATCTAAATTAATAGATAAGTTATGTTATATTGACTTGAGATTTTTGATGATTAAATCTGAGGCTTTGCCTAACCCATCATAGCATAGTCGATACAGTACTATACTCATGACTCGATATGTCGGGACATTATTTGATGCACTGAACTTTTTTATGCTATTTTATGATGTGTGATTCTTTACTTTCAGATATTTGATTTCATCATTTAATTCTTTACAAACATGTATAATGATGAAGTAAATGAATGCAAAATTAACACTTTGATTTTCCAATTTTAATGAATAGAATGAAGTAAACAATTGATTTGTAGAAAATGGATGTTTTAATTTACATGAATTTCTTGATATGTATTTTTACATATATACATGTGTTTCTTGAACAATTGATGTGTGCAATGAGTGTGCAACAAATTTAGTCGAAAAATCCAATGGAAAGACAGAACTTAAACCCTTGTTAAATTGTGTTGTCTTTGTATTGTAATTCTTTGAAGGTTGTTATTTGGTCTTACTATTCTCCTAGCTTTTAATTGTTCCTATTAAGTCTTTAAGGTCTTAAAACATTAAATTTAAGTATCCTAGGGGTAAGGGTATGGATTGGGAGTACTTTCCACCCCCTTAACCTCTTACGTTGACTTTTGGGGTCACTCAAAAACCCTACTTTTGGTTGATTGCAAAAATTGATTTGTCTCTCTCATGAGTTGGTGACTCAAAACTCCACCTTGGGGTTACCTTAATCCTATTTGAGTTTGGAAGATATTTAGAGGCATTTTGGAGAAATTTTGGGGTTGTTACCCAATCTCTAGTTTTGGAGAGAAGTTTGAAGATGGAAGGAAAGGAAGGATAAGCTCTTCTCAACTTGTCATTTTACCATAACATTTTTTTGTGAAGGTATGGTTCTTCACTCTCTTGATCATGTTCTTCATATTGTTCATATTTTGATTCATGCATAAGGCATTGTGTTGTTCTTGTATTGCTTGCATGTATGTTGAGGTTGTTTTGGGAGGGATCTTAACTTGTTCTTGCTTTGAAATTTTAAGAGGATTTCATGGGGATTGTTTTGGCATCACTCACCCTTGGATAGGGAAGAAGTGGCCATGTATGGAGGAAGGGCCTTAGTTGGACCTCAATAGTGTAGAGTCTTCTCTCATGGTGAGAGGAGGGAAAGAGGGTAGGGTGTATGGGCCCCTGCTTGTCATCACATACCTTGTATGAAAAATTGAATTCTTTAAGAAGAGAAGGAATGAAAACCCTTGTTATATTGGCCTCGAAAGGGCATTTGTAGGAGAATGGAAGTTCTTGAATTTTAGCCCCAAAAGGGCTATGTTATGGTATGGTGATTGACATCTCCTATTGAGAAAATCCACCTCCTCCCTATTTTGGTTCAATGTTGAACCTATTGTGCAAAATTGAGTTGGGAATGCATGTTTGAATTGTTCATCATATATGTTGTTTTACCTTCAGGTCAGTCCTTGTCTTTCCCATGGTTTTGTTGATACATTGAAGACATTGGAAAAGATCTCTTGTGAAAGCCCTCGAAGAGAATTCAATTGAATTGTAACACTATGTAAAAATGTATTTAAAGTTTGATGTATTTGGCAAAGATGTCAGGTTTTCTTACTAGTTCTTTCCCAATGGAGCCTTAAATCAAGTTGATTAATAGAAGAGAAAGAAAGGATTGAGTAACAAATCTTGCCTTTGAATTTTATAATATTTAGTTATGTATATGTGCATGAAAGAGTGGATAAAGTGGTGATGGTCAATTTTCTAATGTTCAAGTTCAAAATGTTGTGACAGAAAGTATGTTATGTTAGAACTCTTATCCATATTATGTTATTGGGAAATAAATAAATTTGCATTGTTGATGAACTAAATTCTCAAGCCCCCTTGCTAAACTGTGTAATTAGTAAAATCCATTTGAAAAGGATATTCACACCTCTTGTTAAAATATAGTTGCAAAAGAAATATACATATCTCCACATACTTTTTTAAAAAAAGGACAAAAAGAGAGGAAACAAAATTCTCAAACATCCATCTACAGGATGCTGGAGTTTGTATGAGAGAAGATTCCTTTTTTGTTCAATTTGGAAACCATTTCAAAGAAGATCATGTGATTTAACAATGAATAAAATAAAATAAAATAAAAACAATAACATAAAAGCATGGACTCACCTTAGTCTACCAATAAAACTTTATTGCATTAACTTCTTCTTTTTAAAAAAAGAACAAAACTATCCATCCTAAGAAAGCGCACCCTATCCCCATGCTGGTCACATAAACTTTGGAGGTTGGGGTGATGATTAAGGGAAGTGATGTCAAACTTAAACCATGCAATTTGCACCAAGACAGCTATGGCCTTTAATTGATTTAACTAGGGACTTCAAAACTTTTACCTCCTCTCCATACATTTGCTTTCTAGCTAGCAAGTGGGTGACTTGGGACTATGTGCCCCAATGTTGTGTTAGATGTATGATTACCTAGTAGATGAAAATTAAGTTGGGGGGCAGTTTTACACGTGTTTAGATTGGCTTAAAAAAAAAAATCCTTCGTTCCTAGTCTTTTTGCTTAGCCAGTGTACCTTTTTCTTGGGCAATCTCATGGGGTTGCGTTTCCTTAAGCCTTGGTTAGCATGGCAGGTTGGGCCTTCAGCCACGTGAAGGGAGTGAAGGATCTAGGTGGCTAGGTAGGGGGTTAAAGGAGATTTTTGTGTAGTTAGTTTAGTTTAGGGTAAAGTGTTAGTATAGTTAGGTTAATAAAATGTTTAAGTTAAGACAGTTTCAAGTTGTTAAATAGTTTTAGTGTGCGCTACTATTGTTCTTTTTGTTTTATTAAAGTAATGCTAATAAGGTTGATGTTAGCATGTTAGTTAGGTAGAAAAATTGTTATTATATATTTTAGTTTGAGATTAGTTTAGGATCTAGTTATCAATTAATTAAAGTAAATTAGTTTGACTAATATGTTTTAAAATGAAAGTCAATTGATATGTTTTTGTTAGTTACTTAGTATAGTTTAGCTCTAAGTTTGTTTTTAATTACATTTTAGTGCATGCTTGTAAGCAATTGTAATGTCAAGTTGGTTAGTTTAGCTATCTTTTATATATATTAAATTTGGTATACTAAGTATTTAGATTTTGGTTAGTCTTGTCATAATATTTAACTTGAATTGGGTATAATTTAGATAATGTTAAAAAATTAGTTAGTTGTTTTATTTGACTTATTATCTAACCTTAGAGTAATGATGGCATTATTATGCCAGTTTGAAATAAAGTTGAGTTTTGGAGGTTAGATGTTTCAATTATGTTGATTTAAGTACGTTTAGTTAATTTTTTTTTGCTAGGTGTTATTTTAGATAGTTAGTTCTATGATCATGATATTTGTAAAATAATTAGAGTTACTTTTATTTAAATTATTATTAGAAGAATCCAATTATATTGGTAATTAATATTTTGATTAGTAACGTTTAGTGGGTAATAATAAGAGTTCTAAATCTATTGAGTGGACCTCACATTTTGATATAAACTTTGTCAAGAAGGGTTATAAAGTTAGTTTAGTATTTAGTGAAGTCTTATGTTTTAGAAAAGTTGGTGTCATCTTGGTTAATATGTTGTCTGAGATAAGTAAGTTTAGTATTTAGTGAAGTCTTATGTTTTAGAAAATTTGGTGTCATCTTGGTTAATATGTTGTTTGAGATAAGTTAGTTAGCATATTTAACTCGTCTTAAAAATAATCGAGATGTATTATAAGAGATCAAATTGTTCTAAAAAGCAAGTTAGTGTTACTTAATTCTCAATATTTGAGTTTAGTAATGGTTATTAAGTTAAGTTGGATTTACATCTTGTTTATCTTTATGTAGAATTAAGCTATGTTAGTTCATATTATTAAATTTTTTAAAAATAATTGGATTAATTTTAGAATTTTTTAGTTGTTGGCTCTCGTAGGGATTATTGAAAGGAAAATGATAGTAATGTATTAGCTTAAAATTAAAGTAATAATGGAACAAATGTCAAAATCAATTTAATAACAAATGTTCAGATTTAGCGATCTCTTCTTACTCTTTGATTATAAACTATTATTGAAATGTCAGGACAGCGTTAGGAGATCGTGTACCTATTTTCTTTATACCTATACTTTAACATGTGCAAATTAATTTTATCTAACGTAGTGGTGCTATTATCTCAAAAAAAAAAATGGTGTGTTTTGCACTAAATTTTGGGCATGACAGGATGCTTATTTTACGTGTGTTTGTGGTTGGATCATTATCTCCATTAGCATGGTGGGTATGGACCTATGGGTGCCATGTGGTTGGGAGGTGTAGCTACCTTCACCACTACTAGGGACTGGTGTATAGAGACAGTATTTTATCCTAGTGTGATCATTGTTGGATGTTGTCATTTGATGCTTTGGGTTCTAGAGTATGCATTCTTGTGATTTATGCTTTCATTAGAATGCTTGGATATCATGTTTATATTATGTTAGTTTATTTGATGCATTTTCATATTATGATGTTTAGCATATGACTAGATGATGTGAATTGTTGCATTGGATCACCTATTATTTATTGGTTTAGCATTTTCTTATTGTTTTAGTTGTTATAAATACTTTAGAATAACTAAGAGAGGGGGTGAATCAATTATTTATAGTCTAGCATGTACAATTCAAACTTTTTCACTAAGTATTGTGAGCCCATTCAGCCATTCATTCATCCAAACATTAACTTTCCTAATCAACAAGTTACTGCAAATCAACATGCAAGCATAACACATAAAAGATCAACACATAACATAGTGATTTATGTGGAAACCCAATTTAGGAAAAACCATTAGTAACATTCTACTAAATTCTCACTCTTCTATAGTGATGCCCTGTGAAAGGCCTACCTTGTTAAATGCTTACAACACACTATTAAATGTGACCTAGTTAAAGGATTTAAGCACCCTGTTAGAAGTGGGCCTGGTTAGAGGACTTTAGAACATTCACTTGGAATGCCACCCTGTTAAAGGATTTACAAAAGGTTGTTAGGCCAACCTAAGTCCATAAAATTTTCCTTCTATCCTAATTGAAAAAATTGCTAAAGAGTAACAATTAGGAATTTTGACTTGATTATAGCATACAACTTAACTTGCAGATCTTAGATCACTCTTCAGCTCTTCACATTGCTTGGCCTTCAATCTCTGCAACTCTTGACAGATTTCCCTCCTTTCAAGCTTAGTCTCCTTGAGTCTCCATGCTCATTGTACCAGTGTAATTATCTTTCTTTGACCACTTATTGAAGCAAAACCTCTATGCTCTTCTTTCTCCTAGATAACTTCTCCTTGACCCCCTTTCAACCACTTTTCAATTTGGCACTTTAGTAGTAGCATCAACAACATTTGCTTCCTGGTCTATGACTCATTAAATAGAAGTCTTAGAGTTGCTTTCCCACTTAATTCTTCCATTCTTTGATTTCAATTAATATGGATTAGGTAGGATTCATTATATATAACCCATATTTTGTTTCTTCTAGAAACTTCTTTAATAATCCTTTAGAATTCATCCAAAAATGATTTACATAGAATTCTATGACATCAACTCATCATCTATATCCTCCAACTAGTTCACAAAATTCAAGGCAACAACTTTGTTGGCTTGATTCGGTCAATCTTTGTCATTTAAAATAATTTAGTAGCTCAGTACTATTAAAATCCTAATACTCGACACATGCCGTGTTAATCGGCATCAACTACATTTTTACTGATGCTCAGCACCGAAAGTTCACTCGACACCAACTAAGATTTTTTGATGCTCAGCACCTAATTCTTTGCTTGGCACTTGAACTTCATTCGGCACCTGAAGATCACTTGGTACACACTATAATTTCCTATTGCTCTTCTCCAACTAAGAATTTTCTCAGCTTCAACTAGCTTGCTCAGCACACACTAATGAACTTAGTTTAAGCTTTTCAGTCAACCTTGTTACAACTTATTCTTCTAATGTTTCTAGTTGTGACCAACCTATGTATCTTCAAGTATGTTTTCAATGCATCATCTAACCATTATCTTAATTGATCCTTGCACTTCATTACAACATCATAACTCAACCTTTCCCTTAGTTGCTCTTGTTACATCTTGTTGATCAAATCCTCTTTATTAATCTACTAAGTGATAGTGCTTGGATCTTATAGGAAAATTTCATTTCTACAAATAATAGTTTTGACGTCAAGGACAAAACAATGATTGAAAACATTCTTTTAACAAAAAACTTCCTTCTTTGTAACAATCTCCCTCTTTGATCTTCAACAATGAGCTTTTCAATCAAATTTCTAACAATCTCCCTCTTTGACATTGATGGCAAACCAAACTGATCAACCAATAGACTAAACTTTTTAACCAAGTTCAAACAAGGTTAGATTAGTAAGTCAAATGCAAAAAAATTAAATTGTGTAACTATCAGTTTTCACATCTCCCTCTACTATCTTGATTGCTTCATTTCTTCTTCTCCCTCTTAGCTATTGTATCCTTGTTCTTTTCTTAATATTGTTGATCAGTTGCCTACTATTTCTCCCTCTTTAACAACAATGACAAAGACATATTAGCATCTTACCATGAAAGTGTAGCATTTTTAGACTCTTTCAATTTCTCCCTTTGTCACCTTTCCTGTGACTAATTTGTAACTTCTCCACTTTGATTACTTCAAGCATGAATCCTAAAGTAAACATCCTCTGCATCAATGTCTAAAATCTTCAACAATCAGCTCATTTGATGTAGGGAAGTCTTGCTTATTCTTAAGTAGGCTTGGCTATGGGTATCACCCCTAACTTACCTCTAAGATACTCAAAAGCATCTTTAGGTAGTGCTTTTGTGAAGATGTCAACAATGTGTTCCTTTGAGCTTACATATTCCATCTTCACTTGTTTGTCTTCCACCAACTCTCTTACATAGTGATATTTGATTACAGTGTGCTTGCTTTTAGCATTCATTACAAGGTTCTTTGATATGTTGATAGCACTTGTATTATCACAATAAAGTATCAAAGGCTCATTTACTTTTTCCTTCATACCTTGCAACAAATGTTTGATCCATACAATATTGGTGCAATTGATAGCAGCTGCAACATATTTAGCTTCTGCTGTGGACAATGAGGTACAACTTTTCTTTTTGTTACTTCATGTAATCAATCTCTTTCTCAAGAAAAGTGCTCTTCCACCAGTGCTTTTTCTTTCATCAATGTTACCTCCCCAATCTACATTAGTGTAGACTCTCAGTTCAAACTTTTCATTTTTCTTGTAGTACAAACTAAAGTCATCAGTTCCTTTTAGATATCTCAGTATTCTCTTCACTACCATCAGATGATTTTATCTTAGATTCAAAAAAAATCTTGTCACTATTTTAATAGCTAATGCAATGTTTAGTCTCCTATGTACAACATACTGTAGCTTTCCAATCATTTATCTTTACAATGTTTGATTTACTTTATTTGATTCATCATTCTTAGATAACTTATGTCTTGTTGCCATTGATGTGCTAACTAGTTTTGACTCTTCTAATCCAAATGTCTTGAGTATCTCTTTGATGTATTTGGATTGGGTCACAAATATGCCATGCTTCAATTGATGTACTTGCAATCCAACAAAGAACTTGATCTCTCCAAATATTGACATCTCAAACTCATATTTTGTTTGATTAGCAAAATCTTTGCATAGAGCATCTTTTTCCTCCAAATATTATATCATCAACAAAGATTTTTGATATCAAAATATCTTTACCTTTTCCATCTTTGATGTACAAGTTGTTTTTTTTATATCTTCTCTCAAATCATATCTTCACAAGATATTTGTGCATTCTCTCATACCATGCCCTAGGTGCTTTCTTCAATCCATAAAGTGCCTTGTGTAGTTTGTAGACTATGTTTTTGTTCTTGTCATCAACAAATCTCTTAGATTGTTGTATGTAGACTTCCTTTTCTAGTATACCATTTAGAAAAGTAGACTTGACATCCATTTGGTGGACTTTGAAACCTTTGTAAGTAGCATATGCAAGTAATGTTCTTACTCCTTCCATTCTTGCAATAAAGGCAAATGTTTCCCCATAATCGAGTTCTTCTTCTTGTGCATAGCTTTTGCAAACTAGTCTAGCTTTGTTTCTTGTTATTTCAACATTCTCATCAAGTTTGTTCCTAAACACCCATTTGGTACCAATTACATTCTTATCAGCTGGTCTAGGAACTAGGGTCTAGGTTTTTTTCTTCTCAATCTAATCTATCTCTTCTTCCATAGCTTTATACTAGTCATCATCTTGTACTGCATCTTTCACTATTTTGTGCTCAACCTTGCTCAGCAAACATGATTCATTTCTTAGTCTATTCCTTGTCATTGATCTTGCATCCTTGTCACCAATGTTGTTTCTTCATCTTCATCTTTATCTAATTCATCCTTCATGGCCACATAGACTACTTCATCATCATTCTCATCAAAATCTTCTTCAACAATGTAGAATCTTTTGCCTTTTTCCTTGTAGTCTTTGCTATCATCTTCTCTCTTATTTTTGTACTTTTTTCCTTCTTTGTAGTTCTTCTTCTATGTACACCTTGCAACAATATGACCTACTTCATTATATTTGAAACATATGATAGGGACTTTGAATTTACCTTTGTGTCTATGCAATCTTCTAGCCCATAGTGCTTCTAACTGTTCCACATCTTCTTCATCTGTGCTACTATCACTAGATGCATGCTTTAATTTTCTTCTCTTCTTGCTTGATGTCTCCTCCTTAGTGTCTTTTATTGTAATTATGGCCTTGAAAGTTTATTCAAGGTTCTCAGGTCTGTAGTTATCAAAGTTGGACAATTCAAATGTAGTAAGTCTTCCCACTATACCTTCAAAGGTTAGTGTGTTTCCTTGTACACACCTCAGCTCTTGGATGGTTAAAACTCTAATAGCATAGATAGGGAGTAGAGTTCTTAAGTATTTTTTGTTAACAATTTCTTCTTCCAATTGACCCTAAGACTTCTTATTGCACTTACCACTTCTTTCATTCTAGTAGCATATTGAGCAACATTTTCTCCTTCCTCCATTTTCATGTCATCAAACTTTCCTTTGAGACTTTTTCTCTTTCCTCTCTAGACATTTTGATCTCCTCCATAGATATCTATTAGGGCTTTCAACATCTTGAATGTAGTGTTACAATCTTTGATATCATATTCTACATAGCTGAGTGTAGAGGTAATCTCCAGCATTGCTTTATTGTGCTCCTTCCTTTTGCTCAAATCATTTGTAGTAAGAGGTCCAGCTGGATTTACATGTTCTATTCCAATTGAGGTTTGTGTATAGTCACCTATTGATCTAAGGTGCAATTTCATCAGAATCTACCATGCAAAAAAGTTGTCTTTGTTGAGCTTGGGAACTTCTCTCTTGGACATCTTGATCTTCTTGCTTGTAGTACCTTGAAACTAAATCAATAGATGGCTTTGATACCAATTATTACAAATACTTTAGAATAACTAAGAGGGGGGAGGGGGTGAATTAGTTATTCAAGGTCCAACATGATCAATTCAAACTTTTTCACTAAGTGTTGTGAGCCCATTCAACCATTCATTCATCCAAGGATTAACTTTCCTAATCAACAAGTTACTATAAATCAATGTGCAAGCATAACACATAAAAGATCAACACATAAGACAGTGATTTATGTGGAAACTCAATTTGGAAAATACCACCAGTAACATGCTACTCAATTCTCACTCTTCTGAAGTGATGTCTTGTGAAAGGCTTGCTCTATTAAAGGCTTACAACACACTGTTAAATGTGACCAGGTTAAAGGATTTAACAACCTTGTTAGAAGTGGATCTAGTCAGAGGACTTTAGAACATTCATTTGGAATTTCATCCTATTAAAAGATTTACAAATGGTTGTTAAGCCAACCTAAGTCCATAAGGTTTTCCTTCTATCCTAACTGATACAATTGCTAGAGAGTAACAATTAGGAATTTTGACCTGATTATAGCATACAACTTAACTTGCAGAACTCATATCACTCTTCAACTCTTCACATTTTCTGGCCTTCAATCTTTGCAACTCTTGATATCTTAGTCTCTTTGAGTCTCCATGCTCATTGTACTAGTGCAATCATCTTTCTTTGACCACTTATTGAAGTAGACCCTCTATGCTCTTCCTTCTCCTAGATGCCTTCTCCTTGACACCCTTTTAACCAGTTGTAAATTTGGCACTTTAGCAACATCATCAACAAAATTTGCTTCTTGGTCTATGACCCCTTAAATAGAAGTCTTGGAGTTCCTTTCCCACTTGATTCTTCCATTCTTTAATTTCAATTTGTATGGATTAGGTAGGATTCATTATATCTAACCCATATTTTGTTTCCTCTAGAAACTTCTTGAATAATCCTTTTGAATTCATCCAAAAATGGTTTACATAAAATTCTATGCCACCAGCTCATCATCCATATCCTCCAACTAGTTCACAAAATTCAAAGCAACAACTTTTTCAGCTCAGATTTGGTGAATCTTCATCATTTAAAATAATGCAGTAGCTCAGTACTATTGAAATCTTGATGCTCAGCACATATTGTGTTACTCGACATCAACTACATTTTTACTGATGCTCAGTACCAACTAAGATTTTTTGATGCTCGACACCTGATACTTTGCTTGGCATTTGAATTTCACTTAGCACCTGAAGATCACTTGGCACACACTAGAATTTCCTATTGCTCGGCTCCAACTGAGAATTTTCTTGACTTCAACTAGCTTGCTCAACACCCACTAATGAACTTAGTTTAAGCTTTGTAGTCAACCTTATTACAACTTATTCTTCTAATATTTTTAGTTGTGACCAACATCTGTATCTTCAAGTATGTTATCAATACATCATCTAACTGTTGTCTTAACTTATCCTTGTACTTCATTTCAACATCATAACTCAACCTTTCCCTTAGGTGCTCTTGTTACATCTTGTTGATTAAATCATCTTCATCAATCAACTAAGTGATAGTGCTTGGATCTTATAGGTAAATGTCATTTCTGCAAATAGTAGGTTTGACATCAATGAAAAAACAATGGTTGAAAACATTCTTTTAACAACAAACTTCCTTCTTTGCAACAATCTCCCTCTTTGATCTTCAACAATGATCTTTTCAATCATATTTCCAACATTAGCATGTTAGATTTCCTTATTATAATGATCAACATATGATAGGTGATGTTATCTACTTGAAGGATTATCTCATGCTTTTCTACTAGCATGTTATATTTTTTTATGCTTATATTGTAGCATGTTTTAGTAGCGATGTCCCTATTATGATAGTACTAATGATTTGATCAGTGGCTTGGGATGTTACATGTGGGGGATGGCTAGGATCCATGATGGTCTTATGATGCTATTGACAGTTGGGAGGAACTATGTACTTAGTTGTTTTGTACATTGTGATGTTTCTTATGCTCATTGCAATGTTGCTTTCAGTACATTCATTACTACTTTGGTTTAGATGGATAGATATTTCTCTTTCCTTATTATTTATGCACTCGAGTATTCATTCCTCGATTTACATGAATTTGGTGCTCACCAGTGTGGAGGTTTTCCTATTTTTTATGTTTTTTATTTATGCTTTGTTGTCACATTCATGTGTTTTCTTGCATGGAAATACAGTTCCTTACGTGAGAATGTACTTCCTCATGTGAGAATGTACTTCCTCGAGAAAGAATGTACTTCATTACATAGGGATACAAATCCTTGTGTAGTGTGAAATGAATCCTCATGTAGAACCATGTACTTTCTCATGCAAAGTGATGCAAAGTCTCACACAAAACTTGAGACCAGTGCACTTCCTCACACGAGAAATAGAAAGTAGTTAGGCTTGGCGAAGGAAGTTTTGGAAGTTGGTTTTGGACACCTTATTGGATTTCCCACCTTTCTAGTTCAAAATAGTCTTTCTAGGGGTTTAAAATATATCAGTTAAGATATATGTTGACATATATTTAATTCCTTATACTTAAGATATATTTTAATATATGTGATGAATATTTTGAGATAGGTTTCAGACCTCTCTGAGATAAACTAAAGATTCTAGGAAATTTTAGGGATTTAGGATTATACAATATGTGCTAAGAACAATAAAGGCTAAGAAAAAACAATATTGAGCATTAGGAAATAGTAAAGGCCAAGAAACAAAGAGTTTATATAAAAGTAAGGAATGGAACAAATTTTTAAGAAAAATAATTGTCAGGCTGACTTGGAAGGGATATTTAATTTTTTAAGAGGTTCTTTTAGAATTTTTAATACTTTTACAGGTTGTTACAAAACATTTACACATTCTGGATCACAGATCCCTATGTTGTGTGTTCTACAATCATGATGAACATGCAAAACATGGAATCATCTAGAAAACTCTTCACAATTTTTTTTTTATTGTGATGATCTTAACCTAGATCATGTGCCAACAAAGAAGGAGACAAAAATATTTTATGTACAAACATGAAGTTATATAGTGTGAAGGATTCAGATCAAATTAGAATTCATTGAAGGGTTTTGTTATCATCTAGTAGAACAAGTGACCTAGTCATAGCAATAAAGTGAAAGTGAAAGGCAAGAGATATCAAATCAGAGGAGAGGGATAGTTAGCAAGGAGAAGACTCAAAATTATCTTGTAGAGAAAACTAAGAGTCAGGAACTAAATCATCTTTAATCAACTTGAATCAGGATAAATCTCTTAATAGAGTGGTCTTAACAGATCTTTGTAAATCTCCTAAAATAGTCCTTACTTTTTTGTAAGTGTTAAATAATCTAACAAGGTGAGACCTAGCAGTCTCTTAAGCATTTAATAGAGAAAAATCCTCATATAGTAAATCATATTTTATGATAAAACATTGTAAAAATCAAGGGTTAAGTTTATTACTATAGCAGTGAAGATTTGTGGGTGTCATCCCCACCCTAGTTTTACCATCACCTTGGAGGGTTTTTGGATAACAAATATTCCATTATGTGTTTTATTTTTATGCATGTGATTGATCATATTTATATGGTACAAAATATATACATTACTAGTTTTACATGCAAAAATTGTTGATAGATGTGGATGAATCTAAGGAAAGTATAAAGTGTTTAAGATTCTAATTCACCCCCCCTCTTAGTGTCTATTTTATTATGTTTATTCATCCAACAATTAACTACTAGTATCAAAGCATTGGTTCTCTACAAGAAGCTTAATAGCTTGGAGATTAGATCTTGGAGATGGAGTAATTCAAAGTAGATAATGTTATTGATAATCAAATGATGACATCTAACTCATACCGTAGAAACTTGAGAAGGAAAGATAAGATCTGAAGGCTTCCCTTAAAAGAAGAAAAGAAACTACCATCCAAATAAAAAATATTCCTATGAAGAAGTTTAGAATAAAGGACTATTTGGTACAATCAACCCAAATGAAAGAGCATCTAGTGATCTACTTGATAGGAAAAAACTCTTCAATAAAGAAATAAGAGGACTAAAAAGAGAACATGAAGTCCAATCAGTAATACTATGTGAAATGACTAAATAAAAGAAAAAATATGAAGAAGACAAAAGGGTAATGGCTACCAGAGTTGAAGAAAGGATATCATATGTGCAAAAGCTCATAAATAATCAACTAGACATGATGAATTAACTAATTATTTCAAATGAGGAATTGAATCACAAGGATGCAAAAATTGAAAATCCCAAATCACAATAAGATATATTGAAGAACAAATTAAAAAATGAAGAAGAATCTATATGTGAGAAATATGTTAGCAAGTAATACTAATCTATTAAATGAACAAACGCATTAACTAGCATAAAAACCATAACATATATGAGAGACAAAGTGAAACCCTCAAATGAGAATATGAGCCAAGAAATGGCTCTCCCAATGAGGATGGTCACTTGATTTAGGGATGAGTCTATTTGATAGGATTTGGAATGTATGCTCAAGCTTCAAACTAGCTTCAATGGAGATTTTTGGGATTTTTGGTGTGGATGCATGCAAAAGTATGGATTTGGCTTCAAAATGGCATTATAACTTTGCTTGATGGATTGTGATGAAAAGGCTTGGGAGGGGATTCAATTTATAGGCTAAGGGCTTGAGGGATGGAGGGCTAAGATGGAAAGAAAGATGAAAGCTTAAGGAGGGCTAAGATACACTCAAAGGGAAGCACATGGATTGTTCTTGTTTAGCACCAATCAGGGAGTGACACATGTCACAAGGTGAGTGGATGGAGGAAAGAGGAAGGATGAGTCAACAAAGGATGCTCAAGGGATAATATCTTCATAAAGACCTTTCATTATGGCTTGTAAGAGCTTGTAAGAGTCTTTATGGCTTTTGTAAGAGCATTCATTGCTAAGTGGTTGGGATATTTTGAGGGGAGTTGAGATTATTGACTTTCCTTGGCTTAGGAAAGTCATAAGCTTGCTTAGGGAATGTGACAACATTAGGGGGTGGATTAGGCTTGGGTTTAGGATTAGATTAGGGATGTTAGAGATTTGCAAGTGGATATCATTCATGAAGGTGGGTGAGTTAGTGGCTAAGCTTGGTTAGTATGGGTGGATGGGGTGGATTAGGCTAAAAAGAGGGTTTAGGGATAAGTTAGGGGCTGTTAGATTTGAGGGCTTTATTTATACAAAAGATTTATTTGATAAATGGGGATTTTGGAATTAGATAGAAGAATAGGATTTAATTGATAAATAATAGGTTATTTGATTTATCAATTAGGACTATAGATGTTTAATTAAATTAATCAGCTAGGGGATGGCAAAGGATTAATTAAATAATAATTTAATTAATGATGCCTTTAGAGATGGCTAAATTAGACTACCAAAGTGGTGTAATCAAATTTAGGTGTCTACAAAATCCATAGAAAGATTCAACAAGCATGTAAGAATCTACCTTAGGGTAGAATTCACCCAAGACTAAGGTACTCAAAACACAAGCACAAATTAGACCAGAGTATGATCAGAATACGTGTATAGTATTCAATACAATGTACAAGTACACTAGGAGTGCCTAAATATAAAGGCCTCTAAGATGCATCTAGAATGCCTCAGAATCAGTATCATGATAAGTCATACAACCAAGCACATCTAAAGTCAAGATTTTCTAATACTCTCTAGAAATTGTATTAGATTTAAAAATCCTATGGACTTAGGTTGGCCTAATAGCCATTTGTAAATCCTTTAACAGGGTACCATTCCAAATAAATGTTTTAAAGTCCTCTAACTAGGTCCACTTCTAACAGGGTGGTTCAATCTTCTAACAAGGTCACATTTGACAGTGTGTTGTAAGCCTTTAACAGGGCAAGCCTTTCATAGGGCATCACTTTAGAAGAGTGAGAATTGAGTAGCATGTTACTAGTGGTTTTTCCCAAATTGGTTTTCCACGTAAATCATTGTGTCATGTGTTGATTTCTTATGTGTTATGTTTGCATGTTGATTTATAGTAACTTGTTGGTTAGATAAATTAAAGCTTCGATGAATGAATGGTTGAATGGGCTCACAATACTTAGTGAAAAGTTTTGAATAGAATATTTGGACCTTGAATAACTAATTCACCCCACCTCTCAATTATTCTAAAACATTTGTAACAATTTTTATCAGAGCCATCTACTGATTTAGTTTCAAGGTACTAGAAGTAGGAAGATCAAGATGTTCAAGAGAGAAGTTTCCAAGCTCAACAAAGAAGAATTTGCTACATGGAAGAGTCTGATGAAATTGCACCTTGGCTCAATAGGAGACTATGCACAAACCTCAATTGGAATAGAACATGTAACTCTAGGAGGACCTCTTATTGTAGATGATTTGAACAAAAAGAAGGAGCTCAATCAAGAAATGCTAGAAATTACCTCTCCACTTAACTATGCAGAATAGGATGACATCAAAGATTGTGATATTGCATTCAGGATGTGAAAAACATTATTAGAAATCTATGGAGGAGATTAGAATTTCTAGAGAGTAAAAAGAGAAATCCTAAGAGGAAATTTTGACGACATGAAAATGGAGGAAGGTGAAAATGATACTCTGTATGCTGCAAGAATGAAAGAAGTGGTAAGTGCAATAAGAAGTCTAGGTGGTCAATTGAAAGAATAAACTACAGTCAGCAAATACTTAAGAACTCTAGTCCCTATCTATGCGATTAGAGTCTTAGCCATCCAAGAGTTAAGGTGTGTACAAGGAAACACACTAACCTTTGAAGGAATAGTGGGAAGACTTACTGCATTTGAGCTATCCAATTTTGATAACTATAGACCTGAGAACCTTGAATCTACTTTCAAGGACAAGATGACAATAAAAGACACTAACGAGAAGACATTAAGAAAGAAGAAAAGTAAAGGAAAACATGCATCCAGTGATAGCAGCATAGATGAGGAAGATATGGAACAATTAGAAGCACTACTGGCTAGGAGATTCCATAGAGGCAAAGGTAAATTCAAAGGTAAGATCCTTATTATATGTTTCAATTTTGATGAATTAGGTCATATTGCTACAAGATGTCCATAGAAGAAGAACTATAGAGAAGGAACAAACAGAAAAACAAGAGTGAAGATGATAGCAAAGATTACAAAGAGAAAGGCAAAAGATGCTACATTGTTGAAGAAGATTCTAATGAGAATGATGATGAAGTAGTCTATATAGCCATGAAGGATGAATAAAACAAATATGAAGATGAAGCAACAGTATTGGTTACCTGTGTGAACAAGAATAACAAGTGGATCATAGACAATGGATGCTTCCATCACATGACAGGAGATAAAAGTAAGTTCATCACCTTTACTCAATATGATGGAAATAGCATTAGATTTGGTAATGATGCCCCATTTCAAATCAAAGGAAAAGGTTCTATTAAGCTCATAGAGAAGATTTCATGTGACAATGCATACTATGTTGAAGGATTGAACTACAACTTGTTGAGTGTATCACAGTTAGGCAATATAGGTTGCAAAGTTGAATTTGGAAACAAAACTGCCAAGATCTATGACACTAATGGAAAGCTGATAGGAGAAGGTCAAAAAATTAGGAGTACTCTATTTTACCTAGATATGGAAGATGCAACATTTCTTGCTATTAGATTTGATTATGTGTGTTTGTGGCATAAAAGGCTGTGTCATTTTAACTTTGACAATATGATTAGCATCAACAAAAAGAAGAAGGTCATAGGGTTGCCCAAGTTGAAGAAACCTAAAAACACAATGTACAAACAATGTCAACTAGGGAAGATGACTAAGTATAGTTTCAAAATAAAAGCATACACTTCCAAGGAAGTACTAGAATTAGTCCATATAGACTTATGTGGTCCAATAGAAGTACAAAGCTACCTAGGAGAGAGTTACATAATGCTATTTATAGATGGCTATTCTAGGATGATGACTATTATGTTCTTAAAGAAAAAATTTGATGCATTTAAAATGTTTAAGTGGTATTTGGCTAGATTTGAGAAGGAAATAGGAAAGAACCTAAAATGCCTAAGGTCAGACAGAGGAGGTGACTTTACATCAAAGGAGTTTGAAATATTTTGCAATGACAAGGGTATCAAAAGGAAAACATCAACACCAAGAACTCCACTAGAAAATGGTATTTCTAGAAGGAGGAATAGATCAGTAATTGACTATTCTAGGACCTTGATGATGGAGAAAAATGTTGTACTAAAGTATTGGAGAGAAGTTGTAAGTACTATAGTCTACACACATAATAGAGTTCAAGTCAAGAAAGGTACAAATACAACACATTTTGAATTGTCATATGGTCACTCACCTAATGTTAAAAATTTCAAAGTTTTTGGATGTAAATGCTATATTCTTAAAGATACTAGAAATGAAAAGTTTGATGCAAAACATGATGAAGGCATATTCCTTGGATACTCCACTAGAAGTAAAGAATATAAATGTTTGAATACTAACACTAACAAGATTGTGGAGAGAGCAAATGTAAATTTTGATGAGCATGTAGAAGTTAAGGTTGATGAGTCTAAGCAAATAGAGAAATATAGATCCTTTGTATACTTTTATGAAGGAATGTTTGTTGAAAACAATGCTACAAATCAAGATGGGAATTAGCAACAAATTTCAGTATCTACTAAGTCTCAACCAGTGAATGTCGAGCTATATTCAGAAGCTGAGTTGCAAAATGTACAAAATACACATTTTGATTCTAAAAATAGTTCACATGAAAGGAATGATGAAGTGCTTAATGAAGAAGAAAAAAATGATTTGAAGTTGAAGGATCAAACATGGAAAGAAGTATAGAATCAAGGCTAGCCAAGTACGTGAGAAGACATCACCTTGTAGATCAAATCATTGGTGACAAGGATGCCAAACCAATGAAAAAGAATAGACTTAGGAATGAATCATGTCTAGTGAGAAAGGTTGAACCTAAAATAGTGAATGATGCACTACAAGATGGTGACTAGTATAAATCCATGGCAGAAGAGATAGATCAGATTGAGAAGAATAAAACATGGTCTCTAGTTCCTAGACCAACTGATAAGAATGTGATTGGTATCGAATGGGTGTTTAGAAACAAACTTGATGAGAATGGAGAGATAACAAGAAAAAAAGCCAGACTAGTTTGCAATGGTTATGCACAAGAAGAAGGATTGGATTATAGGGAAACATTTGCCCCTACTGCAAGAATGGAAGGAGTAAGAGCATTACTTGCATATGCTACATATAAAGGTTTCAAAGTCTACCAATTGGATCTGAAGTCTACTTTTTTGAATGGTATACTGGAAGAGGAATTCTACATAGAACAACTAGAGGGATTTGTAGATGAGAAGAAATCAAATTCTTTGTTGGATTACAACTAGATCAATTAAAGCATTGCATATTTGTGACCCAATCTCAAGGAAGTACTCAAACATTTGGGTTAGAAGAATCAAAACCAGTTAGCACACCAATAGAAATAGGCCATAAGCTATCCAAGAATGATGAATCTACTGAAGTAAATTAGACAGTGTATAGGTCAATGATTGGAAAGCTACAATATGTTGTACATAGTAGACTAGACATTGCATTAGTTGTTGGAATAGTAGCAAGATTTTCTACAAATCCAAGAGAAAATCACTTAATGGCAGTGAAAAGAATATTGAGATACCTAAAAGAAACTAATTACTTTGGTTTACACTACAAGAGGAGTGAAAATTTTGAACAGAGAGCCTACACTAATGCAGATTGGGGAGGTAACATTGATGATAGAAAAATCACTAGTGGACGAGCACTTTTCTTGGGAAAAAGGTTGATTACATGGACTAGTAAAATGCAAAGCTACACCTGACAGTCCAATATTGAAGCTAAATATGTGGCAAATGCTATAAATTGCACCAATATTGTATGGATCAAACACTTTCTACAAGGTTTGAAGGAAGAAGTAATTGAGCCTATGATACTTTATTGTGATAATACAAGTGTTATTAACATATCAAAGAATCCAAAAATGCATGCTAAAACTAAGCATATTGCAATCAAGTATCACTATGTAAGAGAATTGGTGGAAGACAAGCAAGTGAAGATGGAATATGTTAGTTCAAAGGAATAAATTTATGATATCTTCAAAAGAGAACTACCTAAAGATGCTTTTGAGTATCTTAGAGGTAAGTTAAGGGTGATACCCCTAGCTAAGGCTAACTAAAGAAAAAATATGATTGCCCTGCATAAAATGAGTTGATTGTAGAAGATTTTTTATATTGATGCAAAGGATGTTTACTTTAGGATTCATGCCTAAAGTAGTAGAAGTGCTAAAGTCCCAAATGAGTTATAAGAAAGGTGAAAGAGGGAGAAATTGAATGAACCTGTAAAAGCTGCACTTGCATACTAAGATGCTTATATGTCTTTGACATTGTTGTCAAAGAGGGAGAAGATGTTTGAAACTGATCAACAAGATGCAAGGATCAAGAGGAAGAAATATCAACAAATTGATTAAATCAAGATAGAGGGAGAAATTGATAGAAATAATCAAAGGCTGATCAGAATAGTAAAAGATGAGCAATACATAAGGAGAAAGACAAAGAACAAGGATACAACAACAAAAAGGGAGAAGTTGAAATGAAGCAATCAGAATAGTAAAAGGAGATGTGAAGTTTGAGTTTAATTTTTGGCATTTGACTTACCATTCTAACCTAGTTTGCATTTGGTTGAATAGTTTAGTTTGGTGGTTGATTAGGTTGGTTTGCCGTCAATGCCAAAGAGGGAGATTGTTGAAAATTTGATTGAAAAGCTCATTGTTGAAGATCAAAGAGGGAGATTGTTGCAAAGAAAGAAGATTGTTATTTTCAATCATTGTTTTTTCATTGATGTGAAGCCTGCTACTTGTAGGAATGACATTTTCTTATAAGATCCAAGTACTATCACTTAGTTGATTGATGAAGAGGATATGATTAACAAGATGTAACAAGAGCACCTAAGGGAAAGGTTGAGTTATGATATTGTAATGACGTACAACGTTCATTAAGATAATGGTTAAATATTGCATTGATAGCATACTCAAAAATACAGAGGTTGGTCACACTTAGAAACATTGGAGGAAGAAGTTGTAACAAGGTTAAATGCAAAGCTTAAACTAAGATCATTAGTGGATTTTAAGCAAGTTAGTTGAAGCTAAGAAAATTCTCAGTTGGAGCTGAGTGACAACAAATTATAGTGTGTGTTGAGTGATCTTCAAGTGCCAAGTGAAGATCAAGTGTTTAGCATCATAAAATTCTTAGTTGGTGCTGAGTGATCTTCAGGTGTTGAGCATTAGGAAAAACACAATGGCTGCCAAGTAACATAGTATGTACCGAGCACAAATATTTCAATAGTGTCAACCTATTGCATTATTTCAAATGATGAAGATTCATGAAATCTGAGTTAACAAAGTGGTTACATTGAATTTTGTGAACAAGTTTGAAGATAAGGATAATGAGTTGGTGGCACAGAATCCTATGCAAACCATTTTTGGGAAAATTCTAAAGGATTATTCAAGAAGTTTTTAGAGGAAACAAAATATGGGTTAGATGTAATAAATCCTACCTAATCAATATGAATTGAAATTAAAAAATGGAAAAATTGAGCAAGAAAAGGAACTCCAAGACTTCTATTGAAGGAATCATAGACCAAGAAGCAAAGAGCTGCTGATATTGTTGCTACAGAAGAGCCAAAATCTACAAAGTGGTTAGAGGGGTGTCAAGGAGGAGACATCTAGGAGAAGGAAGAGCATAGAGGCTATACTTCTATGAGTGGTCATGAATAGATGATTTCACTGGTACATTGAGCATGGAGACTCAAGGAGACTGAGCTTGAAAGGAGGGCAAGCTATTAGAGTTGTAGAGATTGAATGCCAAGAAAGGATATGAGCTAAAAAGTAATCTAAGATCTGCAAGCTAAGTTGTATGTTGTGGTCAGGTCAAGATTTTCTAATACTCTCTAGCAATTATATTAGATCTAAAAATCCTATGGAATTAGGTTGGCCTAACAGCCATTTGTAAATCATTTAATAGGGTAGCATTCCAAGTGAATGTTCTAAAGTCCTTTAACTAGGTCCACTTCTAATAGGGTTGTTAAATCCTCTAATAAGGTCACATTTGACAGTGTGTTGTAAGTCTTTAATAGGGTAGGCCTTTCATAGGGCATCACTTCATAAGAGTGATAATTGAGTAGCATGTTACTGGTGGTTTTTTCCAAATTGGGTTTCCATGTAAATCATTGTGTCATGTATTGATTTCTTATGTCTTATGCTTGCATGTTGATTTACAGTAACTTGTTGGTTAGATAAGTTAAAGCTTGGATGAATAAATGGTTACTATACTTAGTGAAAAGTTTTGAATAGGACATTTGGACCTTGAATAACTTATTCACCCCCCAACCACCACCGCCCCCCCCCCCCCCCCCCCCCCCCCCGCCTCTTAGTTATTCTAAAACATTTCTAATAGGAAGCTTCATCGACTGGTGGAATGAGGAAAGAGGTTAGTAAAATTCAACTAGTGAAGAGTGACACTCCTCCTCCACCTAATTTTGTGCTATTCTAGATTGAGATGAAAAGAGACTCAATGGGTGTGCTATCTTTGATACCACCAATGTCATTATGATCCATCATTTTAGAAGCTATTATATATGAAAAATTGGAGAATTGGCATATTATGAAATTAGGGAAGGTGTCTAATGAATTAATTTTGAATTATAAATTCCAAAATGTTGAGAGGAAAGGGTTAACTCATGCCCTATACTTCCTATGAAATTTCAAAATCAAGTTTACTAAAGTTATTTTGAGAATTCATGACATGAAATATTTTTTACATAATGGACTAGTGGAGATTACAAAGAAAATGATACATAGGGTTACAAGTTAAAAATATCCTAGACAAGAAGTAGAGGCAAACACACAAGTTGAGTGGAATGGATGTTGTTTCATTGCAAAGGCTTATGATCCATAGATTGAATTTTTAGTGAGATTCATTGCTCACAAATTCTATCAATCACACAAATTGAAAAATGTACCTTGTATGGTTGTGGATAAAGCATGGAAGATTGTGATGAAAGATCATGAGTATGATCTTGTTGAGCTACAAAAGTTACAACTTGTAGAGAATCTATCATTAATAAGAAAAGAAAAGAATTCAATGAAAAAGTTCATATCCCTCATTGTTTGTATTTTCTTTTAAATCCAAAAGCATTTTCTTGGCATTGGAGATGTTGTAGGGAGCAAGGAAAACCAATGAAAAGATAGGTCAATGAGTATATTACTCAATTGGGAGAAAATTTTAATAATGTAATCAATGCCTATTTTGATGAATTTAAGAAAAGGATGAAAATGAGAATGAGGATTCCTGAAGATCTGGTCACAAAATATTACACCAACATATGCTTTATTGTTGACACACACAATACTTTTGTATAGGAAGTTAAGCCAAGGAAAACTTGGTTACAAAGTTTTGAATATGAAATAAATAGTGATGTTGTAAGTGAAAACATTGATGCACTACTAAAAGAAGAGATAGATGCCAAGGTTGAACCTTTTAGTATATATGAGGAAGCCAAACCAAGAATAAATTTTAACATCAAGATAGGTTCCAAATAGAAGAAAAGGAAGAAAATGATTGAAGACCTAGAAGCTAAGCTAGTCACCCTAGGTAAGGGAAAGGAAACTTTGAAATTAACACAAGGTCTTGGTGAAGATGATGAACAAAAATGTAGTGATGAGGAAGAGGTAGAAGAAGGTGACAAGGGTAAAGCCCTAGTTTTTATCATGCCACTAAGAAAGAAGGCTAGAGGAACAAAGAAGAAGTGGGTAGTGACACCTCCACCATCAAATAAGATAATGACTAGGGTAGCTGCTAGTGTCAAGAAGATTGCACTAGTTAGAGTTATGTCTGATCTATCCAAAGAGCAACATGATACATTTTTGGAGTAGTATAGGAATAGATTTATTCCAAATTATGGGACATTTTTTATATTGATAAATAAAGAAGAAGTTTTACGACAACAAAGTGAGTTGCTATGGAAGAGTATTTTTGGGTTATCTACAAAGAAAGTTGAGATAGACACTACAAACATTAAAGATAATTATAGTAGTGGATAAATTTTAGGTGTGTTGAGTCCACAAGGAAGTATTTCCCCTATACATGTTGACATCTCTAACACTCTAGAGGCTCAGTAGTCAAGGCTTACAAATTTAGAGGTAGACGATGAAGATAGAGAAGCAAGTGTAAATATTACAATTGTTTCAACACCTCATATTGAGGAAGACAAAACATAAATTAAGGACGAAGAGAGTGCAACTATTATTGTCTCATGCATTGATGTACAAACAAGACTGAGTGGTGACACCCCCTCACAAATTGGCTATTTGCAAGATCGTGGTCAACCAAACCATTCCCTTAAGTGGTAATGAAAAATTAGCAAATCAGGGTTATCTCAACTCAACATGCAATTTTCAACTTTTTATGAACTTTCTCTAAAAAAATTGAGAGAAACTAATCTCTAGGAAATAGAATTTAGTTTCTAAAATACTAGGTCTTATCTAAAAGAAATAAAAATTGATTGGTCAAAATTTTGAATTTTAATGCAATAGTACGAAAATTTTAGGACAAAAATAATAATTAGATGTATGTTTGACCACTTTAATCAAAATCAAATGATAATATTTTCTAATAAGATTCTAGATATAAGAACCAAACTCATGGCCAAATGTGACACATGTTTTTTTGTATTTTTATTCTAAATAAATAATTAATTATGAATTTTCTACTATAGAATTTTTGGAATAAAAAAAGTTATGTGTATGACCAACTTAACTAATTCAAAACACTAAAAAAAAAAAAATCTTTTTTTCCCTTATAGTAGAAGAAGCATAGTATGTGATGCATCTTTTGCATTTCAAAAATGTTGTACCATTTGAAAGTTGAAGTTATTTTTCAATCAGTGTGTCAATCAACACTTTATATGTAACTCCATTAGAAAATAAGTAATAATTATTTAGAACTTGTAATTTGACAAACATTACATTTATGGAAAGATAAGAACATTTTTAAGAAACCCTTTTTGTTTCATTGAATTTGGGTGAAATAAAAGTCATCAAATACATGTTTGAAGTAAAACACACACAAGAACATGACAAAAACATTTTTTTGGGATGTTTTTAAAGTTGACCATGTAGGGTTCATATCCAAAGATATATTAGGACTTATAAAAGTATTAATTTCTTTGTTTGGTATCAAGATGGGTGGGAAAAAAGTTGGAATAAATTTTGAAATGGTTTGAGGCATTTTAGAACTACATATTTTTCAAATTGCCACTTTTTGGCATACCATGATTCTACACATACCCAACTACTAAGGCAGTGCCAAGCAACAACACCCTACACTTAGCAGAAAGAGGAAAGCAATAAAATATGTTTAATTAGATATTGAAACTAGTATGAATGAAATAATTAAGATTCCACAATTTGATCTGGCAAATCTCACCTTGGATAAAAATATTTTGCTACAAGAAAATTTGAAGAAGAAGAAGAGAGGAAGAGCTAAGGAGAGAGCTCAATTAGAAATAGGTATTAGATGATGTAAATAATATTTTTGTTAATGCTTTTCATATTTAGAATCTTTAAGAAGATGTACCAATAATAGACCAACTTTTAAATATAATTGATCAAGTGAATGTTGGAGTTATGGAATCAAATTACAATCTAATAGATTGGTCAGCTAGAAGGTTTGAAACCAAGATTGTGGACAAAGTTTTCATAACTATTTCCATGAAGAAAGTGCAGCTACAGGAGAAAGCACAAATTATGAGTGAATTAATAAAAAAGGTACAAAATATGTACACAATTTTGTTGGATAGGCCAAGATTTACTCAAACTATTCAAGCATAAATAAATGATATATAGGCTGAGATGAAGAGATATAGCAAAATTATTTCTAAATCACCGGGATCAAGTACTGATCATGATAAGAACCTACTAAATGCCCAATGTACATTGGTTAATTTTAAGGTACCTACTAATAACAAGATATCCAAATTGATCTCTATTCAAGAAATGTTGATACATCATTTGGAGGTCATGCAAAGAGAATTGAAGATAGCCCGGGATATTATCATAGAAGCTCATAATCTTTCAATGGTTGATAGTTCAATTGATTTGGCTACAAGATTATGGTTGTATAATAATATTTTAGAGGCGGCAAGAATCACATGGGATCATGTGTGTTGTCCATGATTACAAAAGTTCACAAGGAATTCATTGAAATGTATAGATTACTTCAACCCATTCAACCCTAGTAGCAGTGACATATAGTGTTCAAAAAAAAGGGGTAAAGAGATAGGTAGAGTAGAAAGAAACAAGTATACATAGAAGGAAAGAGACATGTGAATGGTAAATGAGTTTTGAAAAGGGCAATGATAATTGCTGTGAGACAAAGTAATGTGATGCAAAGAAGAGGTCAAATAAAGGTAAAGAAAGAAGTATAATGTATAGTGTGCAAATCTAAATAAAAGTGAAATGGTTTTGTTATTCATCTTTGCATCGTTCATAAATTATAAGACTTAGGGTGAGATCTCATTATCAGATTGTATTTTAATGATGTAAATATGGAAAAGTTTTTTTTTCCACTAATGTCAAAGGGGGAGATTGTTGGTATCTCTAACCAGTTTTGTCTATTAGTGTCAACTTAGTCATGCACAAGAAAGAGTTAGATAGTCATTCCTATGACCATGCTACTCTACATAGACCAAGTCATGTACATAAGTAAGTATGTACCTAACTCTATAGGAGCCTAGTAATTTTTGGGTCATAGTGTATTTTTTATACGAGATGAGCTTACTAGTAACCAAGCGAGTTTTTGAGAAAAAAATATTGCAAGTTACATAGTGTGTATTGAGCACAATAAAGGTCAAGCAACAACAATGCCGAGCATCAAGAAATATTAAAGGACAAGAAATGCAGAGTTTACATGAAAGTCAAGAATGAAACAAAGGTTTAGGAAAAATGATTATCAGGTTGAATCGGTAGGGATATTTAATTTTTGAAGAGATTTCTATAGAACATTAATATTTTTGAAGGTTCTTATAGAGCATTTACACATTGTGGATCATAGATCCTTATGTTGTGTCTTCTACGATTAGGATGAAGAGGATAAACATGGAATCATTTAGAAAACTCTTCATGAAACTCTTTATATTGTGATAATCTTAACCTAGATAATGTGCCAGTAGAGAAAGAGATGAAAAGAGTTTTTGTGCAAACATGAAGCTATATAAAATGAAGGATTGAGCTCAAATTAGAAGTCATTGAAGGGTTTTTTTATCATCTAGCACAACAAGTGACTTAGTCATAGAACTAAAGTGAAAGGGAAAGACAAGGGATATTATGTCAGAGGAGTGGACTAGTTAGCAAGTAGAAGACTTAAAATTGACTTGCAAAGAAAATTGCGAGTCAGGTACTAAATTAGTTTTAATCAACTTGAATCAAGGTAAATGTCATAACAACATTGTCTTAATAGATCTTTTTAAATCTCCTAACAAAGTCCTTACTTTCTTGTAAGTGTTAAATACTCTAACAAGGTGATACCTAGAAATCTCTTAACCCTTTAATAGGGCATACTCTTGACAAAGTAGATCATATCTTATGATCAAACATTATAACCATCACATGTTAACTTTATTACTAAAGTAGTGAAGATTTGTGGGTGTCATCCCCACCCCAGTTTTAACTTAACATTGGAGCATTTATGGTTAACATATATTGTGTGCATTTTATTTTCATGCATGTGATTGATCAGATTTATATGATACAACAAATTTACATTACTAGTTTGACATGCACAAATTGTTGATAGATGTGGATGAATCAAAGAAAAGTATAAAATGTTTAAGAGTCTAATTCACCGCTCCACCCTCTCAATATCTAGTTTATCTAGTTCATTCCTCCAACAATCAACAATTTATCAATATTTGTGTGGATATGTATGATGATTTGTATTGTGGTGCCTCTCCCATTCAATTTTTTTTTCATCCTAAAGGATGCAACCTTGATATTTTTTTTTGTGAGTGATTATGATTGGGACCTATAAGTGGTCTACATCCTTGAGGTGATTGGATTTATGTTATTGTCTCAACTAGTTTGATTATGCTTATACTTGATTAATATGACTATGATGTGTTAGATAGATTTAATATGGTTTGTGCTAGTGGTTTCCTAGATTGATATGGTATGATGATTTTTATTTTTTTTGTGATTACCATAAGAAGTGTGTAGAGATTGTACTATATCTTATTATCCTTCTATTCTTGACTGGGTTCTTGTAGTAGTGTTTTCTCATGTGTTTTACCATGTTGACTTATATATTTATAGTGTCATTTATGTGATTTGCTAATTGTAATTGCTTCCATTACTAAATTCTTAAATAGTTAGAAAATTATCTATCCATATTAGATTTATGGAATTATGTGTTAAAGATATTTACCTTATTTAGTAAGTTATGCAAATGAGTTATTTAAATGAATTTAATTAGATCCTCTAACTAGGTGATTTCATCTAAATGTTGTTTTGACTAAAATTATTGTGCATCTACACTTGATTGTTTTTATTTATTGTGAAAGACTTATATTCTCAAAGTGACACATGGAGTTAGTAATCAGACCTTTCATCTTGAGCCAATATTGTCCATGTATCTAGATGATGTATCTTTATTATTATTTTAACTCTTTGGTAATTGGTAAATCGAGATTCATTATGCATATGTGTTTAGACCTGTGAGCATGTCTGTGCATTTAGGAATCCATATTTTTTATAGAAAGTATTAATTAAATATTGGTTTGGTGGGTTAGAAGGATTTTATTTATTTTTTATATACTACAAAAAAATTCGTACTTGATTTCCAATTAAATATGAGTTGCTTGATTTTATTTGGGTTAAGGGGTCTAATTAGATTATTTAATTTAAATAATCTAATTTATATGTAACTTTGTAAAAGTGATTAGATTGGTTAAGAGTAAGTTTATTCTCACTTCTCACTTTTGAAATTCAAGGTTTTGGAGAAAATGATCCAAAACCGTCTCATGAGAATTTTGAAATTTTTTGTTACGAGAATTATGTTCATGGGATCATCTCAAGGATAGGATCATTAGACCCAAATTAGGAAAATCCTTCTTTGTTAAGAATTTCATGGCTACTAATAGTCTTGTTATTTTTTGGTGCCTATTCATATCTCAATCCCTTTAGGTGTGAGCTAGGGATTTTTTTTATTGTGTTGTATTTATTTTAGTTCTCACTTTTTATAGTAAATTCAATGGAGGTTGGGAGTTAGTGTTCTTCGCCATTTTGGTATGCTAGTTCCACCTGGTTGGGTGGGTACGAACATTTAAGTATTTTTGTTGGTTTTTGTTTAAAATTTTGAGTTTTTATGCTCATTATTTTTGCATATGAGCTTAGAAATCAATTTTTATTAGATATTTAGGAGTTTTTAAACCATTTGATAATGTGTTTTATTTTCATCAACTTTTGACAATGTTGATTTTTTGGGCAATTTTAACATTGCCTCATTTTGTGTGCCTCCCATTTTTCTTGGGTATTTCTATTGGAAATATAAGAGGACTAATTGAGAGGGGAGGGGTGAATTATTTACCACTAAATTAAATTCCAGATCCCTTAGATGTCAATACAAATTAAAACTCTATTTAAACTAAATTCTACTGTAACTCGGCAAACACACATGCACTCGGTTTACACTAGAAAATGTTGTAACTCAGTAAATACCAAAATAACTCAAAAAATACTTATCATGATAATCTTAAGATATTATCTGTTGTTAATCTTAACTTAACTTATTTTTGTACACATGAACACAATTGACACCAAGATTTAACGCGAAAACCCAATTTGGGAGAAACCACCAATTGTAACTAGTTACTGATTTTCACTCTTCTAAAGTGAGCCTTGTTAGAAGCCAACCCTATTAAAGGTTAAAAAACACACTATTAGGTGTGATTTTGTTAGAGGATTTAATCACCCTAGTAAGAGTGGCCTTGTTAGAGGTCTTTAGTCAATTTAATCTAGAAATTCCACCTTATTAGAGGATGTACAAATAGTTATGTTAAGCCAACTTAGTTAAGAGATTTAGATCACTGCTACAATGTTTAGAAAGTAACAATGAGATGACTTTATTTATGATGCAACTAAATTGCTGATTATAAATCTCAGTTCTAGCTTGTATACTTGATCCTTCTTGATTGAATGTATCTTTGTAGCTCAACAAGGATATTTTTCTTATCCTTCTAATTCGCTTCCTCTAAGCATCATCAAATCTTCAATTATGTTCCATACGATCAATCCTCAATTTGACCTTATATTTATACCTTATGCATTTTCAATTCAACTTGAATATAGCTTAGAATAATTAATATTGATCTTCTCAGTTGGCTAGAACCAACAAACAATTTAATTGAAATCAATATGCCAAAATAAGAAAATCCTTCGTTAACTAATCCTACTCAGTAGTTACTAACTCAAAGAGATTTTCTTATGTTAACCAAGTGAACTCGATTAACATTGCATATTCACAAAGTTCTTTTGGTCATAAAGTGAGCTTGATTAACATTGGTTTCATCCAACATACCTTCATTAACCAAGTGAGCTTAGTTAACACTCAACTTTTGCAAACTTTTCTTTGATGGCCAAGTGAACTCAGTAGACACTATCTTCTAAACTAGGTAGACTCTAGAATTCTTGATAGAAACAAGAAATTATCTTCAATTCCTAAGTGACCTTGGCATACACTAACTAGCAATGATATGACATTTTGTGTAACATCAAAGACAATACACAATTAATTAAATTTTTCCAACAATCTTCGTCTTTTGGCATTGATGGAAAAACAACATGTTACAATTAAATGAAATTTTAGAGCAAGAAGAAAGTAAGGAACATATCCTTAGTTTCATTCTGATTTTCATCCATGAAAACTCCCTCTATCAGTGTGAACTCCCTCTTCCTTTAGTTTCTTCCTCTATCTAAAAAACTTTTTCTTCAACATCTACTTCTGATAGCAAACTTCCCTTCTTTGATATTAGACCAATTTCATTTTCTTTTAGATCTATGGAATTATATGCTCTTCCTCTTTATAGAATTTCTATGAGATATGACCATAAACTTCTCCCTCTTTGACATCTCATGCCAAAGATAATATAATGTGAATATCAATGTACTTTATGTACTCATTTATTTGTAATTTTCCCTTGTCAATTGTACATCAACTAACTGATCTTCAACATGCTCTAGTTGATGCATCACTAAACTCTATTTAGGGGTAATGACCCCTCTGTTACCTCTTTGATACAAATATGCATCCTTAGGTAATGACGTAGTGAATATATCTACAATTTTCTCTTTAGTATTCATCTATTATAATCTTAACTCTTTATCTTGTACTGATTCTCTCAAAAAATGATATTTTATAGAAATGTTCTTAGTTTTGGTATGCATCATAGGATTCTTTGATATATTAATTTTACTAGTATTATCATAGAAGATAATAAATGCGTCCTTGATCTCTATCTTCATACCTACCAACATTTGTTTGAACCAAACAATATTTGAACAATTAACTGCTGCTACCACATATTCTGCCTCTATTATGGACTAAGAAATACAATTATGCTTCTTGCTTAATCAAGACACTAGTCTTTTACCAAGAAAGAATGCTCCACCATTGGTGCTCTTTCTTCCATCAACACTTCCTTCTCAATCAACATCTATAAATGCTTTCAAATTCAAACTGCCTCCTTTCTTGTACCATAAACCATATTCTTCAATTCCTTTCAGATACCTCATGATTCTCTCAATTTTCATCATGTGATTTTCTTTATAATTTGCTAAGAATCTTGCCACCATACAAATTGTTAATGCAATATCAAGCCTTGTGTGCACTACATATTGCAATTTTTCAATAATTGATTTCTTTGGAATCATCATTTTCAGAAATATTATGTCTAGTAGACATAGGTGTTACAATTGGTCTTGGATCTTCCATTCCAAACTTCTTTAGCATCTCCTTGATATATTTGGATTGAGTAATGTAGATACCATCTTTCTTCTATTGGATCTACAATCCAACAAAGAATTTTATGTCTCCAAACATAGACATCTTAAATTATTTACTCATCTCTTCTGATAATTCCTTATATAAGTCATCATTTCCTATAAATAAAGTGTCATCCACAATTTTTTTCCAATATAATATATTTGTTTGGTCTATCTTTGATATGCAAATTTTTGTTATCATTTGTTCTTTGAAAAGTTATAAATTTTTTCATACCAAGCTATGGGAGCTTACTTGAGACTATACAATGATTTGTGTAATTTTTTGTCCATATCTCTCTTGCTAGGACCTAAAAAAACCTTTAGGTTGCTCTATGTAGAATTCCTCATCATGAATTCCATTCAGAAATGTAGATTTTGCATCCATTTGATAAACTTTAAATCCTCTATGTGCTGCATATGCTTCTAAAGTTATAACACCTTCTAATCTTGCACCAAGATAAAAAAATTCACCATTATAAATTCCTTCTTCTTGAGAATAATCTTTACAAACTAACCTTCTTCTTTTTTCTATAAACTTCTCCATCTTCATTTAGCTTATTTCTAAAAACTCATTTTACATTTTTATCCTTTGGTCTAGGAACCAGAGTCCAACTCTTATTCTTTCAATTTATTTCTTATCATTGTTCCATCTGACTTCTCTCCAATGATCTGATTAGGTGCATGGTACCTTCTAACATATCTTTCTATCATAGGTACTTTGGATTTGGAGTTTGTTCCACTAACCTCTTCATAATCTTCTATATTAAGCTTGAGTCCCATTGTCTGTGACTCAGGTCCATAAGACTCAATTTTCTCTAGCAATAGCTTGGTAGCCTCAAATTGCAACTTGGGTCCTTTATACTATGACTCAAGTTGTAGTGCTTGAAAATTTGTAGATTTAGGAGATTTTGAGGGCTCGGGAGGTGAAACCTCCTAACTTCTAGATAGATTGGCAATGTATCAAGTTCATAATAAAAAAATATTATGTAATCCTTAGGTTCTTTGTTGCTCTCTTCTTCACTCTTTTCTGTAAACTCATCAATTCTCACATGTACACTTTCTATGATTTCATGAGTAGATAAATTCAAACATTTGCAAGCTTTACTTCTACAAGAATATCCTAGGAATATGCCTTCATTATCTGTGACATCAAATTTACCTTTCTTAGATTCCTTCAAGATATAACATTTTCTACAATATACTTTTAAGTAACTTACATTAGGTTTGAAGCCATATCATAGTTCAATTGTGTGTTATCTTTGATGTCACAAAAATGTCATTTCAGTCATCAGATAGTGTGTACTGAGCTCAAAAAGTTAGCAAGGCAAAGGATAGTGTCTACCAAGCTCAGAAGTTCAGCAAAGAAAAGGATAGTGTCTACCGAGCTGAGAAGGTCAGCTAGACAAAGAACAATTTTTATCGAGCTTTCAAGGTAATCAAAGAAATTTAGTTCTTACCAAGCTCACTCGATAATCGAAGAAAATGTAACAAAAATAGTTCTTACCGAGTTCACTCAGTCATAAAAGGTAATTTGGAAGAAGTAGTTCTTACCAAGCTCACTCGGTCATCAAAGGTAATTTTAGAATGTAATTTTAGAAGTAGTTTTATGAAATATCATTTATTTGTTTAGATTAATATCTATAGTCGACTGATGTATGGTTTATTGGTAAATGTAACAGGTGAATGAGCTGACTTCACAATCTGAATGGTATAAGTAAGAGGTCAAATTGTGAATTATAAGTGTGAAAGAATGTGGAATTAATTTTATATGAAGAATGATTATTGTGAAAGTAGATTTGAAGGATGATCAGAGATCATTGAGGAGCAGTAGAGCCATATTTGATCAAGGAGGATCTAATGATGCTGAACAGAGACTTGTAACTAGCAAATTCAGTTGTATCTTTTTCAAGTCAATTCATTGTTGCTTTCTAACCATTGTAGTAGTGATTTCAAATCTCTTAACAAAGTTGGTTTAATAGCCATTTTGTAAATCCTCTAACGAGGTGATAGTTTAGTTGAATTGTTCTAAAGACCTCTAGCAAGGCCACTCCTAATAGGGTGATTAAATCCTCTAATAGGGTCACACCTAATAGTGTGTATTGTAACCTTTAACAAGGTTGGCTCCTAATAGGGCTCACTTTAGAAGAGTGAAAAATTGGTGACTAGTTACTTGGTGATTTTTCCCATATTGGGTTTGTTAAATCTAGTGTCTCTTGTGTTCACTTTGTTTTCAGTTACATACATGAATACTTGAAAATAAGTAATAATTTAATTTACCAAGTTACAACATTGTTTATCTAGTATCAACAGTAACTAGATCTTTAAGACATCTAAGGGATCTATGGATTAATTTATGTTTATAACTAATTCACCCTCCCTCTTAGTTACTCTATCTTTGATCGCAATAATAGGAACTCATTATGTGATGAGCATGGGTATGTAGGGTAGATGTGTTGAATGGCTTCTCTTGTGTATCCCATCCCTAAAGTGGATGACAAGATAAAGTGAAGAGGTTCAATCAAAACTAAGAAATGGGAAATAAACTTAATGATAAGATATGAGAAAACCTAAATTTTTAAGTTGAGGGTGTGTCCCTGAATGGTTAGGCAAAGGGTATGTGTCTAAATGGTTAACCTTAGGACATGGTGCATGACCTCCTAATTGATTTGATATTACTAAAAAGATATAGCTTAGGCTTTCCAATTTCAAGAGACTTACACTCCACTATAGTCCCTACACATTTATCCTATAGTGGTTCTAACCCATGACCTAATGTACTCCATTGTTTCATGAGCATATAGATGTTGGTATTATATTCTACTTGGTATGTGTGTTATCCATGGGTGCTCATCCTATGTGATTATGGTCAAAACATTATCTCCATGAGCATGTTGGATGTGGACCTATGGGTACCAAATGGTTGGGGGGTGTAGCTACCTATACCACTATTAACTAGTGTACAAAGCTAGTCTGCTTCTAGTTTGAGGTCAGTGCTAGATATTCACTTGGTACTTCAATGTATCTAGAGTATGTTCTCTTGTGATTTATGTTTTACTTTGGATGTATTTGATATCATGTTTAGATGATATATACTATGTTACTTGATGCATTCCTTTATCACGATGTTGTATCTTATTTCTTAGATAATGTTTCTATTAAAAATATATATGATAGGCTAAGTTACTGAGAGGGGAGGGGTGAATTAGTAACCAAAAAAATAAATTAATCCTTTATTTCACCAATTAATTCTTCATGTTAATTTTGATCTAATTGCATGCATGAAAAACTAAAACCATTAAAACATTCATAGCACTTTGATACATTACATGGTGACCCAGAAACCTTCCAAATAGAAAGTAAAAATGGGGTGGGGATGATATGCACAAGCTTTAGTACTGCAATATAAAGTTGGCCTATTAAGACTTACAATTATCACTTATGGTTATTTGACCCATTAGGAGTAATAAGGACTGCTAGTGTAGTGCTTGCCCCTAGTTCACATTTTTGTTGTCATTGTTGAGCTCTTTTAGGGCTAGTTTTATGTTGATGGTTAGTAGCATTATTTTGAGATTATCGAATATTGTTTCAAATTCAGATGATATATGATGAGATTACTTGGTACTTTATAGTTCATATACATATGATTATTATAAAGTGATTTCAGCTATTGATGATGATTTATTATCATATGTGTTTTCTTATGGATACTTACCCCATACTTTCATGTGTATGGTGTGCATGTTTGTTTTCTTTATGTATGGCGTATTTGATGTGGTTAAGGAAGGGAGTCGTAGTCACCTACTAGTCAAGATCTACACAATGCACCACTTCTTATCATTGCCTCTTTAGTTTAGTATATATTATGCTTGTACATATGTGGTTTTTATACAGATTGCAAGTACCGAGTATTGACTTCCCTGAATTTGGCAGGATGAGCATACCCTATCACATTATCTCAATGGTAAGAGAGGGGAGATGAATTCTCAAGTCCAAATCCCAACCCTTTAAGCCATTTTTCCTAATTAGAAATTAGGACAAGTATCTGAGTTGAGTACCCTTTGAATACGTCAGATGCTGTAATTCATGATATTAACCCTTTTGGTTTGATTTTGTATGTGTTTTGACTATGATGGGTTTTTCGTATTTTACCTTGTGAGTCTTTGGTGTATTTTCTATTAATTAAGCCTAATTAAAAGATTTGATTAATGGTTTAATTTAATGGAGAATTATTATGATATTTTAATATTTATTTTATTTAATTGATTGGGAAATTAATTAAATAAAATAATTAAATTCGAAGATAAAAGTTATAATTTTAAAGTTAGAATGTGATAATATTTATTTAAGTTAATAAATATTTTAGCAATTAAATTTTGAAAATGAATTTAAAAGTGAAAAATATATTAAAATTATTAAAAGATTCTAGATTTTATGTGATTAAAATATAAATATATTAAGATAAAATAAGTGGATTTATTAAAGTTAGTGCATGAGATTTAAAAATAATAAATAATTATATTGAAAAGAGTAGAGTAAATATTAGATTAATTAATGTGCATTATTTTAATATTTGTTCACATAGGAGTTTGCAAATTCTCGGGAGTTGTCATGTAGACAAAACAAGAGTTTGCACTCTAATTATGCACGTGTTGTCAACAACACAGGAGTTAGTGCACAAATTAAGCACATGGTGTCTACAACCTTGTGACTCATCTAGAAGGTTGGAGAAGACTCATGCTTAGTTGTCAACACCTTCTGGTTGTTTCTAGAGACATTCTAGATGCATCTTAGAGGTCTTTTAATAGAGGCTCTCCTAGTGTGTTTGGAGAAGCTTCAAAGCTTACATGTATTTGAGAAGCTCATATGCTTCTACATGCTCATATGCTTCTACAAGCACTTCTAGTCACTTGGAGGTTTTGGTTGGCTTGGATCTTGGAGGAATTGCGAATGTTGGAGAAGGAAGGGATTTTTTTATGGATTTCTGAGGCATGGCAAATTAGCATCAGTTTCCAAGTGCACTCGTGATATTCCCATATTCCATTTGTATGCTTTCTCTTCCTATCTTCATTGTGTCTATTATGTGTGTCTGAATATACTCCATGAACAAGTCTTCAATCTTGAAATTGGAATCTAGATATGTATGATAATTTTTATTTGGTTGCAAAGAAACAATAGAAAACCCTAGTTCCAAAAAAGAAAGAAATTAGATTTAAATTGAGTTTGGGTTCGAATTAGAATCGAATTGAGAAATAGATTTAAAAAGGGTTAAAATTTGTAGTCAATCTATTAGAAGGATTAATGGGTAAAAATTTAGAGAATAATTATTTTTAAAGGGAAATTCTTAATTTGAGAAATTTGAAAGCCATTTTTATTTAAAAGTTATATATGTGTTCTCTTTTTAAATATATAAAATTTGCATACTTTTATATATAAATATATAAATATATATATAAATACATGTATATGTATACATATATATATATATATATATATATATATATATATATATACATATATATATATACATATACATATATATATATATACATATATATATACATATACATATATATATATATACATATATATATACATATATATATACATATACATATATATACATACATATATATACATATATATATATACATATATATATACATATTTATTTATTTATTTATTTATTTATTTATTTACAATGTTGTAATACTGATTGACAATTTGTATATATACACACACACACATATATATATACATATGTTATTTAAAAATGTTGCTTTTAAAACAAAAATAGCGACAGTGGTAATTTCATTCGGATCGCATATGATAAAACATTTATTATAAAAAAATTATTCATGTTTGGGAGGGGGGGGGGGGATTTTACCCCACCCCATCCCCTTTTAGTTACGGCCATCGGTAGCCACAAGCCTGATGTCGTACGTACTCTGACTGCTGTCATAGGCCGACATAGGCAGGCCGCATGGCTTATTAAGAGTCGTCAATGATTTAATCACTGAAAAAATTTTAACTTAAAATGCCTCTGTTCTATATATATAGCACAATTTGAAAGTTGATTATAATATGCGATTTTAAAAAGGTACGGCCATGTTGAATGTCAGCAACGATGACAGTCGTAGAGTATGGTACCACATACTGCCGGGGGGTACATATTTATTATTTTATATATTAAGTATTATATAATATATAATTATTATTATTATATGAATTGATAATAATTATTATTATATATTAGTATGTTGATGATTTTCTTTATTTAGTTATTAAATTTGTAGAAATCAATTAATGATATAGTTTATAATTTTACTTAATAAGAATTAGCGTAATTAAGGTTAATGTTGTAATTGAAATATTGAAGTTGTCCAAATAATTTTGGAATTCTCAAGAATGGAAATTTGAGTTATTAGAAAACTATATATGATCTTAAAAGAATAAATTTTCTAAGAGAAATTAACATTTATTTGATATTCATTGAATGGTTGATTAAATCATCGATGGATTTGATTCGAATATTGATCATTATAATTTAATATTGAAATTAAGAATGAGTTTATTATTTATTAATAAATTGTTAAGTTTAAAAAATTATTAATAAATAATAGTATAAATGGTTTAACTAGTTATCAATTAATCCGATTAGAGTTAATCTAGTGGAGATTATTTAATGATTGAAGTTTTGTAAAAGATATTAATTTTTGGATTTGGAGTATAGTTGATTTTTAATTTACAAAATTATTAATCAATTGATATTCATTGAGTTGTTAATATAACTATGATATTAATAATTAAGTTGTGTGATAGAGTCTTAATAGAAATAATTGTCAATAATATGGGTTTGTTAAGGAAATGTTAGTATTCATTGAAAGAATGACGAATGTGGTCATTATAGATTTATTAATAAGATTTCCAATATAACTTGTTATTAAATATTAACAAGTCATTATTAATATTAGAGAATTGGTTTATAGTTGACCTTTAACTTACAAATTATGGCTAGTTATTAATTGGGTCATTGATATGGTTATGTAATTATTAATTTAATTAATTAATTAGAGTTAATTAAATTTAATTAATAATTAAGTTATGTATTAGAGTGTGAGTTGATATGATTCTTTTAACAAAGTTGTTAAGTATTTACATTGAAGTTGATAAGTCTTATTCTAATGACTTGAATAAAGACTTCAGATATTTTAATGGTTGTTAGTGATGATTTAATCAATAGACTTAAGTATTAGTAATATTTAGTTGAGTTTTAATTAAGTATCATTAGAATGATATAAAGTCATGGATTGTGTACCTATGTTAATTGATTGATTTAATTGATCATTTTAATAAAGTTATAATCTTCTTATTCAAAGATTGATAACTAACTTATAGTTTAATGAATAATGATCCTTTGATAATGTTGAAAAGTTGAAGTAACATTAAGGAAGTGTTATTCGATTAGAATATGGATCTTAGTAAAATAAAGAAAAATATTTAATTGAGGGTCAAAGAAGATTAGTGTAATGAGTAAATATTTATCCTTCAGTTATTCTTAGAATGTAATTTTAAATAATAGAAGGATAATGCTATTGAGGGAAAAAATGGGTTGACTTGTAGGTCAAATGATTAATCTTATATACTTGAAGTATACTTGCAAACAAAAACTAAAACCTTCACACTTAATTCAACTATGTGATTTTAGTAAACCAAAACATGTGTTTGCATTGTGTTTTCTCTATGCTTCTTGTTTTGGGTTTTTGGGTTGACTAGTGTTGACCAGTCTTAGGTTGTTACCAGAGGCTTGGGGGTTTATGAGATGTGATGGCATGTTGATCTTATTTGGTCTCGATCTTTCTAAACCCAACCATGGTAATGTGATGGTATGCTCCATGAGATGTTTGTAATTACTAATTGTTATTGCTCATCATTCTTCTTAAGTGAAGTTGAGTTATATGTATCTGAGACACTTGACTTAACCATTTTTGAGTCATCGATCAATTATCCTTGGATTACTTTCTAGTCGCCATGATGGGACTGAAATGTTGATATATTTCTTGATGATGTCATGTTGTGACATATTTTGACTCAACCATTTTGGAGTCTTCGATTAGTATGATTTTGAGATATATTTTGGTTATTGAGAACCAATGGACACTTTTGATTATTAGTGATACCTTCAATTGTCAATAGAGAACTATTGTGGTCATGATTATCTATGGATTCTTTTTAGATGCTCATGGAGATTTGATGCTTTTTATTGTGGATATTTGATTTTTTATTGTGGATTATCTTTTGGTATTTTCTTTCCAGTCGCTTGTATAGGACTGGGGTGATTTTGATCCATGAGCTTAGGGTAGGCTATCTACTTGTAGTGTCAGGAAGTGGCTTGCAATGGAGGTCGGGGCCCTAAGTGGCTACCAAGGTAACTCATTGTAAGTTGTTTTAATAAGTGATAACATTTACACTAAATGGGGATTAAATAAACTTAAAAAGATATTTTTTTTGTTCTCGCCCATGCCTCGAGTGCTTGTACAGACTAGGATGGGAGTAGAGAGAATGCTTGGTTGTGACCTTGCATTTCATAGTATGCCTTGTTAGTATGAGAAGATACTAGTGGTTGCATAAGGATCAGTAGGGACCCATGGAGTCCTAAGCTAATTGCCAGAGTAACTTCTACATGATTTATGTGATGACACTTGCCTTCTTATAGAGTAGGTTTCCTACATGTCATTGTGTGACTCTAGGATTAGACGTCGATTTGTGTATTAGAACCTTTGAGTTAGTATACTTTTAGGATTCTTGGACTTAGAGAGTATTTGTGTTATGTGATTTGATATTTGTGATTTGATAGCTTGTTTGGGACTTGAGATTATCTCCTCAGCACAGTGGGAGTGGACCATTTAGGTTCCACGCGGTCGGGTGGTAGTATTTTTCCACTCTTATCATTTGAGATCTGTCCGAGACAGCGTGGCTGGAGCATTCTTGGTTGGTATTTATCTTCATTCTATTCTTGGATCAGTATGATAGATGATATACCCTGTGATGGAGGTATTTACTAGTATGTTTCTTATATTGATGATTTGCATATGTTAGATGATGTTATCTTATGCTTTACTTTACATGATAGATTACTTTCTGCATATGATGTAGTATGTTTAGGAGTGACATTCCTACTATGATAATACTGATGATCTCTTTGGTGATTTGAAATGTTACGCACGGAGGGATGGCTAGGGCCCATGATGGTCTAATGATGCTATTAATAGTTGGGAGGAACCATGCACTTAGTTATTTATGTTTGTGATATATGGTTATCTTTTATGATGGATGTTTATATCTTTTGTGATGATGTATCATGTATGATATGTGATTTTATTTACTTTAATTGCATCATGGATAAATATTGGATGATGATGTAGTTTATTTATATGGATGTATATTCTTTTAAGTCTTTCATACCTTGTGACATGTACAGTGGATGATTGAGCTAAACTAAAATGTAATTACAAAAAGGACACTTGTATATTGTTTAAGTACATTGGTTGTATCATTATTATTTCATGTGGATGTAGTATTAGATGTAATCATTAATAGTTAATTTAGATGTGATTCAACATTAAGGGATCCATGAAGAATGTAACCTGTTATGTATGTTATGTTTACTTTTAGTTGGATATTGTTATTTCTTTTTCTACTATGTTATGTATGGTTTACTTTCATGTTTAAAAATAAAAATTGTTTGCCAAACTTAGTGAAATTTTAGATTAATTCTTTGGATCCCTTGGTGGGGCATTACAGCTAGGTCCACCTTCCAAAAGGATTTACAAACATACAATGAAGTGTGCACTTGGTAAATAGATTTAAAAAAGACTATTAAGTCTACCTTGTGAAAGGATTTAATTGATCCACTTACTAAGATGAAAAAGTGGTTGATATCTAATCTGCAACTTGGTTTGCTAAATGAGACTCATTTATGTAATGATTACATTGTTGTGATAGATAAATCTTTGTTGCTCCTTATACAATTGTAGCCTTTTTATTTCACACTAGAGCTCTTCTATACTTGTTACATATCATATATTTCATACCTTTGGATGTGATAAAATATATTACATATATACCAATCCAAATTACAAATCAATAAAGTTGGCTACAATACAAGTTTATACAAAATACACAAAGTCAGCCCAACCGTGCACATGCACATAATATTATATACATCTTCTCATCTTTTCCCCTTTATATTATATCGTCTTCCCCTTTTTACAACATTCTTTATACATTTTCTCCCCCTTTTTGACTTAAATTCCAAAGGTATAATCTATACAGTAATACCAAAATGTGACAAGAAATTAGAATGTACCTTTAGGATCAATGTCATTTCCTTGTCCCAATTATCTTGCAACACCTTTCTTGTGTGCAATGCAACTTGAACTTCCACTAAAAGTTCTATCATGTGGTCAACAATAGTGAAATTTTTATCATGGATGAGGGTTTTAGCATGTACAATATGTTTCTGCAATGCATCCACATTTGGGAGAATCTTGCCCTATATGTCTACCAATGTAGTTCTTATCTTGGTTTCTTCTCTTAGTAGTTCTGCTTGCATATTGGTTAAAAATTTGATCTTTGTATAGTAGGCAGATTTGTAACTCATGTTAAGTTGCAATTGTTGTGCACTTCTCTTTAGATCTTCATCAACCTTTGCAAGTTTATCTTTAATTTCCTTGGTGTAATTGGAAGTGTCATAGAGTTTATTAAATAAAGAAGTCACATTGTTGCAAGAGGTCTCCAATGAGCCTAGAATGGTAGAAAATTTTACTTGATGAATTACAATATTTTTTTCTATTAGCTCCAAGACTTTATTCTCAAATTCCCTATCTTCTGTCTACAACAATTTCTCTTATTTATTCAAATCTTCATTGAATTTATGGACTACTTCTGCTAGCTAAGCCAAAATTGGTTGAGAAGTATCAACCTCTATGCTAAGTACCTCTGCAAGAATGTTCTTTGCATCTTCAAGCACTTGAAATTCTTTATTTATTTCATCTATAAGCCTTTGTTGCTTAGCTTTCTTCTAAAGTAGCTCTCCAAATATTTGCATCTGATCAGGATTAAAATTGGAGATATCCCAATTTGGGATAACTATCTCCTCATCAAGATAAATTTTTTCTTCCTTATCTTTTCCTTCACTCAAAATTTTTTTTCTTGGTTGAGGCTTGGTCTCAACTATCCTTCTACTTATTATTTTTGTACTAGTAGGAACAATACTAGAAATAGTAGGACTGGTAGGAAAATTAGATACTGCAGTTATTGAAAAAATACTTTGTGTGACCAAAACTGATGGAGAAGGAAGTGTTGATTTCTCGGTAGATGAAGTGCTCATCACTTCTATCAATGAAGTATTGAGCTAAATAGGTGCAAATATTGATTGAATGCTTGAACTTGCAATGTTTGACACAACCAAATTTGTAGTAGCTTTCTTTGAGCTTGTGTCTCCAGTGCTTTTCTAAGACAATGAGGAAGTGAGGTTATGACCACTACTACAATCTTCTCAAGTTTAGTCTCCTCAATGTTCTAAATGTTAGGTGGATTTTCCTCATTAGCTTCCTATTCTTGTTCCTCATCATCTATATTGTCATAATGTGTTTCTTCTGCATCATTATTTTCTTCTTCCTTTTCATCTTCACCATCATCATCCTTATCACTAACATGAATCACAAAATCACTTGGTTTGTGAAGATTATAAATGTTTTAGCATTTGTTGGTGCAATTACTTACCACATGTTGAATGCCATTTATCAATATTAGACAAGTGTTGAAATCAAACTAACTTTTTCTTCATTCTTCTTAATGGATTCTACTTCCTTGTCATTCAAGATTGGCATGAGTTTCCTTAGGGTCTACTCATAAATATCTTTACCAGTTTTCATAGCATGCTCCCATCTTGGCTTGATTTTCTCCACTAAATCACTCAAAATCTATTGAGCAATTTGGTTTGGAGAATATTTCCATTTACCCATAATAGACATTATCATGTCTTCAACTTGCTACTTCTCTTTTATAGTTCTAGTTTCATATTAAAATGATCTAAAATTTGTTATGCCTGCTCCTAAATCTATTTTTTTTAATCTTTCTTGAAAGGTGGGTCGAGGCCATTTGAAGATCACGTCTCCTCCTTTACCAAGTTTTTTCCTAGATGCCCTCCTTATGAACACTATAGTAGATGATTTTGCAATTTTGGTTATAATAACCTTACCTTTCTTCTTTATAGGCTCTTCTTCTAACTTCTCTTCATCTTCTACATCATCTTTCTCAATGTCATCTCCTTTACCTTTAGTCAGCATGGGAGTGGAGCTGCTTGTTTTTCAATTTAGCTATCCTTTCGTTCCCTTTGCTGACCACCCAAGAAAGTTTTATTTCAAGTTCAATTCTAGCCTTAGCTTCATCATATGTGCCAAAATATGAAGCTTTTAGATCAATAGGCTCATTTAATAGTGCTTCAATGATATCCTTGATTTCATCTATATTAACCTCATAACCTAGAGGTTTGACCCATATGATTCTTGGACTTACTACTTGTATATACACTTGAACACTATCAACCATGAAACAAATATCATCTTTCTAGTCATCTACAAGTTTCTTGGGGATTCTCAATCTATTATTCATCTTGTCCTTAAATGCATCAAAATAGTTATCCATAATACTAACATAGTTTTCTCCCATTTTTTTTATATACTCATTTATTTGGTAAATAATAGGTACATCTTTTCTCCACACAAATGTACCTTTTGATGTGAATAAATTTTGCACAAGGAAAATGATGCAGGAGCATCCAAAGGTGTAAGGACAATCCTGTGTCAACCAAAAAATGTACTTAGACTTAGTTTCTATTTCATGTGTTTTCATTTTTGGATACCCATTTCAGTCAAATAAAGGTTCCAACTCTCACAGTTCCACTATCAGTGTTCTAGGATAGAGTATTTGAACACCTTGGGATACGTGTAAATGTCAAAAAAATAGGAGTATGTAATTGAGCCATCATTTTGGTGAAATAGAAGGTGTAAATTGGTTGTATGAATGTAATTGAAATTTAGAGCATTCCAAAAAAAGAATCAGGTCAAAAGGCCCCACAATTTGAAAGTTATTGTAGTTTTTCAATTTTTGGAGACCTCCTAAGACTGCTTCAAAGTTAGGTTAGGGGCATTAAATGACCTCAAATAGGGCCAAAAAATGGGAGATGACTGAAGCCTATCCATAGGGCTATAGAGTGCTTCGAGAGCTTTCTAGAAATGTAAGTGGTTCGTCAATTGGAGCTATGGTTCAAAAGTTATGCCTTTCGAAAGTTCAGTTACTATTTTTGGATTCTTCTACATTTGCACCAACTTCTAATGTGGCTTCTGGAGCCTTCTACTTGCTCGGTGGATGCCTACTAGCACTTTCTAGAATGTATTCCTAATCCTTAACCCTCCGGGGTCTATTTAAGGACATTTCTGGCATTGTAAAAGGCAATTCAGAGTGGAGTTTGAGAGGAGGTACTAAAAGGAGAAATTATCTCCAGATTTATGCTATTGTAAGCCCATAGGGCATGTTTTGAAGTCTATTTTCTCTACTGAATGTATTAGCTTATTTACAAAGTTAATAAATTTTCCTTTTCCTGTTGTGTCCATTCTATTCTTGGGTTGTGTCCCCATCAAGTGGTATCAGAGCAAGTTTTCCTGAGTGTGTAGATAGAGCGCCGACTATGAGGTAGTTTGCACTAGGACTATGTGGTTGTGGGTTCAAGTTAAAAAGTTGCCTCCACGAAGAGAGCATGGCGAAAGGGCCAGAGCTATCAATCCTAAGGAGGTTAGAGCCCTCCAAAGGCAGGTCCAAGCATTGCAAGAGGAGCTCCGTAGGAGAACAAATGTTGCTACAGGTAATGAAAGCGAGGATGACAATGAAGAAGAAGAAATTGTAATAGAAGAGGAATATTATGGGGAAGTTATGAATCAAGCAAAGGAAAGGCTTTTTAGGGCCATTACTAAGTTTGGGAAAAGACCTAAATTGAAGTGGGTGTATTTTCAGGAAATTTGAAACCAGATGAGTTGATCGATTGGATCAATGAACTGGAAGAGTACTTTGAGTATGAGGATATCAGGGATCCAGATAGGGTTAAGTTTGCAAAGGCAGAACTAAAAGGCCATGCCAAAATTTGGTGGCAAGAGGTTCAATTGGAACAAAATAGAAGAGGAAAGGATAAGATCACAAGGTGGGATCATATGGTGGATAAACTAAAGAAGCGGTTCATTCCTATTGATTATGAGCTTGATTTGTTTAAGAAGATGCATGGGTTAAAGCAAGTAGGAAGATCATTCCAAGAATATACAGAGGAGTTTTACTGACTCTTGATTAGAGCAGGGCATGCAGAAGCAAATAAGGAGAAGGTTGCTCATTATATTAGCGGGTTGCGACCTAGCATCCAGGAGGAATTAAGTCTGGTAAGAATGACCAGCGTTGAAGAGGCATACCAATTTGCCCTACGAGTTGAAGAGAAGCTAAATAAAAGGTTTGAAGGAAGAAAAAGAGGGCATGGTCAAGGAGGAAGGGGTAGTGGTAGGTCATCTTGAGGCCGAAATCAAACCCAAAAGAAAAATGAAGATGTGGGTACTAGCAAGAACCAGAGGAATGAGGGTTTCAACCACTCCCATGATCAAGAGTTTGGAAATCAAAGAGGAAGAGGTAGAGGACATGGACAAGGAAGAGGAGGCTTCCATGGTACTTGTTTCCATTGCAATGAAGAAGGTCATCGTGCCTTTGAATGCCCTCAATGACAAGGAAGGATAGATATGAGAGCTGAGGGTCAAGCTAGGGTTGTTCATGTGGATGAGGATGTACAATCATCACATTTGGAAGATGCAAAAAGAGGGGAGACCTTAGTAAATGAAAGGGTCCTACTAAGAAGTGAGATTGAACTAGGACAAAGGAGGAGTTTATTCTATACCAGGTGCAAGTGTGAGGATAAATGTTGTGATGTGATCATTGATGGTGGTAGTACTGATAACTTAGTATCAGAGGAGATGGTCTCTAAGCTAAAGCTCAAAAGGGAGAAACACCCCCAGCCCTATCGGATTGCTTGGGTGAAAGATGATCATAAGGTCCTAGTAAGTGAACAATGTTTAGTGAAATTCAAAATTGGGAGTTACCATGATGAAGTTCTCTGTGATGTTATTCCAATGGAAGTTTGTCATCTATTGTTGGGAAGACCATGCTAGTTTGATAGACATGCAGTACATGATGGTCATGCAAACACATACTCTTTAACAAAGGATGAAGTTCACCACAAACTAAAGCCCATGAAAAAGGAAGGTGAAAAGGTATGTAGTAGTGCTAGGATTTGTCTTGTTGATGGAAGGAAGTTTTTAGATGGCATGAAACATCAACGTATGTGCTATGCTTTGATTCCTAGGAAAGATAAAGAAGGTAGTAGTGAAATACCACTTGAAGTTTCAAATTTACTAGGTGAGTTTGGAGATATCATCTTCTATAATGTTCCAGAAGGATTGCCACTAGTAAGGCAAATTAGTCATCAGATAGATTTAATCCCAGGAGCTAGTTTTCCTAACAAGGCTACTCACAGGATGACTCCTACTTAAACTGAGGAGCTAAATAGACAGGTGCAGGAGCTATTGAGGAAGGGCTTGATTCGGGAGAGCCTGAGTCCATGTGCAGTACCTGCAGTACTAGCACCAAAGAAGGATGGAGAGTGGAGAATGTGTACAGACTCTTCAGCTATAAATAGGATAACCATCAAGTATCGGTTTCCTTTGCCAAGAATGGATGATCTTATGGACTACTTGAGTGGAGCTCAGTACTTCACAAAGATAGATCTCAAGATTGGCTATCATCAGATATGGATATGAGAAGGAGATGAGTGAAAAATAGCCTTCAAGACCAAGGAGGGTCTTTATGAGTGGTTAGTCATGCCCTTTGGATTGACAAACGCCCCAAGCACTTTCATGCGACTCATGAATGAGGTACTTAAGAAGTTCTTGGGAAAATTTGTTATTGTTTATTTGGATGATATTTTAATTTTTAGCAAGACTTTGGAAGAACATTTATTGCATATTCATAGTGTTCTTGAGAAGTTGAGGGAAGAGAAACTGTTAATTAATTTGAAGAAGTGTATCTTTACGAAAAGGGAGATAGTCTACTTGGGGTTTGTTATATCACCTGAAGGTATTAAAATGGATCCAAAGAAGGTAAAAGCCATCTTGGAATGGCCTACTCAAAGGTCTGCTACTGAGGTAAGATCATTTCATGTTCTAGTTAGTTTTTACAGGAAGTTCATTATGAATTTCAGTGGCATATGTGCACCCCTGACTGACACAATAAGAGCGTATAGAAAAGAGTTCAAATGGACTGTAGCAGCTGCGAGAAGTTTTGAATTACTGAAGAAGAAGGTGATAGAATAGCTTGTGTTGGCACTTCCAAATTTTAGAAAGGTGTCCCAGGTGGATTGCGATGCTAGTGGCAGTGTTATTGGAGCTGTATTAAGCCAAGAAGGTAAGCCTATTGCATATTTTAGTTAAAAATTGAATGATGCAAAAAAAAAGTATTTTGTTTATGATCAAGAGTTCTATGCAATAGTTCAGGCCTTAAAGAAATGGAGGGATTATTTAATGCCAAAGGAATTTTTTTTATATACTAATCATTAGGCATTAAAGTACCTAAATAGCCAAGGTAAATTGAATCAGAAGCATATGAAGTGGGTAGAGCTCTTGCAAAGCGATGCATTTGTGTTGAAGCATAGAAGTGGAAAGTCTAACAAGGTTGCAGATGCACTAAGTAGGAGACAGTTGTTGCTTATAGTAATGTAGGTTGAAGAAGTTGGGTTTGATGAACTCAAGAATCTATACCCTGAGGATCTTGATTTTTGCTGAAGTGTGGAAAACTTGTAAAGAGCCTGTTGCTGTAGATAGAACTAAGTGGTTAGACTATCTGATTCAGGATGGTATGCTATTCAAAGGCAGTTAATTATGCATTCCAATGAGTTCCATGAGGGAAAATTTGATTAAGGAGAAGCATAGTGGAGGGATGGTAGGACATTTTGGTCGAGATAAGACCATTGCCATTCTCAAAGAACATTATTGTTTGCCTCAAATGTCATAGGATGTAAAGAAGTTTGTATAGAGTTGTCAGATTTGTCAAGTTGCCAAGGGATTTAGTCACAATAATGGACTATATCAACCATTGTCTGTTCCATCAAAGCCATGGGAGGACATAAGTATGGATTTTGTTCTTGGATTGCCGAGGACACAAAGGGGTAATGACTTAGTATTTGTGGTGGTTGATCGGTTCTCCAAAATGGCACATTTCATTCCATGCCACAAAACTCATGATGTTGTCCATATTGCAGACTTTTTTTTCAGAGAGGTGATGAGACTACATGGTCTCCCAAGGGGTATAGTTTTTGACAGAGATACTAAATTTATAGGGTATTTCTAGAGAACATTGTGGAAGAAGTTGAGAACGGACTTGAAATTCAGTTCCACACATCACCCGCAGACCGACGGCCAAACAGAAGTGGTAAACAAAAGTCTGGGCAATTTGTTGAGATGTTTAGTTTGGGATAAGCCCAACAGGTGGGATTTGATTCTACCATAGCCAGAGTTTGCTTACAATAACTCTATAAAAAAGAGTACTGGTAAATCACCATTCCAAATTGTATATGGAAGTAGCCCAAGGACTGCACCAAAATTGAGGAAGATAGAGCAAGGAGAGAGGACAAGTGCTGAAGCTGAAGAATTTTCTGAACATATCAAGCATCTACATGAGGAGGTTCAGGCACACATTACCAAGATTAATCAAGAATATAAAGCTAGGGCTAATCAAAGGAGAAGACATAAGGAATTCCAAGTAGGGGATCTAGTCATGGTGCACTTACGAAAAGAAAGATTTCCATCTGGTACTTACAACAAGATGAAAATGAAGAAATTTGGCCCCTGCAAAATTTTGAAGAAACATGACTCAAGAAATGCATATGAGGTGGAGTTACCAGATGGAATTCACATTTCTCCTATTTTCAACATTGCAGACTTGATAGAGTATCGTGATGATGGTGCAGAAGAGGACCTGATGTGAGAGCCATGTCCAATTCCTACTTCTAAGAAGGAGGAGATAGAAGACATTTTGGATCATCTTGTGGGTAGGAGTACCAGGCATAGGTAGTATGAAGAGTATTTGGTCAAGTGGAAAGGACGGTCGATAGAGGACTCAACTTGGATTTTAGCTACTGAGGTTTTCCATTTGGGATTTCCTCTACCATTCATAAAGTGACAGGGTCACTTTTCAATCTACCCTAGGTGTCTGATACAAGAGCATCTAGAGGTGTCAGGGCAATCTTGTGTCAATAAAAAAATGTACTTAGACTTAGTTTCTATTTAATGTGTTTTTATTTTTGGATACCCATTTGGGTTAAATAAAGGTTCCAACTCTCACAGTTCCACTATCAGTGTTTTAGGATAGAGTATTTGAACACCTTGGGATATGTGCAAATGCCAAAAAAATAGGAGTATGTAATTGAGACATCATTTTGGTGAAATAGAAGGTTTAAATTGGTTGGATAAATGTAATTGAAATTTAGAGCATTCCAAAAAAAGAATCAAGTCAAAAGGCCCCACGGTTTGAAAGTTATTACAGTTTTTTGATTTTTGGAGACCTCCTAAGACTGCTTCAAAGTCAGGTTAGGGGCATTAAATGACCTCAAATTCAGACAAAAAATGGGGTATTAGTGAAGCCTATCCATAGGGCTATAGATCACTTCGAGAGCTTTCTGAAAATGTGAACGGTTCGTCAATCAGAGCTATGGTTGAAAAGTTATGCCTCCCAAAAGTTCGGTTACTATTTTTGGATTCTTCTACATTTGCACCAACTTCTAACGTGGCTTCTGGAGACTTCTACTTGCTTGGTGGATTCCTACTAGCACTTTCTAGAATGTATTCCTAATCCTTAACCCTTCGAGGTCTATTTAAGGACATTTTTGGCATTGTAAAAGGCAGTTCGGAGTGGAGTTTGAGAGGAGGTACTGAAAGGAGAAATATCTCCAGATTTATGCTATTGTAAGCCCATAGGGCATGTTTTGAAGTCTATTTTCTCTACTGAATTTATTAACTTATTTATAAAGTTAATAAATTTTTCCTTTCCTGTTGTGTCCATTCTGTGCTTGGGTTGTGTCCCCATCAGAAAAATAGACAAGTTAAGAGTGAACTGAACTTATAAGGGTTGTTCTTTAATATTATGATGCTCTCCATGTTTATTTTGAACTAATTCAACATCAACTTGACAAGGTCAAATGAAATCTTATTCTTGACCACTTTGTATGCGAGATCCATAGCTTTACATGATACACTATTGAGTCTACTTGAGCTATATATCTTATGTGCAATAACATGTATCCCAAACTTCAATTCCATATCTATAGCATAGTTGATTTTCATTCCCCTTCCATCCCACTCAACAATGGTTTTCTTTTCTAGCTCAACCCAACTTAGGGTTTTAATCATTTTTGTGTTGGTTAACATTGGGAAACCTATGATCCTATGAATCATTTTCTTCGTTATCATGATAGGTTGTTCCAACCTTAACTATCTATTATGCACATAGCTAAGGATAACTTTTATCCATTTACTTTGAAAGTCTTGTGGCATGTGAGGAATCCGAATCAAACCCTCTACTTCAAGGTGTTGATGTTCTAGTTTTAATACAACATTGATACACAATTTTCCCAACAACTCATCCATTTCTAGAGTTCCAATATCTTGAATTGAACATCAAAATTGTGAACAAATATCATTAATTAATAGTACCTTGGATGGAATTTTTTATTGTACTCCATTTGGATCTAAGGTTTCTACAACTATCGAACTAAGCTTCAAATCTAGTGCTTTCCATTCCACACCTCAAAATAACATCTCTGACCCTTTCTTAGTCTTGCTGCTAGAGGATGCCACTTGCTTAGTAGGGTTTGCAAAGACATGAAATTCTTCAATAGTAATTCACACAGATCACGCAAATGCCCTAAAAGTTGCTCTGCACAAATAGCTCTTGAAAACTTGTGGTGACAAATGAGTTCAATTTTTCCTTTTTTTCAAATTTTTCCTATTGATTTCCATAAATGCCTAGACTAATTTTTTACTCAAATGATAAACTATCTTCCACCTCACCTACATTAAATGCTTGGTAGAGTCATCCAAGGCTCACTGTCCACATAATAATCTTATTAACTCCCAACCTTGCTCTGTAGGGTCTTGCAACTTGACCTTGCTCGATAATGACTACCATTTTCTTGAATGCTTGATGATCCCTTTGCATCTCAAATGCTAATATGGATCTTTTCATTCTATTCACTAGAAATGATGTAAGCTTCTACTTTAGAATCCTAGTTCTAGTTCTCCTTGTGGGAGATCAAGTGGAAATGCTTGAGTCAACCAATTCTTGACTGATAATTGCTTCATTGCTCAGACTAGCATTCTTAGAAGATTTTTGAATCCATTACTGTTTCATCTAGTTTCTGATGTTATCAAATTTTGCCTTCTTTTCATCTTCAATTCTTCCAATATTCATACAATTTTTGGCAAGATGACCAAGTTCTATACAAATGAAACATCTTCTAGTATTGTCTCTTGTCCTCATGTGATGTTTTACATAATTCATTCCAATGTGTCCAAATTCTCCATAGTAATGACATTTTCACCAAGTGTTATAGTCCCAATCAAGTATAGCTTTTACAATATGTTCTACTAGATTCAATATCTTAGGTTTTCATTTAGAGGATTGTGCCCATGCTTCTTGCATTTGTGACATTTTCCTTCAAATCTAGGTTTCTCTTTGCATTCATTAGCTCTATGACCATTTTGATTACAATTGTAGCATTTTCCATTGAATTTTGCTTTCCCATTTCTCCAACATTTATTTTAAGTATGACCTAACTTACCATAGTGATTGCAAGTAGGTATTTTATTCTTTTGAGCTCCTTGCTTCTATATATCCAATTCCTACTTTTCCCTTTTTTCTGTATTGGATTTGTTCATTTAGTTGATCCATGTTTGCTTGAGATTTCAGCATCATCTGATTGGTTTTCCTTTCAATGTTTAGATTATTCTACAATCTCTCATTCTCTTATCTTAGATTCATGATTTCTTCATTTACATTAGTGGGCTGATTAATGAAGTCTTCCTACTAAAGGGATGGGTGTTGAATTTCATTGTTCGTTCCTTCTATATCTTCTTTTATCTTATTTTTCTCTTCCATGACTTCACACAATCTTACTAACTAGATTTCTCTCTCTCTTCTTAGCTTTCTTATTTCTTCTTGAAGTGTACCATTCATTTCTAATAGTTCTTCGATTGTCTATTTTGCTTCATCTGAATTACTTTTTGAATGGATGTTTTCAATTCTTTCTTCATTGTATATTTTTTCATTCATTTGTACTGCAAGACCTTTTATTCTTTTCAAGAATTGAGATATTTTCTCATTTGATCTCTTGAGTTAGCCAATAGCCAATTGCAAATCCAAATTTTCATTGTCAGTAGCCTTGACAACTCTAAATACATCCATAGCTTTTGATTATTGTTCAAGCTCTTAAATTTTTTTCCTTGTGAGAACCACAAAGATTTGATACCAATTATTGGAAATATATATGATAGGCTAAGTTACTGAGAGGGGAGGGGTGAATCAAAAACCAAAAGAAAACTTAATCCTTTATTTCACTAATTAATTCTTCATGTGAATTTTGATCTAATTGCATGCATGAAAAATTGAAACCATTAAAACATTCATAACACTTTGACACATAATATGGTGACCCAAAAACCTTCCAAATAGAAAGTAAAAGTGGGCTGGTGATGATACCCACAAGCTTTGGTACTGAAATATAAAGTTGGCCTATTAAGGTTTATAATGATCACTTCTAATGATCCACCCTATTAGGAGCAATAAAGACTATTGGGTCCACCTTGCAAAAGGATTTACAAGCACACAATGAAGTACACACTTGCTAAAGAGATTTATGAAAGACTATTAAGTCTACCTTGTGAAATAATTTAATCGATCCACCTACTAGGATGAAATAGTGGTTGATCTTTGATCTACAACTTGGTTTGCTGAATGAGATTCCTTTGAGTGTAATAATCACCTTGTTGTGATAGATAAATCTTTGCTACTCCTTATACTGCTCTATCCTTTGTATTTTGAACTACTACTCTTCTCTACTCATTACATATCATATATTTCATACCTTTGGATGTGATATAATACATTACATATATACAAATCCAATTTACAATCAACAAAGTCGGCTAGAATACAAGTTTATACAAAATACACAAAGTTAGCCCAACTATAGGAACTTGGGTTTTGAAGACTAACTCAGTGAGGTTCTGATACTCAAAATCTACTACAAATGCCTGACATCATCATGCACTTAGTCTATGTAGAAGCTTTGTTCATATTTATCACTTCTAAGTAGTCTTAACTCGGTCTGCACTAGTGACTCAATGAATACTATGAAACTCAACATATAAATTGAATCACTTGATTCACACTACATAGCTTGGTTAATGCTATCGGTAAGAAAGAATTCTTTGTTGGAGGAAGATTGGTTTCTTGGCTAAGAAAGAAATAGAACTATATTTCATAGAGTACAACTAAGGCAAAGTATGTTACAATAGAAAATAACTATAATCAAGTTATGTGGATGAAAAAGATGTTGAAGGATATTGGAATTGATTGTACATAACCTATTATCATTTAATGTGATAACACAATTTTAGTGAGAATGTCAAAGAATCTTATATTGCATTCTAAAATGACACATATATCTATCAAGTATCATGTTTTAAGAGAGAAGGTAGCAGAAAAGGAGATCAGATTGGAGTATGTAATTAGTAAGGATCATATTATAGATATATATTTACAAAGCCTTTGCCTAAAGATACTTTTAAGTACTTGAGAGGTATGCTTAGGGTTATGCCCCGTCCCACTTTTGAGTAGATGATGTAGAGAGTACATCAGTCTAGTAATATAGAGCACTATTGTTTCACTAGACTAAATGTTAATGCTTCCTATATGGGGGAGTATTTTTTATGTACTAAGTCATTGAGGACTATGTGTATTTGGTATTTGGTATTGAATAGTGTCTTTAGGCACTTGAGCTAATTGAAGAGTTGAACAAGTGGCTATAAAAATTGGTATGTAAAAATTGGTAACAATTGGTTATTTTCTATTTGTTTGAGGCCTTCGACATTAATGTCAATGTGGGAGAATTTGCATGAAAAACATCTCCTAAGAAAAGGGGGAGAAGAACTCATAAGTATGTATAAGGAAGAGATATCACTTTAGGGAGATTTAGAAAGATTCATGTAAAGAAGCAAGAGTATGCACCTAATGTGCAACTAATGTATTGAAAAAATTTAGTATGAAGTAAACAATTGATGTGCATCCAAAAAGAGGATATGCATCTATTGCATAACATTTTTTTAGTGTGAAAAATTGATGCCAAATCTAGAATCCAAAGGATTCTAGATTGATGAAGAGGATTTGAGAAGATGACAACAACAACATACAGTTTCATATTCTTGGAACTTAGATGTTTTTAATAAATGTTGTCATCAATGAAAAAGGGTGATATTCTTAGCATGAATGCTAATGATACTACATTGTGGGAGTATCCTAAGCATTGTAGAGTATTGACATGTTACATTCAAGACTATTTTTGTCATTGATGTCAACATAACAGTGTTTTTGTAAAGCATAGGAGAGAAATAGTCAAAGATCTTATTGTTATGGAAAATAGTTTGATTGTCTGGTGATGCAAAGTTAAGGACATGTTCTATACTATGTCCTGATGATGTGGTTAAGTGTACAAAGTCTAAGTCAATGGCATATGATAGTTGTACCTAATTTCCTGAGAGCATTATAGAAACAAAGTATTGAAGAACAATATTCTAATGTTTAATTGCTATCTTACATCTGAGATGTATTTAAGTAGTGCATAGTCACACAATGATAGAGGATATTCATGTTGTGACATCAATGAGTGTGCAAGCCTTGGTATCACATGTGTGAAGTTTTATATAGATTGTGAGCCAACAATGCTATTGTAATTTTAATTTAATTAATTATCGTATTATAATTAATTGGGAAAGCCTCAATGCTAAATCAAGGAATTATTATGAAGATATGGTATAAAGGAAAGCTTTTTTCCCTTAAATGTAAAGTATCATGTATCTTGTATCTATTATTTCAAGTGAAGTGTGAACTATGAAAAAGAGTTGAATGCTTATTGAATGTGAGTAAGTGATCTAGTATAGGAGCACCTAGGTAGGCTAGCAGTAGACCTAGAGATTCTTAGGTTTTTATATCTTGTATTGATTCTTTCCACATCACTATATGAATAAAAGGACTAACTTGGTGCAAAGGTGTGGATAGGTATGTTGGAAGAGCCCAAAATGGTCAAGTTGCTCATAGTTCCAAACTAGGTGACTTAGGACCTAGAAGGGTAAATTAATCAAATGGAGTTCTCAAGGCCTTAGATAGGTGGTTTAAGGTATTTTTAGTAATCTTACATTTTTACATGGTTAGTGGAACAATTTGAATGGTTTAACTCCATTAGGGAGAAAAGTTGCTCAAATGTTGTCAATGTTGTCAATGACATCATCGACAACTTTTTTTTGCATTTTTGTAACTTTGTGCAACTTTGTCTTGGTGAGACTCTAACTATCTAAAATAGTTATGATCATGAGGGAGGAACCTATAATATCCCAAATCCAACCTTTTCAATCAGTTGTTAAAATTTTGGGAGACATTGTACAGACTATGCAATAGAATAGTATTACTAGTCTAATAATTTTGCATTGCATTTGTGAGAAAATGGATTAGTAACTATTCTATTTTTTTTGGAAATTTTTATTTTATTTTTTAAAATCTTTGTACAACATTTTTTTAATTTTATATCAATTTTTTAGGTTTAGAAGTAAGTATTTTGGTAGTTACTAGGTTACTAGCTTGAACAGAGGTGTGAGTGCAAGATGGAGTCTTAGGGACACTTTGTGCCATTGTAATTGTATGATTTCTTGGTATTTGGAACAAAAATCCATATAATCCATGTAAAAAAAAGGAGGGCCCATGGAAAGAAAATAAATATTCTTAACGTGATGTTGTAGGCAAGTCATTTCAACTTGGTTAGGGATTCCAGAGTAGAGAAAGAGATATGGAGAGGATTGAAATTGTTGATACTTCAATCCAAGAATGTGGAGAGTTGGAAGCAAGTGTAGAAAATCCATGAAAGCAACCAAAAGCTTTGGTGAGAATCCTAAGGAATGAAAAACAATTTTTTGTATTAGAAAATTTTTAAATTCTTGAAACACTTAAGTCAAGGCTAAACTTGTGCTTGTATAGTACAGACCAATTTGGAACCCAAGACCTTCAAAAATATTCAAGAACTTTGAAAAATGTATTGGGAATGGTAGTTTGTTTGGGCACATGTGAAGGAGTTTTTCAAGATACCTAGTTTTAGTGCATTTGGATGGCTAATTCTAGTAGCCTTTTTCAAGCATTTGAATGCATTTACACTTGTGGATTGGAACTCAATTAGGGTTGTGATATTTTTTGAGTTTGGAATCTTAGAGAGAGACCTAGGGAACTTCTAGGTTTCCATATATCCATGTGGGGAACTCCAATGATCCCTTAGCATTATTTGTGTTTTTTGAAGTTAGTAGGTAAGATTGTACTACCTAATTGATGTGTACCAATTGAATGAGTAGGATCTATTGAATAGAATATTCCTCAAAGGCATAAGAAACCCTATTTGGTCAACTAAATGACCTAAGGAGACCCTGGAGATCTTAGGGTTTTCTAGCAAGATTTGTAGTCACATAGAGTGGTATTAGAGTAAGTTAAAGATTGGGAATAGTGATGGATGTCTGTAGCTACTGGAGAATCAGTGGGTGAAACTAGTATAGTGATTAATATAGAACTATCCAAGGAAGTTGATGAATAGAGGGAGAAGAATAAGCTCCTTGAAGTACCCTTGAAAGAGGTGAAGGAAAAATTAGAGGAATTTTTTGATCTAGTAAAATGAAGGAAGAAGAAGAAAATGAAAAGGGTAAGGAGGTAGAAAAAGAAGATGTTATACCTAAACCTAACCCTGTCTTGAATTAAGAGCCCTTCTTGAAAGCTATCAAAGTCCTAGGAGGGAAAACTTTTGAAGGTGTGCCACTTTTCAATGGAAAGATGGAAATAGATGCAGTCATGAATTAGATAGATGGCATGGAGAACCATTTTGAGTGTGAAGGGGTATTAGAGGCACAAAGGTTAAAGTGGCTAAGTCAAGGCCCAGAGGCTTAGCTTTATCATTGTGGAAATATGTACAAGATAATAGAGTCAGCATGGGCAATAAACCTATAGCTAATTGGATTGCTATGGTCACTAAAGTAAAGGAGAACTCCCTGCCTAAAGAATATGAAATCCAACTTCACAAAAGAAGACAAGGACTGAAGAAAAAATATTTAGATGTGAGCTCCTATACTAAGGCATTTGAGAGGCTATGTCTAAGATCCAAAAAGAAAGAAGAGGACCCAATCAAGGTGGTTAGATTTTTAAGTGAGTTGAAGTGGAATATATAAGAGGAGCTTAGTTTGTGGGCACCTAACACTATCCAAAGGTGACATCAACTAGCTCTAAAGGTGGAGGAAAAGAAGAAAAGGAAAGGGGATTCCAATTTTAAAGATAGATTCAAGGCAAGAAATTAGAGAGGACAGAAAGGAGGCTATCAAGGTAGAGGTAATAAGCTGAAGAATATAGGTGAGAACAAGCTCACTGAGAAAACCAATGAAGGAACTTCTTGAGGATGCTTTAGTAGAGGTAGAAGTAATCAAGGAGGCTCAAATAGTGGTAGAGGATCAGGAAGAATTAGCTCTTATTTTTCCACCATGAAATGTTATAATTGTGGTCAACTAGGCCACCCTACCTCTAGGTATCTTGAAAAACCCTCTTCTTCTAACCCTGACAAGAGGATATCATATGCAGAAGAGGAAAATTGCAAGGAACCTAAAGTGGATCATATTGAATTAGAAAAGGGAGAAAATTTGATGTTTAGAATGGCTTTGATTAAACAACATTCTCTTGACAAACCTAAGTATAGAAGAGCAATATTTAGGATCATATGTAAGATCCTAGGAAAAGTGTGTTTAAGTGGTGGTAGATTCTAGATCCACTAATAATATTATATCAGAAGAAGTATTCAAAAAGCTTAAATTGACTAGGATACCTCATGCAAATCTCTACAAGGTGACTTGGCTTAATAAGGGGCAGAGCATATTGGTGAATGAGCAGACATAGATGGATTTCTCTATTGTAGGATATAAAGAGAGATTATTGTGTGACATCCTACCTATGGATTCTTGCCACTGTCTCTTAGGTAAATATTGGAAATTTGAGAGGGAAGAAGTATATAATGGGAAGGAAAATTCCATCTCATTTAAGAAGGGAGGTGGGACATTCAAGATCCAATCTTTATGGGAGGAAGAAAAGGCACAAACTAAAGAACCTAGTGTATTTTTATGTAGTGGAAAATAATTTTTTAAGGATCTCAAAGATGAGGAATGACAAAGTTATGTAGTAGTGCTGAATTTTGAAGAAAAATAAAATGTAGTCCATGAATCATTTCCTAAATAATTGCATGAGTTTCTTAAGAAATACAAAGACATAGTGAGTGATAGGGCTCTTGCTATGCTACCTCCTAGAAGGGTTATAAGTCACCAAATTGACTTTGTCCCAAGTGCATCCTTGCCTAAAAAGGTAATATACAAGCTCACTCTAGATCAGAACTTAGAAGTGGCAAGGCAAGTGCAAGGATTAAAGGACCAAGGTCTAATATAGAAGAACATAAGCTCATGTGTAGTCCATGTTGTGCTGGCATCTAAGAAAGGGAAGAAATGGATATTATGTATGACTCAAGAGCCATCAATAGGATCACAATCAGGTATAGATTCCCCATACCTAGGATTTAGGATCTCATGGATTGCCTTGGAGGAGCTAAGTATTTCACTAAATTGGATTTGAAGAGTGGATGCCACCAAATAAGAATTAAGGAGAAAGATGAATGGAAGACAACATTTAAGACTACAAAAATGCTATATGAGTTGCTAGTGATGCCATTTGGTCTCTCCAATTCTCCTAGCACATTCATGAGACTCATGAATGAAGTGCTTAAAGACTTCATAGGCATATTTGTGGTTTTGTAGCTAGATGATATAATCATCTTGAGAAAGACTAAGAGAACATCAAGCATGTAGAAGAAGTATTGCATACATTGAGTGAAGAGATCCTTGTCATCGATCTTGACAAGTGTGACTTCTTCAAGCAAGAACTTGTGTACCTAGGCTTTGTGGTGTAATAAGAAAAATTGATAATGGATTAAGAAAGGGTTACTGCAATCCTCAACTAGCCATCACCTACTACTTTAGCTGAGATAAGGAGTGTTCATGGTCTTTTTAAATTCTATAGGAATTTTATAAGAAACTTTAGTCATATTTGTGCACCATTGTTAGAAACCATCAAGGGTGGGGTAAAATATAAGTTTTGGTGGACCTTGGAAGCTGAAAAGTCCTTTGAAATTCTCAAGAAGCAAGTGGCTACCAAATCCATTTTTCAAATACCTAGTTTTGAAAAACTTTTTGCCCTAGAATGTGAGACAAGTGGCTTAGTAGTAGAGTGCTGAGTTAAGAAGGTAGGTTAGTAGCCTTCTTTGGTGAAAAACTTAATGAGGCCAAAAAGAAATAGTCTTCCTATGACCTTGAAATCCATGCCTCAAATCAATCCTTTAGGAAGTGGAGACATTATTTGTTGCCCAAAGAATTTTTCATGTTCATAGATAACTAGGCCCTAAGCTACATCAACACATAAGATAAATTGAGCAATAGGCACTTGAAGTGGATTGAATATTTTTAGGCATTTAATTTTACAATCAAGCACAAGAAAGGACTAATGAAAAAAGTGGTAGATGCATTAAGTATGAGAGTGTTGACAATGCAAGAAGCATAGTTGCATAGCATTGTCATAGAAATATTTAAGAGTCTCTACAAAGAAGATGAAGACTTTGGATAAGTATACAAGGTATGTTTAGATTTTGAGAACCACTTACATAGAAAATTTTAAGAGTTTACCTTGTAAAATGGATTACTCTTCAAGGGAAACTAGTTGTGTGTACCAAGGGGATCCATAAGGGAAAATTTAATCCAAGAAAAACATAATGGAATTCTAAGTGGCCACTTTGGTATCAACAAGACATTAGAGTTGGTTCAAAGTTTCTACTATTGGGCTAAACTATTTAGAAATGTAACTATGTATGTGGAACAATGCATGGTATGCATGAAGGGTAAAGGAGGGATCAGTAATCCATGGCTTTATCAACCCTTACCAATCCCTAATAGGCCATGAGAATGTGTGATAATGGATTTCATAGTAGGATTTCCCAAGATAAAACAAGTCTATGACAACATATATGTGGTTGTTAATAGGTTCAAAAAGATAGGGCATTTCATCCCATGTAGAAAATAATAATGATGCAAGTCATATTGCACATTTGTTATTCAAAGTGGTTGTGAGGATTCATGACCTTCCATTAAGCATAGTTTCATATAGGGATGTGAAATTTATGAGTCATTTTTGGAAGACTTTGTGGGATAGAATTGGAACCAATCTTTCATTTGGATCATCATACAATCCTCAAACTAATGGTTAGACTGAGGTGATCAATAGAGTGTCAGGTAATCTCTTAAGATGCCTAACTAAGGAGTATAGACAAAATTGGGATGTCATCATTCCACAAGCAGAGTATGCCTATAATGATATTACGAATAGGACAATAGGTAAATCCCTTTTACAATTGTCTATGGCATACATCCTAGAGGTGTACGTCAATTGAGGAACCTTGGAGGAATGGAACATAGGAGTTGACATGGTGAAGACTTTTCTAAAACCATGAAAGAGATACAAGACCAAGTCAAAAGGACTATACAAGACAATACACAAAAGCTTAAGGCCAAAGTGGATGAAAAGAGGAAAGCTGTTCATTTTGTTGTTGGTGACTATATTATGGTCCATTTGAACATAGAAAGGCTATGAAAAGGTGTCCCTACCAAGCTATAGATGAAGAGGTTAGGGCCTTGCAAAATCTTGGAAAAGTATGGAGAAAATGCCCATAAGGTAGAGTTACCATTAGATCTAGGCATATCCCCTATTTTTAATGTACAAGACTTGGTGGCGTGAAAAGACACATTACCTTAAACTTGTCCAAGTGTTCAAGATGACAATGAATCTACTACAGCACTTGGTGTGAGCAAATTAGAGGCAAAGAAGGTGTTAGATTTAAGAGTGAAGAAGTATAGAAGGACCAAGGTGTATGTGGAGAACCTCATAAAATGGAAGAACAAGCCAACCATAGAAGATACTTCAGTATTTGAGATAGAGTTCAAGGTTGGTGTTCCCCAAGACATGTTTCCATCAAGTGACACTTATTTTTCTTGATGGGGGGAGTATGGTTGAGGAACACCTAGGTAGGATAGTGGTAGACGTAGGGATTCTTAATTTTTTTTGGCTTGTATTGAGTCTAGAAGAATCACTAGATCAATAAGAGGACTAGCATGGTCCTAAGGTGTGGATAGGAATGTTGGAAGAGCCCAAAATGGTCAAGTTGCTCATAGTTTCCAACTAGGCCAAACTAGGTGACTTAGGACCTAGAAGAGTAAATTAATAAAATAATTTTCTTGAGGCCTTAGATAGGTGGTTTAACATATTTTTAATCATCTCACATGTTTACATGGTTAGTGGAATAATTTTAAGGGTTTAACTCCATTAGGGAGAAAAGTTCCTCAAATGTTGTCAATGTTGTCAATGACAAAATTGACAACTTTTTCTTACATTTTTTCAATTTTGTGGAATTTTGTATTGGGAATACTCTAACTATTTGAAATATTTTTGATCATGAGGGAAGAACCTATAAAGTCCCAAATCCAATCTTTTTCAGTTGGTTTTTGAAAGTTTGGGAGGCATTGTACATGCTATGTAATAGAATAATATTACTAGTTTAATGATTTTGCTTTGTATTTGTGAGAAAATCTATTAGTTGTATATGAGAAATATGTTAGAAATTAATACTAATTTATTAAAAAACAAAATCATTAACTAGCATAAGAATCATAACATATATGAGAGGCAAAGTGAAAACCCTCAAATGAGAATATGAGCCATGGAATGGCTCTCCCAATGAGGATGGTCACTTGATTTAGGGATGAGTCTATTATGTGGATGTGAGATGTATGCTCAAGATACTCAAACTATACTTCAATGGAGATGGAAAATAGAAAATTGGTGTGGATGTATGTAAAAGCATGAATTTAGGCTTTTCAAAAGGGCATTATAACTTTAGCTCAAGGATTGTGACGAAATGGCTTGGGAGGAGATTTAATTTATAGGCTAAGGGCTTAAGGGATAGATGTTAGGAATAAGGTGTCTCAACCTTGTATAATTCCTATTCTTATTATTATTTGTTTTGTAAAATGTATTTTTGCAAATAATATGTAAATGTGAGTGTACATGTCTAGTTGGCATGTTGATCACTTACATGTGTCGGCATCTTGAAGTGTGTGAAGGAGATCATGGCTGAAATGGTTATGACGAATTCCTATGATGTATAAGAGCTATTTAAGGAATAAGCTATGATAGGTGTAAGAGCATCTTATGACATGAGGCCTATTTGGGCCCCCAAGAATGAGTGGTTGGTGTGTGTAAGAGAGTATGCCAAAAATAGGTTGGTATGATGGATTCCTTACACTTCTCTTGTGACCACTATTTTTGGCAGATTCTATGACAAGCTGTCATTACCTATTCAAGGGATGGAAACCCTTTTCTTGGTATTAGATGTACATGTGGCATTGTGCATGATTCTTGGTGGTTGAGCCATGAAAAATGCCCAACTCCTTTGTGGGCATTTTGTTGGGTCTTAAGATGTTCATAAAATGTATATTGCATGTTGTAATGCAATAGTGTCATAGATGAAAGTTTGCAGGTACTGAGGTGCTCCTGAAATCTTCTATCATTGATTTTGAACTTGCATTGCAAGTGTATTGTAATCTTGTGTTGAAGATAATACATTGTGCAGGTTTTGGAGGGGTGGGGTTGTTTTACTGAAAGGTTTTTCCCCACCGAAAAATCTTTGTGTTATGTGTTTCTTTCTCTATCTAATTTCTGTATGCATGGTTGGCTGCAATAATGTTGTTTACATGATATTGAATCTGTAAGTGTAGAAGATTTTAAAAGGATTTACACCATACTTTTCTTACGAGATTAGTGTAGGAAGTTGTTTCCGCACCTAAGTTTCCTTACAAGTGGTATCAGAGCTTGATCAACTTTTGATCCTAGTTGTTGGGTAGGGTTTTTTGAGCTAATCTCAAGTTGAGTGGGAGTCTTGTGTAGAGCATCCTAAATCTTATTTTTAGATTGAGATGGCAAGTTCATCATATGGAATAATGGAGGTGGAGAAATTTAATGGCACTAATTTTGAGTTGTGGAAAGTCAAGATGGAAGACATGCTGGAAGATCGTGACCTATGGGAAGTGACTACAAGCACTACAAGACCAACAACTATAACTCAAGCAGATTGGGATATCAAAGACTGTAAAGCTAGGGTCTCATAAGACTCTATTTAACTAATGCAGTCCTTCTGAATGTTCTAGATGAGAAAACCACATATAGTTTGTGGGAAAGACTTGGGGTTGTGTATCAAGCCAAATCTTTGGTGAACAAGTTGTTCCTAAGGAAGAAGTTGTATTCTCTATGAGTGGAGGAAGGTGGATCCTTAACGGATCATTTAAATGCATTTAATCTGATGGCGACACAGTTGACATCTACTGGTGTCAAGTTAGAGGAGGAGGATCATTGCTACACACTTTTGTGTTCTTTACTGGATTCATGGGACCATCTTGTGATGGCTCTTGGAAGCACATTAGTTACCTTCAAAATGGATGATGTGGTGTCTTCGCTGCTATCAGAGGAGATGCAGAGAAAGGCTTCCATTTCAAAAAAAGAAGCCCTTGCTATTCATGGGAGATCCATGGAAAGAGGAAAGAAAAATGACAATAAGTCTGACAATAAGGGTAGATCCAAATCTCGTGGGAAGTCAGAGACTTTGAATAAGTCCAAGGAAAAATGTTGGAACTGTGAAAAGACTGGGCACTTCTGTAAAGACTATAAAGAGCCTAAGAAGAAGAAGAAAGCCTCAGATTCTGGTTCTAAAAAACTTCAAGAAGATGGCGATGCATTCATCATAGCTTTGGCAGCCCATGCATCTGATGATGTGTGGTTGGTTGACTCAGGTGCATCTTTTCACATGACCTCTCATCGAAATTGGTTCTCAAGATATGAAGAGTTCGATGGTGGAAAGGTGTACTTGGGTGATGATTCTCACCTGAAGATAGTTGGACGTGGAAGGGTCACTATCAAATTTCTTGATGGATGAGTAAAGGGAATCAATGGAGTTATGCACATTCTAGGTCTAGCATGAAACCTATTATCTGTAAGTATGTTGAATGATGTAGGTGTGCAAGTTGTTTTTTCGAAAGAAGGATGTAAAATGATTAGAGGATTGATGGTGCTTGCTAAGGGTACTAGGAGAGGTACTTTGTTTCAACTAGATGCATGTATTCCTCTATGTAATAGTTCTTCATCCTCACCATCTAAATGAGCAGTGAAGAATTCTATGGTTATTGGTTCCGATGGCAATGCAAACACTTTGGAAGGAAAACCTCCTGTAGAAAAGACAATGTTGTGGCATATGAGATTTGGCCACATTGGTGAGAAGGGTCTTAGAACCCTAAAAAATAAAAATCTCATTCAGGGGTTAAATGACTGCAATCTCAAGTTCGACTTCTATGAACACTGTGTATATGGTAAAAAAAATCGTGTTCAGTTTTACTCTAGTTCTCACAAATCTTCTAATATTTTGGATCTTATTCATTCTGATTTATTTGGTCCTATAAAAGTTCCTTTGATCTCCAAGCCTGTATTTTTTGTATCTTTCATAGATAATTATAGTAGAAGGACATGGATTTATTTCCTTAAAATTAAGACACAAGTCTTTAGTTGATTCAAGGAATTTAAAGCCCTTGTAGAGAATTAGACTAGTAAGAAGATTAAGTGTGTGAGAACTGACAATGGTGGTGAGTTTTGCTTAGTAGAGTTTGAAAAGTTCTATAAAGAACAAGGTATCGAGAGGCATGAGACAACTCCTTATACCCCAAAGAAAAATGGAGTTGTAGAGAGAATGAACAGGACACTGATGGAGAAGGCTAGGATTATGCTTAGTGGAGTTGGTTTAGAACAAAGGTTTTGGGCCGAAGCTATGGCCACTGCTTGCTATCTGGTTAATAGATCTCCTACATCAGCCCTTGTTGGTAAGACACCCATGGAGGTGTGGTCTGGTAAGAAGCCTTTAATTAGACATCTTCATTTTTTTGGTTATGAAGCTTATGCATATGTTCCAAAGGAGAAAAGATCTAAGTTGGAAAACAAAGTTGTTAAATGTATTTTCATCAGGTACAGTGCTGGTGTGAAAGGATACAAGCTTTGGGATCCTGTGACTAGTAAGGTGTTGTATAGCAGAAATTTTATTTTTAGAGAGCTAACATCTTCTCCTATTGTGCTACAACCAGATGAAAAAGAAAAGAAAAAATATGTTGTTCAGTTGCCTCCTACCCCTGAGAAGACTGAATAGAGAGACCATGTTGGGTCTAATGATGAGGAGAGCTCTAGCAACTTTGACAGTTTAGAAGAAGAGGAAGAACAACCTCGACCTCAGCCCTTTAGGAGATCCACAAGAGAAAGAAAGCAACCAAAAAGGTTTGGTTATTCTATGTTGGATTCCAGTTGTGCTTTTTCTTTGATTACTAACACTAATGAGCCTAGATCTGTGAAAGAAGCTTTGGGCATGGAAGATGCAGGTTCTTAGATTGAGGCTATGGATGATGAGATGGCTTCATTAGAGAAAAAAAAAACTTGGGACCTTGTACCTTTTCCTAAAGGGAGAAAATCTATTGGCTGTAAATGGGTGTTCAAGAAGAAATTCTATGCAGATGGCAGTGTTGAAAGGTACAAAGCTGGATTGCTTACAAAGGGGTATTCACAGGTAGAGGGAATAGATTATGGTGAAATATTCTTTCCTGTTGCAAAGTTGACATCCATTAGATTTCTGTTATCTCTTGCTGCATCATATGATTTAGAGATAGAACAGATGGATGTGAAGACAACTTTCCTTCATGGTGATTTGGAGGAAGAGATTTATATGTCACAGCCTAAGCACTACATTGTTAAAGGTAAAGAATCCTTTGTTTGTAGATTGAAGAAATCTCTATATGGTTTGAAGCAATCTCCTAGGATGTGGTACCTTAAGTTTGACACCTTTGTGTTGTCAATTGGATTTGTAAGATTGAAATTAGATCATTGTGTTTATTTTAGAGTTGAAAATGATCACCTTCTTATTGTTGCATTATATGTTGATGATATGTTGCTGTTTGGGAAGGGTAAGGGTATGAATTCTGATTTTAAATCTCAATTGTCAGCATAGTTTGAAATGAAAGATCTTGGGGCAGCTAGGTACATCTTGGGTATGGAAATTAGTAGAGACAGGTCTAACAGAAAACTTTGGTTGAGTCAGAGTAAGTATGTGAAGTCTGTGTTGGACAGGTTCAACATGGCAGATTGTAGACCACTATGTGTTCCTATTTCTGTGGGAACAAAGTTATCCATAGATGATTGTCCAAAATCTCCTAGTGAGGTGGAGGACATGAGTAGAGTACCTTATGCTAGTGCAGTTGGCAGTCTTATGTATGCTATGGTCTGTACTAGACCAAACATAGCCCAAGCAGTGGGAGTCCAGAGTCAATTTATGGCTAATCCTGGATGGATACATTGGGATGTAGTTAAGCGAGTATTTAGATATTTGAGGGGTACATCAGATTACTCCATATGTTATCATGGTAACTCTTCTAGATCTTTGCATTTAGTTTGTACTCATGGGTTTGTGGATTCAAATTGGGTAGGTGATATTGATTGCAGGAGATCCACCACTGGTTATGTGTTTGGTATGTTTGGTGGTGCCATCAGTTGGATGAGTAAGCGACAACCTATGGTTGCTTTGTCCACTATAGAAGCTGAGTACATGGTTGCTACTCATGCTTGTAAGGAAACCATTTGGCTTAAGAGATTGTGTTCTGATGTTGGTGTTGATGCAGAATAGATTACTATTTGGTGTGATAGACAAAGTACTATTTGTCTTGTGAAGAATCCAACTTTCCATGCCAGAACGAAGCACATTGATGTGCAGTTTCACTTTGTCAGAGATATGGTCGAAGATGGAAAGGTAAATTTGGAGAAGGTAGATACTGTGAAGAATGTTGTAGATGCATTAACAAAACCAGTGGGCACTGAGAAGTTTAGATGGTGTTCAGAGTTTATGGGCCTTTCAACCTATAGCGGTTAGTTCCTATTATGTTCCTATTGCTCTTACAAGGTGTTCGACAAGTGGGAGAATGTTAGGAATAAGGTGTCTCAACCTTGTATAATTCCTATTCTTATTATTATTTGTTTTGTAAAATGTGTTTTTGCAAATAATATGTAAATGTGAGTGTACATGTCTAGTTGGCATGTTGATCACTTACATGTGTCGGCATCTTGAAGTGTGTGAAGGAGATCATGGCTGAAATGGTTATGACGGATTCTTATGACGTGTAAGAGCTATTTAAGGAATAAGCTATGACAGGTGTAAGAGCATCTTATGACATGAGGCCTATTTGAGCACCCAAGAATGAGTGGTTGATGTGTGTAAGAGAATATGCCAAAAATAGGTTGGTATGACGGATTCCCTTACAATTCTCTTGTGACCACTATTTTTGGTGGATTCTATGACAAGCTGTCATTGCCTATTCAAGGGATGGATGCCCTTTTCTTGGTATTGGATGTACATGTGGCATTGTGCATGTTTCTTGGTGGTTGAGCCATGAAAAATGCCCAACTCCTTTGTGGGCATTTTGTTGGGTCTTAAGATGTTCATAAAATGTATATTGCATGTTGTAATGCAATAGTGTGATAGATGAAAGTTTGCAGGTACTAAGGTGCTGCTGAAATCTTCTATCGCTGATGTTGAACTTGCATTGCAAGTGTATTGTAATCTTGTGTTGAAGATAATACATTGTGTAGGTTCTGGAGGGGTGGGGATGTTTTACCAAAAGGTTTTTCCCCACCGTAAAATCTTTGTGTTATGTGTTTCTTTCTCTATCTAATTTTTGTATGCATGGTTGGCTGCAATAATGTTGTTTACATGATATTGAATCTGTAAGTGTAGAAGATTTTAAAAGGATTTGCACCATACTTTCCTTATGAGATTAGTGTAGGAAGATGTTTTCACACCTAAGTTTCCTTACAATGGAGGGCTATGATCCAAGGAGAGATGAAAGCTTAAGGAGGGCTAGGATGCACTCAAGGGGGAGCACATGGATTGTGCTTGTTTAGAACTAACCAGGGAGTGACACATGTCATAGGGTGAGTGGATGGAGAAAAGGGGATGGATGAGTCAAAGAAGGAGGCACAAGGCCTTAAAGACCCTCATAAATGGCTTGTAAGAAAAATGAATGGACTTGTAAGAGTCTTTATGGCTTTGTAAGAGCATTGAAGGCTTAGTGGTTGGGATATTTTGGACAAAGTTGAGATTGTTGACTTTTCTTGGTTTAAGAAAGTCTTAAGCTTGCTTAGGGAATGTGACAAGGTTAGGGGGGGGATTAGAGGTGATTTAAGATTAGATTAGGCTTGTTAGAGATATGCAAGTGGATGGCATTCATGAGGGTGGGTGAGTTAGTGACTAAGCTTAGTTAGTATGGGTGGATGGGGTGGATTAGGCTAAAAAGGGGGGTTTAGGAATAGGTTAGGGGTTTATTAGATTTGAGAAATAGATTTATTAAATAGATTTATTTAATAAATGGGGATTTTGGAATTAGATAGGAGAATAGGATTTAATTGATAAATAATAGGTTATTTGATTTATCAATTAGGACTATAGATGATTAATTAAATTAATCAGCTAGGGGATGACAAAGGATTTAGTTAAATAGGAATTTAATTAATGATGCCTTTAGAGATAGCTAAATAGGATTACCGAAGCGGTGTAATCAGATTTAGGTGTCTACATTAGTAACTATTATTTTTGTGTTGGAAAAGATTAGTTGATTTTTTTGAATCTTTATACATCATTTGTTTGATTTTTTATTAAGTCTATAGGTTTGGTAGTAATTATTTTGGTGGATACCAATTTACTTGCTTGAACAAAGGTGTAAGTGCAAGATGGATTCTTGGGGCCACTTTCCACCATTATCATTATATGGTTTCTTGGGATTTGGAACTAGACTCCATGCATTCCATGTATAGTAAAGGAGGGCCCCATGGAAAGAACATAAATTATTTTTAAGGTGATGCCCTGGGCAAGTCATTTCAACTTGGTTAGGGATCACAGAGTAGATGAAGACCTAGGGAGAGGATTGAATGTTCTCATACTTAAATCCAAGCATGTGGAGAGTTGGAAGAAAGTGTGGAGAAGCCATGAAAGTAGACAAAAGCTTTGGTGAGAACCCCAAGGAATGCAAAACAAGCTTTTGTATTAGACAACATGTAAAACCTTGAAAACCTTAATTCATGGCTAAAATTGTGCCTATAAAATATGGACCAATTGGGAACCCAAGACCTTCAAAGCCTTCAAGAACTCTGAAAAGGGTATTGGGAGTGGTAGTTTTTTAAAGAATGTGTTAAGGAGTTTTGCAAGATATCCTAGTTTAATTGTATTTGGAAGGTTAATTCTAGTAGCCCTTTGCAAGCATTTGAATGCATTTACACTTGTGGATTGGAAATCGATTAGAGTTGTGATTTTTTTTGAGTTTGGAATCTTAGAGAGAGACCTAAGGAATTTTTAGGTGTCCATCTAGCCATGTGGGGAAGTCCAATGAGCCCTTGGGGTTATTTGTGTTACTGGAAATTAGTAAGTAAGATTGTACTACATAACTGATATTACCAGTTGAATAAGTAGGATCTATTGAATAGAATACTCAGAGGCATAGGGTGTGTAGAAACCCTATTTGGTCAAGTGAATGACCTAAGGAGAACTTGGAGATCTTGGGGTCTAGGAGCAAGATTGGTAGTCACATCACAATCCAAGGGATCAATTCATGCAAATTGTGAGATTTGGTTACAAGATTTGAAGGAGAAAAAGTCCAGTTGATAGGCCAAATATAGAGGAAGGAAGTATATTTTAGTTCTATTATTCTACAAGGAATAATATAGTGATAATGTGGATAGTGGGTTCATTGATCTTAAGCTCAAAGTAGTTTGTGTAGTGGGTTTAGCTATCTTCTATAGCTCTTAATAGGGTTGGAATATCCTAATAGGGATTCAAAATCTCCTAGTGAGGACTCATGTGTATAGAATGTTGTAAAAAACTCCTAATAGGGTCAATCCTCTAACAAGGAATATTTATATTAGTACATCATCTTGTGGGTACCATCCCCACTGGGCTTTTCCCTCTAATAAAGGGTTTCCTAGTCTACATATCTGGAGTTAATTGTGTGTGAGTATCTTGTTGTGGTTTTAGTTTATATTACTTATATGGTTAAGTTTATTTAAGGTTTATGATTGTGATAATAGTTGGATAATTGTTTCACCCCCCCTCATAGTTATATCAATGGACTATATATTCTAACAGATGCATGTATAGGATCCACCAGTCATGAGGGAGTATTATATTTCTTATTTGATTATATATGTTTGAGCACATATACAAGATTTGATAGTAGAAAATGGTCAAATACTTTAGGATACAAGCTTATATTGTGTAGCACAATAGCTGGAGGTGATATTTCACAAGGGTGTGTTATTTTAAGTAATGGAGAGATGAGATGATATGAGACCACATGATCATTTCAAATACCAGTGGGAGATATTATAGTGACCTTAGAGGATGTATACTAGATTCTACACCTGCCAGTGTGAGGACTAATATTTAGACCCCATGGTCACAGGCCACATGCAAAGATTAGGACATATTTTGAGTAATGTATTGGTATACCATACAAAAAGATACAAAGACTAGACTAGGTATGCCTAAAGGGAAACATCCTTGGGTAGGTGCCTCTTGTGAGGAATATCATTTTTTGTGTCACTTCTACTACTATCATACTCAACACAAAGAGTATGGTGTTTCAAACTCCTCTAGTACACATAGTGAGACATATAGAGAGAGTGTTCATAGTGTATACATGGGAACAAAGCATGATTGCACATCTATACTATGATATAGGGAATTTTTTAAGAAATCAACAAGCCATTCTAATGACATGTACACTCCTACAAGTGTGTGCTTTTGAGCATTTCACATGTACTAGGTCATCTAGGTAATTGAAAGATACCAACAAAGTCACCAAAAGTGTATGTTTATGCATTGAGTCACCCCTGGTACTTTGGAGATATACTACACTTGAAGATTGAGTTAAATAGACTATAGGAAGTTAATGTCATATAGAGACCCTACCACCTCATGATGGCATGGTTAGACTCATCAATACAACTAAGATGGATAAAAAGACAATGAGTTCTAGAGGGAAGACACAAGTACATAGTGGCTCCCTACCATTATTAGAGAGTGATATGATTGTTTGGTCTTTGGGAAGGTCCTCCTTTATTTGTACCCTGATATCCATATGGAGCTAGATATAGAGACACTCCTAGGACCATACATCGATTAATAGTAGATAATTTTTTAGAGATAGATATTGAGGATCTAGATGATATAGAGGCCCCCCTACATTGGAGGGTGTGGGAGTATCCAAAGACTATCTTTGGTACTTCAATGTTGATGGTGGGAGAATTACATTCCAAGATGACTACCCTATAGGTTATCTAGGTCCATAGTTTAGAGTATCACAAGGAGGAGATGAGATATAAGAGAATGATGATGATAATAATGATGGAGATTATGATGATGATGATGAAAAGGCTCCTCTAAAGAAGGAGAGGATAGATTTTAAAGGTGGGGAGGATACACTAGTAGCTGATGAGGGACCACAAGAGAAGATATCATGTCTTATAGTGGCTAGACCACTATGATTGTACATGCCATGAGGTAGGACTAGGATCCCTCCTTTGAGGACTAGATAGATAGATCATGGAGAATCAATTTGACCACCACCAACTACCAATATTAAAGATATAGATCCCAAACTCCAAGAAGGAGATTCCATGTATGATGAATGATGTATAGAATTAGATGTATAGATGATGCCTACCTAGAGGACAACCCCATAATCACATTAAAGACCAAAGTGATCAAGAGCTAACCATCTTATGGGTGAGATTTGATTTTTTACATATATATCAACATGTTTCACTATTCCTTCTCATGATTAATTTGCATAACTAATTACATAAGAAAGAAAAAAAAATTGGAATGAAAAAAAATTAGTTACTTAACATTTTTATTATCACTTTTCATATATTACAAAAGGAAAAATGTAAGCACACACAAGATATATGTAAGTTATGTATAATAATGACATAAATGCATCATATTAATAGGTTTCTTAAAAGGAGCACCATTAATATCTGCAATTTTATAATATAAGAACCTTAAAACCTCCCTTTTCTCTAGATAGAGCACTCATCTTCCTTTGATTCTCATAAAGAACTAAATCTCCTAGAAAAAAGAGCACTGAATAACTTTACCATCATATCTTCTGTTCACTATCTTATGATAATCCATTATGTGTTCTAGAGTGTTGATTCATTGTTCATCCAACGTCTTAAGGTCTTCTAAATTTTGTTCACAAAAAGTATCCTTGTCAAATATATCTTTGAAATAAAATCTCAAAGAAGGAATATCTCATTCTAAAGGCATTACCACACTTACCCATACACTAAGTTATAAGGAGATGTACTATTTATAGTTTGGACACTAATTTTGTAATTTGACAAAGCATACACCAATAAGTATGCCAATCCTTAACATATTTTGAAACTATCTCTTGAAGGATTTTTTCAATAACCTTGTTAGAAACCTTAACTTTTCCATTTGATTGAGGAAAATAAGGTGAAGAAAAATGATGATGAATATGATATTTTTCCAAAAAAACCTTAATTTCCTTATTTTTAATTTTAGATCCATTATCTAAATTTAAATTTATAGGGATACCAAATCTAGTGATAATGTTTTGAATGATGAAGTCACAAATTACATTAGTTGTGGTAGAGCAAAGAGGTACAATTTCCACCCAGTTAGTGTAGTATTTTATAGTAGTGAGGATGTAACTATATCCTTAAGAATAGTGAGGACTTATCTTTGTTGTAAATGTAAGAGGAGTAACTGAGAGGGGAGGGGTGAATCAATTACCACAAAAAAAATCCCAATCCCTTAAGATGCTAGTACAAAACCAAAACCAAACTCTGCTAAAAATTTTGTAACTTAGTTAGTACTAAATCACTTGGTTAACATGTAACTTGGTTTACACTATAAATGAATATCACTAAGAAATGATACTATTGTGAAAAATTTTGTGTTACTATCTCCTTCTAGGAGCCATTTTTCTCTAGATTTTTGTCTCCAGAATATTTATTCTTTAGCTAGAATTTCTTCGCGTTTTAAGAGGTATTCTTTTTCTAATTGGTAAGATTCATTATTCATTCCTTTGATGAGGATTTCCTTATTTAATTCACTCATTTTATCTTCAATGTCTAACTTTTCTTTAAAAATATTTTTAAAATGTAAATTATTCCATTTTAAAATCTTTTGTTTTAAAATTTTTAGTTTAGAAACCAGGCAAAACATTTTTGAGCCCTCTAATTGATCCTCCTACCACCAATCTTTAATTTGATCCATAAAACCTTGATCCCTAAACCACATTTTCTCACATTTGAAAGGGTTTCTTCTAGGTTTGCTCTATTCTTTGATTTCCAATTTCACTGGGAAATGGTCTAAACCAGCCATTAGCAATATTTTTGCATTTATCAGATTGTTCATGCTTAATTCTCCTTTTAGAAGAAATCTATCTAGTCTTTCAGCAATGTAACATAATCCTTTCCTTCAGTTATTCTAGGTATAGATGCCATTCTTAGTTTTGATATCCATCAGAGAGTCCCTCTAAATCCAATTTTTAAAACCTTCCATTGCTCTACTTATTTGATTACTCCCTCCCTATTTTTCATCCATGCTTAGGACCACATTAAATTCTCCACCTAAAATGACTGTTTCTTGCAGCATAGAGTTAATAAACATACTGATCTCATTCCAAACTACAAGTTTGTCTTCTGTAGGTGATGGCCCATAAACATTAATAATAACTATCTACAAGTTAGATTTTGTGCTAACAACTCTAACTCCCATCCAATTTATTTGTAGGGAGAGTACTTCAACATTGATTTGCTGAGGATTCCAAATTATACCTAGTCCTCCTAAACCTCCCTATGATTGATGAAATTCTTATTACCATTTACCCAATTTCTGACTCAGCTTCAATCCTTCCTCTTTGTTTAGTTTAGTTTCTTGTAGTAATGAAATATCTAAATCAAATAAGGTGAGGTTATGCTTTAACAAGCATTTTTTGCTAGGGGTGTTAAGGCCCCTAGCATTCTAGGCTATTATCTTCATTGCTACTTGGGAAGGAACTTCCCCTTCCCATTGTATAGTATATTGGAGATCTTTATCTGATCCTTGACTTGCCCTGCAACCTCTCTGAGTTCTTTAAGTGATTTCCTTCCACATTTCTATTTTGATTTTTTTGTAGATTGGTGTTTCCATACCTTCCTAATTTATTGCTATACCTATTTTTTCAATATTTTTCTCTTCTAGTGCCTTTCCTACAATAGTAGAGTCCTCACTCTCTTGGATTTCTTTCGATAATATTTCTTTGATTAACATTTTACTGATTTGCTAATTCTCCCCTATTATAGTTTAATAGGCTCCAATGCTTCAACCTCTTTTTGGTAATCTATTTTGTTAGGGTTGTCAATGTTTCATTCCCCCAATTAGGTTCTATATCTGCTGAATGTAGGGATTCTCTTAAAGTTGATCCATTATTCTCTTTATCTAATGCAAACATGTCTTTTCCATTACTAGGTGTTTGCCAGAATTTGTAACTTTTCTTTTTCCCTTTCTTTCTGATAGTTATATTGCTCCATTGAGCAGAATCTGCTAGTGGAATGATGACCTCTTGTTTAGAATCTCCCTTTGATTAGTCAATTCTTGTAGTGTTTTTGAATCTTGCTCTACTCTACTTTCTGATCTTTGCTCCTTTTTTCTTGGTTCAATTGGTCCAATGTGAATCAATTCATCCTCCGACCTCTTATCCTTAATCTAATTTGCACTTATTCCTGATGTTTCTCCTAATTTTGTGACTTGAATCATTTTCCCTTTATGTTCCTTATGTATTTCTTCTACTAATAAACTCTGATTGTAGCGTCTGCCCCTAGTTCACATTTTTTGTTATCATTAGTGAACACTTTAGATCAATTTTATGCTTATGATTAGTGGCATTGTTTTGAGATTATCAGATATAGTTTCAAATTCAGCTTATTATATGATGAGATTATTTAGTATTCTATATTTCATATATGCATGATGATTATTGCAATATTTGTAGTTATTAATGATGATTAGTTAGATGATTTATTATCATATGTGTTTTCTTATGGATAATTACCCCATACTTGCATGTGTATGGTGTGCGTGTTTGTTTTCTTTCTGTATGGCATTTCTGATGTGGTTAAGGAAGGGAGTCGTAGTCACCTGCTAGTCAAGATCTACATGATGCATCACTTCCTACCTTTTCCTATTTAGCTTAGTATATATTATGCTTGTACATGCGTGGATTTTATGTAGGTTGCAGGTACTAGGTATCAACTTCCTTGAATTGTCAGGATGAGCATACCCTATCGCATTATCTCAATGGTAAGAGAGGGGAGATAAATTCTCAAGTCCAAATCCCAACCCTTTAAGCCATTTGTCCTAATTGAAAATTAGGACAAGTATCTAAGTCAGGTACCCTTCGAATATGTCAGATGATGTAATTCATGATATTAACCCTTTTGGTTTTATTTTGTATGTGTTTTGCTATGATGGGTTTTTGTATTTTACTTTATCAGTCTTTAGTGTATTTTCTATTAATTAAGCCTAGTTAAAAGATTCAATTAATGGTTTAATTTAATAGAAAATTAATATGATACTTTAATATTTTATTTTATTTTATTAACTGGGAAATTAATTAAATAAAAGAATTAATTTTGGAGATGAAAGTTATAAGTTTAAATTTGGAACATGACAATATTTATTTTAATAATAATATATTTAGAGTTCATTTTTAATAAATGCTAAATAATATTATTATTTATTTTATCAATTAAGTTTCAAAAATAAATTTAAAAGTGGAAAAGATATTAAAATTATTAAAATATTCTAGATTATATGATGCATGCATGTGATTAAAATATAAATATATTAAGATAAAATAAGTGGATTTATTAAAGTGAGGGCATGAGATATAAAAATTAATAAATTAAATAAAAAAGAGTAAAGTGAATACTAAATAAATTGATGTGTATTATTTTAATATTTATTCACATAGGAGTATGCAAACTCTCAGGAGTTGTCATGTAGACAACACATGAGTTTGCACTCTAATTATGCACATGTTGTCTACACTTAGGAGTTAGTATATTATTTGAGCACATGGTGTCTACAACACTCTAGAGACCTCATCATGTCTATCTTCTTGTCGTGGAAGTTACATGCTTAGTTGTCATGCTTATTTCCTAGTTATTTCTAGACACATTCTAGATGCATCTTAGAGGCCTTTATATAGAGGCTCTCCTAGTGTTTTTGGACAAGCTTACATGCATTCGAGAAGCTCATATGCTTCTACATGCTCATATGCTTCTACAAGCACTTCTAGTCACTCGGGGGTTTCGGTTGGTTTGATTCTTGGAGGATTGGTGAATGTTGGAGAAGGAATGGATTTTTCTATGGACTTCTGAGGCATAGCAAATTAGCATCAGTATCCAAGTGCACTCATGATTTTCGCATATTGCATTTGCACTCTTTCTCTCCTTGTCTTCATCGTGTCTATTATATGTGACTAAATATACTCCATGAACAAATCTTCAATCTTGAAATTAGAATCTAGATATGTATGTTAATTTTTTAATTGGTTGTGAAGAAAACATTAGGAATATTTATGAAGGAAATTCATCACAAACTACCATGTCATTGTCCCTTACATAGACCCGAACTCAAACGTTCATAACTTTTTACCTTGACCAAATTTATTCAATCACTCAAGTCAAGTTTGGCGCAACTTGGCCCTCTCTAACATATCTCAAATTTGGCCCAATCCAAAGGTTCATTAGGGAGATATGGCCCCTGTATTGGGACTATTTTATTCAATGACAGTCATTCTTCCATTTTCCATAACCAGAAGTTCTTTGTGCTTAAACTTCACAAAAATAATCTATCAAAGAATGGAATGAATTAAAAACTAAACCAACATTGATCTAAGACATTTATACTCAAGATTTTATCAAAATGAGAAGTCTTTTCAATACAAAAAGCAAACCAAAATATGTGTTTGTATCTTGTTTGTCTATGCTATATGTGTTTTGGGGTTTTGGGGTTTGTCCTAGCTTTGACTAGTCATAGGTTGTTACCAGAGGCTTGGGAGTTATGTCAATGTGAAGGTATGTTGATGTTATTTGGTGTCCATTCTTTTAAAACCCAACCATGGTAATGTGATGGCATGCTCTATGAGATGTTTGTATTTACTAATTGTTATTGCTTTCCAGTCTTCTTGTGTGAAGCTGAGGTGTATGTATTTGAGACACTTGACTTAACCATTCTATAGTCATTGATTAGTTATACTTGGGTTACTTTCTAGTTGCCTTAATGGGACTAAAGCGTTTGTTTTGATCTTGATGATGTCATGTTGTGACATGTTTTGACTCGACCATTTTTGGAGTCTTTGATCAATATTACTTTGAGATACTTTTTGGTTGCTTGTTGAGAACCAATGGATATTGTAATTATCAATGATACCTTTAGTTGCCAATAGAGAACTATTGTGGTCATGATTATTAATGGATGCTTTCTAGTTGCTCATGGAGATTTGATGCTTTTATTGTGGATTATCTTTTGGTATTTTTCCAGTCGCTTGTATAGGACTAAGATGATTTTGAGATTTATGATTCCATGAGCTTAGGGTAGGTTATCTATTTGTAGTGTCAGGAAGTGGCTTGCAATGGGGGCCATGGCCCTAAGTGGCTACCAGGGTAACTCATTGTAAGTTGTTATAATAAGTGAAAAAATTTACACTAAATGTAGATTAAATGAACCTAATAAGATAATTGTACGTTCTCGCCCATGCCTCAAGTGCTAGTAAAGACTAGGATGGGAGTAGAGAGAATGCTTGGTTGTAACCTTGCATTTTGTAGTATGCCTCGTCTGTATGAGAGGTTACTAGTGACCAAATAGGGATCACTAGGGGGCCAGGGTCTATTGAGAGACTACTAGGGTAAATCTAGCATGATCCGTGTGATGATGCTTTCCTTCTTGCATAGTAGGTTTCTTACATGTCTTTGTTGTGCCTCTGGGATTAGATGTCAGTTTGTGTTGGAACCTTTCAGATAGCATACTTTTAGAATTCCTGTACTTAGGGAGTACTTGTGTTATGTTATTTGATATCCTATTTGGGACTTGAGATTATCTCCTCAGTGTGGTGGGAGTGGACAATTTAGGTCCCACACGGTTGGGTGGTAGTTCTTTTTCACTCTTATCGTTTGAGATCCATCTCAGACACCATGGCTGATGCATTCTTTTTGGCATCTATCTTCATTCTGTTCATGGATTATGATGATGGACACATATCCTTATATTGATTATTAGCATATGTTAAATGATGTTATCTTATGCTTTATTTTGCATGATTAGATTTCTTATGTACAAGTTGTAGTATGTTAGATTCTTTCTACATATGATGTAGTATGTTTTAGGAGTGACATTCCTACTATGATAGTGTCGATGATCTCTTTGGTGACTTGGGATGTTACGCATGAAGGGATGGCTAGGGCCCATGATGGTCTAATGATGCTTTTTACGGTTGGGAGGAACCGTGCATTTAGATAATTATGTGTAGAGTTTATGATTTATGGCTATCTTTTACGATGGATGTTTATATCTTCTATGATGATGTATCATGTATGAAATTTGCTTTCATTTACTTTATTGCACTTGCATCATAGATTCGATGAGGATGATGTATCTTTATTTCTACATATGTTTATTATTTTAAGCCTTTCATACTCTGTGACATGTATAGTGGATGATTGAGCATTCTGAATAGGCATTTGAAAATGAATGTATATTATGGACATTGAACTTCTTAAATTATTCTTTCATGTGAATTTGGTAGTTGTTAGACTTAGTACTAGTTAGATTAAATGTGACTCAGCATCTTGGGATCCTTAAGGAATGTAATTTTTTATGAATATTTTTAGTTGTATGTATGTTATTACTTTCGCTACTATGTGTTTGATATGAATGGTTTATCTTTAATGATTAAAAAAAAAATTGCTTAGCAAACTTAGTAAAATTTTAGGTTAATTTTTTTGGATCCCTTGGTGAGGCGTTACACTAATCGATTAAGTCATTTTGTATCAGAAGGGTTTCATGAAGAAGTTGGTTTAATTTGATAATATTCAAATCCATTTCTTCAATGAACTATTTTTCCAGCTGACAATCCTTGTATTTCTTGAATTTATTAAGTGAATGCTAGTAGCTGATGTTATCTTTCCACTCCATTTCCTTCAATTTGTTCACATCTTCCTCATTAATTATTGGTTTTGTTCTATTGTCTGAGGATCCTTTTTTAGGAATATTTACTGCTACTTCTTCTTTGGGGATTGAAGTTTTTATGAAAGCCTCATCCTTTCTTTCTAATTTTTTGTCTGTGCTCCTTTTTGTTATTATATGATCTTTGATATTTTTTTTAAAAATGAGATTTTACAAAGTTTGCATCTAATATTTTATAGATTTGTCCTGAATATTCTTCAAAAGTTAACTTGTATATAGATCTATTTGTGATGATCTTCCTATTAATAGGATGGTTTTGATCAGTTTTAACCAGAACCCTAATCTTGTTAGTTTTGTTTAGATTATCTTCAAAGCCAATTACAATCCCTAATGAGTTACCAATTTTTTTAATAGTGGTCTCCTCTATTAATTCTGATGGAAATTCTATACTTTCTATCCATTTGATCTTTTCTATATTTTCAATATGAATTTTGTTAAATTTTGGTTGCCAAGTTAGAAATTTAATATGATGACCTTTATAGAATAGTAGATCTAGTTTCAATATTTCCTCCTTGTCCTGTGTATTTCAACATAAAAAGAACCAAAATTTATCTGCAAAAGAGTTAAGAGTACTTACCTTATCGCCCCAAATCATGGAAATGATGTGTACCAGCCTGGATCTCTTCCTTCATGAACCATTCTAGTACATGTAGATGCCCTTATCATTACATTCCTTCCATTTCCTTTCACTATACAAATTGTTAATGATTATTTCATCATATGTTGTGCTCTAACTAGTGAAAATTTGTTTTGATCCACTTGCCATTCTTCCCTTGAATGCTGGTTGATCTATCTTTTGATGCGGAGGTATGTACATAGATTTTCCTCTATCAAAGATATTGATTTGTGGGTTCCTATCATGAGAATGTTTTGGTGGAGCCATGGTATTTTTGGAAAAAATTTCTAGAGGTCGCCCAAGAGGGATAGCATTTGCTTCAGAAATCCACCAAGGCTTTTTAGGGTGCTCCTTTTGGCTAAAATTTTCCCTCAACTTGGAACTAGGCTTAGGCTCAGATTCCATCCCATATTTGGTTTGATGGTAGAAGGTTTTTTTTATCTGGATCTTATCTCCCATAACTTCTTGTTTATGCTAGATTTGGGACCAATTTTTCTTCTTCGTATAGACTACCAACCATCTTCTTTTTTGTGGAATTGGTTGCCTCAAATTTCCAAATTTTGATTGGTATGTTGCCTAACATATGATTTAGAGTTGTCTTTGTTTGCAATGTCGGATTCTCCTTGACTTGATTTTTTTTGTAATAGGGCTTCATATTTGTTTTTGGTCATCGGAGGAGATTGAGGAAATGTCTTCTATTAGTATGCAATGATTTCAAAATGGGGTGACTGAACTTCGGATGAAATTTCACTTTTTTCACCATATTAGCAGAGCTGAATGATTTTTTTAAGAGTTTTTGCTAATAGGCATATTTATTGATTACAATTTTAATCATTGCAATAAAAATTGCATTAACATTACTAAAAATTCAACAATATATAATTTTCTCACATCATCATGGAGAAATAATTTCCACAAAATTTATTCTTTTATATTCTTTCACACTTTTTACATCATCTAAATAGTTGTGTTAGGACTTATAATTCCCCTTTCATGAATTAAAATTTCTCCACTATTCGAGTCATTTGTATAACATATATCCCAAATTTGACCATAGTTTTACTCCAAATACTTCAACACTACACCTAAATCTCATATTTCCCTTAACCATGTCCCTTATTTTAGTGTAACATTTAACCACTTATTAACCCTAACCATAACACCGAGTGTCATACAAATGAAATTATAAATCTTGGATCCTAACTCTAACTCTCACTCTAAATGTGATTGTACTAAGCATTTAGTAAATTATACACCTTAACCTAACCCTATATGTACTAGTAACTAGAAATAATATTATATTTATTATAAGTGGGAATATATATATATATATATAGAGAGAGAGAGAGAGAGAGAGAGAGATTAGGGGTGTATCTAGAGAGTATAGAGGGAGAGAGATATTAGGAGGTGTATCTAGAGAGAAGGGTGAGAGAGATAAGGGGGTGTGTCTAAATATTAGAGAGAGGAATTAGGGAGTGTATTTAGAGACTAGAGAGAGAGATTAGAGGGTGTAATTAGATATGGGGAGATATTACTAGGTGAAATTACACAGAGAGAGAGAGGATGGGAGAGGGAGGGATTACATTAATAAAAAGTTTAATAACTTCTATCACAATTACACTAATCATGGGCATTATAATAAAACTAACCCACATAAAAATTTAACTTGATAGTTACCCTAAAACTAAGGTAAAGTGTAATAATAATACTAACATCAACTATAATATGATTGATAACCCAAAAATAACCTTAACCACAATAATAACACAAACCCTATCTCTAAGTCTAATTCTAACTTGAACTTGAACTTTAACTCTAACTCTAACTCTAACTCTAACTCTGATTATAACCCTAATCCTAATTCTAATTCTAACCCTAATCCTAACCCTAACCCTAACTCTAATTCTAACTCTAATTCTACACCTAACCCTAACCTTAACCCTCTATAACCCTAACTCTAATCCTAATTCTAACACTAACCCTAATTCTAGCCCTAACCCTAAGCCTTACTATAACTCTAATCCTAACTATAATTTTAACTCTAACACTAACTCTAACCCTAACTCTAACTCCAACTCTATCTCTATCCCTAACCCTAATTCTATTCCTAACTCTAACTCTAACTCTAACCCTAACTATAGCTATAACTCTAACTCTAATTGTAACCCTAATCCTAACCATAACCCTAACCCTACCCCTACCCTTAATCCTAACCCTAACACTATGTATAATGCTAATCCTAACCCTAACACTATATGTAACTATAACACTAACTCTAACCCTAACCCTAATCCTAATTTTAACCCATATTCTAACTCTAACTCCAACTCTAACTCCAACTCTATCTCTATCCCTATCCCTAATTCTAATCCTAACTCTAACTCTAACTCTAACCCTAACTATAGATATAACTCTAACTCTAATTGTAACCCTAATCCTAACCCTAATTCTTCTCCTAACCTAAACCCTAATTCTAACCCTAACTCTAACTTTAACCCTAAATCTAACCCTAACTCTAGCCCTAAATCTAACACTAACTCCAACCCTAACCCTAAATCTAACCCTAACCTCGACTCTATCTCCAACTTTAATTGTAACTCTAACTTGATCCCTAACTCTAACTCTAACTCTAACCCTAACCCTAACCCTAACCCTAATTCTAGCCTCAATTCTAGCTCTAATTCTAAGCCTAACTCTAACCCTAACTCTAACTCTAACACTAACACTAACTCTAATACGAACACTAGCACTAGCACTAACACTAACACTAACACTAACACTAACACTAACACTAACACTAACACTAACACTAACACTAACACTAACACTAACATTAATGCTAACACTAATTTAGGGTAAACTTTAAGAAACCTCCCTATAGCAAAATATATAAATTATTGGTGAATCTTTCATTATTTTGAAAAACCAAACTATTTTTATTAGTGAATCTCTCAATTTTTTAATTAGAAATATTATTTACATTGGTGATTATTTTGGAATCATAATTTTTGAGAAGAAAATATTGGTGAATCTTAATAACAATAAGAAGTTCGCTAATCCTCATAGAATATTACAAATCAAATTGAACATGTTTTATCTCATGGGAATTATGAGGATAATTACATTATATTTTAAATCAATAGTGAAAACTAAATATTGGTAATATATCCCTAAATTAACTAATAATTGTAATAATTTTTGGTGAATTAATTTTAATTTCTTTGATAATATTAAATATTTAGGTGAATCAAATCTAATCATGTATTGAATATTGTGGTGAATCTTTAAGTTTATATTTTTTAATAAAATAAATTATTAAGTGATTTTAAATATTTTAGAACTAAATTTAATAAAAATTTGGCGATTTAGTTTGCATTAAATCTTAAATTATTAGCCAAATTACTTGCAAAAAAATTCTAAAATTCACAAAATTATGAATATTCACTACTAAAAAACACCCTACACTAATTGTAACCCTAACCCTAATGCTAATCCTTACTCTAACCATAACCCTTGTGCTAATCCTAACCCTAACACTAATTCTAACACTAACTCTAACTCTAATCCTTGTTCTAACTCTAATTCTAACTCTAATTGTAACTTTAGCTCAAACCCTAACTCTAAATCCTACCCCAACCCTAACCGTAATTATAATCCTAACTATATTTGTAACCCTAATTCTTACCCTTACCCGAACCCTAACTCTAACTCAATCTCTAACCCTAATTATATTTGTAACCCTAATTCTAACCCTATCCTTAATCCTAACTCTAACTCTAACTTTAACTCTAATTCTACCCCTAACCCTAACCTAAACCTATATAACCCTAATTTTAATCCTAATTCTAATCCTAACCCCAATTCTAGCCTTAACCCTAACCTTATTCTAACCCTAACTCTAACTCTAACTCTAATTCTCACCCTAACCCTAACCCTAACCCTAACCCTAACACTAACACTAATTCTAATCTTAACTCTAACTCTAATGCTAATTCTAATCCTAACCCTAATTCTAACCTTGCATCTAACTCTAACTCTAACCCTAACTCTAACTCTAGCTCTAACTTTATCTCTTATTCTAATCCTACCCCTAATTCTAACCCTAACCCTAACTCTAACTCTAACTCTAATTGTAAACCTAACCATAACATTAACCCTGGCCCTAACTCTAACTCTAAACCTATCCCTAATCTTGACCATAATACTACATATAACTTCAACCCTAACCCTAACCCTAATTCTTATGTTAATCCCAACCCTAACTCTAACCCTAACCCTAATTCTAACCCTAACCCCAACTCTATCTCTAAATTTAACTCTAACTCTAACTTGAACCCTAACTCTAACTCTAAATCTAACCCTAACCCTAACCCGAACCCTATCCCCAATTCTAACCTTAACTTTAACTCTAACTTTAACTCTAACTCTTATACTAACACTAACTCTAACACTAACACTACCTCTAATTTTAACTCTAACTCTAATTGTAACCCTAACCCTAATGCTAACCCTAACCCTAACACTAACCCTAACCCTAACCCTAACTCTAACTCTAATTCTAACCCTATCCTTAATTCTAACTCTAAATAACCCTAACTCTACTCTAACTCTAACCCTTATTCTAAATCTCTAACTGTAATTCTAACCCTAACTCTAACTCTAACTCTAACTCTATCTCTAACCCTAACTCTTATTATAACCCTAACTATATTTGTAACCCTAATTCTAACACTCACCCTAATTCTTAGCCTTACCTTAACCCTAACTCTAACTCTAACTCTAATCCTAACTATATTTGTAACCCTAATTCTAACTCTAACTCTAATTTTAAACCTAACCCTAACCCTAACTCTAACCCTAATTGTAACTCTAACCCTGACCCTAACTCTAGGTCTAATTATAACCCTAACCCTAACAATAACCCTAATTCTAACCCTAACTCTAATTCAAAACCTATTGGTCACCCTAATTTTAATCCTAATACTAACCCTAACTCTAACTCTAACCCTAACCCTAACCTTAACACTAACCTTAACCCTAATTCTAACCTTAACTCTAACTCTAACCCTAACCCTTATCTTAACAATAACCTTAACTATAAACATAACTCTACAGCTTACTCTAACCCTAAATCTAACTCTACCGTAATTGAACTCTAACCATAACCCTAACCCTAACTTTAATCTCAACACAAACCCTAATCCTAATAGTAAGTCTAACCTTAACCCTGACTCAAACCCTAACCCATACCATAACCATAACTCTAACCCTAACCTTAACCATGAGCATAACTCTAACCCTAATGTTAGCCATAAATATAACTCTACCCCTAAATCTAACTCTACCATAATTGGACTCGAACCCTAAACCAAACCCTAACTTTAATCCTAACTCAAACCCTAATCCTAATCCTAACTCTAATCTTAACCCTAACTAAAGCCCTAACCCTAGCCCTACAATAATCTTAACCCTAACCCTAACTATAACCATAACTCTAACCCTAATTTTAACCATGAACATAACTCTAATCCTAACCTTAACCATAAACATAACTCTACCCCTAACTCTAACCCTAAATCTAACTCTACCATAATTGGACTCTAACCTTAACCCTAACCCTAGCTTTAGTCCTAACTCAAAACCTAACCCTAACTCTAACCTTAACCCTAACTCAAACCCTAAACCTAACCCTAACCCTAGCCTTACTAACATTAACCTTAACCCTAACCCTAACCCTAACCATAACCTTAACCATGACCATAACTCTAACCCTAACCATAACCATAAACATAACTCTAATCTAAACCTTAACCATAACTCTAACAATAACCATAACCATAACTCTAACCCTAACCTTAACCATAACTCAAACTCTAATCCTAACTCCAACCCTAACCCTAATGCTAACCTTAACCCTAATTCTATCCCTAAGGTTAACATTAATGATAATGGTAATGTTGTCCCTAACCATATATCTACATTTGACTATAACAATTTACATTACAATATCCCAAAAATAAAATATATTTTATTTAATCTAAATTAAACTCCATATATAAAAAAAATTTAAAATGTTTTGAAGCTCATAATTTTATAGTAAATTTATACAACTCCAATTAAAAATTAATTAACAATTTTATAATAACCTTATCAAAATATAAATAAAAAGTAAATGTTTTTCCTATTGTGCCACGACTGCCACTAGCTTATATATATATATATATATATATATATATATATATATATATATATATATATATATATATATATATATATATTACGCCAAGAGTAATCGTTCTCGAGGCACCTATTTTCATAAATCTCAATTGCGATTAAAAGAACCTTGGGATTTAATAAAAATAGGTGCCTTGAGAACAATTACTCTTGACATTATATATAAATATATAAGCTAGTAACATCTTAAAAATTAAGTTCATATATACATGTGTGTGTGTTTAAATCTTCACCTTACGTCTAATAATTTAATTTCAATGAACTAACCCTAACATTAGTTCCAATAGGTTAGGTCATGATATGAACCCTAATATAAACTTCACCTTAAGTCTAATTAAACCTTTGAATATTTAGCCTAATATACAAAATAAATATAATCGTACAATCCTAACCCTAAATGTTATGTAACACAATGCTAGCCCTCATATAAATTTAATCCTAATCTTAACTCTAAAGATTATATATTTACCCTAGAATTGACAAGTTGATTCTAACCATAACCATAAAATCTAAACCCTAAACTTAAACCTTTAAACCTAAAGTTATATCATTTTAACCCAAAAGTTGTCCCTAAACCTAACATTGATGTGAAGACTAACTATAGAAATTTATAGCACGATCCTCACTTCTTAACCCTAAAAAACCCTAATATGAATCCTAACTAAAAACTTTAATCTAGATTTACACTAACCCTAAACATTTAATCCCAAAGATCCCTAAAAATCGAATTAACTTTCTCTAACATTGATCATTATTCTAATGACAAAGCTCTAGAAATCCTAACCATAATCCTAACTCTAAGCCTAACCATGTAACTATAGTTCCATAACATAAACCTTAATCCTAGGTGATGCTAAACTAGGTAATAGGCTAATTATATTAACTTACTAAACATTTAACACTAAATCCTAAACCTAATCATAATTCTACTCATAACACTAACAAATGTCTCACACTAATATTAAATAGTAATGATCTGACTGTATAGACATAGTTATAACACTAACCCTAGTTGTAACCATAATAGCTTACTCACATAGAACATTATTCTAAACACACACTCCTTTAACCCTGGCCCTAAATATTTTCTTAACCTTAATGAAAATTTACCATGATTAAACCCTAATAATGACCCTAAACTCAATCTTAATACTAAACCAAGTAACTCTAAAATTAACCCTAGAACCATAATATAAGCCATAATCATGATATAACATTAACCTTGAATGCCAACTCTAATCAAATTAATTTATGCATTATGAGGCACATGCAACAAGAATAATATGTACTGCTAATTTTATAAGTATAAGCTGAATAATAAGTCTTAACCTAACCCTAATATTTTAACTTTAAGCCTAACCCTAAAATTAACTCTAAACTCAATAGTAACTCTAACTCTAACCATAGTCCTACTTATTTCCCTGGTATCCTTCGCCATTATCATGACAATATACCTATTAAATTATATAGTGAATCTAGTTATATATTTAACCTATAGTTATGTGTTAAGTAGTCCACCCTTGTGATCTAGGCTCTATCTAGACTTGAAACAATTTTATGAAGTTTTCGTGCACACAATGTAAACGTGGATGTTATGTTTGTTTCATGTTTACAAAATTCTATGTACATGTACATAGCATATGTTTGTTTCATGCTTAAACATGTATTATTTAATTTCATGTGTTTACAAAATTCTAATTTCTTAAACGTCATCAAGTACAATAAATTTCAAGTTTATTTTAAAATGTCTTATTTTAATTGAGGATGTACAAAATACATATCTAGTATTCTATATGTTACACTCATTTCATGTTTACATGTATGTTTAATTTCATGTTTACGAAATTCTAGTTTCTTAAATGTCATTGTACTTGATAAATTTCAAGTTTATTAAAAATGTCATACTTTAATTTAAATTTTAGGTTTACACATTATACACACATGCATACTACATAAATTGACCTTCACATGGTAGATCAAGAACCTCGCATGCCCCCCAAGCACCAACAACCTCCTATCCCCCCTAAGCAGTAGCTTATCCCCCCACCAACAACATGCTATTCCTACAGATCAGCAGCCTATCCCACTTGACATGCTCTATGATCACACTAACTAATCTAGATTCATAGACTTCATGAATCCTTGACTAGTGGCACATGCTCTACTATGTTAAGTAGTACATGTCAAATTATCTTACAAAGCCTCACATATATTAGAGATGAGATTCATGGTGCTACTCCATATTCTACACATACTATATAGATTGTCCTTGACAATATGAGATGAGAGGTCTCTTCAAGTCTTTCACTATAGAAGGTACAATGCTTAGTGCTCAAAGAGACATTGAAGAGGGAATTTCCCCCTCATGATCTTCCACTAAAGTATGTGAAAGGGTATTCTCCCCTTAAGTGTACAGATCCACAGATGGTTGCACTTATATACCCACACTTCCTTGCTGCTCATTGTCATTATTCAAATAACAACTAAAATCCACTCTACTTTGTATAATAGCTTTATGTTGAGGTTCACTTAGGCAAGGTGGTGAACTACACTAATTTACCATCTCATTTAGGATAGGGGCATGGTAGACTAGTTGATAGGTAGCCAAGTCCTCTACCACTAACACATAGGTCAATTTTTGGGGAGAGGGCACCTACTATTTCCCCTATATTAGGTTCATTAGCTAATGAGGTCATGCATAGCATGCAATTGCAAGGGGTGATTCAAGGAGTTGGAGAGACTGTCATAGTTGTCAGATCTATTTTGAATGACAAGGTTGGCTAGTATTTGATGTCTTATTGGCATTCCAATTCATTGTTTGGTATTTCATCTTCAAGAGACTTGTATAGTGCAAGAGGCATCCTTTCACTAACTAGCTTAGAGGGTCTCACTAGAGTGTTGGCATGAGATAAGATAAGTAGTCTTCTTGATGATCTATTAAATTCATATAAATTCATATCAGAGCATCTTGGCATACCCATATCAGATGTTCGACATCATGTCCATGGAGGTATTGAGACACATCCTTAGCCACATTCCTCTCATTGATCAAGTAGTGATCATGGGTGTAGTACACATCATGATCAACTTACTGACCAATCTTTTGTTGTAGAGGGATATATACATACTAGTACAAACCCTTCAACTAGTGTAGTGCATGATTAGAGTTTAGATGTGGGCCTTGATGATGTTGACTTCAGCTTGTCGACCACAAAATGGATGAACTTGTTGGCACATGATAATTCTAGTTCTATGCCATCTCATCTAGTCAGTCCACTTGGCTCATTATTATTAGGATATGTGCCAGCCACTAGTCATGCTAGCATAGATGTAGAGATGGAGCTAGATGAGGCCCAAAAAAATATGGATACATAAGTTGACATGATCAATGCTAGGCAGTCTAAGTATTATCAAATGCCAACATCTACACAAGTAAATCTATAGTTTTTTTAGATTCATGTTAAAATTTCAATTGTTTGTTTGACTAATAATTTATGCACGTATACATATTGTTCCTTTGTAATTAAATGCATATTTCAATTTTATTTGTTGCACACATGTATGTATGTATTGTAGGGGGACATGCCTCTTTTTGCTCCAGATTTGATGCTAGATTGTGTATGTCATTGTGATTCATTCAATGATGTCAGTAGTGGATAGGTGAGTTTTAAATGTAATATATATTTTGCATGCAATTTGTAAATTTAAAAGAGATTTAATTAAATATAAAATTATGTACATTGATCTCTCTCTCTCTCTCTCTCTCTCTCTCTCTCTCTCTCTCTCTATATATATATATATATATATATATATATATATATATATATATATATATATATATATATATATATATATAGGGGTCAGCACATCCTAGTGCGGATCCTGATAGTTAGTCTTCAGACCGCACTATGAGGAGATGTCATGATGATAGTCCCACACTTGATGATCTATAGTTTTTATTTTATTTTATTTGATCTATACTTTCATCTAGAGAGATTATTTGATCTAGACTTTCATCTAGATTATACATGTTTGATGATTGACATACATATATGTATTCTCTAGAGATTTCTTTTACATGTTAGATTATGTTAAATTATGTTCTATTATGTTGGATTATGTTAGATTATGTTGGATAATGTGCTGTTATGTTGTAAATTATGTTAGATTAAATGTTAGATTATGTTAGATAATGTTCTATTATGTTGTAAATTATGTTAGATTATGTTGGATTATGTTAGATTACATGTTCTTTTACATGTTAGATTATCTTACATTAAATGTTGGTTTATAAAATTGATGTATCCATATGAAATTGGTTAGGGTTAGGGTTAGGTAATCAACTTTACATAATTCTTAATTAGTTACATAATTCCTAATTCCTAATAATTCAAGTGATATTTAGATATGATTAAAGTCTAGTCCTAATTTCATCCCCTTAAGACAAGTCCTAATTTCATCCCCTTTTAAGACAAGTGTTCAAATTTCTTCCCTTCAAGGCACATGTCCTAATTTCTATAATTAATTACAAATCACAATTTAAACTTCACAAGTTAAATGAAAGAGTAAAAGTAATATATAATTAGTTAGAAGTCCTAATTTCATCCCCTTAAGACACAAGTCCTAATTTCATCCCCTTAAGACAAGTGTTTGGATTTCTTCCCCTCAAGGCACATCTCCTAATTGGTTTCATACAAGTTCCTTCTATAATTAGTTACAAATCACAATTTAAACTTCACAAGTTAAATGAAAGAGTAGAAGTAATATATAATTAGTTACAAGTCCTAATTTCATCCCCTTAAGACAAGTGTTTGAATTTCTTCCCCTCAACGAACATGCTCAAATTAGTTGCATACAAGTTCCTAATTTCTATAATTAGTTACAAATCGCAATTTAAACTTCACAGGTTAAATTAAAGAGTAAAAGTAATATATAATTAATTCAACCAATTTGAAAATTGAAAATGATCAAGTTCAGCCAAATTTCAGATTTCAAATAGTTCGACCAAATTTCAAAATGTTCAAGTTTCTTCAAATTACAAGTGATTTCTATTTTTGTATCAAGTGGGTCAGCTTGTCGCTGGATAATATTTAATATTATTTTGTGATCATCAATATCAAGCCTCCATTTATGTATTCTAGGTGCTTTGACTGGATGAAGAGTTAGACTAGTGGCAATAACATGGTTACTATATTGATATACCTTATTGTTAGGTTGATAATCAATGAAATCAATCTCATTCTTAAGTACTCTATTTTTCTTCAAATATGTTCCATGTACAACAATAGAACTTGCATACAAGTCAATCAAATAAGTCAATAAATTTGAATTCATAAAAAACATAGATGTACATACACATACATGATTCAACTATATACTAACCTGTGGAAAACATAATTCCATCACTTATTTTAGTCTTTGTTAGCTTCTCTCTTTGTATGGTGCAACACAATGAATAATAGCTAACACCTTCTATATTTTCAGATTCTTCCATGACTGCAAAAACATTGCCAACAAAAAGTATATTTATATAAATTCTATGTGTCATGCACATGAGTATATATATATATAACAAAAATTATGAAACAAATACATTTGAATATATATACATACATACCAACTCTGATCAATCTTGAAATATTGTCATAATCACTAGAAATCAATGGAATATCATTATAGTTTTCATCCTCAATCTCATTCATATTAATAACATCTAGTGGCACCAAAGTCCATTCACCCACATATCCACATTCTTGATTAATGCAACCATCATAGTTTTCATCAATGCAATTAGGATAAAAACATGACTATTCTCTTGTATACAATGACCACACATTACTATCTATACTCATAACTGAATACAAATATGGTGTCTTCTCTACCCTCTTACATGCATGCATTGATCTTCTATTGACACTTGAATGTAAGGTCCATACATCCATATAAAAAATGAGTTTTAAACATGTGTGTACCATAATTTAGTTATTACATAACATATTAAATATAAAATTGATTCAATTATAATATTCAAATTAATTTATACCTAATACCTCCCAAAACACTCTAAATGGTATGACTCAATCATCTTGTGATGACATGTTATCTATATTTGATGGCACTGTAAAATGTGTTTTACACCACTCACCCACATCATGAGCATTATTAATGTGATATACTTTGTAGTCCATTTGATACTTTCTTAAAGCATGTTTGATACAAGCTCCTAGACTATCATGCTCACCCTTTCCATGTCCACTCTCAAAAAAACTCCAAATGTGTGGTATATTAAGGTATTGATGATAGCTACATAATGCATAAAATGGTCTAGCTGATTTAAATTGTGTTGCACATCCATTTGACGATACAATTTTTTTTTCCCATTTTTATGCCTTTATTTTTTAAATAATCAAAAATGTCTTAAAACAATGTTCCATAAAATTGTGTCATGTTCTTTGTCATCACTAAAGTGAAAGTGATACTCTTTTTTAATGACTCATGCTTGATCTATACTTTCCACACCATCCCAATCAATTTGTCCATGTTAATACACTTGAACCATAATAGTAACCTTCTCTATATAGTAGTATTCCTCTTGAAGTAGTTTTTGAGAAATGAAGGAGTAATTCTTTACAAAGTCAACAACAGATAAATTTTTTCCAAAACTATTTGGTTTGCCACTTAGCAAAAAAAGCATGATGTGTATATGGTTGAATAAATTTACAAAAATTTGACATAAATTCTTTAGTAGGTATGTCATCCTCTACATATTCCAACCTTGTTGATTCTTTTCCAACTTTTGTTTTTGACTTTATGTACTTATATCTCTTACATTTTACAATCCTTATCATATCAGTATCTTCATCTCTCAAAGGAAATTTGGTCAGGTTACCACATGTTTCACAAGTTACTCTTATGCAATCTATTTCACTTATTGCATGATCATTTGGTTTGTCACATAAGATTGATGTTATGAATTGGCTCGATCATTTATGAAAATAATTTTGAGAAGCACCACTTTCTTCTATCATCTTTCTGAACTCTTCATAGTACAAATCAAATTCAGCATGATGTTGACAACAACATTTTTCAAAAGATCTATTTATCTTAACAAAATAGCATTCCAATCTTTCAAACATTGTTTTTCCAATCTTCGTGGCAAGATTTAAATTACAAAATGAGAGATATAATTCATGCTGTGTGACATCCAACCAATTTTTTGCGTGTTGAAGATACTCCTTAGGCCCAATCCTCTACTTGATGATATTTATTCTATTTGATAAAGGACTAGTATTATCAATCCAAAATTGAATGACTAAGCTCTTAACTATTTTCACATTCCTATCACATTGAGGAACTCTACACATTAGCACCCAGTTTCCTTCTAATGTACTATCATCCAAATTGTTTCTCATTTTCACATAATGTAATATTGTCTTTCAACTATACCCAATATGATATGATAGTGAATAGATCTATTTATTTTGCCAAAAATTCTTATTTAAAAAAATATCAGTATCACTATTTGTGCAATGGTTTTATCAACAGATCTAGATTTTTTCCCACTGGAATGTAACCCTTCCTGAACACTTTCAACAATATATTTTTGTAGTTTACAAGTCTTCCTCTTTTTTACACTTGTATCTATACTCAATAGTTTCAATGGCTCTTTTAATTCATCTTTAAGAAGTGAAATTGATAATAGTTGAGTTTTCTCTAGTGTATCAGGATTCTCAAATTGTGAAATTATTTCTTTAGACTTTTTATCCAATGTCCTCTTTGTAGTATGTGTAGGTTGACTAGAATATTCTCTCAATTTTTCCACATCCATTTCAATTAAATGATTTATATTTCTATGATTAATTTTTCTCTTCAAACTTTGAGCTAGATTAACATTCTCATTTTTTGTTTGATCTTGGGCTACAAGAAAAAAGAAAATAAAGACTTAAGATACAACTTCTCTTTAAGGTCCAAATATGTGTATATACATAAAAAATGAACTATTAAATAAATTTTTATCTAACCTTCAGATGATCCTTCTTCGATATCGATTGCTTCATCTTCAATTTTTTCATCTCCAACATTTTCATTATCTACTACTGCATGTGCATGATATAACAAATAAAATCAAGCAAGTTTGCAAGGGGTTTTGTCTCTAAAATTAAAAATCAAAGATATAAAGTTTTCCTCTAGATAGGTAGAAATCTAGAGAGAGATTGTACTTGCGAGAGATGTGTGTATACGTACATGTTTGAACTTGGGTTGAACCTTCTCCAACCTCAGTAGGTTTTCTTGTTTCACTATGTCCTAAATAAATTCATAATTTAAAACACCATAATTAAAATGTACCTTAATTCTAAATATTCATAATTTAAAAACTATAGTGTAATAAACTCTAATCCTAAATATTTGTAATTCAATAAAACCTAATGCTAAATATTCATAATTCAATAAACCCTTAATATTAAATTAATAGTAACCCTAATTATATACGTGTACCATATTCCTAATTGGATAAACCCTAATTCTAACTATGTACATACAAAAAGTCTACAATACAATTGTACACTATATGAACTAAATAGGCATTGAAAAAGTTATTGCACATGTGTACCTTGCCTCCTATAGTATCCTACTAAAGTTTTTTGACAATTTTCATCTTCTTCATGAATATTTACTTTCTCTTTTACCTTTATTGCCCATATCACAATTTTTTCTTCCAAAATTTGAAAACAAACAAGTGACAAAATATTTCCTCCCTCATAATTGAAGTTGTCAACTCTTCTTCGTGAATATTTATTTTCTCTTTTACCTTTATTACCCATGTCACAAATTTTTCTTCCAAAATTTGAAAATAAACAAGCTGCAAAATATTTCCCCCCTCCCAATTGAAGTGCAAATTATCTAATTGGATTTGAATGTTACAATTGAAAAAGAAAAGAAATTTATTTATATGACAATTTTTATTTTGATAAAAACTCCTACAGGTCGACCTTACTTTCGATCAAAACTACATTAGGTAGTTTTGATTGAAACTACCTAATGTAGTTTTGATCAAAACTACCTAATGTAGATTTGATCGAAACTACCTAATGTAGTTTTGATTGAAAGTAAGGCTGGCTAATTGCACAAGTTAAGCTTTCTTACTTTTGATATAAACTAGACAATTTTATTTCTATTGAAACTAATATTTTTAGTTTCGATAGAAACTTAGTTTCTATCAAAATTAGGTAATTACAAGTCTTTCTCAACTGTAAGATGATTTCCAATGTTTTCATGGATTCTAGGCTCAATTATCAGGTTCAGATAGAGTATTGAAGTCATGTCATTTTGCATGATAGTAGTGCTCTAAATGATCTTTCTAAAGACTATGAATTTGCTACATTTTGAATTTTTTAGGTATAAATTTTTGTGCATGAATTGAATAGAGGTTTGTTATAAAAAATAAACCTATATATTGGAATCTTATGGAAAAATAGTAACTAAGAGAATTTTTTTTTGAAAAATAACTATGGTCTCTGTATTCGAGTTCTTTTTCAATCAAAAAAAGAAATTTTGAAATCAAGTAAATCTATAATAAGTTACATGTATGAAAAGCCACATGTATGTCAAATTCATGTTAGGTCAACTTTAAACTCTGATAAAATATGAAATACTAAGGATAAAGACATCAGATCACCTCCATGATTTTGGTATGCATGTTAAAAAACTAAAATTGAAAGAATAAAATTGATATCTATGGTAGAAAAAAAGTTATGTGTGTCAAAAACAATGTCACTTTTTAAAAATTAGGTTTTTGATAACATACAAATTTTTGTGGGAGAAAAAATAACTCAATCAAATCAATTAAAAATAAAAATATATGGCTTCCCCCAATTTAGGGTCCTTCTCCTCTAATTTTTCTAAAAAAATTATGTTGTTTTTTACCCATCTTATTTCTAAATTGAATACTTATCGAGATAAGTATATAAGCCTAGATCAATCTCTTTTCTTGTCATTGACTTCTTCTAAACTTTCAATTACATATTCAGTTGCTAATGAAGAAGATACTATTTATCCCTCTCAGATGGATGTTGTTGTTAATGAGCTCATTTATAATGATCAACCTCTTTCTTTCTTGTTTAGATTAGAAGTTGCATCAGTTTCCCAAGGACATTCATTGTCTTTTGAATAAAACCAAATTTAAGCAGTAGAGTGTAGTGTACCAATTCCTCCCAAATCCTTTCATGAAGATAACATGCTCCATGAACCACATGAGGATAATGTACACTTTAAAATGGATCCCACTTCACCTAGGATGGAGAACTCTATGAATGTTTTAGATCTTGGCTTGCCAATCCAAAAGTCTCCTGCTTAAACAGATAGTTCTGGTCAGACTAGGTACCTCTTTGTTGATCCACTTCTTTCTAATCTTAGTTTTGATTTCTCCTAGAAATTGTCTATGATGCAATCCCCCTCTCACCATCTCCTATAACTAATAAATCTTCTAATCCTAGGGGTAGACAATTGAAAGCATCAAAAGCTAAAATAGAAGTTGATGCAAGGATCTAGTCAACTTTGGATGGTAATTTTTCTACCTCTAAATGATTGAAAAGGAGTGCCAAGAGTGCTCTTTGTTAGTTATGAAGATCCTCTCATGGAATGTCAGGGGCATTAATGCCCTTGACAAATGTAATAGGATCAAGCACTGTCTTGATTCTATCCAATGTGATCTAGTCTTGCTTCAAGAGACTAAGCTATCAACAAATAACTTTCAAAAATTTGTTGGATGTTATTCAACATGGAATTATTCACATGTTCCTAACTTAGGTTTTTCTAGGGTCCTTGCTATATTATGGAATCCAAAGACTATCAAGGCTCAACATCTTCATCAAGGAACTAATTGGAAAATGTTATACATTCAACACTATGAACTTTCATTCCATTTGATTAATGTTTATGGCCCTACCCCTATGTCTGATAAAAAAATTTATGGCTGGCTCTTATAGGTTCTATATAGCAATTAGTAGGTGGCAAATTTATTATATCTCGTGACTTTAATGCCATTCTTCATCCTAGGGATAGGTATGGAGGTATTATTCCCCCACCTAGAGCTACCTAGGACTTCAATGACTTTGTGAACAATAATGATCTATTTTATATTCCCCCACAAGCTAGATCTTTCACTTGGACTAATAGAAGAGTTGGGTTCCTCTAGATTGTAGTTAGATTGGATAGATTTTTGTGTTCAAAATGTTGGAAATTGGAAAATTATTCTATCCAATTAGATATACTTTCATATTTAGAGTCTGGCCATTTCCCTATTCAATTGTCCATTCTTCCATCAGATTCTCCTCTTAATAGTTTTTCTAGACCATCTTTTTAAGTTTGAAAGTGTATGGTATCATCATTCCCACTTTGATGGCTTCTCAAAACAATGGTGGAAGGATGCTCCACTAGAGCCAAGAACCAAAATGTTTCAGTTTCACAAGAAAATGTAGTATGTCAAAGGGCTTATCAAGATTTGGAATACACATGTTTTCTAAAAATATTTTTGAGGAGAAAAAGGTGGTAGAATATAAACTAGCTAAGATTAATGAACATATTTTAGTCCATGGTTTAAATGCTGATATGCATTCAAGACAGAAGAATTTGCAAGAGGAGTGCTCTAAATTATGTAAGCAAGAAGAAGAGTACTGGAGACAAAAGTCTAGAGAAAATTGTGGCTTCAACAAGGGGACCAGAATAATAAGTTTTTTCATGCATCCACCAAAAAAAAGAAGTCTAATAACACAATCTTTATGATTCATGACCATCTAGGAAATTTGATTTCTAATGCTTAGGGCATTCAAACTAAGAGTGTAAGATTCTTCTTTAATCTTCTTTCCCCTCCACCACAAGATCCCCCCTCTTCCCACCTTGTGGATGAGATCTTGGATTCCATTCCTTCTTTAATTATGCAACAAGATAATTTGATTCTTATGTCCCTTTTTACTCTTTTTGTGATTCATGGTGCAGTGTTTTCTATGCCTGCTAATAAGGCACCAGGTCTTGATGGGTTCACTGCATTATTTTTTCAAAAAAATTGGAATGCAATTTTTTTTGAATTGCTTGAGGCTCATGAAGAATCCAATAAAAATGTCTCCATTTTGAAGAACTTGAATACCACCAATATTGCTCTCCTCCCAAAGGTTAATGATCCCTATTCTTTTGTTGATTTATGTCCTATTTCTTTATGTAACACTATCTATAAGATTATGAAAAAGGCTATTTATTTGTGTCATAAGCCTATTATTCCAAAAATTATATCAAAAGATCAAGAGAATTTTGTTCCTAGTTGAGAAATAACTGAGGGAGGTATAATAGCCCATGAGACCCTTCATTCCATTAAAGAACATAATATTTTAGCCTTTATTGTCAAATTAGATATGATGAAGGCTTACGATAGACTAAATTGGTCTTTTCTTCTTCTAGGTGGTGTAAATGGACTAAAGCTTGCATTTTAGGTGCACATTTTTCTATTCTCATTAATGGTGCACCAACAGGTTTCTTTGCCTCTTCCCAAGGAGTTCATCAAGGTGACCCTCTTTCTCCATTCTTGTTTATCATTATCTTAGAGGCCCTTAGCAAACTTATTAACTCTTTTAATCAAAAAGGGTTATTGAAAGATATCAATATTATAGTTACATCTTTTTCCATAACCCATTCTCTTTTTGTTGATGATACTTTACTTTTTGGATCATCTACATATCAAGAAGCACAGAGTATGAAGAAAGCCATTGGCCTATATACACAAGTTTTAGGTCAATGTATCAATGCAACTAAATCTAAAATTTACATTTTTAATACATCTCAATTGGTTTCTCAAAGAATAATTTGTCTTCTTGGTTTTCCCTATGATCATTTACCTTCTACTTATATTGGTGTTCCCTTTTTTATGGGATTAAACAAACCCTCTTATTGGAAATCTATGATTGATCATATCAATAGTAGAATTAGTGCTTGGAAGGTTCATTGGTTATCCCTCTTGGGTAAAATTTTTCTTATCAAAACTATTCTTTCTACCATTCCTAACTATTACTTCTCCATTCTACAAGCTCCCAAAGATATCATCTCTCAAATTGAAACTTTAACGCACACCTTTCTTTGGTCAGATAATATGAATGGTCAGAAGAAAATGCCACTAATTTTTATTCATGCCATGTCAACTTCTTATAGAATAGGAGGTGTCAGACTTCCCAATATTACCAATAGTAATAGGGCTTTTGGTGCTATACTTGTTTGGAAAATGTATGAAAAACCCTCTGCCAAATGGTGTCACCTTTTGCAAGAGAAATATTTAGATAACTTGGAACCTTCCTAAGTTATTACTATGCTAAAACCACCAAATGGGTCTGTCATTTTCTATTTGATGATGGCTTCTCAAGAAGTTATTACTTTGAATTCATATCATGGCAAGTGAAAAATGGGGATAGTGTTAATTTTTGGTTTGATTCATGGAATGGGTTCCCCGCCCTCCCCCCCCCCCCTTTGCCACTATTGATTCTCAAAAGGATTTTTCAAACATAGTGATTCAAGCTTAGGGGACATCCTTTTCTACTTATGTCTTAGCTATTCATAGGTTCATAGGGCTAGTCATTTGACAAGACCCCTTATCTCTTCCTATATTCCATAATCAGGCTCCTTCTTTCAAACAAGTACTAGCTGAAAGGAATGTCTTTATGTCTAATCATCTAGATTGCCTCTTTTGGGTTCTCGCTAAAGATGGTAAATACTCTATTAAACTTGGATACTTGGCTCTCCAACACAACAAATATAATCAGACCACATATTGTGCTTTTGAATTTTTTTGGAATAGCTCAATTCTACTAAAAGTAGGATACTTTACATGGCTTGCACTAAAGAACAAAATTTTAACTAGTGATCATCTTCATAGATTGAAGATTTATAATCTCTTTAATTATGTGCTCTATTTGCAAGTTATAGAAACAACAAATCACCTCCTCTTAAACTACCCTTTTGCCCAAGATTGTTGGCATTTTGTCTTTGATAAGCTTAATTTCCATATTTCATTACCTAATTCTCTATGGGATTTATTCCAAGCATGGCCAATCTTATACTCTAAATCAATATTTTCATGTCTTTGGAAGTGTATCCTTACATCTATAGTATGGAAAATTTGGTGGGAAAGAAACAAGAGAATTTTTAGATAGACATCATCTCCAATAGCTCAATTTTTGGAAGGATTAGAGAGATCAATTGTTGAGCTTGTTAATACTTCAATAATTAAACATAAGGGTAAACATATTTTTTCTCCTTGGGATGGACATGTTATTCAACAATGGAAGGGTTTACTTTTTCCTCATCTTCCTGCTCCATTGTGTCCATCCAAGATTCCTCTTATCTAAGCACAAACCAAGTGGATTCCTCCAAGTGAGGGTTATTTCAAACTCAATTTTGATGGGACCTCTATAGGAAATCTAGGAAACTTTGGCTATGGCATAGTCATTAGAGATTTTAAAGGTCATGTGATTGCAAAAAAATCATCTTCTCTCCCTTAGTGTACTAATAACAAAGCTGAGGCATTGGCCTTGCTTTTTGGTTTGGAACTTGTAAAATCACTTTCTATATTCTAGGCTACATATTGAAGGGGATTCATCAATTATTATTAATGCATGTATTAAACATCATTTATTTAATTGGTCCATATAGTATATATTAGATCAAGTATGGTCTCTTCTTGATTCAATCTCTGAATGTTACATCATGAATACTTACAAAGTACGCAATCTTTTAGTCAATTGTCTAGCTAATTTGGTTACTAATGGGGTTTATATTAACCCTTTAATTTCCCTACTTAACCTCCTTAATCTCCCCAACTTGGTTAATATTATGACAAAAGAATATGTTTAGAATTAAGCTGAGTCCTCATATTTTATTTGATAGTAAACCATGACTTCTATGATTTCACATGTTTTTTCTTCTATGGATCTCACTTGTTCTTTTGAGATATTATATCAAGGTCAAGGTCTTGGATTACACTTGCATCAGATGACTTTCTAATATCATGGTCTTAATTGAAGTTTTGGATGTCGATTAGTGATGGTAATCTCTATGACATTTTTCGTTGGGCTCTAGGTCTTCTCTCAGGCACCAATCAATGAATTGTATTCATATGAGTTTTTGGGCTCTTTATAATTATTATATTCTCAATTTGAGAATCTCTAGGACAAGATTCATTAGTGTGGATAGATACTCTCTCTTGATGCAGTATTTCTTCTTTTGCATTCCTTTTTTGTATTAGGCAATGACAAGAGTTTTTCTTTTCTGGTTCTTTTCTCCAGGAGCTTTTTTGAACTAGTTATTATTTATATAAATTTATTGGTTCACCAAATATGTCTCTGTGTGTGTGTGTGTGTGTGTGTGTGTGTGGATTCTACACAAAAAATCTTAAAATACTCTAATTTACTTCATCTTCAAATTCCTAACCATTAAATGACAATTTTAATCCAAAAGTGAAAGTTTTCTTGAAAATTCAAGGTTCAGTGTTAGTTTAGGGAAAAACCGTGTAAGCCACTATTGTTGATGTTGAAAAGTTGTAATTGAAAACATTGAAAAGTTTTTGTTCACAACATTGCAACTTTGCAATGTTGTTATGACAACATTTGGGAAAGAAAATTAGAAAACACATAAAAATAGTTGTGGGTTAGTTCCAAAATTTGGAACATGTCATTTGGAGATATTTATGGCCATATGAGGTATTATTTATTAGTTGGTTGGTGTTTTGGTTGAAATCCAATAGCAAATAGATTTTGGTGCATACAAAATTATCACAGTCTGCTTTTTGGTATGAACATCCACCATTTAATGGATTGAAATTTCCATTTTCTTGTTGTAAATAGTTAGAGTAATGCTTTTTCTTGTTTCTTGTGTTTTGGTAGGAGTTTGTGAATTTTTTTTCTTAGTAAAATAAAAATCTAAACCAACTGACCTCTTTACTGCTAGTTCTATAATTTGGGCAATAAATATGGTCTTTTCTTGAACTTCGACTGTGAGTTCTTCACAATCTTTGGGGGTATAATTATTTTCTAAATGTATAGTTTAATATATAAATTCTAAATAGAAATAATACAATTTTATATTTTTCCCACCTTTCCCTAGGTGATTTTCTTAGCGACTCGGCTAGGAGTGAGAGTGCAACAATTGGTTAGAATATGCAAGGATACATTGGAAAGGATTCTCAATGAAATCAAGGAGTTTATTGAGGTCCTAAGAGGCCTTGGATAAATTACAAGAGTTAATGAAACCATTGGATCAATTTTTGGTCAGGGAAATCAAGAACTAGTTCAAACCCTTATCATTAGGCCTAAATTGGGAAAGGGGTTGTATAAACACCTTAGAGACCCCTACCCCTAAAAATATTTGATCTCTCCCAAAATGATATTAGGATAACCACGCCATCATAATTATGATGGCTAGAATCAAAATTACAAAGCCATTGATTAAAGTTTTCTAGAAAAGAAAATTTTGCATAATGTGGATCCTCTGTCAAAAATTATTGTCAAAAAATAGGGTCAAATATAGTAGTGTTCATAAAAATGATGTAAATAACTTGAATCTTCATATTTCTTGTCATTCATTTAGTTACATCATAAAGATATACCCAACAACACTTTGCTAACTTCATAGAATACAACTATGCACCCTCTGACTATGTTGAACAAAATTATCTCCGCAACTCAGAACATTATATCAAAAAATCCAATATGTGAATATTAATGACAAACCAAGTCATGATTGAAACACATAACCACTCAATCATCACTCTAAAAATTCTAGCAGAGTCCCTAAAGGAATAGTCTTTGAATTCATGATAACAACCTCTCACCCCCGCTTTGGCACTGAATGAAACATATGATGAAAAACTATAAGTCCCAAAAATACCAAACTCCTTATCGACATCAATAATTTTTTAATAGCTATGGAAAAATCATGATAACTAAATTTTCTCCCCCATGCATAAATGTAGATTAAGATCCCCCACAGGTGTGTCTAGGTTCTTCATGTGTTAATCTCCCCCTTTCATGTAAATTTTTTTCATGTATTACTCTCCCCCATTGACATAAATGAAAAATGTTTCATTATGCTAATTCTCTAAGTTCAAACATCTCTAAATAAATCTAAAAATGCTCATCAAGTGCTAAAAGGTGCTATTATATAATAAATTTCCAAACAGTTTTCAATAACTCTATCCAAGAAGTGACTACTCCCCCAAAGGAAGCATCACTAAGCATAAAGTCTAGATGTAAAAATAAGCTTTAAATATACTAGACTGATGCAAACCTACATCAAATCCTTTGAAGAAGGTTGGGGCATAAACCCAAGCATGCCTCTCAAGTACTCAAAGGTTTCCTTAGCCAAAGGTTTAGTAAATATGTCATCTATCTATTTCTTTGTGATAACCTTCTCCAATTTGATTTCATTCTCTACTACTTCTCTCTTAAAAAGTGATGCTTTATTGCAATGTGCTTAGTCTTTAAATGTAACATTGGATTATTTGACATACTACTTGTACTTGTGTTATCACAATGAGTGATTTTCACATACTACTTGTACTTGTGTTATCACAATGAATGATGATAGGTTATGTAAATTCAATATCAATGTCTCACAACATGTGATTCATCCCAATAATCTGATTATAGTTTTTTTCTAGTGCAACATACTCTATTTCTATTATAGATTTTGATATGCAATTTCATTTCTTTCTTAGAAATGAAACTAATCTTCCTCCCAAGAAGAATGCTCCTCCACTTGTACTTTTCCTATGATCTACATTCCCTTCCCAATTTGCATCAATGTATGCAAATAAGGTAAAGTTCTATATGTTATTATACCATAATCCATAATATGATGGTCCCTTCAAACATCTAAATATCATCTTTATTGCTGCAAATTGTGTTTCTTTAGGATCTACTTGAAATCTTTCCACAATTCCAACTCCATAGCTATATTTAGTCTTGTATCATTAAATTACTATAATCCGTCTATCATAGATTTATATCTTTTTTGTATTACACTAGGAGACTCATCCTTACTTGATAAGCTACATCCTATAACCATAGGTGTCCCAACTGATTTATAGTTTTCCAATCCAAATCTTTAAAAAAAATCATTAATATATTTAGCTTGTGATATGAAAATCCCATCCTTACTCTGAGTTATTTAAAATCCAAAGTAATATTTCTTCTCACCAATCATACTCATTTTAAATTCATTCTTCACTTCTTCTAAAAATTTCTCACTAAAGTCATCATTTCTTCCAAAAACAATATCATCAACAAATACTAAAATAATTGTTAGTCCTTTTGCATCTATTCTTAAGTGCATGTTACTATCTACATTAACTTTCTGAAATCCCAAATTTTGTAAATACTTATCAAATCTCATGTACCAAGATCAAGGTTTTTGCATTAATCCATTCAATGATTTCCTTAGTTTACAAATGATATCTTTAACTTTAGTAAGTGGAAAACCATCAGGTCTACTACTACCCTTAGACAACCTAGGCAGTGGTCATCCATGTGTCCTTTCCTTCAACTTAGTCACTTAGCCTTTTCACATACATAAGCTATTTAGTATCCAAGATTCTGCTAAGATGTGGTTGAGGTAAATTAAGAGTCAAGTGTTTGGTATATAGAAGAGGATGAGCAAGATCGAGATCGTCACTCTCTTAATTTAGCTCATATTGATGAAGACTAATACCTAGCAACAGGACCAGTTTCAGGTCTACATAAAGAAGTAGTGGAAGAATCTTATAAAGCCCTACAATTCTATGGCTTGAAGCACCAAAATAAGCTAAGGCAGAGGCTATAGAATCAAGGGAAGCAAGATCTTTATAAATGACTATTTTATGGTCCAAAGCTTCTAAACCTAGTACCAGGTTACCCCCCATGAGCAATAGATTTAGTCAATCCAAGAGTAAATATAGGAGAAGCATATCCAGGCATAGGTCCTTAACATTGATTAGTTAGTTCCAAGTCCATAAAAAAACCTAGATGTTGACCGAGCCCTATCTATCTTAGGAACCAAAGGTAGCACTAGTTTAAGGTTAAGTACCAAATCTCTAGAAGTAGGACCATCAATTTGCCTAGATGCATATCCATCTACAAATCCAAATATCATTCCTACTTCTCACCAATCATACGAAAGATCCTTGATTATGATGATCATGATGAGGCATCGTGATATAGTTTCGAGTTCTTGTGATCAAAATATAATAAATAAAGAAATAATATATGGATGTTGTAGTAGGGAGGAATATTCTAATGTTCAATGATAAAGACCCAACAAGACACTGTCCCTTTATAATAGTAGGGGCAAGATTCAATATAAACTTCTTCCTTAATTTCTCTATTAAGAAAAGATTACTTAATATCAATCTAATAAACCTTAAAATTCTTGTAAGATGCATATGCCAAAATCATTATTACTTCTTCAAGTCTAGGAATAGGGGAAAAAGTGTCATCAAAATTGTTTCCTTAATATTGTGAATAATCTTTGCATACTAACCTTTCTTTGTTTCTTGCCACTTTTCCTTGTTCATTTATCTTGGTTCTAAATACCCTCTTTGTGCAAATAATGTTATTTTCTTTAGGTTTGGGTACCAATTCCCATGTCTTGTTCTTTTCAATTCTCGTAAATCCTTTTTTCATAGCCTTAATCCAAAACCCATCTTTACAAACTCCATCTACAGTCTTAGGTTCAATTGGTGATATCAAACATACTTGTACACCTACCTTATTCCTTCTCATCACTCCATTCTTTGCACTTCTAATTATCTAATTCATAGGTTTACTCATTGCAAAATATTTAGGTGTTCTTGCTTTATTTTGATTTCCTCTCTAGGTTCTGACCTAGGTTTTTCTCTTGGTTCTTCTGCCTATAAATTATTATTAGTTTCAAAAATAGATCCTACTCAACATTTTTATTTTTAGATCTTTGGTTAGTATTCTCATATTAAATCATAATCAAGTATTCTTTCTTGAATTTTTAACTTTTCATCAACCTTTTCATTAATTCTTTCAACAATAGTCTTCAATCTCTGATTAAAATATCTATATCTGGTTATTTTCAAAGAATGTCCAAGAAACATACCTTCATCACTTTTAGGGTCAAATTTTTCAATATCACCCTCTCTTTTGATGTTTAACACTTACACTCAAAGATCATAAAGTATTTTATAGTAGGTGTATGTCCAAACCAAAGTTCATAGGGTGTCTTAATAGTACTTTCGTTGGTCTCTACTCTATTCATTGTGTATACTATAGTCTTGATTGTTTCTCCCTAGAAACTATGTAATACATTATTCTCAAACATCCTAGCTCTATCTACCTCACTAAGTGATTTTTTATGTTGGAAATGATTGAAATGATCATAAGGAAAGTTGTTGGAATGATATATGAAACTGGTAAAGAATGTTCTCAATCATTGTCTTGTCATTAATGTCAAACTTGCTACTTGCAGGAATGACAATTGCTTTAGTGATCCAAATACTATCAATTAGTTGATTGTCAAGGAGGAGGCAATCAATAAGATGTAACTAGAACACTTAGAGAAAGGTTGAAGTTATGATGTTATAATGAAGTATAGGGATCAGCTAAGCCATTGATGAAAAAGTGTATTTGATGACATACTATAAGATACAGAGAATGGGCAAATTAAAACATATCAAAGATGTAAGGTTTTAGCTAAGTCTTTTGTAAAGCTCAATTAAGTTCATTATAGAGGAGTCGAGCAAGCTAGTATGTGCTGAGAAAATTCCTAGTTAATGCCAAGTAAACTTCAGATGCTGAGCAAGTTTAGATGCCGAGTGATATCAAGTGCCAAGCAGATATAGGTGTCGAGTAACACAGAGATGCTGAGCACCAGTAAAACCAATTATGCCGAGTAACACAAAGATGCTGAGCACTAGTAAAACCAATAGTGCCAAGTAACACAGAGATGTCGAGCACCAGTAAAACAATAATACCGAGTTGCTGCATTATTTTGAAAATCAAAGATTCACCAGATCTAAGCCAACAAGGTTGTTATCTAGAAGTTTGTCAATTAAATGGAAGATAAGAATGATGAGCTGGTGGCACAAAACACCATGTAAAACATTTTTACGGATAAAACTAATGAAGTTTCTAGATAAGAACAAGATATGAGGTAGATACATTGTATCCTACCTAATCCATTTGAAACCCTAAAATTGGAGAAGGAAGATTGAGTGGCAAAGGAAAATCAGATTTCTATTTAAGGAGTCATAAGCTAATGAAAAAGAGAGAGAGGCAGTCAAGCATGAAAGCATGAAATGCTAAAGGAGGTGCTAAGGAGGAAAGAAAGCATAGTTACTCTGTTTTAGTAAGAAGACCCCTGATATGGATGCATTGATACAATGAGTTAGAAGACTCAAGGAGATGAAGCCTGAGAAGAAGACAAGCAGTTAGAGCTGAAGTGATTGAAGCCAAGCATAAGGATTGAACTAAAAGTG